>CM046007.1:12207785-13538457 GCA_025175895.1 Wurfbainia villosa | reverse complement strand
AATTTATCCGACATACCGCCTTTACATAAGCAGTGACAACCCCATATCTTAAGTAAGATACATGAGGTTCTTACTATTCCCTATCTCATATGGAGTAGTAGAGGCTACCTTGGTAGACATTCTGTTTAACAAGTAAACAACTGTCTGAAGTGCATAGCCCCAAAAGGACTTGGGAAGATTCGCATGATTCATCATTAACCTGACCATGTCCAACAAGGTCTGGTTACGCCTCTCAGATACACCATTATGCTGTGGTGTATATGGCAGAGTCTATTGAGACAATATACCATTGTCTCTTAGATAATCTAGAAACTCTTGACTTAAGTATTTACCACCTGGATCCGATCGAAGTATTTTAATACTCTTGTCATGTTGTTTCTCTACTTCATTTCTGAATTCTTTGAACCTTTCAAAGGCTTCAGACTTGTGTTTCATCAAGAACACATACCCAAACCGTGAGTGATCATCGGCGAAGGTAATGAAGTAGCTATAGCCTCCTAAAGCTTGAGTTGACATAGGTCCACATACATCAGTATGTATTAGACCTAGCAACTCTCCCACTCGTTCACCTTTTCCTGTAAAAGGTAACTTAGTCATCTTGCCTTTTAATCATGATTCGCATGTATCGTATAAATCCAATTCAAACGATTCCAGAATTCCACATCGATGTAATTCGGACATGTGTTTCTTGCTTGCATGGCCAAGACAACAATGCCACATGTAGGAGTCTAATTGATTATCCTTTCGAGCACGCTTGTTGCTCGCTTTGATATTGAAAATGTCACTGGATACATCCAATGTATAAATACCATTGCTCAAAGTTCCATTTCTATAAAGTACGCCATTCAAAGTTATATAACAACAATTGTTACTAAACATCAAATTGTAACCATTTCTATTTAAACAAGAAATAGAAATGATGTTCTTTATCAATGAAGGAACATAAAAGCAATTGTCCAGTTCTAAGACAAGTCCTTTAGGGAGTTTCAACAAATACGTTCCGATGGCGAGTGCAGCAACCTTTTCTCCATTCTCAACACGTAAATTTGACTCTCCCTTGACGAGTCTTCTTCTATTCCTTAGCCCATGTATGTCATTACATATATGTGAGACACACCCAGTATCAATATCCAAGTGTTTGAGGAAATAGAATGACAATCAATAACGAAGATATCTGAAGAAGATGGGGCATCCGATGCCTTATTCTTCTTCACGAACTCAAGATAAATCTTGCAATTTCTTCGCCAATGGCCCTCCTTGCCATAATGATGGCAAGTGACCTTTTGAGTTGGTTATGCCTTTTTAGCCCTTTTCTTCCTCTTCTGGTATTCCTTTGACTTCCTCTTAGAACCTTTCTTCGAGGAATCAACTCACAACACCATCCCCTGCTCATGCTTCTCAGAAGGTTCCACAGTCTTCAGCATGTTGAGCATTACCACAGATGAATCTTCTTGCATCTCAGAGGTGAAGAGGAGCTTGGAGACTTCAAACCTTTCGAATCTCACTTGCTCATCAAACAACTCATAAAGATGAAAGACTATGGTATGAGCATCCATATGCTCATGGTGCTTCCGCAACTCAGGTACCATCACGGCTAGCATGATGCATCTTGCCAGTTCAGAATTAGTCACATGTTTTTGATACACCAACAATTGGTCCAGAGTTGCATTGTCATTAGGACGGGCGGGAAGAGGCGTTTCGAGGACATACACAAGCTTTTCCACCTTGAGAACAATTCTCAAGTTTCTAAGCCAGTCCAAGAAGTTCGGCCCAGTCAATTTATTCGAATCCAAAATGGAACGCAAATTCAAAGACATCATGATCAATAGATTAACTTAGAAATACTAAATGAGCATATATGAGAAAATGATTTTAAAATGCATCAACATACATTTATATATCCCATTCATTTTTTGAATTTCAAAAACCCCAAAATCACTTCGGAAGATCGTAGGTCCATCTCCGAATGGGCTGATATCCAACATAGATATGAACAACCTTGGATAGAGTCCAACAAGTCATTCATAACTACGATGGTAGGTATCAAATATACCGATTGCATATCACGTATATGCAACTATGACAATGTTCTATCAATTAATAGAATGTTCACACATACATCGGGTTGTTAACACATTAACAAGTATGCATCATATGCATAGCACCCAACTTCACCTCCCTTCACATCGACCTTGGAGAGAGTCCAAGTCGATGCTCCAGTTAAAGCCAACCCATTAATCGAGAAATAGTTTTAATATGGTTAGAGCGCATTCAACCAATTAGCCCGGCTTGGAGAGAGTCCAACAACCAAAGCTAATGATTGACCTCTGACTCTTACCATATTAGTATTAAAATATTTCATGGTTTGAACATGTTCGGGTTCGAGCCGGGCTTGGAGAGAGTCCAACAACCCAAACAAGAAACGGAACTCTGGTTCTAACCATATTAATGGAAGGTGTAGGCTTTAATATTGAGTAAAGGTTTTTATGTCTCATCCTCTTTGCATGCAAATAACTATTATCTACATGGCATGACATACATGACATACATCTACATGTCACGACACGCATGGCATAATGATATGCATCTAATGCAATTACATGGCATACAATTATGACATGTACAAAATTTCCTTATATGTCATAACTATTTATGGAAATAAAATATGTTTGAGATTTGATTCTCCAAATAAAATCATGATTAAATTAAAAAACAAATTTCCAAATCTAATCACATATTTTATTTGTGGAAAGTGTTGATTAAGGAAAGTCAATTTAGGAAACAAATTTCCTAAATCATCAAAACTACTTATGGAAATAAAATATTTTTAAGATTTGATTTCCCAAATCAAATCATGATTAAATTAGGAAACAAATTTCCAAATCTAATCAAATATTTTTATTTATGGAAAATATCAATTTCCATAAATACTTCCAACATTCCAAAAGTAGAAGATTTCCATAAATACTTCTAGACTTTCCAAAATTAAAAATTTCCATAAATACTTCTAACTTTCCAAAAGTAAAAAATTTTCATAAATACCATTATGACTATCGCAAAATAATTTTACGATTATGTCAAAACACAACCTGGGCTCTGATACCAATGTTGGGTTTCCGGCACCGCGGCGAGTGTGTGTTCGAACATGTTTCGTAAACATGTGCACAGCGGAAGAAATAAAAATAATAAATCTAATTTATTACAACACACACACCACACGCATGCATAGTACAACATGTGTAGACATAACCGTAAATTCAAATTTTGCAATAAAAGTAAATTTATACTACGTATACCTGACGTATCACGTGTAGCGGGAAAGACATCAACCGGAACGATCCTCGCTAGAATCGTCTCTATCCGTATCCACGCCGAGTATCTTCGGGAT
The DNA here is from genome assembly GCA_025175895.1 of Wurfbainia villosa. Classification (NCBI taxonomy): domain Eukaryota; kingdom Viridiplantae; phylum Streptophyta; class Magnoliopsida; order Zingiberales; family Zingiberaceae; genus Wurfbainia; species Wurfbainia villosa. The sequence goes on along the minus strand of CM046007.1, from coordinate 13,535,069 downwards.
GACTTCACAAAGTCACGAGCCTCATCTTCGTATGAGTTACTAGCCTCGTGTTGAAGACGATATGATCGAGAGAAGATCACGATCCGAATCAAAATTCGGATCCAAAACGAGTCCTCAAAAACTCGCTTCTTCGGAGAGGTATTCATCAACCGTTTGACGAATCCTTCGTCCACCACCTATGAGGATTACCGGAGATCGAATCTCCGGAAAGACTACCACTGTTGGAGCTCCAAACGTTGTCCAAATGACGCTCCGACAAGAAGGAAACAAGCTGTCCAGAAAACTTGACAGCTTTAGTGGAGACCTTGCGCCGGCCAAATAAGGAAAGCAATATGCTCACCTTGTCGCCGGAGCCAAGGAAGATCACCAGAGCTCCTCCTTCAAAAGCTAGACATCGGCAAGTGTGGAGGACGGCAGCTGCTGGATGGCGGTTGAAGAAGCTTGGGTGGCAGCTTGGAGTTGGGCGCCGGCAAGGCTAGGAGAAGAGAGGGAGGTGGGCGGCAACTTTAGGGTTGCAAGGATTAGAGCTTAACAAAACCCTTATGCCCTATTTTATAGAGAACAAATTCTCTTAATAGTTATCGGATCATAACCAAAAGCCCGTTAACCAGCTCCATTAATTTAAGTTAAAATAAACCAAACTATGTTGGTCTATTTTAAGTTAAAATGAACCGAACCAACTTTGGTTCATAGGTTTAAAACAAACCAAACCCCTTTGGTTTATTCTCCTCCATTGGATTAGAACCAAACCAATTTGGTTCATCCATCATGTCTTCATAAGACACGGCACATCTATTCATCCATTGTGACTGAAACGATTTCATGCTCGCTCCATGTTTGGTCCAACCAAACCTAGTTTCTCTCGGTCTGAGAATCTCATTCTCAAGCTCATTTTAAATCCTTCGGATTACGCTCATTATGCATGTGACCAAATAGGTTCTCGGTTTATGTTAGCCGTCTATAATTAACCATTAATTATAGAACGATCATGAGTGGCACCTAGTAGTACATCATGATCCCCAATTAACCGAAAAGATCAACGATTGATCCAAAACTATTTCTGAAACCCTTCAGCAACTCGACTGAATCGTGCCCCATTCCCTTCACTCATCTTATACCCACTTGGTTCAGGACATGGTCTATAGTGTCAGTCCCCACTAGGTTGACTACGTCACACCTAGCCCAAGTATCATTTCCTCGTCCTATGGATTCTAGTTACTGCACATGTCTCTAAGAGTACCTTACTCTAAACATGTAATGTTTTGGCCAAAGACTTTAGTAACAACCCAAAGAGAGGCCATGGGTATACATCTCCTCGCAAGGAGTGGTGAATCCTTTATAGGCTATTCAAACACCTTCGATCACTTTGACTTATACCCAATCATCCCGGGTTCACATCTCCTCAGAGATGCTTGCTTAAGATGTCAAAGCATAAGTCTTTATGATCAAGATGACTTGAATACCGCAAGTCAAAGGAACATCGCACTTAAGCTGCAGTAAGAACTTCATTGACATATTTATATATGCAGAGAACCATATGAAGTCTTACGGCTGGTCACTCTAATGAACTAGTTACCATAACTAGCATCCACGATTAACTCCGGACATCACAATGTCTCTAGCCAGTGAGAATCAGCTGCTTGGATACACCAAGGAGTATACCTCGTGCTAGTCTCGACAGAATCAATGGTGTCCAAATCCATCAATTCATCGACTAGGGATAATTCCGATACATCACAATTACACATGTAGAGATACTCACTAGTTGTGATCCAATCACAAATTCTCTCATGCTATGAATCGTATCGTGGACATTCAGTAAATGAGTTTAAGATCTAATCAAATACATGAAAACATATATACTCAAATAGTGAATCTTCATTTATCATATAAATGGTTCAAACATAAGGCGATTGCCTTAGGACATCTCTCATATATATTACTAACAGTTAGCCACCCACCTCTCCTCTAAAGCCAACTCCAAAAACCCTATTCTCCCAAAGTGTCATCCACGCCCAAGCCTTGGCCTCCTTTTATAGAGTTAGGCTTAAGCCTCCTTTTAATCTCCTTTATCGGATCTAGGATTTAATCTGAATCGTCAAATCTAGAGATTTAATCTCAACCGTCAGATCTAGAGATTTAATCTCCATCGTCGGATCTAGAGTTTTATTTTCCATCATCGGATTTAGGCTCCATGAGGTTTTAATAGGCTACATTAGGGACCATGAGGAGGAGTTGGAACTTGGCCACCCAATGGATCAAGCCCACATAAAGTCCGATCCATTAATGATAATTCATTCCACTAGAGGATTATCATTGATCTACCTCACCAACCCCCATAAGTTAATATGGGATACATATATTATTTGTACATTTATCTCTCCGTGTTTAAAATCTCAAATGTCTGTCAATTAATTAATTTACTGACAATTAATTAATCAACATCTAACTCCATGAGTAGTACCACTCAACCTTATCATCATGCCGGACCAAGTCCACCTGCAGGGTTTACATGATGAACCTTATGAGCTCCTCAAGGGATCATCATCATCCTAATATATAAGACACGGTTTCCTCCTATAATCAACGACACACCATATAAATAATATCATTTCCCAACTTACCGAGCCTATCGATTTATTCTATAAATCTCGCCCATTGGTAAATCAAATAAATGAATACTAAGTATATGTGCACGTTATTATATCGTGATTAAGATCATGTACAACATAATATCTGAGGTCCGATTCGATTATGTAGTCAGCAATAAATCAAATCACCTCTAAGTCGGTCCTGCTCAATACACACAAAGAGTACCAGTCTAATTCTATGGTCAAGACAAACCAATACCAAATTACACTACAACCATACCAATGGTTTGTCCATAACCATCTCGGTTGTGAGCCTTTACTTATACTTTATAAGGAACTGATAACATGATCTCTCGTGTCACATTACACACCATGTTATCTGCAATGTAATGTATTAGACAAAATGCATAACCATAAATATGCAAACAATGATCATGTGATTCTTATTTCAAAATAAAGATGTTCATACAAAAGATAGACTTTTCAGTATACATCCCAACAATCTCCCACTTATACTAAAAGACTATGTTGTCCTCAAACTGCCATACATCTGATTCCCATTCCCTCCACATGCCTATCAAAAGCTCTCGCTGGAAGGGCCTTAGTGAAAGGATCTGTCAGGTTATCCTCGGATGCAATCTTGGCCATAGCAACTTCTCCTCTCTTTACGATTTCTCGTATCAGGTGGTACTTGCATTCTATGTGTTTACTTGCCTTATGGGCTCGTGGTTCTTTCGAGTTTGCAACTGCACCACTATTATCACAATAAATTATGATAGTTCTGGGAAAACCAGGAATCACATCCAAGTCCATCAAGAAGTTCCTGAGCCATACAACTTCTTTGGCTGGCTAAGAGACTGTCACATACTCAGCTTCCATGGTAGAGTCCACCACGCATTTCTTCTTGACACTCCTCCATACAATGACTCCACCTCCCAAAGTAAACACAAAACATGAGGTAGACTTACTGTTATCTCTGTCTGATTGGAAGTTAGAATCTGTGTAACCCACAGGGAGTAATTGGTCTGCCTGGTAAACTAGCATATATTCCCTAGTCCTTCTCAGGTACTTCAATATATGCTTTATCGCAGTCCAATGCCCCTATCCTGGATTACTCTGTTATCTTCTAACCATGCCGACGGCAAAGTAGATATCCGATCTCGTACATAGCATAACATACATGAGGCCTCCTACTGCCGAAGCATAAGGAACCGCCTTCATCTCCTCTATCTCCTCAAATGTTCTAGGACACATCTTCTTAGATAAAGGAACTCCATGTCTGTAAGGTAGAAAACCTTTCTTGGAGTTTTGAATGCTAAAACGATCCATAATGGTGTCTATGTATGAAGCTTGAGATAAGCACAACATCATTTTTCTGCCATCCCTTATAACCTTTATCCCAAGGATGTGTCCCACTTCTCCCAAGTCCTTCATATCAAACTGTTTGGACAACCATACCCTTACATCCAATAACACCTTGACATTGTTGCCAATTAACAAAATGTCATCTACGTATAGTACAAGAAATATTACTATATTTTTGTCACATCTCTTGTATACACAAGACGCATCCGGACTTTGAATAAATTCATAAGACTGGATTACCTCATCGAAGAGGATGTTCCAAGATCTCGAAGCTTGCTTCAATCCATAAATGGATCGATTAAGCTTGCACACAAGATGCTCTTTGCCCTTTGCAATGAATCCCTCTGGTTGCTTCATATAGATGTTTTCCTCAAGACTTCCATTAAGGAAAGCTGTCTTGACATCCATCTGTCATACCTCATAATCCATATGAGCAGCAATACATAAGAGAATCCAGATAGACTTAAGCATGACTACCGGCGAAAAGGTCTCCTCATAATCGATACCCTCTTTATACCCCTTCGCTACAAGCCTTGCTTTGAAGGTCTCAACCTTCCCATCTATTCCTCTCTTTATTTTGTAGATCCACTTCCATTCAATGGCTTTTATAGCATTGGGTGGTTTTACTAGCTCCCAGACCTGATTTGAATCCATAAATTCAATCTTAACATTCATTGCACTTCGCCAAGATACCGGATCTTTATCTTGGATTGCCTCATCATATGTCCAGAGATTAGGTTCATGTTCACCAGGGACCATATTAGAAGATTCTCCTAAGAACATGAATCTATCAGGCTGTCTCACAACCCTCCCACTACGATGAGGTACCACTTGTGTATCGTCTGTGACACGCGGTGCAGTGACTTGTGGTATATCCTCTTGTACCGGTGGTACTGAAGTAGTGACTTCTATTAGTAATATATGAGAGTTGTCTTAAGGCAATCGCCTTATATTTGAACCATTTATATGATAAATGAAGATTCACTATTTGAGTATACATGTTCTCATGTATTTGATTAGATCTTAAACTCATTTACTGAATGTCCACGATACGATTCACAACATGAGAGAATTTGTGATTGGATCACAACTAGTGAGTATCTTTACATGTGTAATGGTGATGTATCGGAATTATCCCTAGTCGATGAATTGATGGATTCGGACACCATCAATTCTGTCGAGACAAGCACAAGGTATACTCCTTGGTGTATCCAAGCAGCTGATTCTCACTGGCTGGAGACATTGTGATGTTCGAAGTTAATCGTGGATGCTAGTTATGGTAACTAGTTCATTGGAGTGACCAGCTGTAAGATTTCATATGGTTCTCTACATATATGGATATGTCAATGAAGTTCTTACTGCAGCTTAAGTGTGATGTTCCTTTGACTTGCGGTATTCAAGTCATCTTGGTCATGAAGACCTATGCTTTGACATCTTAAGCAAGCATCTCTGAGGAGATGTGGACCCGGGATGATTGGGCATAAGTCGAAGTGATCGAAGATATTTGAATAGCCTATAAAGGATTCACCACTCCTTGCGAGGAGATATATACCCATGGCCTCTCGTCGGATTGTTACTAAAGTCTTTGGCCAAAGCATTACATGTTTAGAGTAAGGTACTCTTGGATACATGTGCAGTAACTAGAATCCGTATGACAAGGAAATGATACATGAGCTAGGTGTGACGTAGTCAACCTAGTGGGGACTGACACTATAGACCATGTCCTGAACCAAGTGGGTATAAGATAAGTGAAAGGAATGGGGGTATGATTCATTGTAGCTGCTGAAGGGTTTCAGAAATAGTTCTGGATCAACCGTTGATCTTTTCGATTAATTGGGGATCATGATATACTACTAGGTGGCACTCATGATCATAATTAATGGTTAATTATAGATGACCAACATAAACCGAGAACCTATTTGGTCACACGTACAATGAGCATAATCCGAAAGATTTAAAACAAGCTTGAGAATGAGATTCTCAAACCGAGAGAAACTAGGTTTGGTTGGACCAAACAAGGAGCGAGCATGGAATTGTTTCAGTCGCAATGGAAGCATGGATAGGCCTGTCTTATGAAGACATGATGGATGAACTAAATTGTTTTGGTTCTAAATCAATGGTGGAGAATAAACCAAAGGGGTTTGGTTTGTTTTAAACGAATGAGCATCTAGCTTCCTTATTTGGCCGGCGCTAATCCTCCACCAAAGTTGTCCAGTTTTTTGAACAGCTTGTTTACTTCATGTCGGAGCGTCGTTTGGACGATGTTTGGAGCTCCGACAGTGGTTCCTTATCGGGGATTCGATCTTCGATAATCCTCATAGGTGGAGGACGAAGGATTCGTCAAACGGTGGGTGAATACCTCTCCAGAGAAGCGAGTTTTTGAGGACTCATTTTGAATCCGAATTTTGATTCGGATTGTGATCTTCTCTCGATCACATCGTCTTCGACACGAGGCTAGTGACTCGTACGAAGACGAGGCTCATGACTTTGTGAAGACATCCCGAAGATACTCGGCGAGGATACGGATAGAGGCGATTCTAGTGAGGGTCGCTCCGATTGATGTCTTTCCCACTACACGTGATACGTCAGGTATACGTAGAATAAATTTCCATTTATTGAAAAATTTGAAACTATGGTTATGTCAACACATGTTGTACTATGCATGCGTGTGGTGTGTTTGATGTCATAAATTATATTTATTGCTTTTTATTTATTCCACTGTGCACATCTTTACGAAACATGTTCGAACACACATTCGCTGCGGTGTCGGAAACCCAATAGTGGTATCAGAGCCCAGGTTGTGTTTCGACATAATCATAAAATTATTTTGCAATAGTCGTAATTGTATTTATAGAAATTTTCTACTTTTGGAAAGTTAGAAGTATTTATGGAAATTTTTAGTTTTGGAAAGTTTAGAAGTATTTATGAAAATCTTCTACTTTTGGAAAGTTAGAAGTATTTATGGAAATTAACATTTTCCATAAATAAAATATTTGATTATATTTGGAAATTTTTTTCCTAATTTAATCATGATTTGATTTGGAAAATCAAATCTTAAATATATTTTATTTCCATAAATAGTTTTGACAATTTAGGAAATTTGTTTCATAAATTAAATTTGACTTTCCTTAATCAACACTTTCCACAAATAAAATATGTGATTAGATTTGAAAATTTGTTTCCTAATTTAATCATGATTTGATTTGAAAAATCAAATCTCAAACATATTTTATTTCCATAAATAGTTATGACATATAAGGAAATTTTGTACATGTCATAATTGTATGTCATGTAATTGCATTAGATGTATATCATTATGTCATGCATGTCGTGACATGTAGATGTATGTCATGTATGTCATGTCATGTAGATAATAGTTATTTGCATGAAAAGAGGATGAGACATAAAAACCCTTACTCAATATTAAAGCCTATACCTTCCATTAATATGGTTAGAACAAAAATTCTGTTTCTTGTTTGGGTTGTTGGACTCTCTCCAAGCCCGGCTCGAACCCGAACATGTTCAAACCATGGAATAGTTTAATACTAATATGGTAAGAGTCAGAGGTCTATCGTTAGCTTTGGTTGTTGGACTCTCTCCAAGCGGGGCTAATTGGTTGAATGTACTCTAACCATATTAAAACTATTTCTCAATTAATGGGTTGGCTTTGACCTGGAGCATCGGATTGTTGGACTCTCTCCAAGGTCGATGTAAAGGGAGGTGAAGTTGGGTGCTATGCATATGATGTATACTTGTTAATGAGTTAACAACCCAATGTATGTGTGAACATTCAATTAGTTGATAGCACATTGTGATAGTTGCATATATATGATATGCAATCGGTATATTTGATACCTACCATCGTAGCTATGAATGGCTTGTTGGACTCTCTCCAAGGTTGTTCATATCTATGATGGATATCAACCCATTCGGAGATGGACCTACGATCGCTCGAAGTGATTTTGGGGTTTTTGAAATTCGAAAAATGAATGAGATTTATGAATGTATATTGATGAATTTTAAATTATCTTTCTCATATATGCTCGTTTTGTATTTCTATGTTAATCTATTGATCATGATGTCTTTGAATTTGTGTTCCATTTTGGATTCTAATAAATTGACTGGGCCAAACTTCTTGGACTGGCTTAGAAACTTGAGAATTGTTCTCAAGGTTGAAAAGCTTGCAAATGTTCTCGAAGAGCCTCTTCCCGCCCGTCCTAGTGATAATGCAACTCTGGACCAATTGTTGGCCTATTAGAAACATGTGAATGATTCTGAAATGGCGAGTTGCATCATGCTAGCCATGATGGTACCTGAGCTGCGGAAGCAGTATGAGCATATGGATGCTCATATCATAGTCTTTCATCTTTATGAGTTGGTTGATGACCAAGTGAGATTCGAAAGGTTCGAAGTCTCCAAGCTCCTCTTCACCTCTGAGATGCAAGAAGGTTCATCTGTGGTACTGCTCAACATGCTGAAGACTATGGAGTCTTCTGTGAAGCATGAGCAGGGGACGGTGCTGTAAGTTGATTCCTCGAAGAAAGGTTCTAAGAGGAAGTTAAAGGAATAGCATATGGGGAAGAAAAAGGCTAAAAAGGAAGAACCAGCTCAAAAGGGCACTTGCCATCATTATGGCAAGGAGGGCCATTGGCGAAGAAATTGCAAGATTTATCTTGAGTCCGTGAAGAAGAATAAGGCATCGGATGCCCCATCTTATTTAGATATCTTCGTTATTGATTGTCATTCTATTTCCTCAAACACTTGGGTATTGGATACTGGGTGTAGTTACATATATTTAATGACATACATGGGCTAAGGAATAGAAGAAGACTCGTCAAGAGAGAGTCAAATTTACGTGTTGGGAATGGAGCAAAGGTTGCTACACTCGCCATCGGAACGTATTTTTTGAAACTCCTTGTAGGACTTGTCTTAGAACTGGATAATTGCTTTTATGTTCCTTCGTTGATAAAGAACATCATTTCTATTTCTTGTTTAAATAGAAATGGGTACCATTTGACTCTTAGTAACAATTGTTGTTACATAACTTTGAATGGAGTTCTTTATGGGATTGGAACTTTAAGCAATGGTATTTATACGTTGGACGTATCCAGTGAACCAAGCAGATTAGGGGGGAGATTCTGACTGTCGATAAGTGTGAACTCTCCTCTGTTTACCTTGTTGTTCATCTTCCTTGGCTAAGCCGACTGTTGGTTTGGGCAGCGGTCTTGAGCAATTGAACGAGGCTGCCAAATTTCGAGGAGTTGCTGCCGGTAAGGATTGAATTGCCGGTAAGAAAGCCATCTTCAGTTTTGGTTATGTCAGTGTAGATAAACTCCTTGTTGCCTTTGATTTAGCCAGTTACAATGGTTAAATAGTTAGGTAAGATTTGTAGCCTTGTTCTAGCTGTTGGATGTGCATATTCGGTAAGTGTGGTAATGTATAGGTTACGAGAGATGTGAGTTCGAAGTTCTAACTCATAGACGAGGAAAGAATGAGGACCTAGAAATGACGTGGTAGTTAAGTTGTGTATTTGTTTAATGCTTGTGCTTAAACATAGTTCCTATTATTGCGAAATGCCAGTTATCAGTCGAGCTATGAGATGCTCTCATCTTGGCTACGAATGGGAGTGATAACCTGTATTCGATAAGGGATATGGATTTGTGGATAACATAGTAGCTAATTCGTATTATTGTTGTATGCTTTCACTAAATTATAATGTTGATATGTGCAGGATGTGGATACGAGACAAGACCACGATAATGAAGATATTATTCTGAGCTTCTTAGAAGGTGGGTAATTTCCTACCTGGTCCGAGTAGATGTATTGCATTCAGATTTAGTCATAGATATGAGCATGTTAGGTGTTCATATTACCTTGACCCTGCTCTTATTATCGTATGCTTGAACTTATCGTTGGATTTATTTATGCTCAATTGTTGATATCACATATACCCTATCATGATTTAGGAGTTATAGATGTGATGTAAATTGGCTTAGATGATTAGTAGGGTGTAAATGTCGACGGTGATGACCCATATTATAAATTAGGAAAAAGGTCATCTATGGGTAGGTAATGTCCTAAATGTAGGATTTATTTCGAATACCCGTATGTTGTATACTGTTACCAACCATGAGTTGTGTAATGATTAAGTGAAGGGTGATTAGTATGTCGTTGTGGCCCGGTGGTCCCAGCTTGATATGATTAGTCGAGTATGACTCTCTATCGGATAGAGAGTGCGTCGATTAGTTGAGTACGACTCTCTATTGGAGAGAGAGTTATGATCAGTCGAGTACGACTCTCTATTAGATAGAGAGTGCGTCGATCAGTTGAGTAGGACTCTCTATTGGAGAGAGAGTTATGATCAGTTGAGTATGACTCTCTACAGGATAGAGAGTCCGTCGATCTATTGAGTACAACTCTCTACAAGATAGAGAGTATTAGTTAGATGGGTATGACTCTTTGCTGAACAGAGAGTCTATGGTAGATGGTTGTACATGTGACAGCATACACATGTCATTTGCATGCATTCTGATGACATAGTCTCCCTTGGGGTTGAGAGAGTCATCAGTCATCTTGCCTCCCAAAGCACTCCCCGAGGAGTAACTGGTGTGAGGGTAGAGCATCTGTTGTGTCGCACTCTACCACTATAGATGGTGGTAGTTGGAGTTGCGTGCAGTTGTCTTGGGTGCGTGGTACTCGACCACTCATTGGTAGTGTTAGGGTGCAGAGGACCCTGTTGTGTAGCGAGCTCTTTACGCTCATATGCTACTTGATCATACTGCCCACTCGGCCACTCTATAGCAATGGTTGGTGTGAGTTGGGACAATTGTCATGTCATGCCACCTAGGCCACACTGGGGTCGTGGTAGCGAGTAGGGGTGAGCAGGTATGACCATGCATGCTGCATTGCCGTATCTGATGGCGCTTTGCATATTACCATATATATATACATATATGAATGTATATGTATATATATATATATATATATATATATATATATATATATATATATATATATATATATATATATATATATATATATATGGAGGAGTGTGATTAGTGTAAATATATAGAGGGTGTCTATATATATATGATTATTGTGATGTTGCATTTGATTGTACTATGCTTGCTGCATTTGGGTGTACATCATATTCATGCATGTTTCTTGCATTTGTTATACGATTGTGTCGGATACTGGTATGGGTTGGACAGACCATTAGATACCTTGACCTGTAGCTAGAGTATATTGTGAGTTGATCTACTCTTCCTGTTATATATATATATATATGTTTGATATATGTTCAGGTTGGATCAGAGTAGCGTAGCAGACTTCAGGTATGTCTGCATTTTTATGTTGTTTATTTGGTTAGACGGTATATGCTTGTATTTATATACTATGCTGATATACCTGTTGTACCTCTAGAGTATGTTGTTGAAAATACATGTGATATGACATATATACATGTTTTTCTATTACCTGCTGAGTTTTACTCACCACCGCCCACGGACCACTCGGGTTTTCATCGCCTGTAACAAGTAGAAGACTTCGGATGACTTGGAGCACGATTGACATCTCATCTCACCTCCGAGGCTCCCGTATTGGTTTTGGGCTTTGCGTCCGCCGTGTATTGTATTTGGAGTTTTCGTAGTGTACTGTGTTGTGGACTTGTAGATTCGGATTTTGTCGATGTACTGTATGTGGTTGTGGTGTGTTAGTCATACCGGTATGCATGATGTGGATGTATTGTATATGTGGGGTTATGGGTATGTCGTTGTATTAGTTTTCGCTGTGTTTCGTTATGTTGTGTTTTTATTTGTTATGTTATTGTTATTGTGGGCCTACGGGCCTTGTATTAACCTAAAATGTTACCACGTACAGGGGAGGTGCTGTCCGTTTGATTTTCGGCTCGGCATGCTCTCGGGGTGACACGATCGATGGACGCTTCAATATCGGCGAGCAAAGAAGCATGCTCGAAAGAATAATCAATTAGACTCCTACATGTGGCATTGTCGTCTTGGCCATGCAAACAAGAAACACATGCTCGAGGTGGTGAATACTAAAGTCAAGAGTTTCTAGATTATCCAAGAGACAATGGTATATTGTCTCAATGGACTCCGCCATATACACCACAGCATAATGGTGTATCCGAGAGGCGTAACCAGACCTTGTTGGACATGGTTAGGTCAATGATGAATCATGCGAATCTTCCCAAGTCCTTTTGGGGTTATGCACTTCAGACAGTTGTTCACTTGTTAAACAGAATGTCAACCAAGGTAGTCTCTACTACTCCATATGAGATATGAAATAGTAAAAACCTCATGTATCTTACTTGAAGATATGGGGTTGTCTCGCTTATGTGGAATCAGATCGTATAAATTGGATGCTAAGTCTGATAAATGTCTATTTATTGGATACCCTAAGGAAACAAGGGGTTACCAATTCTATCATCCTGTGGAACAAAAGGTATTTGTTTCAAGGCATGTTGTGTTTCTAGAGAAAGGGTTTCTCTTGCAAGAAAATAGTGAGAGTGTCGTCGAGCTTAAGGAGGCTCGAGAAACTCAAATAGGCATTGATGAGATACCTGGTGAAGCACAACAACCAATAACTCACAGTGATGAGCCATCGGCTGGACCTATTGTGACACCACATCTTCGTAGATCTGGTAGAACACACAATATTCCTGAGAGATATAGATTTCTCATAAGTGAATCGAATGACGTGTTACTCATTGATGATGAGGAGCCTACTAGTTATGAAGAAGTTCTGAAAAGTTCAGAAAGGGATAAGTGGCTTGACACCATGAAGTCGGAAATGGATTCCATGTATGAAAACCAAGTTTAGAACTTGGTTGACCCACCTAAAGCCATAAAGCCTATAGGGTGCAAGTGGGTTTTCAAGAAGAAAACCGACATGGATGGTAATGTGATTACCTATAAGGCTAGATTGGTGGCGAAAGGATATCGTCAAAAGCAAGGTGTTGATTATGACGAAACCTATTTGTCGATTGCTATGCTTAAATCTATTCGGATGCTCCTGGCCATATCGACTCATTATGATTATGAGATATGGCAGATGGATGTGAAAATAGATTTCCTTAATGGAAACCTACTCGAGGACGTATATATGATACAACCTGAGGGTTTCACATCGGTTGACAAAACCAAGGTATGCAAATTGCGACGGTCCATATATGGACTGAAGCAAGCATCCAAGCATCCAGGAGTTGGAATATCCATTTTGATTTCTCACAAAATCCAGACGAACCTTGTGTGTATAAGAAGGTTAGTGGGAGTGCAAAATTGTATGTCGATGACATATTACTTATAGGAAACGATGTTTCTATCTTACAGTCGGTTAAGATTTAGTTGTCCAAGACATTCTCCGTGAAAGACCTGGGAGAAGCAACCTACATCCTCGGGATTAAGATTTATAGAGATAGATCAAAACGGTTGCTTGGTCTTTCGCAGTCTACATATGTAGACCAAGTGCTAAAGAGGTTTAGCATGTCGAAATCCAAGAAAGGTTTCCTACCCATCAGGCATGGGATACAACTTTTGAAGTCTATGTGCCCGCACACAGAAGACAAGAGGATTTGCATGAGTAAGATTCCCTATGCATCCGCAATAGGATCTTTCATGTATGCTATGTTATGTACGAGGCCTGATGTATCATATGCTCTTAGTGTCACGAGTAGATATCAGTCTGATCCAAGAATGGATCATTGGACGACTGTTAAGACAATCCTTAAGTACTTGAGAAGAACTAAGGATGTGTTCATTATATATGGAGAAGGGGACATGGTGATACACAGGTATACGGATGCCAGCTTCCAGACAAACAAGGATGATTCCAGGTCTCAGTCTGGATACGTGTTCACCTTGAATGGGGGAGCAGTGAGTTGGAAAAGTTCCAAATAAGACACTGTAGCGGATTCTACCACTGAGGCAGAATACATTGCAGCTTCGGAAGCAGCAAAGGAAGCGGTTTGGATCAAGAAGTTCATTTATGAACTTGGTGTGGTTCCAGCCATTGTTGAAGCAATACAAGTCTACTGCGACAACAATGGAGCAATTGCACAGGCAAAAGAGCCAAGGTCTCATCAATGATCCAAACATGTGCTTCGCCGTTATCATCTGATCAGAGAGATCATTAGTAGGAAGGAAATACAAATCGAGAAAATCCCCACTAAAAGGAACTTAGTGGATCCTTTGACTAAGGCATTACCTCAAAGTAAGTTTGAGGGTAATGTTAGAGCCTATGGTAAGATTCACTATTTGAGTATACATGTTCTCATGTATTTGATTAGATCTTAAACTCATTTACTGAATGTCCACGATATGATTCACAGCATGAGAGAATTTGTGATTGGATCACAACTAGTGAGTATCTCTACATGTGTATTGGTGATGTATCGGAATTATCCCTAGTCGATGAATTGATGGATTTGGACACCATCAATTCTGTCGAGACTAGCACGAGGTATACTCCTTGGTGTATCTAAGCAGCTGATTCTCACTGGCTAGAGACATTGTGATGTTCGGAGTTAATCATGGATGCTAGTTATGGTAACTAGTTCATTTGAGTGACCACCTGTAAGACTTCATATGGTTCTCTGCATATATGGATATGTTAATGAAGTTCTTACTGTAGCTTAAGTGTGATGTTCCTTTGACTTGCTGTATTCAAGTCATCTTGGTCATGAAGACCTATGCTTTGACATCTTAAGCAAGCATCTCTGAGGAGATGTTGACCCGGGATGATTGGGCATAAGTCGAAGTGATCGAAGGTGTTTGAATAGCCTATAAAGGATTCACCACTCCTTGCGAGGAGATGTATACCCATGGCCTCTCGTCGGATTGTTACTAAAGTCTTTGGCCAAAGCATTACATATTTAGAGTAAGGTACTCTTAGATCCATGTGCAGTAACTAGAATCCGTAGGACGAGGAATTGATACTTGGGTCAGGTGTGACGTAGTCAACCAAGTGGGGACTGACACTATAGACCATGTCCTGAACCAAGTGGGTATAAGATGAGTGAAAGGAATGGGGCACGATTCATTGTAGCTGCTGAAGGGTTTCAAAAATTGTTCTGGATCAACCGTTGATCTTTTCGATTAATTGGGGATCATGATGTACAACTAGGTGCCACTCATGATCGTTCTATAATTAATGGTTAATTATAGATGGCCAAAATAAATCGAGAACCTATTTGGTCACACGCACAACGAGCGTAATCCGAAGGATTTAAAACGAGCTTGAGAATGAGATTCTCAGACCTAGAGAAACTAGGTTTGGTTGGACCAAACAAGGAGTGAGCATGAAATCGTTTCAGTCACAATGGAAGCGTGGATAGGCCATGTCTTATGAAGATATAATGGATGAACCAAATTGGTTTGGTTGTAATCCAATGGTGGAGAATAAACCAAAGGGGTTTGGTTTGTTTTAAACGAATGAACCAAAGTTGGTTCAGTTCGTTTTAACTTAAAATAGACCAAATTGGTTTAATTTATTTTAACTTAAATTAATGGAGCGGGTTAACAGGTTTTGTTTTTGAACCAATAACCATTAGAAGAATTTGTTCTCTATAAAAGCAGGCTCAAAGGTTTAATGAGAACCCTAATCAAATTTGCCGCCCCTCTCCCTCCTCTCCTCTTGTGGTCGGTGCCCAAACCCTAGCCGCTGCCCACCTCTTGTGCCTCCGTCCAAGTTGTTGCCGGCGTCCAAGCTTCAGCCGGCAACCCTTCGGTGATCTTCCTTGGCTCCGGTGACAAGGTGAGCATCTAGCTTCCTTATTTGGCCGGCGCTAATCCTCCACCAAAGCTGTCCAGTTTTCTGGACAGCTTGTTTACTTCGTGTCGGAGCATCGTTTGGACGACGTTTGGAGCTTTGACAGTGGCTTCCTTGCCATGGATTCGATCTCCGATAATCCTCATAGGTGGAGGACGAAGGATTCGTCAAATGGTGGGCGAATACCTCTCTGGAGAAGCGAGTTTTTGTGGACTCATTTTGAATCCGAATTTTGATTCGGATTGTGATCTTCTCTCAATCAAATCGTCTTCGACACAAGGCTAGTGACTCGTACGAAGATGAGGCTTGTGACTTTGTGAAGTCATCCCGAAGATACTCGGCATGGAAACGGATAGAGGCGATTCTAGCGAGGGTCGCTCCGGTTGATGTCTTTCCCGCTATACGTGATCCGTCAGATATACGTAGAATAAATTTCCTTTTATTGCAAAATTTGAAACTACGGTTATGTCTACACAAGTTGTACTATGCATGCGTGTGGTGTGTGTGATGTAATAAATTAGATTTATTGCTTTTTATTTATTCCGCTGTGCACATGTTTACGAAACATGTTCGAACACACACTCGTCGCGGTGTCAGAAACCCAACAACTTCCCCTTTCAATTCCTCCAGAACAATCTTACTGATGGGCTTGTGGTTCATCACATAGTCTTCCTTTAGAAATCTGGTGTTCGTGCTAATGATTACCCTCTGATCTCTAGGACTATAAAACAAACCTCCTTTCATTCCTCTAGGATAGCCAACGAACATGCGTACTTCTGTACGAGGCTCCAACTTACCAGCATCTGCCTTCAGCACATGTGTTGGACTCCCCCAAATCCGAATATGTCTTAGACTAGGCTTTCACCCAGTCCACAATTCTGTGGGAGTAGAAGGCACTGATTTAGATGGTACCAAGTTCAAAATATACACGGTCGTATCTAGAGCATATCCCCAGAACGAATCTAGCAACATAGAATAACTCATCATCGATCTAACCATCTCCATAAGAGTCCTATTCCTTCGCTCTGCTACACCATTCTGTTGGGGTGTGCCAGGTGCAGACAATTGGGATTGAATCCCAGCCTCTGATAAGTAATTCCTAAACTCTCCCAAGAGGTACTCACCACCATGATCAGATCGTAGTGTCTTGATACTTTTACCTTGATGTTTCTCCACTTCAACCTTGAATTCTTTGAACTTGTCAAAGCATTCAGACTTGCGGTGCATCAAGTAAATGTATCCATATCTTGAATAATCATCTATGAAAGAGATGAAATACTCAAAACCACCTCTAGCCTGGATAGACATAGGACCACACAAATCAGAATGAACCAATTCCAACACATCTTTGGCTTTATACCCCTTGGCCTTAAAAGGCCTCTTGGTCATTTTACCCTCCAAGCAAGATTCGCATGGTGGGAAATCTTCCACCACTAATGAAACCTGAGGTCCATCAGCTATCAACCTTTGAATTCTACTTAGGTTAATATGACCTAGCCTTAGATGCCAAAGATATATTTGGTTCATCTTTGAAGGTTCTTTTCTCTTATTGGAATTAGAGGATGATTATTCACTTATATTTGCATCGTGGGAGTTTTTGGTTCAAGCGTATATAAATTTCCTATCAATGCACCATAACAGATAATCTCCTTATTCCTTTTTATAACAACTCTGTCATTAAAAGAAATAGAATATCCATCCATAAACAATTTAGAAACCAAAATCAAATTCTTTCTAAATAAAGGTACATAAAGGCAATTTTTAAGAACCAAAACTTTATTCCTCTCAAAAGACAACTAAACATCTCCCACTGCAACAGCCACCACCTTCATGACATCGCCCAAGTATACGGTAATCTCCCTCTCAGCCAGTCGTCTGGTTTCCTGGAACCCCTATAAAGTATTGCAGACATGATCAGTGACTCCCGTATCTACACACCAGGTGCCGGTAGATAACACCACTAAACATGTTTCAACAACTAGACCAAAAGATATACCTTTATTCTGCTTCCGGTTGGGGTAGTCCTTCTTTCAGTGTCCAGTCTGCTTGCAAGTGAAGCACTTGCCTTTCGGTTTCTTCACTCCTCCCTGAGCTCCTCCCGCCACCTTTGCCCCAGCTTGTTTCTTCTTCTTCTTGCCTTTTGGTTTAGAAGCAGAAACCTTTTGGGCAACCATGGCCTATGCTTGAGCACTCTAACGAAAAAGCTCCTCTGTCGCCTGGAGTTCTGTCAGAAGCTCTGCCAACGAATACAACCTTTTGTTCATGTTGTAGTTCAGGAAAAACTGCTCAAAACTCCTAGGTAGAGACTGGAGAATGATATCGATCTACGTTTCCCCATCGATCTCAGCTCCGAGGACTTCCAGCTCATTCAAATGAGCCATCTGTAGGGATGTATACTTAAAAGTCTATTTTTTGTATGAACATCTTTATTTTGAAATAAGAATCACATGATCATTGTTTGCATATTTTTATGGTTATGCAATATTGTCTAATACCTTACATTGTAGATAACATGGTGTGTGGTGTCACACGGGAGATCATGTTATCGGCTCCTTGTAAAGTATAAGTAAAGGCTCACAACCGAGATGGCTTTGGACAAACCATCGGAATGGTTGTAGTGTGATTTGGTATTGGTTTGTCTTGACCATAGAATCACACTAGTGCACTTTGTGTGTATTGAGCAGGACCGACACAGAGGTGATTCGATTTATTGCTGACTACATAATCGAATCGGACCTCAGATATTATTTAGTACATGCTCTTAATCCCGATATAATAACGGGCACATATACTTGGTACTCATCTCTTTGATTTACCAATGGGCGAGATTTATAGATTAAATCGATAGGCTCGGTAAGTTGGGAGATGATATTATTTATATGGTGTGTCGTTGATTATAGGAGGAAACCGTGTCCTATATATTAGGATGATGATGTCCCCTTGAGGAGCTCATAAGGTTCATCATGTAAACCCTGCAGGTGGACTAGGTCCGGCATGATGAAAAGGTTGAGTGGTACTACTCAAGGAGTTAGATGTTGATTAATTAATGGTTAGTAAATTAATTAATCGACGGACATTCGAGATCTTAAACACGGGGAGAAAATGTACAAATAATATATGTAGCCCATATTATCATATGGGGGTTGGTGAGGTAGATCAATGATGGACCTTTAGTGGATTGGACCATCATTAGTGGATCGGACTTTATGTGGGCTTGATCCATGGGTGGCCAAGACTCAACTCCTCCTCATGGTCCCTAATGTAGCCCATTAACACCTCAAGATGCTTAGATCCAATGGATAGAAACAAAACACTAAGATCCATTGGTTGAGATTAAATCTCTAAGATCGAGGAGATTAAATCTCTAGATCCGACGGTTGAGATTAAATCCCTAGAACCAATGGAGGAGATTAATTCATGACTTATCCCTAACTCTATAAAAGGAGGGCATGGGAAGTGGTCGTGGATAACATGATTGAGAGGGATCAAGGCTTGGGCGGCAAGAATAGGGCAATCCTAGTTGAGATAGGATTGGAATTAGGGTTAGGGTTTGGAAGCAAGGGTGGCACCAAATAAGGCAAGTTTTCCTTCTTCTTCCTTGCCTTGTGGCCAACGTCCAGCAGCTATTCCAGCCCTTCCCAGCCCTTGGCCGGCGCCCAAAACACTCCCCTCTCTTCTCCTTAGGTGGTGGAAACAAGATATAGGGTTTCCCTTGGTGTCTTGGTAGTTTTCCATCATCTTCTTCTCCTTCTAGTTGGCCGACGGCAAGAACTTCTATAGTTCTTTGTTGGTTGAGTTTTTGAAGGAGAAAAACATTGTTTCTTCTTCCTCTTGCTTGGGAAAAGCAAGGAAGGAAGTTTAGCGATCTAGGAGCTTCGACTTTTGGTGGATCGTCGCCCACACGACGTCCAAAAGGAGGAGGGTCATACATTAGAAGACCAAGAGGTATAACTATTCTTCTATCTCTTTTATTCATTGCTTGTGTTTGTTTTTCAAAATATAAGCATCTTATATTTCTGTAAATAGGCTAAATAATACTTGGATCCCGAGTATAAACACAAAAACCGGCGATCCGGACATCGTCTATTCCGCGGCTACTCGTAGAATAGAGAATGGTCGCTTGAACAACTAGTTTGTTCAAGTGACCTCTCTAAACGAATAGCACGACGATGACTTGGTTGCTTTGGGAATACCTTTTGTCTAGGATTAAATTTTTTAATCCGGGGACATCGAAGGGATCACCATGGTCAACAACCGAGGTGAAGGGGAAGCGAAGTTTCCCCTCACGGACTCGACAAGGATCAACCCCAACATTTGGTATCAGAGCTTCCGGGCAAAACCTTTCAATTTGGTATCAGAGCCAAGGTTTCCAGTTTTGTGTGTTTAGGATTCGGTTAATTTTTATGCACTTTTTCATATATTATATGTGTCGGATAATAGTAGGATATGCGTAGTTTAACTCTTTGGTTGCAGGCATAAGATCCGACTATTATGGCATGTGTGTGTATGTGATTGTATGTGTGTAAATGTTTATTTTGTTGAATCCTCGGGGTTGACGAGGCTAGTATTTAGTTTTTGTAAATTAAATACGGCATTGTTTAGTCGCTCTTTATTTTATTTTACTTTCGATCTAGATTTCATGTACACTCCCTCGTGGAGTATAGGATCGATGGATGTAAATTAAAATAGGATTTAGTCTCGGCTCGGATCTCCGGATGGCTCATTCATGGCGTAGGAGGAGCGGACGAGATGGCGATGCGACAGGAGCCATATTGAAGACAAAGGCCATAATAGTTGGAAAATAATTTATTTTTCATATTTATTGCTTTTTGTTTGATATGCATGTCGTAGGAAAATTCCTCAATTTTAATTTACTAAGTGGGAGAGGGATATTTTAATTAATTCCCGCGGCCTCCATTACAATTTGACGTGTGATGCAACAAACTTGCGTGTTGGCTCTGAGTGCCTTCCTCCCTGCGGATGAGTTTGTTTGCGGATCACTAGGTCAAATAATGGTTATAGGAAATTATCTAGGAGCATGTGTGTAAGGCACATAATCCGAAATAATTCCCTTAGTATCGTGTAATGGTGCACACTTAGATGCAAATTAAAAGTATCCTCCCCATCGGAGTCACTGCTTTTATTTGTAGGGCCAAAGAGGAACCAACTATTAATTTTATTTGTCGAAAAGTAAGGTTGACAAGATAATAAAATTAATGGGTAAAACCTCCTCTTACAAATGTAGAATTCGTATACGTCCACACTGCGTGGCATGCGATATTCTCGGTGTTTTGAGGTGTTGGTTGATATCAAAATTTTATTGTTTGAGGAATCAATAATTTTTTGAAATCTAAAGTAATGATCTATGTGATTCTTAGGATTTTCAAAATGACTTTCAGTCCACTTGTTGTGATACTAAAAGAAATAAACTTACTGTACCCAAATAATGTTGATTGGAAAAGAATCTAGATATTGTCTTATCTGCTAAGGAGTACAAGTATGCACTCTTCGAAGAATGTCCTCAAGCCATGGTTGCTCAAAAAGGTTTCTACTTCTAAACCGAAAGGCAAGAAGAAGGAGAAACAAGGTAGAGCAAAGGTGGTGGGAGGATCTCAGTGAGGAGTGAAGAAGCCGAAAGGCAAGTACTTCACTTACAAGCAGGATGGACATTGGAAGAAGGACTGTCCCAATCCAAAGTAGAACAAAGATACATCCTTTGAATTAGTCGTTGAAACATGGTTAGCGGTGTTATCTACCGGTACCTGGAGTGTAGATACAGGAGCCACTAATCATGTCTGCAATACTTTGCAGGGGTTCCAGGAAACCTGACGACTAGCTAAAGGGGATATTACCATTTACTTGGGCAATGCCATGAAGATGGCGGCTATTGCAGTGGGAGATGTTTTATTTATCTTTTGAGAAAAATAAAGTTTTTGGTTCTTAAGAATTTTCTTTATGTACATTTATTTAGAAAGAATTGATTTCGGTTTCTAAATTATGGATGGATAATCTATTTCTTTTAATGACAGATTTGATATAAAAGGAATAGGGACATTATCTATTCAGGTACATAGATAGGAAATTTATAACTTGAACCACTAGCTCCCACGATGCAAATAGAAGTTATTAACTCATCTTCTAAGTCTAATAAGAGAAAAGAACCTTCGAAGATGAACCAAACATATCTTTGCCATCTTAGTCTTGGTCACATTAACCTAAGCAGAATTCAAAGGTTGATAGCTGATGGACCTTTGGGTTCATTAGTGGTGGAGGATCTCCCAACCTACGAATCTTGCTTGGAGGGTAAGATGACCAAGAGGCCTTTCAAGGCCAAGGGGTATAGAGCCAAAGATATGTTAGAAATGGTTCATTCTGATTCGTATGGTCCTATGTCTATCCTGGCAAGAGGTAGTTTTGAATATTTCGTCTCTTTTATAGACGATTATTCAAGATATGGATGCATTTACTTGATGCGCAGAAGTGCAATGCTTTGACAGTTCAAAGAATTCAAGGCTGATGTGGAGAACCAAGGTAAAAGTATCAAGACCCTACGATCTGATCGTGGTGGTGAATACCTATTGGGAGAGTTTAGGAATTACTTATCAGAGGCTGGGATTCAATCCCAATTGTCTGCACCTGGCACACCCCAGCAGAATGGTGTAGCAGAGTGAAGGAATAGGACTCTTATGGAGATGGTTAGATCAATGATGAGTTATTCTGACTTGCCAGATTCGTTCTGGGGATATGCTCTAGATACGGCGGTATACATTCTGAACTTGGTTCCATCTAAATCAGTGCCTTCTACTCCCGTAGAATTGTGGAGGTAAAGCCTAGTCCGAGACATATTCGGATACGGGGGAGTCCAGCACATGTGCTGAAGGCAGATGCTGGTAAGTTGGAACCTCGTACAGAAGTGTGCATGTTTGTTGGCTACCCTAAGGGAACGAAGGGTGGTTTGTTCTATAGTCCTAGAGATCAGAAGGTGATCGTGAGTACGAATGCCAGATTTCTAGAGGAGGACTATGTGATGAACCACAAGCCCACGAGTAAAATTGTTCTGGAGGAGTTAAAAGGGGAAGTCACTTCTTTAGTACCACCGGTACAAGAGGATATACCACATGTCACTGCACCACGTGTCACAGAGGATACACAGGTGATACCTCGTCGTAGTGGGAGGGTTGTGAGACAGCCTGATAGATTCATGTTCTTGGGAGAATCTTCTGATTTGGTCCCTGACGAACATGAACCTGATCCCTGGACATATGATGAGGCAATCCAAGATAAAGATGCAGTATCTTGGCAGAGTGCAATGAATGCTGAGATTGAATCTATGGATTCAAATCAGGTCTGGGAGCTAGTAGAACCACCCGATGGTGTAAAAACCATTGGATGCAAGTGGATCTACAAAAGAAAGAGAGGAATAGATGGGAAGGTTGAGACCTTCAAAGCGAGGCTTGTTGCGAAGGGGTATACTCAGAAAGAGGGTATCGATTATGAGGAGACCTTTTCGCCGGTAGCCATGCTTAAATCTATCCGGATTCTCTTATGCATAGCAGCTCATATGGATTATGAGGTGTGGCAGATGGATGTCAAGACAGCTTTCCTTAATGGAAGTCTTGAGGAAAACATCTACATGAAGCAACCAGAGGGATTCATTGCTAAGGGAAAAGAGCATCTTGTATGTAAGCTTAATCGGTCCATTTATGGATTGAAACAAGCTTCGAGGTCTTGGAACATTCGGTTTGATGAGGTGATCCAGTCTTATGGATTTATTCAAAGTCCGGATGAGTCTTGTGTATACAAGAGATGTGACGGAAACGTAGTGGTATTTCTTGTACTATACGTAGATGACATTTTGTTGATTGGCAACAATATCAAGGTGTTATTGGACGTAAGGGTATGGTTGTCCAAACAGTTTGATATGAAGGACTTGGGAGAAGTGGGACACATCCTTGGGATCAAGGTTATAAGGGATCGCAAGAAAAGGATGTTGTGCTTATCCCAAGCTTCATACATAGACACGATTATGGAGCGTTTTAGCATGCAGAACTCCAAGAAGGGTTTCCTACCTTTCAGGCATGGAGTACCTCTATCTAAGGAGATGTGTCCTAGATCATCTGAGGAGATAGAGGAGATGAAGGCGGTTCCTTATGCTTCGGCAGTAGGAAGCCTCATGTATGCGATGCTCTGTACGAGACCAGATATCTGTTTTGCCGTGGGCATGGTCAGCAGATATCAGAGTAATCCAGGACAGGGACATTGGACTGCGGTAAAGCATATATTGAAGTACCTGAGAAGGACTAGGGATTATATGCTGGTTTACCGGGCAGACCAATTACTCCCTGTGGGTTACACGGATTCCGACTTCCAATCTGATAGGGATAACAGTAAGTCTACCTCAGGTTTTGTGTTTACTTTGGGAGGTGGAGCCATTGTATGGAGGAGTGTCAAGCAAAAGTGCGTGGCAGACTCCACCATGGAAGCTGAGTATGTGGCGGCCTCTGAGGCGGCCAAAGAAGCTGTATGGCTCAGGAACTTTCTGATGGACTTGGGTGCAGTTGCAAACTCGAAGGAACCACGAGCCCATAAGGCTAGTAAACACATAGAGCGCAAGTACCACCTGATACGAGAAATCGTAAAGCGAGGAGAAGTTGCTGTGGCCAAGATTGCATCGGAGGATAACCTGGCAGATCCTTTCACTAAGGGCCTTCCGGCGAGAGCTTTTGATAGGCATGTGGAGGGAATGGGGATCAGATGTATGGCACTTTGAGGACAACATAGTCTTTTAGTATAAGTGGGAGATTGTAGGGATGTATACTTAAAAGTCTATTTTTTGTATGAACATCTTTATTTTGAAATAAGAATCACATGATCATTGTTTGCATATTTTTATGGTTATGCAATATTGTCTAATACCTTACATTGTAGATAACATGGTGTGTGGTGTCACACGGGAGATCATGTTATCGGCTCCTTGTAAAGTATAAGTAAAGGCTCACAACTGAGATGGCTTTGGACAAACCATCGGAATGGTTGTAGTGTGATTTGGTATTGGTTTGTCTTGACCATAGAATCACACTAGTGCACTTTGTGTGTATTGAGCAGACTGACATTGCAGGTGATTCGATTTATTGTTGACTACATAATCGAATCGGACCTCAGATATTATATTGTACATGCTCTTAATCCCGATATAATAACGGGCACATATACTTAGTATTCATTTCTTTGATTTGCCAATGAGCGAGATTTATAGATTAAATCGATAGGCTCAGTAAGTTGGGAAATGATATTATTTATATGGTGTGTCGTGATTATAGGAGGAAACCGTGTCCTATATATTAGGATGATGATGTCCCCTTGAGGAGCTCATAAGGTTCATCATGTAAACCCTGCAGGTGGACTAGGTCCGGCATGATGAAAAGGTTGAGTGGTACTACTCAAGGAGTTAGATGTTGATTAATTAATGGTTAGTAAATTAATTAATCGACGGACATTCGAGATCTTAAACACGGGGAGAAAATGTACAAATAATATATGGAGCCCATATTATCATATGGGGGTTGGTGAGGTAGATCAATGATGGACCTTTAGTGGATTGGACCATCATTAGTGGATCGGACTTTATGTGGGCTTGATCCATGGGTGGCCAAGACCCAACTCCTCCTCATGGTCCCTAATGTAGCCCATTAACACCTCAAGATGCTTAGATCCAATGGATAGAAACAAAACACTAAGATCCATTGGTTGAGATTAAATCTCTAAGATCCGACGGTTGAGATTAAATCTCTAGATCCGACGGTTGAGATTAAATCCCTAGAACCAATGGAGGAGATTAATTCATGACTTATCCCTAACTCTATAAAAGGAGGGCATGGGAAGTGGTCGTGGATAACATGATTGAGAGGGATCAAGGCTTGGGCGGCAAGAATAGGGCAATCCTAGTTGAGATAGGATTGGAATTAGGGTTAGGGTTTGGAAGCAAGGGTGGCACCAAATAAGGCAAGTTTTCCTTCTTCTTCCTTGCCTTGTGGCCAACGTCCAGCAGCTATTCCAGCCCTTCCTAGCCCTTGGCCGGCACCCAAAACACTCCCCTCTCTTCTCCTTAGGTGGTGGAAACAAGATATAGGGTTTCCCTTGGTGTCTTGGTAGTTTTCCATCATCTTCTTCTCCTTCTAGTTGGCCGGCGGCAAGAACTTCTATAGTTCTTTGTTGGTTGAGTTTTTGAAGGAGAAAAACATTGTTTCTCTTCTTCCTCTTGCTTGGGAAAAGCAAGGAAGAAAGTTTTGCGATCTAGGAGCTTCGACTTTTGGTGGATCGTCGCCCACACGACGTCCAAAAGGAGGAGGGTCATACATTAGAAGACCAAGAGGTATAACTATTCTTCTATCTCTTTTATTCATTGCTTGTGTTTGTTTTTCAAAATATAAGCATGTTATATTTCTGTAAATAGGCTAAATAATACTTGGATCCCGAGTATAAACACAAAAACCGGCGATCCGGACATCGTCTATTCCGCGGCTACTCGTAGAATAGAGAATGGTCGCTTGAACAACTAGTTTGTTCAAGTGACCTCTCTAAACGAATAGCACGACGATGACTTGGTTGCTTTGGGAATCCCTTTTGTCTAGGATTAAATTTTTTAATCCGGGGACATCGAAGGGATCACCATGGTCAACAACCGAGGTGAAGGGGAAGCGAAGTTTCCCCTCACGGACTTGACAAGGATCAACCCCAACATTTGGTATCAGAGCTTCCGGGCAAAACCTTTCACCATCATCTTGAGAACATGATCCCTCATGGGTGTTCCCTCGATCATGGTGGTCATCATCAAGTTCCTCATGGCTTCCTGCCTAGCAGCCCAATTCTGGTGTTCAAAAAGCTCTTTGAGATTGAGCATCATGTCATAAACAGTGGGCATGGCTTGATGCTGATGTTGCAGTACATTTGACATGGATGCCAAAATGTAACATCGCTCCATCTCATCAGCCTTAATCCACTTCTTATAACTCTCCTTCTCCTTTTTCCCAGAATCATCCACAGGCTTAGGAGGGAACTCTTCGAGGAGTACATATTTGTATTCTTCAGCAGTCAAGACAATGTCAAGATTCCTCTTCTAATCAACATAATTGGGGTCAGTAAGTTTATTTTCTTTCAGTATCACAGCAAGTGGGTTGAAAGTTATTTTGAAAAAAACCTAAGAATCACATAGATCAAAATATTAGATTTCAAAAAATTATTGATTCCTCAAACAATAAAATTTTAAAATCAACCAACACCTCAAAACACCGAGAATATCGTATGCCACGATAGTGTGAACGTATATGAATTCTACATTTGTAAGAGGAGGTTTTACCCTTTAATTTTACTATCTTGTCAACCTAACTTTTTGACAAATAAAATTAATAGTTGGTTCCTCTTCGGCCCTACAAATAAAAGCAGTGACTCCGATGGGGAGGATACTTATATTTGTATCTAAGTGTTCACCATTACTCGGTACCAAGGTAATTATCTCGGGTTATGTGCCTTCCGATGGAGAAGTACACACGCTCCTTAATAATTTCCTATAACCATATTCGACCTTGTGATCCGCAAACAAACTCATCCGATGTGGAGGAAGGCACTCAGAGCCGACGTGCAAGTTTGTTTGCATCACATGTCAAATCGTAATGGAGGTCGTGGGAATTTATAAAAATATCCCTCTCCCACTTAGTAATTTAAAATTGAGGAATTTTCTTGCCTACGACATGCATATCAAACAATAAGAAATAAATATGAAAAAGAAATATTTTTCAACTATTATGGCTTTTATCTCCAATATGCCTCCTGTCGTATCGCCATCTCGTCCGCTCCTCCCTACGCCATGTACAAGCCATCCGGAGATCCGAGCCGAGAATAACTATTTTAATTTACATCCATTGATCCTATACTCCTCGAAAAAGTGCACATGAAATATCTATCGAAAGTAAACTAAAATCAATGAGTGGCTAAACAATGCTGTACTTAATTAAAAAATTAAATACTAGCCTCGTCAACCCCGAGGATTCAAAAAATATACAATTACACACATATAATCACATACACACATATGACCATAATAGTTGGATCCTATTCCTGCAACCAAAAAGTTAACCTATGCATATCCTACTATTATCTATGACATATAATATATGAAAAGTGCATAAAAGTAACCGAATCCTAAACACACAAAATTGGAAATCGTGGCTCTGATACCACTTGAAGGTAGGAAACTTTGCTTCCCACTTCAACTCGGTTGCTTGTTCATGGCAATCCCGTCTTCGTCCCCGGATTAAAAAAATTAATCCATGACAATTAGGGATTACCCAAGCTGTCGTTCCATCGTCGTGCTATCCGATTAGAGTGGTCACTTGAACAAACTTGTTGTTCAAGCAACCTACCTCTATTCTTCTAATAGCCACGGAATAGATGATGTACGAATCGTTGGTTTTTGGGTTTGAATTCGGGGTCCAAGTATATTAGCCACATAATAAAACATACAACATGCATATAACAAGAAAAGATCATAAACAAGCATTATACCTCTCGATCTTCTATTGTATGTCCTTCCTCCTTTTGGACGTCGTGTGGGCGACGATCTTCCAAAAGTCGAAGCCTCCTAGATCACCAATCTTCCTTTCTTTGTTCACCACGAACAAAGGAAGATTATAAAACAAAACTCTACTCTATCTAAGACCAACCAACAAGCTCAAAACTTGAAGCTTGCCGCTGGCCCAAAGAGAGGTGGAGGAGTGTCGGCTAACCTTGAAGGAAGGTTGCCGCTGGCCAACCTAGAGAGAGAGAGGAACTGTCGCCGATCTAGAGAGAGAGAAAGATGGTGGAGTTGTCGCCGACCAAAGATGACCAAACCCTAGGATTGTCTTTCCGCCGCCCACTAGGAAGAAGCAAACCCTAGGTTAGCCGCCCACCTCTCGTCTAAAGACAACTCCAAAATCCCTAGTCTCCTAAAGTGTCATCCACGCCCAAGCCTTGGCCTCCTTTTATAGAGTTAGGCTTGTTGGGATGTATACTGAAAGCCTAGCTCTTTTGTATGAACATTTCTATTTTGAAATAAGAATCACATGATCATTGTTTGCACTTTATATTTATTATATGTGTGCATATTGTCTAATACTTTATATTGTAGATAACATGGTGCTTGGTGTGGCACAGAAGATCATGTTATCAGTTCCTTGTAGAATATAAATAGAGGCTCACAACCAAGATGGTTTTGGACAAACCATTGGCATGGTTGTAGTGTAGCTTGGTATTGTTTTATCTTGAACATAGAGTTACACTAGTACACTTAGGTGTATTGAGCAGGACCGACATAGAGGTGATTCAATTTATTGCTAACTACATAATTGAATCGGACCTTGGATATTATGTTGTACATGCTCTTAATCCCGATATAATAACGGGCACATGTACTTAGTATTTATTTCTTTGATTTACCAAAGGGTGAGATTTATATGGATTAAATCAATATGTCCGGTAAGTTGGGAAATGATATTATTTACATGGTGTGTCGTTGATTATAGGAGGAAACCGTGTCCTATATATTAGGTTGATGATGTCCCCTTGAGGAGCTCATAAGGTTCATCATGTAAACCCAGCTGGTTGACTTAGTCAACATGATGATAAGGTTGAGTGGTACTACTCGAGGAGTTAGATGTTAATTGATTGATGGTCAGTAAATCAATTAATTGGCGGACATTCGATATCTTAAACACGGGGAGATGGATGTACAAATAATGTATGGAGCCCATATTAATTTATGGGGGTTGGTGAGGTAATTCAATGATGATCCTCTAGTGGAATGGAACATCATTGATGGATCAAGTTTGTGTGGTTCCGATCCATCGGGTGGTCAAAATCCAACTCCTCCTCATGGTCCCTATCGTAGCCTAATATAAACCTCATGAAGTCTAGATCCAATGATGAAAAACAAATCCCTAGATCCGACGGTGGAGATTAAATCTCTAGATCCGACGGTTGAGATTAAATCTCTAGATCCAACGGTTGAGATTAAATCTCTAGATCCGACGGTTGAGATTAAATCCCTAGATCCGACGGTGGAGATTAAATCTCTAGATCCGACGGTTGAGATTAAATCTCTAGATCCGACGGTTGAGATTAAATCCCTAGATCCGACGGTGGAGATTAAATCTCTAGTTCCAACGGTTGAGATTAAATCTCTAGATCCGACGGTTGAGATTAAAACCCTAGAACCGACGGTGGAGATTAAAACAAGGCTTAAGCCCAACTCTATAAAAGGGGGCTTAAGGTTGGCGGCAAGAAGAGAGTTGGTTGGTTTTTGGAGATTAGGGTTTTGCCTTTCATTGGCTTGGGCAGCAAGAAACCCTAAGGAGGAAACCCTAATTGGATTAGGGTTTGGTTGGGCAGCTAGGGTTTGCAAGGAGAGTGGGCGGAAACTATAGGAGAGGAGCTCTTCTTCTTCCTAGGATTGGTGGCCGACTCCTTCCTCCTTTTCCCTCTACCTTGGTCGGCGCTCAACCTATTCCTCTTCTCCTCTTCTTTTCCTCTTGGCCGGCGGCACAAAGGAGCTAGGGATTGTTCCCTTGTTCGGTTCCATGGTTGGCCATCTTGTTCTCTCTATTCTTGGGGCCGGCGGCATCAATCCTTTGTGGATTAGTGGTTGGCTCAAGCAAGAAGGGAAGGAGAGTTCTTCTTTCTTTCGATTGAAGAAGATCTAGGAAGCTTCAACTTGTGGAGGATCTTCACCACGAAGTCAAGGAGGTTAGGACATGCGATAGAAGATCGAGAGGTATAAAAGTTTTTACAAGTTTTATTATTGATCTTTGCATGTTCTTATTAATATGAATGTATGTGTTGATTATACATGTCTACATCCATATGTATTTGTATAATCATGGACCCCGAAGATAAACACAAAAACCGGCGATCCGTCCGTCGTCTCTTCCACGGCTAACCGACTAGAAGAGTTTGGTTGCTTGAACAACTAGTTTGTTCGAGCGATCGCTCAAGTCGTTAGCACGACGACGAAATGGTTGAGCTTAGGAAACTCATCCCATCCGGATTAGTTCTCATTAGTGAAAATTTTAATCCGGGGACATGGGAGCCAATGAGCCTATGAGCACAATGCCATCAAGGCTTAAGCCTCCTTTTAATCTCCACCATCGGATCTAGGGATTTAATCTCAACCATCGGATCTAGAGATTTAATCTCAACCGTCAGATCTAGAGATTTAATCTCCACCATCGGATGTAGAGTTTTATTTTCCATCATCGGATCTAGGCTTTATGAGGTTTTAATAGGCTACAATAGGGACTATGAGGAGGAGTTGGATCTTGGCCACCCAATGGATCAAGCCCACATAAAATCCGATCCATTAATGATAATCCATTCCACTAAAGGATTATCATTGATCTACCTCACCAACCCCTATAAGTTAATATGGGCTCCATATATTATTTGTACATTTATCTCCCCATGTTAAAGATCTCGAATGTCCGTCAATTAATTAATTTACTGACAATTAATTAATCAACGTCTAACTTCATGAGTAGTACTACTCAACCTTATCATCATACCGGACCAAGTCCACCTGCAGGGTTTACATGATGAACCTTATGAGCTTCTCAAGGGGACATCATGATCCTAATATATAGGACACGATTTCCTCCTATAATCAATGACACACCATATAAATAATATAATTTCCCAACTTACCGAGCGTATCGATTTACTCTATAAATCTCGCCCATTGATAAATCAAAGAAATGAATACTAAGTATATGTGCCCGTTATTATTTGCGATTAAAAACATATACAATATAATATCTGAGGTCCGATTCGATTATGTAGTTAGCAATAAATCGAATCACCTCTAAGTCGGTCATGCTCAATACACAAAGTGTACTAGTGTAATTCTATGGTCAAGACAAGCCAATACCAAATTACACTACAACCATACCAATGGTTTGTCCATAACCATCTCGGTTGTGAGTCTTTACTTATACTTTACAAGGAACTGATAACATGATCTCCCGTGTGACACTACACACCATGTTATCTACAATGTAATGTATTAGAAAAAATGCATAACCATAAATATGAAAACAATGATCATGTGATTCTTATTTCAAAATAAAGATGTTCATACAAAAGATAGACTTTTCAGTATACATCCCAACAATTTCCTCGTCCTACGGATTCTAGTTACTGCACATGTATCCAAGAGTACCTTACTCTAAACATGTAATGCTTTGTCCAAAGACTTTAGTAACAATCCGACGAGAGGCCATGGGTATACATCTCCTCGAAAGGAGTGGTGAATATTTTATAGGATATTCAAACACCTTCGATCACTTCGACTTATACCCAATCATTTCGGGTCCACATCTCCTCAGAGATGCTTGCTTAAGATGTCAAAGCATAAGTCTTCATGATCAAGATGACTTGAATATCGTAAGTCAATGGAACATCGCACTTAAGCTGCAGTATGAACTTCATTGACATATCTATATATGCAGAGAACCATATGAAGTCTTACAGCTGGTCACTCCAATGAACTAGTTGCCATAACTAGCATCTATGATTAACTCCGGACATCACAATGTCTCCATCCAGTGAGAATCAGCTGCTTGGATACACCAAGTAGTATACATCGTGCTAGTCTCGACAGAATTGATGGTGTCCAAATCCATCAATTCATCAACTAGGGATAATTCCAATACATCACAATACACATGTAGAGATACTCACTAGTTGTGACCCAATCACAAATACTCTCATGTTGTGAATCGTATCGTGGACATTTAGTAAATGAGTTTAAGATCTAATCAAATACATGAAAACATGTATACTCAAATAGTGAATCATCATTTATCATATAAATGGTTCAAACATAAGGCGATTGCCTTAGGACATCTCTCATATATTACTAACAGATTCCACATATTCGAGTTGAATGGTTCCGTTGGCTATGTGCTCTCGAATAAAGTGGTGTTTAACTTCTATATGTTTGGTCCTAGAGTGGCATATAGGATTTTTGGTTAAGTTGATTGAGCTAATATTATCTATGTGAGTTTTAATATTGTTGAAGTTTAAGTTAAAATCTTGGAGAGTGTGCTTCATCCAAAAAAGCTGAGCCACCCACTCACCCATCGTGACGTATTCGGCTTCGGTAGTAGATAAAGCAACACAGTGTTGCTTCCTACTGAACCAACTCACTAGACTTGAGCCGAGAAGTTGACAACAACCACTCGTGCTCTTTCTATCGAGTTTACTACCGGCATAGTCTGAGTTGGAGTAACCAATTAGTTCGAACTCGGTAGATCTAGGGTACTAAATACCTACGCTTAGCATGCCCTTTAGATACCTACAGATATGCTTGACTAAAGTTAGGTTTGACTCCTTGGCACAAGTTTGGAACCTTGCGCACATACTTACTGCAAATAGTATACCGGGTCAACTCACAGTTAAGTAAAGGAGACTCCCTATGGTGCTCCTATAGTATTTTAAGTCAATAGGTTTTTTGTCTACATCTTCTCCTATATTAACATTTGTTGCCATGGGTGTATTAAAGGTTTTAGCATTTTGCATTCTGAATCAGTTAATTAATTCCTTAGCATATTTTTGTTGATGTAAATAGATTCCTTATTTGGTTTTTTTAATTTGTAATCCTAGAAAGAAATTTAATTCTCCTACTAAGTACATTTCAAATTCACTTTCCATGAGTGAAATGAATTCGTTTAGTAGGATTGAATTAGTGGTTCCAAAAATGATATCATCTACGTAGATTTGGCCTATAAAAATTTCTTTGCCTACGGTTTTCACGAAAAGAGTTGGGTCGACTAAGCCTTGATTAAACCCTTTGGACTTAAGGTATATAGAAAGCCTCTCATACCAAGCTCTAGCAACTTGTTTTAGTCCATATAAGGCTTTCTTGAGTTTAAATACATGATCGGGTTTATCTAAGCTTTCAAATCCTGGGGGTTGATTAACGTACACTCCTTCCTTAATAAGTCCATTCAAAAATGTTGACTTGACATCCATTTGAAAAAATTTAAATCCTTGATGTGCAGTGTATGCCAACAATATTCGGATGGATTCTAGTCTAGCTACGGGTGTAAAATATCGGGAAAAATGAAAAGAAAGAGTAAATAAATATATATAATAAAATAATGCTTGTTAATTAGGAAAACACCCTATGGAATTTTCCATAAATTTTTAGAAATTTTCCTGGACTTAAATGGAAATTTCTATGGTTGTTGCGGGGAAAGATTTAATAGGCTTTGGGAAAGCCTATTTGGGTCATCCGCTTATGAGGGTTAATAGGATTAATTGATCTAAGTTTAAATATAAAACTCTAAGTTGAATGATAATAGGCCTACAAAAAAATTAATGGTAAATACACATTTAATTCTATAATTATTGAACAAAATTTCAATGTAATGGTGGAAAACCTATCTAAACTTTAGCAAGTAGGTCACATCAAGATTTCGCTTTTTGCTTTTTTTTGACGCCTTACATTTTTTCTTGACATACCATAATAAAAAAATAGATTAGTAATTTAAAAATTAACAAAACTAATTTTCTTTTGTATTCCGATTACCAGAATGGCTTCCATTCTCATTTGGTTAAGATCGATCAACTGCTTCCTCCTCTCAAGATCTTCATACTCTTTCTTCCAATATAGATAGTATCCTCACGTGCAACCCATCTATACCAATTATTTGTTTTCCTTCTTCGTAAACTTGGCTGTCATTTATATCTTTCTCAAAGTTGCTCTTCTAATACCTCAAAGATCACAAATTTCTATCTTTTTCTTTCCTTGAGATACCAATTTATCAACGGGAGTATCCTCCGCAATCATAGCTTGTGCCTTCTCGCTGTCTTGTTCTCGTGGCAATTAGTTCCTACTGAGGTTTTCAACTCAGTGGTTATTTGATCCACCTCCATATCTTCTCTTCCTAAAATTTCAATTAGTTCTTTTACCCTTTCAGTGATAGTGTCATGTTTTCCATTTTTAAATCTTTCAGAATGGTTCCTGATAAACTAAACACTCATTGAGTATAGTAGGGTATTTTTTGTATAGTTTGTGAATTTATGTTCTATTGATGGGGAGATTAATATAATAGTCAACCTTATCAAGAAGTATAATTTCACTACGAGTACAAATTAGATCAATAATAACCTATCAAAAAATCAATAATTATTTAGATAACGAAAATGAAAAAATATTAAGTTGTGGTCTTCATTTACTTATTCAGAGACTTGCTCAATAAATTCTCACCTTGCTAATATGTAAGAAGCTTTGCTTCCACCTATTTATTCGTGGGCCTTCTAATTGGATGGTCTCTGATTGAGACATGTTCCCGTAAATCGCTCCTGCCTCATATCCAAAGTGTTACATACTTATGTGAATATAAAAGACAAAATAAATTAGTAAGAAGAAACTTATATTGTGAAGGTTGATTTTAATCAGATGATGAATTCGACTGTTTCAAGAATTATATTAGTAGATCGAACATAGATCTCCACATGTAATTACAGCCATAAATTCATGGATGGCTTCAACCTAATCAAAACTTTCAATAAAGTCATCTACAATATCTACAAGACCTATGGAGACCTTATATGTAGTAGTACGCAACAACACACAAGCAAATATATACAAAATATACAACTTACAAAACAATAAAACATCTTCATCTAATTCTAATAAATAAGTTTTTAAGCAAATACTCTATTTTCGATCTAGTCAAGGTTCCTTTTTCGAGAATTGAGAAGTGAAAAGAACACTGATGCATTAGTTGAATTCATGGGAATAGGCTCTCCTCTATCTGTAATACATCGAGCAAAAGGGACATATCTCTTCCGTGAAAGAATCGCATAGCTTGAAAATTAAACTGATCACTAATCCCAACTTTGAAATATATCACCAATATGCCACATCTAGGATTTGTGGAATGTCTTGTATATTAAAAAAAACAAGAAATGGGTTTGTTTAATTATCTCAGCCTTTCATGTAAACAAACAGATGGATGTGCTTTCTTTAGCATTCGACATCCAAAAATTCAATAAAGTGCCTAAAATGCTAGTCCATCAGTAGTTTCTTTGGACACTCATTTTTTCCTTAAAATTTGGAATTACAAATATTTAAAAACGTGATTTACAATAATCCTGTGAAAAAAAATTCAGGATCTATTTATCTAATCGACATACGTATGAAAAAAATTGCTCACTTGAATATTTGAAATCATTCCTAAAATCATCATGGAAAACATTAAAATAAATGATTTCTTTATATTCACTAAAGCAAAGAATGGAGACATACCTTGGCCGTGAAGGAGGAGTAGAACCAGATTCTTATCATTCTCCAATGAATGGTAGATGTAAAGCTTATGAGATGTACGATTTCACACAAACCCTAAATTCAAGAAATGGTGACACATATAGTTAAATGAGAGGACTACGCGAGATTACAAAAAACTCTCATCAAAAATCCTAAAATCGAAGCTTGCTCGAGAAATCACGCTAGACAAAAATGGAGTGCAAGTAGTTCTAAGATTTAAGCCTTAAGTCCGAAGATTTTCTCTGAAGCTACGTAGACGTAATGTGCGCTGCTTGAAGTGACGGATGGTCTAGATTTTGAGTTGCTATTTGATGTTCGCAAATCTCAAGATTAAAATTGCAAGTCATGGGCGGGAGGGTAAAAGGGGAATCGCGTGATTTCCGTAAATATAAAAGTATGGTGCGCTGTTTGGGAAAATCTAAACTTCAAGTGCACCGCTTGGGAAATATATTAATAGTTGTTTCAAAATCAACTTTAGTATTGGTAGTCGAATACTTAATTGTTTTAGGAATTCATACACTATAAAAATATTAGAAAGCCTTTATTTGCATTTCTTAAAATTGACTTTATTTATAGTAAAATCAATCAATATCAAGAAATTTTAGAGAATGTGAGAAATTAAAGCCATAATTTTTTCTTTTAAGAAAAGATATAATTATATTTTTATAGATATAAAGTATTAATTTATTTATTTAACTTGAATGTCATTATTTTGTTCAAAATTATCAAAGGAATCATATTGATCCATTTTTCGACAACATCGATAAATAGATGAATTACATAATAATCAATGATATATTTTAAAAATTTATCTAATTTATAAGTGTATTTACTATTAATGTTTTGATTTAGATGATAAATAATGAGTTCATTTTTTCTTGGTCAATAGGACAAAGTAAACACCTCAATGTGATTTGAACATGTGATTTTGTCCTACAATGTAGCTGAAGCTGGTACTGAACGGATAGTTACAAGATTAAAGCAAGAGACAATTTAGGGTTTCCTAGAAGTATAACTTTCTAGTTTATGAGGTGCTCAACCATCATGATTTATATCTTCCACGATTTGACTGTGTGGACTAACTAGTAGAGGTGTTGTTAGCAAATGCCTTTCAGGGATTCTGTGATACATGGAATTCTTCCATGAAAATAAATGTTTGTTACTTGATTTATCATTCTCGTGAGTGACAAAATTTGATATGAAATTAAAGATTAATTAGTCTATGTTTGAATCATGATTTGCATTGGTCAGGAAATGGTTAATCTAAATAAGTTTTTTACATGGTTCTAGATTCAAAAAGATTCTAATACTGGTTATTTTCAAGTTTTGATGGTTGCTGTAAGATACATATCTTCTATGATATTGCCATCTGATTTTGACAAACTAAATTTTTTTGATGTATTTAATCTAATAAGATAAGGAAATATTTTATATCTCTTTAAAATATCAATTAATTCAGTTATGTCAGACTATTTGGTGCGCTATAGGGGGTAAATAGCATGATTGATTTCACCCTTCAATTTCAGATCGATTCATGCTTGTCTATAATAATATTAGTGCAGAATGGAATAAAAACAAATAGCACAAATAAAAACACAAGACACAAACAATCACAACACAAGGATTTTACATGGTCTAGATCCTAGCTTCTACTCCACTTATGGTGCTCTAGTGATTTACCTCACTAAAACTTCTTCTTCCTGTGATGATACAGGTGGAGAAACCTCGCATAATATGACTTACAACAAGCCACAAACAACCAATACAAGAATATGAATGAAATACAAAACAAAGAGCTAAACAAATAACTCAAATATTTTGGCCCCGAGCATTGTGTTTGATCAAGCTCAGGCTCGTGTCACAAATTCCCAAGTACTGCTTGAACCTCATTCCTCTACGCTTTGTGCTCTTTGCATACACCGATCTAAAAACC
Source organism: Wurfbainia villosa (assembly GCA_025175895.1). NCBI lineage: Eukaryota > Viridiplantae > Streptophyta > Magnoliopsida > Zingiberales > Zingiberaceae > Wurfbainia > Wurfbainia villosa. The sequence continues at coordinate 13,497,031 of CM046007.1, read as the reverse complement.
TCAACGTTACCGAGCACCCCTCTACACGCCTCAAATTCCCAAGAAATCTTCATGTCCCGTGATGTCCAAGATGTCAATACCGCTTCAAAGATAGGCACTCGCGACACCACGCCCCGAGTCACTAACTAAAGTGTAGATCATTGTTGTCGGCCGAGGCATGCTGCGCGCCACTATAGTGCCCAAGCACCATTTAACTCGACTGCCCGAGCACCTCGCACCTAATCACCTCAGGAATTCCTGAGCACCACGTGATGAAAATGCATCCCGAGCATGTCGAGCTCTTTTCAGACACCTTCATACTGACAACTTGTGATTAAACATTCCAAGAGTAAACCACCCCAACAACCATTTTTCCCGAGTCCTCAACTTAAGAAATCATTGAATGCAAAATCATTTACATTCAATGGGTTGCCTTCGATACTAACGTAATCGATATACCTAAAAATACAAACTTTACAAAATAATAAATGTATATCTCATATTATGATGTTTAAAATTTGATCTGCACTCTTTACTTAATAATTCACAATGATGATAGTCACAGATCAAACTTTGCAACAACACAACGCCGCAACTCTAAAACCCGGCGATGATGTATTGACGACGATCTCTTATTCTTTCTCAAAGAGATGAATTCTTCCACTCTCTGAAGAAGCCCTTCTCACATGCACAAATCATTCCTCCGCACCGACATACACCCCATCGCTCTCGATCTCTACCGCCTTCATCTTATCGCTTCTCAAAAAATAGTGGATATATATAGGCGGAGGCTATTATCTTGAGATAATGTGATCACCATTATCCCATGCTCCAACGTGACATAACCAACAATGAGTGATGACATGGCCAATTGCAAGTGGTGCATAAACGTAGGCTGGCCACGATGTAGCTAGACAACAAGTATGTATTTGCAATGAAAGATTCAGTAATCAACTTCTTAAATATTCAAATAATCAAATTAGTCATGATGATATATTTGCTTAAATTATTGGATCAAATAGTTCTATGAGTATACATGCGATGGTGATGATGTTAGAAGACAAAGTTCTTAAATGTAACATATGCAATTAAAAAGTAATGGAGTAGAAGACAAAGCTAAAAAATAAATGAGTAAGTTAAAGCAAGACTAATACATTGTATCTAGTAAATATTTCCAAGAACAATCAGTTTTAGAATCTCCTTTTTAAATAAACAATAATTAACATATGTCATCAACTAAGAATCCATTAATTTTTATTCAAAGAATTTACCAAACACATCCGATAAAGTTTCAAATGCCCAAAACGCTGCAGACTATACTTTCAGAATCACTACAAATCGCTACCAAGATAATTCCTGCAAAATATCCCTCCCACCAAACAGATTGCAATTTAATGCAGTAGAGAGATTTGCATCCATTCGAGCCACAACCGGAAATCCTGAGCCATCCAACGCTACTTAGCGTGGGAGTGGCAGTCGATGCATTGATGAGAACACACGCAGGTTTCCTCCGCAAACCAACTGAGGAACACCATTTTTTATGAAACCCTAATAGTTATCAACGACATCACCAAGCCCTACGAATATATCAAGACTTAATCCAAGTGTTGCACCACTCACCACCTCTTCACATAGTATTATCATGTATGTATATGTTTTTATTCTCGAGACTGCATGAGGTTAATAAATGCATTGTAGGTGGTTGTATAGCCAAGTTTGCCACACACCCATAAATACAATGTAGGCATATCATACCAAAGTAGACCAATGCACCCATAATTGCAATGCAGGAGATTCATAACCAAGTTTTGTCGCCACCTAAACAAAATCCACCTAACTTAAAAGGTGATGCTTCCAATTAAACCCCACGATTACTTAAGTTCCCCTCGATTGATATTCCCAAAGACTAGAGATTCAATGCCGTGAGAGAGCAGGTGGTGTTGGTAATGAAATTCCCAAAGACCATCAGATCCTAAAATTTAAAATCCCACACTATGGAGAGTAGGTGGTGAGAGAATGAAATTCCCAAATTCTGCTGGTTCGATAAAAGTGATGTTGGGAATTTAAATCCCAAAGAATATCGCGGCACCGGGCTTCAAATTCTCAAGACCATTAAGGTTCAACAAATTCGATAAAATCGTGCCGGGAATTTAAAAGCTCATCACCACCGTGGTGCTGAGTTTAATACTCCCAGCACCATGGAGAATGAACTTGTCAAGATAAATGGTGGTGCTGGTAATATATATTCCAGCACCACGATGGTAATGAGATTCAAACTCCCAGCAACACCTTAGTGCTGGGAATCTAATTCACCAGACCGGAGATATAAGTGGTCGACATTAAGGGTCGGGATTCAAACCTCAAGAACACTATGGTCCTCACAGGGATAAGACTCCCAAAGACTACTGGCATTGGACTGGTCGAGATAAATGGTGGTGCTGGGAATTTATATCCCAGCACCACCGTGGTAATGGGATTAAAACCCCCAGTAACACCATGGTGCTGGGAATGTAATTTTCAAAGACCATGCATATATAAGCATCGGCAATTGATTGGTGGTGCTGGAACTAAAACTCAACAAACACTGGTTCTGCTTAGAAATTCCAAGACTGTGAGAGATGGAACTAGTCCAGATAAATGGTGGTGCTGAGAATTTATATCCCAGCACCACCGTGGTAATGGGATTAAAACCCCCAGCAACATCATAGTGCTGGGAATGAAATTTACAGCACCATGTACATAAAATTTGCAGGAATTATTGGTTGTGCTGGGAACTAAAATCCCAAAGAACAAACGTTGGTTCTCAAGGCGTTAAAATCCTGAGCACCGGAGATGGAACTGGTCGAGATAAATGGTGGTGCTGGGACTTTATATCCCAGCACCACCGTGGCCCTGGGATATAAAATTCCAGCACCATGGAGAGGGAACTCGAGAAAAAGAGGTGTGCTAATTTATATTAGAGATAAATAAAGTCGCCTAGGCGGGTCGAGTCCAAGCGTGACCTATACTATCATTCTCCACCTTTCCTTATGCTCCCAAACAAAGAGTTATGAAAATTAATGCTGTACAACATTCGCAGAGTGTTAATTGGCATATGTCCGCACCGCACGCACTCATAATCGTCAGAGGAGTGTGGGAACTAAGTATCCCTCTTGCACATAAACCTCGTGAAATGTCTTCTCTTCCATTCCATATAAACTGCTCATACTTCAACATTGAAAGGTCCATCAATGGGTTTCGGTAAAAAACCATTGATGGCCCTATCAACATCAAATGTTCTAATTAGTTAAGTGCATAATTGGGAAACCTAACCATAAACTCTCATCCTCCACTTGTCTTCAGACTTTTAAAGCCTAGTTAAAAAATTCAATATACTTGCATTACACTACATATAATGTTGATTTTAAAAACATTTTGGACGCACCCTTCCCGATGAAGTGTTAACATTTTTGGGAAACAATTGAATCAAATTCAAGGATAGAGAGTTAGATGATCAAGATTCCATAAATTTGTGCCCAAGTAATATTCCATCTTCATCTCAGTTTACTGATGTGGGCAATAGAATTACCAGTGATCAACACCTTGATATAAATAGAGACGCTTCTTCCATACTCGAAGAAGAGTTTGTCACTACTACCACAGTAGATCATGAATATTTTGAACAAACTTGGAGTGAAGAGGAGGTAAGTGATATACATGGGATAGAAGAGTTAGAATATACAAATTCTTCGGAAGAATTCTTCGCTGATGATATCCAACATGAAGAAGGTGAGTTAAACCCAGATCAGTACAGTGACTTAGAGGAAGTGTTCCCAATTGTTGATGATCCCTATGTTTTAAATCCACAAATAAGACTATTGGCAGATGTCGGTTCATCAGATCCAAATGAATTTTTCACTGGACAAGTTTTTTCCTCTCGACAAGAGTTTAAAGATGCACTAGTAAGGCATGCGATGCTAAAAACTTGAGATACAAGCGATTGACACGGACTAATAGAATTAAAGTTATTTGCTTTAGTCAGCCTTGTTCATGGAGTCTAGTTGCAAGTGGAGACGTGGAGTTCACTGTCACAAAATATGTAAAGCATCATGAATGTGACAGTGTTAGGGAAACAGCAGATCACCATGCTTGCACATCCACATTTGTAGCAAACCAGATTGTAGGACGGTTAGCTACCTCTGATGATTACAAACCAAGTTCAATTCGAAGAGAAATGCAAGCTAGGTTTGGTGTTCACATTTCATACAAGAAAACATTAAAAAGAGTGGTAGGTGATTTTAATCAGGCCTATATTGATCTTCCAATGTACTTGCGTGAGTTAAGAGTTAGAGATCCTGATACATATGTTGCAGTACTAAGAAATGGTGAAAATCAATTTCAGCGATGTTTTTGGGCATTTGGTGCTTGTCGAAGAGTATTCAGGTTATATTTGCGAAAACTAATTGGAATTGATGCTACACATATGACTGGCAAGTATCCTGGTGTTTTGCTAATGGCTACTGCCGTTGACGGTAATGCAAAAATTATGCCAGTTGCATTTGGAATTGCCAAAGTTGAATGTGGATCTGCTTGGGAGTGGTTTTTGGATCATGTAAAGACATTCCTTGATGTCCTGCCAGAGTCGTTGAGCATTGTATCAGATAGACATCGGGGGATTATATCAGCAGTTAACAAAGTGTATCCATCTGCCCATCATGCTTTTTGTTGCTATCACTTGTCTTGTAACATGGTAACAGATACCCGGGATAGATCCTCATTAGGTTTATTTTGGGCAGCAGCAAGAGCCAATACAAGAGTTGACTTTGATCGATTAATGCAGAACATGCATGATAAACACAAGGAAGCATATGTGTGGCTACAAAAGATTGATCCAAAAAGATGGGCCAATGCACACTTTCCTGGCAGGAGGTACACAATGTTAACCACTAATTGTTCCGAGAGTTTAAATGCATTATTCAAGGAAACACGTGAACTCCCCATCACCAGTTTAATTGACAACACTAGAAGAAAGCTTGCTCAATGGTTCTATAACCGTAGGGAAGAATCTTCAAAAAGATCAGGTTTTCTAACACCTTATGCCATTAAAGAGATTGATGAAAGGAGAGAAAGAACTCGATTATATTCGGTATTCCCATATTCACAAACGGAAATGGAAGTACAGACAATAGCTTCTTCGTATATTGTCGATTTGGATAGGCGAAGTTGCATCTGCGGTGAGTTTCAAATTTCAAGAATTCCTTGCTCGCATGCTATTGCAGTCATCATATATCGGAACATGGATCCATACCTGCTATCGCGAGCATTATTTTCTAAGGGAAACTCGAGGCCACTTACATGGATCATATTTACCCATGTCGAAGTAAGAAATTTTGGCCTAATGTCGACAAAATTTCTGAGTTCTACCTCCTCATAGCCTCAGGCAAATGGCGAAGAAAAAGGCACGCATAGAGTCTAAACATCTGAGGGTGAAAAATAAATGCGCATGCAGATGCAAATCTGGGCATAATAGGAGGTCTTGTAGAATGCCACCGGCTACTAATTCCTAAGTATGTTTATTGTGGTTGTGTAAATATTTTTAAAGGAAACAATGTTAATGTTAATGTTAATATTAATGTTAATGTTAATGTTAATTTTAATGTCAATGTCAATGTCAATGTTAATGTTAATGTTAATGCTAATGTTAATGTTAAGCTATTTTGCAGAATTGTAATGGAAAAATTTGTTACGCTATTTTGCAAAATTGTAATCTAAATCTCTCTGTGTATCGTGTCCGAAATTTCTGATTTTCAAGGCAGGATTAGGTTTACATCCAATTTTAGAATCAATCCCGTGGTGGCACGCCAGGGAGGTAGTAGGATCAGAAGGAAGTTTCCTCAACGCAACAACATGTGAAGCCATTAGGTCTTTCAGTCGATGTAAAGAATTCGGAATTTGGACTCCTGTAGGTCCATCAATGGGCTTCGGTCAAAACCCATTGATGGCCCTAGTCACCTCAACTTCGGTCCAAACCAACTCCAGTGGCTTTGGGACTTGACCCTCTGTGTATCGTGTCCAAAATTTCTGTTTTTCAAGGCAGGATTAGGTTTACACAGCCAATTTTCAGAAATCAGGCCCCGTGCCAAGTGGCACGCGGCCGAAACTTGGAGGTAGGAGGATCAGAAGGAAGTTTCCTCGATGCAACAACATGTGAAGTCGTTAGGTCTTTCAGTCGATGTAAAGATTTCGGAATTTGGACTCCTGTAGGTCCATCAATGGGTTTCGATCAAAACCTATTGATAGCCCTACACAGGACTACTGTGTTCCTGGGATTAAAATTGCCAGCACCACTTTATTTCCGGGCTATTTGAAAGTGTACGTGGTACTGGGAATTGAAATCCCAGGACCACTGTGTGTTCTCCGGCCAGTTCTAAATTGTACGTGGTCCTGGGAATTGAAATCCCAGGACCACTGTGTGTTCCCCGGCCAGTTCTAAATTGTACGTGGTCCTGGGAATTGAAATCCCAGGATCACCTTATTCCTTAGCCATTTCGAAATTGTACGTGGTCCTGGGAAATAAATTCCCAGGACCACTTTGTTTCTGGGATTATAATTACCAGCACCACCGTATTCTAAATCCGTCCGACCGCACCCGACCCGTTAATATAAAACTCCCCGGTGGAAGTTCAAACATCTCAACACCACATTTCATTTCTCTATCGCTCCTTGCGTTCTGTCTCTGTGGAATTCCGCTTCCATTCCCCGGCGGTCGTTCAAACTCTCCGGTTCTAGTTCAAACTCCCCGGTGCCAGCCAAAACCCCCCCGGTGTCAGTTCAACCTCCCCGGTGCGAGTTAAAACATCTCAACACCAGCTCAACACCATCTCAACATGATTTTCGACCTAAGTAAGTTTTGTAGATTTCTTAAATTCTGTGTCGCTATCATTTCTTCCGATCTATCTAGGGTTTTTGCCTTTTTCCGTTCACGATCTCATTTAAACTCGGGCCTGATAGGGTTTAGGGTTTTAGGGTTTACCATTTAAGCAGAGGTAATGTTTGTTTGTATCATCACACATGTTTCAATCCATTTCATCTATTAGTTTAAAATCGCTGTATTATAATGCATTTAGTTGTTAACCTAAGGAATTTTTTTCAGTTAACGATGGCTTCAACTGGTGAATCATCAAGCGATACTTCTGCAAGAACCCGTGCGTTGATGCGAGGAAGAACCAAGAGAATGAACTGGAAAAGCAACGTTTCACAGTTTAAAAAATTTATTACAAGTGTGCCGCCGAGTGTGGAAGAAGAAACGCTTATTCGGAGCTCCCCCTTTGCGTGGGTTTTGGACATTCTAGATATTACCCATCGTAATTTCGCTCGTAATATGTTTGATAATTGGGACTGCACAGAGAAATGTTTTATATTCCAAGACAAGAAATTGCATTTCACAAAGACGGATGTCTCCCTCATCCTTGGTCTACCAGATGATGGACTCGAAGTTCCTATGAATAATGAAGCTCCCTCTGGACAGCTATATTTTCAATATTTCGTGGAAACTGATTGCTCTAACAAGAATCTGGAGGATTTATTGAAGACTTCCAAATCTTCAGATAATTTAGGATCTGCAAAACTTTATTGTCAGTTGTTTATTTTATATTTTTTCTCTTGTGTGTTTTTTACTACCACCAGCAGTAAGCCTAGAATAGCTATGCGATCACTTATAGATTGTGTAGAGGATTTTGATAACTTAGGCAGGTACAATTGGTGCGAAGCACTTTATACGTACATGGCTCCTCAAATGGAGTTAATTGGTATGAGAGTCACATTGCGACCAAAAGCAGACGTCGTAGGTGGATCCACGAGACCAATGCTTAAGGATTTCACACACTTATTGGCTGTGAGTGAATATATTTTGTCTTCCGCAAATAGTATAGATAAATCCGTCTATTAACAACTAATCTTGCCATTCCAGGTATGGATGTGTGAGCATTTGTGTATCCTACCTCCACACGTCCCTCATGCTTTGCCAAGAATGCTGAGATGGAGGTGGAGTTCCACAAATGTAAGAGTCATTAAGAAGATGGTAGATGGTCTCGTACCTGACAAAATCATTGTCGATCTAATTCCAGCACAGTCAGAGCTGCATCTGGTACATACCGCTTCCCCACCTAGATTTTCTGCATCAACTCCTCAACCCGAAACTCAGGTCGATGCAAGAGGAATGGCACATCCCAAAGATGCCAGGAGAATGCAGAAATTGTATCTACTCTAAGCACCAAGCTAGTTGAAGCAAGGTGTGATTTTGAAAACACCTCCCTACTTAAGGAAGCGACCATCGAACAACAAGAAAAGACAATACAGGAGCTTCTTCAAGAGTTAGAGGAGGTCAGGAACAGGAAGGACAACGAGATAAGTGAAAGGGATGATATAATTACTGAAAAAGAAGCATTAATCAAAAAAGGGCAAATTTAATACTGGAGCTTCAACTCAATTTACAATCCCGGGATGTAGAGGGGTTACAATCACAACCTATACAAGCTGTACAAACCAACAAATGACCTTCTTCGCATACACTAGGCGGAAGGTTTGTGTGAGGAAGAAGGCTCTTGACTCCTATCACCCCCTAGCCTTAGAAGCCTCCCTCCTGCATGGTTTTCAAACATCCCTAAAAGAAGGAGAGTTGAAACTCAAATTGTCCCCAGCAAGGCTATTGAGTATCCCTCAGTAGACCCTAATATCTCTCCTGCATAGCCAAACATTGAGCATGAGTCGGGCCAGGATAAAAAAGGGAAATCAATTGCCGAGGAGGGTGAACCCGAAATATCAGATACCGACACACAAGTCTCCATGGACAAACAACCAACACTCGACGAAGTCAAGCAGAGGATATTGGAGGTGAGCATAAGTTATCTGTCGATCCTATTTTGGACAAAATATTTACAATAGCTTTTATTTTGTATACAGCAAGCTTATAAAGAATTCACCGGTAAGATGGATCCAAACGTCGGGGAGTCTTTATTGAAACTAAAAAAAATAGAGTAAGACAGTCTTATATTCTTTGTATATACCTTTCATCTTATGTTTTGAGAGTTGCTAATAACCTTTTCCTTGTGTAGTGTGACAGTATCAGGACCAGTGTGGAAGACCGATGCTATTAACTTATACATGGACTCTTTCCTTACAATATTTGATTGGAATATTTTGACACATGGGGATTGCATAAGCGCATATTTCTCATTCTTAGCTGAGCAGTGCAAGGTGACTGATAAGGCGTACTATAACTCAATTTTCTGTGGGGCTGGATTCCCGGTAAGTTTTTGGCCCTTTTGCAAGGAATTATAAACTTTACGGCTTCGGTGTTTTGACAGATTTTATTATACACAAGATATGTTTAATATTATGTACGCCCAAGCATTCGAGCAAACTTTTAAAACCCCAGGCAATCCAATTAGATACATATTTTGTCCAATAATCTGTGACGATCACTGCCACCTACTAGTGGCCGACTTGGAAATTTCAGAGTTCATCCACTACAACTCCTTGTCCGTCAAGAAGGCTTACACTACTCAATTTGAAGAAACAGTAAGCATTAGATTAGATTTCAGCTAAATAAACCGTTTGTGTATGGAGGATTCATAGCATTTATTTCGGTCCCAGGTTGAATTCTTTAAAAAAATGCACTCTTCGTATTATGATAACTGGCATCCTGGCCTGGCTGAACAAATTTGTAATGCAAACTTTTCCGTGCGTCGAGTCTAGGGTCCTAGACAAAGCTCTTCGTAAGACATCTAATAATCTTTGTAAATACCATATTTTATAAGCTAACATTGGACTAATAATTTTTAATTTTTTACAGCTATGATTGCGCATTTTTTATAATACGATACATTGAGAGCCTACTATTTGGGTACCCTAAAAGATTCAGACAGCAGGATATGAGGAGCTTCAGATTCGTGGTGGGGAATAGAATAATGTGCAGCTCACAATTTTATTTGCAATTATGACTGTGCTATATAGTGGGATATGTTGTAAGACTATACAGAGTTTTAGATATGTAACTACACCAAGGTGCCTGCCTGTAAAAGTCATTAGTCAGCTGCAAAGGTGTTTGCAATCTGTGTAGTATCTGTATAATTATGGAATATATATACTTTGTTAAATATATCAACCACTTCGACTTTATGATTTTGTGATGGGATTTCTACGTGGTGCTGGGAATTAAATTTCCAGGACCACCGTGTTCCTGGGATTAAGATTCCCAGCACCACCTTATTTCTCGGCCAGTTCGCAAATGGACGTGGTCCTGAGAATTATATTTCCAGGACCACTGTGTTCCTAGGAGTTAAATTCCCAGCACCACCGTATTTTTTGGCCAATTCGAAACTGTACGTGGTACTGGGAATTCACTTTCTAGCACCACCGTGTTCCTGGGATTAAGATTCCCAGCACCACCTTTTTTCTCGGCCAGTTCGCGAATGGACGTGGTGCTGGGAATTAAATTTCCAGGATCACTGTGTTCCTGGGATTTAATTCCCAACACCACATTTTATCTCGTCCAGTTCGATACTGTACGTGGTGCTGGGAATTCACTTACCAGCACCACGGTGTTCCTGGGATTGAGATTCCCAACACCACCTTATTTCTTGGGCAGGTCACAAATGGACGTGGTCCTGGGAATTAAATTTCCAGGACCACTGTGTTCCTGGGATTTAATTCTCAGCACCACATTTTCAGAAATCAGGCCCCGTGCCAAGTGACACGAGGCCGAAATTGGGAGGCAGGAGGATCACAACGAAGTTTACTCAACGCAACAACATGTGAAGCCGTTAGGTCTTTCAGTCGATGTAAAGAATTCGAAATTTGGACTCCTGTAGGTCCATCAATGGGTTTCGGTCAAAACCCATTGATGGCCCTAGTCACCTCAACTTTGGTCCAAACCAACTCCAGTGGCTTTGGGACTTGCCCCTCTGTGTATCGTGTCCAAAATTTCTGATTTTCAAGGCATGATTAATTCCCAGCACCACATTTTATCTCGTCCAGTTTGATACTGTACGTGGTGCTGGGAATTCACTTACCAGCACCACGGTGTTCCTGGGATTGAGATTCCCAACACCACCTTATTTCTCGGCCAGGTCGCAAATGGACGTGGTCCTGGGAATTAAATTTCCAGGACCACTGTGTTCCTGGGATTTAATTCCCAGCACCACATTTTTAGAAATCAGGCCCCGTGCCAAGTGGCACGAGGTCGAAACTGGGAGGCAGGAGGATCACAACGAAGTTTGCTCGACGCAACAACATGTGAAGCCGTTAGGTCTTTCAATCGATGTAAAGAATTCAAAATTTGGACTCCTGTAGGTCCATCAATGGGTTTCGGTCAAAACCCATTAATGACCCTAGTCACCTCAACTTCGGTCCAAACCAACTCCAGTGGCTTTAGGACTTGCCCCTCTGTGTATCGTGTCCAAAATTTCTGATTTTCAAGGCATGATTAATTCCCAACACCACATTTTATCTCGTCCAGTTTGATATTGTACGTGGTGCTGGGAATTCACTTACCAGCACCACGGTGTTCCTGGGATTGAGATTCCCAGCACCACCTTATTTCTCGTCCAGGTCGCAAATGGACGTGGTCTTGGGAATTAAATTTCCAGGACCACTGTATTCCTGGGATTTAATTCCCAGCACCATATTTTCAAATCGGGCCCGTGCCGTGGCGGTAAAAGGCCCAGGAAGCGGGAGGATCAGGAAGTTTGCTCGACGACAACAACATGTGAAGCCGTTAGGTCTTTCAATGATATAAAGAATTGAATTTGGACTCAGAAGTCTACCAATGGGTTTCGGTCAAAACCCATTGATGGCCCTAGTCACCTCAACTTCGGTCCAAACCAACTCCAGTGGCTTTGGGACTTGCCCCTCTGTGTATCGTGTCCAAAATTTCTGATTTTCAAGGCATGATTAATTCCCAGCACCACATTTTATCTCGTCCAGTTCGATACTGTACGTGGTGCTGGGAATTCACTTACCAGCACCACAGTGTTCCTGGGATTGAGATTCCCAGCACCACCTTATTTCTCGGCCAGGTCGCAAATGGACGTGGTCCTGGGAATTAAATTTCCAGGACCACTGTGTTCCTGGGATTTAATTCCCAGCACCACATTTTCAGAAATCAGGCCCCGTGCCAAGTGGCACGAGGCCGAAACTGGGAGGCAGGAGGATCACAACGAAGTTTGCTCGACGCAACAACATGTGAAGCCGTTAGGTCTTTCAGTCGATGTAAAGAATTCGGAATTTGGACTCCTGTAGGTCCATCAATGGGTTTCGGTCAAAACCCATTGATGGCCCTAGTCACCTCAACTTCAGTCCAAACCAACTCCAGTGGCTTTGGGACTTGCCCCTCTGTGTATCGTGTCCAAAATTTCTGATTTTCAAGGCAGGATTAGGTTTACACCCAATTTTCAGAAATCAGGCCCCGTGCCAAGTGGCACGCGGCCGAAACTGGGAGGTAGGAGGATCAGAAGGAAGTTTCCTCGACGCAACACCATGTGAAGCCGTTAGGTCTTTCAGTCGATGTAAAGATTTCGAAATTTGGACTCCTGTAGGTCCATCAATGGGTTTTGGCCAAAATCCATTGATGGCCCTACACAGGACCACTGTGTTCCTGGAATTTAAAATGCCAGCACCACCTTATTTCCGGCCTGTTTGAAAGTGGTGGTAATCGAATTGAAAATCCCGTGACCACCGTGTTCCCTGGCATTTAAATTATGCGTGGTCACGGAAGGTGAAATCCCAGACCACTGTGTGTTCCGGCGATTCTAAATTATGACGTGGTCCCGAATTGAAATCCTGTGGATCACCGTGTGTTCGGCAACAGACGTGGTCTAGGAATTGAAATCCCAGACCACCTTATTCTCACCTATTTCGAATATGCGTGGTCCTGGGAAATAAATTCCCAGGACCACTGAGTTTCTGGGATTATAATTACCAGCACCATCGTATTCCTCAGCCAGTTCGAAATTGTACGTGGTCTTGGGAATTAGAATCCCAGGACCATTGTGTTCCTGGGATTTTAATTCTCAGCACCACCTTATTTCTTAGCGATTCGGTCATGCGTGGTCGGGACTTTTTCCCAGACCCTTGTGTTCTGTGAGTTAAATTCCCAAAGACCACCGTATTCTGGACGGTTCGAAATAGTACGTGGTCTTGAAATTAAAATCCCAGGATCATTGAGTTCCTGGGATTTTAATTCCCAGCACCACCTTATTTCTCGCCCAGTTCGAATTGTACATGGTGTTGGGACTTTAATTCTCACCACCACTGTGTTCTGGGAGTTAAATTCCCAGCACCACTGTATTTCTCGGTGAGTTCAAAATTGTACGTGGTGCTGTGAATTAAAATCCCAGAACCACTATGTTGCTGGAAAATTTAATCCCAGGGCCATTGTGTTCCTGGGATTTCATTGTCAGCACCAGCAAAGTATTGAACAATATATTATATAACATTTATTAAAGCTCAAACACAAACAATAAATATATTTACAATCACTGTTGATCTATGGGAAGCAGTACCATTTACAAATTAGCAAATTTCATATTTGAATTCGGCGACCCCTATTGGTCGACGACCGTCGCCCCTGTTGGCCCGTCGTTACTCACCTGGTCTTCCCACCCCTGGAAGTGGGTTTTTGCCTTCCCCAGGATTCGAACTCTAGACCTCCAGGCTAAGTGGTTTTGTCATGTCTGCTTGTTTGAAGTCCATCTTCTCACCATAAAGCAGACATCTCATGTATTGCATCACAAAGAAGGCACAATCATTGCTGTAAACATGCAAAGAAAAATTTTATATTTCAATTCAAAAGTATAATTTTCACGTTCAATATTTTTCTTTTAGTACCTTGCCACTTGTTAGGGACAATCAGTTGTAACAAAAACCCAGCTGTCGATGGGGTAATAGGCTTGTAAACATGGATGAATTGCTGCAAGCTCCTTAGGTGAATATCCTTTAAATTGGGATACCTATAATTACACGATGACTAAGTTAACATAACTATTCATTAACATATAACAAAGTTAAATTGATGGAATATCTATATTTAAAATATTTAACTACTCACCACTGCTTCAAAATCAGCTTTTGATCTTCCACCATATGAAATAGAGTTGTAATGATTGAAAATCATTGCTTTTGTGTCGATACACAACAGGTGAAAGTGAGTTTGGTCAGTATTTAGAGGTATAAAAATATATCTAACCTCTCCATCATTCATGTCCGTGTTTATGATTTGTGTTGTGGCAGTCTTCCACGACAATCTTAATGCTGACTGAAATTGTGTGTAGAGGAAAATATTTAAACAGTTAGTATAACATCAAATGTCGTGAAAATACAAGATAATTTAACTCCCTTACAATGAACATGAATGAGCAATACACAGACTTGTTATATGACCTACATGAAGAGGAGGCCCCCCTAAAAAGAATTGAGCAAAATGTATCGATAACCTCCCCAACTGTGAAAACAGATTCATTAACTCCAGAGTATAAAGAATTCAGAGTTAATGAAAAAGGACCTTCCTCCCAAACATAACCTATTATCGGCCTACAAAAAAATTTAATCGTAAATAAATATTTGCACTTTATAATATTGTAATAGAATTTTTGAATGTAATGGTGGATGTAACTACCATACTTTATTTTTTCTAAACTTTTTAGCAAGTAGGTCACATCAGCATCTTGTTTCTTGTTCTTTGCCGTCTTACAATTTTTCTTGACATACTATGATACAAAAATATTATTAATTATTTAAATAAAATAACACAAACTAATTTTGGGAAGTATTCTGACTAACCGCAATGGTTTCCATTCTCATTTGGTTGAGTTTATCAATTATTGCTTCATCCCTGTCAAGATCTTTTTCATCTTCTTCCAAAATACAGATAGTACTCCTCGCTTGCAATTCATCCATACCAATTTTTTGTTTGCCTTTCTTGTCAAATACTTCTGCTTCTTTTACAGCTTTATCAGGTTGCCCTTCTAATAACTCAATATCAAAAATTTCTGTCTTTTTTCTTTTGCTTTGAGGTACCAATTTTGCCCACAGTGGACTATCAACGGGAGTATCCCTGTAATCATAGCGGGTTCTATCTCGCCGTCTTGTTCTGCTGGCAATTGGTTCCGGTTGAGGTTGAGGGTCAACTTCAGGCTTATTTGGTTCAGCCTCCATACCTTCTCTTCCTATAATTTCCATTAGTTCTTTTACTCTTTCAGTTAGTGTCATGTTTTCTATTCTTAACTCTTTGAGTTGTCTCTGATAAACTAAACACTCATGGCATTCACTAGTAGGGTATTTTTCTTGTATAGTTTGTGATGATGATGTCTCTATTGGATGAGGAGTATTTTCAATATAATAGTCAACCTTATCAAGCAATATATTTTCACTACGGGTACATACTAGATCAACAATGACCTATCAAAAAATCAACAATTATTTAGATAACGAAAATGAAAAACTGCTAAGTTGTGGTCTTATTTTACTGCTCAGGGAGACTTGCTCCAATAAATTCGACCTTGCTAATATGTGAAGGAGTTGCTCCACTTATTTATTCGTGGGCCTTCATTGTATGGTCTCCGGATTGGGACATGTTCCAAAACCAAGCTCGCCATATCTCGAAGTGTTACATACTTACGTAAATATAAAAGAAAAATTATTTAGTAAGAAAGAACTTACACCAAAAGGCCAAAACCCTTTAGATAAGGAATTCTACTCTTCACAAGAATCAGTATTATTAGATGAACATATATCTCCAATAGTAGGCAATTGTGGAGCCATAAATTGATGGATGGCTTCGACCCAATTGAAACTACCTATGTTGTCAAAATCATCTACAATATCTATAAGACCTATGGGGACCTTATATGTAGTAGTACAGAACAACACACAAGCAAATATATACAATACATACAACTTACAAAATACCAAAACATCTTCATCTACTTCTACTCTAATAGAAAAGGTTTTAAGTAAAAACTCTAACCTCGATCTAGTTGGTTCTTTTTTGGAGAATTGAGAATCGAAAAGAGCACCTGATGCATTAGTTGAATTCATAGGAACATAAGCCCCTCTATCTGCAATATCGAGCAAAAGGGACACATCTCTTCTGGTGAAAGCAACTGGCACAGTTGAAAACTTAAAGCTTTGACTTGTCGAATCCCAACTTTGAAATATATTGACCAATATTCCATGGATTTGTGGAATGTCTTGTATATTCAAAAAAACAGCAAATGAGGTTTGTTTAATTATCTCTCTATGCCTTTCATGTAAACAAACTGACGGACGTTGCTTCCCTTTAGCACTTGAACCTCCAAAAAATTCAATAAAGTGGCATAAAATGCTGGTCCATTCATTGCTTCTTCAAGACACTCATTATTTCCCTAACAATTTGAAAATACATAATTTATTCCTTCATTTTGTAATTATAAAAAACAAATTTGAGATTCGGCAATTCTTTGCAATAATCCTGTAAAAAAAAATTGACAGCACCACTCTTTTTCTCGGCCAGGTTCCCTCTCCATGGTGATGGAAATTTATATCCCAGGCCCACGGTGGTGCTGGGATATAAATTCCCAGCACCACCATTTATCTCGACCAGTTCCATCTCCCTGGTGCTGGGATATTTAAACGCAGAACCACTGTGTTGCTGGGGTTTTAGTTCCCAGCACCACCAACAATTTCGGCAACTTTTATGTACATGGTGCTGAAAATTACATTCCCAGCACCATGGTGTTGCTGGGAGTTTTAATCCCATTACCACGGTGGTGCTGGGATATAAATTCCCAGCACCACCATTTTTCTTGACTAGTTCATCTCCCTGGTGCTGAGATTTTTAAACACAGAACCACTGTGTTGCTGGGGTTTTAATTCCCAGCACCACCAACAAATCCAGCAACTTATATATACATGGTACTGGAAATTACATTCCCAGCACCATGGTGTTGCTGGGAGTTTTAATCCCATTACCACGGTGCTGGGAATTTACGGCTCTATTTATCTAATTCATATACAGATTGAAGAGATCATCCATTTGTATTTGAATGTTTGAAACCATTCCAAAACCATAACGGAGAAATCATTTTAAACATATGGCATACTTCATATTGGACTAAAGCAAGGAATGCAACACATACCTTGGCCGGTGAAGGAGAGGTTGAACCGGATGCTTGACTCATTCTGCAACACGAAATGGTAGAAAAAAACCCAATGAGATGTACGCCTTTCAACGGAAACCCTAAAACCGAGTAAGAAATGGGTAAAACTCTAGTTAAATGAGAGGACGACACCATATTACTTCGAAGCGTCTCGACGAAATTCCAAGAACTCGGAAGCTAACGTAATGAAGCAGGAGGAAAAATGGAGTCTAAGCTTTTCCAAGTTTTTGTGCGCTCGAAGATTTCCCGGAAGCTGAAGACACGAAGACGCTAATGTGGTGACTTATTTGGACGGGACGTTTCGATGGCTCGGGATTTGGAAATGTGGCTCAGATGCATGCGGGATCTTTGCATTAAAAACGATGTTTGGCGGGAGGGGTATTTCGGGAATTATGCGTGCGATTTGGTAATTCTGAAAGTATAGTGCGCGTTTTGGGCATTTTGAAACTTTATCAGCTGTGTTTGGTAAATTTCCTAAGATATTTTTGAGAATTGATTCCAAAACCGTACAAGACAAATATCCATATAAGTATCAATTAGAGATAAGAACACTCGTGTGACAAAAACAATAGTATGATAAAATATGATAACACTCATGCCAAATACTCCTTATGGTCGATCTCTTCGCTTAATGAAATGGTGGTAAATCATAGGGGATTATGCCTTGACGCAGTGGTCCTTTTGTATGGGAGAAATTAGAAACTCGATGAGGCATTTTTGCATCCGCTGGAAATTAATCCTAAGATCTCATGTGATAAGTACTCTTGCAGTTACTAACGGCGCTAATTCGTAGGAGTGTGACAAGAACACTTGTGTGGAAAAACGCGATAACACTCACATCAAGTGCCTCCCTCATGGCCGACCTCTTGACTCAATGAAAGGTAGTAAAGCATGGAAGATTTTGTTATGATATAGTGATCTCTTTACGTGGGGAGGTCAAAAATCCAACGAGTCATTTCACATTTGTTGGAAATTGACTTTAATACTTCATGTGGCAAGCACATATACAATTATCAACTACGATAATCTATAGGGACAGCGACAAAAACACTTGTATGGTAAAATGTGATAACGCTCATGCTAAGTGCCTCTCGTAGGTGACTCTCCGGCTTAATGAAGGGTGGCAAATCAGAGAGGCTTTGACTTGACGCATTAATTTCTTTGCATGGGGGAGGTCATAAATTCAATGAGACATTTCACACTCGCTAAAAATTGACCCTAAAATTTCACGTGGTAAGTATTCGTGCAATTATCAATTGTGTCAACCTGTGGAAGCAATGACAAGAACACTCGTTATAGCAAAAGATGATAGACTCACCCCCAAATGCCTTTAACTGACAACAACAACAATAACGACGATGACGACAATAACACTCGTTGTAGCAA
Source organism: Wurfbainia villosa (assembly GCA_025175895.1). Lineage (NCBI taxonomy): Eukaryota > Viridiplantae > Streptophyta > Magnoliopsida > Zingiberales > Zingiberaceae > Wurfbainia > Wurfbainia villosa. The sequence continues at coordinate 13,478,492 of CM046007.1, read as the reverse complement.
AAAAGGTGATTCACTCACTTCGAACGCCCCTATCAGTCGACCCCATAACCATTGTAACAGAGGTAAATCACGGAGGATATTTTTTTATGCTCAATCAAACGTTAGTGGAGCGGGGGTCAAGCGTCCCCGAAAGACTTTATAGTCCTTAGGAATCGATCCTTGCTCATTGCAGCAAGTTTGCCACCTCACTAGCCACCCGAATTTCACATGGAGGCAATGATAAGAGCACTTATTATAGTAAAATGTGATACATTTGTTGGTGCAATCGGCCCGGACTCGAGTTTGACTCGAACTGTATTTTGATGTTAGACAAAACGTATGACATGGGATTGTCATGGGAAGTCAAACATGGGTTGGCCACGTAAATCCAAGTGTGTAACCTTGGTGATGAAAAGTCCAAGCATGGGGCTTGGCATGGAAAATCCAAGCATGAGGCTTGGTGTGGGAAGTCTTGAGGACTTGGCAAGTTCACTATGCTCGGGGTCCTTGAGTCGGTGAAGGATGGTATTGCGAAGCCGTGTGCTTGGTGCATCCGAGGGATCGTCGGACGAGGAGTGAATGGAGTAAGGTCCAAGGGAAGCATACTTCGAGGGCAAGAGACGCGAAGGATGGCATTGCGAAGTCGTGCGCTTGGTGCATCCGAGGGACGTAGGTCGAGAGAAGAGAGCTTCGGTGGGGAACTCCATGAAAGGATGAGGTGGACTTAGCCAAGTGGCTAAGACTGAGTGTTGGATGCTCAAACGTAGTGTTTGATGGTTTATCTGACGATCGGATGCTCAAACAACTTGGTGTTTGAGGTTTTACCCGACATCAGTCGACTCGTATAGGTACCAGTCGACTGCTCTAGGTCGATTGGACTCGATCGGTGTTCGACTGACTAGGTTCTGGCCAAACAATGATCGCCGAGGAGGGCAATGATCGTCGAGGGAGCGGCTCGATTAGCCGACACCACGATCGGTGATGAAGGCATCACCGACCGTCGCGGTGAATTCGGCCACAGAAGGTCTTCCAGTCGAGTGATCGCGAAGAGCACTCGACTGATGGGATCGTCAGTCGACTGATGGGCATGATCAGTCGACTAATAATGGATCCGTTGGAACTTTTCCAGCGTGGATCAAGTCGTTGTGAGACAACGACTACAGGTCCAGTCGACTGATGGTCATGATCAGTCGATTAATGGACGCGGAATCAGCTCGATGCAGGTTATAGATGGAGCTTGAGATGGAGGATTTCGCTAAGAGTTTTTGGGGAGATTTTGGAGGGGAATTGCTGCTGCATTCCAGTCCTTTAAGTGCAAACCAAAGCAAGCAACAAGCAAGAGTTCAAATCCATTGTTGCAAAGTTTTCTTTACGTATTTCATTGTTGTATTTGTATTTGCTTGTATTACATTATTGTATTTGCTTGTACGAGGTTTCTCTACCTCCGACGTGTTGTCGAGAAGGAGTTATTGTCATTGAGCTCACCCCATGGAGTAGAAACCCTAAGGTTCCGAACCACGTATATCGTGTGTTGTCTCTTGTATTTTTGTTGTGTTTTCATTATTGTATATTCCGCTGCGCTAACGAGAATTGTAGACAAGCGACACGCAACGAATGATCGATCTTCCACCGTACACACGAAAAGGGCTTTTCACCCCCCTCTAGCTGGCCACTGATCCTCCAACAAGTGGTATCAGAGCGAGGATCTTGTCAAGGACTAACCGCCAACACAAGCACAACAAGATGGTCGAATCCAACATCCATCCACCGAAATTCGACGGAGACTTTTCTTGGTGGAAGAAAAGGATGGAGGTATACTTTGAAACTGATTTCGATATTATGCTAATCATGGAAAGTGATTTTGAAGTGCCTAGGGACGAAGAGGGAAAGCTGATGGAAAAATCAAAATGGACACAAGACAATGGTTAAGGTAACAAAAATGCTATTAGATTTAATACCTAACCATATCTTGTATAAGCTAGGAGAATACCGGGATGCCAAAGATTTATGGGACAAATTAGTCAAATTCCATGAACATCCTGAACCGGTTCAATTGGAGAAGGAGGCCGAGGAAGAACGTTCATCAACATCCGAATCCGAGGATGTTGAAGAATCGCCATCTACATTCGAAGATGTGGATGACTTGGTGGAAACCTCCACCTCTAGCATTGAGGGGAGGAGAGGATTTTCATTCTGGAGCAAGGTCAAGACGAAGCATCTACCTTGGGAAGAAGTGATCAAGAGGCTTCCACCACCTCCTTAGGTAACTCATGCATTATAATTAAAGATAAAAAACACATAATATGGAGCAAGGACATTATAAAAGTAAGTGTCCCAAGAAGATGAAGAAGGCTCAATCGGTACCAAAGGAGAAAGATGTCAGTGTCCCCACAATTAAAAGCAATAAGTACATTGTATGCTTCAAATGCAATCAACGGGGACATTATAGAAGCCAATGCCCTAGGGGGAAGAAGAAAGGGCAAGAAGGGGCATCTCATGTAGGGGGAGCTTCCAAAGCTAACCCTAAGGTAGATTTAGTTAATGCATCTTAAATTTCTATGACAAAGAAGCATGCTAATTACTTTAGTTCACTTGCCATTATCAATGAAAAGCATGCTAGTAGGAATAAATATTTTTGTTTAGGTGTCAAGCATGTTAGTTTACCTAAGGACAAACCTAGGACCAATAACACTAGACCTATCCTACCTAAGGAGTCCGTAAGGAGAATAGAAGAGAACTTAGGCATAAACCTTAAGAAGAGTAGATACATGCCTAAGAAGAAAAATAATTCCTAAAAATCTAATGAAAAATCAAAATTGGGAAGGTTAGAGATAGAAAACTAAGCCTTGTGGTCAAGACTTGAGAAACTTAAGAAGACCCTAGCAAGAATTACAAATTCAATTAATGGGTCAAATGTTCAAAATTTAAGGCCTAGGAAACAAGAAATGTCCAAGGGCAAGAAAGATTTGGGTCACAAATCTATGTCCTACCATAAGGTTCAATTCAATTATGGAACTAATTCTAGGTCTAGAAAGATCAAGGCTAATAGGGAAGTTATCCCTAAGATTAGTCATGGCATGTGTCTAGTGGCTAAAAGGTCAAGAAAATCTAATGTAGCCACTAAGAAGGTCAAAGGGGAAGTTACCTCTAAAGTTGACCTAGGAAAGACCCAATTAACTAAGGCTTCAAAGCCAAAAAGGGTCATTAAGAAGGTATCTAGGGAAGTTATCCCTAGTGAATACCTAGTTAATCCAGCTCCAATAGGTATTGAGTTCCTAGAAGCGTGATTGATTCACGCTAGATGGATTAGGGTATGTCAACCTTAAGTAGATGGGTAGTTAACCTAACCATGGTGAGTTGACACTTTAGGATGTGTCAATGTGGTTTGAGAAGATGAAAAATGATTAAATTGACACAAGTAGGTCTTAGAAGTCATGGTGTGCCATTTTAAATTTTTGGCACACTAGGGGGATAATTGACATTAAGGCAAAAATAGATTTGATTTTAGAAATGGAAATTTTAGTTTAACACTTAGGTATTTTATACCTTAATATTTTATAGTTGTCATGCTTTATTTGCCTTATCATGTCATGACATCATATTTATTTTTATCATATAAAATGTCATGATCATCTTTAGGGTTATTTTTATATGTCATGTATGCTTAGATTTCATTCACATGTCATGACATCATGATTATATGACACATGCTTATTCATGTTATCATTATGCCATAATCATCATTCATGCATAAATAAAATGGATTTAAGGACTATGACATGATTTGAAGTCTCATGCATAAGGGAATCAAATAGTGTTGCCTAGCATATGCATGAAATCCTAAATAACCAAGATCCACATCTCACTAGAACTTGACTTGTATGTGTTTTACACATTTAGATACAAGTGAGATGTTTAAGAAAATGAAATTAAAGGTTTTGAAAACATTTCAAAATCATTTTGAAAAACCTTGGTGAAGTCTATCCTTTGATAGCAATCACCATTGAATGAGGTGATACAAAGAAGACTCAATATTGAAGTTTTTCTCAACTTTTAAACTTTGTATCAATCTCACTATTTTGTGGGTAAAATAATTTTCAAATATTTTTCACCCATAATAATTATTATAAGTAATATACATATGAATTTTCATGATTTTTTAGCCTATGTATATTTACTTATGAATTTCAGAACTTAGGTTCTGAAAATTGCATTTTGCAGTTATCAGTCGACTGTCATGTATGGTAGTCGACTGATGTGGGAAGGAGTCGACTGGTAGCTGAGAGAGTTGACTGATAATGCTGATTTCGGGTAAACATTGATTGTTAGGCCCATGTTCAGCTATGTTTTGGTCCCCTAACCACTCCTAACCCTAGGACATGCTTTGGAGAGCATTAGAAAGGGTGAAAATCCATTGAATATGAATTAGGAGAAGTGTTTAGGGTGAGTATCAATTTTAAGGTGTGTGAGAGTTCATTATTGAACTTTGCCTTAATTTTGATTGTTTAGTGTTCCATTGGCTTAGGGACTTTCCAAGGACATTGTTGGTGCAATGGTCAAGGGGGAGCAAACCTTTAGGGGGAGGTATCCATCATAGAAAGATGAATGTGTATTTTTCCTCATGGGAGAAAAATTTGGGATTGCCTCTCTTAAGTGATATGAGACTTATCACTAAAAAGATTGTAGGCATATTTGTTCCTCCAAGGGAGAGATTGTAAGATTTCATTGGAATATGAGACATTCATACCCTTGGGGAGGACCTTTTTGATGTATGCCAAAAAGGGGGAGAAGTTACCAATTGGGATAGTTGGAATTCTCATTGGGATGTGAGAATTGCCAATTGATAATTGGTAGATTTGAGTTTGGTTTTGTCCAATATCAAAAAGGGGGAGATTGTTGGTGCAATCGGCCCGGACTCGAGTTTGACTCGAACTGTATTTTGATGTTAGACAAAACGTATGAATGGGATTGTCATGGGAAGTCCAACATGGGTTGGTCATGTAAATCTAAGTGTGTAGCCTTGGTAGTGAAAAGTCCAAGCATGAGGCTTGACATGGAAAATCCAAGCATGAGGCTTTGTGTGGGAAGTCTTGAGGACTTGGCAAGTTCATTAGGTTCGGGGTCCTTGAGTTGGTGAAGGATGACATTGCGAAGCCGTGCGCTTGGTGTATCCGAGGGACCACCGGACGGGGAGCGAATGGAGTGAGGTCCAAGGAAAGCATACTTCAAGGGCAAGAGACGCGAATGATGACATTGCAAAGCCGTGCGCTTGGTGCATCCGAGGGACGTAGGCCGAGGGAAGAAAGCTTCGATGGGGAACTCCATGAAAGGATGAGGTGGACTTAGCCAAGTGGCTAAGACTGAGTGTCGGATGCTCAAACGTGGTGTTTGAGGGTTTATCCGACGGGCGGATGCTCAAACAACTTGGTGTTTAAGGTTTTACCCAACATCAATCGACTGATATAGGTACCACCGATCGCTCAGGTCGATTCGAACTCGTCGTGTTCGACCGACTGGTTCGATACATTGAGGGAGGGCAGTCGACTACTGACACCACCACTCGACTGATGAAGGCATCAGTCGACTGGTCGCGGTGAATTCAGACACAGAAGGTCTTCCAACCGAGTGATTGCGGAGAGCACTTGATTGATGGGATCATCAGTCGACTGATATACATGATCAGTCGACTAACAATGGATCTGTTGGAACTTTGCCAGCGTGGATTAAGTCGTTGTGAGACAACGACTATAGGTCCAGTCGACTGATGGTCACGATCAGTCGACTGATGAGCGCAAAATCAGCTCGATGCAAATTATAAATGGAGCTCGAGATAGAGGATTTCACCAAGAGTTTTTGGGGAGATTTTGAAGGGAAATTGCTGCTGCATTCCAGTCCTTCAAGAACAAACCAAAGCAAACAACAAGCAAGAGTTCAAATCCATTGTTGTAAAGTCTTCTTTACTTATTTCATTGTTGTATTTGTATTTACTTATATTACATTGTTGTATTTGCTTCTACGAGATTCCTCCACCTCCGACGTATTGTCGAGAAGGAGTTATTGTTAGTATCGTGCGCATAACACGAGCTCATTGAGCTCACCCCGTGAAGTAGAAACTCTAAGGTTCTGAACCACGTATATCATGTGTTGTCTCTTGTATTCTTGTTGTGTTTTCATTATTGTATATTCTGCTGCATTAACGAGAATTGTAGACAAGCGACACACAACGAACGATCGATCTTTCACCGTACACATGGAAAGGGCTATTCAGCCCCCTCTAGTCGGCCACCGATCCTCCAACAACATTCACCCCAACCACCTATATTAGTCAATCTCATAATCATCGTAAAAAGAAATAAATTATGAAGAGTATTTTTGTACCCAATCGAGCGCTAAAAGAGTGAGAGGACAAACGTCTTCGATAAATTTTATAATTTTCAAAATTAATATTTACTCGTTGGATTAAATTTGTCACTATAATAGCCATTATATTTGTCCTTTTGGAATGGTCTGTTGACTAGAACAACACAGATGCTACTATAAATGAGTTCGAATCTCGACTTGAGATTTAAAATTTTTATCAGGATTTAAAAAGTTCTCCGTTGTTTCTTATCAATGGACTAAGAAATATAATTCTTTGTTATTTATTTTTTTCATCATTATTGAAATCGACTATAAAAAATATCAAGACCTATAGAATCGTCTTTTACTAAATATATTTTGCACCCCATGAACGCTCGTGTCGGTTGGTTAGGTGGGATTCGAAACAAATTAATTTACAATGGCAAGTAATTAAATGATTTTTCAGAGAGAGAGAAATGTGAAAGCGTCAATCAAGCGTTACTGTGTGAACTGTGATGCTTCTTCCCAGTTTCCACCCCCCATTAGAATATGATACATGTGTCAGCGAGATGCACTTAAACTAAATCCGATCACCTCGCTCATTATTTTATTTCGGATGTGGTTTCTCTGGGATCGATCGAAGGGACAGCAAATGATTTTTTTTTTCTTGTTTGAAATTTTTTAGTGCAAAATAATTAGAGTGGAAGCTGCTGCCTCCTCCTCCTCCTCCTGCTGCTGCTGCTTATTATGAAGAGAGTTAGTAAATTTTGGATTGGTGGTAAAGGGGAAGATTGAAGGGCAAGAGGCGATATTAATATATCAGGCAGGTTTGGATTCCTCTTTTCACCGACGCTCCTCGGCTCGCTGCTTCAGCCGGCTTCGTCTCGGTCTCAGATCGTCACCCCTCTCTGCCCTTCCGACAAATCTTTAGCTCTGACACGGTGTTTTTGTTTTCCTTCTCTTGTACTCTACCAGGGCTTACTTTTCTCTGCCCCATTAGAGTCTGGATCAAGGGGAGGAGTGGAGAGGATGGCTGTTGGCAGTGGCATTTTGGCCTCTTGATGGAGTTTGCGGGACGTGGAGCAGCTTTTGGATATCATTCTTGTGATACTGGTTAAGGGATGCAGTGGTAGGGGCTTGGAAACGGTAGTCGGCAGAAGTGCGGAGCATGTCGTGTTCATGCCTGAGCCCCAGTGAATTAGCGGCTACGGTGTAGGGAGGAGTGGGAAAAGGATATATATATTTGTGAACAATTCCGCTGATTTGCTACCGCTTTCCCTTTACTGCTTTTCTGATTCATTGTGAAGGGTGATGGATTGTAGATCTTCTTAATTCGGCCAGAGATGGAATCTGACAATGGTTTCTTTCCTCTTGAGGAGTGCCGCTTAGATCCCAAGTGGCTAATCGATCCCAAGCTGCTTTTCGTCGGTCCCAAGATTGGCGAAGGCGCTCACGCGAAGGTTTACGAGGGAAAGTGAGTTGCTTGTCCGAGACCAACGCTTCTTCTGAATACTCCCCAATTGGTTGCTTCCTTGTGTTTGTTTTTCTACCGCATTTATTGTTGATGAGCGCTTGGTTGTTGTCGGTGTTGTGGTGTGTAGGTACAAGAACCAAAATGTGGCTGTCAAGGTCATGCAAAAAGGGGACAACCCTGAGGAGGTGGCTAAGAGGGAGGGAAGGTTCATGAGGGAGGTAACGATGCTCGCCCGTGTTCAGCACAAGAACCTCGTTAAGGTCGATCTCGCAAATGGCGCTCTTTTGATAGTCTCTTTCTTTCTATCTTTCATTAATTAGATGGATGCTGTCTAATTCCAGTTTATTGGAGCTTGCATGGAGCCAGTGATGGTGGTGGTAACCGACCTTCTTCTTGGTGGATCCCTGCGCAAGTACTTGATAAGTATGAGACCAAGGAGCTTGGATCGTCGTGTTGCGGTTGGCTTTGCACTGGACATAGCTCGAGCTATGGAATGCTTGCATTCTCATGGGATCATTCATCGTGACCTGAAGCCTGGTATTTTTCTTTCACGAGCCTTTTAATGCTTATATTTCTCAACATTACAAGTCCTTTAACTGCTCACTTCTGATGACTGTCAATGCATTCATTTTACTTTCGTTCACTGAGTTTCCGCATTGGCAATGCCATCAAGATGTAGAACTATGGGATTTGTTTTTTTTAATTCCCCTTTAGTGCATTTGGGTCTTTTAGTTTGTGATGTAACTCTTCATTAACCCTAGATCAGTAATCAGTGAAGTTACTTGACATATCTCTTATACGTTTATATCAATGGTGTGATAACGACTTTCTCAACTTAGTCCTTGAACTCATATGCCTAGAACCTTTTGGTGAGAAAAATATCTTTTGCTTTCAAAACTATCATGAACCTTGAGGATTTGCTACACCATTGTCTTTTTTGAAAAGAAATTCAACTGAATATCAGTTGTTGCTTGACACTTTTCATGTGTTCTTCCATCATCTTTTGACTCTCATAATGTAGGTAGGTGGACATTGATTTCTCAAGTATAATTATCTGGCACTAAAATGAAGTCAATTTGATAAGAGGTACATATGCTATGAACAGAGGTTCACATAGTGCCTCAGGACACTCAAACATAAGATACCTTTTACCCTGTTGTCTTCAATTAGAGTTGGATGCAACAGAAAACGGGTTTCCTTGACCTTTGATACTCTGTAGAAGTTTCTATGTCTCCATTGCTAATTTTGATGCTAGGTATTTTCTTGCTGTATCTTATTGGTTTTTGTGAGTAACATTTGCACTGAGTTGAATAAAAATTAACCCTGAAATGTAAACTGTATCTGAATTGGAAGGTATTGCATATAGATAAAATTAATTTTGACATTAATATGGAGTGTTGTGATGGAGACAGCAATTTAAGATGCATACTAGACTGTGAACTTAAGCGAGCACGCATTGTTTGATGAAATTTGACATTGGGGAATTAATGAAAATCATTTTGTCAAAGTATGCACACATTTACTCTTCTTTTTGTGTTTATTATTGTGGGGAAAGTCTAATTTGAATCTTTTTATATCACCTAACTCAATGTGTCATATCTCACTAGTGAGCGGAAGAAAAATTTCTTTGTGATCAGTGACAGAGTTATCCTTCTAAGATATTGTGTCAACTCGGAAACTAACTCATCTATTGCCATCTCTTCCATCAAATAGCTCCTCTGGCCGAATGGAATAATTTTCTTTTCTACTTCGGTTCCATTTTGTGGGTCATGAATCTTTTTAGTTTGTGGAACAATTTTCAGTTCCACAACATCTTGTGGGATTTGCTTCTGTTCCATTAAGGGTTAAATGCCATTTTGTGGGTCATGAATTTTTTTTTAGTTTCTACTTCGTTTGTGTTTGACTTTCAATAAAGGAAATCCATAATTAGATCCAAATAAATTTAATGAATAAAGAAGACATTGATCCCTATCAGTTATTAAGAACTCTTGGGAAGAAACATTTGGATTTAGTAGAGAAAAATCTAGAATTAGAAAGACAATCAAATTCACCAAGCAAGCATAAAGGCAAATGAAGGAGAACTTGGAGTATTTGATGACTTAGATGAATACATATACTTACCCTCGGAATTAGCTACTTATCTCAGAGAAAAAGACTTAAAAGAATTAGAACAATTTGATAAAAAACATGATGAATTGCATAAGGACTAAACATTATACTTTGATGATGATCGAAATATAATAGCTCAAAAACAAGAAATCATTCTTGAAATCATAAGATCAGAAAATGACTTTATGAATGCTGAGTCAACAACCACATCTCAACCTCAATTTTAGGTTACTTACCCTGAAAGTACTATGAGGACCATGGACTATGGCCAGGGGCATCCCCCTAGAAGAGAGGTGGGAAATAATATACTTAATTTTTGTTATGCTATGCATAGACTTTTAACAACTAGAGATGCTAATACAGGCCTAGATTTAAGATAAAAAGAGGTAATGAGAGATCCTGAATAACTTCAACTACTCAATTGGAATTGGGTAAAATCATTCTGTAATGATTTCTTTGTTGTAGCCCACCATTAGGGGAAAGATGATTTAGCAAATTATCAGGAAATTTGGGTAAAGAAATTCATAACTCTTGAACATATCTAGACGTACCCCCTGTATATTATAATATAAGAGTAAAAATGCAGCATATCATTAATAAACTTAAAAAAAAATGCACTTATATACAAATACAGAAACAATTAAAAAATCAACAATATGATTTCTGTAGTCAAATTTATACTCCCCAACAGTATAGAGCTACAACTCGAAGATAGACCAAGAGATACAACATTACATCAAGACCTAAGAAAGGACTAAAAAAAACTTATTACTTAAAAAAACATAAAGCAAGAAAACCTTATTTAAATAAAGATAAACATGTAAGGATTTAAACCTAAAAAGACTTATTCAAACACTATTGTTTGTTTTGCATGTAATGAACCTGGGAATTTATCTTCTTCTTGCCCAAATTGGAAAAATTTATATACAAGAGAATCTACATTAATAAGATGTACAAATTTAGAGCTAATAGAATATAGTCAGACGTTTCAAATACTTCTTCTATATACTCAATTATATCAGTAGATGACATGGAAGAAATTCCATCCACTTCTGATTACTCTTTTATAAATTCTTTTATATCCAAACCCTATAGAATGACTGAAAAATATGGTATTCAACAAGATTTTGAAATTTCAGATGAACAACTTGAACTAATACGGGACTCAGAAGTAAACTTAATGTTTAATCAATATTACTCTTTGCAAAATCTAATAGATTTTCAATTACCCCACTCTAATTGTTTATATGATTGGATTTTAGGAGAAGGAATAGACTATGTACCTTGCTTCGCATGTGGGTTTTATCCTACAATTACAAAATGAGGGACATCTAAAAACTCTAAAAAACAAATATGCAACTCCTGTCTGAAAGACAATTTTCATATAGAAATTCTAGAGATGCATACGACTAAAAAATCTACCAGAAACTCATTATTCTCTAGACCTAAAATAAAACTAGACTGCCATAATGAGCATAAAAATGTGCACACTGAAATTATTATTTATAAAAGAAACTGAAGATTTCGAACAAACTTAGACTTGAAAATAAAACTTACATAAAGTAGTTCTTCACACTTTCAAGCTGACTTAAAGACACTTTGACACTTGAACACACAGATCTTGCACACTCAGATTTCTCTTTCACTACTTCTATGTCCTACCCTTTTGGCATTACCTATTTATAAACATGCTTATAGACTCTGGACTCGAAAGAAAAATTTACTACTCTTATTACTAGCATTATTATTTGCTTTATGAGATTCTACTGGTACAAAGTGAGTGCGTCATCTAGTCATTGTTACGTCTTTAAGTGGGTTGTATGAGATTCTTCTGGTACAAAGTGAGTGAGTTGTCTAGTTATTGATGAGTTCTTTAGGTGGGTTATGACGTCATGGTTGACATCCTTCAAGATTCCATTTGATTTTCTAAATTTCTTTCTTTTGTTGAAGCAAGAGAAGATGTCCTGGTCAAGCGATATGGAACAATCTGAGAAATTCTTGAGGGATAGGCTATCTTCTTGGCTAGCCATTCTTCATGTTTTCTTTGATAGGGTTGACACAAAAATGTGTGCCGAGTTGTATATTTAAAAGGGAAAAATATGGTTCCCATTGATGCTGGCCAATAGATTTTTTCTATATAAGTTTCCTCGGCCAGTATGTATTTGTTGGGGTCATGCCATTTGTCCCATAGCCAATTACTCCCTTTACCTGAAGATCCCTATTGGTTCAATTGATCAGTTGAGCCTTAGAGTGCTGACCATTCTAAGTTTGTGTTAGATGGGAAGTCTTCTAATGTTAAATCTAATCCATTAACCTCATGAATGTCTATTTTGATCACATGTCTGGCTGGCTCGGTTTTTAAATTATCCACTCCGGTGGAGAATTTTCAAAGATACAAACCACAAAGTCTGAGTTTTCGAGTGCGTGTCTGATAATTACTTCCATTTTATGGGGGAAGCCTTGAGACTCCGGATGGAGGTTTTTCATGGAAATATTAAGCCTTGTAAGTCTTGTAGTATGGAATGCTCACCAAGACTTCTGATGTAAGTTGTTATGCCTGATGGGAGTGTATTTGAGTGTCCCATAAGTATTTTCTCCGAGGTTATTTTTTCATATATTGCTGAGTGTTCTTTCCCCTTAGTCAGGGAACTTGTTGATGCTTCCACATAAATCTTATCTAGTTGACTATATTATCCAGATTTAAGAGAGGTACTCAAGAAGTAGTTGGGCCCTACATTAGCCCTTACTGTCGAGAAAGCCTCATCTAGAGAATAAAAGTCTTTATAAGAAGTTTGTCTTTCACAACCCATTATAGCTGTCTTGACTTTATCTCAGGTAGAGTATATTCTTGTCTGTGGTCCAGATAGAATTGCATAGACGGTATATTTCTTTCCCTCTGGCTTTTGAACAACCATCACAAAGGAATTTGCCAGTGCATTGATAATTGCTATTTTATAGTTAGATATTCCAGGAGCAGTTGGGATATTCCAAACGTTATCAATAAGGCATTGCTGTACTAAGTCAAGTTGTGGTCTTAGATTGAAATGAAACTGTTCTATTCTCGTGTACTGCTGAAGTTCTTGAGTCCTAAATCTATAAGTTTTTAAGCATAAGTCCTAACTTTTCTTTATCTATTCATTACTTGTAAATAACTATATAAGTAATCAGGATAGAGTATCTGCCAATGAGTTATTAATTCTTTTTATATGTTCTCAATGTATTTTTAATCCTCTATTGATTATTGTATCGGTAAATTTTATCCACTGTTTTGTGTTCAAAGTCTTTCTAAGTCCTTTTGTTTGGTGGTCATATTTTATTATAGCTTCGCAGTTTGTTATTATTATTATTTCTTGTTTATTACATGTGAATAACATAAAAGAATCTATACAATAGATCATTGCTAATATTTCATAATCTAGGGAGATTAAATGTCCTTTTTCCTTATATTTCCTAGAAGCGCACCTACATAAAAATTCTAAAGTTTTGGGATCATATTTTGAGATTTTTCTAAATAGTGCATCTCCCCAGCTTGACTCATAATCGTTGGTTTCAATTACTAAATAGTCTTTATCTAAAGGTAAAGTGTGGGAAGAGACTTAACCATCTCTTTAATTTTCTTAACTTGGTCAATATCTTGTTGATTAAAATATCTTTTAATTGTTGTTGTATCTTTATCCTTTGGTGGAAGTTTTGTCATATAATGATCCACTAATTTTTTCTATATTTTTTAAGCATAGTTTAAAATCTCAACCCGTTCCGGGCGAAATAGGTAGAATTTATCGTTCCGCTCGTTGCTCGACACCGGTACAGGTGGTAACGGTGGCCGCGGGGCCTTGCGCAGCCGCCGTGGCCTCGCGCACTTTGTGGGGGTCGCCGCGGCATCGTGCGACCTCCATGTTGGCCGCAGCGGCGTCGGGTGGCCTTCATGTTGGCCACGGCGGCATCGCATGACCTCCTTGTTGGTCGTGCGACGTCGCCACGAACCTCGCAGAGGCTGCGCGACGTCGCTGCGAACCCCGCAGAGGATGTGCGACGCCGCCATGGCCTTCGCGGAGGCCGCGACAGCGCTGCGCGACCTCCACTCCACGGGGGAGCACGATAGTAAAGTGGGCATGCATAATGGTTTTAATAATCAACTCCCCAAACTATGATTTCAACTATATGAAAAAATAAATAAAACAATTAAAATTTAATAAATTTATCTTATTAATTTAAAAATATTTCATAAATTATTTTAAAATTTATTTTATTAATTTATATATTATGAATAATAATTTTATTATTATTAAAATTTATTTTATTTTTAAAATCCTATTTAAATTAATTTTTTTGATAATTTTCTTTCCATAAGTATTTTGTTTATTTTTAATAATTAAATTAAAATTTTCATTTTTATATTTAAAAATTGTCGAAATTTATCGATACAACACGATACGATATCGAAACTGTATTGTTCCGATCGCAGACTGAAACCTCAAAACGGCTCAAAATTTTAAACCTTGCTTTTAAGTATGGTCTTACATAATTAAGCAGACCTAAGAAAGCTCTGAGTATCTTTGTATTTTCCAATTTATCTGGAAAACTTAATATCTTAGTTGTAATGTGTGGTTGTAAAGTTATTTTTTCCTGGCCAATTTTGGTTCCTAAAAACTCTCTGTGTTTGACTGCTAACTTCATTTTCTTCCTTGAAATGATAAATCCATGTTTTTCAAAGAGAGTAAAGATCATATGAAGGTGAGCAAAATGCTCTGCCTTTATTTTAGAAAAGACAAGAATATCATCAATATAGACACGTAAATTTTGAAACATTCTCGAATATATTATGCATTTTCTTTTGAAACACTTGGGGTACTATTTTTAACTCAAAAGACTTAACAAGTGATTCAAAATGTCTTTCTAGACAAGAAAAAAACTATCTATTTTACTGATTCTGGATGCATTTTAACTTGTCAGAATTCTGACTTTAAGTCAAACTTTGAATACCATTGAGAGTCTTGGATTTTATTTATAAATTGTTTCTTATTAGGGATTTTATAACCATCTTTATTACAATTATCATTTAATCGTATGTATCGATACGTTAAGACAACAATTTAAGAACTTACAACCAAATAATCAATTAAATACTAAGAAAAAAAAAAAGCTTTACACAACTGATAGCCCAGAAACTGGCCTAGTATTTATTAAAACACCCAGCATATGCAATATCGAGAGAGCAGTAGATATTCGAGTCCAATGCAACTTACTATTCAAGGACATGAATTAAATTTACAAGCCTTTATTGACAGTGGAGCTACTAACTACACTATAGATGAATCACTACTTTTATCCTTCCTATCATCAGATCTGATTAAACATACTAACCAACCACTTATCAACATCCAATTTGAGGGACAAAAATTATCTTGCCATAAATATGTGAAGAATGCGGTACTTTTAGTTCTATCACTTTATGCCACACGAGTGATCAGAAGTGAGCCTCACCTTTTCCGCAACTTTCAATCTAAGTCATAAGATATCTTGAACAACTTTAACTATTCAACTGAAATTGGATAAAACCATTCTGTAACAATTTATTTGCGTTAACAATTGTATCTGGTAATTATTGTAATCCAACATTAGGAGAAAGATTATTTAGCAAATTATCAAGAGATTTAGGTAAAGAAATTCATAAGTCTTGGACAGATTTAAACATACCTCCTATATATGATACTATAGGAGTAAGAATACATTATATCATTAATAAAGAAAAATGCACTTATGTACAAATACATAAACAATTAAAAAAATCAATAATACAGTTTATGTAGTCAAATTTATACTCCCTAACAGCGTGGAGCCACAACTCGAAGACAGACCTGGAGACACAACATTACATCAAGACCTAAGAAAAGACCAAAGAAAACTTATTATTTAAGAAAAAGTAAAGTAAGACAACCTTATTTAAATAAAGATAAACATGTAAGGAATTTTAAACCCAAAAAAACTTATTCAAATACTATTACTTGTTTTGCATGTAATGAACCTGGGCATTTATCTTCATCTAGCTCACATAGGAAAAATTTATATTCAAGATAATCTACATTAATAGAATGCACAAATTTAGATCTAATAGAAGTATAGTCAGATGTTTCAGATACATCTTCTATATACTCAATCATATCAGTAGATGACATAAAAAAAATTCCATCCATTTCTGAGTACTCTCTTATAAATTCTTTTATATCCAAACCCTATAGAATGATTGAAAAATATGGTATTCAATAAGATTTTGAAATTTCAGATGAACAACTTGAACTACTATAGGACTCAGAAGTAAACTTAATGTTTAATCAACATTACTTTCCGCAAAATCTAACAGATTTTCAATTACGCCACTGTGATTGTTTACATGATTGGATTTTAGGAGAACGAACACACTATGTACCTTGCTTTGTTCGTGGGTTTTATCCTGCAATTACAAAACAAGGGACATGTAAAAACTAAAAAAATAAATAAATATGCAACTCATGTCTGAAGGACAATTTTTATATAGAAATCCCAAAGAAGCATACGACTAAAAAAATTTACCAGAAACTCATGATTAGAAACTAGAATATCAATATTAGAAACACGACTTAATTTGATGGAATCGGAACTCAATACGTTAAGACAACAATTTGAGAACTTACAACCAAATAATCAATTAAATACTAAACAAAAAGAAGCTTTACACATAACCGATAGCCTAGAAACTGGTATAGTATTTATTAAAACACCCAGCATATGCAATACCAGGAGAGCGATAGATATTCGAGTCCAATGCAATTTTGCTATTCAAGGACATAAATTAAGTTTACAAGTCCTTATTGACAGTGGAACTACTAACTCCACTATAGATGAATCATTACTTTTATCCTTCCTACCATTAGATCTGATTAACCCACTAACCAACCACTTTTCAGCATACAATTTGACATACAAAAATTATCTTGCCATAAATATGTGAAGAATGCACATTTAAAATTCTACACTAATTGCAGTACTTATAGTTCTATCACTTTGTCCCATTTATGGGTTCGACCCTTAAATCATACAAATATACATTTGATCTTAGGACTCAACTTTCTTATATCATCTGAACAAGCTTTATTATTAACTAAAGACTATGCAATCTTTCTCTCAACACCTATATTAGCTCCTATCTTTTCTATGTACCCATCAGAGTTTTGTACTTCGGAGCTTGATGAAGCCTTACCAAACACTAAACCAAAACCAAAATCAAATTAACCTGATTGTTCTTGTACTATACCTGGGACATGTAAATATAATCAGGAAAATTAGATATACTTGACTGTTCAAGCCCTAGTAATTTAGAATACCAAGAAATTCTAGATCAACTTGAAGACTTAGAGAATGATATACCAAATGAATTTTTAACTCCATCATACCTACTTGGTCAAATGAAGATGATTTCTTTATTTAAGTTTTGGGTAATCTCAAAATAAAAGCACAAGATTCTTTTTATTTGAGGACCTGTGCTGAATCTCATCTATTTCAACATTATTAGAAAATAAACCGTTAAAAATAGAATAACTCTTGGTTAATACAAGTGCTTCTCAGTCTTGGAAAGAAACATTAGAAAACCTAAATAAAGACTTGAACAAATTATCAATAGGACACGTAGTTCCCAAAAGACAATAAAAAACTTATTCATTTTTAACTTACCAAGAATCACCACCTTTAGTGGTCCTTCTTTGAAAGGAAGAAAGTCAGAAGCTAGCTCATCTTGGTTAGAAAACTTATTAAGAAAAAACAGCTTAATAAATCCCAGACTATTCCACACTCCTTTCGATGATCTTGAAATTTCAAGCTTAGGTAGGTATGCTCCACCTTAATTTAATTTGGTTTAATACTTTTGCCTAGCTAGTGTTATACTTGAATCCTTAACTTTTTCTAAAGGTTTTAACTTACTCCTCATTAGGTATACATAGTCATCTCTACTAAAATTAGTATTACATATAATGAATTATTAGAATTCACGTTTGGCTTGAGTGGTTAATGTTCCATAACATCGACATGCACAAATTCCATCAGTTTACTGCCCTTTCACTTGTTCTTGTGAAAGTCATTTATTCTAAGTAAATGAGATTTGCAAATATCATACGATTTGAAATCAAATGGCTCTAAACTTCCATCTTTATAGTGTTTACTGATGTGAGTAATTCTGCGATGTTAAACATATGTACACTGTTTATATGTTCTTCTATGGTATATAACACATGAACTATTTATCATTATAGAGCTAACCCTAAAAAACATCACTTAACTAAAACAAACAACTTATGTTCATAATTTTAAAATAGAATTCCTAATAAATTGAAGTAATATAGTCTCCAAGTTTAAGCTAAGCCCGAAGGCAAAGATGAAATATTTCCTACAGCTAAGTCAACAAACCCTTGTTCCATCTCCAACTTGTAGGTCTACCACAGCCTTGGCAAGCTTTCTACTATCTGCATGATTTTACAAATGTGAGAACCACATCAAGTATCTGATACCCTAGAGGTGGAAGTTGATAAGTTTATCTTATTCATATATATGTATATGCTTGAGATGGAAGTCTCACTTCCTCTCCTTGAGTTCCTTTAGTTATATTGTGCAGTTCCTCTTGCAATGGTTAGTCTTACCTTAGTGGAAGCATTTCCTTGTCTTTGCCACCCTTCCAGATATTTTAGGTCATTAGCCTTGCACTTCTTCTCACTAATAGATTAGGCTTACCCTTGGGCTTGCCCTTTCTCTTGGGTTTGGACTTTTTGACCATCAAGAAAGAAGCAGGCTGGGACTTCTCTGTAATATGCTTGGTTGTCTAACATGTTGAGCAGCTCCGTTAGTGTCTTCTCTGTGTTGTTCATGTTATGGTTTAACACAAATGAGCCAAAGAAATCTGATTAATACTATGATTTTAAATCTCGATTTGTGCTAGGCGATACAAGCGGAATTTACTGTTCTACCCACCGCTCGACATTGGTACAGGCTGTATCGATGACCTCGTAGGGTTGTGGCAGTCTCTGTAGAGTGACGGGGGCCTTGTGCGGGGTTGCTACGGCCTCGCGTGGCCTCTGCGGAGCCATTGTGGCCTCGCACGATCGTGGGGGCCTTGTGCGGGATCGCAGCGGCCATCGACCACTTAGTGGTGGGCCGTTGCAACTCTCCACGTGCTGTGGTTGCGGGCAGATATAGTGAAATTGAAATTTAAATTTAAATGAAAAGATAGGGTAATAATTTCAATCAACTCCTCCAATTATAGTTCGGATAAAATAAACAAAATCAATTAAAATTTAATAAAATTATCATATTAATCTGAAAGTATTCCATAAATTATTTTAAAATTTATTTTATTAATTTATATATTATGAATAATAATTTTATTATTATTAAAATTTATTTTATTTTTTAATCCTATTTAATTGAAATTAATTAAATTAATTTTACTATTATAATTAAATTTTTATATATTTTTTTTGTAATCATTTTTTTTAATATTTAAGTTAAAATTTCCATTTTTAATTTATGTATTTTATATTTAAAAATTATCGAAATTTATCGGTATAGCATAATACGATATCGAAATCATATCATTTCGATCCTAAATTGAAATCTCGATATGGATTGAGATTGTAAACCTTGATTAAGACTAGAGAATAACATCAACAGACAACTCATGATTCAGTGCATTCAATCTCCCAAAACATCTTACAATATCAAGTACATGAATATGCACTGAAGTTCCTTTAGCCATATTTCTTTGAAAAAGTGACTTGGATATCTCATGACACTTGTGCCTAGTCTGCATTTTTAGAGATGATTGATGTGGTTTATGCATTTACGGCCTCATGCTGCCTTTATTAGTCAGCACTCATAGATGGCAACATCAGACACCAAGCACCTGTGGCATCATTATCTTGCTTCTTGTAGTAATCTCATTAGCACTTAAAGATATAAGGTTTTATTATCTCTGCCCTTCTACTGTTGCACAATATTTTCTCAATTTTTCTTTATATTTATTGTTGCAATTATATAACCATATCTAAAATCATAAAAGTTCTAGGTCTTATGGAACTAGAATCAGTATAAATGTGAGGCCCTTTATTTAAGACAACTAGGACCAGTAGTGGCCAGCTAGGCAGTCCATGTGCTTACTATATCATGATTGATGGGGCAAAAGGCTACATTAAGTTTTTTTTTTAAGCCTAAACAACCATAGCACAAATGTGTTTTTCTGGTACATATAATGAATCCTAGTGGAACAAAGAGTCCTAGTCTCATTACGATTCTTAGAATCCTAATATATATATATTTACCAATAATCATGTTGAAAGAAGGAAATTATCCTTCATCAGAGAATCCTAGGTAGGGAAAGTATTCATCATTAGAGAATCCTAGGTAGCCTGCTCTACCTTTATATATATATTATGACAGAAGGGCATGTTACAAGTGGGTCCTTTATTCTTTATATATTTATATATAAGCCCTTTGCCTATAACACTCCTTTGCCTATGGCACTCCCATTCTATCTATTCAAATATATTGTACAAACTTAGCTTGTTACAACTCTAGGCTCTGCTAAGGATTTAGTCAGTTAGTAGAAGCTTGGTCATTGGATGATTAACTAAAATGAGCTCTCATATCACTAAGGTGACGGCCCTATATTTTATCTCTACACTCGATGTTGCCACTATTGTGTATATTTACTCTTTTAGAAAGTAATGTTACATCCCAAGAGAACATGCCCAATTTGCATCAGAGTAATCCATGAGCTAAAGATGACCACGATCATGGAATAAGATATCTTTTCCTAGAGCATTTTTCGGATAAGGTAGAATCCTTATAGTTGCTACCCGATGGTAATTCTCTAGTAATTGTTTTATCATACTAATAATAAATTGTGATACAAATACTTCAGTCTTCTTCTCTTCTCCATCTTTTGTACTTCCCCAGATTAGCTGGTGGCTCTCCTTTCAAGATACTAATCTGACACTAGAATCCATATGAGACTATCTACAATTTTAGTCTTTAGCATTCTTACCTCCTTGAGTATATCAAGAATATACTTGAGTTGTAAAATGTAGATAGTCTCTTGATGCCGCACGAATTTTTCTTCTTCCTCGATCTTGTGCCACCGAGGAGGGTTCTCTCTGACTGCATCAGTAAATTTGTTCTGAAAAAGTTAACAAGTATTAAACCACCGCCGACCTACCCGGCGGCGGCACTCTGATGCTTAAGTTAGGCCGAACATTAATGAAAGAAAATATGTTAAATACAGTAAAAGTAATGTAAAAGAAGAAGAAGAGAACTTATTTCATGTGTGGCTAGAAACATGTAAGAGCTTACGGGAGAATGTTTAGATAATACCAGAAGAGGAAGAAATCGTCGAATAACTAGAAGAGAGATGCCAGAGAGAGGATGAACCAAAGAACCCCTTAATGCATGAATAACATGAGGGTTGCTTTGAAGCAACCGTTATGTTTACTACATCACACTTCCGAGCACCTTGATGACCAACTCATGGAGCTGCAACCTTAAAATCCAACTCCCCAGCATGAGCGCATGACCTGAGAATGATGCCAAGAGTGACCAACCAACAAACTCTAGGTTCGAGCACCGGCGAACAACGGTCACAAGCTCTCATGAGCATTACCACAAACACCTGCAGAGCCTTGTCAATGTTTTCTTTGTTGAATGGAAGCTCAATCTTTTCATTAGCTATAGGTTCACCAGATTTCCATCTATCTCCTGAAGTGCCACATTACCTCCAGCAGCAATAAGATATGGTCACATTTCATCCAATAACCCATAACGGAGTCTTCAGCAAATTTCCTCCAGTAGCAAGCGGATGTAACCCTGTTAAGAAGTAACATGCATGACCAATAACGATTCCCAGGAGGTTCAACACAAGGGATGAGCCGAATATAACAATTAACATATGCATTGGCCATGGTAGATAAACTGCCTTCAATTTGACAAGGCCATATATATTGATCAGTGCAGTTGGGAATTTTCGGCTCCAAACATAGAGAAGCATGAAGACCATAGACGTCCCTAGAAAGGGAGACCAAAAGAAAGGAATGACAGATGAAACCAATAAGATAATTTCTCCAAACATCATCATCTAAAGAAAATTTGTTGTGTGCCTATCAAATGGATCCTTCTCCAATTGTACACCGTATCTTGCTATCACCAAGAGTGGTGGAAGAGAATTGTAGAATTCAGTAGGAGAAGAATCCTTGGTTTTGCAAAACGATCTTAATCTCAATCTCGATCTCTTCTCTTTGGCGTCCCTTTACCCGCGAGAGGGACGAGGGCTGGCTGGGTGCACCCTTCGTTAGAGGTTCTCTAGGGCCGATGCCATGGCAGCTCATGGGACCCCCTCTTTCTAGAAGCCCTAACATTCCTTTTATTCCTCCTTAAATGGGCCGGGCCTTGGCTTCTTATATGTGAGTCAATATTTCTCTATATCAGAGGTAACCCCTCTAAACAGTCAGACGAGTCACTCTGATGAGTTTGACTTCAACTTTATCACTCCGCCGCCTAGTGTTGGATCATATCTTTGTTCCCTGTTGCTCTATTCAGAGATATCATACCTATCTATAATGTCCGACCTACCAATAATAAGAAGATCGATTGAATAAATAAGTCGACACGAGGTCTTACTATCTGCCTTTAATGAATATAATAAGATGACCCATTCGAGGGCTTACGAATAACCTCAGATGAATATAATAAGATGATCGACTCGAGGACTTACGAATGACCTCAGCCGGATATAGGAATGATCGAAGTGAGGGCTTACAGATTGCCTCAGATGGATATAATAAGATGGTCGACACGAGGGCTTACGAACTACCTCACTAGGTCCTAATGGGGATCGATAGTCTCTAGCGGTGCAGGGCTTACGGAAGATTTAGATGTTCCGAGTAATAAGCTCTTCGGGCGATGCAGGGCTTACGAATTGCTTGTCTGTGCCGAGTAATAAACGCTTCAAGTGATGCAGGGCTTATGAATTGCCTGTCCGTGTCGTGGTAATATACTATGTTGTTCTTCCAAAGTGTGTTCTACCTTATATTCGACTCCTCCGATCCGCCACCGCACGGGGAATGTCAACTGTAAGTGCATCGAGGGCTTACAAATGGCTTCGGGCGACCTAGTTAAGGAATAAGACCTACTCGAGGGCTTACGAACTACCTCGAATAAATATAAAAGAAGGGCTCCCAAATCTTGATTGAATAGAATAATAGCCACCTTAGAATACTTTAACTGAATAAAATAAGAGCTGACCCGAACAACCTCGATTGAATAACATGATATCCTTTTCAGAACACCTTGGATGAATAATATAGTGTCCCACTCATAGCATCTCGGCGGAAAGAAATAATACCTACTTCCGCACAATTCGACTGAATAAAATAATAGCTGACCTGGAGCGGCTTGACTCGAATCAATTTGGCATAAAGAAATAAAATAATAACTAGCGTGACACGCCTTGCCTGTATTGAATACAATAATATCTGTCTCACAACACTTCAATAAGATAAGAACTGGTCCGACAATGGCTGGGCTGAACTGAATAAAATAAAATCCGCCTTAGAATATGTGAACGGAATAAAGAAAGAACCAAACCAGAACGCCTCGGCTGCCTGATACCCGCCTCAGAACATGTTAATGGAATACAATAATAATTAAACTGGAATGCCTTGGCTTCTCAAGAAACATATAGATTGAATAAAATAAGATTTCTTTCTGTAACAACACCTCATAAGTAGACGAGTGGAATATCCCTCTCCTCAACCGACTGAATATCAAATTGTACTCCCGGTTCAACACAACACAGTGACAGTAAGCTTCGGTCAGTGCCGAATTGAATAAGAATGTAGATCGGCTTGAGGGCTTACGAGCTGCCTCTGTCGGCCGTGATAATAAACTCTGCCGTTCTTCCAAAGTGAATTCTATCTTAAACCCAACTCCTTCGATCCACCATTGCACGGGGATAGTAGCTTCGGCCAATGGCGAGCTGTGAGAAGAATACGGACCTGACCTGAGGACTTACGAACTGCCTTGGCCGGTCGTGATAATAAACTCCGTTGTCCTTCCAAAGTGAATTCTATCTTAAACCAAACTCCTCCAATCCACCACCGCATGGGGATTGTAGCTTCGGCCAGCGCCGAGCTGTGTAGAAATATAGACCTGACCTGAGGACTTACGAATTGTCTCGGCCGACGTAGAGATACTCTGCCGTTCTTCCAAAGTGAATTTTACTTTAAACCCAACTCCTCCAATCCACCATTGCACGGGCACTGTAGCTTCGGCTAGCGCCGAGCTATGTAAAAATATAGACCTAACCTGAGGACTTACGCTCGCCTTGGTCGACCGTAGAGATACTCCGCCATTCTTCCATAAATGAATTCTAGCTTAAACCCAACTCCTCCGCTCCACCACCGCACGGGGATTGTAGCTTCGGCGAATGCTGAGTTGTGTATAAATATAGACCTGACCTGAGGACTTACGAATCACCTCAGCTGACCGTAGAGATACTCCACCGTTCTTCCATAAATGAATAACCTAAACCCAACTTTTCCGCTCCACTACCGCACGGGGATTGTAACTTCGGCCAACGTTGAGCTGTGTAGAAATATAGACCTGACCTGAGGACTTATTAATCGCCTTGGTCGGCCATAGAGATACTTTGTTGTTCTTCCAGAGTGAATTCTACTCTAAATCCGACTCCTCCGATCCACCATCGCATGGGGATTGTAGTTTCGGCCAGTGTCGAGCTATGAGAAGAATGCAGACCTGACCTGAGAGCTTACGAACTACTTCGGTTGACCGTGATAATAAACTCCGTTATTCTTCTAAAGTGCATTCTACCTTAAATCCGACTCCTCTCATCCACCACCACGGGGGAAAATAAGAAAACTCTAAAGACGTTATATGTAGCTCCAGATCCCGCAAAAAAAATAATAGTCCCTGTATGATAAGTAGGGGTAGTTCATAATATATTAATTTCAGAATTACTTCACTGAGAACTTTGAGAAAACCTGCTTATACTTAGAAATTCCGGAGTTGAGAATACAATGGATAATAAATAAACTCCAAAGTAAATGAACAACTGAGCAAGGTCTTCTTTGTAGATAGGCTTGAGCAGATCAATTCAAGCTGTCAATCTTGGATCGTCAACTCTCCTTGTAATGACAACATAAGATTTTCAGGTGTCCTAACGTTTAATATACCTGGCGACTGTCGTGGGGATCATCGGAGATGGATCCCATGCAGGTGAGTAACTCAGCCGAGTAGCTGAGTGCAAGTACTTACCCTGGCCGAATGGCCGGAAGGAGTGAAGTATGTTCTTATACGTGCTATTGAATAAAACTACTTAACTCGGCCGAGTGACTGAGTGCAAGTAATTACCTTGCCGAGTGGCCGAAAGGGGTGAAATATGTTCTTGGATGAGCTATTGAGGGAAATCGCTTATGTCACGCCCCGAGAGTATGCCGTACCGAAAAGTAAACGGACGGCATCTCCCCTGTACGTGGCAATATATCGGGTTAATACAAGGCCCGTAGGCCCAACAACAACACGATATATAAAGATACCAACATACCAATTATACAAAATACAGCGGAAACAATACAAACAGATAACCAAGATACAAAGACTAACTGTGCACTCCGGAGTGACTTGACATGACAAGAATCATAACAGAAATCGAATCAAAAACCAAATACGTACATCACATCCGTATATCACAAATACGGAAACAATACAGGGTAAAAACCCAAACTAACAATCCATAGTAATACAACAATACGGAAAAACATATCCCTTCTTCCGGTGTGAGATGGGATCAGCTGGCGGAGCTCCGAATGTCCAAGGAATCTTCTACCTGTTATCTGGGCGACAGGAAAACCCAGGGTCCAGGGGTGGTGAGTATAAACTCAGGGGTAATATATATAAAGTGCATGAACATATAGGGAAAAGAGATCTACAAGTATACATGTGAAGATCTACAGGTATACAGCATGAGTCCAATAGACATACAGTCCTATCCAACTCTAATAACAAGTAACTACAGTAAAGTCATACTCAATGTATATACTAAACTGATCAACTGAACATGAAGTAATATACCAACGTACCTGGCGGTCTGTAACGCCATATGCTAGATCATCCTGAACAGGTATACAATAACATAACCATATAACGTACCAAGTCAATCTCATACCTGACCAATACTCCAATATATGAACAGTATATGATCACCTGTAATAACAACCCGGTCCATACCACACAATGACATGATGCTAATCAAATGCATACAACAGTCTGAATCAACGCATGTATCATGCTCAACACATGGCAGTATATAAAATGCAAATGACATGTATCATGATGTACAAGCATGTGCAACAATCATAGCTCAATCAAATGCAGCATCTCACAGGCATATGTAAAACATATATCAAATACATGCATACATATATATCAGCAGTGCATATGCATGGTCGGCTGTCTGCGGACCCGTCAACCACGACCCCAGAGTGGCGTGTGACAATGACAACACAACTAGCCCGACTCACCGCCACCACTCGAGTGGACCGAGTTGGGTAGTATGACCGAGTAGCGTATAAGCGTAAAAAGCTAACTACTCCTAGGGGCCCTCTGCGAAGCCAGTCCCTACCCGTGAGTAGACAAACGCCCTGACCTGACACCGACATCACACACCCGTCATAATGGCGAGTGCTAACACCACTGCGCGGTGGCGGTGCGCGATCTCCAACTACCACCATCCATAGTGGTAAGCGCGCGACATCCATGCTCGCCCTAACCTGCTACCACTACCCCGAGTGACCGGGGAGGCAGGATGACTGACGACCCGTCTCATCCATAAGGGAGACACAGTCATCAGCATGCATGCAAATGTAATGATGCATAGATCCACACGAGTATCCTCGCAACACTCCCTATCTCACGGAGTCCCGTCAACCAAAAGTCAACTACGCAAGGACTACAATCCACAAGACTCTCTCTATCGTCAAAAGAGTCATACTCATCCGATAACCACGCTAAGACCTCTAGTCAAGATGGCGAGATACTATCGACCATCCATATAACCATACGGATATACGATCCATAATGGATATACAATCATGTTAGACCTAGTCCGTAACCACATACTGACAACCACACACATTTATCTATGCACAAACAACTAAATCCACCATAGATGCATAACTAATATATGTACGATACAACGATCGACTCCATAACCCAATTCATCACCTAACCCTAGTGATGTAACACAGTAACCCAATCTGAGGTCACAAAGATAACTCTAACCAATTGCATTTCATCAACATCCATCAGCTAATACATAATAGGGTTTATAGTTCCTATCCGAGCTAGATAATCAATGAAGTACCAGAGTTTATATCTCAAAGGTCAAGGCAGTACAAGCATATGATTAAATAAGAGTGGATTTAAGGTAAACAGGTATAAACATAAATCCAAGATCATGCACTAGAATTTGATCAAAACTACCGGACCAGGTAGATATTACCCACATGATATGTAAAAACACCTGCTGTCTTCGTGTCCGAGAATCTATCTCAAATCAAGATCCTGAAATCAACATCCTGCAAGCAAAACATATTTGATCCAATCATGCTGTCAATTCTAATATTAGGATCAAATCCTAATCCTACATTAACTTTATGTATCGATCAACTAGATTGATCCAATTATCCTAATCAAGTATCCACATAAATCCATCAATCGAATCTCTACCAAATTAAACAACAACTTCTAATGACAGTAATCAATAAATCAATGACAAATAATTACAACCATAGTATATCTATCACGATAGATTCAAATTGAAACTTACCTAGTTCTGAACCCATGACACCAGCTCGCAGCGTCCCATTCTGCTGCTTCAGGTATTAGATCTATGATCCAAACCTAACGCCTCCTTCCTCAGATCATCACCCCAACTGATAGGTTGCCACCAAATCGAAGCCAATCTGAGCTCTGGAGCTCACGACCTATCATACAAAATTCATCAACTCTCGTCCTACAAATCTCAGCCTCTTCAGTCAAAGAAACAAAACGATAACCACAAAGTTACCATAATTCAACTAGATAGACGGTAGAAATTGTTGTTGATTAGCCTATCTAGAACCTCGAACCACTGTAGAGCCATCGTGGTTATGCTCCTCCCAATCGCGTTGGCAATGTAACTAGCTGGAGAGATCTGAGTTGCGATAGAGGATGATTAGAAATTGATCGGTGCAACATAGAAGGTGTCGGTGATGACCGACGAATTTCCCCAGCAGCTTGTAGGGAAGGCGACGACGGAAATGAGGAACGGATGTTGCTAAATCAGCTGCATCAAGGATCAGTGCGGCGATGGAGATCCAGAAATGGCAGATCATGATCAAAGGGAAGTGAGGTCACCCTCGATCCAACTCTCGGCAAAAACACAGATCGACGGAAACAACCCAATCTGTCGCGACAATACCAGAATCCGATCAACCACAGCAAGATCTAAAAACCCACGGTGGAATTCGAACCCTAGTTAAGCTGATTACCTCGATTGGCAGCTTGCCGCCGCGACGGCAACGCCGCCATCCCGCCTGCGCAAAAGTCCGCCGAGACCCCAGAGGGAACATTTCGGCTAGCTGCGACGTTGCCGAGCTGCTTCCCTCAGGACGCCGGCGAGCGGAGATCGGGCGACGGAAAACGTGCGGAGCGGAAGAAACGGCGACGGGAAGAAGGAAAGAAACGGGATCGCGACGAATTGACCACTCTGTTCATCTGCAGCCCTTATAAGTGCCGTTCAGCGATTCGGTTAACCCAGCCCAATCCAACCGGTTTAAACCCAATCTAACTTAACCCAATCCAGCTCAAGCCAATCAGCCCAAGCCCAATACAACCCAATTAATTCAGCCCATTAGCTTCAACCCAATGGATTCGGCCCAACAGGTTTTTAGCCCAATTTCAAACCCCATCACTAATTAAACCCAATTAACCCACTTATTGAGCCCAATTTAATCCACTAATTAAACTCAATTAACCCACTAATTAAATTCAATTAATTAAAGGGTTAATCCATATAATAATTTTTTTTTTTTTCGTATTTTACAGCTTAACTCGGCCGAGTGGCTGGATGGAATGAAGTATGCTCTCGGCTGAGTTACTAAGTGAAACAGCTTATCTCGGCCGAATGGTTGACGGGCTATGCAGTCGAGTGGTTGACTAATAATGTGGCCGAGTGGTCGATTGACTATACGGTCGAGTGACCGACTTGTCATGTGGCCAAATGGGCGACTGGCTATGTGGATGAGCAACCTACTTGCTACAGCTGAGTGGTCAACTGGCTATGTAGCCGAGTGACCGATTTGCTATGCAGCTGAGTGGTCAACTGGCTATGTAGCCGAGTGACCGATTTGCTATGCAGCCGAGTGGCCGACTTGCTATGCAGTTGAGTAGCCAACTGCTGTTCAACCGAGTTGTTAACTGTATATATATGACCAATTGGTCGACTTGCTATGCAATCTAATAGTCGAGTGAATCAGAGATTACCTCGGCTGACCGGCCAGGAGCATATTTCATGATCACTTCCAGCAAACTGTGTAATGATGATGGGGCCTCCTCCAATAAGGAAGTTGTTGAAAGAACTTCTTACAGCGCATCTCAATGTCTTGCTCAGAGTTTCCCACAGACGGCGTCAACTGATGCGGCACGGATTTTTCTTCTTCCTCGATCTTGTGCCACCGAGGAGGGGTCCTCTCCGGCCGCATCAGTAAATTTGTTTTGAAAAAGTTAACACGCGTTAAACCATCGCCGACCTACCCAGTGGCGGCACTCTGATGCTTAAGTTAGGCCAGACATTAATGAAAGAAAATATGTTAAATGCAGTAAAAGTAATGTAAAAGAAGAAGAGAACTTATCTCATGTGTGGCTAGAAACATGTAAGAGCTTACGAGAGAATGTTTAAATAATACCAGAAGAGGAAGAAACCGCCGAATAATACCAACTCATGGAGCTGCAACCTCAAAATCCAACTCCCCAGCATGAGCGTATGACTTGAGAATGATGCCAAGAGCGACCAACCAACAAACTCTAGGTTCGAGCACCGGCGAACAACGGTCACAAGCTCTCACGAGCATTACCACAAACATTTGCAGAGCCTTGTCAATGTTTTCTTTGTTGAATGGAAGCTCAATCTTTTCATTAGGTATAGGTTCACCCAAGGTTTAAAATCTCGACTCGTATCGAGATTTCGGTCTGTGACCGGAACGATACGGTTTCGGTACCGTATCGTCCGTGTCGATACTATTTCGGTATATATATATTTTTTAAACATTAATATTAATTATTTGATTTTTTTAAAAATTTTAGTTAATTTTTAAAAATGAATTTAAGATTTAATTTTACATAATTATAAATTCAAATTTAGAATTTTAATTAAAATATCTTTTATTTTTAAAATTTTTATTTTTTAAATAAAAATAATAAAAATATAAATTTATATAATTATATAAATTAATTAATAATTTATTTAATTAAATTTTACAGTTTAATTAATTTATATTATATATATAATTTTAATTAATATATCTTTTAATTATAATTTATATATTTATGAATTTTAGAAAATTTCTCAACCGCGCGGTCGCGATGGCGATCGGGTTGCCCGATTGCGATCGCGATCGCGCAGCGCGATTGCCTTCCTGAGCGGGGATCGCGATCACCTGTAGCCTCGTCGCCGCCTTTGTCTCGTCGCCGTTGCTTCCAGGTAAGCCCTTCGCGAAGTTTTCGGTCGCTCGTGTTTTACTGAAATCACGCGTAGTTCCGGTATCGGTCCTGCATCGGAACGAAATTTTTCGCCGATTTCGTCCGCTACGGCTTGACATTTAAAACCTTGGGTTCACCACATTTCCATCTATCTCGTGAAGTGCCACATTACCTCCATCAGCGATAAGATATGGTCACACTTCATCCAATAACCTATAACGGAGTCTTCAGCAAATTTCCTCCAGTAGCAAGCAGATGTAACCCTGTTAAGAAGTAACATGCATGACCAATAACGATTCCCAAGAGGTCCGACACAAGGGATGAGCCGAATATGACAATTAACATATGCATTGCCCATGGTAGATAAAATGGCTTCAATTTGACAAGGCCATATATATTGATCGGTGCAGTTGGGAATTCTCAGCTCCAAACATAGAGAAGCATGAAGACCATAGACGTTCCTAGAAAGGGAGACCAAAAGCAAGGAATGACAGACAAAACCAGTAAAATAATTGCTCCAAATATCATCATCCGAAGAAAATCTGTTGTGTGCCTATCAAATGGATCCTTCTCCAATTGTACACCGTATCTTGCTATCATCAAGAGTGGTGGAAGAGAATTGTAGAATTCAGTAGAAGAAGACATCCTTGGTTTTGCAAAACTATCTCAATCTCTTCTCTTTGACATCCCTTTACCTGCGAGAAGGACGAGGGCCGGCTTGGTGCACCCTTCGTTAGAGGTTCTTCAGGGCCGATGCAATGGCAGCTCTTGGGACCCCCTCTTCCTGGAAGCCCTAGCATTCCTTTTATTCCTCCTTAAATGGGCCGGCCCTGGCTTCTCATATGTGGGTCAATATTTCCCCATATCATCTCTTTTTTGCATGTAAATTAAACTGAGTACCTGAGCTTACCCAACTCTAAAGTATTGATGAAGTTAACCTATCCTAATTAAATCATCGCTAATGATGATAATATTATATATGTAGACAATAAAACTATGGGATGAATAGAACACACTACTCCTTGTCATGCCATATTAGAGATTGCTTCACTTCGTAGATAGAGAGACTTCTTTAGCTTACATAGCATACTAGTCTTCCCTGAGGAACAAACCTTGGAGGTTGCTTTTTATAGATCTCCTTCGAAAGATCACTATGAAGGAAAGAGTTGATAAAGAGGCCAGAGAAAGACAATAGTTAGTATGAGGAAGAAGCAGGCTAAAGTGAATCTTGATTACCGGAGAGAAAGTACTAAGGTGTGCCACACTATATTTCTGTGTACTCCTTTGCACCAAGCAAACATTAAGTTGATCAACAGTACTTTAAGGTGAATACTTAATAAAGAAAATTTGTTGGCAATGTTGTGGACTTCCCTAGAGGAAGAGGAAATAGTTTCCAAGTGCTATTAGAGTGGAGTGCAACCATCTCATTGATCATATCTTGTATCTACCTTGGATATGAAAGCTCCACTAAAATATTATTGGAAGCTGATTGTGAGGATGAAGAGAATATAAAGGTAGAGTATTTAGGTGATAAAAATGCATAGGGTATAAAATGAGATAATGGATGAGAAGTAGAACACTCATGAGTATCTTTATGAAAAGCAATGAGAATGTCCAAATCACAAGGGGATACGAGACAACGACTAACAACTGGGGAGCAAGAGAATCTTGATAAGTTGTGGGAGTGTCTCCAAGGAGGGATTATCAACTTTAGCCTGCAAGGTGTTGCCTTGGTGGTTCTAGTGAGTCAATAGAGGGCGGCGGAGAGTCAGAAGACAATAAGGTGGGAATAGGAAGAACTTCCTACATTGACTCAAATAAAGATAGCGTAGAGGTAAAGAAAGAAGTTGATTCATAAAAGATCCTATTTAGAGAGAGATAAAGTCTTGATGTACTTTAGGAGTGTAATATTAGGAATTTTTTAAGATGATCTCAACCTTTAAAAAATGCACTTGATGGATCGTAGAGATAATTTATCATGACTAAGGGACACCAAGTGAACCAAGTGCAAATCCGTGGTGGTGAAAAGAATATATAATATATTTTAGAAAGAGAATAGTGAAAGAATTTGCTCATGAAGAATAGAGGAAGATATAACAATGAAAATGGCATCACCCCAAAAGGGGGACATGCATGTCTAGGAGTAGAGTTCGATATTATCAACAAGATTTTTGATCTTTCATTCTACTTCACTATTTTACTAGTGTATATGGACATGATGATTTGTGAAAGATATCATGCCTCAAGTGAAATAATTAAAAAAAAATGATGACAAGATAAAGACTACAAATTTATTTTTTAATTTAATATAAAAGGAGGAAAAGATAGAAAAACTCTGTATGATTTTTCATTCGGAAATGCTAGATCATCCAAGAATGGTCATCGATGAAGATGAAGATGAAGATGACAAGATATTTAAAATCAAAGGCAGAGTTGTAGCAAAGAAGCATGCTTATGAACACTGCTAGGGAAAGGGGATCTAGTATGCTTACTAACTCATATGATTTATATTCAAGAGTTTGAAGATTAGAAATCATTTGGTTTATGTTTCGAAGGGAAGGGTGACTAAGATGCTTGTGAAGTTGAAGGGGAGAAAGTGAATGTTAGGACTGTGGTGAGCTCGACGGGGGAGGTGCTCCGATCGCTTCGATCTAAGTTGAGCAATTGAAAAACTTGGAGCAAATTCAACAATCAATACACATGCTAACAAGATTAGTTTTACTTGGTTCACTGCCTCCCTAGGCGACTATGTCCGAGGCTAAACCTAGTGCTCTATTACCTCTATTGCTTTCTTTCTTGGATGAACTTTGAAGGCGGAGAAACCTTTTACAATACTTCTTATAAAGAACTTACAAATCTAAGTAAAAAGGAAGCTATAAGAGAAAGAAGAAGAAAGGATTACAATGATCTTTTTGCATACACTCTTTCTCTTGTTGCTTGAAGATTGCTGAGCTTGAGAGTCTTAAGCATGAAAATTACAATGGAACAGTGTATATATTGTTGTGGAGAGAGAGCCCAAACCTCCTTTATAAACAATCATTAGTCGAGTTGGTCTCTGCACCTTTTTGCTGCCACTAGTTGACTAACTATTCTAGCAGTCGACTGTTAACTCGAATGTTGAACAGTAACTGACATGTGTTGAGAGTGACTCGATTTTGAATACTAGTCGATTGATCATAATATTAGTCGAGTGAATTAGTCGAGTTGAAGGCTTTCTGAGCTATTGAAAAGGTGCATCAGTTGACTGGTCATAGCCACCAGTCGATTGATAAACTTCCTGTGCTGTTTGAAAAGTTGCACCAGTTGATTAGTCTTAAGCACTAGTCGACTGATAAACTTTATGCGTTGTTTGACAATATACATCAATTGACTGGTCTTAGGCACCAGTCAACTGGTAAACTTTCTATGTTATTTGAAAAGTTGAACTAGTTGATCGGTCACAAACACCAGTTGACTGGTAAACTTTATGTGGACTTTTAATTTTAGGTTAGTCAATTAAACAACTCGATTCTTAAGGTCACTTTGCACAAATCAACAAAATCCACATAACCCTTCTACTGTGTGTCAGTCGATTAACAAATCATACTAGTCGACTGGTACACTATTTTCAGCCATTCTAATGGCTGAAATTTATCTATCTTCTACCCTCGACCATCATATATCTCATGCCAGACAAATCTCATGTTCACTAAACTTTGATGCATGAATCCTTGTCTTTAGGACTTCGTTTGTCCTGCATATGATCTTTTGATATGCTTAGGCTTCTTCTTACTAAGAATCCAGTCTTTAACCTTCTTGGACTTCACAGCCTCACATCTAGTTCCTCAACCTTCAAGGACTTCATCTTGCCAAGAATTCGACCTCCAACCTCTTTGGACTTTTCTGTCCTTGTATTCAATCGTTAAATCTATGAGGACTTTCCTACACACTTGTTACACAAGTGAGATTCTATAATCCACCTTAAATAGTGCCAAGCATTAAAACACGATATGTAGGGCATGATTGCACCAACAATCTTCTCCTTTTTAATGTTCGACAATCTATTCAAGTTTAGACTCTTTTAACAACTTTATTATGCAAACTTAAATTACTGACACCTCCTCCTTTGCCAAATATCAAAAAGATAATATTCATTAGCATTTTTAAACCCTTTAATTTCCCTTTTTGAAAAACACTTATCATACTCGAAGGAAAAACCTCCCCCTAAAGGCCTGCTCCTCTTTAACCATTGCATCAACAATGTCTTTCAAGAGTTTCTAAACCTATAATAGATTCGAAAAGCTAAACATGATGCCAAAAAGTCAATCTTAAACTTTAACCCAATCCTCAAGTTTAATTCTCACTTTATTTAACTCTTCTATTCATTTTTTTTGAAAATCTTCCCCTTTTAAAGGTTGATCAAGCACATCAGAAGGATAGGAATAGTTAAACTATCTAGGATTGGTTTGAAACGGCTAAACCGAGCTTGCCAGAAATAGCTATATCAATTGACTAAGTGACACCAGTCGACTGAGAGTGACACCAATCAACTGATATTGAGACCAATCGACTGGTTCTCTGAATCAACCTATTTATATATGATAATCACAAAAATTATTTTTAGACCAACTTCAAAAATACATAAGTAATTGTGAATTTTTAGAAAAATTATGAAACTTCATACAGACATTACTTATATCTAATACTATAGAAGAAAAATTTGCTATACAAATACTCATTATTTTTAAAGAATGATACAAAGTTGAAAACCATTGAAAGCTTTAATGCTTCAACCTAACTTTGTATCAATACTATCAATGATGATACTTATCAACAAATAGACTTCACTAAAGATTTTCAAAATGATTTTAAAAATATTTTCAAAAATCTATTTTCAATCATGATCTATGAACCAAGTGTACATTGCTTGTACATTAACTTTCCTCATTATTTATTCATATCATTTGATGAAAATTTAGTTTATGTTGATGCACTACATGAACACTTTAAATTTAATCCATCGTCTTAACATCTCACTTGTGTCTACACACACAGGTCATTCTACGATTTTGTGAGATGTGAATTAGTTCTTTTCTAGACTAGGAGATCATGCATTTCTATCTAGACAAATCTAATTTGATCATTCTATTTTGGATATTAAATAATGCTATTTTTTTAATTTCAAATGAATAAATACATGAAAATGAATGACATAGATTAATTGCATAGCTTTTAAGAGGAGATCTACCATTCTTAAATGATGCATGATGTTATGACAAAAACATAGATTGCATGAGAAATTAATTTTCGTAGTACATTGCATAACAAGGACATGCTAATAACAATATATCACGCATACTTAAATTTACAATCAAACAATAAAAAGGTTGACGAAAAATAATTTAGCCAAAACTCAATGCATTTCGTTCATTCATCAAAAGCATCCATACAAGAGGCAACAACATATATATCACACATATAATAACAAAATATCAAATATACATTAATAATGATAAACAAAGTATCCAAAAAGCTAATTCATGTCATTAAGTCAACAAAAGTTGTCTATATAAGTTATAGACATAATGATTCTTATAATAAAACAAGCAATGAAACAAAAACACACGACTAAGGGCTGGGCTCCCAATCATCAACATCGTTGGCCGGTGGTGGTGGAGGTGGAGGCTGTTGACTTTGAGTCCAAATGCACATGATGTCATACATCTCGATCTGACGTTGCTTGAATGTCTGAAAGCGAGACTCCATCTGCTGAGCAAATGAGGAATGCTCGATGTTGAGCTCCTCTAGGTGCGTGTCCATGGTATTGTGAAACTTCTCAAGCCAGGACTTGAGACGCGAGAAACGATCAGAGAGGCTCACATGTAGCACATCGAGTAGTATAGGGATGTCCTCCTCAGAATCCCCTTCAGCTTCTTCAGCTGGTTGATGCTCCTTTATCCACTCTATCCTCCCAATCTTTAGTCATACTCGCTAAAGAAAAGTTCCTCGAGGTGATACGATCATATTTTTCTGTCATTTGTTTCACCACCCCTAGAAATATTGATGCACATAGATGTAAGTATGCAGTGACTATATTGCCTAAAGCCATATGAATCTTGCCTTGGATAGGGGAAATGAAATGAACTATTTTAATGCAACATTTACATCTAACCGGTGACAAAATGCATACATCATGAATAGATGATGGGGTCGGATAATGGCTATATCTCGAGTGATTATAGGTAAGATACATCCAACAATGACTTTATAAAGGACATTGTCGGGAGCAAATAAGTCGTTGGCCGAAAATAAATTTTGACTTTCATGACGGGGCTGGTGAAAGAAATGCTCATGCATATGATTTATTGTGATATGTTCAAAGGGGGCAAGGAGTGACTCATCTAATGATGGATAAAAGACAAGTATTGGTAGATGGTTGACCGACACTCCAAGAATACCTGTAGGATTTTTGAAGTAAAATCTAAATCGCATTTAGCAATGCAAGTTCGATATGTCAAACCATCTTTGATTTTCCTAAGGTTATTATAAAACTTAGAGATGATGTCAATATTGATGGTAGATGTGCAATATACTAACTTTTCTAAATGATAATGGTGGATGATTTGAACTACATCATAGCAGTAGGTCATGAAAAATGACTCATCTAAGTAACGGATTGGGATAAGTTGAAAAGTGCGAGAGTGAAATGAATGACGGTGATTGTCACTTGGGAACCTAGGATCCGAGGATATTCGATCCTGGAAGATCCTTCACCAGACTTAACGACTCTATGTTTTTGTCTAAAATGAATGCATGTGAATGCAAAATGCATGAATTAGATAACATGGAATATGATAATATGAAGAAATTACGAGGTTTATATTTCAAAATTGTTACTTTGGGGTCATTTACTGGTGGAGAGTTGTTCAAGGCGGGATACTAAAGCAATTGAGGCAGAAGTTCATCGGAGAATGGGTGGCCGACGCTTAAACACTAGTCGGAGCGAACAGGGCAGAAAGAAAGAGAGATGAAGGCCTCGGTTAGCTTTCGGAAGGTAAACAAGGAAGAGGACAACTAAATAAATTTAAATCTAGGGTTTCTAGGGCTTACTGGGGAGGAAGATCACCGGAAAAGCAAAGAGGAGCGACGATGGTGGTGTTCAGGAAGGGTTTTAGGGTTAGTCGCGATGAGTTGTGCTCGGACTGGGTATTTAAAAATC
The DNA here is from genome assembly GCA_025175895.1 of Wurfbainia villosa. Lineage (NCBI taxonomy): Eukaryota > Viridiplantae > Streptophyta > Magnoliopsida > Zingiberales > Zingiberaceae > Wurfbainia > Wurfbainia villosa. Next base: position 13,440,564 of record CM046007.1, on the reverse strand, counting down.
ATGACTAGCAGTCGACTGGTGACTTTAGTCGAGTTGCTCAATTGATTATAAAACTCTCTGTGACCTTGTACAGTAAACCGTCGATTGGTGCTACCCCATCAGTCGACTGCTACTCGAGATAATTCGTCCCATATGAGCTAGTCGATCCAGAACCTTTCTGTGCGTTGCTGCAGTAATACCAGTTGATTGATTGTCTAAAACAGTTGATTGGTAATCGAAAATTTGATTGTATAATTGAAAATAAGTTTGTTCAACTCCAATCTCATATCGTTTTGTGTTATTGTAGCATGTATACCAATTTTAGAAGTATCATGCTTATATTTGTATATTTATTAAAATGTTTTGACACTTCGTTTAGTTTTCTTGCATTTGAAATTTTCAATCATGATATTTAACCAAATACACATGGATTATATATCGGTCTTCCACATGATTGGTTAACTTAATGATTCACGAATATTTTTCAATTTATGGCCCAAAATAATGTATCATAACAAGCATTATGAATTAATAAATTGTTCCTAGCATCTCACTCTCATCTAAATGTCTCCACACACAACCAAGGTATGCCTTATATTTTTGTGAGATGCAATAAAAGGTAAAAACTAGTTTTAATGTGATTTTTAGTATTTCTTTCATGTTAAATGTGTAAGGGATTATGGAGGCGATTTATCTTACAGTATAATTTCCTAACTCCCATCTTAAATGGCTAAATTCAATTTCCGAGAGTGATTTTGTAAAAATATCAGCTATTTTAGATTTGGACTCAACATAGTTGAGTACAATGTCTCCTCTGGCTATATGATCTCTAATAAAATGATATTAGCCCCCGGGGCTACGGTGTAGTTGCAGAGCGTCTAACTTGGCTCTCAGACATTCACAGTTCAATCTCCAGTTACGACGAATTTATAGGATTTTTCTCCAAATGGGGTGACAAACCAGGGAAGTTGAGGTTGCCTGCGCGACCACTTCCCGATTTACCTCTCTCCAAGCATGGGACAGTCGTAGGAGGTCGTTAATGTGGCGGTTATTTTTTTCTAATAAAATGATATTTGACTTTTGTATGTTTTGTCCTAAAATGGGTAACTGAATTTTTTATCAAGTTTATAGTACTCACATTATCACACAAAACTTGCACATTTTTATGAGTGAGTCTATAATCTTCTAACGGTTGAGTTATCCACAACAATTGTGATACACATGCTCTCATTGTAATATATTCAACTTCGATTGTGGAAAGTACCATATAATGTTGTTTATGACTTGACCAACTAACTAAGGATGAGTCAAGAAATTGACATCCCCCACTTGTACTCTTCTGATCCGACTTGCATCCAATAGAATTTGAATCGTAGTATCCTACAAGGTCAAAGGTTATAGTCCTAGGATACCATAATCTTATATTTAGAGTTCCCTTTAAGTATCGTAGTATTTGTTTGACAGTGCATAAATGTGACTCGTTGGCACAAGATTGATATTTTACACACATACCCACAGTGAATAAAATATCGGGTCTACTAACTGTGAGATATAAAAGACTATCTATAACACTACGATACAATTTTGAATCAACTTCTTTACCCATATCAATTTCTTTCGCGTTGTCCATTCTAAATTTCTTTAAAATTTCTTTTGAGTATTTTGATTGGTGAATATATATTTCCTCTTTAATTTGCTTAATTTGTAGTCTTAAGAAAAATATCAACTCACCAACCAAACTCATCTCAAATTCATAAACTCATTTAAATAATCTTTATTTGTTGACCCACAAATAATATCATCCACATATACTTGAGCTAAAAAATGTTTTCTCCATTAGTTTTTAGAAATAGAGTGGGATCAATTTGACTTCTATGAAATCTCTTAGAAACTAAAAATGTTGACAACCTTTCATACTAAGCACGAGGTGTTTGTTTCAACCCATATAAGACATTTTTCAGTTTAAACATGCGGTTTGAAAATTTAGCACTTTTAAACCCCGGTGGTTGTTCAATATAAACCTCTTCCTTAATAAAACCATTTTAAAAGACTGACTTCACATCTATTTGATATAGTTTAAACCTCTTGTGATGATACCATGGGAGCATATGTTTTATCATCATCCAATCCCTTCACTTAATTAAAGCCTCTAATCACTAATCTAACTTTATTTCTCGCCACATCTTTTTCATCAAGTTTGTTCCTAAAAATTTATTTTGTGTCAACAATTGAATTTTCTTCGGGTCTAGGAACTAAATCCCACACTTGGCTTCTTTTAAACTGAGCTAATTCATCTTACATTGCTAAAATCTAGTCCAGATCAAGCAAGACATCATCAATGGATTTTGGCTCGAATTGGGAGATCAAGGCTACTTTGACTTCATTTCTAAAATGATCGAGTCCTCACCCTTTGAGAAATATTATCCATAACTTGATCTAAAGGGTGATTTGAACTTGTCCTAGTGGATCTTGGTATGTAAGTTATGTCAACTACATGCTTATGTAATGACCTTTCTATTTTGCCATATTCGTTATCAAATTCTTCTTTAACTCCCCCTTCATTATTACCCTCTTCTAAGCTTAGTATCTTAAGCTCAAATAATATGTCATCATCGATTTCTTGTGTCATGCTTGATGATAAATGTTCTTCAAAAACTACATTTAAGGATTCTTTAACTAAGCATGTTCATTTATTGTAAACTCTATAAGCCTTGTTGAAATTAGAGTATCCAACAAGAATACCTTCATCAGCTTTAGTTGTAAATTTTCTTAATTGATTCTTAGAATTTAGAATATAAACCTTACAACCAAACACCCTAAGGTGTTTAATTGTTGGAGGTTTACCAAACCAAAGTTTATGAGTTTTTCCTAATCTATGTATTAAGGTATGGTTTTCTACGTAACATGTAATGTTTATCGCTTCTATCTAAAGGTGACTAGGAAGTGAGTATTCATTCAATATACTCCTTGCCACCTCTTGCAAGGTTCTATTTTTTCTTTCTACAACTCTATTTTGGTGTGACATCCTAGGGGTTGAAAATTCATATTTGTATTATTTTTCTAAGCAAAATTCAGAAAACCTATCATTTTTAAACTCACCTCACCTCCATGATTGTTTCTTATGCGATTTATTTTGTGATTCTTTTTATTTTCTACCCTTCTACAAAAAAACAATCAAGGTATCTAAAGTTTGATCCTTATACTTCAAAAAGAACACCCAAGTATATCTAGTATAATCATCAACTATAACAAAACAATATGTACTATCATTCAATGATATATATTAGTACTATCAAACAAGTCCATATGTATAAGCTCTAATGCATTTGATGTACTTACAACATTTTTATCTTTGTGGGTTGCTTTGGTTTGCTTACCCATTTGACATGCATCACATAATTTATCTTTTTGAAATCTTAACTTTGGCAATTCCTGCATCAATTCTTTCTTTGATAGTTTTTTGATGTTCCTCATGTTGGTGTGAGCGAGTCTTCGGTGCGAAAGTCAAGTCTCTTCTTCTTTGGACATGAAACACTTAGCAAACACATTAGTAGCACTATATAATTTAACTTGATAAATGTTATTCTTTCTATGACCTATTAGCATGGTGGTATTTAGTTCACTATGCTTAATTAGATATTGAGATGAGTCAAACTTAACTCGATATCCTGAATCACATAGTTGATTAACACTTAGAAAATTAAAAGCCATGCCTTTTACTACTAAGATATTTTTGATTTTGAATTGCTCAAAAATTTCAATATCATCGATGCCTACCACCTTAAGCTCTCCGCTATTACCAAAAGAAACAATACCTTTATTTTTATTTTTGATTAATGAGAATTTTGATGAGTCACCTGTTATATTCCTAGAGCATCCGCTATCTATAAACCATATCATTGGATGCTCCCCCTGGCATGTGCCTATCAAATATTTTGATATCCAAAATTTGGTTCCAGTAGCATCAATAACAAATTGCTTGGGTACCCAAGCTTGCATACTTCTAGTTTTAGAGGAGTTATTTCTAATGATTAAGGATATAAATTTCACTCCCTTTTGCTTTGGTTTATATCCTAATCCAATTTTATTATAGACAACTTGTTGAGCTCCTAAAATCATATCTAAGCATTTAGAACTTGATGAAAACTTTTCTAATGCACTTCTTAAATCTTCTACTTGCAGTTTTAGAGATGCATTTTCATGTTTTAGCTCATCAACTTGCACAGTAATATTTTCGTAGTGTAAATAAGTAGCACATGACACATTTTCATCCTTAAGAGATTTTAATTCACGTTGTAAATCTTTAACTCTATCTTTTGATTTTAATAGGGCATTTATTAAATATGCAATTGTAGAGTACATTTATCTAATTTAGGAGAGGTTACGTCGTCATCGCTTGACGATGACTCACTTGAGGATTGTACATCTTCTCATTGGCTTTCTTCTTCACTAGCACTACTCTTTAGGTCATTCAACACCATGAGTGCAAGGTGCCTTGTATTCTTTATTTCAGTTTTCTCTTTCGATGAGTTGGAAGATGAATCGTCTCATGTAACCTTCAAAACTTTTTTTTTCTTTGGTTTATCATCTTGTTTTTTCAATTCAGGACAGTCCAACTTATAATGCCCTTTCTTGTTGCACTCAAAACAAACTATATCAAATTTTGATTTAGATCTTACCGGAGACTTACCCTTCTTTTTATTTTCACTAGAGATCTTCACATCCTTCTTATCATATTTTCGACTTCTTCACATCATTTTTCTGATAAAGTTGGCAATTTCGCTAGATGAAAGCTCTTCATCACTGAATCGGAGGACACTTCCTTCTTTTTCTTCTTCTTCTTTCCTTTCTTCTTGCTCTTCTTATTTCCCGTGTCATCCACATTTAAAACCATATATTTCTCCTTATGACTTGCATTAGATTGTCTATGCAATCTTCAAATTCGTAGAATAGTTCATCTAGCTTAACAATAGACAAATCCCTTAAAACCTTATAGGCATCAACCATTGATGACCATAAGGAATTTCTTTGGAAAGATTTTAGTGCATACCTGATGAGGTCTTGGTTCTTCATATTTTCTCCAACTGAAGACCATTGAGGAGTTCCTTGAACCTCCCGTACAGTTGACTTACCGTTTCTCTTTCCTTCATGGCAAAGTTTTACATTTGGTTTATGGGCAGATCTCTCTTGGCGATTTGGAAGTCTTTTGTGCCTTCATTCAACTCATGAGTTTATCCCATAGCTCCTTGGCACTTCGAAAGGGACTTACTTTGTTGAGTTGTTCTGCAGCGAACACACATTAAAATTTACCGTTGCCTTTGAGTTAAACTGCACTTTCTTTCTTTGCTCAGTTGTCCAACGTTCGGACTATTGAATTTTGCCGTCTTCATCTGTTGGTGGTGTGAACTCTTCCGTCACCACGAATCACATATCGATGTCAGTCATTAGGTAGTATTCCATACGGCTTATTAGTCGAGTGAATCAATTGGGTTGAAGACTTTCTGAGCTGTTAAAAAGGTGCATCAGTTGATTGGTGAACTTTTTGTGTTGTTTGAAAAGTTGCACCAGTTGATTGGTCTCAGACATTAGTCGATTGATAAACTTTCTATGTTGGTTGACAACATACATAAGTTGATTGGTCTCCGGCACCAGTCGACTGGTAAACTTCCTGTGTTGTTTGAAAAGTTGAACCAATTGACCGGTCAAAGGCACCAATCAACTAGTAAACTTTCTGTGGACTTTTAATTCTAGATCAGTCAACTGATCAACTCGATTGTTAAGATAATTGTGCACAAACCGTCAAAATCCACAGACCCTCTTCTTTTGTTATGTGTCAATCGACTGACAAACCCTATCAGTCAACTGATACATTGTTTTCAACCACTCTAATAGTTGAAATTTGTCTATTTTCTTTAATCTCGACCAACATATACTTCATGCTAGATGAATCTCTTGTTCCCTCGACTTTAATGTCTGAATTCTTATTTTCAGGACTTTGTTTACTCTGCATCCGATCTTTTGATCTGCTCGGGCTTCTTTTGCCAAGAATCCGATCTCTAACCTTTTTGGACTTCACCGCCTTACATCTAGTTCCTTGACTTGTAAGGATTTCATCTTGCCAAGAATCTGACCTCCAATCTCCTTGGACTTTTTTGCCCTTTCATCCGATCGTCAAATTTGTGAGAACTTTTCTTGCATACTTGTTACACAAGTAAGATTCCATAATCTATCTTAACTTAAATAATGTCAAACATCAAAACACGATATGTAGGGTATGATTGCACCTACAGTGAAGACACGAGAGATGAAGACAATGGAGGAACTTTCAGTTGGTACAACCATTGGATTTATACCCGACATCAATTACCCTATCTGTCCTTGAATCTTAAATAGAAACAAAAATAACATCAAAGTTGGTAGAGCAATTCAATAATGTAATAAGTTTTTAATAGACAATAAATTCATCAGAGAGTTAGGATTTAAAATAGCAAAGATAAATATAACATAGGCAAAAGAGGACATCTCCAATGACTTTAACCAATAAGTGAGACCCATTAACTATTATGACATTGATAGTATACGTGGGTGATCCAAGAAAAAGAAGATATATTACTACCATTGTTGCAAGTATTGAGCTGTGCTGGTCAGCACAAGCGGAAATTACTATTTTGCCCATTGACTGCGAATTGCAATTTTTTTTTTACTATTTCCTTTTTTTTAATTTTTATTTTTTAAATAGATGGTTCCTTTCACTTACTATTTTTCCCTTCTTAATTTTGTCTTTCATTCATTAATTTTTTCCTTCTTGTTAATTTTTTTCTCCTTATTAATTTTTTCTCCTTGAGTCGTCCATGAAGATGAATAGAGAGAGAAAAAAACCTCTTTAGCCTTTTTAAGGATGTTTAATTTTTTTTCTCTCTTTTATCACTTCACAAGGTAAATAAAGAAAATTTTTTTTTTAAATCTTTCCTTAGAAAATAATCTTTAATGATTTAGGAGACAAATTATTAGGAAAGATAAAAAAATTAAATATAATATGATTTCTAACTTTATAAAATATACTACTATTAATGGACTAAATTGTTCTATATATAAATTTGGTTAAATTTTAAATTGATCAAAATAAATCCAAATTAAATTTAGTTTAAACTTATTAACTCTTACTTAGTCTACTTGGTGGACTTCAATTAATTCTAAATCGATTTTTACTCAACAAGTATCGAATATTTCATAAAATAATATCAAAACTTAAACTCAACTTTTAACATCTCAATTGCATCTCAATAGTAAGCATCTAGAGCTATCAAATATTAATAAAATATTTTTTTAATTAATATATTTATATTTAAAAATACTAAAACTGTATAGACATGACACGATATGATACAGAAATCCTATCATTTCTAGTCATAAACTGAATTTTCGGCACGGCTCAAAATTTCAAACCATAATTATCACTTGGTATGTTTAGAGAGTTCTGAATAGGATCAACTAGGATGACTTTGAGGTTTGAGATAGGCAAGCATTGGTAATGACTTGATGGGCAAATAAGGTGGCCACTTGGGATGAAGCACTAATAGTAGTTGCTTGAAACCGAAGAAGCCTCGAGTACTCTATTGGAACAACAATTATGGAACTAAACTGACTATCAGAGTGACCTCCTTGAAACTCTAAGATCCTAAAAGATGAGATGGCACTCTCATGACAATAGACTGATTTGTTGTTGATGTATCCAAGATTTTAGGACGGGCTGAAGGATGGGCTGACCGAATGGACTGAAGTTGGGTTGGAATGATTCAATAAAAACTCAATCAATTGACTAGGATCCACTGGGATGACTTAGGTTCGAGATGAAAAACTTAATTAAATGAAATATAGATCTCATCTCAAATCCCTCTTGTACGATGACCATATATATAGTCATAGATTTCTAGTTGTTTATCTTTGTTGAGAGACCCTGAGAATTTGCACCTTTTACCAAGAGAGGCAAATCTTATCTTCACCAGTGGTGATCCTTATATAATTCACGAACCAAATAATTGTCTTTCTTTCTACATTGAGTCATGTTCACCAACATCAAAGTATATTAATTCGCATGCAAGATACTACGACAATCTAAAGTCTGAGCATTACATACAATATTGCGAATTTCTAATGTCTCAAATAATGATCCACATGCTTAAAGAGGTCCAACTACCATCCAACTCCAGCACATGCTCACAAGAGGTCCTCCAAGGCCTGAATGGCATGCTTTGACTGACCATCTACCTGAGAGTGAAAGACAATGTTAAGTCTCAAACCAATGCCAAAAGTCTTTTGCAGACTCAACATCTCAAAAAGTGAATCAAGGGTCATAGTCCAAAGTGATAGAGAGATTCAATGAGGTCTGACAATGCCTATAGTTTGTTCACCTAGTTGATCCACCTAATTGACCTTGCAGTAGGCAGAAAGTGAGTCAAGTTAAGACAGTCAACCACAACTGAGGTTGATTTGTTACTCTTTCTTAAAGTTGAGAAGCCCAGTGAATACACAACTTGTCTCAGAATCTCAGTACACTGTCTGCACCACAAGAGAACTCTTGCTTAGGAGGATTCTTGGCATAGATATGGCTCACACATGAGCTAAGATGCCATTCAACAATGGAATTAACAAAAGATTATGGTCTTGGAAGGAAGGGAATAAACACAATGAAAAGAATCATGTGAAAAGGAAGCTTGGATTTCGAGCTAGCTAAGTAAAAAAAAATCATTAGAAATCTCAGGGGGAGGGAGATTCATGATCTGCGGAGGTTTTCACAGTGGAAGGCATTGCAAGCTATGGAGAAGATGGGTTTTGGATAGGTTTAGGAGTTTCCGGCTATGAGGTTTAAAAGAATGATACAATAATACTACCACAAGCAATGTTTAAAATCTCAGCTCGTATCGAGGTTTCGATACATGAGTTGAACGATACAGTTTTGATATCGTATCGTACCGTGCCGATAAGTTTCAGTAATTTTTAAATATAAAATACATAAATTAAAAATAAATTTTTTAACTAAACAAATTAAAAATAAAAAATAATTAAAAAAAGATACCAAAAAAATTAATTATAATAATAAAATTAATTTAATTAATTTCGATTGGATAGGATTAAAAAAATAAAATAAAATTTAATAATAATAAAATTATTATTCATAATATATGACCTAATAAACTAAATTTATAGAATATTTTTAAATTAAAGAGACAATTTTATTAAATTTTGATCGATTTTATTTGTTTTATCTGAATTATAATTAGGAGTTGATTGAATTATTAACATAATTTTTAATTAAAAGTTCACTGTGCCCACAGTTCCACCCCGTGATATTGCGGAGGCCCCACGAGCCCCATGGAGGTCGTGTGAGCCTTGAGGCCGCCGTAGCCCTGCACGAGGCTGTTGCGGCCCCGTGTGAGGCCGCCAATACCGGAGGCGAGCAGCGGGCAGAATGGTAAATTCCGTCTATACCGTGTAGTACGAGTCGAGATTTAAAACCATGACCACAAGTCTGTTCATCAATAAAAGTATGCAAGATCTATAATAAACATAATATGGATCTTCATTTTTATGCATATGCTCATCCTCATCAAAAACAATGGGTAGAACACTTGAATCGACCAAAAAAGTGTCTCTTAAGGATAAAATTGTTAGTTTACATGATCCTCCAATTATGCATGATTAGCCTTAGCTTTCCATGATGCCTATGCTCAATTGCTAATGACTGAGGATGAGTTGAAAAAAGAGAGAGGATTGAAAGATAATGCAGAAACCATTCTTTGGAAATTCTTAACTAGATGACTTTGATACCACAAAATTTGGGAAAAAGAGAATATCATATTGCATTCATTAAGGAGATAATGTTCATTATGCGTGTAAAATTTTGACCCGTATCGAGATTTCGATCTGCGACCGAAACGATACGGTTTCAATGATTTCTTTATAAAATTCTAAAATTATTTCAAATTTTTTTGAAATTTTAATTAATTAAAAAAAAAGAATTTAAGATTTAATTTTAAATAACCCGATCCGATTCTGCAGCTGTTACTTCCTTCTGTTGCTGATAGTCGTCGCCGCAGCCATTGCTGCTTTCTTTTGTACCGGCATCTTGCCCGCGTGCCAGTGTCGGTTTCATGTTGGAACGAAAAAAATCGCGTGTTTCAGGTGGTACGGGTTGGTATTTAATACCTTGGTCATGATAAAGCCCTAAATTTAGAATTACTGACATGCTACTTAACCCACTAGACCAATAACCTATGAAACTCAATACCTTTAATGAGGTTCACTGTGCTATGAATGACTTTGATTCTTCTATTTCTAATTTTATGTAACTTCATTTAGATAAGGTGCAAGATATGTTGGACGTTGTTCATGTTTTAACTCAACTAATGCATACCACTTTTCTTAACTTTTATGCATATGTGCATCTTTTCCCAACTTTTATGCTTATATGCGTGTCATTTTTCCTAACTTATATGCTTATATATGTGCCACTGTCCTAAATCCATTTTTTATGATTTTACTTTTATTGCTTGAATTCCCTTCTTATATCTCTGCCTTTGTCTCCTTGCCAGAGAACATGCTATTGACAGCCGATCAGAGGACAGTAAAACTTGCTGATCTTGGTTTGGCAAGAGAAGAAACATTAACAGAGATGATGACTGCTGAAACAGGAACATACCGTTGGATGGCTCCTGAGGTGCATCAGAATTCTTGATAAATGCTTATACTATAATCTATTTCTGCAATATTGGTAACCATTTAATGGATAACCTACAAAATATTTGCACAGTTATACAGCACTGTAACATTAAGACATGGGGAAAAGAAACATTACAATCACAAAGTGGATGTATACAGCTTCGCAATTGTGTTATGGGAGCTTCTCCACAATCGGCTTCCTTTTGAAGGCATGTCCAACCTGCAAGCAGCTTATGCAGCTGCTTTCAAGGTAATCCACTTTGCTATTCTTTAAGCATTGCAATGTTTCTATGTTATTGAAGTATAGCTGTTTGACGTTTGCTGGTTATTATCGTAGAACTTCAGGCCAAGTGCGGATGACCTTCCAGATGAAGTGGCTCTGATTTTAACTTCTTGTTGGCAAGAGGATCCCAATTCGCGCCCCAATTTTACCCAGATAGTTCAGATGCTTCTCCATTATCTTTCCACTCTTTCACCATCTGATCAAGTGGTCCCTCTGCGTGCCTTCAGTTCAGAGAATGTGGTTTTACCACCTGAATCGCCAGGTACAAGTTCATTGATGGCAGTTCGAGATGAAGTAGGCGATGCTACCAAGGGCAGCAGCGAGAGCAAAAGTTTTTTCTGCTTTGGACAGTGCTTTTAGCCACCTACTACAGATATGAAACCTTGAGACCCTGCAATCTAGTTTCGCAAATGCTCAGGCATGCATCTCTAACCCATGTATGGGATGAAACATGCTGTCACCTTGTTTATAAGACTAAAATCATTTTACTTCCACACGTAGCTTAAGTTGCATGCCAAAATGCTGGTGGTGGAATGGTTGAGAAATCTTTTATTTACTGAGCGTTGAGAATTTTTGAGATCGATAAATGTTCAAGATATCAGCTGGAGTAACTGTGAAATCATATTTTAGACTCAGTCGCATTGAGAAATTTGGAGTTCCATAAATGTTCAAGATATCAGCTGAAGTAACTATGGGAAATCATATTTTTAACTCAGTCAATAGGTGCAACTAGTGATCTTATCTTATTTTGGCTAGAATGCAAATATTTTGTAATATACAAATTGCCAATTGGACTGGTGAAATAGTGTCTCACAAATATTTTGGAAAGTAGTGACTTTGGATCGATGATGCCAGCTAGAGAGGGGATGAATAATTATTAGCTTTTGCTATTGTGCTTGTGTCTATCATTGATGTAGTGCACAAAGGGATAACGAAATACAAACTCAAAATAGGTTTACAATCTCTTGATTTGTTGGTGGATTTCCTTTTCGGATATCTTTTGAGAAATTTCATACAAATATAAGCTTGTATAACAAAAGAATACAAATGTTAAGTAAGAGAGCTACAATAGTGGAGTAAAATACAACAATGGAGTAAAGCTTTGCACGTGGAGTTTTACTGTTAGCTTTCTTTCTTTCGCTTTAAATTTGCTCAAAAATTAGCTTATTTATTCACTATCGGAATCTCCAAGTGATCCTCTCCAAGCGTCAACTTATTTTAGTTGATGCTTAAGTTGACTGATTCTACATGTAGTCGACTTCTCTAGTTATCAATACCTGCTTGAGTTGATTGATTCTCTATCCATTTGACTAATTTATTATAACATTTGAGTCATCTTACAATCAATAATTCTTTATCTAGATTCTTTCACTTGCATCGATTGATTGATTTTATCTATCGATCAACTAGTCATATCTTGATCAAAATATTTTATCCATTGGTATTCCAGCACGAGTCAATTACTTGATTGACTTAACTGTTAATCTACTGAAACCATACATCAGTAGACTAAAATTCAACTCCAACGAACTTTAAGATTGAGTGATTATCTTATCAAGACACTCTTACAAGACTTCCTTAGCTCATTTTGCCTAGTATTAGTTGATTTTTAACCAGCAAGACTTTCATGTTTTACCAAAAGGCCTCATGACTCTGAAACTTTCTCGTCTACCTTGTATCAATCGAGCTTGACTTACCATGAGTTGTACTTCGTAGAAGCTTAGGCTATGTTTGGCTGTATTTTTTGTTTTCCATTTTTTGGAAAACGGAAAATATTTTTTTTTTCATTTTCTAATTTTTCAGAAAATGCTGCTTTATTTTTTGAAAAACGGAAATGGAAAACGATAATCAAACGTCATTTTCCATATTTTTTCATTTTTTGAGAAAATGAAAAGAGAAAATTAGAAAATTCTCCACCAACCAAACGCCCCCTTAAAGGATTTCAATTTTTGTTCAATATTAGTTAACTTTGACATACTATTTAGCTTTAACTCTATCTTGACTATCTTAACTTGGTAAGACTCACTCATTTGACATTTAGTTAGTTTTTATTTATTGTTTTTTTTTTTCAATTTCTTAAATCTAAACAACTTTGATATGTTAGGATTTTCTTTAATTGCTAAGTATTCATTCTACCTTAACCTACTTAGATTTCTGTTACTTTGTAAACATCCATTCACCGTTTAACTTGCCCATACTTCTACTTTATTCCACAAAAATTTAGAACCGCCAATCTAGCGGCCCCCCACTGACCTGTCCTACGACCATTGTGAGGGAGGTAAATCACGGAGGACCCTATGAGCATTGACGTGGTAGTTAAGACACGTAGGGGTCATCTAAATCCAGAATAAAGCTTTAGATCTTCTCCGGAATTGACCCATGCTATATCCACAAACACTGCTCGTGTCTTAGCTACCATGTCATCCGTCAGGACGTCTACTTTATTATTTCTCTATTAGACTTTCAATATACCAACTCTTCGCTCTCTATTAAATTTCTATTGTCAGCTCCTTGTCAGATTTTTTTTTTCTTTATCAAATGTTTTGTTGACCTCGACTTATTTAAACTTTGTCTAATATCAAACATATAATCAATATTTACCTACTTAAAATATCGCCATAATTAACTTAATCTCACTCCAACATGATTGTATCAACATATTAGCTGAACATTCAAACATAATATATTATTCAAATATCAAAATACAATCTTTAATCTAACTCCGACAAGACCAAATGGGATACAATTGCAGCAATACTCTCTCATCATGCATGGTTAACAATCTCTTCTTATGGTTTGAGACATGATTACACCAATATGGTTTGATACATGATTGCATCAAATAAGTGATAGGACTTATTGATTGGTCATCGTGTCAGTAAAATGGTGGCTTGTGGTTGTAGATTATTAATCCAGTTATTTACTCGAGTAATATTCTTGAAGAATATTTTGATCCTATACACGAATCGTCACTTTTGATCTTCATTTGGTCTTTTTTTTTTTGACCATTTTGCAAATTGATTCACTTTAGGTCAAAGCAAACAGATAAAGACACTTTAGTCTTTTGTTTCAACTGGCACCCGTGCAAGCCAATGTGAAGATTTTTAAAGAATAAATGTTGACACATGAAATACCAATAAACTAAAGAGTGGACATTTAATCTACTCTGTCCATTACTTGAGTTCAAGTAGAACATGATGACAATAAAGATATGTGATGCGTTCAAAATCCGTCTCCTTGTTAAACGCTGATAATGAAACTTTCTTTGATAGTGGTGCTGAACATGAATGGATTAACAAATGTCAGAGGGACTAGATATATTTGGCAAAGCTCCTCTAATGTTTAAATTTGACTCTGATGATGTAGTTAATTTGAGAGAGAAAAAGTGTAATAAAAGAGAATTCAAGAGAATAAGAGTCTAATCTCTTTACCATTGCTAATATATATTACTTCTTTTATATGATCGACTGCTAATATTATCTTGTTTTATATGATTGGTCCTCTGGATCATACAAGTAGTTATTTCCTACCAAATGGGTGCTAACAAGGGTATGTTTAGGGATGGTCGAGGCCTGCACACACTCAACCCTTCTTATTAAGTGCTTATCTAATTATGCTTTACTTGTTCTAGTTGTGCATTAATGTGGTGGCTTTTTTTGACAAGATTCTCACCCAGTTATGAGTCGTCTGCTCTAGTAGTATTATGCACGAGGCAAGACCATTCCTATCAGGATCACACCTAGGGATGGCTGAGGCTAGTGACGAGGCAAGATAGGTGTACGACATTTGGAGGGGCGAATTGCATATAGAGCTCAGCCATAGTCCTCAAGTGGAGCTTTGTAAGCCTGTGATGTTAGTCAGGTGCTTGAGCAGTCGAGCACTATAGAGACTGAAAAATGCTTAGGCTACCAAGCACTTTGAAATACCGAGGGTGATGCTTGAATTGCTAAGCATTCGAGTGGTTGAGATGAGTGCTTAGGCGGTCGAGTACTACAGAAGTTGAGAGGAATGCTCCGGTTGCGATCATTCTAGTTGCTAAGATAAGTGCTTAGTTTGGCAAGCACTCGAGAAACTCCGCAATGCTTAGGTTGCCAAGCACTCTAGTTGTGGAGATGAGTGCTTGGGCTGCCAAGCAATCAAGAAGTTAACGCGGCTTGATGTCGTGCATCCTAAGTGTGTTGACTGGAGTCGAGCCAAAGTGTGGATGCTGAGAATTCCAAACACTTTAGAAGCTAAGATGGGTACACTTTGGAAGATGCCACATGTTCAAGGGCTGCTAACATGAGCCCGGGCAATGTGGCTTAGGCTCGTTGTAATGGAAAGAGGTCCATTATACAATCCAAGGTATCAATATGTTTTATGAAATGGATGTTGGGGCCTTTGGATGCGCTAGAGGGGGTGAACAATATTTTGTCGATTCACGCTTCGATTCGTGTTGTGATTGTCTACAATTCGTTAGTATGCAGTGGAATAATAAAGTAAAAATAACAAATGCAAACACACACTACAACACCAATATTTTACGTGGTTCGGAACCTACGGTTCCTACTCTACGATCGTATTTTAGTGTCTACTCCACTAAACCTCTTTCTCCTTCTCGACAACACACCGGAGGTAGATAAATCTCTTACAATATATAGCTTACAACAAATAGCAACAATAGAAACAAACAAATACAAGAAGAATGAATTACAAGCATAAAGAACACTTTATAAGGAGAAATTTTTGATTGCTTATTGATGTAGTTGCTTTGAATGCCTTGGAAGGTCTGGAATGCAATAGCAAATCTCCTCCCAAATCACCAAGAACCGGCTACCCTTCCTTCTCCCGTAACTTGCATTTCAGGGTTTAGTTGGGACAAATTTTTCGCCTAGCAGTCAACTGCCAAAAGCCCCAGTTGACTGTCCACCTATCTGTTGTCTCACAACGGACTAATCCATGTCGACTTTTTGCTAATGGATACTTGAGCAGTCAACTGCCATTACAATCAGTCGACTGTCAAGCCTTCAGTTGACTGCCCAGTCGGCTAAGAGACCTTCTGTGCTCGTGTCCACTTGTTAGGTTAGGCCAGTCGATTGCCCATCCATGGCAATCTACTACCAGTGACCAGTCGACTGCTCAACCCTAGCTGTCGACTGCCAGAGTCACAGTTCGCAATGGAGCCTCAATCGACTACACGACTAGTCGACTGAGTCATAACCCCAGTTGATTGCCCGAGTCAACTAGGCCTTCCGAGTGCCGAACACACGATCAGTCGACTGATCAATACCATCAATCGACTGATAAATCTCAAAAGTGAGGCTTAACCCAAGTATGATCCTTTCATACTTGTAACTCACCTATAGCTTAGACCTAAACCTTCTAGCTACTTCTATCAACCTCATGCCCTCAGGGTCCATCTGAGTCCTCCATGACTCTTTCACCCATTGCACTAGCCTTCAAGTTCTTCCATCGGTCACGTCATGCTAACGGATCTATCTTTGCCAAGTCTCCAAACTTGGACTTTCACCGCCAAGACTACACCCTTGGACTTATACGGCCAAGGCTGCACCCTTGGACTTTCCTTTGCCAAATATCAATATTTGGACTTTCACCGCCAAGACTCCACCCTTAGAATTTTCCTTGCCAAGTATCATACTTAGACTTCTCCAATGCCAAGTATACATACTTGGACTTTCCTTGCTAAGTCTCCAAACTTGAATTTCCACTCGAGTCTCACTCGAGCTAGGCCACCCTTGATTTGAGGTCGATTGCTCCAACAATCGTCTCTTAACATTGGATATCCCAATCATTCACTAGTCATTGTTGGTGCAATCGACCCAAGTCATGATTGACCAGACTCGAGTTTGACTCGAGTAGTATTTTGATGTTTGACGATGAGTTGACCATTGTTGGGTTGACTATATGGTTGACATGAGATTGACCATATGATGGAGAAGTCCAAGTGGGACACTTGGCATAGAAAGTCCAAGCATGGGTCTTGGCAATGGTAAAGTCCAAGCTTGAGTCTTGACAATTGGAAAGTCCAACATAGGTTGGCAAGGAAAGACCAAGGGTGTAGTCTTGGCCATGTAAGTCCAAGTATGTAGTTTTGGTGGTGAAAGTCCAAGTCATGGGTACTTGGCATTTGAAAAGTCCAAGGTTTGATATTGGAAGCGTAAAGTCCAAGGGTGGAGTATTGACAGTATAAGTCCAATGGTTGGTGGCATAAAGTCCAAGCATGTGTCTTGGCAGCGTAAGCCCAAATGTGCCTTGGCGGTGTAGGCTAGTTTAGCATGACAATAACTGATGGAAGCATCTGAAGGCTAGCGTATGGATGAACAAGTCATGGATGACTTAGAGGGATCCGATAGGTGTGAGGCTGATGGAGGTGGCTAGAAGGTTTAGGTCTAGGCTAAGGGTATTCTAACAAGTATGAGGGCATCATACTTGGGGTTAAACCTCGTGGTTGAGGTTTAGCAGTCGATTAAGATTATGGACTAGTTGACTGGTCAAGTGTTTGACACTTGGCAGCGAGTCGACACTGAGTAGTCGACTGAGATTATAACTACCAATCGCCGTGAGTCAAGACATTCGATCGCGACAACGAGCTTCCGACAGCTTGATCGCCAAAGAATCAAGGTAACATCAGGCGAGCAATGACTACTACGGAGGGCAACATCGCTTCGTTTTGGTTGTGAAGGCAGATCACGCCGGTGAGTCGAATAAACATTCGCCGCTGGCGGCCGATCACGGGAATGACAATCGATCGATAGTGTATCCGCGGCTCAATGCCAACGTGATCAAGTCCGCTAGAGACAACGATATCGCTGGCCGCCGACAAGGCCTTTTGACAGTTGATTGCCTGGCGAAAATCCAGGTCATGCGGAGGGATAAAAGGAGCTCAACGGGGAGGATTTCCATAGCAATTTCTTGGGCGATTTGAGGTGATTTGTTGGTACAAGTCAGGGTCTTTAAGTGCGGCTCAAGCGATCAACCAAGCAAGCATTCAAAAGAGTTTTTGTAAAGTTTTCTTTACATATTTTATTGTAATTCATTTGTATTTGCTTGTATATTCTTGTATTACTTTTGTAATCGCTTGTAAGAGCTTTTCTCTACCTCTGGAGTGTTTTCCAAGGAGAGGTTGATTAGTGGTGTTTGACATCGCTAGGGCTCGTTTGAGCTCAACCCGTGGAGTAGGAACCCTAAGGTTCCATACAACGTTATATTATTGTCTTGTGTTTGTGTTTATCATTTTTTGTTATTACTTTATTATTATTTCCGTTGCGCATAACAAGCCTTGTAGACAAACGCGAACGAATTCCATCGTTAAACAACGAACGCACCATTCACCCCCCTCTAACGCTCACTGAAGTTTCTACAATCATATGGTCAACATATGGTCAAATCATATTGTCAACCACTTTGATAATCCCATTGTCAAGCCCGGTGTCAAACATCAAAACTATACTCGAGTCCTACTCGAGTCTGGTCAATCGTGATCCGGGCCGAATGAACCAACAATCTCCTCATTTTTTATGTTTGACAATATGTTTAAGTTAGGCTAATCCATAAACCCAACTAACTCTTCTTATACCAAAGCATAATGAAGATTTACCTAATTTAAATCCTCATTTCTCCTCCTTTGGCATACATCAAAAAACCTACCAAGGGTTTCTATGTCACATCTTCCAATAAGATCCTTCATTCTCCCCTTTAGTCCAAAATTATCTTGGATGCCTACACTCTTCTTAGTGATACAACCCTTATCACTAAATGAGATGCAATCCTCATTCTCCCCCTTTGAAAACATCCATTATCCCTTGATGGAAAAACATCCTCTAAAGACTTGCTTCCCTTTGACCATTGCACCAAAAATGTCCTTAGAGAGTTCCTAAGCCTATAGGAAACCTAAATAATAAAAAATAAGGATAAAAGTTAAAACTTAAATTTTAACCTCCCTTAAAATTTGATTTCCACCCTAATAAACTCTCCAATTCATTTTCAATGAATATTTCCCCTTTCCAATGCTTCTCTAAGTATATCATAGGGTTAAGAGCAATTAAGGTACTTAGGGGTGCTGATAAATGGCTAAATAAATCTTGTTTAGTCAAAATTAGACCCAATAGTCGACTGAGTTAGAAATCAATCGACTGCATTACCACCAGTTGACTGCTACATGTGGTAGTCGACTGCTTTCTGTAGTTGCATAAAGCAATTTTCAGATATGAAATTTGATAATTAATAAGTAATTATATGTTTTTCTAAAAATTCTAAAATTTAATATATACATTACTTATGTCAATCATTATGGGTGAAAAATATTTTTAAAATAAAATACCCATTAATTTCAAAGAATGATACAAAGTTCAAAAATATTGAAACTTTCAATGTTTTGCTTAACTTTGTGTCAATCTTGTCAATACTAGTTCTTATCAAAAGATAAACTTCACCAAGATTTTTCAAAATAATTTAAAAATATTTTTCAAATCTTATATTAAATCATAGTCAATGAGCTCAATGCACATGACTTGTACATTAACTTTCCTCGTGATTCATACTTATGATTGAATGAGTTTTAGTTCATTTTGATGTACCATTACAAGCACATAAACTTAACTCATATTCCTAACATCTCACATGTGTCTAAGGTGTATCAATATACACACATGTCACCTTATGGTCTTTATGTGATGTAGATTTTGGTTTTCCCTGTTAGTGAAAGCCCTAGAGCCAATCATGTGATGATTATTGTATGAACTTATTGTATCATATTCCTATATATATAAAGGCATTTCTTTATGGTTATTATACTTACTTGTATTGGTGCCAAATAACTAAGTATAATAATGTCCTTGAGTAGAAGGTTCTTATCTATATCAATCGATTGGTTGAATCAATAATGAGATGATATAGAGAATACTACTCTTAATCATTCCTAGTCAAGTATTAATATTCAGGGACAATGTTAATGCGAAGAGACTAGCATGTAGGTCAACTCGATGACTTGATCTCACAAGTCATGGATATGAGATATCAAGTTGACACATGAGTATGCATTGAAGAATGTATACTGAATGACTCGCCATGAGAAAGTATCATGGATCGTTATATGAGTGTCATATACTTTCTCATGTGACTATTAGTATGACTATTAGTCCTTGGACCTGAAGTCACCATGATTCTCTACATAAGGAGTTGCATACTTTGGCTTCGTCAAATGTCACCCGTAAATGGGTGGACTATAAAGGCGATTACTGGGTATGTAATAAATTATACGAAGGGATGTGAGTGATGTAGATGAGATATATCCCTCCTATATGACGGGAGTGACATCATGATTCTTGATAGAGTGAGACCACTAAGTGCATGACCATGCCCAAATGAGTCAATATGAGATATTGAGTTCATTTGATTAGAGCGAGTCGACTTGGAGTTCAAAATATAGATTGTACAAAGGATGACATGGTCTATGCCTCAATTAGTCAATCTAGATGTCAAGGATAGAGGAACATTATCACATATTGTGAGAGTCACAATTAGTAGTCACAAAGGTGATGTTGGATCTCAATATTCTTGTAACTTGGGTAGCAATGATATGTTGCTAGATACCGCTCATTGCTTTTGTTTCTAAATCGGTTTAGGAACATTGCCAACATTACAAGAACCTATAGGGTCACACACAAAGAGAAATTAGATGGAGATTAGGTTCATATGATGGACCAAGAGGATTAGGTTCATGTGATGAACAAAATTGGATTAAGAGTAATCCAAATTAGACTAATTGAGTTAGACTCAATTTGATTTAAGTGTTGAATGAGTCTAATTTAGATTTGATTCATTGAGTCAATTTAAACTAATGGATAGAGATTCATTAAATTAATGTGACTTGAATCAAATGGTTGGATTTGATCAACCATGGGAGATAAGAGGTCAAGTTTGACTTGACTTGAGAGGGAAGATGAAAGGTCAAGTTTGACTTGACCAAATGCCATGTCATGGTGACTTGGCATGAGACCAGCCAATGATGATGTTTCACATCATGGTGTGCCACCTCATGAGGTAGACCAAGAGCCATGGCTCTTGGTATTACATGGAGGTATTTAACCCTCCATGAAGTGGCTGACCACTTTTGATGTGCATTAGTGAGAAGTTAGTGGGAATTAACTTCATCTTCTTCCTTCATCCTCTCTTGTGTTCTCCCTCATCCTTCTTGATGTGGGTTTCTAAGTGTGCTAACACACTCTAAGTTGCCTTCTCCACCTATTGTTCATGTGGATACTTGTAGAGGAGTGTACGCTTGACACTCTACGAGATCTGACAAGCCGTTTGGACGAGCAGGATAAGCGAAGGGCGTCGCTATAAGGGTAATGCTCTTCACAAGTAGATCTAAGGTAGATCTAAGTTTTTTTCTTAACATGTACATGTATTATGTTTGTTTATTTTCGCATGGATCCGTGACCGACTTTTGAGGTTTCTGCAACGCAAAAAGCAATTTTTGTGGCTCGGATAGTCCAATAGTGGTATCAGAGCCACATGTGAAGCATGTACGTGTTTAGTTTTGTAATTTTTGTATTAGATATGAAAAATTATAGATCTGTAAGTTTCTATAATTTTCCTAATTTTATAGATTTTTGTGAGTATTTTCTCCTAGAGTCGAAGCAATAAGTGTTTGGACACTTGTAGGCTTCAACTACCAAGAAAAACTCTCCGTAACGGTGAAATCTCGCTTTAGTCTTTTGGGACAGTGACTTAAGGTGCTGTAAGATCAAGATGGGACACTAGTGAGATTCATTTTGCGAGTAGGGGCGCTGCCCCTAACCCCGCAAGGGGCATTGTCCCGCGATCGCGCGCCGAAAATCGCTTAGCGGGATCGTTGCGGAGATGTGACTCATAAAATTGAAATAAAAGGATAGGAAAATTATAGAAATTTATGTAAAATACATAATTTAGAATTATGTATTATACTGTGATGGTCATGACCCAAGAACCCCAATGTGATTGGATAAAATGTGTTGTAATTCATAATACGGTTTGCGCACCATTTTTGTGTTGTGCATGTTGTATATGGTATGCGACCTACGCGTCGTGCCTCTCCTTTTAATATTTCTGTTATAAATAGTTTTTAGACTCGAATGTAACTCGAGTTTCATGTTTGTAATGTACAAAATGAAGCGATGGAAGGTCCACTAGTAGACAGAGTTACGAGGATGGTGCCGACGACACATGACGGTCAAAGGAGGCGCTTGGAAAAGCCGCTAACCCTAGGTTGACCGTTCGATCTTCTCATTAGCTTGAGAAGATCGCAGTAGGGCCATGACCTCATCATAATTTAATTATTATATATATATATATATATATATATATATATATATATATATATATATATATATATATATATATATATATATATATATATTTATTTATTTATTTATTTATTTATTTATTTTTTGCTTGTATGTATGTGATGAATGCTAGTAAATTTTGCTTGTATGTATATGATGCATGCTAGGATATTTTGCTTGTATGCATACGATGAATGCTAGTATATTTTACTTGTATGTATGTGATGCATGCTAGTGTAGGGTAATTAAGGCATTAATGCGTATATGATACACATTCACGATTAGATTAGATCTTAATCGAATCAACTCGAAATGCCTACCAAGTTTTGATACCCATCACTACCTCGATCATTTATTGTTGTTAAATCTACCAAAGCAGAGCAACGCATATTATCTTGGTAGGGTATGAAGGGACAATCTTGGTCCCGCCTATCACAGCTTGGGTGAGAATAAGCTCAATTAGATTGAGTGAAACTAGTTAACTCAATTGGATTGAGTAAAACTATAGGCATATTCCAACGGTTGGAAAGATAGGATAAGATCACATTTACACTAAATCTTGAGCGATTTAGCCAAAGCTAACTCAAGTTATTTTGTAAATGTGGATCTTGATTCTATAAACAAAAGTTGCATAGAGATGTAATCGGTAATTTATTACCTACCGATCATACTAAGTCTTGGGCGATTTAGCCAAAGCTAACTCAAGGCGTAGTAAGATGTGGATCTTGTCCCGCTAGAATTATAGCTAGTTTGTATGAATCTAGTAGTGTGGTTTGACCACATCCATGACTCGATTCTACAAAAATCTTATAATTCAGTGGGAGCATCATTTAATTAAAGATCTAATTAAATGATAAATAGAATATGATATTTACTTTCTACATTATTTATGTTGTAGATTACCATGTCGTCAAACACGAACACTCTCTCCCTGCGTTCTGTCCTTGAGAAGGTCAAACTCAATGGAGCTAATATCCTGGACTGGTACAGGAATCTAAGAATCATTCTCACACAATAAAGAAAGCATCAGACCCCGGCCCATTCTAAGCACCTCCGCCATCGCCTCGAGCGTGAGCCGAGATGCTTACAAGAAGCATCAAGATGATGCATTAGATGTGTCATGCCTCATGCTCGCAACCATGAACTCTGAGCTTCAGAAGCAACACAAGTTCATGAATGCTTTTGACATGGTTGAACATCTTCGTCAACTGTATCAAGGACAAGCAAGACACGAGAGATACGAGATCTCTAAGGCATTGTTTCAGTGCAAGATGGGACTCCCGTAGGTCCATATGTACTCAAGATGATTGGGTACATAGAGAACCTACAGAGGTTGGAATTCTCACTTGGCTAAGAACTGGCCACTGACTTGATCTTGCAATCCTTGTCAAAAAGCTACAATCAATTTGTCATGAATTACAACATGAATGAAATTGATAAGCCACTGTTTGAGATGCTTAGCATGTTGAGAACTGCTGAGCTCAACCTTAAGAAGGGAAAAACTGACTCCATTTTGATGGTGCAAAAGAAGAAAGACAAGGGCAAGCCTAAATGTCATGCCCCGGGGGAGTCCCCGCTAGACGAAAATCCGACAACATCTCCCCTGTACGGGTGACAATATGAATCTTGTATACAAGGCACACATGACCCACTATATCTCGGTCAACACGACTGGAACAAAAACCACACATACAGATCATATATAGGCCTCAGGCCAACAACCAAAGTAAATAACAAAAGTCTACAATATCTAGACCTACCTCTTCTGCCATCTGAGCAGGAATACACCACAAAAATGAATCGAATAAAAATCTATAAGGACATACCAAGTACGACCAAAACATCCATGAATACATAACCAAAACACAAGTCCTATACATGTCTTTTAGTAAATAAACCAAAAACCATAAGACCCAAGAAAAAAAACAAAACCACTACGACTAGGGGGATTGACAGTTGGACTCTCCTGACAGTGTCAACCTGAAATAGATGTAAAGCAACGGGATAAGTTCAACGAACTCAGCGGGTATCAAGTCGACATGCATAGTAAGATATATCTAACAATAATAATTATGCTAGTACAGTCTCCTGATCAATAATAGAAAAATGCAAGGAAGAGATGCAGAAAGACTGTACATACCTGAATCTCCTATCCTGACATAAGAGTATGAGCCATACTAGCAGAAATAAGGTCGTCATACCAAATACATAATGTATCCTGTATGCATGTCAATCATATGCAACAACCAAGGCAGCAACTAAAATGCAGCAAACACAATACAAATGCCATCCATGCAATATGCATGCGATGTAAATGACATGGTCACCCCTGACGCCAGTCAGCCGCCTCACACACGATGGTGAAGCCGAGTGGGTAAGTCTATGACAACTGTGCACTCTGCCATCACTGCTCCTGAGTGACTGAGTGGACAGGATGCTGTCGGAGTACACCTATCCGCCTACCCCAAACAGAGTGGGGGAGCAAAGCTCTCATCTCCCGGTGTCGTAGACCAGAGGAGGGATCCTTGCCCACTACCACGATGCTTCACCGCTACTCATGAGCGGACCAGCGGAGCCTGACAGAGCTACTACACACACCCTCCTGATGTACCACTAACCCATGAGTGGATGTGTGTGCAAATCATGTAACTGGCTGCGAGCTCAACTACAAAGGAACCCCCGACCAGCCAGCATGCAATCATGCAAAATGGTGCATGACACTAAAGCATGTAACACCAACCAAAATACATCTCCAAATAATATACACAAAAAAATGAGTACATATCAATGACCTAGGTATACAGGGAAGGTATATCTAATAGCTAATCAAGTGCATGTCACAACTCCCAAAATAAGTACAAATGACAGGTATCAAGATAATATCGACTAAGATAGAAATGCATATATCATGTATGACACAGTGACATACAAGGGCAGATAAGACATAAAAATTACTGCAAGCGATAACCAACTAAGAATATCAACATGACAATATCTAAAAGATAAGTCAAAATACCCGCCTGCTAAAATGCTCGAAATAATAAAATCTTCACGCCCGTGGACCTGTCTCGTGATCGAAACCTGCATAAAACACAATATACTCAGGTTATGTTGCCAACCCTAATATCAAGTCCAAAACCTAATGTATTAAACTATCCACCTAAATGATCACTCATTGCCGTATTAAAATATAATTCCTTCCCAAATTAACTCCCAATTTCCCAAATTATCATACCCATTCACAGCTGGCCAAAACCCCACATCACAGAAAATCTGCACAAAACTCCAACACCTAACCATGCACAGCCGGCGCAATCGTTCACAGCCGGCCAAAACCCCAAATCACACGACAGCTAACCCAAGCTTCAACCAAGTCTTTTTCACAACCCCTTCACAGTTAATCTAGTCTTCTCCTCTCACTCACTGCCACCACAGCCATGCAAACCCCCAATTTACAGCCCCCAATCGACTTCACAATTGACAATTTCCCTCTCACAGCCGCCCAGATTCCCCCAATCCACCACCATCCAGCCTGCTCCACTGAAGGACTCACCCTCCAAATCTAATCCCTCGAAAAATCCCTAGAATCGAACAACCAGTAGATGGAAAGAAAGGAATGGATCGAGATTTACCAACTCTTGAGGCTGCACCGATGACTCTCCTCCCAAACTACCATGCTCGCCGGAAAGAAGGGGGCTTCCGCACCACCCACAACGATCTACCACGGCAGAGATTGTGAAGAACAGTTCACGATCAAAAACAAAGGGGAAACCGTCGATGCAACCTCCCAGTCGTGCACACCCTCGTCGTTGGCGCATCCATGGGCACCATTGAGAGTAGTCGGCTGCCGCCGCTTGCAGCGAAGGAAATGGGATGTGGTCGGCAATCTCTTGCAGAAAAGGGGGCGGTTGGGGTCGCCTGTCGCTTGTAGAGAATGGGGACGGGCAGACGTCAGAGAGATCGCGAGAGGAAAGGGCGGGCGAGCTCGGCGCAGCAAGGGCGCGTGTGGCGCGGATCGCGCCGACGCAAGGAAGAAGGCTGCTGGGTTGAGAAACGGCATCGCGTGGATGGCATTGCGAGAAGAGGAGGTGCGCCGGTAGCCCCATCGCGAGAAGGGAAGTGCGGCGGAAGAATGGGACTTTCCCAAAAAAAGAATTTGAATGAAAATCAAAACTAGGGCTTAATTATATAATTAAGCTAATTGACTTAATCAACCTTAGCCTAAATTTAACTATTTAAAATCCTAACTTAGGTTTTAATCTATATAATCCTAAGTTACTTAACTTAACCAATATCTTGGATCAGATTTTAATTAGACTTAGCTAAGTCTAATAAAATCTGATCCCGAAATTTTCAACTAAAATACTAATAAATAACTAATTTCTATTTAATAAAATAAATAAATTTATTTTATTTATCTCGTTTTTAAATTATATTTATTATTATATTATATATTTTTTTTTATTTAGTTTTTTTTTTGATATATTACATTCTCTCCCACTAATAAAAATTTGGTATCCAAATTTCTTACTCAAGTACGATGAGTAAGCAATACCACACCGCTCAACTCAAGTACTTGAAGAAAATCGCACACCTCAAATAACTAGGTGGGGGTACTAAGCTCTGATCTTTTCCTCAAGCTCCCAAGTAGCCTCCTCATCAGTGTGGTGACTCCATCTGACTTTAACAAGTCGCACAATCTTATTCCGCTACTGTCGTTCTTTGTGATCCAGAATCCGTACCAGAACCTCTTCGTAAGTAGCATCAGGTTGAATGGAACCTGACACATCTAACAGAATATGTGTAGGGTCTAGCACATACTTCTTCAGCATTGACACATGAAACACATCATGAATACCAGCCAAGGATGGTGGTAGCGCTAGGCGGTAAGCGACTACTCCGATCCTCTCCAAAATCCCGAAAGGACCAATGTACCTTGGAGCTAGCTTACCACGGAGGTCAAATCTCTTCACCCCTTTCGTAGGTCTCATAGCTTGTTGAGTGATCCTGAGGTCTCCGTCTCCGATCGACATAACTCTCCTGACGATCCTGTGCCTCCACTATCCTTCGTCTGATAGTACAGACCAACTCTACCTCATACTGAGCTCTATGGGGTCCTAGCAACTGGGCCTCCCCAACCTCCTCCCAGAGGGTGGGTATCTGACACTGTCTATCATACTATGCTTCAAACGATGCCATTTGGATAGCCGAATGATGGCTGCTGTTGTAGGCGGATTCCACTAAGGGCAAGTGGTCCTCCCAGCTGCCCCCGAAATCCATAATGATATGCTTCCACTTCCATTCCGGAATCAGAATTTCCTGAAGCATCTCTTCCTTAAACTAATGCAACTCCGAAAATCACTATCCTCCTCGGAGTCAGAGACGAAGAATTATCTTTTCACAAGAGAAGTCCATCTACCGTCCAAAATCCACTCCACCACACACTCTGTAAGTGCATGGGAGGCTATAGTGACCAAACTCATGGGAGGCTATAGCGACCAAACTCCCTTGTTACAACCGTTCGTGTTCCAGCTACTCCATAGTAGCTAGCTAAAATCCCATGAGCATTCCTGCTCCATATATCCACAAATCAAGATAATAACTACTAAAGTTACGTCATGTATATGACAGCCCATCTCGTAGTTCTTCAACTGACGTAAATATGGGATACGTCTCAATCAACTACATTAAAATCACTCCATTCTCTGAAACAATGCATCCGCGTACAATACCCTTCCATCCACATCGGAAGGATTAACTAACACTGATGCAAAAGTCAACCATCGTCTGAGCCCTGAAAACTAGTTTCACAAGCTTCTAACCAAGAAAATTCCATCACCTTCTTGGTCAAATAAGTCTGTGGTATAGTAATGCTAAAAACATTCTATCCACATTTACGGTAATAACCCAAATCATACAAGGAAACCACCATCTACGGTGGCCGAGTGCGCAACTCCAACTTCCTCCATCAACGGTGACCAAGTTATGCAATTCCAACAACCACAATTGATCCAATCGTGTCCTGAATACACGATTCCTCAAATCCATGGACGACTAAATCATTAAATAGTCTAACAACAAAATCAAAAGCTTATACAATTCATACCAAGTATGAAATTGTCGTCTCTACACACCTGTATCCTCTTTACTCTA
Organism: Wurfbainia villosa; assembly: GCA_025175895.1. Taxonomy (NCBI): domain Eukaryota; kingdom Viridiplantae; phylum Streptophyta; class Magnoliopsida; order Zingiberales; family Zingiberaceae; genus Wurfbainia; species Wurfbainia villosa. Next base: position 13,412,106 of record CM046007.1, on the reverse strand, counting down.
GGCTGATGATATATCAATCATCACAACGACAATGATAATTGTATGATACCATATCACTACAATATCAACACACCAGTCGTATACCAACCCTAGAGTATACAAAGGTGTCCTTAGCTGATCTACACAGATCATCTATCCACAATTAAGGATATTCATTTCCAACAACTATTGCATTCCATCATCGATAATCGATGCGTAACCTCAAAGGTCCATCTCTCTTTTAACAAAGAGTTCTGGATCTTCTCTAGAAGAAATATTGGGACAGATAAATATCCCATCCAACACCTCCTATAACAAGATAAAACGATCTTTCATCGTCTTGACCAGTGTAGGTATACACGTCTTATCCATAACCAAATCACTAATAGTAGGGACTGATATTCTTTGAGGGTTTACTCCTTGATCTTCAAATGGGTGGCTAGCAGGCCAAATCCCTAGCTTCCTAATTCGACATCAGTCGGCACCTCTAAAGAGTCCGTACTTCTAAAATCATCGTTAGGTTCCGCAAGGTCAATACGTCGTCAACCTCGTTCACGACCATGAGTAGGGGTAATTTCACTAGGTAGCATTTCCTACAATGAGTAAGTATCTAACAAGAACATAATGATAACTTCCTATTACATAAGAAAAGTACAATAACCACTAAAGACAATACTTTTCCTATAGCTCAGAGATATCCTTCAGCTTGCCTGATCCCAAAACACGCGAACTCCCAAAAATCCAAGGAAAAAAAAATCCTCGAAACACAAAACCCACTAACCAAAATCGCAAACCAATAAAATTGTCACGCCCCGGGAGCATCTTCGTCATTCAAATGATGAAGGAGCCCCTTAGTGACAATATTCAGAAATACATGGACCAGAACTGGTAAAAACCTCGAAATAATAATAGAAATATAAGTATTTTATTAACTGCATGCATGCACGACTAAACATAAATCAATTAAAGTAAAATAGTTTTATGACACCAAATCAAATTGTGACAAAATCTAAAGTGCATAAACAAAATGCAATACCGATAAAGTAAATAAAGCGACACCTCGACGATGCAGTGGGATAAGCACAGCAAGGGACTCTGAGCGTCACGAAGGTAGGTCAACAAGACACGTCCTCCATCAGTTAACCTAGAGGATAAGTGAGGAGGGGTGAGTACAACCACTCAGTGGATGGATAGACTATAGTGCATAATCATAATGCATATAATGAAAGTCAAAGGAAACAAACTAGCGTAACCCAACCCTCAGAGTACTGATATCAGTCTGCAACTAACCTGGTCAGCAGTATATCAAATATACCTGCAACATACACAACCATTGCAATCTACAAGCAATGCACATCCAGATACCACGACAAAGCCTCGTGGCTCTCGAGGTAATACAAATGGAACTATCTATGAGGTACCACGAACGGAACTCTTGGGCCAACACTCAATATATTAAGCATTGTCTACGCACAACTACATGCTACTACGAATGAGACTCGTGGGTAGACAGGCAGTAGAAAGACTCAATGTCTGCGGGCAATGACATGCTACCACGAATGGGTCTCGTGGGCAGACAGAGTATATAGATATCTAGTTATTGACTGCACGCAACAACATGCTACCACTAATGGGTCGCGTGGCCAGTCGATTATCCTAGCTTGTTAAGCCTAGGGTTATCCAATACATCTAGCATAGAACGTCTATCAATGTCGATCAAGATTATCGATCTACAATTAAGCCCATTGAGGCGGTCAAGCGAGGGTTTCCACACCTTTAATATGAAATGTTTACCAAAGTCGGTAAAGATCATCGACTTATAAATAAATACGTCAAGATGGTTAAGTCTAGAGGTTCCAACCCTTCTAACCTGAATGCTTATCAAGGTCGATAAAATTCATAAGTCTACTAATAAACATGTCGAGACGATTCATCATAGGGTTCCGTCCCAACTAACAGGAAATGCCTATCAAGGCCAATAAGGACAACACATCTACTAACAAGCACGGAAAGAGGGTTAAGCCTAAATTATATCATTTCTACCAATTCAATCATGCATGCTACACCATACTACCACGAACAGATCTCGTGGGTACTTAAGATGTAAAGTAGCTATCTAGCTACAGACGTCATACGAATTCGATTATCACCAACTCCGAACGGATAATGAAAGAGTATAACTTTACGGTAGATTATCTCAACCATGCATAGGAGACATATTCGACCACAGATATACAAAGCAACCATAGGGAGACTCTATTGCAGACTCTCTCTCAACCAAGAATGGGAGATATAGTTAGCAGCCGATAGATATGAACAACGTTATATACCCTCTAAGGATTTATCGCATCCTAATCATACGACCTCTACTAGTCCGATCACCATATCAACTGAAATAGTAAATGGATAAACATATACCAATAAGCACATTCGGGTTATTACACCTAGAGTTCCAACACCTAGGATTTTACTAATGTTTCATTCCTGAGATCCGCTCCTACGGAATAACCTCATCTAAGTTATTCTATCTCTACTAGTCTCAATCATGGTATCCACCACAATAACACATAACCAAATAAACACATAACAACGATATCTAATAAACGACAGCACATTCATACTAATGGAAATCAATGGCTGAAATTAATTAGGGTATAACTAAAGGGGGTCATGCCAGTACAGTCTCCTGATCAATAATAGAAAAATGGAGGCGCGACGCTTTGGCCCTAGATGGGTCATAAGCGTGCTCCCCCGTCAACTCAGTCCAAACTATCCGAGAGTTAAACCCAATAGGGAGTCTTCTCTCTCCCCCACTCGGTAAGCCAAAGCATGAGTTCCATTGGTGAAGGGTCCACTCATGCTCAATGTTAAAAAACCTAAAAGTTATCCTACCCTCCTCGCTCTCTCTACCCGTTAAAATTTCCGCTCTAAGAAACTTAAAAATTCTAGAACTATCTTAGGATAGGTTGGGTGCCTTATTTCCATCATCTCTTCCCACCCCATTTTTGCAAATAGGGCTTGAATATCACCCAACAACCTTAAAGACTCTAGCAAATCTTCATCTAAGTACCTAGTAGCAGTGAGCTTATGAGTAGAGAGCACATTATATCTGTCTCTATGTTTATTATTACGAAAAAGAAGAGTGGGTAGGGCGTTACCCTCCTCTGGAGCTTAAGGGGCATCGACTCTCCTCGATCGTCGCTCCGAAGCGCCGAATCGAGGTGCTACTTACTTGTTCCTCCTCATCCTTGCTTCTTTTGGCTTCCTTTGAGGTTAAAAGTGCTTCTAGATGGTGGGGAAGATGAAATCACACGACTAGGGAAAGAGCTTTCGAAGCACATGGCGCAAATGGGGTGAAAACACACGGCTCACCCCTTTTAACCTCGCGCGACATGGCCGTGTGAAAACACACGGCCAGACCGTGTGCGCCTCAGGTCGGTCAGGCACGACCATGGGAAAACACATGGTCAGGCCGTGTGTCCTCATTTTTCGCCCATTTATGCACCACGGTCCGAATTTTCTCATACACTTTGCCGTGTAGGCTAATATGGATTTCATTTTTGCCTAGCAAAGTTCTTTTCTAGTCCTAACTTTAAATGAGATGGATATTAAAACTGAAATCTAACAAATGCATGCAATACAATCAAGGGGAAATCTAAAACTAAACTTGGGTTGCCTCCCAAGAAGCGCTTTATTTAAGGTCGTTTAGCTTGGCCGCACTCCACTATCAACTCGGCTCTGGAGGTTCAGTGAACCTCCATTCATCCATCTCGGGATCTTCATCCAGTGGCCCTGTCTTCATTCTGCTAAATGTGAAGCCGTCGAGGTAGGGAGCTTTGTGCTTCGAAAGGATGAAGAGGATGATCTCCCCATCTACCTCCAGGGAGATCTGGTGTGCCTTCACATTTATGCACGCCCCTATAGTCGCTAGAAAAGGCCTTCCCAGAATGATGGGATTCTGGGGATTTGGTCCTGTGTCCAGTATGATGAAGTCTGTGGGTATCACAAAATCCTCAATCACCACAGGCATGTGTTGTAGCAGGCTAATGGGCTTCTTGATTGTATCGTCTGCTATACGTATATCTATACCCGTTGGTTGTATATTTCCCAATCCCATCTCCAGGTAGAATGCATAGGGCATCACACTCACTGATGACCCCAAGTCGCACAGTGCATTATCGAAGCTTTCTCCATAAATTGAGCAGGGAATAACAAATTCACCTGGGTACTCAAGCTGTAATGGAATCTTCTCTTCAAACTCGGCTTGGTCAGGTAGAGTGGTAATCATGGCTGCACACCCCTTGGCGAATTGGCTACTCTGCTCCACTCCTTCCTCTTTTCCTTGACTCACCGGAGAGCTCTTTACAGGTTGCGACACGGTTTGGCCTATCTGGGCCACTTGCGTCTCCAACATCCTATTGTGACTTGCAAAGGCCGTCAACGGTGGCCTTCGAGTCTTTGAGTGATTCTTCAGTCTTCTGATGTTGGCGTCAAAATTCCTCATTGGCCTTAGTTTGGGTAGCGATGAAGTCCTCCATTATCAGTTCCAGTCTGGACTTCTGTGGTCGCTGCCCATTGCTCTGCTGTTGCCCATACCCCCTGATGGTTGGGAGGTTCCCGAGTTATTCTTATAGGAGAAATTCGGGTGATTCCTCCATCCGGGATTGTAGGTGTTGGAGTATGGGTTGTTGGGCCTTTGGTCGTAGTCCCCAATCGCGTCAATATGCTCAATCTGCTCCTCTGAGGTTCCCTGCCCTCCATAGTGGTCCTCTCGATACGCTGCCGCTCCCTCTCCAAAGTCAATGGCTGCGTATGCAGATGAAGGATTTAAAGATTCAAACTGTCTGTTGAGTGCATCCATCCTTGCTGCAAGGTGGTCCATGGAGTTGACAGTGTATCATCCCACTGCAGGTGTAGGTTGACCACGTTCGAAAGCCCATTGATGGTGGTTCTGGGCTACCTCTTCGATCAATTCTTTCGCTTCCTCTATGGTCTTATTCATCAGTGCTCCTCCTGTGGCAGAATCTAGGGACATCTTCGTGGCGTACGTGATCCCATTGTAGAAGATGTGGATCACTAGCCACCTCTCCAATCCATGGTGGGTGCATTGGTAGAGTAGCCCCTTGTAGTGATCCCAAGTCTCGAATAAGGACTTCCTCTCCTTCTGGTGGAAGCTCGTGATAAGATGACGCATGTGAGCAGTCTTGCTTGGTGGAAAGTATTTGTTCAGGAACTGCTGCTCACATTGCTCCCATGTAGTGATGCTTCCCGAAGGTAGGGAGTGAAGTCATGCCTTAGTCTTATCCCGCAATGAGAACGGGAATAGGCTCAGGCGGATCACGTCAGCAGGGACTCTGTTCATTTTCATCGTCGAGCAAATTTCAAGAAATGCCTCAAGGTGCCGATTCGAGTCTTTAGTCACAGCTCTCCCGAATTGACTCTGCTGGACCATATGTATAAGTCCTGGTTTAAGTTCAAAGTTATTCGCTGAAATAGATGGTCCAACTATACTCGGCCTAAATCCTCTAGTGCTAGGAGCTGCGTAATCCCGCAGAGGTCAGCTACCTATGTTCACTTCGGATGCGGCTTGATCCTCCGTCCTTCGCTGCTCTGCTTTCCGGCGATAAAAGGTTCGCTCAATTTCCAAGTCGATCGAAATTAGACCTTCCGATCCTAAACGTCTAAGCATACAACGAACCAAGCCACAAAGTTAGGAGTGCTAATCTAATTCTAAGAGCAGAAAATAAAACAATCTAGCAAATCAAAATCTAAGATGCAATAAGTAAATAGGAAACTACTGCTAAAAGTAAAAAAAAACTAAATCTAAATATGGAAAATATAGAACTAAAGAAAATGAAGCAAACTAAAAAGAAAATAAAGCAAGTAAATAAATCTAATCCTAAGTCCGATCCAATTTACCACTGTTCGATTTGATATCGAATCGATCAGTCCCCAACAACGGCACTAAAAGCTTGATACGCATGAATGCGACCTCAAATCTCGCGATGGAGACCGTCGAGGACTCAAAGTGCACGCTCGCGCTCAACGCTCGCAAGTGCACGGATGTCGTCAAGTAATAAAGATTATCGATCCCACATGGACTGGGATTCGAATATCAATATATTCAGTGGTTGTAATTGTTCAGACGTAACTCTAAGAGATTTCGATTGGTGAGGGTTGTCGGTGGACTTTACTCTATACGGTGTCACACGGAGGAGGAAGGGAGTGTGCCGAGGTCTTCAAAGGTGATTCTAGGACTTCGATTTTGCTTGTGTATCACAAAACAATGTTATCAATTGGTGTTGTCTAGACGTTTATCTATGGCTTTGTGGAAGGGACATCATACACTCTTTCGCAGAGCCGCCGCATCTACCGAGAGCTATCTCCACCTAAAAGGACAGGATAGATGGTACGAGGATGACAAATCAATCTCTACGATGAACCGTTTCCGATTCCTCCGCACCCTTCTACCCACAGTTATAGGAGATCAGGTTTACCCCTAGGTTCCTTGTATAAATCCCCTAAATCTTAGATACGAGGGTTGTCACCCCTCGTATCGCCTAAGCACAGTAGATAGAAAACCAAACACGCATAGATATAGTAAAAAACAACTACCAGTTGTCAAATCAAACTCAAAGGCAAAATTTAATATGAACCAACATTGTAATGTGCACACAAGCTACTCCCTAATCCTAGAATCAAAAGTACTACTCCATGTATATGAAGGAAGAATCATAAAGCATGTTTATGTTCGAATACATATGAAGTAAAACGCAGAAACAAAGGATTACAATGCTTTCGTGGTCTTCTCTCCGGCGTTGAAGTGCAAGGCGTGGACCTCCGACGGCGTTCCTCCTCCCCATTGTGAGTTATCGAAGCTTTTTAGGGCTTCGACGTACCATCCTAGCCGTCGTGCCTCCCCCCTAGGGTTTGGGCGGAGCCATCCTTATATAGACATCGCCTCGGACCACTGCAAAATCCGAAAAAAGCCATAATCACGCAAATATGGTGGGCCGCCACACGGCCGTGTGTTTCCACATGACCAGGCCGTGTGCGACCCTGGGGTGCTGATCTCGCCCATTGGGCATGACCGTGTGAATCCACATGCCCTGGCCGTGTCCCACTCTGTGTCTAGCTGTGAAATGTCCTTTTTTTGCTCCGAAAGCACCTCTTTTTAACCCGAAATGCTAACCTGCACACAAAAGTCCAACGAGTAGACCTCCGAACCAAAAAATAGGAAATGCGTGCAAAATAGAGTAACATATGCATGAAACTATCATGAAATGTAACAAGATGTGAGCAAAAACTACTCCTAAAACCCTATACATTTTGCTCACATCAATAACCTCTCTTAGTATCTTCCTAATGATCCTCCTAGGCTTGAGAGCCTTGGTCATTTTGGTCTCACAAAGGTCAACCCTAGGGATATCTTCCCTTGTAACATTTTTAGTGACTAAGACTTCTTCGAAGCCTTAGTCACTTGAGTCCTATCATGGTCAACTCTAGGGATGACCTCCCTTGTGAACTTGACACTCCTAGATCTAGAATTAGTTCTATAACTATAGGGAACACTAAGGTAAGAGGGCATGACCTCCTTGGACTTAGGCTTGTAACCCAAGTCTTTCTTGTCCTTAGGTAGATGCTTCCTACCAAAACCTAGACCTTGTCCATTAGACCCCTTAATTGAATTTGCCATCTTTTCAAGGGTCTTTTTCAATTTATCAAGTCTTGATCTTAAGACTTTATTTTTCTTTTCTAATATAGCTACTTTTTATTTTTCATTATATTTTTGGATATTATTTATCTTCCTAGGCATATATCTAGATTTTTTAAGATTATTACCTTGGTTGTCATCCTTAGGTAGGGTAGTCTTAGGGTTATCCTTGGGCCTAATATTACAATGTTTAGCACCTAGGCAAAAATATTTGTTTCTAACATGCTTTTGATCATGGACAATTGCAAGTGCATTAAAACCATTCCTAGCATGATTCTTATCATTAATAATTGAAAGTGCATTATTAAATATTATCTTAGAGTTTGCCTTAGCTCCCCCTACATGTGAAACTCATCTCATGTCCTTCTTAGGGTGACTCCCTCTTGGATATTAGCTCCGGTAGTATCTCTTTTGTTGGCATTTGAAGCACTCTACGTGCTCCTTGCTTTTGCGTATCGGGACTCTGGCTTCCTTGACCTTCTTCTTCCCCTTTGGCACTACGGGAGCCTTCTTCTTGATCAATTTAGGACACTTACTCTTGTACCCCTCGTTCCCTACACTCAAAGCATATAATATGATTTTTATTTTTAATAAATACATTTGAGTTATCTAGCTTGGTAGAGGAAGTTTGGTCTAGTCCTTCATAGCTCCCGGAGATAGATGACTCCTCTTGCTCTTACTCCGGTGTCGGTTGCCTATCCTCCCTCTCAATCCTAGAGGTGGAGGGTTCTTCATCCTCCTCTTCTTCCTTGGATGTTGAACATCTTTCAACCTCTGACTCTTCAAGCTCTTGAGGTGATGAGCTCTCTTCCTTGGATTCTTCTTTATGTTGGGTCGGCGAGAAATTTTCATGAGATTTTGCCAATTTGCTCCAAGTTCTTTGGCATTCTTATAATCACCTATCCTACACAATAGGTCATTAGGAATTAAATTGACCAACATTTTTATTACCTTATCGTTGGTCTTGGATTTTTGAAATCTCTCCTCCGTCCACTCCTTTTTCTTGAGAATTTCCACTTTCTTGTCCGTGGGAGCCTCAAATCCTTTCATTAGGATGAACCATTGCTTGATGTCAATCATAAGAAACATCTCCATCCTTACGCTCCATGTCAAAAAATCTTCTCAGTTGAAAGGTGGAGGAATCCGGATGTCATAGCCGAATCCGTCGTTGGACAACTCCATTGTTATACTCCTCTAGTGCTTGTGCTCTCGCGACGGTCAATCCTTGAAGAGAGTCTTCGCTCTGATACCACTTGTTGGGGACCTTTGAATGTGCTAGAGGGGGTGAATAATGTTTCATTGATTGACGCTTCGATTCATGTCGAGCTTGTCTACAATTCGTTAGTATGTCGTGGAATAATAAAGTAAAAAACAACAAATGCAAGCACACACTACAACACCAATATTTTATGTGGTTCGGAACCTATGGTTCCTACTCCACGGTCAAACTTTAGTATTTACTCCACTAAATCTATTTCTCCTTCTTGGCAACATACCGGAGGTGGAGAACTGCCCGAGTCAACTAGACCTCCCAAGTGTCAAACACTCGACCAGTTAATTGGTCAATACCACCAGTCGATTAGTAAACCTCAAAAGTGAGGTTTAACCCAAGTATGATCCCTTCATACTTGTCACTCACCCATAGACTAGACCTAAGCCTCCTAGCAACTTCCATTAGCCTCACAGCCTCAAGGTCCATCCGAGTCCTCCACGACTCCTTCATCCTTCGCGATGACCTTCAAGTGCTTCCATCGGTCACGTCAAGCTAATGGGTCTACCTTTGCCAAGTCTCCAAACTTGGACTTTCACTGCAAAGACTACAACCTTGGACTTACACGACCAAGGCTACACCCTTGGACTTTCCTTTGCCAAATATCCATATTTGGACTTTCGCTACCAAGACTCTACCCTTGGACTTTTCCTTGCCAAGTATCATACTTGGACTTCTCCATTGCCAAGTATCCATACTTGGACTTTCCTTACCAAGCCTCCAAACTTGGACTTCCACTCGAGTCTCACTCAAGCTAGGTGATCACAACCATTTTATCGCATTATTTTGGTCCTCAATATCACTGTTTTTATCCTCTCAAGTGATTAATTATCGATTATTTGCATGTTTAATGAGTTGGATCATTTTTGGACCTAATTATAAATTCTCCTAAATTTTGGACTTATATGCAAAATTTATCTTTATTTGTAGGAGATCGAGATGAACCAATGGACTAGACTCAAGTTGGATCAAATATGGCTTCATCTTGGGTCATAATGGACATTCCAAGCTGACTTAATCTGAGCCCTTCATCCAGATTAGAGGCAATTCAATCAAGGGACTAGATTTGAGTAATATGGACTGTCCGAGGAAAGAAATTGATTCTGAGCCATCTATCCAGATCTGGAGAGATTCAGTCCGTACATTTAGATCTGGACATCTAAGCTCTTCATCTAGATTTGACCAATCGTGATTATCCCTTCAGATTGATCAGATATGTTCATTCAAAATTAGAGGAATATGAACTGTTGGATGCACACCAGCTTAATCGATTAATCAAGGCAATTAACCCCTAGTTTAACAGTCGGTTGGGATTTGATCCTGCTTCAATCGGACGACCAAGGAAAAGAGGCTTAAAATCCAACATTTTCCCTTCCATCGTGAGAATCGCGCAATAGTTTCTTTCCCAAATCGTGCTGCTGGAGATGCGACGTTGATCTTCTTCCTCGAGCACGAGGAACAGCGACGACGCTTCTTCCTCACACGCGAGTGGACATATCGCACAGACACAGAACTCCCATCCATCGAGCGAGTCGGCAGACGCCTTCCTTCCACTCACGAGCAGCGGAGCTTTCCCTCCTCTCATCGGCGATAGTTCCGGCAGCAACCAGCGACGGTCCTCCACCTTCCATTCCATTCAAAGTCTGCTTTCCTTGGTCTAGCGGAGCTAGTTTTTGAAGTTGGGCAGCGACAACTTCGACGACTAAGAGAGTGGGATTTCGACCATCTTTACCAATGTTCCTTTCACGCTTGGCAATCAGAGCTGAGTGACCCAGTTGGACATGATTTCAGAAGGCTGGGGTTATCTTCTACTGTCGTGGTTGCGACAACATGGTTTTCCAGCTTCGTAGCCATTGATTCCTTCAATTTTCAACGGCAGCACTTCATTCCATCGTCGGTAAAGAGTTTCAGCTTGTACTCCGATTCCATCCCTTCCCGCAGCGCCGGAGATTCCGTTGTAGTCTAGTTGGTCAGGATACTCAGCGGACACCCGAGAGAGCCGGGTTTGGGTCCCGGCAATGGAATCACGGGCTGCTCCACCTTCACGGAGTCATCCATAGGCTGTCAGGTATCGGTGTCGTTGTAGTATAGTGGTGAGTATATTCAGTTGACACTTGAGAGACCCGAGTTCGGATCTCGGCAACTGCACAAGTCTTCAGCAGCTCCGCGCCATCCACCGAATAAAAGGGCTCGCTTCATCCATCAATTCAGCACTTTCTGCAGGATTTCCGACAAGAAATTTCGCATCCACCGTCGGAAGAAGCTATTTGGGTTATTGTTGTCGACGGAGAGGGAAGTCCTTGCTCCGTGTGTAGAGGATCGTCGATCTTTATATTTGGAATTCACATTTCATTTTCATCTACATTTTATTACAATATTGCATTGTTTGTTTACTTTATGTTATGTTTGGATTCGCGAATTGAACTTGTCAAAACCCCCCAAAATTGTTGTTGTAGTTGACTTGTAGTTAGTTATTGACTCTGTAGTTTAGTTTGTAATTTGTTTGTAGTTAATTTGTAGTTTAATCTGTAGTTAGTTTGTAGTTTAACTGTAGTCTAATTTGTAGTTAGTTTGTAGTTGTCTTGTAGTTTACATTGTAGCTATTTCGTAGTTTGTCTTAGAGTTAATTAGTAGTTTCATTTGGTAGTTTAGTTGTAGTTTAATTATGATGCTTAGTTTAAGTGTTTGTTAGTTTGATTACTTGTCTGTTTAAGTGTTATTTCATTAGTTAGACGTATTTAATACTAGGTTAGATTTATTTCATGTTTTCCTTTACATGCATGTTAGTTTGCATTTCAATTGTTGTTCAAATTCCTACACTTTCTTTATGTTTTTAATGCTCTTGTTTTGAATGCTTTCCTTTGCATGCTTAGTTTATATCTTCTTTAATTTCATTGTCATCATAGTTAGTTAGATTAATGCTTTAATTACTTGCATTGTCTTTCATTCAGTAGGATTAGTCTTGTAAATTTCAAACCCCCATTCAGTAGGATTAACAATAATTAGAAATCCTAAGTTTACTATTCTATCGATTACACTCGTTGGGAAACGATTCGGGCCATTCCCTATACTATATTAGTGTAGAGGGGGTTCGGTAAATAATTTGGGAATGATACCATACGACAAAAAGACCGCTTATCAAATTTTGGTGCTGTTGTCGGGGAACTATAATGATGCTTAGTAAACTTAGGATTGTCTACCCATTTTTCTATATAAAAAAAATTTCTTAGGGCTTCATTCTTTCATTTTCTGTATATCCATGTATTTTGTCATGTCTATTTCCTGTGTCTTTTGAATTACTTGTTTGTGTTTTAGGGAAGACCAGGAATTATCTTTTCTGAGAAACATGGATCAGTATTATTTGCAGTATGGAGACTACGGTGATAGTTAGCATCATTGATCAAACATCTAGATTAAATTGCAACATCCTTTAGCTAGATGCAGCACAAGAGTTCATTCAGCCTTCGTCAGAGACCATTTCTATGGATATCGACGCGCTTAGGGAGATGGATTATGGAGTGAGTGACAGGCATACTACTCCACAGGACTCCTATGAACCATTGTGCCATGATGTGATTTCGGACGCTGATGGATGTGATTTCATTAATGAATTTGCTGTTGTTTCAAATGTTGAGGATGTTGACACAGGAGTAGTGGATAGTTGGACACCCCTAGATTGGACACTCCCACCTAAGATAGAGTCTCCAACAAGAATGTTGATGATGAAAGCCTTAACAACAAATGTAGTAATCCAGCCCCCGAGCTGGAAACTTCTACTGATTCGCCTCCGACCACCAGAGAGTACATATGATGAGGCAATGATCATTTTGGAAAGAGCAGCATGGAACTACCCTGATCACATCAAGAGAGCACTCACCTCCATTCGATCCATCCCACTCCTAGCCTGGATATTCTTACTGAGTCGCCTCCAACTGCCAGGACCTTAGGGGAGTTTACTGTAACAACCCCCCTAATCTTTCCATTCTCTACCAGGGGAGATGTCACTATTTTACTGTCTTTATCTTTAATTCATGAAATATACTAATGTAATATGCTAACAACTAAAATAATCATAAGGACCTTTACATCACTTAAACAATATCAAACATGACATAAGAAACTAAAAAAAATCTGATGTAGACATCTGCACTTAGGATCTTTTACTTCCACTGTTCCGTCGCCACACACACCCAGCACTTCATCCGCCATGCCACCTTACTGAAGCTTTTCTTTACCTTTATCTGCAGTATAAGGAAATGCAAACTATAAGCAATAATGCTTAGTAAGTACTTTCTATGCTCACAAAAACATGCACTGTATGAAATCATGCAACTAGTTCTCTTGCCCTGGATACATTGATACACATGCAAATATAACTGGAAATTATAACTCTGATTACTTGTCTCTTGTATAGATCATGCTCTTAAGTGTTTTAAAGCTTGTAAACAGTGTATCTGAACTGAAATTATTAACTTTGAAAACTTTTACTTATACTTATACTGATACTTCAAAATAATAATCATCCTGGATATGGGCCCGACATAGTACCAATGCGCGCATTCCTAATAGACCGGGGTGGCCAACCACCGAACCTACTAGGAATAATCCCCGAGGGCCTCGCCGAAGTAAAGATGCAGTACATGCCAATACTTCCTTTATACTTATATTCTTATACATACTGAAGGAAATGCTCTTAATCCCCTAAATCACGAATGAGGAGCACCACATTATGCTCTTGACCCCCAAAACTGAAATGGGGAGCATACTGAAGATCGTTGTGCTCTTGATCCCTAAGTCGAATGGGGAGCATCTTTAAATTTTCTTTATAAAGGAAATATTTTTTTTTTACATCTTACTCCATATCATGCATATGATTGTAAGCTACAACTCATCTACAACATGCATGATCATGAATCATATTCTTATCATGGATCTAAATATGATCTTTGAATTATCCATAATATAACGGTAAAATCACGTGAATCAAAACACCATGCATAATCAAAATAACATGCACATAAAAACATATCAATAATATACGATAACTACTTATCTGTCGAGTAGCAATACTTACCTTCGATTGCTTTAACTTATATTTGTAAAACCTAATGAGATGCAACCTTCTATCCCGCCCTAGCAGTTGCCCTCTAAGGTCTCTTGAATCCCACCTTTCCTTGGATTCGACGGAGAAGACAACCCTAGGAGAAAATTCTCCTTGATGTGTGGTTCGGCGGTGGAGGGACCAAGAGAGAGTAGAGAGGTGTCCTCTAGGGTATTAGGGAGGTTAAATTTATAACCGTCAAGGCTTAACTTATTCCCTTATAAATTTCCTTAAATCTCTCTCTTTAACTGAATTAATTCCTTCTTCAATTAAATTCGTGACTTCTCCCTAATCATATAAAATTTTTATTGGATTTTTGATGACTCACCCTTTTTTGAAAATTTCCTATTGAATTAATCCACGAGGAAGAAATTATGGAGGCTCTTTCTTTCTTCCTTTTTTTTTTTTTATTTTTTTTTGATTCGGCGGCGGTGGAGCAAAACGAGGGTTAGATTAGGGTGGCATCGACGTGAGGTTTAAAGGAGAGGAGAGAGAGATTCTATAATAAAATAATCTATATATATATAGAGTTTTCTTCATTTAATTACCCCTTTAAATAATTAGTCAAATTAACCAATTTTTCCTTTTTTTTCGCCTATAGATATATTTTGTTATATCCTATCCATTGGTAATCTTATGACTTAGTAGTGGGAAACCTATTCTCCCAAACCAACGGTTCATGGTTCAAGCCTCGACTAACGAACCAATTATTTCTATTTATTATTATTATTATTATTATTATTATTATTATTATTTTATTCCTATTTTTATTATTCTTATTCTTATTCTTATTTCTATTTTCCTCTAATAAAAATAGGAATTAAAATTTGGGATGTTACAATCCCTTATACCTTATAAAAGTTTCGTCCTCGAAACTTAGAAAAGCTCAGGGTACTTTTGCTTCATGTCATCCTCACGTTCCCAGGTTGCTTCTTCAACCCTTTGACTTTGCCATAAGACTTTTACTAACGGTATTTCTTTGTTTCTTAGTTTCCTGACTGCTCGATCTATTATCTGAATAGGTCGACTTTCATAACTTAGATCTGTCTGAATCTGTCCACTTGGTTGGTGTCTGGGACGTGCTTCTTAAGCATTGAAATATGAAATACATTGTGGATAGATGACATTTCCTGTGGTAGCTCTAGCTCATAAGCTACCTTACCAACTCTCTTGGTGATCAGGTAGGGGCCTACATATCTGGGACTTAACTTGCCTTTCTTCCCAAATCTCATTACCCCTTTCATAGGAGCTACCTTAATGAAAACTGAATCTCCGACTTGGAACTCTAGGGGTCTGCGTCGGACATCGGCGTAACTCTTCTGCCGACTTTGGGAAGTCTCTATCCTTTGACGTATGTTCTTTATAGCTTTGGTGGCGTCATCTATAAAATCAGTCTTGAGTCTCATTTCTTTCTTCTTGCCACCCTCATACCAACAGATAGGCGATCTGCATCTCCTTCCATACAAGGCTTCATAAGGTGTCATTCTAATTGTGGTTTGATAATTATTATTATAGGCAAACTCTGCCAAACACAAATATTTGCACCAGCTTCCTTTAAAATCCAAGGCACAAGCTCTGAGCATGTCCTCCAATATCTGATTCACTCTTTCTGTTTGCCCATCTGTCTGAGGATGAAATGCAGTGCTGAATCGTAACTTAGTGCCGAGGGCTTTCTGAACACACTCCCAGAAGTGTGAAGTGAAGCGACTGTCTCTATCGGAGATAATGGTTTTAGGTACTCCATGCAGTCTAATCACTTCCTTGACGTATAACTGGGCTAACTGCTCCATGGAGTATGATATTCTGATAGGCATGAAGTGAGCAGACTTTGTCAATCTATCGACAACTACCCAAATAGAATCGTAGTCATTGGTTGTTTTGGGCAATCCTACTATGAAATCCATGGCTAGTTCCTCCCACTTCCATTCTGGAATCTGGATAGGTTGTAGAACTCCTCCTGGTCTCTGGTGTTCGACTTTCACTCTCTGACATGTCAGGCAAGTGCTAACATACTTAGCCACGTCCCTCTTCATACCAAGCCACCAGAATTTCCCTTTCATATCTTGATACATCTTGGTGGATCCAGGATGCATCGAATATGGGGTCCCATGAGCTTCTTCTAGGATCTTCTTTCTTAAGTCTGGGTCGTTGGGGATACATAGGCATTCACCCAAATATAATACCCCACTATCAGAGACACGGAATCCTTCATCCTTCTCTTCTTGGATCTCTTGCTTGATCCTTTGGATGCTAGGATCTTTGTCCTGTCTCACTAATATATCCTCAAATAGTGTAGGTACTATGGTCAAGGCGGAGAGCTGTCCAGAAATGATCTCAACTCCAAAATTCATTATCTCTTTCTCCAGTGGTTGGGATAGTGTTGCTAGGGACATCAAGGTGGCGCATGATTTTCTACTCAGCGCGTCTGCTACTTTGTTTGCCTTTCCAGGATGGTAGTGGATTTCACAGTCATAGTCCTTTACTAGCTCAAGTCATCTACGCTGTCGCATATTCAAATCCTTCTGAGTGAAGAAATACTTCAGACTCTGGTGATCTGTGTAAATCTTGCATTGGACTCCATATAAGTAATGTCTCCAAACTTTCAGAGCAAAGACCACTGCTGCCAACTCAAGGTCATGGGTGGGGTAATTCTTTTCGCAATCCTTGAGTTGTCTAGATGCATAAACAATGACTTTACCCTTCTGCATAAGTACTGCTCCGAGTCCCATCTTGGATGCATCACTATACAAGTCAAATCCCTCATTACTTTCTGGAAGGGTAAAAGCCTTTGGAGCACTTGTGAGTCTCCTCTTTAATTCAAGGAAGCTCTTTTCACAATCTTCGGTCCATTCGAACTTCTTATTCTTTCTGGTAAGAACCGTCAACTTTGAAGCTATCCTTGAGAAGCTTTCCACAAACTTCCGGTAGTACCCTGCTAATCCGAGGAAACTTCTGACTTCACTGGCATTCTTTAGTTGACCCCAATTACTGATTGCTTCTATCTTTGTCGGGTCTACCATAACTCCATCTTTTGAAATAACATGACCCAGAAATGATATTCAATCAAGTCAAAACTCACACTTGGAGAACTTTGCATATAACTGTCTTTGCTGAAGGGTCTGCAAGACTGTCTTTAAGTGTTCGACATGTTCTTCCTGGGTTCTCGAGTAGATAAGGATGTCGTCAATGAAAACGACCACAAACTTGTCAAGGTACTCCTTAAATATCTGATTCATCAAGTCCATAAACATAGCAGGTGCAAATTTCACTCCGAAGGGCATGACCACGAACTCATAGTGTCCATACCTCGTTGAAAGCTATTTTCGTATATCATCCTCTTTAACTCTTACTTGATGATAACTTTGACCGCAAGTAAATCTTGGAGAAGACTGTGGCTCCCCTCAATTGATCAAATAAATCCTCTATCCTTGGCAGAGGATATCTGTTCTTGATCATCACTTGATTCAATGCTCGGTAGTCTATTCACATCCTCATAGGCCCATCTTTCTTTTTCACGAACAACACCGGAGCTCCCCATGGGGAATGACTAGGGCGGATGAATCCCTTGTCTAGTAACTTCTGTAATTGTTCCTGAAGCTCTTTCAATTCAGCTAGAGCCATGCGATAGGGTGCTTTTGAGATTGGGTGGGTACTAGAAATAAGCTCAATCTCAAACTCAACTTCCCTTCTAGGTGCTAGTCCTGGTAGCTCTTCAGGAAATACTCCCGGGTAGTCACATACAATTGGGACGTCTTCCAACTTTTGACTTCTTTCTTGCTTAGTATCAACCATATGTGCTAAATACCTAGTGCATCCACCAGCTAACATCTTCTGAGCTTCCTTGGCAGACAAGAACTTCTTAGTCTTCTTCCTTGGTTCTCCAATAAACTCAAAGTTGACCTCGGTCTCGGGTTAGAATACTACTCTTCGCTTACGACACTCAATGGAAGCACCATACTTGCTAAGAAAGTCCATTCCAAAGATGACATCATAGTCATGCATGTCTAACAAGATTAAATCATTATAAAGCTCTCTGTCTGAAATTCTGACCGGCACGGCACACAACCAGTGTGTAGATGTCATTATTTCACCCGAAGGTAGGGTCGTTAAAAACTGAATATCTAAGGTATCCGGAGTTATATCTATCTTCTTAGCAAATGTCATAGACATGAAAGAATGGGTTGCCCCAGTATCAAACAGTACGGTAGCATGCTGACTAAGGATAAGTATTTGACCTGTAACCACCGTAGAAGCATTTGCTACCTCTTCCTTGGTGAGGGAGAAGATCCGGCCATTAGGTGTAACTGATGGAGCCTCTAATCTTCCTTGGCTGATGTAAGGACCCTCCAGTGCTCCCTGCATCTGATGTAACTGGGCTGGTCTACCTCCATACTGAATAGATGGTGGTAGAGACAGATTGGTCTTAGTGGGGCACTGTTTGGCGAAGTGTCCCTCGACACCACATATATAACACCCGCTCACGCCCTAGTGGCAAACTCCTGGATGCTTCCTCCCACACTTAGAACATGTAGGATACGTAGGCTTCTTACTGGCTGAATCTCCCTTTGCATTATTCCATTGTTGTTTCGCTTCCAGTTTGAATTACTTCTCTGAGGTTTCTGACCCCCTGAACTTCCCTGGCTTTTGTTTTTTATCGAGGCTAGCTTCTGGTGCTTGATACTATTCATGTAATGCTCCGTGATTAGCGCACTACTGACTAGCTCTTCAGTGGTCTGTGGTCTATTAATTCTACCAGCTACATTCAGAGCTATCTCCGGTCTCAACATCTTTAGTATCAACTTAACTCTTTCCTTCTCAGTACTGACCAGTTCCGGACATAGGCAAGTCAACCTATTGAATCTCTTTAGCGCTTTGTCTACTGATAAATTCCCTTGTCGGAACTCCGTGAACTCATCATAAGATGATCAAGTGAAACCACTATAAGGCTATTATCACTACTTTTTATCATCTTCACATACATATCTAGAGATGCTCTATTACTTACTGTCTATCATCTTCATATATATATATGCAAGCATGTTTAACTCAAAGAGAACATTCTAAGTGAGCAAGTTTAACTTAAAAGAAGCATTCCTTACTACTCATAAAGTAAATAAAGCAGATAAATACTTGCTTACTTGGAGGCGGCAGGACTGATGCTCGATGTGTGTGTGACGGAAGGGCGGAAACTCGCTCTGATACCATCTTTTAACAACCCCCCTAATCTTTCCATTCTCTACCAGGGGAGATGTCACTATTTTACTGTCTTTATCTTTAATTCATGAAATATACTAATGTAATATGCTAACAACTAAAATAATCATAAGGACCTTTACATCACTTAAACAATATCAAACATGACATAAGAAACTAAAAAAAATCTGATGTAGACATCTGCACTTAGGATCTTTTACTTCCACTTTGTTAAAAGCCACACACAGACTTCATCCGCCATGCCACCTTCAAGCTTTTCTTTACCTTTATCTGCAGTATAAGGAAATGCAAACTATAAGCAATAATGCTTAGTAAGTACTTTCTATGCTCACAAAAACATGCACTGTATGAAATCATGCAACTAGTTCTCTTGCCCTGGATACATTGATACACATGCAAATATAACTGGAAATTATAACTCTGATTACTTGTCTCTTGTATAGATCATGCTCTTAAGTGTTTTAAAGCTTGTAAACAGTGTATCTGAACTGAAATTATTAACTTTGAAAACTTTTACTTATACTTATACTGATACTTCAAAATAATAATCATCCTGGATATGGGCCCGACATAGTACCAATGCGCGCATTCCTAATAGACCGGGGTGGCCAACCACCGAACCTACTAGGGTAATCAAATCAGGGCCTCGCCTCGGCTAAATCGATGATGCCCACATGCCAAAAGTAAAATACTTCCTTTATACTTATATTCTTATACATACTGAAGGAAATGCTCTTAATCCCCTAAATCACGAATGAGGAGCACCACATTATGCTCTTGACCCCCAAAACTGAAATGGGGAGCATACTGAAGATCGTTGTGCTCTTGATCCCCAAGTCGAACGGGGAGCATCTTTAAATTTTCTTTATAAAGGAAATATTTTTTTTTTACATCTTACTCCATATCATGCATATGATTGTAAGCTACAACTCATCTACAACATGCATGATCATGAATCATATTCTTATCATGGATCTAAATATGATGCTGAATTATCCATAATATAACGGTAAAATCACGTAACCGAAAACACCATGCATAACTGAAAATAACATGCACATAAAAACATATCAATAATATACGATAACTACTTATACTGCAGGCGAGCAATACTTACCTTCGATTGCTTTAACTTATATTTGTAAAACCTAATGAGATGCAACCTTCTATCCCGCCCTAGCAGTTGCCCTCTAAGGTCTCTTGAATCCCACCTTTCCTTGGATTCGACGGAGAAGACAACCCTAGGAGAAAATTCTCCTTGATGTGTGGTTCGGCGGTGGAGGGACCAAGAGAGAGTAGAGAGGTGTCCTCTAGGGTATTAGGGAGGTTAAATTTATAACCGTCAAGGCTTAACTTATTCCCTTATAAATTTCCTTAAATCTCTCTCTTTAACTGAATTAATTCCTTCTTCAATTAAATTCGTGACTTCTCCCTAATCATATAAAATTTTTATTGGATTTTTGATGACTCACCCTTTTTTGAAAATTTCCTATTGAATTAATCCACGAGGAAGAAATTATGGAGGCTCTTTCTTTCTTCCTTTTTTTTTTTTTTTATTTTTTTTTGATTCGGCGGCGGTGGAGCAAAACGAGGGTTAGATTAGGGTGGCATCGACGTGAGGTTTAAAGGAGAGGAGAGAGAGATTCTATAATAAAATAATCTATATATATATAGAGTTTTCTTCATTTAATTACCCCTTTAAATAATTAGTCAAATTAACCAATTTTTCCTTTTTTTTCGCCTATAGATATATTTTGTTATATCCTATCCATTGGTAATCTTATGACTTAGTAGTGGGAAACCTATTCTCCCAAACCAACGGTTCATGGTTCAAGCCTCGACTAACGAACCAATTATTTCTATTTTTTATTATTATTATTATTATTATTATTATTATTATTATTTTATTCCTATTTTTATTATTCTTATTCTTATTCTTATTTCTATTTTCCTCTAATAAAAATAGGAATTAAAATTTGGGATGTTACATTTACTCCATCTCATTCTCTTCTCTTTTCATTGTATATACATTTCTTTTACTTTATTTGTTTTTGTTTTACTTGTTATGTTTTGGTTGTCGAGTTTTTGTTTTGTTGGTGTTTTAAAATAAATTTCCTATGCATTCCTTTATATCATCTTAGAAGTCGTGAAAGATAATTAAATTTGATTGTCGAGTTCCAGGGATTTATTGTTATGAATGGATTATTTGATTGCATATGGTTAATCCTTGGTGATGGATTCTGTGTTGATAGATTTAGATGATTTTATTTCATTCCTAGTGAGGATTGTGCCTGTTTTTATTGCTTGTGTGTGGTGCACTTGTGATTATTGTAACTCTAGAACTTGCTTTGATTCTTTTGAGACCACACAACCATAGGTTTGCATGACTACTATGAAGGCAATCTCACTTATTTCTTTTTACTTCTTTTGTTGTCACATGTTATTCGAATAATTTTCTTATCACACGTCATGCCATTTTCATTATTTATTCCATTATCTTTTCTACATTTTCATCATGTCATTTCTCTTTCATTTCTATTCTTTGATGTGGAATATTGGATGTTCCATGATGAGTTTTTGCCCGAGACGGACAAAAGTTTAAGTGTGGGGGGAGAGAGAGTAGCTCAGGAGAATTTAATGTAAGCATAGATATGTCGTGCTTGATCACCTTGGACAAGTCATGTTTTTATTTTTATAGCTGAGCTTGATGGTTTTTAGAGCATAGGGAAGTGCACTGCATGTCAAAAAAATGAAAAAAAAAATTTTAAAAAAAAAGAAAAAAAAAGTTGAAAAAAAAATCGTTTGGCCAAAGCAATAAAGGCAATAAAAAAAATTGACATGTTGTACAATTTTTTTATCTGTGTGATAGTATTTTTGTGATAGACATCCCTTATTGCAACTATTGAGAGATTTATTGTATATCATATATGGATTTGTATTGTGAAAGTGATAGGGGTTGTTTACATGTTTAGTGATTTAGGAAAAGCTAGCTTGGATGAAAACTTTTGGGGCATTGCTTTCTTGTACTCATTTATGTAGCATTCCAGTATTTCCATACCTTCTTGCATTTCTTTAGATATTTAATTTCTTATTTTTCTTTCCTTTCACACATATTTTCATTTTTTTTGTATTCTTATTTCCCTTACATTCCTAATAAGCCTTCAGTGATTGTGTATTCTTATGTGTATATAGTGGTGAAGGTAGAAGAAAAGCAAGCATATGATAGTACATAAATCATAAGTAGCTTGAGTGAATTCCACTATTATATACTTTTGAGAGCGAAAGAAACCACCACTTACCTTGTGAGGGTTAATCATTCATAGTCTATTCATGATGGATTGAAGTTACCATGTTTGTTAACCTGTGTAAGATTTGAGTCCATGATTGCTTGAGTCTTTGAGAGTTGACAATCCTAGGTAACTTTCTTTCACGATCTTCTATATATGCTTGGGAATTGCTAGGGAAATATATTTTCAGTTTATTTTTAGTTTTCTTTGCTTGCTCGGGACGCGCAAAAATAAGTGTGGGGGAATTGATCACTACCATTTTATCGCATTATTTTGATCCTCAATATCACTGTTTTATCCTCTCAAGTGATTAATTATCGATTATTTGCATGTTTTATGAGTTGGATCATTTTTGGACCTAATTATAAATTCTCCTAAATTTTGGATTTATATTCAAAATTTGTCTTTATTTGTAGGAGATCGAGATGAGCCAATGGACTAGACTCAAGTTGGATCAAATATGGCTTCATCTTGGGTCATAATGGACATTCCAAGCTGACTTAATCTGAGCCCTTCATCCAGATCAGAGAGAATTCAATCAAGGGACTAGATTTGAGCAATATGGACCGTCCGAGGAAAGCGATTGATTCTGAGCCATCTATCCAGATCTGGAGAGATCCAATCCATACATTTAGATCTGGACATCTGAGCTCTTCATCCAGATTCGATCGATTATGATTATCCCTTTAGATTGATCAGATCCGTTCATTCAAAATCGGAGGAATCTGAACTGTTAGATGCATAACCAGCTTAATCGATTAATCAAGGCAATTAAACCCTAGCTTAACGGACGACTGGGATTTGATCATGCTTCAATCGGACGACCAAGGAAAAGAGGCTTAGAATCTAACATTTTCTCTTTCATCGTGAGAATCGCGCGACCGTTTCTCTCCCAAATCGTGCAGCCGGAGACGCGACACTGATCTTCTTCCTCGCGCGTGAGGAACGGTGGCGGCGCTTCTTCCTCACACGCAATTGGACAGATCGCGCAGATACAGAACTCCCATCCATCGTGCGAGTTGGTAGACACCTTCCTTCCGCGCGCGAACGGCGGAGCTTTCCCTCCTCTCATCAGCGACAGTTCCGACAACAACCAGCGGCAGTCCTCCACCTTCCATTCCATCCGAAGTCTCTTTTCCTTGGTCTGGTGGAGCTGGTTTTTGAAGTTGGGCAGCGGCAGCTTCGACGACTGAGAGAGTGGGATTTCGGCCATCTTCACCGGTGTTCCTTTCACGCCTGGCAATCGGAGCTGAGCGACCTAATTGGACGTGATTTCAGAAGGCTGGGGTTATCTTCTACTGTTGTGGTCGTGACAACATGGTTTTCCAGCTCCGGTAGCCATTGATTCCTCCAATTATCGACGACATCACTTCATTCCATCGTCGGTGAAGAGTTTCAGCTTGTACTCCGGTTCCATCCCTTCCCACAGCACCGGAGATTCCATTGTAGTCTAGTTGGTCAGGATACTCGGCTGACACCTGAGAGAGCCGGGTTCGAGTCCCGGCAATGGAATCATAGGCTGCTCCACCTTCACGGAGTCATCCATAGGCTATCAGGTTTCGGTGTCATTGTAGTATAGTGGTGAGTATACTCGACTGACACCCGAGAGACCCGGGTTCGGATCCCGGCAACCGCACCAGTCTTCGGCAGCTCCGCGCCATCCACCGGAGAAAAGGGCTTGCTTCATCCATCAATTCAACACTTGCCGGAGGATTTCCGGCAAGAAATTCCACATCCATCACCGGAAGAAGCTGTTTGGGTTATTGTTGTCGACGGAGAGGGAAGTCCCTGCTCTGTGTGTAGAGGATCGTCAATCTTTATATTTGGAATTCACATTTTATTTTCATCTACATTTTATTACAATATTGCATTGTTTGTTTACTTTATGTTATGTTTGGATTCGCAAATTGAACTTGTCAAAAACCCCCAAAATTCTTGTTGTAGTTGCCTTGAAGTTTAATTTGTAGTTAGTTTGTAGTTTAACTGTAGTCTAATTTATAGTTAGTTTGTAGTTGTCTTGTAGTTTACATTGTAGCTATTTCGTAGTTTGTCTTAGAGTTAATTAGTAGTTTCATTTGGTAGTTTAGTTGTAGTTTAATTATGATGCTTAGTTTAAGTGTTTGTTAGTTTGATTACTTGTCTGTTTAAGTGTTATTTCATTAGTTAGACATATTTAATACTAGGTTAGATTTATTTCATGTTTTCCTTTACACGATGTTAGTTTGCATTTCAATTGTTGTTCAAATTCCCGCACTTTCTTTATGTTTTTAATGCTTTTGTTTTGAATGCTTTCCTTTGCATGCTTAGTTTAGATCTTCTTTAATTTCATTGTCATCATAGTTAGTTAGATTAATGCTTTAATTACTTGCATTGTCTTTCATTCAGTAGGATTAGTCTTGTAAATTTCAAACCCCCATTCAGTAGGATTAGCAATAATTAGAAATCTTAAGTTTACTATTCTATCGATTACACTCGTTGGGAAACGATCTGGGCCATTCCTTATACTATATTAGTGTAGAGGGGGTTCGGTAAATAATTTGGGAACAGTACCACATGACACAAATCGCCGTTATCACTAGGTCACCCTTGATTTGAGGTCGATTGCTCTAACAATCGCCTCCTAATAATTTCTCTCATATGACCTTGGATATCTCAATCATCCACATGTCATATGGTCAACATATGGTCAAACAATATTGATAAACACATTGACAATCCTATTGTCAAACTCATTATTACTAGTGCAATCAGCCCGGATCACGATTGACGAGACTCAAGTGAGACTTGAGTTGTCACGCCTCGGGGGCATATTCATCATCAAAAGATGGAGGAGCCTCTTAGTAACAATATTGCGAAATACATTACTAGAACCAGATATGACAAAAACTTTAAAATAATCAAAAATATAAAATAAAATTATTTTATTAACTGTATGCATGCATGTCTAAAATATAAATCAATTAAAAGTAAAATATATGTATGACACCAAATCAAACTGTGATAAAATCCAAAGTGTGTAAACGAAATACGATAACAATAATGAAAACAAAATTGGCATCTCGACGATGCAGTGGGGACCAACACGGCAAGGGACTCTTTGAGCGACGCGAAGATAGGTCAACAGGACACACCCTCTATCAGCTAACCTGGCGGCCAAAGAAAAGAGGGAGTGAGAACAAATCACTCAGTGGGTATATAGAAGATAGTGCATGATAATATAAACATAAGGGAGGTCAAAGGAAGTAAATTCATGTAACCCAAATCTCAGAGTACCAATATCAGTCCACAACTAACCTGGTCAACAATATAATAAATGCACCTGCAACCAACACAATCAACTACAAACCTGCAAGAAATACACAACAAGATACCACGACAAAGCCTCGTGGCTCTTGAGGTAATACAAAGGGGAACTCTCTGTGGGCTGTTAGTGTAATCGGCCCAGGTCGCGATTGACCAGACTCGAGTAGTATTTTGATGTTTGGCATTGACGTCTGACATGTGTTGGGGAGATTGTTGGTACAATCGACCCAGGTCACATTTGATGTTTGATGATGGTTTGATCTTTATCATGGAAAAAGTCCAAGTCTTAAGTACTTGGCATGAGAAGTCTAAGCATGGGTCTTAGCAATGGTAAAGTCCAAGTCATGGGTACTTGGCAAGGGAAAGTCCAACCTTGAGTCTTGGCATTTGGAAAGTCCAACATTGGTTTGGCAAGGAAGTCCAAGGGTGTAGTCTTGGCCACGTAAGTCCAAGGGTGTAGTCTTGGCGGTGAAAGTCCAAGCTTGAGTCTTGGCAATTGAGAAGTCCAAGGGGAATATTGGCGGTGTAAAGTGTATGGGTGGAGTCTTGGCAGCATAAGTCCAATATTTGGCAGCGTAAAGTCTAAGCGGAGTCTTGGCAGCGTAAGTCCATTGTGCCTTGGCGGTATAGATTAACTTAGCATGACATAGCCGATGGAAGCACCTGAAGGCTAGCGTATGGATGAACAAGTCATGGATGACTTGGAGGGATCCGATAGGCGTGAGGCTGACGGAGGTGGCTAGAAGGCTTAGGTCTAGACTAAGGGTGGTCTATCAAGTATGGGGGCACCATACTTGGGTTAAAACCTCATGTTTGAGGTGTATCAGTTGACTGAGACTATGGTCAGTCGACAGATGGGAGTTGACCGGAGTTCGACTACTGAAATTGGCCTAGCAGTCGACTGCCAGCATTGGGAAGTCGATTGATGGCCTGAGCAGTCGACTGATTTGGAGATCAGTCGACTGCTGGTCGGGAAGTCGAGCACAGTAAGCTCTCTAGTCGAGTGATCGACTTGAACACTCGACTGATTGAGCCATCAGTCGACTGATGGGCATGATCAGTCGACTGATGGTCTATCCGTTGAAACTTATCCAACGTGACTCATGCCGTTGTGAGACAACGACTACAGGGGCAGTCGACTGATGGTCCCGATCAGTCGACTACTAGGCGAAAAATCAACCCGGATGCAGGTTATAAAATCAGTTCGTGGGGAGGATTTTTAGCAAGGTTTCTTGAGCATCTTTGGGGCAATTTGCTACTGCAATTTGGGGTCTCCAAGTGCAACTCAAGCTATCATAAAGCAAGCATCCAAGTTCACAATTATAAAGTGTTTCTTTACTTGTATTTGTGTAGTTTACTTGTATTAGCTTGTATTTGTCTTCATTACTGTTGTAATACATTGTACAAGGTTTCTCCACCTCCGGATTATTTTAAGAAGGAGTTATTTGAGTAGTGGCATGTGATTGACATCACTAGG
The DNA here is from genome assembly GCA_025175895.1 of Wurfbainia villosa. Classification (NCBI taxonomy): domain Eukaryota; kingdom Viridiplantae; phylum Streptophyta; class Magnoliopsida; order Zingiberales; family Zingiberaceae; genus Wurfbainia; species Wurfbainia villosa. The sequence continues at coordinate 13,384,761 of CM046007.1, read as the reverse complement.
GCTCTTACGAGCCCAATCCGTGGAGTAGGATCCATTCGGTTCTGAACCACGTTATATTCGATGTTGTGATTGTGCTTGTGTGTATTTACTTTTGTTATATATATATTCCGTTGCATATAACACATCTTGTAGCAAGCGCAATCAAATTCAATCAAGCAACGCTGACACGCTATTCACCCCCCCTCTAGCGGCCACTGAGGTCCCAACAATTGGTATCATAGCGAGGTCACTCTTCAAGGATTAACTACCAAGAGAGCACTGCTAGAGGGTGAAGAGATGGATTTTGAAGAACAACTATGATGAGACATCAACACACCTATCCCATATGCGCTTTATGGACGAGAAGACTTCAATTCATGGAAGATATGGATTGAAGACTTTATTACGATGAGGGACTTCGAAGAATGGTCCGTATTGATAGAAGGATTCAAGTATCCGACAGGGCCAAAGGGAGGTTTCCTCAAAATGAAAAAGTGGACCGGGGAACAAATCTAAGAATTCAAGATAAATAAGAAGGTAATAAAATTCTTGGTTGATTTGATTCCTAACGATATATTGTGTAGCTTAGGTGAGTACAAGGATGCCAAGGAGCTTTGGAGCGAATTGGCAAAATATCACGAAAATCCATCACCGATCCAAAAAGAAGAAGAAGAGGAGGAGTGCTTATCCTCTCAAGCTCAAGAAGAAGCAAGCACATCTTCATCCCAAGAGCTTGAGGATTCGGAGGTTGATAGGGAATCAACATCCTGATCAAAAGAGGAAGAAGAAATGGAAGAAGCCTCTACTTCAAGGTTTGAGGGGGAGGAGAGACCGTCTACTCCGGAACAAGAGCAAGGAGAGCCATCTACTTCCGGGAGAAGTGATGAACAAGCTCAAGAGGCCCTTTCCACCACCATTGACCTAGGTAACTCAAGCATTTCGATTAAGAATAAAATTCATATTATATGCTTTGAGTGTAGGGAGCAAGGGCACTACAAGAGTAAGTGTCCAAAAAGAGTTAAGAAGACTCCACCAGCTCCTAGAAGTCAAGAGAAAGCTAAGGATGTCGGCGCCCCTACTAGAAAAAGCAAAGAGCACATGGTGTGCTTCAAATGTCGACAACCGGGACACTACCGGAGTCAATGTCTAAAGGGGAAGAAGAAGGTCCAAGAAGGAGCATCACAAGTAGGGGGAGCCTCTAAGGTAAACCCCAAGGTAAAATTCAACAATGCACCTTCTTTAATTAATAGGCAAAAACATGCTAGAAATAATTTTAGCAATCTTGCAATTTATCATAAAGAGTATGTTAGAAATAGGGAGTATTGCTTAGGTGCTAAGAATGTCAACCTTAGGGATAAGGAGAAATTTGAGACTAATGTCCTTAAAAATATTCTACCTAAGGACAAACCTAGATCGATCAATTCTAGACCTATCCTTCCTAGGGAGACCATTAGGAAGATAGAGGATCACCTAGGCATCAACTCTAAATGGATTAGACATATGCCTAGAAATAAGAATATCTCAAGAGTTAATGAAAAATCAAAAATTGAGATATTAGAAAAGGAAAATCAAGTCTTGAGGTCAAGTTTTGAGAAAATGGAGAAGACCCTTAGGAATATACAAAATCAATTTAAGGGGTCAAATGGTCAAAGTCAAGGGCCTAGGAGACAAGGGTCAAATAAGGGCAAGAAAGGTTTGGGTCACAAACCTAAGCCCAAGGAGATCTACTATAGTGTTCCATTCGATTATGGAACACAACCTAGGTCTAAGAAAACCAAGGTTACTAGGGAAGTCATCCCTAAGGGTAACCAAGGTGTGTGCCTAGTGGCTAGGGTTTCAAGGAAACCTAGAGAAGTCATTAAGAAGGTCAAAGGGGGAGTTACTTCTAGGGTTGACCTAGGCAAGACCCAAATGACCAAGGCTACCAAGCCTAGAAGGGTCATTAGGAGGGTATCTAGGGAAGTTATCCCTAGCGAATACCTAGTAAATCCAAGGAGCTCCAATAGGTATTAGGTTCCCAGGAGCGTGATCGATTCACGCTAAATGGGTTTAGGTGTGCCAACTTTGAATGGATAGGTAGTTAACCTAACTATGGTAAAGGTGACACTTTAGGTCATTTCCAAGGTAATGAGGTACTTTGGAAATAGGTTTGAATTATAATCCTAAAAGATTTTAGGATGTGCCAATATAATTTATGGAACTATGAAAAATTGATCAAATTGGCACAACTTAGGTTTAGAGGTCTTAGTGTGCCATTTTGGGTTTTTGACACACTTGGGAGATAAACTAATAATATGGAAAAATGGATTTAATAATGACAAATGACAACTAATATCAAAATTTAGGTATTATATACCTTTACATTTTATTTGCCATGCTTGATTTGCCATATAACATGTCATGACATCATATTCATTTAAATCATATAAATGTCATGATTATGTTTAGGGTTTGTCTTTTAGTGTCATGTAGATTTAAATTTAATCATATGCCATAACATCATGATCATTGACCATGCTTTATTTATTTCATCATTTATGCCATGATCATTTCATGCATTAATAAAATTTAATTAAGGACATAGTATGACTTGAAGTCCCATGTATAAGGGAATCAAGTAGTGTTGCCTTAGAAAAATACATGAAATCCTAGATTAGGATGAACAAAACCCACATCTCACATTACATTGATATGTATGTGTATTGATACACCCTAGATACATGTGAGATGCTAGGATATGAGTTAAGTTCAAGGTGCATACTTTTTGCATCTAGATGAACTCAAACACATCTTATATTAGTGATGGATCATTGGGAAAGCTTATGTTCAAGCCATGTACATTAAGCCCAAAGAATATGATCCAATATAAGGTTTTAAAACTATTTTAAAATCATTTTGAAAAGCCTTGGTGAAGTCTATCTTTTGATAGCAATCACCATTGATGATGTTGATACAAAGTGAGCTAAAACATTGAAGTTTTTCTTCACTTTTGAACTTTGTATCAATTTCACTATTTTATGGGTAAATTATTTTTCAAATATTTTTCACCCATTGCATTAGTAATAAGTATTATATGTATGAAGTTTCATGATTTTTCAAGTTACGTATAATTACTTATGCATTTTTTAAATTCGTTTTTGATAACTAAAAATTAGAATTTTCAGTTATCAATCGACTGCCACATAATGGCAGTCGATTGATGAGCACGACAGTCGACTATTGACTGATAGAATTGACTGCCAAAGCTAATTTCGGATAAACAAGGATGTTTAGCCCATATTTTAACTATGTTAGGGTTCCCTAACCACTCCTAACCCTAGGATATGCTTTGGAAAGCATTAGAAAGGGTGAAAATCCATTGGATATGGATTAGGAGAGTTATTAGGGTGATGTATCAATTTTTAAGGTGTGGGAAAGTTCAATGTTGAACTTTTAACCTTAACTTTGATGGTTTATAGTTCCTATAGGCTTAGGGACTTCCCAAGGACATTGTTAGTGCAATGGTCAAGGGGAAGCAAGCCTTTAGGGGGAGGTATCCATCATAGGATGATAGATGTATTTTTCCTCATGAGGAGGAGAAATGGGAACTTGAGATGCCCAATTTGGAAATTGGGAGACTTCATAGGAGTGTCTCTCTTAAGTGATATGAGACTTATCACTAGGAAGATTGTAGGCATCCTAGGTGTTTTTGAACCAAGAGAGAGATTGTAAGATCTCATTGGGATATGAGACATTGACCTCCTTGGGGTAAACCTTTTTGATGTGTGTCAAAAAGGGGGAGAATGTAAGGAATTACCGATTTGGGATAATTGGTAAGGGAATTTGAGTTAGGGGCCTAACTCAAGGGTGTTTTTGTCAAACATAAAAAGGAGGAGTTTGTTGGTGCAATCGACCCAGGTCACGATTGACCAGACTCGAGTTTGACTCGAGTAGTATTTTGATGTTTGACATTGATGTCTGACATGTGTTGGGGAGATTGTTGGTACAATCGACCTAGGTCACATTTGATGTTTGACGATGGTTTGACCATTGTCATGGGAAAAGTCCAAGTCTTGAGTACTTGGCATGAGAATTCCAATAATGGGTCTTGGCAATGGTAAAGTTCAAGTCATGAGTACTTGGCAAGGGAAAGTCCAAGATTGAGTCTTGGCATTTGGAAAGTTCAACATTGGTTTGGCAAGGAAGTCCAAGGGTGTAGTCTTGGCTACATAAGTCCAAGGGTGTAGTCTTGGCGGTGAAAGTCCAAGCTTGAGTCTTGGCAATTGAGAAGTCCAAGGGGAATATTGGCAGTGTAAAGTGTATGGGTGGAGTCTTGGCTGCATAAGTCTAATGTTTGGGCAGCGTAAAGTCCAAGCGGAGTCTTGGTAGCGTAAGTCCAATGTGCCTTGGTAGTATAGATCAACTTAGCATGGCATAGCCGATGGAAGCACCTGAAGGCTAGCGTATAGATGAACAAGTCATGGATGACTTGGAGGGATCCGATAGGCGTGAGGCTGACGGAGGTGGCTAGAAGGCTTAGGTCTAGGCTAAGGGTGGTCTAGCAAGTATGGGGGCACCATACTTGGGTTAAAACCTCATGTTTGAGGTGTATCAGTTGACTAGGACTATGGTCAATCGACTGATGAGAGTCGACCAGAGTTCGACTGCTAGAATTGGCCTAGCAGTCGACTGATGGCCTGAGTAGTCGACTGATCTGGAGATCAATCGACTGTTGGTCGGGATGTCGAGCACAGTAAGCTCTCCAGTCGAGTGATCGGCTCGAACACTCGACTGATTGAGCCATCAGTCGATTGATAGGCATGATCAGTCGACTGATGGTCTATCTGTTGGAACTTATCCAACGTGGCTCATGTCGTTGTGAGACAATGGCTACAGGGCCAGTCGACTGATGGTCCCGATCATTCGACTGCTAGGCGAAAAATCAGCCCGAATGCAGGTTATAAAAGCAGTTTGTGGGGAGAATTTTTGGCAAGGTTTCTTGAGCATCTTTGGGGCAATTTTCTGCTGTAATTCGAGGTCTCCAAGTGCAACTCAAGAAATCACAAAGCAAGCATCCAAGTTCACAATTGTAAAGTGTTTCTTTACTTGTATTTGTGTACTTTACTTGTATTAGCTTGTATTTATCTTTATTACTATTGTAATACATTGTACAAGATTTTTCCACCTCCGGATTATTCCGAGAAGGAGTTATTTGAGTAGTGGTGTGTGATTGACATCACTAGGGCTCTTACGAGCCCAATCCGTGGAGTATGAACCATTCGGTTCTGAACCATGTTTTATTCGGTGTTGTGATTGTGTTTGTGTGTATTTACTTTTGTTATATATATATTCCGCTGCGTATAACATATCTTGTAGCAAGTGCGATCAAATTCAATCAAGCAACGCCGACACAATATTCACCCCCTCTAGCGGCCACCAAGGTCCCAACACAGGCAACAACATGCTACCACGAACGGGACTCATCGACAGATAGGCAATATACTGAGCACTGTCTATGCACAACCACATGCTACCATGAATGGAACTCGTGGGTAGACAGGAAATATAAAGACTCAATGTCTGCAGGCAACGATATGCTACCATGAATGAGTCTCGTGGACAGACAGAATATATAACTATCTAGCTATTGACTGCACACAACAGTATGCTACCACGAATGGGTCTCATGGGCAGTCAGAGTATATAACTATCTAGTAATCGACTGCATGCAACAACATGCTACCATGAATGGGTCTCGTGGGCAGTCGATTATCCTAGGTTGTTAAGCCTAGGGTTATCCAACACATCTAGCATGAAACGTCTATCAAGGTCAATAAAGATCATCAATCAACTAATAAGCTCGTCGGGGTGATTAAGCCGAGGGTTCCAACACTTCTATATAAAATGTCTATCAAGGCTGATAAGGATAATCAATATACTACTAAGCACATCGGGGTGGTTAAGTCTAGGGTTCCAACCCATCTAACATGAAATCCTTATCATGGCCGATAAAGATCATAAATCTACTAATAAGCACATCGGTTTCAACACATCTAACATGAAACGCCTATCAAGGCTGATAAAGAGAATAAATATACTAATAAGCACGTGTTCCATAAATGTTGTTGTTGGTGTAGGGGCACTAGATAATCAAACCTAGGTTTTGATTATGGCAAAGATCTAAAGTTAAGGTAATATTGTTATCTCATGAGATGAATTAAGTGTGCAGAAAATGGTTAAGCTAAGTTGAAGGTCAGCGACACTTGGAGAATCCCGAGTCGGGAAACCATGGTGGTCGCGTGACACCGAGGGAACTTCGTGGGAGTCGAAGAACCTAGGTGGAAGACCGGAAGCAAAGCGACAGGTCATAAACGACCAGAGGTAAGCACAAGTGCGAAGAGAGATGGTAAGGATGTGCCCTCTGTATGGGGACGACCGTAGGCAGTGATCTGACTAAGACTTCTAGTGGAAGGTCTAGGTCAAGATCGGACGGTAAGAGACCATCGCATTTACCTTTTTTCGTGCTAATCTCTTACTGCAGGGAAATGGCCAGGTTGACAGTCGATTGTTGGTAATTGGATAGTCGACTGATGCACATTAGTCGACTGATGGAAGGCATCAGTCGACTGATGGCGACGAATCAACCTTTTGTGCTAAGTCAAAACGAATAATGTTTGACACGGCCACTTCGCGATAAAATATGGTACCACCTTGTGATCAGTTCCAAAAGATGAGGAGACTTATTCCAATGCAAAACTCTATAAAAGGAGGGGAGGACTCCAACCCAAAAATCCATCAAGATTATTCTTAAGTGCTTCTACAATGTCAAAGCTCCAACACCGTCATAACACCGATGCGACGTCAAGCTTTTATCTTCTTCGTCGGCAACAACAACAAGTAATATTTTTGTTTAATGTATTCTTTGTTTTAATCGTAACGAGGTGAGGTAGGCTTGTTTCCTCATCCTTGTACTTTCAGTTTTGTGTTTGTTGTCTCTTACCTCCAACGAGGAGGATACCTTATAGTGGATTGCCCCTTCGTACCCGGTCAAGGATCGCGGAGCCTTGGAGTAGCAACCGCTGGGTTGTGAACCAAGTAAAAATAAACTTGTCCTTTTTATTTTTCTACTGTGCTTGCTCGTATATCGAATGAACGAAAAGAAAAGTTTTACGCTCGCTACTCACCCCCCCCTCTAGCGACGCTTCTCGATCCAACAATTGTTTCATTCCTTACATTCCCTCCTAAGGAATAATCTCATCTAAATTATACCATTTCTACCAGTTCAATCATGCACGCAACAACACGCTACCATGAACAGGTCTCGTGGGCAGTTAAGATGTAAGGTAGCTATCTAACTACAGATGACACACAAAACCAACTCTCACTAACTTCAACTGAGTAGTCCAAGAGTATAACTCTACAATAGATTCTCACAACCATGAATGAGAGACATGATCGACCACAGGTATACAAATGCAACCATGATTCAAAAGTAAGAACACTCTACTGCAGATTCTCTCAACCATGAATGGGAGACATAGTTAGCAGTCGATATATGAGAAATGTTATACACCTTCTAAGGAATAATCTCATCTTAATCATGTTATCTCTACTAGTCCAATCACAATATCAACCGAAACACTAAATATATAAATACATACTAGTAACATCTACTAATTTATATCATAGAAATAAATAAGCACCTAACCGTAATATCACTCAAACACTAGAATAAATAACTACATGTACATGATGAGAAGCAACCTAGCAACCAAGTAGAGTATAAAAGGTCATGTAATTATAAGATCAAAGCAATACTAGAAAGAATATAAAGTGTAAATATAATACAACCTAAGTAAACAATGTAACCAAAATAATCATGCACTAAAATCTAAAGAGGTCAAGAAAGAACCATCCACCTGATATGTAGACCGTGCTAACTGTCTTCACATCAGAGAGTCTATCACAATCAAAGTCCTCACATTGACTCAACCTCCTCTTTTTCTGGATTTGAAAAAAAAAAGAATGCAATCCTTATTTAATCTGGATCAATTATTTTGGTGCAATTGGCCTAGGCCACAATTGACCGGACTCGAGTTTGACTCGAGCAGTATTTTGATGTTAGACAAAACATATGATATGTGATTGTCATGGGAAGACCAAGTGTGTAGCCTTGACCACGTAAGTCTAAGTGTGTATCCTTGGCGGTGAAAGTCCAAGCATGGGGCTTGGCATTGGAAGTCCAACATGGAGTTGGCAAGGGAAGACCAAGTGTGTAGCCTTGGCCATGTAAATCCAAGTGTATAGCCTTGGCGGTGAAAGTCCAACATGGGTTGATATTGGCAATGAGAAGCCCAAGTGTGTAGCCTTGGCCACGTAAATCTAAATGTGTAGCCTTAGCGGTGAAAGTTCAACATGGGTTGGCAAGGGAAAGTCCAACATGGAGTTGGCATTGGGAAAGTCTAAGTGTGTAGCCTTGGCAATGGGAAAGTCTTGAATACTTGGCAAGGTCACTTGTCTCATGGCTCAGGTCCTTGAGTCGGTGAAAGATGGAACGGGGAGAAGCCGTGAGCTTAGTGCATTCGAGGGACCGTCGGACAAGGAGCAATGGAGTTAAGCCAAAGGAAGCAGACTTTAGGGCAAGACGTGAAGGATGGCACGAGGAGAAGCCATGAGCTTAGTGCATCTGAGGGACGTAGGCCGGAGGAAGAGAGCTTCGATGGGGAACTCCATGGGAGGATGAGGTGAACTTGGCCAAATGGCTAAGATCAATGTCGGATGCTCAAACATTGGTGTTTGAGGTTTTATCCGATGGTCGAATGCTTAAACAACTTGTATTTGGGGTTTTACCCGATAACAGTCGATTGGTGGTATGTTCCAGTCGACTGGTGAGAAATCGACTGCTGTTCGACTGCGTCGTATGCCATGGCAGTTGACTTCTAGCATTGGGCAGTCGAATGATGGCTTGAGCAGTCGACTGCCATGGATGGTAGTCGACTGTTGGTCGAGGACGCAAGCAGAACGCTCAGTAGCCGATTGATCAGTCGGCTACAAGGTTGGCAGTCGACTGATGGTAATTGGAAGTCGACTGCCAGTGTATCCGTTGGCTGGATGCCAACGTGGATTAGACCGTTGTCTCACAATGGCTACAGGAGCAGTTGACTGGGGCCTTATGACAGTCGACTGCTATGCGCGGAATCAGCCCGAGACAAGCATAAAAGGAGGAGCATGGGGAGGATTTCCACAGTGATATTTGGGGAGATTTTGGAGGGAAATTGCTGCTACATTCCAGACCTTCAAGAGTAAACCAAAGCAAGCAACAAGCAAAGTGTTCAAAGCCATTTATTGTAAAGTTTTCTTTACGTATTTCATTTCGTCTTTGTATTTGCTTGTATGTTTTTATATTACTATTGTAATTGCTTGTACAAGGTTTTTCTACCTCTGATGTGTTGTCGAGAAGGAGTTTTAGTAGTGGTGTGTTGATCACTAGAGGTCGTTGAGCTTGCCCCATGGAGTAGGAACCCTAAGGTTCCGAACCACGTATATCGATTGTTTCTTGTGTGTGTTGTATCATTATTCTTGTTTTATTATTATTCCGCTACGCATATTGATGATCATTGTAGAAAATCATGCAAGAACGATTGAAATTTGTCAAGCATCGAATCATGCCATTCATCCCCCCTTCTATCCGGGTCACAATCCTCCAACAAGTCACACATCACAAGCCTAGCTTAGCTTCACTTGCACAACTTCTTTCTCCTATCAGATCTGAATTCCACTGCCAAATTGGAGGCAAGACCAATTTAATTCCACCGCTTTTTTACAAACACCTGATCCCTGCCAATCCCCTAGATTTACAGATGTATTGATTTTCGATCACCAAAAATCAGTAACATATAAGATGTACCAACAATCTATTGATTGATCCATAGATCTAATCTCAAACCCGTCGACTTCAGAATCACCATCTTACCAACGACACCAAATTTCAATTAGAATTGCTATAGAATGAGCAAAACTAGAGGTGACAACGAAGATCAAAATAGCTGCAACAAAAACATGCTACACACAAAACAACACCGATCAGTCGCAACAGTGTACCAGGAAAAAGGAAAGATCTCACCACAGTAGACAAAATCATGGAGAAGATCAGCGATTGACATCAAGAAGAAGGCACAGGAGGTGGTCATCATGTTGCTCGCAATTGAGGCAAGGACCGGTGGATGACGGAGTTGGCCGCAGTGGTCATGGAGTTGGCTGAGGCAACCGAGGTAGGTCGACATGGACAGAGCTACTGCTCACTGTGACACAAGAAAATGGGGCGACAATAGTGGTGAACGACCACGGGGAGGAAGAGGAGCGATGAAGCAATGATCGACCATTGAAAGAAGGGGCTCCAGAGTCGCGTGTGGGGCGAAGGCTGGCTGTGACGAAGTGGTGTCGCGTGTGGGTCAGCCGCAGTGCGGTGCAAGCCGCAGCGACGGAGGTAGCCCGGCAGGGTGGGCGCACGAGCAGGAGGAGAGGTGGCCGGTGCGGCGCGCGGAGATGGGGCATGGGCTGCGATGGGCGTGGGGCGTGGTGGGCGAAGGCGACTGCGGGAGTGCAGTGTGCACATGAGCAATGACAAAACGGGTGGTGCGGTGGCGCGTGGATGGGCAACGTGAGAGGAGAAGACGGGGAGGGAAAAGAAAAAATCGGCTTTAATCCATAATTCCTTTTTCCCCCCAACTTAGGGTTTAATTATATACTTTGCCTAATTGACTTAATCAACCTTAGCCTAATTTTTATCCCAAATCCTAATCTAGAGTTGGATTTATATAAACTTAGGCCTAGTTGAATTAATCAACCTTATGATTAATAATAGTTAGACTTAGTCCAATCTAATAAAATCTTATCCAGAAATTTTCAATTAAAATACTAATAAATAACTAATTTTCTTTTAAAAAAATAAATAAATTTATTTTATTTATCTCATTTTAAATTATATTATTATTATATTATATTATATTAATTTTAAATTTTATTTTATTTTCGATATATTACACGAGTAGGGTTTTGATGTTTGACAACGAGCTTGACAATGAGATTGTCAAAGTGTTTGACAATATGATTTGGTCATATGTTGATCATATGACTATGGATGATTGAGATATCTAAGGTCATATGGTGGAGATTGTTATGAGAAGATTGTTAGAGCAATCGGCCTTAGGTCAAAGGTTGACCAAGCTCGAGTGAGACTCAAGTGGAAGTCAAAGTATGGAGACTTGGCAAGGGAAGTCTAAGATTGGAATCTTGGCAAGGGAAAGTATAAGAATAGATTCTTGGTAATGGAGAAGTCCAAGGATGGATACTTGGCAAAACAAAAGTCAAAGGGTGTAGTCTTAGTCGTATAAGTCTAAGTGTGTAGTCTTGGTGACAATGGAAAAGTCCAAGGGTGTAGTCTTGGCCACATAATTCTAAGTGTGTAGTCTTGGCGGTGAGGCCTGGCAATAGAGAAGTCCCGGAGACATGACCTCTTGGCAAAGTAGATCCAATGACATGACATAGCCGATGGAAGTACCTGAAGGCTAGCGTGAAAGGTGAACGAGTCATGGAGTACTCGGATGGACCCTGAGGGCGTGAGGTTGATGGAGGTGACTATAAGACTTAGGTTTAGGCTAAGGGAGTATCAAGTATAAGGGGATCATACTTGGGTTAAACCTCATGTTTGAGGTTATACCAGTTGACTGGTGGTATTGGTCAGTTGACTGGTCGAGTGCACGACACTTAAGAGGCTTAGTTAACTCGAGTTGTCAACTGGGGTTATGACCCAGTTGACTAGTCGAGTAGTTGATTATGGCTCGACTATTGATTGTGTCTATGGCAGTCGACTATTGGGGTTTAGCAGTCGACTGCTAGCCCATGGCAGTCTACTGGTGGCTATAACAATCGACTGATGGATAATTTTTTGACATGGATTTGTCCGTTGTTAGATAACGATATTGTGTCCATTCTACTGGTAGGTAAGGCCAGTCAACTAGGAGGCAAAAAATCAACCCAAGTGGAGTTATAAAAGGAGCTCGATGGGAAGATTGGAGAAATCGATTCTTGAGCATTTGGCAGGGGTTTTACTATTGCATTCCAGGCCTTCCAAGGCATTCAAAGCAACCAAACAAGCAAGCAATCAAGAGATCATTATTGTAAAGTTTGTTCAATTGTTCTTGTATTTACTTTTGTATTTCTTGTATTTGGTTATTGTAATCTCATTGTAAGAGGTTTTCTCCACTTCCGGCGTATTGCCGAGAAGGAGACAAGGTTTAGTGGAGTAGACACTAAAACTCGATCTTGGAGTAGGAATTGTAGGTTCCGAATCACGTAAAAATTGTTGTTTTGTGCATGTGTTTTCGTATTTCGTATTTTTTTGTATTTGTATTTTGTATTCCGATGTGTACTAACATATTATAGACAAACAAGCACGAACCGAATCGAAGCGTGAATCAATCAATGCTATTCACCCCCCTCTAGCACATCCAATGGTCTCCAAAGAGTGGTATCAGAGCGAGGCTACTCTTCAAGGACTCATCACCAAGAGAGGAAGTGCTAGAGGAGTAGTGGAGACGATTGATTTTCGCAATGGACTTGGATATGACATCTACACTCCATCTCCTTATGGATTCTACGGAGTTGGGAGGTTTGATAATTGGAAGGCGAATATTGAAACGTTCCTCATGATGAACATCGAAGATTGGTTCATCTTAATGGAAGAGTTCGAACCTCCAAGGGGCAAGAAGGGAGGATTCCTCAAGATGAAGAAGTGGACGGAGGAATAAGTCTAAAAATTAGGGACAAACATTAAGGCAACAAAATTTTTAATTAATTTAATCCCTGATGATATTTTGTACAAATTAGGTGACTATAAGAATGCCAAGAAGCTATGAAGCAATTTGGCAAAATTTCATGAAAATCCTTCACCGACATAAGAAAAGGAAAAAGCTGAAGAAGAATGCTCATCGGATCAAGATGGTGAAGATTCGAAAGTTGAGAGATACTCAATATCTGAATTGGAAGAAGTCGAGGAAGTTGAAGAACCTTCCACCTCTAGGATTGAGGGGGGAGGAGATTAGGCCTTCAACACCGGAGCAAGAGCAAGAGCAACCCTCTACATCCGGACAAACTCAAGAACAAGCTCAAGATACCCTATTGATAACTCAAGCATAGCCATTAAAAATAAAAATCATATTACATGCTTTAAGTGTAGGGAAGTGGAACACTATAAAAGTAAGTGTCTTAATTTGATCAAGAAGAAGGCTCTCGTAGCACCTAAGGCCAAGGAGAAGGTAAAGGAGACTGGAGCCCCGATACAAAAAGGAAAAGAGCATATAGTATGCTTCCGGTGCCAACAAAAGGGGCACTATAGAAGCCAATGTCCAAGGGGGAGTCACCCTAAGAAGGACAAAGGAGGATCTTCATATGTAGGGGGAGCTAAGGCAAACCCTAAGGTAACATTTAATAATGCTCTTCCAATTATTAGTAATAATAAGCATATTAGGAATCCATCATATAATTTACTTGCAATTGTTAATGATAGGAAGCATGCTAGAAATAAATATTTTTGCTTAGGAGATAAATCACATGAATTTAGAACTAAGAACCACTCTAGAGTTATTAGCTCTATGACTACCATAGAACAATCTAGGCATTAACCCTAAGAAGGGTAGACATATGCCTAGGAAGAGGAATGCCCAAAGAAAGAATGGAAATTCAAAATTTGAGATATTAGGGTTAGAAAATCATGCCTTAAGGTCAAAGTTGAGAAAATGAAAAAGACCCTTTATAGGATGGAAAATATGATAAAGGGGTCAAATGGGCAAAAGTTAAGTGTTAGAAGGGAAGAAATACCTAAGGACAAGAAAGACTTGGTTTACAAGCCTAAGTCTAAGGAGATTAGCCTTCTTATCATAATGTTCCATTTAACTATATAATTAACCCTAGGTCAAGGAAAGTTAAGGTCACAATGGAAGTTATCCCTAAGGTTGACCGTGATAGGTGTCTAGTGGCTAAGATTTCAAAAAAACTTAGAAAAGTCACAAAGAAGGTCACAAGGGAAGTCATCCGCAGAGTTAATCTAGACGAGACCACAATGATCAAGGGTCATTAGGAAGGTAGTAAGAGATGTTATCCCTAGTGAGTACCTTGTAAACCCAAGGTGCTCCAATAGGTATTAGGTTCCTTGGAGCATGATTCCTTCACGCTAGATGAGTTTAGGGTATGTCAACCCTAAATGGATGTGTAGTTAACCTAACAATGGTAGAGTTGACAGCCTTAGAGCATTTTCTAGGTAATGTGATACCTTAGAAATGAGTTTAGAAATTAATCCTAAAGGATTTTAGGATGTGCCAATAAAAATTATAAAGTTTAAAAAATTGGCGTTAACTTGTAAGGTTTGAAGCGACCTGTGGAGCTCTTCGTCGTCTTCGCCTTCTGAAATGCTGAAGATAGCGTCACTTTGATCCTCCCTCTCATGAATAGAGAGGATGTCACAGTCATCCGACAGCTGAAGTTGCTCAAAAAGTGCTACCCTCTTGATGTTACGTCTCTCGCTAGGGCATTCCCGTGCCCCCATAATCTCTCCCCAACCCATTTTTGCAAAAAGGGCTTGTACATCCCCAAGTAACCCTAGGGTTTCTAAAAGACCATCTAAATACCGAGTAGCAGAAATTTTTTTACTAGAAAGCATGTTAAACCTATATCTATGCTCATTATCACAAAATAAAAGGTTTGGGAGAGCATCACCTTGCTCCGGAGCTTGTGGGGCACCCTGTCTCCTTGACCTTCGCTCCGAGGCAGTGGATCGCGGTGCCACATGCTTTGTCCTTCCCATTTTTTCTTTCTAGAGGCTTCTTGAGGGTTGGAGAGGGCCCTTAGAGGGTAGGGAAAATGTTTTTGCATGACTAGGGCAAGAAAGATTGAAGCACATGGCGGATTTGGGGCAAAACACATGGTGCATAGCCTTTTAAATCCACGCGACACGACCGTGTGAATTTCACACAGCCGACCATGTGCGGTGCTGCCCCACCATCCAGAAAATGGCTGAAAATTCGCATGGCCATGTGAATTTCACATGGCCAACCGTGTGCCTTTTTCTCTTCTAGAGTGCAACACGGTTCCGATTCTCCCACACGCCCCACCGTGTGGGCTTCTGATCATCGGGCATGGCCATGTGGACTCCACACGACCCTCCCGTGCTTTTTACTGTGGGCTCAAGAAGGAATATCGTTCCTACCTAGGATATTCTTTCTGACCCTAAACTATTTGAAAAAATGTAAATGACCATAAATCAAAGTCTAAATTATACACATGAATGCAATAAAATCAAAAACATATATAAAACTAAACTTGGGTTGCCTCCCAAGAAGCTCTTTGTTTAAGGTCTTTTAGTTCGACCATACTCCGTACTTCAGCTTAGCTCCGGTGGCTCCGTGAATCTCCATTCATCCGTCTTAGCCTCTCCACTTTCCTAGGGAGTACTTGTTATCCTACAGGAGGTGTACCCGTCTATGAATGGATCCTTACACTCCGACAAATTGAATATGATGATTTCACCATCCACTTCCAACGAGACTTTGTGCTCCTTCACGTCTATACGTGCTCCTGCAGTTGCCAGAAAGGGTCTCCCTAATATGATTGGATTCTGAGAGTTCGGTCCTGTGTCCAATATAATAAAGTCTGTGGGTATAACAAAACTTTCAACCACCACAGGTACATTTTCTAGCATGCCCATGGGTTCCTTGACTGAGTCATCCACCATGCGAATAACCAGGCTCGTTGGTCGTATACCACTCAGTCCCATCTTCCGATAGAACGCATTGGGCATCACGCTAACGGATGACCCTAAGTCGCACAATGCTTCATCGAAGCTCTCACCATAAATCATGCAGGGTATAACAAATTCACCAAAGTCCTCCAACTTGGGTGGAATCTTGTCTTAAATCTCTGCTTGATTTGGCAAAGTTGAAATCATGGCTCACATCCCCTAGTGAATATGTTTTTCTAACCTGCTCCCTCAATGTATACTCTCTCTTCCTTCACCTAGTTTCTCTTGGTTGATGGTGGGGAGCTATCCATGGTTTGTGACACGGTCCGGGCTATTTGGCCACTTGCGTTTCTAGCATTTTAGTGCGGCTTGTAAGCCCATCGACAGAGGCCTTCAACTCCCTAAGTGTCTCTTCAAATCTTTGGTGTTGGCACTGGAATTCTGCATTGCCCTTTGTTTGGGTAGCAATAAAGTCTTCAATCATTAGTTCCAATCTAAATTTAGGTGGTTGCTGCTGCCCACTGCCTTATTGTTGCCCATATCCTCCTGATTGTTGGAAATTCCCCAAATTATTCCTATAGGAAAAGTTTGGATGATTCCTCCATCCGGGATTGTAGGTGCTTGAATATGGGTTGTTGGGTCTTTGATTGTGGTCACCAACCGCATTAACATGCTCAATTTGCTACTCGGAGATGCCCTACCCTCCATAGTAGTCTTGATATGCTGCTACTCCCTCTTTAAAGGTATTGGCTGCACATACAGACTTAGGGGTTAGAGAGTCAAACCGTCTGCTTATCACATCCATTCTTGCTGCTAAGTTATCGATGTAGTTGATAGCATATCGATCGGCTGTAGGTACTGGGTGACTACGCTTGGAAGCCCATTGATGGTGGTTCTGAGCCACCTCTTCGATCAGCTCTACTTCCTCGATAGTCTTATTCATTAATGCTCCTCCTGCAAAAGAATTGAGGGACACCTTAGTGGCATACGTGATTCCATTATAGAATATGTGGATCACCAGCTACCTCTCTAGACCATGATGGGGGCATTCATAGAGTAGCCCTTTATAGTGATCCCAGGCTTCATACAAGGACTCTCCTTCTTTCAAGTAGAAGCTAGTGATCAAGTGGCACATGTGAGCAGTCTTACTTAGTAGGAAAAAATTATTTAGGAACTGCTGCTCACATTGCTCCCATGTGGTGATGCTTCTTAAAGGAAGGGAGTGAACCCATGTCTTCGCCTTGTCCCGCAGTGAGAATGGGAATAGACTTAGACGGATTGCATCAGCAGGTACTCCATTGAATTTCAACGTCGAGCATATCTCCAAAAATGTCTCTAGGTGCCGGTTCGGGTCTTCAGTTGTAGCTCCTCTGAATTGGCTCTGCTGGACCATGTGTATAAGCATAGGTTTCAGTTCAAAGTTGTTGGCTATGATTGATGGTCTAGTTATGCTTGACCTATATCCTCTAGCACTAGGGGTTGCATAGTCTCACAAAGGCCGACTACCTAAGTTTACCAAAGATGCATCTAGGTCTTCCATGCTTTTTGTTGGTGCAGTGGGCACCTAAGTCGAACCTATGTTTTGATTATAGCAAACGATACAAAGTTAAGCTTATATTGTTATCTCACGAGCTAAATCAAGTGTGCAGAAAAGTCTCAATGCTGGAGCTGAAGGCTAGCGACACCCGGAGGAAGCCGCGGTGGTCGAGCGACACTCGAGTTACTTCGGAGGGAGCTGAAGGAATCGAGTGGAAGGCCGGAAGCAAAAGCGACAAGTAAGTATCGAGGTAAGCTCGTGTGTGCAAGCGTAAGTGAGGTCGTGTCCTTTGTACGGGGACGTCCTTAGGCGACGATCCAACCCAAGACTTCCCATGGAAGGTCTATGTTGAGACCGGACGGCAAGTGGGCGTCGAATTCACTTGTATTTTGAGCTAAACTCCTTTTTTAGTCAAAAATCGTGGCTGCCAGTTCAACCGGCCAGTTCAACCGGCGGCAGTTCAACCGGCCAGTTCAACCGGTGGTCAAAAATCAGCCTCGAGGAGTCAAGCTTTATCACCATTTTTCAAGGAGTTTTGTGCCCATTTGTGATTGGTTGAAGACCCATTCGTTGAGGGGCTTAAAGGCTATAAAAGGAGGGCCAAACCTAGGGTTTTTCATCAATTCAAAAGCTTCCAAGTGCTTCCGATACGCTCCGACTCTCCGACATCCCTACGACGAAGCGCTGCCGAGACGACGACTAAAGCTTCAACCTCCAATCCTTGAAGTCGTCGGTATAATCTTTAATTTTGTATAAGTTGTCTTTATTTTCAAGCTTTAAATCATATCAAGGAGAGGGGGAGTGTCCCTCTACCTTGAATCTTTATTGAGTTTTTGTATTCGCTTAACTCCTATCTCTATCGAGAAGGAGTTTGTTTAATATTTGCCCTCCGTGCGTGGTCAAGGACCATTAGGGCCTTGGAGTAGTAGCCGTAGGCTACGAACCAAGTAAAAACCCCTCGTGTTTTTATTTATTTATTGCAATCTTTCCGCTGCGTTTACTCGTACCAATTCGAACGATTACGAAAAGTTTTTTCTTATCGCTATTCACCCCCCCCTCTAGCGCTCAAATCGATCCAACAATTGGTATCAGAGCCGGGGGTTGCTAAGATTTGGTGAAACCACCAATCTAGTTTTTTTTACAGAATTATTTTCTTTTAATTCTGTTTATTTCTATTTATTTTGTTTGTTAAATTCTCTCCCGCACTACTAATCCAAGACGCGAGTCTTGGTACTTGTTTTTGAGTTTTTGTCTTTGCTAGCTTTTCGGTCTTCGTCTCTTTTTGTCTTTTTGTTTCAATGGCCCATCTCGAGGGTTTTAGCACCGTCCGACCTCCGTTTTATAACGGAGATGACTTCCGTTATTGGAAGGGTCGGATGGAATGCTTTCTCAAAACCCAACTCGAGATGTGGATCATAATCCAAACGGGTTTCACACTTCCGACTAATGAAGTGGGTGACTCCTTGGATTATGATCAATGGATCGTTGCAACAAAACGACAAGTCGAAGCCGACGCCAAGGCAACACAAATCCTCCAATGCGGCCTATCCAAGGAGGAGTTAAATCGCGTCGGCCCCTTCATAAGCGCAAAGGATCTTTGGACTAAACTAATCGAGTTACACGAAGGATCGGATCAAGCCAAGGTATGTAAGCGTGATTTGTTATTCAATAAATTGTACACACTAAAAATGCAGGAACACGAATCCGCGACGCAACTCCACGCCCGTGTCCAGGACATCGTCAACAACTTACACGCAATCGGGCAAAAGGTCGAAAACCGCAACCTTATAAGGTATGTTCTAAACTCTTTTCCGAGGACTACCTTGTGGGCATCCATGGTCGATGCCTACAAGGTCTCCAAGGATCTTTCTAAAATTAGGTTAGATGAACTCTTTTCCGATTTCGAATTACATGAACAATCCAACTCGGAACCCGAGAGGGGTATAGCTTTATTTGCAGGATCAAAGAAGAAGAAAATCGCAAGCAAGCCACCACCAACCGAGGAGGAAGACGAGTCCGAAGAAGAAGTTGACCCGAATTGATCACAACTAATGAACCTAGCTCAAGAATAGCCAAGGGACGAAAGAACCACGACTGACCCAACCAAGGTAAACCTAAAAGTTCTAATATTAGGTGTTATGAGTGTAACAGTTTGGACATATCAAGTCCGAGTGCCCGGCTCAACCACCAAGGACCTAAGCACAAGAAGGCCCTCAACGCGACATGGGAAGAAGCGTCATCCAAGAAGACGAAGACCACGCCTTCATGGCGAAATCAATTGAGTCGACACGGAGACCGAACCCGAACTTGAGTCGAACCGAGGATGATTCGACTACGGCAACCTTCAAGTCAAGCCACTGATCACGATCCTGGTTCAAAAGATACCCTTAAGGTGAGTCGTACTTTATTTAATACTTTACATAATACGGTTAGGTTTTTGTCTAGGAAGTTAGCTAAGTCCGAGTCCAAGGTCGAGACCACAGTTGAGGAAGTTAAACTCCTCAAACATTTAGGTCTCCCTAACCTCTTCGACTAGTCGAGTTCAAGAGAAGGACTCAACTCGGGTTGAAAAACTCAAAGTTGAGAACTCACTCTTGAAAAGTCAAGTCGAAGATCTTAGGAATACGTTG
The DNA here is from genome assembly GCA_025175895.1 of Wurfbainia villosa. NCBI lineage: Eukaryota > Viridiplantae > Streptophyta > Magnoliopsida > Zingiberales > Zingiberaceae > Wurfbainia > Wurfbainia villosa. The sequence goes on along the minus strand of CM046007.1, from coordinate 13,364,843 downwards.
GAAAGGTTTACTTTGGGATCCAAAGGACTTGACCTCCTACTTGGATCGCAAAGGGCCGTGTACAACAAGGCCGGACTAGGGTTTAGCTCAAACACGACCAATAAGTCGATACGCCAATCGTAAGTAGACATAAAAATGTGTCCAAGCATGGGTCCCTAAGACCACTTTGATTTCAACTCTAGGATCTAACTCGATCGGGTTCCCAGGACCAAATCCACTATGTGGATAGACCGAACCGATTCAACCGCCTAGGGGAGCCAAGACAAAATATGTTTATGCTTTAACTTAGAAATTGCATGCTTAGTTTTTTTGTTTTTTTAACTCACTTGGAATACACAAATAACCAACTAAAATCCTTCAAAAGATTGAGCCTCGGGAGCCTCTTTTCAAATAACCAACTAAAATCCTTCAAAAGATTGAGCCTCGGGAGCCTCTTTTCAAAAATAACTAGTTAGACTAGGAAATAGTCTTAGGTGAGTCAAGTCATCATTTTCTTGAACATGGCTTTGTCTAAGGAAGTGGTCGATGATCCGATAAAAGAAGGCCCTCGTGCCTCGCCACGACTCCGAAGCCATGATCTTGAAAAGGTAAACTTGACAAGCCTTGGGTTAAATCCAAATCTAACTTGAACCTAAATCCACTTAATCAAACTTAATTGAAAATCATCTCAACATAAAATTACTTGAACCTAAATCCACTTAATCAACTTAATTGAAAATCATCTCAATATAAAATTACTTGAACCTAAATCCTAATTACTTGAACCTAAATCCACTTAATCAATTTAATTGAAAATCATCTCAACATAAAATCACTTAAACCTAAATCCACTTAATAAATTTAATTGGGAGTCATCTCACAAAAAACACATAAGTATAACATGCTTGATCATATAGACTCGGGTGAGATGACCTAGGTTTAACAACTTACAACCAATTTAAAAATAAATCTAACATCCAATCCAACCACCTTGTGTGTAGGATCAATGGATGTTGGACAGTGGTTGCTCCCGACACATGACCGGGATCAACTCAAATTCACAAAGCTTCGATTCAAACGACAAGGATCGGTAGCCTTTGGGAATAACGGCAAGCTCAAAATCATCGGATCAGGTGATATCGAGCTTAACTCGAATTTTGTTATTAAAAATGTATTACTTGTAGAGAATTTTGAATATAACCTGCTTAGCGTAAGGCAATTGTGTGACAATAACTATAAGGTCGTATTTTAGAAAATGAATGTGTAATTAAAACAAATGAAACAAAAAAATACTCAAAGGAACTAGGACAAATAACATTTATACAATGAACTTAATCAAATCCTCACCAAATGTCTTATGACACAGAAGAGGAATCATGGTTGTGGCACCGACGACTGGTCACTGCACCCAAGACTCGCCCACAAGATGAGTCGAGTGGCTTAGTCGAGGTTTACCCAACCTCAACAACTTGGTTAATAAAATCTGTAATGCTTGTCAACAAGGAAAACAACCTAGGACACAACACAAGTTAACTAACCAAGAACTAACCTCAAGTGTATTTGAGCTCCTACATATGGATCTATTCAATTCACATGGAGCCAAGTCACTCAATAGAAGTCAATATTGCTTAGTCATAATTGACGACTACTCCAGGTTTACCTGGGTTCGGTTCATCAAACATAAAAATGATACCCTAGATCAATTAATCAATCTATTCAAATTAATCGAGAATCAAAAAGACCTTAAGGTTAAAAGACTTAGAAGCGATCATGGTGGTGAATTCGAAAATCAAAGGTTCACCGACTTCTGTAACCTAAACGGATACCACCATGAATTCTCTTGCCCTAGGACCCCTCAACAAAATGGCCTATTGGAGCGAAAAAACCGAACTCTACAAGAAGCCGCTAGGACCATGTTAAACGAATATAACCTACCGATAGGTTTTTGTATGCTAGCACGGCTTGCTATGTCCAGAATAGGATCCTTATGGTAAAGAGGCACCTTAAGACCTCGTATGAGATTTATCACGATAAAATACCTAACATCAAGTACTTTAGGGTATTTGGGTGTAAGGTACATATTCTAAACACTAAGGATTACCTAGGGAAATTTACATCCAAAACCACAATCGAATATTTCTAGGATACTCGACTACAAGCCGAGCTTATAGAGTATATAACCACGACACCCTTAGAGTCGAGGAGACTATCAATGTAGTATTTGATGAAGGACACGAACCTACAAAACCCCCGACAACCCCAATTAGCGAGCCTACTCATACTAGACCTAACTCTGACCCTGAGATCGAGTCTAATCCACATCAACCAACTTCTCTTGTCGACCAAGTGACAAGTGATCCGAGTCAAACTAGTGTTCAACCAAGTCACCCCATTGATCAAGCATTAGGTGACACAAACCCAACCCAATCTAGGATTCAGACTAACCACCCTATCGATCAAGTGATAGGAGATCCTAATCTAGGAGTTCGAACTAGAGCATCCTATAGGAACCTTAGTCAAATTTCCTTAATTTCAAAGATAGAACCCAAATCAATTGAACAAGCTCTTCTTGATCCCGATTGGATTATTGCAATGCAAGAAGAGCTAGCTCAATTTACTAGGAATGAAGTGTGGGAATTAGTACCACCACCTAAAGATAAAACGACAATTGGAACAAGGTGGGTGTTTAGAAATAAGCTTGATGATAAAGGTGAAGTAGTTAGAAACAAGGCTAGGTTAGTCGCCAAAGGGTTCAGTCAAGTCGAAGGCTTAGATTACGACAAAACCTATGCCCCAGTAGCTAGACTCGAATCCATTCGAATGTTGCTAGCTTATGCCGCACATCGAGGATTTAAGCTATTTCAAATGGATGTTAAGTCGGCATTCCTAAATGGATACATTAAAGAAGAAGTTTATGTTAGCCAACCCCCCGGATTCGAAAATCTAGATAAACCCGACCATGTTCTAAAACTTAAGAAAGCTCTCTATGGACTTAAACAAGCTCCTCGAGCTTGGTACGAGAGACTTTCAATCCATCTCAAGTCAAAAGGGTTTAACCAAGGCTTAGTTGACCTAACTCTCTTCGTAAAAACCTTAGGTAAAGAAATATTCATAGCTCAAATTTACGTAGACGATATAATTTTTGGAACCTCTAACTCAGCCTTACTAAACGAGTTCGTTTCACTCATGGAAAGTGAGTTTGAAATGAACTTAGTAGGCGAGTTAAGTTTCTTTTTAGGTCTACAAATTAAACAAACTAAGGATGGTATATACCTATATCAACAAAAATACACTAAGGAGTTAATTAAAAGATTTGGAATGCAAGACGCTAAGATAATAAACACCCCAATGGCGATTAATGTTAACATAGGAGAAGACCTAGAAAGTAAGTCCATTGACTTAAAGTACTATAGGAGCGCGATGGGAAGTCTCCTATACTTAACTGCGAGTCGACCCGACATCCTATTCGCAGTAAGTATGTGCGCCTGGTTTCAAACCTGTGCTAAGGAGTCTCACCTAACCCTAGTTAAGCGTATCCTTAGATATCTTAAGGGTACACTTAACTTTGGTATTTGGTACCCTAGATCTACGGAGTTTGAACTAATCGGCTACTCCGATTCGGATTATGCCGGTAGTAAACTCGATAGAAAGAGCACGAGTGGTTGTTGTCAACTACTAGGCTCAAGTCTAGTGAGTTGGTGCAGTAGGAAGCAACATTGTGTTGCCTTATCTACCACCGAAGCCGAATACGTTGCGATGGGTGAGTGTGTAACTCAGCTTCTTTGGATGAAGCACACTCTCCGAGACTTTAGGTTGGACTTCACCAAAACTAAAATTTTTGTAGACAACATAAGTTCGATAAATCTAACTAAGAACCCTATATGCCATTCAAGAACAAAGCATATAGAGGTAAAACACCATTTCATTCGAGAACATGTAGCCAACGGCTCCATACAACTCGAATATGTTGACTCGAAGTCTAACCTAGCGTATATATTTACTAAACCACTACCCGAATTTAGTCTCTTGAGACTAAAATTAGGCATGTGCGTAATAGAATAGGTTTTGCAAATTATATTACTACTATTTCTTACTTTTTCATGAAACTAGCATAGGTTATACCTTAGATATCATGCACTCATAGATTTAAGGAGCTAATACATCTCACAACACATAGACTAATGTGTTTGTGTACTTAGCCAATAGATGGGCGTGAGATGTTAGGACCTTACTCCTGGTTGCAGATGTAGAGCTAGTGCATCGCTATGAACCATGGCGTATAATCCGACATACTAACCGACTCGACTGTAGATCAAGTTGATCCTTCATATCAATCAAGCCAAATATGAGTCAACATTTCATAGATGAGCTTATTTTCAATATACTATTTTTTTAATAAAAATGTGGAACATGCTTGACTTTAAATTTAGCAATTATTTTGATTTCCACACACCCCTTACTCTTTCGATATACTAAAAAGGGGGAGAAAAAGGCCAAAGTTAAGGAGTCAAATTTTTTTCAAATTTTTTGATAACTTAACTCTTACTTCATGTTTAAACCAAAAGTTAACTTTAGGTTTTGAGAACTTATTTAACTTTTGACAAAAGGCCAAGTTAAGAGAATTCTTAACTTATTTATGTCGTTAGTGTTTTACTTAAGGGGGAGAAAGGGCTTAACTAAAACGATTTACTAAAGCTAATTTTAAAACGTTTTACTAAAGCTAATTTTAAGTAATGTTAATTACTTAAAGCAACCCTCAAGGCGGAGGATTAAGGTCTTTCTTCAAAGACTCACCCTCGGTCAAGGGGGAGGTTTCCTCAAGGGGGAGTACTTGAAGAAAATCCTTACTACTCCAACTTAATCTTCATTTTTTTTCTCTTATGCACATTATTATTCTTCATGCTTGCTTAACTTTGTATGTGGGTTTGCCATAAATCAAAAAGGGGGAGATTGTTGGTGCAGTGGGCACCTAAGTCGAACCTATGTTTTGATTATAGCAAACGATACAAAGTTAAGCTTATATTGTTATCTCACGAGCTAAATCAAGTGTGCAGAAAAGTCTCAATGCTGGAGCTGAAGGCTAGCGACACCCGGAGGAAGCCGCGGTGGTCGGTCGACACTCGAGTTACTTCGGAGGGAGCCGAAGGAATCGAGTGGAAGGCCGGAAGCAAAAGCAACACGTAAGTATCGAGGTAAGCTCATGTGTGCGAGCGTAAGTGAGGTCGTGGTCCTTTGTACGGGACGCCTTAGGCGACGATCCAACCCAAGACTTCCCATGGAAGGTCTATGTTGAGACCGGACGGCAAGTGGGCCGACCACTTGTATTTTGAGCTAAACTCCTTTTTTAGTCAAAAATCGTGGCTGCCAGTTCAACCGGCCAGTTCAACCGGCCAGTTCAACCGGTGGTCAAAAATCAGCCTCGAGGAGTCAAGCTTTATCACCATTTTTCAAGGAGTTTTGTGCCCATTTGTGATTGGTTGAAGACCCATTCGTTGAGGGGCTTAAAGGCTATAAAAGGAGGGCCAAACCTAGGGTTTTTCATCAATTCAAAAGCTTCCAAGTGCTTCCGACACTCTCCGACATCCCTACGACGCTGAGACGACGACTAAAGATTCATACTCCAATCCTTGAAGTCGTCGGTATAATCTTTAATTTTGTATAAGTTGTCTTTATTTTCAAGCTTTAAATCATATCAAGGAGAGGGGGAGTGTCCCTCTACCTTGAATCTTTATTGAGTTTTTGTATTCGCTTAACTCCTATCTCTATCGAGAAGGAGTTTGTTTAATATTTGCCCTCCGTGCGTGGTCAAGGACCATTAGGGCCTTGGAGTAGTAGCCGTAGGCTACGAACCAAGTAAAAACCCCTCGTGTTTTTATTTATTTATTGCAATCTTTCCGCTGCGTTTACTCGTGCCAATTCGAACGATTACGAAAAGTTTTTTCTTATCGCTATTCACCCCCCCCCTCTAGCGCTCAAATCGATCCAACACTTTTCTGTTCATCTCTCCTGTGACGGTATGTTCTTTCAATTTCTAGGTCTATCAGAAACAGGTTTTCTGATCCTAAGTGTCCGCACATATGAAGAACCGAGCTACTAAATTAGGAGTATACCTATTGCTTAAAAAAGAAAATCAAGTAACCTAAAGTACTAATACCAAATGAAGAGAAACTAAAAACTAAACTAAAGTAAGGTCTACTGAAATTAATCTAACCCGTATTCAAATAGCAAAAATCTAAAATGGAAATGAAATAAAATAAAATAAAATAAGAAAATAAATCTAGCTTAGGTCCAATCCAATTGTTCACTTTCGATTCAATATCGAATTAACAATCCCTGGCAACGGTGCTAAAAACTTGATGCACACGAGCACGACCTCAAACCTACGACGAGAATCATCGAGGCCTCGAAGCGCACGCTCATGCTCAACACCTTCAAGTGCACAAATGTCGTCAAGTAATAAAGATTATCGATCCCACAGGGACTAAGATTCAAGTACCGTTTGTCTAGTGGATCTCGTTGTTCGGAGTGAATCTCTTAAATATGAGGGTTGCAAGGTCAACGACAATCCTAACTGAAGTACGATGTCACTCGGAGGAAGGGAAGGTTGGTTCAAAGTTCTTAAAAGGGGATTCTAGGACTTCAGTTTCACTTGTGCATCACAGAATATACTATCAATTAAATGTTGTCTAGATCTCTAATTATGGTCTTGTGGAAGGGACATCATACACTTTTCCGATGAGCTTTCACTTCTACTAGGAACTACCTATTCCTAACCAGGCCGACCTTTCGTTAAGATAGGATAGTCGGTATGAAGATGCCAAATAAATCCCTATGAAGAGTCAGAACATTTCCCGTTCCCTACTCCGTCATACTCTTCTATCTACGGTTACTAGAGGGAGGACAACCGCTAGGTTCCTCATTAGTTCTCCTAGATCTTTGATACAAGGGATGTCACCCCTTGTATCGGCTATGCACAATAGATAGAAAACCAAAACACAATCATCATCAATCTCAACAACACCAATTGCAAATATAAATTTAAAAACAGAATATATATTCAAACTAGCATGTTCTACGTACACAGGCTACTCCATAATCTTAGAATCAAAGTATCTACTCCATATACGAAAAAGAAGAGTCACAAGGCATGATAGAATCAATCACTACAATGCAAAAAATGAATAGGAATTAAATTACAATACTCTTAATCATTCTCTTTGGCATTGGAGCGTGGATCACGATCCTCGAGCCACTTCTTTCCTCCCCATTGCGAGTCTCTGGTGCTTTTTGGGGCACCTTCTTGTCGTCCCAGCCGTCCGACCTCCCCCCAAGGGTTTGGGTGTGGCTTCCTTTTTATAGATGTGCAGTTGGCTCCTCATAAATTCCCTAGAAAACCCTAGTCTTGTCAACTTACCCCAGTGCCACACGACAATGTGGAATCCACACGGCCGACCGTGTGGGGCACTGGGGGCTGGCTTTGTGGCCATGTGGAATCCACACGGCTAGCCGTGTGCAACCTTGCTCCTTCCGATGAATGCTTTCCTTTTTCTCCAAAAATACGCCTTTTAACCTAAAAAATACCGACCTGCATACAAAAGCAACAAGAGCAGATCTCCGAACCAAAATAATAGGAAATGCATGCAAAATAAAGTAAAATATGTATGAAACAAGAATGAAATGTAACGAGATGTGAGCGAAAACTACTCCTAAAATCCTATATGTTTTGCTCACATCACATGCGCTAGAGGAGTAGAAGATATATCATAAGCATCAAGGAAGATGGAGTTGCTTAACGATGGATTAGACTATGACATTAACACTCCACCCATCTTTGACTGCGAGGATTTCAGGTATTGGAAAGGCAGAATGAAATATTTTCTAATGTGTAATATAGAATATTGGTTTATTTTGATAGATGGATTTGATTCTCTTAAGAAGAAGAGATGGATCGAGGAGCAACTTAAAAAGTCCGAGATCAATGACAATGTAGGAAAAATGTTGGTTAAGTTAATATCTAACGATATTTTATCCAAGATAGGTGGTTATAAGGACACAAGGGATTTATGGAACAACCTGGTCTTGTTCCATGAAGAACCCTTATTGGTCCTAAGTAAAGAAGATGACAAGGGCAAAGAAGAATCAAGTTCATCATCCCAAGCCCTTGAGAATTCAGAAGTTGAGAGATGCTCAATATCCGAGGAAGAGAAGGTTGATGAAGCCTCCACCTCTAGGATTGAGGGGGAGGATAGGTCTTCAATGTCAGTGCAAGAGAAAGAAGAAACTTCTACATCTGGGTGGAATGAAGAACAAGCTCATGACTCTCCTATCACCGAGCTAGGTAACTCGGGCATAATTCATAAAAATAAAAATTATATTATATGGTTTAAGTGTAGGGAACAAGGGCACTACAAGTGCAAGTGTCCAAAAAGAATTAAGAAGAAGGCTCTCATAGTGCCAAAGGGGAAGGAGAAGGTCAAACAAGCCAGAGTCCCAAGACACAAAAGTAAGGAGCACATAGTGTGCTTCCGGTGCAACCAACACGGGCACTACCGAAGCTAATGTCTGAGGGAGAGTCACCCTAAGAAGGACATGATAAGAACCTCATATGTAGGGGGAGCTAAGACAAACCTTAATGTAACTTTTAATAATGCTATTTCAATTATTAATGATGAAAAGCATGTTAATAATTTACTTACAATTTATCATAAGATACATGCTAGCAATAAATATTTTTGCTTAGATGCAAAATCTCTTGAAATTAGGACTAAGGATAAATCTAGACAAATTAGCTCTAAGACTAACCCACCTAAGGATGACAAAAATCTAGGCATTGATCCAAAGAAAGATAGACACATGCCTAGGAAAAGGAATGCTCAAAGAAATGATGGAAAATCAAAACTTGGGCACCTTGAGGTAGAAAATCAAGCTTTAAAGTCAAAGCATGATAGGTTGGAAAAGACCCTCAAAAGAATGGAAAATATGTTAAAAGGGTCTAGTGGGCAAGATCTAGGTGTTGGTAGGAAAGAAATATCTAAGGACAAAAAAGACTTGGATCACAAGCTTAAGTCCAAGGTAGATAAGACCACCAACCATAGTGTTCCATATAGTAATCTCGTGATGGAGACCATCGAGGACTCGAAGTGCACGCTCGCGCTCAATGGCCGCAAGTGCACGGATGTCGTCAAGTAATAAAGAATATCGATCCAACAGGGACTGAGATTTTGAGTATCGATTTGTCCAGTGGATGTGTTATTGTTCGTATTGGTAATTCTAGGGTTCATGAATGAGAGGTCGTCGGCAGTCCGAACTCAGTACGGTGTCACACGGAAGAAGAAAAGGGTTGCTACGAGGATTTGGATGGATTCTAGGACTTCAGTTTCATTTGTGTGTTGCAGAACATGCTATCAATTGAATGTATCTAGATTTTTTAGCTAGGGTTTTATGGAAAGGAAATCATACACTATGGTACGATGATTCCGAATCGATCCCTACGATGAGCCAGAAATGAGACATATTACTGACTCTATTGCATCCTTCTATCCACAGTTGCAGGCGATGAGGCCAATCTCTAGGTTCCTCCTAATATCCCCTAAATCTTAGATACGAGAACTATCACCCCTCGTATCGTCTACGCACAGAAGATAGAAAACCAAATCGCAAAGCTATAGATCTAAACAATCATTCAACTGCAAATACGATTTCAAGAATGGAAACATATTTGAAATAGCAATGTTCTACTCAACACAAACTACTCCATAATCCTAGAATCGGAGAATCAACTCCATAAATACAAGAAGAGAATCACAAAACATTATGGAATTCATTAATATAATGATAAACATGTAAGAAATATAAAATACAATGTAAATGCAGCTCTTCCCTCTGGCGTTGTGGTGCAAAACTTGATCCTCGAGCGGCTCTCTTCCTCCCCGATGCGAGTTCCTGAAGCTTTTTAGGGCTTCGGAGTGCCGTACCGGCCATCGTGCCTCCCCCTAGGGTTTGGGCGTAGCTTTCCTTATATAGACATCATGCCAGATCCTCGCGAAATCTAGAAAAAACCCTGGTCGCATCAAGTTGCTTGGCCGCCACACGGCCGTGTTAAAACACACGGCCAATCCTTGTGTAAGGCTGTGACGGCCATTTTCGAACCCTGTACATGACCGTGTGTAGCCACACGCCCAGGTCGTGTCCCACTTTGTGTCCAACTTCCAAATGCCTCCTTTTTGCTCCGAAAGCGCCCGTTTCCCCATGGAATGCTATCCTACACACAAAAGTACAAAGAGCAGATCTCCGAACCAGAAAATAAGAAATGCATGCAATATAAAGTAGAATATGCATGAAACAAATATAAAACTAAACAAAATGTGAGCAAAAATTACTCCTAAAATTCTATATGTTTTGCTCACATCAATTCCCCCAGACTTAAATCTTTGCTTGTCCTCAAGCAAACCTCAGTGTCATGAAATTTTAAAAAGGTATTATTCCATACTTAGCATGTTAACTAGATTTATCAAGTGGTATTTGCAATCAAAACAAAATAGATATGTTCTAGAAATTCACTAAGTTAGCTCCTCGTGCTCGTGCTAAGCAAATCTTCTTAGGGGACACTCGTTCCATGGTAAGTTAAGTCGTCATCCTATAGCTTTCCTAAGGTCTCCGACTCTTAGACACTTACCTGCCCAAAATGAGGGACGTTCCCTAGATCTAGCACAAAGTCTCAAAGGCATGCTCGATATTGAGAGAAATTGGTAGGTGTTTCCCCAGTAACATAACTCGGTCTCAAAGGGGAACCTAACCATTTCCACCCACGACAATTATTTTTTTATCCCTCATAATCTCTTTTTCTTCTTTCTTCTCTTTTTCATTCCTTTTTCTCTCTCTCTTTTTTTTTTTATTTTTCGGCTCATTGGGATTTTGATTTTTCCGAATGGGCTTATACAATCTGAGCATCTCCAGTAACTAAAATGCTAAACCTAGGGTCACTTGTGGATTCCAAAGTACTAGACTACTGAGATGAATCATAACTAGATATGTACTAGATTCTCCCTTTCAGAAAGTTTGTCATGTGTATGTGTAAAATAAAAACCAACTAGTGTAAGACTAGAACATTCATTAGAGAAAATAAAATAAAATACCACGAGGTAAATAAAGTTAAACTACCTATGGAAACAACTCATAAAAGAAAACTCTAAAAATACTACTGAGGTAATTTAAAGATAGCAAAAATTAAGTACAAACGAAACTAAAAACCCTATGTATGAAAAAATGAATGCTAACTAAAACAAATGCAAATCACAGGAAAGAAACTACTGCTAGAAACAAAATAAATCAAAATTTGGGGACCCCAGACTTAAGCGAAGCATACCTCTAGTATGGTGGACGAAGTGGAAAGTCTGGTAGCCTCGACATCTCGGGTACTTGAGAGAATCTGCTGTTGAGCCGCTGATGCCACATGTACATGTGGTCGATCTGAGAGCTGGTGGATGCAGCGGCTGCTCGGTGCTTCTCCTCCCTATTCCACTGCGCCTACTGGGCATGCATGTGCTGCCGCATCTCCTGGCGGTAGGTGGCTTCCTCCTGGCGATAGGCAGCCTCCTCGTGGAAGTAGACACGGGTCTCATCGTAGAACTCCTCGGCTCGCTGGAAGTGCTATCGGAAGCCCTGAAACTCCATCTGCATGTAGGCGCTCTGCTCCTCCCATCGCTGCCTCTACGTCTACTGCTCGACATATATGTCGTCGAGGCGCGATCAAAACTCTGAAAAATCATAGGCAGATGTACCTACATCCTGCTCAAAAGTAGAAAAAGGTGGCGGTGCAAGTGTAGACTCATGTTAACGTGGACTAGGTGGGCTCCTATGCATGCGTGGACTGGAGGGAGAGTGATGTAAAGGGGGAGAGATGAGTGTCGATGTGAATGGTCCCTCATATGGCAGGGACTCCACTATCAGGTCTAAGCACCAGTTGGCGCGTGTTGTGATGGTGCTACGATCGGGGTCGGAGAGTCTAAGGGTCATCAGGTTTTTCCTTACAAAGAACAAGGAGTGTCCCTCCCTTACTATCATTTTCATGGCCATACACACTCCCAGGTCAATCCTAGGGCTCTCCTCTATGCTATCTAGTGTGGTGTAGTCGTACCCCATCCTATGGAAAATGTGGGTAAGTAGGCCCATCACATTAATCTCTCCTCTCGCTGCTTTGCCCATTTTCACTAAGTTTCTAATGAAATGGAACCCTACATCAATGCTATCCTCACTTGTAGCATGTCCCATAAGCAAAGCAGCTTACTAGCTTTCACTACATCGTCACTCTCCCCATGACCAAAAATAGTACTTGTCATGATTTGGTTGAGGTATCGAAAAATGGGATTTTGGAGGCGCAACGCTTTGGCTCTAGAAGGGTCGTAAGCGCGCTCTCCTGTCAGTTCAGTCCAAAAGATTCGAGAGTTAAACTCGATAGGGGTTCTTTTCTCTCCCCCACTAAGCAAGCCGAAGCATGTGTTCTATTGGTGTAGTATCCATTCATGCTCAATGTTAAATATTCTAAAGGTAATCCTACCCTCTTCGCTCTCTCTTCCTGTTAAGATTTCTGCTTCTAAGGAACTCAAAAATTCTAAAACTATCCTAGGGCATATTGGGTGTCTTATTCCCATTATCTCTTCCCACCCCATTTTTGCAAATAGGGCTTGAATGTCACCAAACAAACCTAGGGATTCTAAGAGATCTCTGTCAAGATACCTAGTAGCGGTGATTTTTCTAGTAGAAAACATATCAAATCTTTCCCTATGCTCATTATTGCGAAAGAGAAGGGTTGGTAAGGCGTTACCTTCCTCCGGAGCTTGAGGGGCGTCCGTTCTCCTTGCTATTTGCTCCGAGGTGGTAGATCGGGCCGCTACTTGCCTTGTCCTCCTCATCCTTGCTTCTTTTGGCTTCCTTGAAGGTTGGAAAAGCTTCTAGATGGTGGGGAAGAAGGATCCACACGGCTAGGGAAAGAGAAATCAAAACACATGGTGCATTTGGGGTGGAAATGCACGGCGTACCCTACTTAACCTCGTGCGCCACGACTGTGTGAAAACACATGGCTAGGCCATGGGCACCTCAGGTTAGTCGGGCACGACCATGTGAAAACACACAGCCAGGTCGTATGCCCCCCATTTTTCTCCTTTCGTGCACAACGGTCCGAATTCTCTCACACGCTTTGTCGTGTAAGCTAAAATTGATTTTTATTTTTACCTAGCAAGTTCTTTCTGGTTCTAATGCTAAACGAAATGGAAATCAAAGTTCAAACTAACCAAATGAATGCAATATAATAAAAAGGAAACCTAAAAACTAAACTTGGGTTGCCTCCTAAGAAGCTCTTTGTTTAAGGTCTTTTAGCTCGACCCCACTCCATTATCAACTTGGCTCCGGAGGTTCTGTAAACCTCCATTCATCTGTCTTCAAATTGACATCCGGTGGGCTTAGCTTTACCCTGCTGAAAGTGAAGCCGTCTAGGAAGGGAGTTCTACACTCTGATAGATTGAAGAGGATGATCTCCCCATCCATCTCCAATGAGATCTTGTGCGCTTTTACGTCTATGCACACCCCTGCAGTCGCTAGAAAGGGCCTTCCCAAGATGATGGGATTCTGGGGATCTGTTCCTGTGTCAAGTATAATAAAATTCATATATATCACAAAGTTCTCAATGACCACAGGCACATGTTCTAGCATGCCGACAGGTTCCTTGACTGAGTCGTCCCCCATATGAATATCAAGGTTCGTTGGTTGTAGCCCATTCAGTCCCATCTTCAAGTAGTATGCGTAGGGCATCACACTTACTAATGACCCTAAGTTGCATAGTGCTTCATCGAAGCTTTCCCCATAAATCGAGCAAGGGATAACAAATTCACCAGGGTCCTCAAGCTGGGGTGGAATCTTGTCCTCAATTTCGTCTTAGTTAGGTAGGGTGGAAATCATGGTTGCACACCCCTTGGCGAATCTATTTCTTTGTGCTACTTTCTCGCTGCACACTCCTTCTTCTTTAACTTTACTTGGCTCGGGTAATGATGGAGAGCTCTCCATAGGTTGTGACACAGTTTAGGCTATCTGGGCCACCTGTGTCTCCAACATCCTTGTGTGACTTACAAGACCGACAATAGTGGCCTTCAAGTCTCTGAGTGACTCCTCTGTTTTCTGATGTTGGTGATGGAACTCTTCATTGGCCTTCGTTTGGGTAGCAATGAAGTCTTCCATCATCAATTCTAACCTAGACTTCTGTGGTTGCTGCTGCCCATACCCTCCTGATGGTTGGAAGTTCCTCGAGTTATTCCGATAGGAAAAGTTCGGGTGGTTCTTCCATCCGGGATTGTAAGTACTGGAGTATGGGTTGTTGGACCTTTGATTATAGTCCCCAACCGCATCGACATGCTCAATCTACTCTTCTAAGCCACCCTGCCCTCCATAGTAGTCCTCCCGATACATTGTTGCTCCTTCTCCAAAGTCAATGGCCGCACATGCAGATGCAGGATTTAAAGAGTCGAACTATCTGCTAAGCGCATCCATCCTCGCTGCTAGGTGGTCCACTGAGTTGACAATATATCATCTCGCGGCAGGAGTTGGGTGACTACGTTTGGAAGCCCATTGATGGTAGTTCTGGGCCACCTCTATTGATGCAGTGAGCATCACTCCAAAGTTTTGATGTATGAACCTCAGTTAAAAGTTAGGATTCACTTGTAGTCTAATATAAGTGTTAAGTGTGCAGGCTTAACAGGAAGTCCTAGTAGGTCGAGTTGACCAGATACTAGGTATGAATCTTGACAGATCAGGAGGACCGAACACCAGACATGAAGTTCAGATGGGTCGCGTGGACCGGACATTTGGCATGAAGACCGGTTGGGTCAGGAGACCAGACAATCGGCAAAAAGTCTAGCTGGGTCAGGCAGATCGGACAGCTGGTGGAAGCCCTGGTGGGTCAGATCGAATGTCAAGAATGGTAAGTCCGACAAGTAGTCGGCAAGTAAGCCTCGAGTGAAGAGGTGAGGTCGAGTCCTCGGTAAGGGGACAAAGCTAGGCGTCGATCCGACGAAAAGTCCGCGTGGGACGTAGTAGTCAAGTTCGAGTAGTATTACTACGGCTATCATAATTCACATTATCTATTTTGTGCTAATCCTATTTTCCAGGGACCAGTTGACTGAATGGATTCAAGTTGACTGATGTCGATCGATCAAGATGTATCCGATCGGATACCTATTTGCGGCGAGGATCGACGTGATCGTCGGAGATCGTCGGTGAGATGGAAAGAGCTTGAGTCGACTGAAGATGTTGAGTCGACTGATGAGAGGAATTTCCGATCACGGAACCAAGTGGCGTGGAGTCGTGAAGGGATTGATCATTGGAAGACCACGACTTCCATATCGACGGGCTGATGTGGAGTCGATTGGAAGGAATTCCAGTCGACTGGAAAGAGTTTATAAAAGTTGTGCTCAATCAGATCCATTTATCAAAATTCAATCAACGTCGAAGTGCTGCCAAAATACTTGCTCGTCCACTACACTTTGACTCCACGACAAGACGTTCCTTCGACACTCTGTGACTACCTCTATGATTATTAAGTGTCGGTATAAAGTCTTGTAATCTCTTTACTTTATTGTTTCACTTGTATACTTAATTCTCCGAGTGGGTGGTTTGTCACCTAACTCTATCATTTGTAAAAGCGAAACCCTTCGAAGTCGAGAGCACTCGAGTCGGAGGGTATTTAATGATTTGCCCATCGAGGTAGCTCATGGTAGAGCTACGGGCCTTGGAGTAGCAACCCAGTCCAAGTTGTGAACCAAGTAAATTGCATGTGTTGATAATTGTCTTTATATTCCGCTGCGTACTTTTATTAGTATAAATAATAGAAAATTAATTTAAAAATATAAAATACTGAGATTCACCCCCGTCTCTCGGTTCACTCGATCCTACAATTGGTATCAGAGCAGGGGCGCTCCGAATTGGTGCAACCACCATCGTTGAGCATTAGAATAATTTAATTAATTTTTTTCTTGCTTAGAATAATTTAATTAATTTTTTTCTTGCTTAGAATAATTTAATTAAATTTTTTTCCTGCATAGAATAATTTAATTAATTTTTTTCTTGCTTAGAATAATTTAATTATTTTTCTCTTGCTTAGAATAATTTAATTAATTTTTTTCCTTGCTTAGAATAATTTAATTAATGTGCACTTGGTCCGAAGATCATAATTGGACATTCCAACCAAGTAAAATTTGTTGGATCCCTTAAAACAATTGCCACAATGAGGATAATTTCTTAGAATGTTTTTGAAACATATTCTTTTCACTGTGGTGGATTCTATCTAGTGATAGGAATCACTATTAGAGGTGTTGATACAAGTAGGAAGAAGCACTAAAAACACTATTTTTAGAAATTTTGAAAAGTGTATCAATCGGGAGAAAACCTAGATATTTTAATTTTCACATATTTTTCTCTGTAGAAGTATGATGTTAGAATTCTATATGAAAAATTTCGAGATTTATTGAATTTTATAGAATTTATTATGAGTTTCTGAAGCTCGGTTTGAAAATTACATAGTTTTACTTATCAGTAAACAGTCGAGCCGACGCCTCGATTGGGCTCTATTTTAGACTGCTTAGAATTGAGTTGGTCTCGACTAGGAGCTCGACCAAGCCTCTAGTTGAGGTGCAGCCTTGACTGATACCATCAATGCCTTGGTTGCGAAGCTCACAGAGTCAAGTGGAACTCGACCAACGACTCGACTATTCGTGTCACGCTCACACAGAGTCGAGTGACACTCGACCAGCGGCTCGACTGCTCATATCGCAATCTCACAGAGTCGAGTAGACCTCGACTGGGCACTCGACAGCATGCCTCCAGAAGCAAGCATGCCTCGACCAGAGGCTCGACTAGACTAGTTTAATTATCTTAGGTTGGTTTGCCACTTCTAACACTAGAAGAGGCTTGAGAAAGCTTACCATCGGTAAACTTACTGTAAAATGAGTAGAAAAGGGAGGTGATTTCAAAACCTAAAACTAAAAATGCAGATGGCATTAAAGGGGAGGGCTTAAGTGTGTATTTATATCTGTGATTACAAAACCCTTTTCGGTGTTTGCCAAAGGGGGAGAGAGTTTATAGTTTAGGTTAAACTATCATGATCTGAGTTATAAGTGACAAATGATCAATCAAGTGGGTAGCACAAATGGTCAATCAAGTGGGTAGAGTGACCTAAACTTAAACGGGTTGTCAAACATCAATAAGGGGGAGAATGTTGGAGCTGAAAGCTCCAGGTTGTGTTTTGGTGTTTGACAAAGGTTTAAGTAAGGTGAGAAATCCAAGGGTGGACCTTGGTGAAAAGTCCAAGACGGTTAATTCCTTGGCAGGTGAGAAATCTAAGGGTGGACCTGGGTGAAAAGTCCAAGATGGTTAATTCCTTGGCAGATGAGAAATCCAAGGGTGGACCTTGGTGAAAAGTCCAAGATAGTTAATTCCTTGGCAGCTGGAAATTCATTGTGGGGGTGCAAGGTGAAAAGTCCAAGAGGGGTAATTCCTTGGCAGTAGGGAAATTCCTTGAGGGAGTGGCAAGGTAAAAAATCCAAGAATGGCTAATGGCCGGAGTCTTGGAGAGTAAAGGGTCTCTGAGTAGAGTCTTTACTAGGTGTGTGTCAGTCTTAGAGCTAACTGAAACAGTAGGTCTTAAGGACAACAATGAGCTGACACCTCAATTGTTGCCCTTACTGCATTCATCAGGCAGAGAAATTTGTCGTCGACAAGTTACAATCGAGTCAGCGCCTCGACTAGTCTTGTGTAGCAGTTAGCGGTGGGAGTCAAAGCTCGACTGCTACAGGGCGAGCCGCAGCAGTTAGCGGTGGGAGTCAAAGCTCAACTGCGTGAAGCGAATTAGCAATTCTGCTAAAATATTATCCATTTCAACTTACGTGTTTTCATCTGGTTGCTTTGCCATTGTGCTAGGATGATGATCTTGACCACAGGTTTGAATTCGATGAATTAAAAAGGTGGTTGTGCAAAGAAAAACCCTAAGAAAAACGACTTGTGTGCACATACAACTTCCTCTGCTCTGCGATCGACCTCTGAATTGCTGCATTTTCTTCTTCTCTTTGCTGAACTTTAAGAGTTGCTCTTGGAAGTTATCACCGCGATCAAGAATTGCTGCTCCTCTATGTTTGTCTGATCACTAGAGAAGCTGTGACATTGTCTTCCCCGAACGAGGATTCGAGTTGCTGCTCTAATCTCAACAAGGACAAAGGCAGGTTGGAAGAATCTGATTAAGATCATATTTTGCTGTAAAGTTTACTATTTTCATTCTTTCATTCAAATTAGATTCTTGTGTTTAATTTGTATATCATTAGAATCTATAAACTGCAAACCGTTTAAGAGGTTTCTCCACCCTTGAAGTCTTTCTTCAAGAAGGAGAAAAGATAGAGGTAGGCCTTGGACTAGCAGCTCTAGGAGAGAGTTGTGAACCAAGTAAAAAATTGACTGTGTCTTAGTGTGTTGTTTTCTCTTGTATTGCATCTGTCGAATTTCTGGTCGAGTTTATTGTGATTTGCTTAAGTTTTGGCTTTGCTATCTTGGCTGGCACTACAAAAATACATCAATTTAGTGACGAAATTTGGCGACGAAAATAATTTATTGCAAATCTGCAACAAATTTTGCGATAAATTCCAAAATTCATCGCAAATTAGTAACGAAATTTTCAACAAAAATTTTTTTATTGCAAACTTATTTACATTTCAAACAAATTCATTTTCATCGCAAATATCATCACAAATTTGCGATAAAAAATCAAATTCGTTGAAAATGTTTGCAACGAATCCTGGATTCGTTGCAAAATTTGCGATAAATTTGGCAACCAAAGATTTTCATCGAACAATTTCAATTATTTGGAAAAAACAACAGCAGGATAACTTTGCGATGAATTTAGTATTCATCGCTAATTTGGCAATGATTTTTATTTTCGTCGCTAATTTTGTGACGAAAAATAAAATTTGTCGCAGAATATTGCCACGAAATATGAATTCGTCGCTGAATTTGCAACGATTTAATAATTCATTGCAAATTTTTGCAATGAATATTAAATTAGTCACAAAATTGGCGACGAATATTTGATTCGTCGCCAAATTCCTAATTATCAATATCCCCTCACTTTCCCTTTCTCATTTCTGATCCGATCGATCCTTCCGAAATCCCGTTCGGTATGCATCTCTCCCCTCTTCCCTGCTCTTCTGACCGAAGCAGATCCGGCGTCCACGCTTGTATGACAAGCCACTCACATCTCTCCCTCCTACCTGCCATGAGTAAGCAGGCGGCCGCCAACATGCATCGTGCTCGCATCGGCCTGCCATGAGTAAGCATTGTGGCTCACGGTGGCCTGTAGCGAGCACGAGCACGCGATGCATTCTCGCGGCAGTTACGCACGCAGTAGGGACGTCGCCCCTACCGCATGTCGGTGGCACGGTAGTTGCGTGCGTGGAAGGGACACCCCTGCTCGTCCATTGTGCGACAGGGGTGATGCTCCTGCCGCGCCAGTGCCCTCTACCGCATCATTCGTGTGGCTCTGTCACGTTGATCCTTCTGCATCATTCGCACGATTAGGATCGACGGTTTTATCATACTGATGGACTGACTAGGTTGTTCACCCAGCAAGGACGTTGTTACAGGCGCGTGGGTAGTTCATCGTCGCCCCTGGATCGACACAACTATTGTGTCGACTTTAGATCGTGCACAAAACGTCAACATGTTATTCCAATTAAATTATGTAATATAAATAAAAAATTAATGTTTTATTTTCCATAGGTTTATCGTACTTCATTTTTTAGGTGATCCGCGAGTTTGTAAAGTCTTCTGCTGGGAGCTCATCCGTTCCTTCCATAGAGCAGGTATATTATATATTCTAAAATTTATAACATTATTATTTTATACTACATATAATTAATGTTTAATTTTATATATTTCTTCTCCAAAGATTTTATTATTGTTTTTTTTTCTTTTACATTACTTTTTGTAGGTTTCAAATTTTATGATATAATAAGTACCTTTGTTGATCCATATATTTACAGGATATCATCAGTCTTTGAGAAGATGACCAGCAGTTTCTTATAACTTACAATTTTTTTCTTCGCTCGATTTGTATTGCTATCTATATGTGATATCTTAATTTCTCCGGTCGAATAGTCGACTTCAACTTTTCTCTGACTTAGGCTTGGAATCATATCTAGTAACATGGCATGAAGAGGATCTGTCAAAATTATTCTAACTTCTTATGTCGTCTAGGACACAAGAGTCACTTTAGGACTACACAAGAAGTTAGAATAATTTTGGTAGATTCTTTTCGTGTCATGTTACTAGATATGATTCTGAGTCTAAGCTAGAGGAAAGTTGAAGCTGAGAATTCGACCGAAGAAGTTAAGATACCACATATAGATAGGGATGCAAATCGAGCGAAGAAAAAAATTGTAAGTTATAAGACGTTAGAGAATTTTTTTGATATATTGGTAGATTATTTCGGCGTCTAGTATTGCAGATAAAATATGGTAAGTTTTTTCATATTATTCATTATACATTTGATGAAGATGTGATTCTTTTTTACTTTATTATTCTAATAATTATGATTGATAGTTTCGGTGTGACAGTTATAGATGGAATAGTGATGGAAGAATACTCTCTTCCTCTGCTTCAACCCTTGTATCGGCAAGACATATGTCTTCGCACCCTTCTCCAGCTGTAGGATCTTCTTCTCCAGTTGCAGAATCTTCTGGTTCTCCAACTACAAGATCTCCTTCTCCAGTTGCAAGATCTTCGGTTCTCTAGTTGCAGGATCTCTTTTTCCAGTAAAGATCAATTGTTGAGAGGGAATATACGCGAGAGTTGAGGATGATAGTTATATTTCAATTTTATACCTGAATGTTTCTTGACTGGTATGGTTACATTCGATATTTTTGTATTATAAATTTCATACAATTAATAGTTTATTATTTGTATTGATGAATTATTTTGAATGATTAGATGTGTTTATCAAATTTGATATGTGAATTTTTATATATTGTTATATGTGTTTGGAATACAAATTATAAAAACAGGTAAAAACAATAAATTATATAATAATATTTTTTCATATTATTTTAAATTTGCAATAAAAATAAGGTTCATCGCAAATTTAGCCAAGAAAAAAAAATCATCGGTAATTTGGCGACGAAAATATAATTTTGTTGCAAAATCTGCAACGCCAGTCGATTGGAAAATCCACCAGTCGACTGATTTACTATAGCACCTCACAGAATCTTTGGTAGCCAACTGACCAGTCAAACTAGTCACACGTCAATCGACTGATGGTATTCTTCAGTTGGCTGGGAATGAATATTTTGCAACGAAATTTTTTTTCGTCGCAGATTTGCGACGAAAAAAAATTCGTCGCCAAATTTATTTTTATTCATGAAAATCTATTTATTAGACTTTTGCAATAAATTGTATTTTCGTCGCAGATTTGGCGATGAATATAAATATTTGTCGCTAAATTTGGCGACGAATAGTTATTTTCGTCGCCAAATTTTTACGACGAACTTTTTTTTCATCGCAGATTTGGCGACGAACTATTTTTTCATCGCAGATTTGGCAACAAACTATGTTTCGTCGCCAAATTTGGCGATGAATAATTATTTTCATCGCCAAAGTTTTGCGATGAACTAATTTTTCATCGTAGATTTGGCGACGAATTATTTTTTCGTCGCAGATTTGGCGACGAACTATTTTTTTCATCGCAGAATTAGCAACGGACTATGTTTCGTCACATAATTTAGCGACGAATAATTATTTTCATCGCCAAATTTGGCGACAAATTTTGCAACGAAAATTTTATTCGTTGCAATTTTTACGACGAATTTTTTGTTTTCGTTGCCAAATTTAGCGACGAATTATTTCCAACGAAAAAAAATTCGTTACAAATTTTGTTGCAAACAAATTTTGCAACGAATTTTTATTCAAAATTCGTTGCAAAATTTGTCGCCAAAGACTAAAATTTTTGTAGTGCATGGGGTTTTGCGTTTTGATTGAGCCTCGGTTGGTTGGTTTAGGATTTTCCACTGTGTCTTTTGTTTAAAAAAATGATATATCTCCTCCCCCTTCCCCTCTTGTGTAGTTACTAGTCCTATCACTTGGATATCCCAAACCATCCACTAGTTATATTATCATATATATTGTCAAATATCAAAACACTACTCGAGTCCCACTCAAACTCAATCAACATTGACCTGAGGCAGATTGCACCAACACAATTTAGGAACGGAATTTTGATTCGGTGGCTTAATTAGTGACGAAAAAAAATCAGCATTAATTAGCGATGAATTTTTGTTTTTGTCACTAATTTAGCAATGATTTTTTATTTTCATTACTAAATTTTATGAAAAAACTTATTTTCGACACAAATTTAGCAATGGAATTAAATTTTCGTTGCTAAATCCATCAATGACAAAAAAAGTGTGACGATTTTTTCCATCGTTAATCGATCACTAAATGGGTAACGATCGATTAGCGATAGATAATTCTATCACTATTTGTTGTATTTTTTGTAGTGTATGACAAGGAATAGATGTCTTTTAAAAATGAATGTTTACATATTAATCGAGTGTTTATAAAAAATATAAGTGTGTTTACAAGTCCCTAAAAATACTCACTTTTGACAATCCATCAAAATTAACTAGATGTTCATACCTGTTTGAGGTTGTAAATCACTTTTTGAGGAAATAAACTTGCATTTACCTATAAAAAAAAAGACAGCTGGTAAACTCACATATTATAAATACTTATTGAAGGAATATACTCATGGATGAAAACCTAAAGGTATAAAGCAAAACTCGATGTCCGAACGAAATAAAATCTGAAAATGGGCTTCGCAACCTAGGGCTCTGATACCAATAAAATTGTCACGCCTCGAGAGTATACCGTGCCGAAAAGCAAATGGACGACATCTCCCCTGTACGTGGTAACATATCGGGTTAATACAAGTCCGTAGGCCCACAACTACATAACATATATATGGACAATACTAAACAATACAACCACAACAACACAAAGGTGTGCACCGGTGCGACTTTAACATACTACACAAATACAACACTGATTATAAATTGCCATAATACAAAACAACAGCGGAAGCAAATACGTAGAAAACCCCAATTGTTCGGTGTGAGATGGGATCAGCTGGCGGAGCTCCGAATGTCCAAGGAAATCTTCTACTTGTTACCTGGGCGACAGGAAACCCGGGGTCCGGGGTGGTGAGTATAAACTCAGGGGTAATATATAGAAAGTGCATGAACAACATATAAAGATATAGAGATCTACAAGTATACATGTAAAGATCTACAGGTATACAACATGAGTCCAATAGACATACAGTTCTATCCAAAGCTAGTAACAAGTAACCACAGTATAGTCATACTCAATGTATATACTAAACTGATCAACTGAACATGAAGTAATATACAAACGTACCTGACGGTCTGCAACACCATAAGCTATATCATCCTGAATAGATATACAATAACATAACCCATATACGTACAGAGTCAATCCCATACCTGACCAACACTCAGACATATGAACAGTATATAATCACATGTAATAACATCCCGGTCCATACCACACTATGACATGATGCTAATCAAATGCATACAACAATCTTGACCAACACATATATCATGCTCAACACATAGCAGTATATAATATGCAAATGACATGTATCATGATGTACAAACATATGCAGCAAACAGATACAGTATCTCACAGGCATATATAAAATATATATCAAATACATGCATACATATATATCCGCAATGCATATGCATGACCATGTCTGCGGACCCGTCCAATCACGACCCCAGTATGGCCCGGGTGGCACGACATGACGACTAGCCCGACTCCAGCTGCCACTACTCTCGAGTGACCGAGTTGGGTAGTATGAATGAGTAGCATATAAGCGTAAAAAGCTAACTACTCCCCGGGGGTCCCTGCTACTGGCCGCTCCGTCACTACCCATGAGTAGACGAGTTTCGCACACAGGCAACTGCACGTCACACAACCACCGTCAATAGTGGGCGAGTGCTAATACCACTCTGCACAGTGGTGAGGTGCGAATCTCCAGCTACCACCATCTATAGTGGCCGAGCGCGACACATCCAATGCTCTGCCCTCAACCCTGCTACCACTACCCCGAGTGGCCGGGGAGGCAGGATGACTGACGACCCGTCTCAACTATAAGGGAGACCTAGTCAACATTATGCATGCAAATGTAATGATGCATAGCTCCACACAAGTATCCTCGCAACACTCCCTATCTCACGGGGAGTCCTGGTCAACCAAAAGTCAACTATACGAGGACTACCATCCATAAGACTCTCTCTATCGCACAAAGAGTCATACACATCTGACAGTCAACCACGCTAAGACCTCTAGTCAGTAGCGAGATACTATCGACCATCCATATAACCATACACAGATATACGATCCATAATGGATATACAATCATGCTAGGACCTCTAGTCCATAACCACATACTGACAACCACACATATTTATCTATGCACAGACAACTAGATCCACCATAGATGCACAACTAATATGTGTACGATACAACAATCGACTCCATAACCCAAACTATCACCTAACCCTAGTGATGTAACACAGTAATCCAATCTGAGGTCACAAGGATAACCCTACCACCTGTACTTACTGAACATCCATCGGCTAACACATAATAGGGTTTATAGTTCCTATCCGTGCTAGATAATCAATGAAGTAACAGAGTATATATCTCAAAGGTCAAGGCAGTACAAGCATATGATTAAATAAGAGTGGATCTAAGATCAAAGTAATAGCATAAATTCAAATTCATGCACCAGATCCAGATCAAAACTACCTGACCAGGGTAGATATTACCCACCTGATATATAAATCATGCTGATGATCTTCATGCCCGCAAATCTGTCTTGAATCAAGATCGAAATTGAGCTTTCTCTATACTTCTTCTTGATCCACTTAACAACATCCAATCTGAACTAATTAATTACATTTCATCATACTGATAATAAATCCATTGTGAAACTAGTATTCCAAATCTACACTTACCTGGTGTAGTTCCCACATACCCTAGGCTAGCTAGAAAACAAATCCACTATCGATCTCTAACAATAAGATGTCTGAATAAGTTGACCAATTCATTAATTTGAACCCCCAACCACTGTGAACCACAGTGGTGGTATTCCTTCTCTGTTACAGCAACCTCATAGCTGAATGCCTACAACCACAAGACATCCATAGAGCCAAGCCTCAAAACACAGTGACTGTAGATCACGGGTTGCAATACAAGACAACTGATCACATTATATCCATCGACATTCCATATCGGCACAACAACAACTGCAGAGGACATTGACGAAGAAAGATCGGGAGGTGGCAGTGGTCGAAATCTTGCCCAAGAAGCTCCGATGACAAGAAAATGATGAAATAGCAATTGGTGGTTCTAACAGTGCCTCCAGCTGGATGATCGCCGGAGAACCCCTACTGCCCTCACCACAAGTCCACCAGCTGTGACCCCGAAATTGAAATCAACCCCTATCCTACAGCTGGATCTAGTGAAAAAAAACTCACACTCAAAACTTGCAAACCTGCGGCAATAGCTTCGCGTGATCGAATCCATGGCGTCGTAGCCGCGGCAGGAAGGGATCGATGAAATCCCAGAAGAAGGAAATCAATCTATCTTCCGACCGGAGTGACCTACCGTAGCGACAACATCTTCATGATGCTTACGCGAGAACACCGATGAACTGAGATAGGAGAGCTCGACGGAAACTGGCCGCTGTGGAGATGGGCAATGACGCTGTCTGTCAGGCAACGAAAATGAAGAAAGGATGAGAAATCAGTCATGGATGCCGCAGGCGTTCGACGGAGCTGGCGACTGCTCCGACAATGCTTGAGGGAAAGGGAAGAAGTGGTGGAGAGCTCTCGACGAGAAGGAGCAGCTCAGATCGAGAAAATGTAGAAGGAATCGGCGTAAATCGAAGCTAAGGAAACTCGTGTAGGAGAAATGGGAAGAAGAAATCTGCATCCAAGACGGGTCGAGTCGGATTCGGCCTTATAAACCCACCCCCTTCCGGTTAATTAGCCTAGGTCAAGTCTAAGCTAGCCTATGTTGATCCAACCATCTATTTAAGTTTAAATCTTCCTCGTATGGACTCCTTTTGAATCCAAAAAAATTTCTGTGAACTCCCGAGAAATTATATAAGATAATTCCTTAATCACAGTTTTTTTCGTATCTTACATTCTCCCCTACTACTAAAAATTTGGTCCCCAAATTCCTGACTCATGTACGAGTATGAGATGTCACACAATCATCTCAAGTATCTAGAAAAAAGTCATACTCCTCAAGTGACTAGATGGGTTACTGAGCTCGAATATTACATTCCAGCTCTTATATACACTCTCAATCAACCTATTAAGAGGTCAATAACTGTACCAGAGTGGAGCTCTATACTCATAACCGATGGGAAACTTTGCCAGAATCGTAAGGTGAATCCTGAATCACTATCAGAAATAATACTCAAGGTTACTTCATGGATATAATTCCATCAAGTGACCCAACGAAATTCATCTTATGGCTCAGAAAGAAATGAGCGGACCTAGCTAATCGATCATCGATTACCCAAATCACATCCAGTCCTTCCCGAAATCCAGATAATCTCCCAACGTTTTTCATCGTACTAGGCTACCACTTCCATCACGGTACGTAACCCTACTGGTCACCAATATTCCACCTTTACATGTTGTCACACCAACATCAAGCTACGAACTCAACCATGTTCCACATGTCGTTCTACCACCAAGAACGTTGCATCACTATATAGCAACTACTCAATAGCTAGCCAAAACTCTATGAGCACTTCCGCTCCATACATTTACAATCAAGATAATAACTGCTAAGCTCCACGTCTCGTAGTTCCTCAACTGACGTAGGCATAAGACACGTCTCATACAACTGCAACGGAATCGTTCCAATCCCTGAAATGTTGCATCTATGTGCAGTACCCTTCCATCCCCAACGGAAGGACTAATTAACACTGATGCAAAAGTTAGCCACTGTCTAGGCTCTGAAACCTAGCTTCACAAACTTCCGACCAGGTGATTCTCATCACCTTCTTGGTCCAACAAATCCACAGTATAGTAACGCTAGTAACATCCTATCAACCTCTACAGTATCAACCAGATCAATCCAAGGAAGCCACAACTTCCCTTAAGATTGTGAATATATCCCAAAAATATATCATCCACAGATATGGTGACAATCGATCTCAAATACTCCAAGAGTACTTGATTCCTCAAATCCATGAACGACTAAATCGTCGATAAGTCTAACAACATTATCAACATCTCCTAAAATTCATACCAAGTATGAAATGTCGTCTCCTACACACTTGTATCCTTTTACTTTAGGCTGATGATATATCAATCATCACACCAACAAGGGTAATTGTATGACATCAAGTCACTACAATATCAACACTCTAATCCTAGATCAACCCTAGGGTATACCCTGGTGTCCTTTAGCTGATCTAAACAGATCCTTTATCCTCAACGAAGGATATCCATTTTCAAACTCTACTGCATTCCATCATTGATAATCGATGCATAACCTCAAAGGTTCATCTCTCTCTTAATAATGAGTTATGAGTCTTCTCAAGAAGAACCACTAGGACAGATAAATCTCCCATCCAATACCTCATGTAATCGCAACTTACGTTCTTCCAATTTCCTCAGTGTTCAGCAACACTGATACCAATAAAATTATTTCCCAGTATGAGGTTTTCAATATCAGAACTATTTCCGAAATCACCCCCAATCGTATATTTCACTTGCCCATGCAA
This sequence comes from Wurfbainia villosa, assembly GCA_025175895.1. NCBI lineage: Eukaryota > Viridiplantae > Streptophyta > Magnoliopsida > Zingiberales > Zingiberaceae > Wurfbainia > Wurfbainia villosa. The sequence goes on along the minus strand of CM046007.1, from coordinate 13,336,945 downwards.
TGACAAGCCCAGGAGTTCATCCAAAACTATATCCGAATACTCTTGGATTATACGCATATCCGAGAGACATAGCATACTGTCATTTCAACCATTTAACTATCCGTAAAGATATGTCTATAGTAGAGGTATGTCTAGTAAAGACTAAGGGTATCCCTTGACTTCTTGGTTGTTGATCAACATCTCACCTGACGGTAGAGAACATCACCAACCCACAAGTCGATAGGAACCCTTCGAATCCTGTCCAAGAATGTTCTAGACAAAGATACCTGTAAACTACCAGTATCTCTCGATATATTCGCAAATAGGGTAACCTAAAGTAATACCCCGAAGGACCGATCCTTCGGTCTTCTATACTTCTTCTCGAGTAATGATGTAAACTTGCCTAACATTTATTCTTGACGGCTGAGCTCAAGTAGCTGCAAAAGTCTGCCATGGAGGAACTGAAATCAACTACTGAAATTGAGGTACAAACTGAAACAACTGCAATGGAGATGGTAAACACTATTGTACTGGCAAAGGGTACACCACTAGTTGAAAAATATTGAAGAACTGCCAACATCGTAGCATGCTCCAACTCTGCAAATAGTATAACTACGTCTGAAGAATACAGCATAGATACGACTATCGTCGTATACTCTCTCTCCTCTGTACAAATCATAACCATGCCTGGGAAGGTAACAGTTGCTGTCGTCTGGATAGATAATAGTTGTTTTCTGAACGTCTGAGTCTTCTGAGATGTCTTCTGCTGATAGTGTTGAGTAACTCGCTTCTCTCGACTGGAAGTATCAAAGATCTCCACTATATCTGAGGTAGTAGATCGCTGCTGAAGTGATAATCCATTCTTCTGTCATGATCTCGGCTTTCGAGGTTATGGATCGTCCGCTCGAAAGCTTCATCCATAGTCTTCAACGGAGTCTTCAAAGTACGTCCTCATATGTACTGGATGCTTATAGTAGAAATGGATAAAATGATCCATCAGATAATCTGACTCTGCGTCTCGTCGTGACCTGCACTGCACACACATAATCCCTTCGGAGTCTTTCTTCTGAGTTCACTGATAAACATAAGAAAATGCTGACGATCTGCAATCGGTCTTCTATAATCGGAAAACTCTCCAATAGTAGCTCATGACTCATAACTCCAATCTCACTCCTTTTATCCAACATTTGGAGACTTCGGATTCCAATAATTTAACTTGCAATGTCTGCTTATCAAATCTCCAACTCTTAAAACACCAGCTACGGAGTCATTTCTATACACATGACCCGGTCTAATACCTTCAGGTAGGATCTTGTAGGAGATCCAAACATCCTGATCAAGATGTCAACCGATAAACCGTAGGTGGCTTAAGACATGTCGATCACATTCTCGAGCTATTAGGTGGTCGTAACCCTCGCAAGTCTAACGACTCTGCATGGTACTTTCATTACCAACGATCACTTAACCTAAAGCTCAAGAATTCCCTGACAATGAGTCAAAGAAGATGACATGAGAATATACTCTCTCACAATATCACTACACCGTAACAAAGTGATGTGTTATTTCCTACATCTTCCACCAAATACCGGCTAGATCCGGATAATGGTATTCAACTAACACTACTATCTTCGTATAACACGAGTTAAGTACTCAAAAGTACTCTCAATGTTATACAACCTAGAACAACTAATCCAGGGATCAAAATCCCTATGATACACCGTAAAATAATCCTCTACTATCTGCATCAGTAATAGTATACTCACTTAGTCCATTACTCCATAGGTAATGATCTGACTAACATAATTAGTGAAAATCCTTAGGACTGTAATCTTTGATCTCCACAAGAGATGTGACTACCTAATCCCTACTTTCCGACTCGGTATCAGTCGACTTCTCAAAGGTAATTACATTTTCGATAGCAGGTACATGTCTAATAACCTCCACATGTCATTTTCGGGGGCTAACTCAAACCATGATTACGAATAGCAACTAACACACTACCAGTCATCCCTATTATAAGCAACTAAATGCATAGCCAACAGAAGGATATGTAATAATAGTTAACATACCTTAAACCTTGTAGCTCGGAGATGTCTGCAACAGCCAGATCCCAGAACTCACAAACCAAAACCGAGTAAAGAAAAACTCGATGTCCAAACGAAATAAAATCCGAAAATGGACTTCGCAACCTAGGGCTCTGATACCAATAAAATTGTCACGCCCCGAGAGTATGCCGTGCCGAAAAGCAAACGGACGACATCTCCCCTGTATGTGGCAACATATCGGGTTAATACAAGGCCCGTAGGCCCACAACTACATAACATATATATGGACAATACTAAACAATACAACCACAACAACACAAAGGTGCGCACCGGTGCGACTCTAACATACTACACAAAAACAACATACAAACCAACAACCAAATACAACGCTGATTATACATGGCCATAATACAAAACAACAGCGGAAGCAAATACGTGGAAAACCCCAATTGTTCGGTGTGAGATGGGATCAGCTGGCGGAGCTCCGAACGTCCAAGGAAATCTTCTACCTGTTACCTGGGCGACAGGAAATCCAGGGTCCGGGGTGGTGAGTATAAACTCAAGGGTAATATATAGAAAGTGCATGAACAACATATAAAGATATAGAGATCTACAAGTATACATGTGAAGATCTACAGATATACAACATGAGTCCAATAGACATACAGTTCTATCCAAAGCTAGTAACAAGTAACCACAGTATAGTCATACTCAATGTATATACTAAACTGATCAACTGAACATGAAGTAATGTACTAACATACCTGACGGTCTGCAACACCATAAGCTATATCATCCTGAATAGATATACAATAACATAACCCATATACGTACAGAGTCAATCCCATACCTGACCAACACTCAGACATATGAACAGTATATAATCACATGTAATAACATCCCAGCCCATACCACACTATGACATGACGCTAATCAAATGCATACAATAGTCTGGACCAACACATATATCATGCTCAACACACAGTAGTATATAATATGCAAATGACATGTATCATGATGTACAAACATATGCAGCAAACAAATGCAGCATCTCATAGGCATATGTAAAACATATATCAAATACATGCATACATATATATCAGCAATGCATATGCATGGCCATGTCTGCGGACCCGTCCAACCACGACCCCAGTATGGCCCGGGTGGCACGGCATGACGACTAGCCCGACTCTAGCTGCCACTATTCTCGAGTGACCGAGTTGGGTAGTATGAATGAGTAACATATAAGTGTAAAAATCTAACTGCTCCCCGGGGGTCCCTGCTGCTGGTCGCTCCATCACTACCCATGAGTAGACGAGCTCCGGACACAGGACAACTGCACGTCATACAACCACCGTCTATAGTGGGCGAGTGCTAACACCACTCTGCACAATGGCCAGGTGCGCATCTCTAGCTACCACCATCTATAGTGATCGAGCGCGGCACATCCAATGCTCTGCCCTCAACCCTGCTACCACTACCCCGAGTGGCCGGGGAGGTAGGATGACTGACGACCCGTCTCAACCACAAGGGAGACCCAGTCAACATTATGCATGCAAATGTAATGATGCATAGCTCCACACAAGTATCCTCGCAACACTCCCTATCTCACGGGGAGTCCTGGTCAACCAAAAGTCAACTATGCGAGGACTACCATCCACAAGACTCTCTCTATCGCACAAAGAGTCATACACATCTGACAGTCAACCACGCTAAGACCTCTAGTCAGTAGCGAGATACTATCGACCATCCATATAACCATACACAGATATACGATCCATAATGGATATACAATCATGTTAGGACCTCTAGTCCATAACCACATACTGACAACCATACATATTTATCAATGCACAGACAACTAGATCCACCATAGATGCACAACTAATATGTGTACGATACAACAATCGATTCCATAACCCAAACCATCACCTAACCCTAGTGATGTAATACAGTAATCCAATCTGAGGTCACAAGGATAACCCTACCACTTGTACTTATTGAACATCCATCGGCTAACACATAATAGGGTTTATAGTTCCTATCCGTGCTAGATAATCAATGAAGTAACAGAGTATATATCTCAAAGGTCAAGGCAGTACAAGCATATGATTAAATAAGAGTGGATCTAAGATCAAAGTAATAGCATAAATCCAAATTCATGCACCAGATTCAGATCAAAACTACCTGACCAGGGTAGATATTACCCACCTGATATATAAATCATGCTGATGATCTTCATGCCCGCAAATCTGTCTTGAATCAAGATCCAAATTGATCTTTCTCTATACTTCTTCTTGATCTACTTAACAACATCCAATCTGAACAAATTAATTACATTTCATCTTACTGATAATAAATCCATTATGAAACTAGTATTCCAAATCTACACTTACCTGGTGTAGTTCCCACATACCGTAGGCTAGCTAGAAAACAAATCCACTATCGATCTCCAACAATAAGATGTCCAAATAAGTTGACCAATTCATTGATTTGAACCCCCAACCACTGTGAACCACAGTGGTGGTATTCCTTATCTGTTACAGCAACCTCACAGCTGAATGCCTACAACCACAAGACATCCACACAGCCAAGCCTCGAAACACAGTGACTGTAGATCACGGGTTGCAATACAAGACAACTGATCACATTATATCCATCGACATTCCATATCGGCACAGTAGCAACTGTAGAGGACATTGACGAAGAAAGATCGGAAGGTGGCAGTGATCGAAATCTTGCCCAAGAAGCTCCGATGACAAGAAAATGATGAAATAGCAATCGGTGGTTCTAACAGTGCCTCCAGCTGGAAGATCATCGGAGAACCCCTGCTGCCCTCGCCACAAGTCCACCAGCTGCGACCCCGAAATAGAAATCAACCCCTATCCTACAGCTGGATCTAGTGAAAAAAAACTCACACTCAAAACTTACAAACCTGCGGCAACAGCTTCGCGCGAACGAATCCATGGCGTCGTAGCCGCAGCAGGAAGGGATCGATGAAATCCCGGAAGAAGGAAATAAATCTATCTTTCGGTCGGGGTGATCTATCGTAGCGGCAACATCTTCGCGCTGCTTACGCTAGGACACTGACGAACTAAGATAGGAGAGCTCGACGGAAACTGACCGCTGTGGAGATGGGCGATGATGTTGTCTGTCGGGCGACGGAAATGAAGAAAGGATGAGAAATCAGTCGTGGCTGTTGCAGGCATTCAACGGAGCTGGCGACTGCTCCGACAATGTTTGAGGGAAAGGGAAGAAGTGGCGGAGAGCTCTCGGTGAGAAGGAGTAGCTCAGATCGGGAAAATGCAGAAGGAATCGGCGCAAATCGAAGCTTAGGAAACTCACGTAGGAGAAATGGGAAGAAGAAATTTGCGTCCAAGAAGGGTCGGGTCGGGTTCGGCCTTATAAACCCACCCCCTTCCAGTTAAATTAGCCTAGGTCAAGTCTAAGCTAGCCTATGTTGATCCAACCATCTATTTAAGTTTAAATCTTCCTCGTATGGACTCTTTTTGAATCCAAAAAAATTTCTGTGAACTCCCGAGAAATTATATAAGATAATTCCTTAATCACAGTTTTTTTTTTCGTATCTTACACACGCACTCCCAATAGACTTAGCATCAATCGATTGGTGGAAGACACTAGTTGATTAGTGATACTATAGCAGGGAATAGAATATTCTTTAGTCGACTAGCCTAACGTCAGTCAACTAATGATCATAGGTTGTTGACTGGTGATCTAGAATTTGCAATGAAAATATTTTTTCATCGCAAAATCTGCGACGAAATATATTTTCATAACAAATCTAGAAAGAAAAGCAAAATAATACTATGATATAACCAACTATTTCTACCTGTTTTTATAAATTTTACAACCAAAATACATATAAAATGATTCAATAAAATTTTACCATCTAGCAATATCAAACGTATCACATATCAAACTCCATAAACATCTAATTATTCAAAATGAAATAATACTAAATCAACAATACCGATAACAAATCATTCATCGTAGATATTAAACTTATACATCCATATCGAATGTGACAAGTCAAATAATATTTGGATATAACAATTTAAACATAACCACCATCATCACCACAATCATAAAAAAAATCATCTTCATCATCATTTGCATCAGTAGGAGGAGATCGAGGAGTAGGTAGTTGACTTAAAGCAGAGGTTAATTGAAGATGTTGCATGATCAACATTTGTTCATTTAAATCCTTGACTTCCTGATCCCTCTGTCTTTGTAAAGTATGGACATCTTCAAGTTCATTATCTTTTTGCACTAGTAACTCCTTCAAATGGCTAACCTCTTCGGTCAACAGATTTATTTCTGTTCTTACTGCCGATGAGGCTGAAAAAGATGTACCAGGGACTTTATAAGATCGGCTCAAAGAATCAAGTCTAACTATTCTTCTGCCTTTCGATCTGCCAGTCGCTTCGAGCCACATATTCATATTTTCAATAGATGGCTCAGATTCGACAACATCATCATTTGCACTCGAATTTCTCTATACAAGTTCATCATATTTCTTGTGTATTTAAAGGGAAAAAGTTAAATCCTATAAAATGAGTTAAATTTTTGAAAAATACAAACCTTCATTATTTTAACTCTCTCCCTACTTCACGTTTTGTCTTTCTTTTGAAATGTACGGGTGAAAGTGTGAATGAATAATAGCTCAGCTCACATTTCATTGGTCTAAACAAACATCATTATAAATAATAAAATAGCACATATTAAATTCAAAAATTAGGATTTGAAAAAACTCACCAATCGATGTTTATGTTCATCGATATTGATTGAGCCTCCCGAATACGTCGTAGATGAAGCTCCAGAATTATAAGTTTGATTTTTCTTATTTTATTGACTCCTTAGTTTGTTATCCTCAGATCTCCAATATTGAGCAATATTATTCCAATCTTCCTCGGTTATCCAGTATGGCTTTTTAGATCTAGTTTTCGCGTGATTTAGTACGTTTCTAATGTGATCGCCACACTTTTTCTTAAAAATCCTCCTTATATCCAGTATTTCAGTCTTCTCCCAAGTAAATACCCACTGCAATGGAGAAAAAAATTCTATGATTATATTAACTAAAATTATATATATAAATTTATTGGAACAACTTAGTTTGAATTCATTTCACCATAGATTTTCTGTGTCTTCTGGAGTGCTTGTATAAGTCATGAAAGCTTCACCCCAATAGTTATTTACTATTTTATTAATCTCGTGAATAACATGTGCATAATTTATAAATCTATCATAAAATAAAACACAATCCATGTTAAATATTTATGAAAAATAATCTTATTAAAAACATAGATAATTTAAAAATTGAATACTTACGAATCTCTACGAGGGGATATCAACTCTCTCGTATCTATCCTCTCAGTAATTGGAGAAGATATATTAACAAGTACATGTTGAGAACTAAAAGATCCTGCAACTGGAGAAGGAGATGAAAGTACATTACCTGCAAGAGAATCAAACTGCATTGGTGCTAAAGCAGGTGAAGAGTGTGATCTTCCATCAGTACTCTGTCTTTGACCGCCACGTCAAAACTATCAATCATAATTATTAGAATAATAAAATAAAAAAATATATTTTCATTGGATGTATAACGAAGAATATGAAAAACTGATCATATTTAATTTGAAGTATTAAATCATTGAAATAATCTACGAATATGTCAAAAATTTTCTCAAATAATAACCTATAGAAAAAAAAGATAATTCATTAAAATATCAAATATATGAAATTAAGAATGAGATAGGAAATAAAAAAATATTTGATACGGAATAAAATCATAGTCCTCATTGTCGTTTTCATCCTCATCTTCTATCTCTTTAATATCATTATCCTCCTCCTCCTCCTCATCGTCATCCTCATCCTCTATCTCAAAATTAAATTCCTTATCTTCATCTTCATTAATTTCACTTGCATCAACGTCGATCACAACGACGCTAGGATCTCATAATGTTGAAATATTATATTCTTCGATCTGAAATGTATTCACAACTTCATCTTGCTAATATGCTATGTCTTTCCAACGTTCCTTAAATTTTTTTCCATGCTTTTGTTTTACAAATAGCCCACCAATCAATTTTGTCATGTTTCAAACTAGGATATGAAGTATAAAATAGTTGAATCGCTTGTTGTGCCAACACAAATGGTTCATACCTCTTTATATAATTTTTTATGATTTATTTCAGCCAAATTAAACTATGGATGCACCTTCATGTCTTTGACAGGATCAAACCAACAATACATAAATAAAACAACTAGCAAATCTGAGACAGGGTACTCTACCTCTAAAATTTCATCTACCAAACCATAAAAATCATTCATTGTACCTCCATCGTTAGATGACTAAACACAAACTCTACTATTCATTATAGTTTTTCCTATTTCATATGCTTAAGTATGAAAATTATATCCGTTTATGAGATATGTCAACCAAGTTTTCACCATTGATTTTGGACACCATGATAGATGGATTAGCAATTCTTGCTCAATGTGAGCTTGATTATCATGAACCTAAAGTCAAATAAATATGTGTTAAAGTCAAGATTTAACCAATTGATTATTATAAACTACTTAAATATTTTTTGAACAATGGTGCAAATTCTTCATCGCAGAAATGATCAAACTCAAGTGTCGGAAGCTCAGAATATAAGTTTTGGAAAATCCTACCATAAAAATAATTATAACACGAACAATAATTTAGGATATAAGAAATACATAGTATAACATATATATACTAATTGAAATAAGGCATTACTTTTGGACAATTCAGTAAAATATATGTGTGGGTTGCTCGTCATTCTTGACCAGTTAAGTATCTACGTGTACAAGATCCACTCGATCAACCAAGATAGTTAAAAATTGAGAATGACTCCAAATTTGGATTAATAGGACCCTCGTCATTTCTTCCTGCTCCACCTTTTGTATTGAACGTGAGGTTCAAAATAATATGATACAAAAGTTATAACTTCATCCACAATATATACATTAACAATAGAAGCCTCAACATGTGCTTTATTTTTCACTTTTTTCTTCAAGTGATAGAGGAATCTAATAGTAATAAAACAAAATATATTAGAAAATAACATATACTAAAATTAGTCAATTTATAATGCACTAACAACAATCAAAGAAAATGAAAAATTCACCTTTCAAATGGACACATCTATCGAAATTGAACAGGACCTCCAACTTTGGCCTCATATGGCAAGTGAACCAAAATATGTTCTATGGAATCAAAAAAGATGGTAGAAATATTCTTTCTAAATTACATAGAATGATTGGAATGTCCTTCTCTAATGTCTCCATGTGTGAACGACTCAATATTGTCAAGCAAATATCATGAAGGAAAATACATAACTCCGTAATGACACCCCATACAAAATTTGATAATATTTCTTTAAAAACAATAGGAATTAGTCTTTCTATGAATATATAATAGTCATGACTTTTTAAACTAATTAATTTGTATTCTTTCAAATCGACGCATCTTTCAAGATTAGAAACATAACCATAAGGAAATCTCATTGATTTCAACCATTCACAAACAATCCATCTCTGATCCTTATGTTGGGGGATCGAACGGCCGGCTAGAGGGGGGTGAATAGCCCTCTTACGATGGATGTCAGAATTTACTCGTTCTTCTTGCGTTGCTTGTCTACGATTGTCGTTAGCGCAGCGGAATAACAATAATAATGAAACTAACAACAATACACAATCACACAACACAAGATATACGTGGTTCGGAACCGAATGGTTCCTACTCCACGGGCGAGCTCACCGAGCTCTAGTTATGCGCACGACACTAACTATAACACTCCTTCTCGACAACACGTCGGAGGTGGAGAAACCTCTCACAAGTAATTACAATGTAATATAGAAATATAAGCAAATACACAAATACAATACAAAAGAAAACTTTCACCGATTGCTTTGATCGCTTTGCTTGTTGCTTGCTTTGATTGGCTCTTGAAGGACTGGAATGCAACAGCAATTCCTCTCCAATAGCTCCACAAAAACCATTGCAAAAACCTCCATCTCGAGCTCCTTTTATAACCTGCATCGAGATGTTTTCGCGCCTAGCAGTCGACTGCCAAAAGGCCCCAGTCGACTGCCCCTGTAGTCATTGTCTCACAACGGCCAGATCCACGTCGGACAAGTTCCAACGGATCACCTACCAGTCGACTGATGATGCCCATCAGTCGACTGGTGACCCAGTAGTCGACTGCCCAGTCGGCTACGGAGTGTTCTGTACTCGCGACACTTCCATCAGTCGACTGCCAAGCACAAAACCCTAGCCTTACACTAGTCGAACTCTAGTCGACTTAGACCAGTCGAACCGGCACCTATGCCAGTCGACTAACGTCGGGCAAAACCTCAAACACCAAGTTGTTTGAGCATCCGACCGTCGGGTAAACCCTCAAACATCAAGTTTGAGCCTCCGACACTCAGTCCACCATATCCCTCATGGAGTTCCCCACCGAAGCTCTCTTCCCTCGGCCTACGTCCCTCGGATGCGCCAAGCGCACGGCTTCGCAACGCCATCCTTCGCGTCTCATACCCTAGAAGTATGCTTCCCTTTGGGCTCACTCCATTCGCTCCCCGTCCGGCGGTCCCTCGGATGCACCAAGCGCACGGCTTCGCAATGTCATCCTTCACCAACTCAAGGACCCCGAGCCTAGTGAACTTACCAAGTCCTTAAGACTTCCCATATGCACCAAGCGCATGGCTTCACAATGCATTTCTCACCAAGCACCAAGCGCACAGCTTCGCAATGCTTTGGATTTCCCATGCCAAGCACCAAGCGCACGGCTTCGCAATGCTTTGGACTTTCCCATGCCAAGGCTTCCCCCTTGGACTTCCACACCAAGCTCCATGCTTGGGTTTTCCATGCCAACCACATGTTGGACTTTCCCATGACAATCCCATGTCATGAGTTTTGTCTATCATCAAAATACCATCAAGGTACTGCTGGGCCGATTGCACCAACAATCTCCCCCTTTTTGATGATTGACAAAACTACCATCTCAAGTCTACCAATTCTCCCATGTTGGAAATTCTCATATCCCAATGAGAATTCCAACGAACCCTAATTGATAACTTGGTAACTTCTCCCCCTTTTTGACATTACATCAAAAAGGTCCTCCCCAAGGGTATGAATGTCTCATATCCCAATGAGATCTTACAATCTCTCCCTTGGAGGAACACATGCCTACAATCTTTCTAGTGATCCCATATCACTCAAAGAGAGGCAACCCAATTTTCCTCCCATGAGGAAATACACATCCATCTTCCCATGATGGATACCTCCCCCTAGAGGCTTGCTCCCCCTTGACTATTGCACCAACAATATCCTTGGAGAGTCCCTAAGCCAATAGGAACATTAACCAAATCAAAATTAAGGCAAAGTTCAACAATGAACTCTCTTCCACCTTAAAGTTGATACTCTCCCTAAAACCCTTCTCCTAATCCATGTCCAATAGATTTCCACCCTCTCTAATGCTCTCCCAAGCATATCCTAGGGTTAGGAGTGGTTAAGGAACCTTAACCTAGCTGAACATGGGCCTAACCAACAAGATTTACCCGAAATCAGCTTGGTCAATGATTGAAATCGTAAATCGATCATTGTCACCCCATCGATCGCCATTCATGGTCCAAAAATGGATTTCCGAAATCCATAAGTAAATATATGTAATTTTAAAAATCTTGAAAATGCATACGTATAATACTTATCCTAAACACTATGGGTGAAAAATATTGGAAAATTATTTTACCCACTAAATTAGGAGATTGATACAAAGTTCAAAAGTTTAGAAAAGCTTCAATAAAGAGCCCTCTTTGTATCATCCCATTCAATGGTGATAGCTATCAAAAGATAGGCTTCACTAAGGTTTTTCAAAAATATTTTCAAAAAGTTTTCAAAACCTTTAATTTCTTTTCCTTAAACATCTCACTTATATCTAGATGTGTAAAAACTCATTCAAGGCAATTAATCTAGTGAGATGTGGGTTTTTGTTCTTTAAAATGGTCTCATGCATATTTCTAGGCAATATTATTTGATTCCCATCAAATCATGCCATAGTCCTTAATTTCCTTTTAATTTATGCATGATGATTATGGCATAAATATGATTTAAGTAAAAACATATGCCAATATCATGATGTCATGACATGTGAATGATGTTTTAGCATACATGACATATAAGGATAAGTCTAAGCATGATCATGACATTTTATAGATAAAAATGAAAATGATGTCATGACATGGCAAGGCAAATAAAGTATGACAAGTAAAATATACTAAGGTATAGAATACCTAAGTGTTAAAATTAAATTGCCATTTCTAGGAATTAAATTCATTTTGCCTTAATGCCATTCATTTCCCTAGTGTGCCAAAAACCCAAAATGGCACACCAATACCTCTAAGACCTAAATGTGCCAATTTAAATCATTTTTAACTTCACAAGCACATTGGCACACCCTAATGTGTCAACTCTACTATGGTTAGGTTAACTACCCATCCACTTAGGGTTGACACACCATAACCCATTTAGCGTGAATCGATCACGCTTTTAGGAACCCAATATCTATTGGAGCTCCTTGGGTTAACAAGGTATTCCCTAGGGATAACTTCCCTAGATACCTTCCTAATGACCCTTTTAGGCTTTGAAGCCATAGTCTTTTGGGTCTTTCCTAGGTCAACTCTAGAGGTGACTCCTCCATTGACCTTCTTAGTGGCTACATTTGATTTCCTTGAGGTGTTAGCCACTAAACACATACCATGGCTAGACTTAGGGATGACTTCCCTATTAACCTTGGTTTTCCTAGACCTAGATGTGGTTCCATTATTAAATGGAACATTATGGTAGGACATAGGTTTGTGACCCAAACCCTCCTTGCCCTTAGACCGTTTGTGAACCTTAGGTCTTGACTTTTGGGTATTTGACCCTAGAATTGAGTTTTCTATGATTCTAAGGGTTTTCTCCATTCTCTCAAGTCTTGATCTCAAGACTTGGTTTTCTAACTCCAATTTCCTCAATTTTGAATTTTCATTTGGTTTTTGGGAGTTGGTTTTTTTCTTAGGCATATGCCTAGATTTCTTGGGATTAATACCCAAATTCTCTTCAATTCTTCTAATTGATTTCCTAGGTAGGATAGATCTAGTGCTTTGAGTCCTAGGTTTGTCCTTAGTTATATGAACATGCTTGGCACCTAGAAAATACACCTTATTATTTCTCCTAGCATGCTTTTCATTAATAATGGCAAGAGAACTAAAATAATTTTTAGCATGCTTTTTGACTTTAGGAATTAAAGGTGCATTAACTAAATGTACCTTAGGGTTAGCTTTAAGAGCTCCCCCTACATGAGTTGCACCTTCTTGCCCTTTCTTCCTCCCCCTAGGGCATTGGCTTCGGTAGTATCCCTTTTGATTGCATTTGAAGCACACAATGTGCTCTTTGCTCTTGATTTTGGGAACACCGGCATCGTTTGACTTTGGGTTGACTTTTGGTGTCGATGCCTTCTTCTTAGCCAATTTAGGACATTTACTCTTGTAGTGCCCTTTCTCCCTACACTCAAAGCATATTATGTGATTTTTATTTAAAATTACAACACTTGAGTTACCTAGGGAGTTGGTGGAGGCCTCTTCACTTCTTCCGGAGGTAGAAGCTTCATTTTGATCTTGCTCCGGAATCGAAATCCTTTCCTCCCCCTCAACGCTAGAGGTGGAGGTCTCCACCAAGTCATCCACATCTTCAAAAGTGGATGGTGATTCTTCTTCGACATTCTCCTCTACTTGTGCCGATTGGGAATTTTCTTGGAATTTCATTACCTTATTCCATAATTCCCTTGCATCCCTATAATCACCCAATCTAGACCAAATAGTGTTAGGTAACAAATTACTAATCAACTTGATTACCTCAAGATTTGTCTTGAAATCCTTGACTTGGTCTTGGGTCCACCTTGACTTCTCAATTTGCTTGTTGTTTTTATCCCTAGGCATTTCAAAACCATTTTCTATAATAATCATAAAATCAAAATCGGTTTCTAGGTATACCTCCATCCGTTTTCTCCACCAAGCAAAATCTCCATCGAATTTCGGTGGATGGATGAAGCCAGCCATTTGTAGTGCTCTCGCGGTGGTTAGTCCTTGAAGAGCGACCTCGCTCTGATACCACTTGTTGGGAGATCGAACGGCCGGCTAGAGGGGGGTGAATAGCCCTCTTATGATGGATGTCGGAATTTACTTGTTCTTCTTGCGTTGCTTGTCTACGATTGTCGTTAGCGCAGCGGAATAACAATAATAATGAAACTAAAAACAATACACAATCACACAACACAAGATATACGTGGTTCGGAACCGAATGGTTCCTACTCCACGGGCGAGCTCACCGAGCTCTAGTTATGCGCACGACACTAACTATAACACTCCTTCTCGACAACACGTCGGAGGTGGAGAAACCTCTCACAAGCAATTACAATGTAATATAAAAATACAAGCAAATACACAAATACAATACAAAAGAAAACTTTCACCGATTGCTTTGATCGCTTTGCTTGTTGCTTGCTTTGATTGGCTCTTGAAGGACTGGAATGCAGCAGCAATTCCCCTCCAATAGCTCCACAAAAACCATTGCAAAAACCTCCATCTCGAGCTCCTTTTATAACCTGCATCGAGATGTTTTAGCTCTAGCGATCGTGCCAAAAGGCCCGATCATTGCCACGTAGTCGTTGTCTCACAACGACCAGATCCACGTCGGACAAGTTCCAACGGATCACCTACCAGTCGACTGATGATGCCCATCGATCATTTGGTGACCCAAATCGCCCGCCCGATCGGCTCACGGGCGTTCTATGCTCGCGACACTCCCATTAGTCGACTGCCATCCCTCGGCAGTCGACTGCTGTCGACATCAGTCGACTGCCAAGCACAAAACCCTAGCCTTACACCAGTCGAACTCTAGTCGACTTAGACCAGTCGAACCGACACCTATGCCAGTCGACTGACGTCGGGCAAAACCTCAAACACCAAGTTGTTTGAGCATCCGACCGTCGGGTAAACCCTCAAACATCAAGTTTGAGCCTCCGACACTCAGTCCACCTTATCCCTCATGGAGTTCCCCACCGAAGCTCTCTTCCCTCGGCCTACGTCCCTCGGATGCACCAAGTGCACGGCTTCGCAACGCCATCCTTCGCGTCTCATACCCTAGAAGTATGCTTCCCTTTGGGCTCACTCCATTCGCTCCCCGTCCGGTGGTCCCTCGGATGCACCAAGCGCACGGCTTCGCAATGCCATCCTTCACCGACTCAAGGACCCCGAGCCTACTGAACTTACCAAGTCCTTAAGACTTCCCATATGCACCAAGCGCACGGCTTCACAATGCATTTCTCACCAAGCACCAAGCGCACGGCTTCGCAATGCTTTGGATTTCCCATGCCAAGCACCAAGCGCACGGCTTCGCAATGCTTCCCCCTTGGACTTCCACACCAAGCTCCATGCTTGGGTTTTCCATGCCAACCACATGTTGGACTTTCCCATGACAATCCCATGTCATGAGTTTTGTCTATCATCAAAATACCATCAAGGTACTGCTGGGCCGATTGCACCAACACCTTATTCAATGTATAAATTGCTTTTAGCTTTGGTCCCCTACTATTTTCAACATTAAGAGTTGGTTGTTTACAAATGAGATGCATATCCTTTCTTGTATTCAGATTGTCTTTTATTTTTCCAATAATATCCATCAATGTATTTATCAGATTATAAAAAATATTCTTCTCAATTAATGAATCAAATGACTCTGTTAATATGGTAAATCCCAAAATATACTTTGTTTAGTCCATTTATGCGCACTTCCATATCCATATGTTGTAACATTTGGGTCTTCAATAATAGATGGAAAGTTAAGCACTCTATGTCATATGCATTCACCGGTTAATCTCAATGGTGGAGGTGTTCTTTCAATTCTTTTTTTTAGTGAATTCTTCTTTATTTCTTCTAAATTTATGATTTAGTGGTATAAATTATCTATGACAATCAAAATAACTCGCCTTCTTTTCATGTTTCAATCTAAATGACTTTGATCTCTTCATACATATTGGACATCCTAAAATTGAAGCAGTACTCCATCCCGATAATATATTATAAGTTGAAAAATCATTTACGGTCCAAAGAAGTGCAACTTTCATTATAAACATTTGATTAGTATGAACATCATATGTAGAAACACCCTCATTCCATAGTTGTTTGAGCTCCGCAATTAGTGGTTGCATGTAAACATCTATTAACTTTTTTGGATTTTATGGGCCAAGAATAATCAATATTAAAAACATATACGATGTTTTCATACACACACCGGATGACAAATTATATGGAGTTAAGATAACTGGCCAACAAGAATAAGTTTTTCCTGATTTGCCAAATGGAGCAAATCTATCAGCACAAAGACCTAACCTAATGTTTTGAGTCTCATTCGCAAACTCAAGATATATTCCATCAAAAATTTTCCATGCCTCTGCCAAGTCATGTGTTCAGCAATGAGCTTTGATGCATAAAGTCTTTACAATCTAGGAGTTAAAAGTAAATAGAATATTTATCTGTATGATTTACGTCGCTTATTACAACCAAATCTCATAGTACTCTTATACCTACATTAATTACAGAATTTACAAATCTCTACATCTGCAATATCTCCCCAATATAACATATAACTATTTCTATAAACATCAATTCTTTCCATCAGAAGACTTAATTCTTTCACAAGTTTTTTCATACTGTAAAAATTATTGGGCATTATGTGATCACACAGCAATACTTCTCCAATAACTTGAACAAAATCATTAAAATAATCTTTAAACACATTATACTCAGCTTTAACATTCAACAATCTTACCGTTAGAGATAATTTAATGTGACTGTCACAACCAGACCATACGGGTTCATCTGCAGCTCTCAACACTTCTTGAAATTGAAGATATAGTTCATTGTTTACATTTTCATCAACACCTATTACTTCTACATCCTCCAACGTCGATGAATAACTAGTATATAAGTGTTCAAATGTTTGAGGATAACTAGAACTTTTAGTGCTCGATTCGGTAATCAAATTATGACCTACTGCATCAACTATCATCCTCTGATATGGATTGAATTAATCATAATATCTTTGATCTCCACTAACTGATCTTTGTATGTTTTATCCAACCTCTTCTACGGATATAAACAGTTCACCATGATATGCCCAATTATAATAATTTGAGATAAAACCAAATCTATAAAGAAGTTCTCGAAATTTAGCATACTGAAAAATTTTACCAATATGATACTTTTTTCACGGACACCTTAACTTATTCTCATCCATAAACTCAACATTACAATCAGTAAAATTCAAAAATTATTCCAGCCCAATAATAAATTCATTTGTTAAATCCTAACATTTAAGTAAGTTCTTTTTATACATCCAACTCCTTTCTTTCTTCATTTTTTCTGTTTTCAAATTTATTGCAAGGATTAATTATATTCTAATCGTTATATCGATATTAATTGAGCAATCAATTTATACTTAAAACAAATTTTTCTAATTCATATTTATTTTTGGTATGATATTGAATTATAGATTATAACATATATATGAAACTAATAATGAAATTTTACAGTAAAAGAAATACTTAAAAACAAATATTATATATATTATAGAATGATAGTGGTAAAAATTTTGAAATATAAAATATACCTCCTGTTGGAGGATTGGTGGCCAGCTAGAGAGGGGTGAATAGCTCAAATCGCGTGTACGGTGAAAGTCGATCGTTCGTCGCGTATTGCTTGTCTACAATTCTCGTTAGCACAACGGAATATACAATAATGAACACACAACAAGAATACAAGAGACAACACACGATATAAGTGGTTCGGAACTTTAGGGTTCCTACTCCACGGGGTGAGCTCAACGAGCTCGTGTTATGCACACGACACTAACAAGATTCCTTCTCGACAACAAGTCGGAGGTGGAGAAACCTCGTACAAGCAATTACAATGTAATATGAAAATGTACAAGCAAATACAAAGAACACAAATGAAATACGTAAAGAACACTTTACAATAAATGACTTTGAACTCTTGCTTATTGCTTGGTTTGGTTTGTTCTTGAAGGACTGGAATGCAGCAGTAATTCCCCTCCAAAATCTCCCAAAAAATCTTGGTGAAATCCTCCATCTCGAGCTCCATTTATAACCTACATCGAGCTGATTCTTCGCCCATCAATCGATTGATTGTGACCATCAGTCGACTACTCCTGTAGTCGTTGTCTCACAATGACTTGATCCACGCTGGCCAAATTCCAACGGATCCATCATCAGTCGACTGATGATCCCATCAGTCGAGTGATCGCCGCGATCGCTCGACTGGAAAGTCTTTTGTGCCCGAATTCACCCCGATCAGTCAACTTCCCTTCCTCGGTAGTCGACTGATGGTGCCGGCAGCCGACTGCCATCCCTTGGCAGTCGATTGTTCGGCCAGAACCAGGTCATTCGAACACCGGTCGAGTCCAATCGACCTAGAACAGTCGACTGGTACCTATACCAGTCGACTGATGTCGGGTAAAACCGCAAACACCAAGTTTTTTGTGTTAGTGCAATCGGCCCAGGTCACGATTGACCGGACTCGAGTTTGACTCGAGCGATGTTTTGATGTTTGACATGAAGGTTTGACATTGATGTTTGACATTGATGTCTGATAATATTTTGGGGAGATTATTGGTGCAATCGACCCGGGTCATGATTGACCGGACTTGAGTTTGACTCGAGGGGGATTTTGATGGTTGATTGGAGTTGACCATGTCATGTAAAGTCCAAGCATGGGTCTTGGCATAGAAAGTCCAACATGGGTTGGCAAGTAAAGTCCAAGGGTGTAGTCTTGGCCACGTAAGTCCAAGGGTGTAGTCTTAGCGGTGAAAGTCCAAGTCATGAGTACTTGGCATTTGGAAAGTCCAAGGGGTTTGATATTTGCGGCATAAAGTCCAAGGGTGAAGTCTTGACAACATAAGTTCAATAGTTGGCGGCGTAAAGTCCAAGCGGAGTCTTGGCAGCGTAAGTCCAATGTGCCTTGGCAGTGTAGACACCGTTAGCATGACATAGCCGATGGAAGCACCTGAAGGCTAGCGTATGGATGAACAAGTCATCGATGACTTGGAGGGATCCGATAGGCGCAAGGCTAACGGAGGTGGCTAGAAGGCTTAGGTTTAGGCTACGAGTGGTCCAGCAAGTATGGGGGCACCATACTTGGGTTAAACCTCATTTTTAAGGTGTATCAGTCAACTGGTAACATGTGGCAGTCGACTGGTGTGAATCAACTAGGGTTTGACTGCAGAAAGTGTCCTAGCAGTCGACTGCCAGAGGTGGGCAGTCGACTGCTGGACCGAGCAGTCAACTTGTCACGCCCCGAGAGTATACCGTGCCGAAAAGCAAACGGACGACATCTCCCCTGTACGTGGCAACATATCGGGTTAATACAAGGCCCGTAGGCCCACAACAACAATATAACATAAAGATATCAACATATCAAACACAGCGGAAACATACTACAGATAAAACAAAATACAAGGACCCAACTGTACACTCCAGAGTGACTTGACACAACAAGAATCATAATAGAAACCACAACAACGGCGAAATACATACAATACGTCCGTATATCACAAATACGGAAACAATACAAGCTAAAATACAAGACAACAATATGGAATACATCAATCCACAAGAATACAACAAATCGTAAATAAACCTCCATCTGTTCGGTGTGAGATGGGATCAGCTGGCGGAGCGCCGAACATCCAAGGAATCTTCTACCTGTTACCTGGGCGACAGGAAGCCCAGGGTCCCGGGGTGGTGAGTATAAACTTAGGGGTAATATATAGAAAGTGCATGAACAACATATAAGGATAGATCTACAAGTATACATGTGAAGATCTACAGGTATACAACATGAGTCTAATAGACATATAGTCCTATTCAACTCTAATAACAAGTAACTACAGTAAAGTCATACTCAATGTATATACTAAACTGATCAACTGAACATGAAGTAATGTCCCAACGTACCTGACGGTCTGTAACACCATATGCTAGATCATCCTTAACAGATTTACAATAACATAACTCATATAACATACCAAGTCAATCCCATACCTGACCAATACTCCAACATATGAACAGTATATGATCACCTGTAATAACAACCCGGTCCGTACCACACAATGACATGATGCTAATCAAATGCATACAACAGTCTGAACCACATATGTATCATGCTCAACACACAACAGTATATAAAATGCAAATGACATGTATCATGATGTACAAGCATGTGCAACAATCATAGCTCAATCAAATGCAACATCTCACAGACATATGTAAAACATATATCAAATACACGCATACATATATATCAGCAATGCATATGCATGGTCACTATCTGCGGACGCATCCAACCACGACCCCAGAGTGGACAGGGTGGCACGACAAATGACAACTAGCCCGACTCCAGCTGCCACCACTCTCGAGTAACCGAGTTGGGTAGTATGACTGATTAGCGTATAAGCGTAAAGAGCTAACTACTCCTAGGGGCCCCTGCTGCAAGCCACACTATCCCTACCCATGAGTAGACAAACGCCGCACACAGGACAACTGCACGTCACACAACCACCGTCTATAGTGGGCGAGTGCTAACACCACTCTGCATAGTGGCCAGGTGCGCATCTCCAGCTACCACCATCCATAGTGGACGAGCGCGGCACATCCAATGCTCTGCCCTCAACCCTGCAACCACTACCCCGAGTGGCCGGGGAGGCAGGATGACTGACGACCCGTCTCAACCACAAGGGAGACCCAGTCAACAACATGCATGAAATGTAATGATGCATAGCTCCATACATGTATCCTCGCCTCACTCCCTATCCCATGAGGAGTCCTGGTCAACCAAAAGTCAACTATGCAAGGACTACAATCCACAAGACTCTCTCTATCGTACAAAGAGTCATACTCATCTAACAGTCAACCACGCTAAGACCTCTAGTCAGTAGCGAGATACTATCGACCATCCATATAACCATACCCAAATATACATACGATCCATAATGGATATACAATCATGCTAGGACCTCTAGTCCGTAACCACATACTGACAACCACACATATTTATCTATGCACAGACAACTAAATCAACCATAGATGCACAACTAATATGTGTACGATACAACAATCGACTCCATAACCCAATTCATCACCTAACCCTAGTGATGTAACACAGTAACCCAATCTGAGGTCACAAAGATAACCCTAACCACCTGTACTTACTGAACATCCATCAGCTAATACATAATAGGGTTTATAGTTCCTATCCGAGTTAGATAATCAATGAAGTACCAGAGTATATATCTCAAAGGTCAAGGCAGTACTAGCATATGATTAAATAAGAGTGGATTTAAGGTAAACAGGTATAAACATAAATCCAAGATCATGCACTAGAATTTGATCAAAACTACCAGACCAGGTAGATATTACCCACCTGATATGTAGCTCGTATCAGCCATCCCTAACTACGAGCATCATCACTAATCAAAGTCCTGAAATCAACATCCTGCAAACAAAACATATTTGATCCAATCATGCTGTCAATTCTAATATTAGGATCAAATCCTAATCCTATATCCACTTTATATCTCGATCAACTAGATTGATCCAATTATCCTAATCAAGTATCCACATAAATCCATCAATCGAATCTCTACCAAATAAACAACTTCTTCCAATGACAGTAATCAATAAATCAATGACAAATAATTACAACCATAGTATATCTATCACGATAGATTCAAATCGAAACTTACCTAATTCTAAACCCATGACACTAGCTCGCAGCTTCCCATTCTGCTGCTTTAGGTATTAGATCTATGATCCAAGCCTAACGCCTCCTTCCTCAGATCATCACCCCAACTGATAGGTTGCCACCAAATCGAAGCCAATCTGAGCTCTGAAGCTCACGACCAGAAATCAGGTACTATACAACTTCCCTCTTTAATAAACCAATCTCCCATTTCTTCATCCAACAAAACAGAACAATAACTTGACTTCTTCCCACAAATCAAATGAGGAGATTTGTAAACTATGGTGATTGGTAATAATGGAACTGTTGGTCTTACCCTCAGCAATAGGTAGCGGCGACAGATCGCTCGTGTGGGCAGGGACATCGAAATAGTAACCTATCCCTATGGTAAGGAGCTAGCGATCTGAGATAGAGGTGATGGCGAGCAGGGCCACGCGGCGACAGCAAGTAGAGTTCACGGTGGTGGCTGAGGGAGACGACCGCGACGATTAGAGCTTGTGCGATGGCAACGACCTGAACTCGAGCGACAACGGGACTGCACACAGGAAAGAGAACACCACAGAAAAATAGATCCCATCCAAGATCAGAAAATCGATTCAACAACTTACCTTGCTCCGACGGTGACGGCAGATTGCTCCCAAATCCAACAGCAAAAACCTGTTGTCGATCCCTAGCTCCCAACGCAATCCCTTACCCGATTCAAACCCGACGAAGCTTGGTCGACCTCTTTCCCTCAGCCGAATCACCCACTGGAGGCGTCGACAGCGACAGCGGCTGGCTCTCGGTGGAAACAAAGTGAAGATCGTCGATCACACGAGTGACGATCGGAGGCAGCTGAGCTCGCGACGACGGCGATGACCCAAGGAGTGGGCGACATCGCGTGCTATCGGGAAGGTTGCAGCGGCGATCGGGACGACATCGTCAGCGCCGAGCTCGTGTAAGAAAGGGGAAACGGAGAATTGAGATCGAGATTTGAGAAGAAAGTCACAGATCAGGGTCGGGTTTTGGGTTCGGAAGGTTTTTTAAAAGCTGACCAATTGACTAAGCTAGCTCAAATCTAACTCAAAACTAACCTAGGTTTAACCCAATCTGATTTGGTTCAGCTCAGCCGATTCAGCCCAAACCCAATTCTAATCCAAACAGATTTAACCCGTTTCCAGCCCAGGCCCATTACATCCCAAGCCCAATTCCAACCCAACTAGATCAGCCTAATGGACTCAGCCCAACTAGATAATTAACCCCATTAGCCCACTAATTAAGCCCAATTAATCTACTCATTAACTCAATTAATTAAAGGGTTAATTCATAATAATTTTTTTTTTCATATTTTACATTCTCCCCCTCTAATAAAAATTTGGTCCCCAAATTTCTGACTCATGTACGAGTATGAGATGTCACAACAACCATCTCAGATATTTGGAGAAAAGTCACACACATCAAATACTAAGTGGGGTACTGAGCTCGAATATTACATTTCAGCTCTTATATACGCTCTCAATCAACCTATTAATAGGTCAATAACTATACCAAAGTGGAGCTCTATATCCCTGACCTGTTGGAGATTTGCTAGAATCGTAAGGTAAATCATGAATCACTATCAGAAATGATACTCAAGGTTACTCTATGGATATAATTCCATCAAGTGATCCAACGGAGTCCATCTTACGGCTCGGAAGAAAATGAGCGGACCTAGCTAATCGACCATCGACTACCCAAATCCGATCAAGTCCTTTCCGAATTCTAGATAATCCCCCAACACAGTCCATCGTACTAGGCTACCACTTCCATCACGGTACGTAACCCTACCGATCACAATATTCCACCTTTGCTTGTTGGCATACCCATAAAGGAACCGTGTCCCATATATCGTTCCACCAACATGAACATCTCAATATTCACTATTTTCGGATACACTCCGAATAAATTATTACTCTCGAATGAAGAGTCTCCTGAAACAACTCTTCCTAAAACGAATGCAACTCTGGAAACCACTATCCTTCTCAGAGACGGAGAATTATTCTAATAAGAGAAATTAATCTAATGTCCAAAATTCACTCTGTTACATAGAACTGAAAGTAACTGGAAGACTATAATGACTAATCTCGCTAGTTTCTCTACTAGCATACACATAATATACGTCTCATTCAACTGCATCGGGATCGCTCCTAATCCCTGAAATGATGCATCTACGTACAATACCCTTCCATCCATATCGGACGGATTAACTAACACTGACACAAAAGTCAGCCACCTTCTAGGCCTTGAAACCTAGCTTCCCCAACTTCCGACTAAGTGATTCCCATCACTTCCTTAGTCCAACAAGTCGGCGATATAGTATCGCTAAAACATCCTATCCGCATCTCTAGTAAATACCAAATCAATCTAGGGACACCACAATTTTCCCTATGATTTTGAATATATCCCAAAAATATATCATCCACAGATATGATGACAATCAATCTCAAATACTCCCAGAGTACTTGATTCCTCTAATCCATGAACAACTAAATCGTCGATAGGTCTAACAACATTATCAACATCTCCTCAAATTCATACCAAGTATGAAATGTCGTCTTCTACACCCTGCATCCTTTTTACTCCAAGCTGATGATATATCAATCATCACACCGACAATGATAATTGTATGACACTAAGTCACTACAATATCAAACCTCCAGTCATAGACCAACCCTAGGATATACACAAGTGTCATTTAGTTGATCTAAACAGATCCTCTATCCACCACGAAGGATACTCATTCACAGCAACTATTGCATTCCATCATCGATAATCGTTGCATAACCTCAAAGGTTCATCTCCCTTCTTACAAGAAGTTCTGGATATTCTCGGGAAAAAAAACCCTAGGACAAATAAATCTCCCATAGCGTTTAGCAACACTGATACCCATAAAATCATCTCCCGGTATGAGGTCCCCAATATCAGGACTATTCCCGAAATCACCTCAATCGCATATTCCACTTGCCCATGCAGTGACCAGCCCGAGAGTTCATCCGTAACTACATCCGAATACTCTCGGATTATACGTACATCTGAGAGTCCTAGCATACCAACGCTCCAACAATCCAACTATCCGTAAGGATATGTCTATAGTGGAGGTATGTCTAGCAAAGGCTAAGGGTATCCCTTGACTTCTTGATTGTTGATCAACATCTCACGGATAGAAAATCACCAACCCACAAGTCGATAGGAACCCTTCGAACCCTATCCAAGAATGTTCTAGACAAATATACTTGTAAACTACCAGTATCTTTCGATATATCCGCAAATAGGATAACCTAAAGTAATACCACGAAGGATCGATCCTTCGGTCTTCTATACTTCTTCTCGAGTAATCATGTAAACTTGTCCAACATCTGTTCTGGATGGCTGAGCTCAAGTAACTGCAAAAAAAATCTGCCATGGAGAAACTAAAATCAAGCTCTCGAGGTACAATGCAGAACAAGCGCAATGGAGATGGTAAACACTTGTTATCTTGTGAAAGGTACACATCCGGCTGTAAAATACTGAAGAACTGTCGACATCGTAGCACACTCCAACTCTGTAAATGGTATAGCTGCACTCGGAGAATACGGCATAGATACGACCATCGTCGTATACTCTCTCTCCTCTGAACAAATCACAACTACGCCTGGAAAGGTACTTGATTCTTTGTCGTGCAGGAAGGTAACAATTGTTGTCGAGCGTCTGAGTCTTACGAGATGTCTTTGTCTTCTTGAGTAACTTACTTCTTCGGATGAAAGTATCAAAGCTCCAACTATATCTGAGGTAGTAAATCATTGCGATGTGATAAGCAATCTTCTGTAATGATCTCAGCTTTCGAGGTTGTGGATCGTCCGCTCGAAAGCATCATCCATAGTCTTCAACTGAGTCTTCAAAATACATACTCTCTTCGTAGATACCGACTGCTTATAGTAGAAACAGATACAATGGTCCATTGAATAATCTGACTCTGGTGTCGTCGTGACCCGCACTGCACACACATAATCTCCCTTCGGAGTCTTTCCTCTGAGTTCGATGATAATCATGAGAAGCTGTTGACAATCTGCAATCGGTCTTCTATGATCGGAAAACTCTCCAATAATTGCTCGTGACTCATGACTTTAATCTTGCTCCTTTTATCCAACATTTGGAGATTTCGGATTCCAATAATTTGACTCGCAAAATCTGCTTATCAAATCTCCAACTCTTTAAAACACTTACTACGAAGTTATTTCTATACACATGACTCGGTCTATGCACTTTCGGTAAGATCTGATAGGAGATCCAAACATCATGATCAAGATGTCAACCGATAAAGCCGTGGGTGGACAAAACCAACCCAATCACATTCTTGGGCTATTAGGTGGTTGTAACCCTCGCAAGTCTAGCGACTCTGCATGGTACCTTCGTTACCAACCGATCACCCTACTCGATGCCCAAGAATTCCCTGACAATGAGTCAAAGAAGATGACGTGGAGAAATACTATCTCACAACATCACTGAACTGTGACCAAGTGATGTATTATTTTCCGTAGGTTATTTCCTATATCTTCCACCAAGTATCAGGTTGATCCCGATAATGGTATTCAACCCACTCTACTTTCTTCGTATAACTCGAGTCAAGTACTCCAAAAGTACTCCCAATGTTATACAACCTAGAACGATCAGTCTGGGGATCAAAATCCCCATGAATATCATATACTAATTTTCTACTATCTGAATCAGTAATAGTATACTCGCTTAGTCCATTACCCCATAGGTAATGATCTGACTAACATAATTAGTGAAAATTCTTAGAACCGTAATCCTTGATCTTCACAAGAGATGTGACTACTAACCCCTGCTATCCGACTCGGTATCAGTCGGCTCTCAAAGGTAATTACCCTTTTCGATAGCATGTACATGTCTAATAACCTCAACATATCATTCCCGTGGTCAACTCAAACCACGGTTACGAATACTAACCAACATCCTACAAGTCATCCATGTTATAAGCAACTAAATGCATAGCCAACAGAAGGATATGTAATAACAGTTAACATACCTTAAACCTTGTAGCTCGGAGATGTCATAGCGGATCCCGGACTCACAAAACCAAAATCGAGTAAAGCAAAACTCGATGCCCGAACGAAATAAAATCCGAAAATGGACTTCGCAACCTAGGGCTCTGATACCAATAAAATTGTCATGCCCCGAGAGTATACCGTGCCGAAAAGCAAACGGATGGCATCTCCCCTGTACATGACAACATATCGGGTTAATACAAGGCCCGTAGGCCCACAACAACAATATAACATAAAGATATCAACATATCAAACACAGCGGAAACATACTACAGATAAAACAAAATACAAGGACCCAACTGTGCACTCCAGAGTGACTTGACACAACAAGAATCATAATAGAAACCACAACAACGGCGAAATACATACAATACGTCCGTATATCACAAATACGGAAACAATACAGGCTAAAATCCAAGACAACAATATGGAATACATCAATCCATAAGAATACAACAAATCGTAAATAAACCTCCACCCGTTCGGTGTGAGATGGGATCAGCTGGCGGAGCTCCGAACGTCCAAGGAATCTTCTACCTGTTACCTGGGCGACAGGAAGCCTAGGGTCCCGGGGTGGTGAGTATAAACTCAGGGGTAATATATAGAAAGTACATGAACAACATATAAGGATAGATCTACAAGTATACATGTGAAGATATACAGGTATACAACATGAGTCCAATAGACATATAGTCTTATTCAACTCTAATAACAAGTAACTACAGTAAAGTCATACTCAATGTATATACTAAACTAATCAACTGAACATGAAGTAATGTACCAACGTATCTGACGGTCTGTAACACCATATGCTAGATCATCCTTAACAGATTTACAATAACATAACTTATATAACGTACCAAGTCAATCCCATACCTGACCAATACTCCAACATATGAACAATATATGATCACCTGTAATAACAACCCGGTCCGTACCACACAATGACATGATGCTAATCAAATGCATACAACAGTCTGGACTACATATGTATCATGCTCAACACACAGCAGTATATAAAATGCAAATGGCATGTATCATGATGTACAAGCATGTGCAACAATCATAGCTCAATCAAATGCAGCATCTCACAGGCATATGTAAAACATATATCAAATACATGCATACATATATATTAGCAATGCATATGCATGGTCACTGTCTGATCCAACACGACCACGACCCAGTGGGCGAGGTGGCACGACAAATGACAACTAGCCCAACTCCAGCTGTCACCACTCTCGAGTGACCGAGTTGGGTAGTATGACTGAGTAACGTATAAGCGTAAAGAGCTAACTACTCCTAGGGGCCCCTGCTGCAAGCCACGCTGTCCCTACCCATGAGTAGACAAATGCCGCACACAGGACAACTGCACGTCACACAACCACCGTCTATAGTGGGCGAGTGCTAACACCACTGGCGGTCGCATCTCCGGCTACCACCATCCATAGTGGCGGCGCGCACATCCAATGCTCGCCTCAACCTCGCAACCACTACCGAGTGGCCGAGAGGCGGGATGGTGACGGACCCGTCTGACCACAAGGAGACCAATCAATGCATGAAATGTAATGATGCATAGCTCCATACATGTATCCTCGCCTCACTCCCTATCCCATGGGAAGTCCTGGTCAACCAAAAGTCAACTATGCAAGGACTACAATCCACAAGACTCTCTCTATCGTACAAAGAGTCATACTCATCTAACAGTCAACCACGCTAAGACCTCTAGTCAGTAGCGAGATACTATCGACCATCCATATACCCATACCCAGATATACGACCCATAATGGATATACAATCATGCTAGGACCTCTAGTCCGTAACCACATACTGACAACCACACACATTTATCTATGCACAGACAACTAAATGCACCATAGATGCACAACTAATATGTGTACGATACAACAATCGACTCCATAACCTAATTCATCACCTAACCCTAGTGATGTAACACAGTAACCCAATCTGAGGTCACAAAGATAACCCTAACCACCTGTACTTACTGAACATCCATCAGCTAATACATAATAGGGTTTATAGTTCCTATCCGAGCTAGATAATCAATGAAGTACCAGAGTATATATCTCAAAGGTCAAGGCAGTACAAGCATATGATTAAATAAGAGTTGATTTAAGGTAAACAAGTATAAACATAAATCCAAGATCATGCACGAGAATTTGATCAAAACTACCGGACCAGGTAGATATTATTCACCTGATATGTAGCTCGTATCAGCCATCCCTAACTACGAGCATCATCACTAATCAAAGTCCTGAAATCAACATCCTGCAAACAAAACATATTTGATCCAATCATGCTGTCAATTCTAATATTAGGATCAAATCCTAATCCTATATCCACTTTATATCTCAATCAACTAGATTGATCCAATTATCCTAATCAAGTATCCACATAAATCCATCAATCGAATCTCTACCAAATAAACAACTTCTTCCAATGACAGTAATCAATAAATCAATGACAAATAATTACAACCATAGTATATCTATCACGATAGATTCAAATCGAAACTTACCTAATTCTGAACCCATGACACCAGCTCGCAGCTTCCCATTCTGCTGCTTCAGGTATTAGATCTATGATCCAAGCCTAACGCCTCCTTCCTCATATCATCACCCCAACTGATAGGTTGCCACCAAATCGAAGCCAATCTGAGCTCTGGAGCTCACGACCAGAAATCAGCTACTGTACAACTTCCCTCTTTAATCAACCAATCTCCCATTTCTTCATCCAGCAAAACAGAACAATAACCTGACTTCTTCCCACAAATCAAATGAGGAGATTTGTAAACTATGGTGATTAGTAATAATGGAACTGTTTGTCTTACCCTCAGCAATAGGTAGCGGCGATAGATCGCTCGTGTGGGCAGGGACATCGAAATAGTAACCTATCCCTGTGGTAAGGAGCTAGCGATCTGAGATAGAGGTGACGACGAGCAGGGTCGGCGGCGACAGCAAGTAGAGTTCGCGATGGTGGCTGAGGGAGACGACTGCGACGATCTGAGCTTGTGCGACGGCAATGACCTGAACTCGAGCGACAACGGGACTGCACACGGGAAAGAGAACACCACAGAAAAATAGATCCTGTCCAAGATCGGAAAATCGATTCAACAACTTATCTTGCTCCGTCGGCGACGGCAGATTGCTTCCAAATCCAACAGCGAAAACCTGTTGTCGATCCCTAGCTCCCAACGCAATCCCTCACCCGATTCAAACCCGACGAAGCTTGGTCAACCTCTTTCCCTCAGTCGGATCACCCACCAGAGGCGTCGACAGCGACAGCGGCTGGCCAATTGACTAAGCTAGCTCAAATCTAACCCAAAACTAACCTAGGTTTAACCCAATCTGATTTGGTTCAGCTCAGCCGATTCAGCCCAAACCCAATTCTAATCCAAACAGATTTAACCCGTTTTCAGCCCATTAGCCCAATTTAACTAGATCTAACCCCATTAGCCCACTAATTAAGCCCAATTAATCTACTCATTAACTCAATTAATTAAAGGGTTAATTCATAATAATTTTTTTTTTCGTATTTTACACAACTGATCTTGTAATCAGTCGATTGGTGCTCGGTATTTCAGGTACAGAATGGAGTCGGACTCGACTGCTAGGGTTAGCAGTCGAGTGAAGGCTCGATTAGTCGACTGATGGACATGATCAGTTGACTGATGTCCTATCTGTTGGATTTTTTCAACGTGGATTGCACCGTTGTCTCACAGTAACAATGTCATCAGTCGACTGGTGGTCCTGATCAGTCGACTGATAGGCAAAATCCAGCCTAGGTAACAGCTTTAAAAAAAGCTCATGGAGGAGATTTCGAGCATAGTTCTTTGGGAGCTTTTGGGGCGAATTGATGGTGTGATTCAGGGTCTCCAAAGCTACTCTTCAAGCAACCAAAAGCAATCACTCAAGTTCACATTGTGTAAAGTTTTCTTTACTTGTATTTGTGTAGTTTACTTGTATTAGCTTACATTTACTTCTTATTGTTGTAAGAATTGTTGTAAGAGGTTTCTCCACCTCCGACTTGTGTCGAGAAGGAGATATTGTTATTAGTGGTGTGTGTACGCATCGCTAGAGCTCGTTTGAGCTCGATCCGTGGAGTAGAAATTATTCGGTTCCAAACCACGTTATATCTCGCATTGTGGTTGTGTATCTTGTTGTTTATATTTGTTATTATCATTCCGTTGTACTAACAAGATTGTAGACGCAATCGCGAACGAATTTCATCGACGCATCCTTGCCGCTATTCACCCCCCTCTAGCGGTCACCGAATCCTCAACAGTTTGAGCATTCGGCATTCAGTCTTAGCCACTTGGCCAAGTCTACCTCATTTTCTCATGGAGTTCCCCACCGAAGCTATCTTCCCTTAGCCTACGTCCCTCGGATGTATCAAGTGCACGCCTTCGCAATACCATCCTTCACATCTCTTGCCCTCGAAGTCTGTTTCCCTTGGGTCTCACTCCATTTGCTCCCCGTCCGACAGTCCCTCGGATGCACCAAGCGCACAGCTTCGCAATGTCATCCTTCACCGACTTAAGGACCCCGAGCCTAGTGAACTTGTCAAGTCCTCAAAACTTCCCACACCAAGCCTCATGCTTGGACTTTCACTGCCAAGGTTACACACTTGGACTTATATGGATAACCCATGTTGGACTTTCCCAACACCAAGCCCTATGCTTGGACTTTTCACAATCAAGGCTGCACACTTGGATTTGCGTGACAAACCCATGTTGGACTTCTCATGACAATCTCATGTCATACGTTTTGTCTAACATCAAAATATAGTTCGAGTCAAACTCGAGTCCGGTCAATCATGACCTGAGTCGATTGCATCGACACCTCCGACCCCTTCCTCTCATGTGACGCCGACAGGGGCCCCCTGTTGGGCGCGCAACACCGACAGGGGGCCCTTGCCCCACACGACGTCGGTAGGGGGCCCTTGCCATGTGTGACGTCAGCACGATGCGCCTACCGCGCGCGTGACGTCGGCACAAGGCCCCTACCTTGCGCGGGACATCGGTAGGTGCCATTCTGCGTTGCGACGCCGGCAGGGGCCCATGCTGCGGCGTGATGCCAACGGGGGCCTCTGTCGCATGCGATGCTAGCAGGGGGCCCCTGCTGCGTGCAATGTCGACACGAGGCCCCTATCGCTACCACGACATCAACACAAGACCCCTACCGCGCGCACGAGGCCGATAGGGGGCCCATGTTGCAACGCAATGCTGGCAGGGGCGTCCCCCCTACCGTTTGAGCGACGCCCCGCGACGGGGGCGACACCCCTACCCGTGCACAACGAAGATCTGACGTCCACCACCAGATTTGCCAGAATACGAGGGAGAGAGGAGAGATTCGTACCAGAGGGGAAGAGGAAAGTTAGGAGTTTAATTATGAAAGTTCTGCGACGAAAATTTTCATTGGGAATTTTGTTGGAAATTTTGCGACGAATTTGATTTTCGATACAAAATTTACAAAGATTCCATTTTCACCACAAGTTTGCAATGATTTCGATTTTTCGTCGCAAATTTGGCGACGAAAGTTTTATACAAAATATGCAACGAACAAATAGTTTGTTGCTATTTTTGCGGCAAAATAGTTTTTGTTGCTAATTTCATTGTTGATTTGCAACGATTTAATAATTCATCATCAAATTCGTTGCAGATTTGCAATGAATTTTTTTCATTGCTAAAATTTATCGCTATTTTAGTGTATTTTTGTAGTGTAATTATAAGAAATGGCTCAAAATTATAATCATATTCATGGGAAATAAAAGTGGTAGTGTTTCTTTCTTCAGATATTAAGAATACGTTTTGCCTTTATCTTCCTTATTTACTCGACTAAATGTTTCTATAATAAAAAACCTTCCTGATCATTCCCTCTCTCCCTCTATAAATACCCTCTCAAATCCCTTCAACTCCATCCCACCACACTTCACAAATCCTATTTGATGATTTAATTAAATTACGACATTATTCAATGGAGGAAACCGGCGGCGCCGGCTTCCAAAAACCACCTCGCAGCGGCGGCCGACGCGGCGGCAGCATGGATACCAGCAAATCCGACGTCGGCACGCGGTACCGAGGAGTTCGGCGACGACCGTGGGGGCGTTATGCAGCCGAGATTCGTGACCCGCTGTCAAAAGAGCGCCGATGGCTTGGCACCTTCGACACCGCCGAGCAGGCCGCCTACGCCTACGACATCGCCGCCCGCACCATGCGCGGTATCAAGGCCCGTACGAACTTCCATTACCCTCCGCCTCCTCCTCTTCTTCCCCCAGCCGTGCCACCGCCGGACCGCTGGCCGAATAGTAGTTACAATACTCTCCTCCTCCGCAATCTCATCGACTCCTCTCCTTTACGCCCGCATTGTTATAATTTTCCTCCTCCAATATTATGCCATGGCATTCCTTGCGGTATACCACGTTGCAAATTTCAGTTAATCCTACACACATCATTTTGAATTATATTCATTTAACTAACCGACTAACATACATATAATTTTTTGTTATTTAGTAAATGCTTCTTTGGGGATGGCTTCTTCTTCGGACTCGTCATGCCTCATGCCACTGCAGCATGATCAGAAGAAGCCTGGCTTGATCCCCTGTTCATCATCAGCAGCAGCAGTACCTCTTGCTCCTCAGCATTGCATGGCCGATCAAATTGAGGAGTTAGACGTGGAGGACGACGACGAGTTTTATTTTAATTTTCAGACGGAGCCACCGGAGTCAGGACTGCTACAAGAGATCGTCAACGGCTTCTACCGACATAGGACCACGGATTCCGACAGCACCAGCAGCGCTCAAGGCCATAACATCGTCGGAGATCAAAGCCATCTAGCTAAATCTAAATCGTACGATCATCCTGAAGCTGACGACGACGATGGCACGCCGGCAATCCCACAAGGCCTGTTGGAGGACGTAGTTCAGTTCCCGGATTTGTTCGTGATGCATGGCATCGATCGATCGTAGCCTATAGAATATGACTAATTAATTAAGTGTTGTATTTGGCTTTTCTCTAATGCATGGATGGTTTAATTTGCACGCATTTCAAAACTTCCTTCTCCCAACAGTCTTTAATCTGCACACGTTTCAAAGCTGGTTTTTGTTAAAGAAAGTCAGCGCACGTATCGTATCTCTTGCAATGTTATTGTTACCCCATGGATAATTACAATCTACATCTAAAACTTCAAATCTTTTTTAAAATTACAATATGATTTTTTATAAAAAGCTGTATAATCTATAAAAAAAAATGGTTTCTAACTGTGCAACACTTTGAAATCGAATCCCTGATTCTAAAATTTAAAAAAAAACACTATCCATTTAATTTACTACAGCCAGGTCTGTCCTTAAAACTCTGGTGGCGACAATGCAGTGATGTGAAAGTAGGCGACAGAAATTAATCGGTAATAAATAAGACATATTGAACATTTAATTATAATTTGACATTAGCAGTTCAGAATGTCGCCCATATGTCTTACTGCTTTTTGAAAAAGTAGTAAAAGCAACGCAGTCTTTGTCGCAAACTGTTATACGTACACTTTGGGATGAGAGAATTTTATATAAATTCATTAATTTATAAAAGAGAAACCTGTTTACTGATCATGAATTTATTTGTTAATGTTAGCATTACATGTAAGGTAGAGGAAAGAAACAAATGTCAAATTTTCATTTTTTTAAAAAAAAATATACTAAAGTTTTCTAAATAAAAAACGAAGGCCTCCATTTAACAGCTATGTCCAGCACTACAGACCCCTATTAATTATAATGTTGGGCCAAAAACAGCATAACATGTAACAAGCCATGTCAAGAATAACCTGACACAAGCATAAGCTTAGTAGACAGATATGCGCCCCCTAAGTCCAAACTTTTAGGTTTTTTTTTAAAATAATACTAAAGAAATAATAAAAACATTTTAAAAATAAAATATAGGAACATATAAAATAGTAAAATAGAAAAAATAATATTAAAATAAAAAATATAACAAATGATCATTTTGTAGAGATTTCAGTAGATGGAATTTAATTCCGTTGAATATATATATATATATATATATATATATATATATATATATATATATATATATATATATATATATATATAATAAAATGTGTATATTATATTTTGTAATTTTAAATTTTAAGTCATTGTGACTAAATTAAAGAAATTAATAATTTATAAAGTGTGTAGATTAAATTTAAACTAGGCTAATTGCTAGGTTGCAACTGGACTCAATATTGAATAATAGCCGAGTGATCAATGATATTAATCATTGACTCAGAAAACCAAAACAATAATTGTCTTTTGTTAGTACGATGGATTATGATTTCTTTTTCAAGAAATTGTGAACGATTAGCTCTAAATAAAAAAAAATTAAAAAAATCATTGAAGATTTTAATAAGGAAATTCTAACTTATTTAGTGTCCATTTTTCAAGATAAATATTTTGTTTTAGAGATAATATTTTAAATGAATGACAATTTTGCTCGTTAAAATTTTTATCGAAAATAAATAAGACATTTATTGAATTAAAAATTACTGAATTAAATTCAGACTTAATTGGTGTATTGAGATGGGCTTGACTTGTTATCAAGCTGGGTTCAGTAAATCGAGCTGCTTCATAAGACCTAGTTGTTGAATTAGTCGAGTGGTTGGGATGTTGAAATACCGAATAGCCTTAGTGGCCAGAGTGGCCAAGCACTCAAGTGTCGAGTGGGCGGATTGTCAAGTGGAGAATTGTTCAATTACGTAAGCAGGGAGGTTTGATAGGGAGATGTCGAAACTACAAAAAATATAATGATTTAATGATAAAATTTTAAGATGAAAAATATTTCTTGCTAATTTAGAACGAATTTTGTGATGCAATATTAAATCATTGCAAATCAATAATGAAATTTGTAATAAAATATATTTTATCGTAAAATTAGTAACAAACGATTTATTTATCATAGAATTTGCAACAATACGAATTGTTACTAAAATTGTAGCAAAATTTGCGACGATTACTATTTTCGTTGTCAAATTTACAGAGAAAATAAAATTTATCGTGAATTTTGGGACGAAATTAGAATTCGTCGTCAAATTTGCAACGAATTTCATTTTCGTCGTAAATTTGGCGACGAAATCCATGACGAAATACTTTCATCATATATTTTGCGACAAAATATCTTTGTCACTCATTTTAATTAGTTTGAAAAAA
Source organism: Wurfbainia villosa (assembly GCA_025175895.1). Lineage (NCBI taxonomy): Eukaryota > Viridiplantae > Streptophyta > Magnoliopsida > Zingiberales > Zingiberaceae > Wurfbainia > Wurfbainia villosa. Next base: position 13,300,743 of record CM046007.1, on the reverse strand, counting down.
ACACACCATATTTTTGTAAAATTTTGTGATGAATTTATATTTTCATCGTAAATTTTGCGATGAATTTGATATTTGTCACATATTTTGCGACGAATTTCTTATTTATCGCAGATTTTACGATGAATTTCTTATTCATCGCAAATTTCGCGACGAATTTCTTATCCGTCGCAAACATTGCAAAGAAATGTATATCGTTGTAGAATTATCCCTAATTAATCTACTCTTTTCCTCTTCTCCTTCTCGCACTCGCGACTTTCCTCCGCTTCGGTACATATGAATCTCCTCCTCTCTCTCGTATTCCATTGATCCACTGTCAGATCTGCGTAGATTCGGTGGTGGCCGTCGGATCTCCGTGATGCACACGGCAGGGGAGATGCTCTTGCAGTGTGGCGTCGTGCACACAGCAGGGGCGGTGCCCTTGCCGCATGTCGTCGCATGCCCTACAAGGGTGATACCCCTGTCGCATTGCGGTCGAGGGGCGACTGTCGCATTGCGGCTGAGGGGCGACTGTCGCACCTTGCCGAGGGGTAGCTGTCGCCCCTTTCCGAGGGTCGGCACCCCTTGCCAAGGGTTAGGCGCCTGCATGAGGGGCGATTGCCACCCCTTGCAAGGAGCATGCCAACCCTACCCTGGGACGTTGTCCCAGGGTTTGCGCATGGTTGGGGCATCACGCCTGGCCCGCACACAACTGTCGCATCGCTCTCAGCCCCCGTGCGACATGTTCTCGGCTTGTAGCAGACAGTTGTCGCCCCCTCCGACTCCACCTACACAATCAAGACCCCTTTCAATGTTGGCACATCATGACCTTCGCCTGCACGGTCACGACCGTTGCTTGCACAGTCGCGACCCCCTGTAGCGCGTGTTGACCTTGGGCGGTCAAGCTGCACGGGTGGCTAATTCATGTGGTTTGTCAGATTAACAGCTTATTCAAATATTTTAAAAATTTTAATGTGTAATATAAAGTGTACAAATTTAATATTTTTTTTCTCTTAGGTTTAATTTATCCTACAGTTGTTTGTCCTTCATGTGATCAGCGTGTTTTTAAAGTATTCTGTTATCAGCCCATCCGTTGCTTCCACCAGGGAAGATATATTATAAATTTTAAATTTGTTACCATTATCATTCTATAATATATATAATGTTTATTTTTATGTATTTTTTTATTATAAAAATTCATTATTTGTTTGATATGTTATAGTATATATTTCAATATCATACCAAAAATAAATATGTATTAGAAGAATTTATTTTGGTTATGAATTAATTGTTTAATTAATATCGATGAAAAATGATGAAAATATAATTAATTCTCAATATAAATTTAGAAACATAAAAAATGGAGAAAGGAAGGAGTTGGATGTATTAAAATAACTTACCTAAACATTGGAATTTAATCGATGAATTTATTATTGGACTGGAAAATTTTTTGAATTTTGTTGGTAGTAATTCTCAATTTATGGATAGGAATATGTTAAGGTGTCCATACAAAAAGTATCATAATGGTAAATTTTTTCAGTGTGATAAAGATCGAGAATATCTTTGTAAATTTATGTTATTCTAAATTATTATAATTGGATATGTTATGGTGAACTGCTTATATTCGATGAAGAGGTTGGATGAAATATACAAATGTCAGTTAGCGGGAATTAAAAATATTATAATCAATTCAATCCATATCAGAGAATGATAGTTGATGCAGTGAGTCATAATTTGATTACCGAATCGAGCACTGCTAGTTCTATTTTTCCTTGAACATGTGAACAAATGTATACCTGTTATTCATCACTGTTGGAGGATGTAGAAGTAACATGTGTTAATGAAAATGTAAAATAATAAACCATATCTCCAATTTCAAGAAGTCTTGAGAGCTACAAATGAACCTGTATGGTCTAGTTGTGACAGTCAAACTAAATTATCTTTAATCGCAAGATTGTTGAATGTTAAAGCTAAGCATAATGTATCTGAAGATTATTTTAGTGATTTTATTTAAGTTATTACAGAAGTATTTCTATGTGATCACATAATGCCCAATGATTTTTACAGTATAAAAAAACTTGTGAAAGAATTAGGTCTTCCGGTGGAAAGAATTGATGTTTGTAGAGATGGTTGTATGTTATATTGGGAGATAATGAAGATGCAGAGATTTGTAAATTCTGTAATCAATGTAGGTACAAGAGTACCATGAGATTGGGTTATAGTAAGCGGCGTAAATCATGCAGACAAATATTCTATTTGCCTTTAACTCATAGATTACAAAGGCTTTATGCATCAAAGGTCACTATTGAACACATGACTTGACATGTAAATTATGAAACAGAAGAAGGGCTAAAATGTCATCCATTAGATGCAGAGTAGTGGAAAATTTTTGATAGAACATATCCTGAGTTTGCGAATGAGACTCGAAACATTAGGTTAGGTCTCTATGCCGATGGATTTTCTCCATTTGAAAAATAAGGAAGAACTTATTCTTGTTGGCCAGTTAACTTAACTCCGTATAATTTGTCACTCGATATGTGTATGAAAATATCATATATGTTTTTAACATTGATTGTTCCTGACCCATAAAATCCAAAGAAGTTAATAGATGTTTATATGCAACCACTGATTGTGGAGCTTAAACAACTATGAAATGAGGGTGTTTCTACCTATGATGTTCATACTAATCAGATGTTTATAATGAAAGTTGCGCTTCTTTGTACTGTAAATTATTTTTCGACTTATGATATGTTATCGGGATGGAGTACCACTAGAATTTTATGATATTCAATATGTATGGAGAGATTAAAGTTATTCAGATTGAAACATGGAAAAAAAGGCAAGTTATTTTGATTATCGTATATAATTTTTACCACCAAATCATAAATACAGAAGGAATAAAGAATAATTCACTAAGTTCTCTATACTTGTTGGGTTTCTCCGGCACCGCGGTGAGTGTATGTTTGAACACATTTCATAAACATACACACAGTGGAAGCAATAAATCTAATTTATTACAACATACACATCACACGCATACAGGATACAACATGTGTAGACATAATCGCTATTTAAAATTTTGTAATAAAAGGAAATTTATTCTAGTTATACCTGACGTATAACGTGTAGTGAGAGTGATATTAACTGTAGCGACCCTCGCTAGAATCGCCTCTATCCATATCCACGCCGAGTATCTTCGGGATAGCTTCACAAAGCCACGAGCCCCATCTTCGCAAGAGTTACTAGCCTCGTGTCGAAGATGTTGTGATCCAAGAGACGATCACAATCCGAATCAAAATTCGGATCTAAAAATGAGCTCCACGAACTCGCTTCTCGAAAGCGGTTTTCGTCAACCAATTGACGAAACCTTGATCCTCCACCTATGAGAATTGTCGGAGATCCAATCCCCGACAAGTAGGTCACTGTCGGAGTGCAAAACGCCGACCAAATGACCTCTCTACGAAGAGAGAAACAAGCTGTCCAAAACTGGATAGCTTGTGTTGGTGGAGAAGATGGTCGGCCAATCAATGGTCAGTTGCTCCTTGGTCGTCGGCAGCCAAGGGAGGATGGCCGGAGGAGTCATCGGCAACAAGTGGGTGGGCGACGGTGAGGAGGAGGAGCTGCAATAGGCTTGGGTGGCGGCACAAGAGATGGGCGGCAACCCTAGAGGAGGAAGAGGAGAGGAGGCTAGGGTTTCCAAAACCCTTGAACCAATTAATTCTCCATGAAAAACCCTTAAGTCGTGTTTTTATAGAGAACACATTCTCCTAACAGTTATTGGTTCATAACTAAAACTCATTAACCCGCTCCAATAACTTAAGTTAAAATAAACCAAACCGTGTTGGTCTATTTTAAGTTAAAATGAATCGAACCAACTTTGGTTCATTCGTTTAAAACAAACCAAACCACTTTGGTTTATTTTCCACCATTGGATTAGAACCAAACCAATTTGGTTCATCCATCATGTCTTCATAAGACTCGGCTCATCCATGCTTCAGATGCGACTGAAACCATTTCATACTCGCTCTTTGTTTGGTCCAACCAAATCTAGTCTCTCTCGATATGAGAATCCTATTCTCACACTCATTTTAAATCCTTCAGATTACACTCATTGTGCGTGTGACCAAATAGGTTCCCGATTTATATTAGTTGTCTATAATTAACCATTAATTATAGAATGATCATGAGTGGCACCTAGTAGTACATCATGATTCCCAATTAACCGGAAAATCAACGGTTGATCTTAGAACCATTTCTGAAACCCTTCAGTAGTTAAATGAATCATGCCTCATTCCTTTCACTCATCTTATATCCACTTAGTTCAGGACATGGTCTATTGTGTTAGTCCCCACTAGGTTGACTGTTAGTGAAAGCCCTAGAGTCAATCATGTGATGATTGTTGTATGGACTTTATTGTATCATATTCCTATTCATAAAGGCATGGTTATTATATTTACTTGTATTGGTGCCAAATAAACTAAGTATAATAACATCCTTGAGTAGAAGGTTCTTATCTATATCAATCGATTGGTTGAATCGATAATGAGATAATATAGAGAACACTACTCTTAATCATTCCTAGTCAAGTATTAACATTCAAGGACAATGTTAATGCGTAGAGACTAGCATGTAGGTCAACTCGATGACTTGATCTCACAAGTCATGGATATGAGATATCAAGTTGACACATGAGTATGCATTAGAGAATGTATACTGAATGACCCGTCATGAGAAACTATCATGGATCGTTATATGAGTGTCATATACTTTCTCATGTGACTATTAGTATGACTATTAGTCCTTGGACCTGAAGTCACCATGGTTGCCTACATAAGGAATTGCATACTTTGGCTTCGTCAAACGTCACCAGTAAATAGGTGGACTATAAAGGCGATTACCAGGTATGTAACAAATTATGTGGAGGGATGTGAGTGATGTAGATGAGATCTATCCCTCCTATATAATGAGAGTGACATCATTATTCTTGATAGAGTGAGACCACGAAGTGCATGGCCATGCCCAAATGAGTCAATATGAGATATTGAGCTCATTTGATTAGAGTGAGTCTACTTGGAGTTCAAGATATAGATTGTACCGAGGATGACACGGTCTATGTCTCAATTGGTCAATCTAGATATCAAGGATAGAGGGACATTGTCACATATTGTGAGAGTCACAATTAATAGTCACAAAGGTGATGTTGGAGCTCAACATTATTATAACTTGGGTAGCAATGATGTGTTGCTAGATACCGCTCATTGCTTATGTTCCTAAATCGGTTTGGAGCATTGCCAACGGTTCAAGAACCTATAGGGTCACACACAAAGAGAAATTAGATGGATATTAGGTTCATATGATGAACCATGAGGATTAGGCTCATGGGATGAACCAAATTGGATTAAGAGTAATCCAAATTAGACTAATTGAGTTAGACTCAATTTGATTCAAGTGTTGAATGAGTCTAATTTTGATTTGATTCATTGAGTCAATTTAAATTAATGAATAAAGATTCATTATATCAAATTGACTTGAATCAAGTGGTTAGATTTGATCAACCATGGGAGATAAGAGGTCAAGTTTGACTTGACTTGAGAGGGAAGATGAATGGTCAATTTTGACTTGACCAATTGTCATGTCATGATGATTTGGCATGGGGGCCGACCAATGATGATGTTCCACATCATCATGGACTTATCATGTGGTGCCACCTCATGATGGAGACCAAGAGTCATTGGCTCTTGGAGTTACATGAATGCATGTAACCCCCCAAGAATGAAGTGGCCGACCACTTTTTCTCTAAGGTGTGAAGTTATTGGAATTAACTTCAACTTCATCTTCTTCCTTGCTCTTCCTCAAGCTCTCTCCCATTCCTCTCTTTGGCCGAAACTTCCAAGGGGTGCTATCACACTCTAGGTTGTTTTTCTCAACCATTTGTCTGTGTGGATACCAATAAAGGAGTGTACACTTGACACTCTTGAGTTCCGACAAAGCATTTGGACGAGCGGGATAAGCGAAGGGTGTCGCTACGAGGGTAATGCTCTCATCTTGTAGATCTAAGGTAGATCTAGGCTTCCTTAAATACATACATGTTTTAATTTTATATCTTCGCACGGATCCGTGGCCGGGCTTCCGAGGTTTTCGCAATGCAAAAAGCGGTTTTTCCGGCTCGGAAAGACCAACAGTGGTATCAGAGCCACGTGAAAAGCATGTATGTGTTTTAAATTTAGTTTTTGTATTAGATATAAAAATTATAGATTTTTAAGTTTCTGTAAATTTTCTATTTTTATAGAACTTTTGGGTATTTTTCTCAAAGAGTCGAAGCAACAAGTGTTGGGACACTTGTAGGCTTCAACCACCGAGAAAAACTCTCCGAAACGGCGAGTTCTTGCTTTAGGTTTTTGGGACAGCGACTTAAGTCGCTATAAGATCTAGTAGGGACACTTGAAAATTTTATTTTTGCGAGTAGGGGCGCTGCCCCTATCCCCGAAAAAGGACTTGTCCCGCGATCGCGCCCGGAAACCGCTTAGCGGGACCATTACGGAGAGGTGACTAATAAAATTGAAAAAAATAGGAAAAATTATAGAAATTTTCTATAAAATACATAATTTAGAATTATGTATAATTCTGTGATGGTCATAGCCCAAGAACCCCAATATGATTGGATGATAATGTGTTGTAATTCATAATACAGCCTGCGTGCCGTTTTTGTGGTTGTGCATGTTGTATAGGATATGCGACTTGCGCGTCGTGCCTCTTCTTTTAAAATTCTAGTTGTAAATAGTTTTAGACTCGAATGTAACTCGAGTTTCATATTTGTAATGTACAAAATGGAGCGATGAAAAGTCCACTTGTAGACGAAGTTACGAGGAGGGAGCCGACGACACATGGCGGTCAATGGAGGCGCTTGGAGAAGCCGCTAACCCTAGGTTGACCGTCCGATCTTCTCATTGGCTTGAGAAGATCGTAGTAGGGCCATGACCACATCACAATTAATTTATATATAGATATATATATATATATATATATATATATATATATATATATATATATATATATATATATATATATATATATATATATATATATATATATATATATATATATATATATATTTGTTTTTCTTGTATGTATGTGATGCATGCTAGTAAATTTGTTTGTATGTATATGATACATGCTAGGATATTTTACTTGTATGTATATGATGCATGCTAGTATAATGCTTGTATGTATGTGATGCATGCTAGTATAGGATAATAAAGACCTAGATGCGTATATGATACACATTCACGATTAGATTAGGTCATAATCGAATCAACTCGAAAATGCCCACCAAGTCTTGATACCCATCACTACCTCGATCATTTGTAGTTATTGAATCTGCCAAAGCAGAACAATGCATATTATCTTGGTAGGGTGCAGAGGGACAATCTTAGTCCCGCCTATCACGGCTTGGGTTAGAGTAGGCTCAATTAGATTGAGTAAAACTAGTTAACTCAATTGGATCGAGTAGAACTATAAGCATATTCCAACCGTTGGAAAGATAGGATAAGATCGCATTTACACTAAATCTTGGGCGATTTAGCCAAAGCTAACTCAAGGTATTTTGTAAATGTGGGTCTTGATCCTATAAACAAGAGTTGCATAGAGATGTAATCGGTAATGTGTTACCCACCGATCATACTAAGTCTTGGGCGATTTAGCCAAAGCTAACTCAGGGGCTTAGGGGTAGGAAAGAATCAAATCACCTTATAAATCATCGACGTGGTGAAACCCATATCCTGAGATTCTCCTCAACTATCGACTTTTAGCTCGTTCTTCTCATTCGTTGTTATTGACTGCTCAGTTTCTTAGCTTAAACCATACATTGATTTACTAGATAACTTGGTATCACGATCATTCGGTAATTGTTCCAATCCCTGTGGGATCGATATTTTTATTACTTGACGACAACCGTGCACTTGCGGAAAATAACACATCACTTAGTATGATGTGGATCTTGTCCCACAAAAATTATAACATGTTTGTATGAATCTAGTAATGTGGTTTGACCACATCCATAACTTAATTCTACAAAAGTCCTATAATTCAATGGGAGTATCATTTGATTAAAGGCCTAATTAAATGATAAAAAGGAATATGATATTAATTTTCTGCATTGTGTATGTTGTAGATTACTATGTCGACAAACACGAACACTCTCTCCCTGTGTTCTGTCCTTGAAAAGGATAAGGTAAATGGAGCAAATTTCCTGGACTGGTATAGGAACCTGAGAATCGTTCTCATCCAAGAAAGGAAACTGTACGTCCTGGAGCAGCCCATTCCGGAGGCACCTCCTGCCACTGTCTCGCGAACTGACAAAGATGCTTATAAGAAGCATCAAGATGATGCATTAGATGTGTCATGTATCATGCTTGCGACCATGAACTCTGAGCTTCAGAAGCAACACGAGTTCATGAATGCTTATGATATGGTTAAACTTCTTCGTCAACTATATCAAGGACAAGCAAGGCATGAGAGATAGGAAGTCTCTAAGGCATTATTTCAGTCCAAGATGCAAGATGGGACTCCCATAGGTCCATATGTACTCAAGATGATTGGGTACGTAGAAAACCTATAGAGATTGGGATTCCCACTTGGCCAAGAGCTGGCCACTGACTTGATCTTGCCGTCTTTGCCACAAAGCTACAATCAATTTGTCATGAATTACAACATGAATGAAATTGATAAGTCATTGTCTGAGATGCTCAGCATGTTGAGAACTGCTGAGCTCAACCTTAAGAAGGAAAAATCTGACTCCATTTTGATGGTGCAAAAGAAGAAAGGCAAGGGCAAGCCTAAAGGTAAGGGAAAGTCCCAAGCCAAGGGCAAAGGCAAAGAACTGAAACCCAAAGGAGGGGTGGCCAAAGAAGGGGCTTGCTTCCACTACAAGGAAGCTGGACACTGGAAGCGTAACTGCAAAGCTTACCTGGAAGATATTAAGAAGAAGAGAAGTGAGACTTCTACTTCAAGTGTAAATGTTATAGAAGTCAATCTATCTATTTCTTCATCATGGATATTAGATACCGGATGTGCATCTCACATTTGTACCAATGTGCAGGCGTTGAGAAATAGCAAGGCATTGACAAAGGGCGAGGTGTACCTACGAGTAGGCAATGGAGCAAGAGTTACTATTGTTGATGTAGGAACTTATGATCTATCTCTGCCCACTGGGTTTGTACTAGAACTAGATGAATGTTGTTATGTGTCTGCTTTAACTAAGAACATAATTTCAGTTTCTTGTTTGGACAAGAAAGGATTTACATTTATAATAAAGAACAAATGTTGTTCAGTTTATTTAAATGATATGTTCTATTGTAGTGCACCTCTAATGAACGGACTCTACTTTCTAGACTTAGAGAGCCCCATCTATAACATAAGTACCAAAAGGTTCAAGTCAAATGAGTTGAACCAAACCTATCTTTGACATTGTCGCTTAGGTCACATAAATGAGAGTCGCTTATCTCAGCTCCATAAGGATGGGCTGCTAGACTCATTTGATTTTGAATCATATGAGACATGCGAGTCTTGCATTTTAGGCAAGATGACCAAGACTCCCTTTAGTGGACACAGCGAAAGAGCAACAGACTTGTTAGGACTTATACATAGTGATGTATGTGGCCCTTTCAATGTTGCTGCTAGAGGTGGTTACAGGTACTTCATTACATTTACTGATGACTTCAGTAGATATGATTATGTGTATCTCATGACACATAAATTAGAATCCTTTGAAAAGTTCAAAGAATTCAAGAATGAAGTACAAAACCAGCTTGGCAAGAGTATTAAGATACTTCGATCAGATCGAGGTGGTGAATACCTTAGCCATGAGTTTCGTGACTATCTAGCTGAGTGTGGGATTCTATCCCAACTCACTCCTCCTGGAACACCACAGTGGAATGGTGTATCCGAAAGGAGGAATCATACCCTATTAAATATGGTACGATATATGATGAGTCACACAGATCTTCCTATATTATTTTGGGGATATGCTCTAGACACAGCAGCCTTTACACTTAACTGTGTACCATCCAAGGCTGTGATAAAGACACCATATATGATATAGACAGGGAGAAATCCCAAGATATCTTTCATGAGGATTTGGAGTTGTGAGGCTTACGTTCGACGTCAAGTCTCCGACAAACTAGGACCCAAATCTGATAAGTGCCATTTTGTTGGATATCCCAAGGAGACTAAGGGATATTACTTCTACATTCCCAGTCAGCACAAAGTGTTTGTGGCAAAGACTGGGGTTTTTCTAGAAAGGGATTTTGTTTCTAGAAAAACTAGTGGGAGTACGTTCGATCTTGAAGAAATTCAAGATAAGGACCATAACACTGAGGCCTTGATAGAGGTTGAATAGGAACCACAAAGTGTTGTGGGTGATGAGATTGTTGCTCAAAGAGTTGTGGAACAACCACCTGTTCATGTAGACCTACCTCTTCGCAGGTCTGATAGGGTATGTCATCAACCTAAGAGATACTCATTTCTCTTGTCTGACCATGATGAAGTTATGCTCATTGAGAATGAGCCTACCTCCTATCAGGAAGTTGTGATGAGCCCAGATTCTGAGAAATGGCTAGAGGCCATGAGATCCGAGATAGAATCTATATACACCAACCAAGTATGGATTTTAGTTGATACACCTGAAGGGGTCAAACCCATTGGGTGTAAGTGGGTCTTTAAGAGAAAGACTGACATGGATGGACTTACGCATACCTATAAGGGTCGATTGGTGGCTAAAGGTTTTAAACAAATTCATGGTATTGACTATGATGAAACCTTTTCTCTAGTGGCGATGTTTAAGTCCATTCGGATCATACTTGCTATTGCAGCATACCACGATTATGAGATCTGGCAGATGGATGTTAAAACAACGTTTCTGAATGGAAACTTACTCGAGGATGTGTACATGACACAACCTGAGAGTTTTGTAGATCCACAACATACTGGAAAAGTATGCAAGCTGCAAAGGTCCATTTATGGGCTAAAGCAAGTTTCTCGGAGCTAGAATCTTCGATTCGATGATGCGATCAAACAGTTTGGTTTCATCAAGAATGAAGATGAACCCTGTGTCTACAAGAGGGTTAATGGAAACACAGTTGTCTTCCTTGTATTGTATGTGGATGACATACTACTCATTGGGAATGACATCCCTTCGCTACAGTCTATGAAGACTTGGCTGGGGACGTGCTTCTCAATGAAAGACTTAGGTGAAGCAGCCTGTATTCTAGGCATCAAGATCTATAGAGATAGATCTAAGAGATTGTTTGGCCTAAGTCAGAGTACATATATTGACACGGTATTACTACGGTTTGCCATGCAGAATTCCAAGAAGGGACTTCTGCCAATGTCACATGGTGTGAGTCTTTCGAAGACTCAAAGTCCCTCTTCTAGAGAGGAGAGAAACCGCTTGGATAAGATCCCTTACGCATCTGCTATAGGATCTATCATGTACGCCATGCTGTGTACTCGTCCTGATGTCTCGTATGCTTTGAGCATGACGAGTAGATACCAGTCAGATCCAGGTGAGCGTCACTGGATAGCAGTCAAGAATATTCTTAAGAACTTGAGAAGGACTAAAGAATATTTCTTGATATTTGGAGGCGATGAGGAGCTAGCTGTAAAGAGTTACAGCGATGCCAGCTTCCAAACTGACCAGGATAATTATAAATCACAGTCAGGGTTCGTGTTTTGCTTGAATGGTGGCGCTGTGAGCTGGAAGAGTTCGAAGCATGACACAATTGCTGATTCTACAACAGAAGCCGAGTATATCGCTACATCAGAGGCAGCAAAGGAGGCAGTTTGGATCCGCAAGTTCATTACTGAGCTTGGGGTGGTTCCTAGCATAGCAGATCCTATAGAGCTCTATTGTGACAACAATGGAGCTATTGCGCAGGCTAAGGAACCTCGCTCACACCAGCGGACCAAACACATACTACGACCCTTCCATCTCATTCGAGAGATTATCGATAGAGGAGATGTGAAGATTTGTAGAGTACCCATAGAGACTAACATCGCAGATCTCTTGACCAAGGCTTTAGCATAGAAAAAGCATGATGGTCACACTAGGTCATTGGGTATTAGATACTACGGTGATTGACACTAGTGCTAGTGGGAGATTGTTAGTGAAAGCCCTAGAGCCAATCATGTGATGATTGTTGTATGGACTTTATTGTATCATATTCCTATTCGTAAAGGCATGGTTATTATATTTACTTATATTGGTGCCAAATAAACTAAGTATAATAACGTCCTTGAGTAGAAGGTTCTTATCTATATCAATCGATTGGTTGAATCGATAATGAGATGATATAGAGAACACTACTCTTAATCATTCCTAGTCAAGTATTAACATTCAAGGACAATATTAATGCGTAGAGACTAGCTTGTAGGTCAACTCAATGACTTGATCTCACAAGTCATGGATATGAGATATCAAGTTGACACATGAGTATGCATTAGATAATGTATACTGAATGACCCGCCATGAGAAAGTATCATGGATCGTTATATGAGTGTCATATACTTTCTCATGTGACTATTAGTATGACTATTAGTCCTCGGACCTGAAGTTACCATGGTTCCCTACATAAGGAGTTGCATACTTTGACTTCGTCAAACGTCACCCGTAAATGGGTGGACTATAAAGGCGATTACTGAGTATGTAACAAATTATGTGGAGGGATGTGAGTGATGTAGATGAGATCTATCCCTCCTATATGACGGGAGTGACATCGTTATTCTTGATAGAGTGAGACCACGAAGTGCATGACCATGCCCAAATGAGTCAATATGAGATATTGAGCTCATTTGATTAGAGTGAGTCTACTTGGAGTTCAAGATATAGATTGTACCGATGATGACATGGTGTATGCCTCAATTGGTCAATTTAGATGTCAAGGATAGAGGGACATTGTTACATATTGTGAGAGTCACAATTAGTAGTCACAAAGGTGATGTTGAAGCTCAACATTCTTATAACTTGGGTAGCAATGATGTGTTACTAGATACCGCTCATTGCTTATGTTCTTAAATCGATTTAAGAGCATTGCCAACATTACAAGAACCTATAGGGTCACACACAAAGGGTAATTAGATGGAGATTAGGTTCATATGATGAACCATGAGGATTAGGCTCATGGGATGAACCAAATTGGATTAAGAGTAATCCAAATTAGACTAATTGAGTTAGACTCAATTTGATTCAAGTGTTGAATGAGTCTAATTTTGATTTGATTCATTGAGTCAATTTAAATTAATGAATAAAGAATCATTAAATCAAATTGACTTGAATTAAGTGGTTAGATTTGATCAACCATAGGAGATAAGAGATCAAGTTTGACTTGACTTGAGATGGAAGATGAATGGTCAATTTTGACTTGACCAATTGTCATGTCATGATGACTTGGAATAGGGGCCGACCAATGATGATGTTCCACATCATCATGGACTTATCATGTTGTGCCACCTCATGAGGGAGACCAAGAGTCATTGGCTCTTGGAGTTACATGCATGCATGTAACCCCCCAAGAATGAAGTGGCCGACCACTTTTTCTCTAAGGTGTGAAATTATTGGAATTAACTTCAACTTCATCTTCTTCCTTGCTCTTCCTCAAGCTCTCTCCCATTCCTCTCTTTGGCCGAAACTTCCAAGGGGTGCTAGCACACTCTAGGTTGTTTTTCTCCACCATTTGTCCGTGTGGATACCAATAGAGGAGTCTACACTTGACACTCTTGAGTTTCGACAAACCATTTGGACGAGCGGGATAAGCGAAGGGCGTCGCTACGAGGGTAATGCTCTCATCTTGTAGATCTAAGGTAGATCTAGGCTTCCTTAAACACATACATGTTTTATTTTTATATCTTCGCACGGATCCGTGGCCGGGCTTCCGAGGTTTCTGCAATGCAAAAAGTAGTTTTTGCGGCTTGAAAAGGCCAACATTGACTACGTCACACCTAGCCCAAGTATTACTTCCTCATCCTCCGGATTCTAGTTACTGCACATGTATCCGAGAGTACCATACTCTAAACATGTAATGCTTTGGCCAAAGACTTTAGTAACAATACGACGAGAGGTCATAGGGTATACATCTCCTCGCAAAGGGTGGTGAATCCTCTGTAGGATATTCAAACACCTTCGACCACTTCGACTTATACCCAATCATCCTGGGTCCACATCTCCTCGGAGATGCTTGCTTAAGATGTCAAAGCATAAGTCTTCATGACTAAGATGACTTGAATACCGCAAGTCGAAGGAACATCACACTTAAGCTGCAGTAAGAACTTCATTGACATTTCCATATATGCAGAGAACTATATAAAGTCTTACAGCTAGTCACTTCAATGAACTAGTTACCATAACTAGCATCCACGATCAACTCTGGACATCCCAATGTCTCCAGCCAGTGAGAAATAGCTGCTTGGATAAACCAAAGAGTACACCTCGTGCTAGTCTCAACAGAATCGATGGCGTCCGAATGCATCAATTCATCGACTAGGAATAATTCCAATACGTCACAATTACGTATGTAGAGATACTCACTAGTTGTGATCCAATCACAAATTCTCTCATGTTGTGAATCGTATTGCGAACATTCAGTAAATGAGTTTAAGATCCAATCAAATATATGAAAAACATGTATACTTAAATAGTGAATCTTCATTTATCAAATAAATGGTACAACCATAAGGTGATTGCCTTAGGACACCTCTAATATATTATTAACAAACTCCCACTTGACATAATGTCAATCGCCATGGTATCAAATTCCATAAGCTCTAACATGACCCTCAAACTTACTTTGAGGCAAGGCCTTAGTTAAAGGGTCCGCTAAGTTTCTTTCAGTGGGAATCTTCTCGATTTGTATTTCCTTCATATTTATGATCTCTCTGATCAAATGATAGTAGCGAAACATATGTTTGGATCATTAATGAGACCTCATCAAGTTCAGAGATGAACTTCTCGATCCAAACCGCTTCCTTTGCTGCTTCTAAAGCTGCAATGTATTTTGCCTCAGTAGTAGAATCCACTATAGTGTCTTGCTTGGAACCTTTCCAACTTATTGCGCCTCCATTTAAGGTAAATACGTACCCAGACTGAGACCTGGAATCATCCTTGTCTGTCTGGAAGCTGGCATCTATATACCCGCGTATTACCATATCACCTTCTCCATATATTAGGAACACATCCTTTGTTCTTCTTAAGTACTTAAGGATTCTCTTAACAGCCGCCCAATGATCCATTCCTGGATCAAACTGATATCTGCTCATGACACTCAGAGCATATGATACATCGGACCTTGTACATAACATAACATACATGATAGATCTTATTACGGATGCATAGGGAATCTTACTCATGTAAATCCTTTCGTCTTCTGTGCGCGGACACATAGACTTCGAAAGGTGCATCCCATGCATGATGGGAAGAAAACCTTTCTTGGATTCCGACATGCTAAACCTCTTTAGCACTCGTTCTATATATGTAGACTGCGAAAGACCAAGCAACAATTTCGATCTATCTCTATAGATCTTAATCTAGAGGATGTAGGTCGCTTCTCCTAGGTCTTTCATGGAGAATGTTTTGGATAACCAAATTTTAACCGACTGTAAGACAGATATATCATTTCCTATAAGTAATATGTCATCGACATACAATACTAGGAACACGACTGCACTCCCACTAACCTTCTTATACACATAGGGTTTGTCTGGATTTTGTGAGAAATCAAACCTTTTGATTGTCTCATCAAAATGGATATTCTAGCTCCTGGATGCTTGTTTCAGTCTATATATGGACCATCGAAGCTTGCATACCTTGGTTTTATCAACCGATGTGAAACCCTCGGGTTGTATCATATACACATCCTCGAGTAGGTTTCCGTTAAGGAAAGTCATTTTCACATCCATCTACCATATCTCATAATCATAATGAGTCGCTATGGCCAGGAGCATCTGAATGGATTTAAGCATAGCTACCGATGAATATGTCTCGTCATAATCAACACCTTATTTTTGACGATAGCCTTTCGCCACTAATCTAGCCTTAAAGGTAATCACATTACCATCCATGTTAGTTTTTCTTCTTGAAAACCCACTTGCACCCTATAGGCTTAATGCCTTCAGGTGGGTCTATCAAGTTCCAAACTTGATTTTCATACATGAAATTCATTCTCGATTTCATGGCTTCAAGTCATTTGTCTCTTTCTGAACTTTTCATAACTTCTTCATAATTGGTAGGCTCCTGATCGTCAATGAATAACACGCCATTCGAGTCACTTACGAGAAATTCATATCTCTCAGAAATATTGCGTGTCCTACCAGATCTATGAAGATGTGGTGTCACAATAGGTTCAACTGATGTCTCATCACTATGAGTCATCAGTCGAGGTACTTGACTAGGTATCTTCTCAATGTTTACTGGAGTCTCTTGAACCTCCTCAAGTTCAACGACGCTCCCATGGTTTTCTTGCAAGAGAAACTCTTTCTCTAGAAACACAGCATGCCTTGAAACAAACACCTTTTGTTCCACAGGATGATAGAATTGGTAACCCCTCGTTTCCTTAGGGTATCCAATAAATAGACATTTATTAGACTTAGCATCCAACTTGTCTGACACAGTCCGCTTCACATAAGCAGAACAACTCCATATCTTTAAGTAAGATAAATGAGATTTCTTACTATTCCATATCTCATATGGAGTAGTAGAGACTACCTTGGTCGGAACTCTATTTAGCAAGTAAATAGCAGTATGAAGTGCATAGCCCCAAAAAGACTTGGGAAGATTCGCGTGATTCATCATCGACCTAACCATATCCAACAAGGTTCGGTTTCACCTCTCAGATACACCATTATGCTGTGGTGTATACGGCGGAGTCCATTGAGACAATATACCATTGTCCCTTAGATAATCTAGAAACTCTTGACTCAAGTATTCACCACCTCAATCCAATCGAAGTATTTTAATACTCTTGTCAAGTTGTTTCTCTACTTTATTTCTGAATTCTTTGAACCTTTCAAAAGCTTCAGACTTGTGTTTCATCAAGAACACATACCCAAACCATGAGTAATCATCGGTAAAGGTAATAAAGTAGATATAGCCTCCTAGAGCTTGAGTTGACATAGGTCTGCATACATCAGTATGTATTAGACCAAGCAACTCTCCCATCGGTTCACCTTTTCCCGTAAAAGGGAACTTAGTCATCTTGCCTTTTAAGCATGATTCACATGTATCGTATAAATCTAATTCAAATGATTCCAGAATTCCACATCGATGTAATTCGGACATGCATTTCTTGCTCACATGGCTAAGACGACAATGCCACATGTAGGAGTCTAATTGATTATCTTTTCGAGCATGCTTGTTGCTCGCTTCGATATTGAGAATGTCACTGGATACGCCTAACATATATATACCATTGCACAATGTTCTAGTCCTATAAAGCACGCCATTCAAAGTTATGTAACAACAATTGTTACTAAAAGTCAAATAGTACTCATTTCTATTTAAACAAGAAATAGAAATGATGTTCTTTATCAACGAAGAAACATAAAAGCAATTGTCCAGTTCTAAGACAAGTCCTGTAGGGAGTCTCAACAAATACATTCCGATGGCGAGTGCAGCAACCTTTGCTCCATTCCTAACACGTAAATTTGACTCTCCCTTGACAAGTCTTCTTCTATTCCTTAGCCCATGTATGCCATTACATATATGTGAGCCACACCCAGTATCCAATACCCAAGTGTTTGAGAAAATAGAATGACAATCAATAACGAAGATATCTGAAGAAGATGGGGCATCTGATACCTTATTCTTCTTCATGGACTAAAGATAAATCTTGCAGTTTCTTCGCCAATGGCCCTCCTTGCCACAATGATGGTAAGTGCCCTTTTGAGCGGGTTATACCTTTTTAGCCTTTTTCTTCTTCCCCTTATGTTGTTCCTTTGACTTCCTCTTAAAACCTTTCTTCGAGGAATCGACTAACAACACCGTCCCCTACTCATGATTCACAAAAGGCTCCACAATCTTCAGCATGTTGAGCAGTACCACTGATGAACCTTCTTGCATCTTAGAGGTGAAGAGGAGCTTGGAGACTTCGAACCTTTCGAATCTGACTTGCTCATCAAACAACTCATAAAGATGAAAGACTATGGTATGAGCATCCATATGCTCATGCTACTTCCGTAGCTCGGGTACCATTGTGGCTAGCATGATGTAACTCACTAGTTCAGAATCACTCACATGTTTCTGATAGGCCAGCAGTTGGTCTAGAGTTGCATCATCACTAGGAAGGGCGGGAAGAGGCTCTTCGAGGACATACACAAGCTTTTCCATCTTGAGAACAATTCTCAAGTTTCTAAGCCAATCCAAGAAGTTCGACCCAGTCAATTTATTCGAATTCAAAATAGAGCGCAAATTCAAAGACATCATGATCAAGTGATTAACCTAGAAATACAAATCAAGCATATATGAGAAAATGATTTTAAAATGCATCAACATACGTTTACAAAATCCCATTCATTTTTTGAATTTCAAAAACCCTCAAAATTAATTCGGGAGATCGTAGGTCCATCTCCGAATGGGTTGATATCCAACATAGATAAGAACAACCTTGGAGAGAGTCCAACAAGCCATTCTTAGCTACGATGGTAGGTATCAAGTATAGCAATTGCATATCACATATATGCAACTATCACAATGTGCTATCAACTAATTGAATATTCACACATACATCAGGCTGTTAACTCATTGACAAGTATGCATCATATGCATAGCACCCAACTTCACCTCCCTTCACATCGACCTTGGAGAGAGTCCAACAAGCCGATGCTCCAGGTTAAAGTCAACCCATTAATTGAGAAATAGTTTTAATATGATTAGAGCGCATTCAACCAATTAGCCAAGCTTGGAGAGAGTCCAACAACCCAAACTAACGATTGACCTCTGACTCTTACTATATTAGTAATAAATTATTCCAATGGTTTGAACATGTTCAGGTTCGAGCCGGGCTTGGAGAGAGTCCAACAACTCAAACAAGAAACGGAACTCTAGTTCTAACCATATTAATGGAAGGTGTAGACTTTAATGATGTGTAAGGGATTTAATGTCTCATCCTCTTTGCATGCAAATAACTATTATCTATATGACATGACACACATGACATACATCTACATGTCATGACACGCATAACATAATGATATGCATCTAATGTAATTACATGACATATAATTATGACATGTACAAATAGTTTCTTTATTTGTCATAATTATTTTGGAAATAAAATATGTTTTAGATTTTATTTTCCAAATCAAATCATGATTAAATTAGGAAACAAATTTTCAAATCTAATCACATATTTTATTTATGAAAAGTGTTAATTAAAAAAAGTCAAATTTAATTTAGGAACCAAATGTCCTAAATGGTTCCTAAATTATAATATCTGACGCATACAAGATACAACATGCGTAGACATAATCGCTATTTAAAATTTTGCAATAAAAGAAAATTTATTCTAGTTATACCTGATGTATCACGTGTAGTGGGAGTGACATCAACCGTAGCGACCCTTGCTAGAATCTCCTCTATCTGTATCCATGCCGAGTATCTTCGGGATAGCTTCACAAAGCCACGAGCCCCGTCTTCGCAAGAGTTACTAGCCTCGTGTCGAAGACGTTGTGATCTAAGAGACGATCACAATCGGAATCAAAATTTGGATCTAAAAACAAGCTCCATGAACTCGCTTCTCGAAAGCGGTTTTCGTCAACCAATTTATGAAACCTTGGTCCTTCACCTATGAGGATTGCCGAAGATCCAATCCCCGGCAAGTAGGTCACTGTCAGAGCACAAAACGCCAACCAAACGACCTCTCTACGAAGAGAGAAACAAGCTGTTTGGTGGAGAAGATGGCCGACCAATCAATGGTCGGTTGCTCCTTGGTCGTCAATGACCAAGGGAGGATGGCCGAAGGAGTTGTCGGCGACTGGTGGGTGGCCAGCGGTGAGGAGGAGGAGCTGCAATAGGCTTGGGTGGCGGCACAAGAGATGGGTGGCAACCCTAGAGGAGGAAGAGAAGAGGAGGCTAGGGTTTCCAAAACCCTTGAACCAATTAATTCTCCACGAAAAACCCTTAAGCCGGGTTTTTATAGAGAACACATTCTCCTAACAGTTATTGGTTCATAACCAAAAACCGTTAACCTGCTCCAATAACTTAAGTTAAAATAAACCAAACCACGTTGGTCTATTTTAAGTTAAAACGAACCGAACCAACTTTGGTTCATTCATTTAAAACAAACCAAACCACTTTGGTTTATTTTCCACCATTGGATTAGAACCAAACCAATTTGGTTCATCCATTATGTCTTCATAAGACTCGGCCCATCCATGCTTCCGATGCAATTGAAACCATTTCATACTCGCTCTTTGTTTGGTCCAACCAAACCTAGTCTCTCTCAGTCTGAGAATCCTATTCTCAAACTCGTTTTAAATCCTTCGGATTACACTCGTTATACGTGTGACCAAATAGGTTCCCGATTTATGTTGGTCGTCTATAATTAACTATTAATTATAGAACGATCATGAGTGACACATAGTAATACATCATGATCCCCAATTAATCGAAAAATTAACGGTTGATCCCAGAACCATTTCTGAAACCCTTCAACAACTATAATGAATGTGCCCCATTCCTTTCACTCATCTTATACCCACTTGGTTCAAAACATAGTCTATTGTATCAGTCCCCACTAGGTTGACTATGTCACACCTAGCCCAAGTATTACTTCCTCGTCCTCCGAATTCTAGTTACTGCACATGTATCTAAGAGTACCATACTCTAAACATGTAATGTTTTGACCAAAGACTTTAGTAACAATCTGACGAGAGGCCATAGGGTATACATCTCCTCATAAAGAGCGGTGAATCCTCTGTAGGCTATTCAAACACCTTCTACCACTTCGACTTATACCCAATCATCCCGGGTCCACATCTCCTCGAAAATGCTTGCTTAAGATGTCAAAGCATAAGTCTTCATGACCAAGATGACTTGAATACTGCAAGTCGAAGGAACATCGCACTTAAGCTGCAGTAAGAACTTCATTGACATATCCATATATGCATAGAACCATATGAAGTTTTATAGCTAGTCACTCTAATGAACTAGTTACCATAACTAGCATCCACGATCAACTCCAGATATCCCAATGTCTCTAGCCAGTGAGAAATAGTTGCTTGGATAAACCAAAGAGTACACCTCGTGCTAGTCTCAACAGAATCGATGGTGTCCGAATGCATCAATTCATTGACTAGGGATAATTCCAATACATCATAATTACACATGTATAGATACTCACTAGTTGTGATCCAATCACAAATACTCTCATACTGTGAATCGTATTGCGGATATTCAGTAAATGAGTTTAAGATCCAATCAAATACATGAAAAACATGTATACTCAAATAGTGAATCTTCATTTATCAAATACATGGTACAACCATAAGACGATTACCTTAGAACACCTCTCATATATTACTAACACCACTTTCCAAGACAATTTCAGAGAAGCAATTTGTCAGTATGAAGCGCAAGGATTTCTTCCAACCCAACAACCAGCACCCTTTCTAAATTGGGAAATGACTCTTCAACGCTATCCTCTAGAGTACTTCAAACCCCAAATGCTCATTCATTAATGTATATCATAGGAATTAAGGCAATTTGTATGACCACACTTTAAACATTGTATCTCCTTCATTTCAACTTGAATATGCGTGATTCATACATCTTCCTTCCCCTTTCTTCTCTTTACATTACCCTTTTTGTCAACAATAAAAATGCTTCAAATGTATAGCATTCCACGGTCTAAGTAATTCCTTTCCATTGCTGATGCACACAAGCACAACCCTAAATCTCCGAGTGAAGCCACCAAAGACTTGAAGTGCGCGCTCGTGCTCAACGCCCACAAATACACGGTTATCGTTAAGTAATAAATTATGTATCGATCTCACAGGGACTGTGATTCGAGTACAATTTGTCCAGTGAATGTCGATTGTTTGGAGTAAATCTCTTGTGAGTCAGAAGTGGAGTCGACGACGGTCTTGACGCAAATACAGTGTCACTTACAGAAAGCAAAGAGGGGCTTAAAGTTGCTTAAAGGATTCCAGGATTTCGGTTTCACTTGTGCATTGTTGAACATGCTATCAATTTTATGCTCCTAGGATCTCTAGTCATGATCTTACAGGAGAATCATCGTGTGTAATCCTGATCAACTTTTGCTTATATCGGGAACTATCTATTCCTAGCAAAGTTTCCCTTTCAGATAGTCAGAGCTCAAGGGGTTGCTATCTTTGGGAGCCCCTTATCACTGGGGTCCCACAACCCTTCTAGAGTTGATGTCTCCTACTTTGGGGCTTCTACTGGGATAAGTTCATGGGGTTCTAGGATGTCCTATTGATCCCTATGAACAGGTGAATCATATTTTATATCCTACTCTTTCACACCCTACTTCCTACGGTTATGGGAGGGAGGATGACCGTAAGATTCCTCCTTGGTTATCCTAGATTTTGATACAAAGGTTTTCCACCCCTTTATCGACTACGTATGGTAGAAATAGAATCAAGATATAACTTTCATCGATCTAAACAACTTAAATTGCAAATATAATTCAAAAGCAATAAATAAATATTTGAACTAGCATGTCCCACATACACAAGTTACTCCCTAATCCTAGAATCAAAGTATCTACTCCATGAATAAGGAAGAAAAAACACAAAACATCTTTTTATAAAACATTACAATCCTAACAGAATTTGAAAGAGAAATAATATACTCTGTTGGATCCAAAGCGATGTCTTGGTCACTCGTCAAGGTGTTGGAGCGTCGATTCAAGTCTTCGAGCCACTTCCTTCCTCCCCGTTGCGAGCCTCTGGTGCTTTTTAGGGCACCTTCTTGTCGTCCCAGCCATCAAGCCTCCTCCCTATGGTTTAGACGTGCCTTCCCTTTTATAGGAGTGAAGCCAACTTTTCTTATTTGCCCACGAAACTTGGAGCTGCATAAGTCGCATTGTCACCCCACGACCGATAGTGTGGAAGTCTGGAAACACGCCTGAAATCTACATCTGTCAAAAGGCATGATCGTGTGAAATTCACACAGTCAGTCGTGTCCTTTTTTGGATCTCTAAACGAACATCATATTTCGGTTCAAAGCATGCCCGTGTCTCGGGGACATGACCAGAGCATGCTTGCCTTCCTTGAGCTCCATTTATTTAGTCATTTTGCCTCCAAAATACCACTCTACACATAAAAATAATAAAAGCATATCTTTGAACTAGGAAATAGTAAATGAATGCAAAACAAGGGAGAATATGAATGGAACAAGTATGAAATGAAATGAGATGTGTGCTAAAACTACTCCTAAAGCCCTATATGATTTGCACACATCAAAATTCCCTAGACTTAGATCTTTGCTTATCCTCAAGAAACCTCAGTGCCATGGATTTTAAAAATATTGTTCCCATACTTAGTATGTTTACAAAACTTATCAAGTGGTACTTTCAATCAAAGAAAATAGATATGTTCTAAAAGTTCACTAGGTTAGCTTTTCGTACATGTGCCAAGAGAATTTCCTTAAGGGGTTCACATTCTAGGTTGAGTTAAGTTGTCATCCTATAGTTTTTATAAGGTCTCTAGCTTTTAGGCACTTACCTGCCCTAAGCGAGGGTCGTTCAACATAAAGTCTCAAATGCGTGCTCAGTATCGAGAGAAATTGGTAGGTGTTTCCCTAGTAACCTAACTCGATCTCAAAAGATCACTTAACCATTTCCACCCACAACAACTATTTTTTAACACTCATTTTTTTCTCTATTTTTTTTTAATTTTCTCTCTCTCTTTTTTATTATTATTATCCTCACTAGCATTTTGATTTTTTCGAATGGACTCATACAATCTGAGCATCTTTAGTAACTAAAATGCTAATCTAGAGCCACCTATGGATTCCAAAGTACTAGACTATTGAGATGAATCATAACTACGTATATACTAAATTCTCCCTTTTAGAATATTCGATGACTGTAGGTGAGAATAAAAGCTAACAAGTTAAAATTTAGAACATCCATCAAAGCATCTAAAAATAAAGTACCAAGCGATAAAAGAAGTTAAACTACTTAGGCATGGAAACATATCGTAGAGATTTTTGAAAACATCAATGAGGCAGCTTATAGCGAATAATAACCAAGTGTTGAAAGGAACCTAAATATTATATGCATGAGCAAATAGATGCAAATAATCTAGTAAAGCAATTAAAAACTAAACCTAGATGTCATAAAACTAAAGCTAGCAAAAGAACATATTGAAATGTAGGCCTCCCCAAACTTAAATAAAACTATACCTCTATCATGGCGGTCGAGGTAGGAAGTCTGGCATATCAGGCTCGTGGAAGAATCACATGCTCAGTTGCTGGTGCCACATATACATGTGGTCCACTTGGGAACTAGTGGATGTAGTGGCTGCTCTGTTCTCCTCCTCCCTGGCCCACTATGTACATGCATATCATAGGAACTGCTGAACCTCCTGGCAGTAGGCGGCCTCCTCCTGAAAATAGTATTGAGATTGGATATAGAACTCCTCGACCCGCTGGAAATGGTCCCGTAGACCCTGAAACTCAGTCTACATATAGGTCCTGTGCTCCTCCCATCACTGCCCCTGTGTTTGCTGCTTCGTGAAGATGTCATTGAGGCACGATCGAAACTCCGAGAAGTCATAAGCAGACATACCTGTATCTTTCTCAAAAGAGTGAAAGGAATGCGGTGCAGGATTGGGGCATGGACTCTGAGGGCTCCTATACATGGGTGGTCCTGATGGTGAGTGATGTGAAGGTGGTGAAGGGGGTGCATGGGCAAAGAGTCCCTCGTGTGGTGGGGACTCCATTGCCCTATTCAACCGTCAATTGGCTTGGTTGGTGATGGTAGTACGATTGGTGTCAGAGAGCCTAAGGGTGGCAAGTTTTTCCTTACAAAATAAAAATAATTACCCTCTCTCACTATCATCTTCATTTCCATGCACACCCCTAGTTTTATGTTAGGGCTCCCCTCTACTCTCTCCAAACCCTCACAATCGTACCCCATTGAATCACAAATGTGGGTCAAAAGACCCCCAAAAATTATATCCCCCTTGGGCGCCTTACCCATCTTCACTAGATGCCTTATAAAGTGGGATCCCACATCAATAGTATTATTCCCCTCTAACATATTCCACAAGCATAGAATTTCACTCAGTTTCACCACTCCATCGCTCTCCCCTCTCCAAAAATAGTGCTCATCATAACCCGGTGGATATATCGAAAAATAGGGGTTTGGAGATCAGAGGCTTTGTCTCTAGAGGGGGAATATGCATTTTCTCCTGTCAAATTGAACCAAAAGGATCTTGCATTGAATTCAGTAGGGGTCCATCTTTCACCCCCATTAGGCAGTTCGAAGCAAAGATTCCATTGGGTTAGGATGCACTCATGTTCAATGTTAAATAGCCTAAATGTAATCTTTCCCTCTCTACTATCTACTCCTATCAGAATCTTCGCATCCACCAAACTTAGAAACTCCAAAACTATGCTTGGGTAGGTTGGTCCTCTAACTCCCATGATCTCCTGCCAACCTACTTTTGCAAACAATCCTTGTATATCCCCAAAAAGACCTAGGGTTTCTAAGAGAGGTACATCTAAATATCTAGTGGTAGTAATTCTTTGAGATGAAAGCATGCTAAATCTATCTTTATGAGCATTGTCTCGAAATATTATGCCAAGAGGGGTGTTATCTTCCTTCGGGTCTTGTTGAGAGTTTCTTCCCCTCGACCTGGTCTGGAAGATGCAACTCTTATTGTGGGTTTATCCTCTTCATTCTTTCCCTTTGAAAGCTTCATGAAGGTTGGAGATGTTTATTCGGAGGTTGGAGACGAGGGAAATCAAGACTTAGGGCAAGGAATTTGAGTCACACGCCCAATTTGGGGTAAGCACACGGCTCATGCCCCTTTTAAAGGGGTGCAACACAGCCATGTGGAATCCACACGGTCGATCGTGTTAGGCTCTGCCCTGGGTGCTTAGGAAAAGATCGAAAAGGGAACGACCATGTGAGATTCACATGGCGGGCCATGTGCAACTCAGGAATTCTCCTGGAGTACCACATGGTCCAAGACTTTCCACACGCCCTGTCGTGTGCTCTTCTGCCCATTGGGCACTACTGTGTGGGATCCACACGACCGCTTATGCTTCATTCTGAGGTTCTAAAAATAATCTTCCTTCTACCTAGAAACTTTTATATGATCCTAAACGCTCATAAGGATTATAATGGACAAAAATTAATGCCTAAACCTAGCATGCATGAATACAAAAAGACTAAAAACACATAAAGTTAAACTTGTGTTGCCTCCCAAGAAGCGCTTGTTTAGGGTCTTTATCTCGACTATGCTGTTGTTTTTAGCTCATTGCCAATGACTCAAGGAGATTTTTCCTCCTCTATTTCTTGATGCATTTGAATCTTGTGGGGGAGAAAGATATTTGCTCACTTTACGCTTCTTGCCTTGTGGTCCTCCATCACCATATCATTTAAATCTTGCTCGTGGAGGAACAAGATACTTGCTAATTTCTTTCCCTGGCTCAAGATTGAACATGCTCAACTTCAAGGAGTCATCAGGAGGTCGATCTTGATATTCCATTTCTTTCAAATGTTGTAAATAATGTAACTCACCACAAACATTCTCACTAAAAAATTGATTAGCAGATTTTATCATATCAAATGAAATTTTATGATCACTAATAACTAAGAGGGATTTGTTATCGGCAACTACAGTTTCTGTGAGGGTTAATGCAGACTCTTCTGGATCCTTAAGGTTATGAGGTGTTTTAATTGAAACAATGGACTCCTTGATTAAAGTATCTACTATATAATCCTCAAGTTCTCCTTCAAGTGGTGATTGAATGGATTTCTCTTCTTCACTTCCTATGTCATCTATGTCTTCCTCATCCATTTGTTCAAAATGAGTCTTCGCTACATTAGGTGTATTCCAATCATCAAAGCCACCTTCTAGTCATTTGGTTTCTTCTTTAGCAAGCCATTGTTGCCTAAGCTCCGTGAATTGTCGATTGCACTCCTCGTACTTCCTCATAAAATTGTCTAGCATGACTTCTAAGTCGGACTTTGATGCTTGATAAAATTTGAATAGTGGTTCATAGCTCTCGTTCTCACTAGGGAAATAATATTGGGAGTTTAAGTAGCCTGGGTCATAATTATTTGAATAGGAATCATCTTATGGCCGCTGATTATACTCGTAGGTGACATCTTCTTGTTTAAATTGTGAAGGTTCAATATATCCAGACAATTGTTACTAGTATGCCATTGTTCACCATAATGCTCACAATAAATGTTACCAAAACTCACAACATTAAATTGATCATAATCATGAGTTAAAGAATGCATCATTATATACAGGAAAATTTAAATAAGAAAATAGATATCAGTGCCTCAACAAGAGACTTAAAAAAATCAAACAGTAAAATATAGGTAAACAAGTGCTAAGAAAATAACTAAAAAGAAAAACTGCTAGAAAATAACTAAAGCTAGAAGAAAAACTAAAATCTAAATTAGAACTAGATTAAAATGGAAATTAATAAAGACTAGGGAAATAAACCTAAACTAGGTCTGATCCAATCTATTCACTTTCGATCCAATATTGAATCTACAGTCCCCAACAACAGTGCCAAAAACTTGATGCACGTGAGCACGACCCTAAATCTTTAGCCGAAGCCACCAAGGACTTAAAGCGCATGCTCAATGCCAACGAGTGCGCAGATGCCATCAAGTAATAAATTATGTATCGATCCCACAGGGACTGTGATTCGAGTACCGTTTGTCCAGTGAATGTCGATTGTTCGAAGTAAATTTCTTACGAGTCAGAAGTAGAGTCGATGATGGTCCTGACTCAAATACGATGTCACTTGGAGAAAGAAAAGAGGGGCTCAAAGTTGCTTAAAGGATTCTAGGATTTCGGTTTCACTTGTGCATTATTGAACATGCTATCAATTTTATTCTCTTATGATCTCTAGTCATGATCTTGCGGGAGGATCATCGTGTGTAATTCCAATGAACTCTTGCTTCTATCGAGAACTACCTATTCCAAGCTAAGTTTCCCTTTCGGATCATCAGACCTCAGGGGGTTGCTATCTTTGGGAGCCCCCTATCATTGGGGTCCAACAACCCTTCTAGAGTTGATGTCTCCTACTTTGGGTCTTCTGCTGTGATAGGTTCATGGGGTTCTAGGATGTCCTATTGTTTCCTATGAACAGGTGGATCATATTTCATATCTTACTCTTTCACACCCTACTTCCTATAGTTATGGGAGGGAGGATGACCGTAAGATTCTTCTTTGGTTCTCCAAGATTTTGATACAAAGGCTTTCCACCCCTTTATCAACTATGTACGATAAAAATAGAATCAAAACATAATTTTCATCAATCTAAACAACATAAATTCCAAATATAATTCAAAACCAATGAATAAATATTTGAACTAGCATGTCCAACATACACAAGTTACTCCCTAATCCTAGAATCAAAGTATCTACTCCATGAATAAGGAAGAACAAACACAAGATATCTTTTTAAAAAACATTAAAATCCTAATAGAATTAGAAAGAAAAATAATACGTCCTGTTGGATCTAAAGCGATGTCTTGGTCTCTCTTCAAGGTGTTGGAGTGTCGATTTGGGTCTTTGAGTCGCTTCCTTCCTCCCCATTGCGAGCCTTTGGTGCTTTTTAGGGCACCTTCTTGCCATCCCAGCCGTTGAGCCGCCTCCCTAGGGTTTAGACATGCCTTCCCTTTTATAGGAGTGAAGACGACTTTCCTTATTTGCCCACAAAACCCAGAGTTGCATAAGTCGCGTTGTCACCACACGACCGTGTGGAAGTTTGGAAACACACCTGGAATTGATGTGAGCAAAACATATAGGGTTTTAGGAGTAGTTTTCGCTCACATCTCATTGCATTTTATACTTGTTTCATGCATATCGTACTTTATTTTGCATGCATTTCCTATTTTCTAGTTTGGAGATTTGCTTTTTGTGATTTTGTGTGTAGGATAACATTTTACGGGATAAACGACACACTTTTGGAGCAAAAGAAAGACATTCGGCAAGTGGAACGAAAGGAGGCATGACCCGGCCATGTGAAATCACACGGTCGTGCCCCACCAGCCCAGTGCCACACACGGCTTGGTTGTGTGGCGCTAGTATATTTTCGGTATGACTAGGGTTTTTTCATGGATTCGGGTAGCGTCGGCCTCAAGTCTATATAAGGAAGGTCATGCCCAAACCCTAGGGAGGAGGCCCGATGGCCGGGACAATACACCGGTATCCTAAAAAGCACCAAAAACTCACAACGGGAAGGAAGGAAGTGGCTAGAGGATTGTGAACTGTGCTCCAACGCCAAGGAGAAGGACCAAGAGCACTATAATTTTAATTTCCATTCATCTTTTGCATTGTAATGAATAATTTGATTATGCCTTGTGTCTTTTCTCTTCCGTATATGGAGTAGATACTTTGATTCTAGGATTAGGGAGTAGCTTGTGTGCGTAGAACATGCTAGTTGAATATATGTTTCATCTTTGAATTTATATTCGCAGTTTGTGTTATTTGGATTGATGACGATTGTGCTTTGATTTTTTGTCTATTATGCATAGCCGATACAAGGGGTGACATCCCTTGTATCAAAGATCTAGGAGAACTAAGGAGGAACCTAGTGGTTGTCCTCTCTTCGATAATCGTAGATAGAAGAGTATGATAGAGTAGGAAACGGGATACATTTCGACTCTTTATAGGGATTGATTTGGCATCATCCTACCATCTATCCTATCTTAACAATATAGGGCGGCCAAAGTAGGAGAAATTAACTCTAGAAGGGTTGAAGGACCTTAGTGATAGGGGGCTCCCAACGGTATCAACCCCCTAAGCTCTGATGATCTAAAAGGTTCGCTTGTTAGGAGTAGGTAGTTTCCGATAGATGCGAGAGCTCATCGGGAAAGTGTATGAAGTCCCTTCCACAAGATTATGATTAGATATCTAGACAACATTTAATTGATAGTATGTTCCACAACGCACAAGTGAAATCGAAGTCCTAGAATCCCTTTTTAAGATCCCTGAACCAGCATTCCCTTCCTCCATGTGACATCGTACCTAAGTTAGGACCACCTTCAACCGCGCCACCACAACCTTAACATCTAACTCCGAACAACAAACGTCCACTGGACAAACGATATTCGGATCTTAGTCCCTGTGGGATCGATAATCTATTTATTACTTGACGACACCCGTGCACTTGTGGGCATTGAACGCAAGCGCGCGCTTCAAGTCCTAGATGGTTTCTGTCACGAGATTTGAGGGTCGTGTTCGCATGCATCAAGTTTTTGACACCGTTGCTAGGGACTGTTGATTCGATATCGAATCAAAAGTCGACAGTTGGATCAGACCTAGAGTAGATTTACTTTCTAGTTTTACTTTATTTCAATTTATATAGTTTTAAATTTTTGTTATCTCTATTCAGTTTAGGGGTATTTTTCCTAGTCTTTATTAATTTTTAGTTTAATTTAGCACTAAGTTTAGGTTTCAGTTTTCTTCTAGCTTCAGTTATTTTCTAGTAGTTTTTCTTTTTAATTTTTTTTCTTCTAGTTTAATCATAGTTCTAGCTGTAGGATCGTTGGTGTCGCTAGAAAGGGGGGGAATGAATAGCTACGCTCGTCTTTTCGATTCGTTGCACCTTTCTACAATGATTAGTACGCAGCGGAAACAAGACAACGAATACAGAAAGAATAACAAATGCAAACACCCCAATTTTACATGGTTCGGAACACAAGTCCCTACTCCACGGTTGAGCCCTCATCGGCTCTAGTGATGCACACCACCACTATAAACTTCTCCTTCTCGGTGATACACCGAAGGTGGAGAAACCCTTTTGCACAGTCTATCAGAAACTTTACAAGAAAGCTTATAGTAGTCACTGAAGAAGCAGTAAAACAAATATAGATTTCAGAGAGAATGGTACTGCTCCTTGCTTGCTGAATCGTTGAAGCTCCTGTGGGATGATGAAGGCTTTTTGAATCAAGAAGCTCTTTCACCCGTGTCTTTTCTTCAGAAAATTATCATAAGTTATTCTTCTTAACTTTGAAATATATAAGCCCAGAATACTTGATAGCTCGAGCCTGATTAGGACTTTTCTGCCCGCCCAATCGAGTCGCCTCAGCTGGTGCCTCGACTGGAGCATTAATTAGCATTTATTAATGGCTTCAACGGTAAGATTTAGACCATAATTAGTTTTATTTTCGTTGAAAACATAGGTCCAGTTGAGGCGATGATCCGACGACTCATTGGCGAGCTTTGGTTCCAATCGAACAGAGTAATGATCGAGCTCGGTCGCGGTCCCTTGCGTCTGATTCGGTTGGATCAAGCTCTAGTCAGTCGCCGCCTCATTGGTAGGCCTTGGTTCCAATCTGAGCGAGCAACGGTCGAGCTCGGTCGGCGATCCCTTGCGTCGTTCGGTTGGATCAAAGCTCTAGTCAGTCGCCGCCTCATTGGTAAGCCTTGGTTCCAATCGGCGAGCAAATGAGCTCCGATTGATAGTTCCTTGTATGCATTCGGTTGGATCAAAGCTCTAGTTGAGTCGCCGCCTCGGCCGTCTGATCAGAACTCTTTGTTTGTCCAGAGCAGTCGAGCTCTCAGTCGACACCTCCTTGCTTCTACTTAGTTAAACCAAGCATCAGTCGAGGCGTCGCCTCGACTGGTATGAGTCAACCTGCTTCTCGACAAGAGTAGTAGGTTCCAGTCGAGGCGTCACCTCGACTACACCTTTACCTGATGCCTATGAATTACTGTTCATAGGTCTTCCATGCCAGGAATCATCTCCAGGACTTCGTGCCAAGACTCCCTGTCCGGGTCTTCACTGCCAAGAGGCCGCGCCTCCGGGACTTCACTGCCAAGACTCCTGTCGGGTCTCATCGCAAGAGGCTGCGCCTCCGGGACTTCACTGCCAAGACTCCTCGTCCGAGTCTTCACTTGCCAGGACTCCACATCCAGGTCTTCATCAATCTTGCATCCAGTCCTCGACCTACAAGAGATTTCCTGAAAATACCTCTCAAACAACCATATGAGATAACACATAATTATCACCTTGACTTAAACCCTTGTCAATCACCAAAAACATCCTTTGGGTCTGATTGCACCAACAATTTCCCCCTTTTTGATGTTTGACAATACGGTTTAAGTTTAGGTGATGAAATTATAGCACAATATAACGTATTCGAAATTTAATATGTAAAAAGAAGAGATATAGATGTGTAGTTTCAAAAGCTTTAATTTCAGACTTAAAGCCCATCTTCTCCCCCTTTGGCAAACACCCAAAAAGAAAAGTTGCTTATAGAAGCACTCCCCCTAAATTCATTACCCTTAGGTTATCAAATGCACTAACAATATATTTTAGCAAGATAAATGTCAGTCGTGCATTTCTAAAGAAAGATATAAACCACCGGAAGAAAACTTTGACATACACAAAGATATTAGAAATACATATACAAGCATACACCCAAAAAGTCACCCAAAACATCCTGATATATATATATTTTCTTGAATTCAAACTGTTCATACAGATAAAAAAAAACAAAAACTAAACTGCTGAAGATGATGGTTCTGATGAATCCGACATCATGGCATGAAGGAGAGATAGAATTTCCTCTGTTTGGCGAGATCTCGGAAAACCGAGCATCTAGCTTGGAGTGAAGCTCTTCGAATTTAGTGTTGATTGACGTACTAAGGTCCTTGAATTTAGTATCAACTGAGTTTATGAACTCAACTTTATCTTTTCGCAGATTCTCCAGCTGTTCAGACATGGTGGAAGATGGTTCAACAGCTGGACGTTCTTGTTCACCTTCTTCCTCCATATCCCACCTTTCACCCGCTTGATGTCCATCCGCCCACTCAACGGTGCTACCAACTTTTAACATGCCGGCCAAAGAAAAGTTTCTCCACTTTATGAAATCAAAGTCTGTCATCTGCCTAATTTTCCCCCTGCTTGTGTTGATGCCTATGGATTCTAGCCAAAATGTGATGATATGACAAAAAGGCATGTAAATTTTCTTTTGGACAGGAGTTGAGAAGTGGACTATGCAGAGAAAGATGTTTAAAGCAACATTAAAGTTTAAACGTTGCTTTAAGAGATGTAGAGCTAGTAAATGATGTGGTCTTATCTTAGCTTGCCCCCTAGTAACAATTGGAAGGATGCAACCTACAATGACCTTATATAGGACATTATTAGGGGCAGCTAATGCCATGGCCGGAAATAGAGTAAGATCAGGTTATCTGGGTTTTTTAAAGAAGTACTCATGAATTACATTTATGGAGTATCCCTCAACAGGTTCTTGAATGCTTGGATAGCATTCAAGGGTTGAGTTTGACTCTCGACACTCTATAAATGCTCTGAGGATATCAGGAGTGAAAGATATGTCCTTTCTGGCTACCCTACTCTTAAAGATGAGCCTATCACTTGTAGGCTGTAGATTGTTGTAGAATTCACTAACTAAGTCTATATTGATGTCATGATCACAATAGACTAGTTTATTGAGCCCATAGTAGTTGATCATTTGTATAACATGTTGAGCATGTTTTTCAAAAAAATTCTTTATCTAATGATCTAGTATGCATCAACTTAAATTTGTGGGCAGTAAAGGTATGTTGATGATGTGCGGAGGGAAACCGGGGATCCGTAGATGGATTTTCCTGAGGTGTTTCACTTGACTCGCCTATCCTATGTTTTTGTCTAATGAATGCCAAAATGATGTTAAAAAAAAAAATCAATATGATGGTATGATGAATGCCAATAACCAACACCCAATTAGTTTACCCAATATTACTAAGTCTTGTAATCAAAGAGATGAGTTTAGAAATTTACTTAGGTGCCATTTTTCCTGTTGTTGACTGGTCTTGAGGAATCAGGAAGATAACTTCTGTGAAATCACCTTCTCCAGCTAGAGAAAACAGAACTGGAGAACCCTAGAAAATCTGGCAAAATCTAGGGTTTTAGAAAATCGTCGACTAGGGCTAGGGATTGACCAAAAGAAGGAATGAGGGGCTGGAGAACTTACTTGAAGTTAGTTTAGGAGTGAGTGAGGTAATCTAGGGTTTTGTCGGTGTTAAACTTGGTCGGAGACTTGAACGGCGACAGCTAGGCGACAGAGGAGAAAGAACCGGGGCGAGAGGAGTCGAGGCGAGTCGCGAGTTTGGGAGAGTCGGTAAGTGAAATTCCTTATATATTTCTTAGTTACGCAGTCGAGGCGGTAAGTTGAACGCCTCGACCGTTATATCGGGCCGAGGCGCCCGAGTGTGCCTGCTTACATTGCTCACACCCTCTATCAGTCGAGGCGATTATTGAAATGTCTCGACTGTTATTCTGAAGGTTCGTTTTTGTCTTAGATATTTTAAGTTCCAAATTCATTGTATTCAGGTATTTAAAACATTTTAAAAGTGACAATATCCTCTATCGACCATATCAAACATATATTGGATGTTTCACTTGAGTTTTAAGATGTCCAACCAATTTTACTTGGTTGGAATGTCCAATTATGTTTTTTAAACCAAATACACATGAATTATGTATCAGTCTTCCCCATAATTGGTCAACTTAATGATTCATGCAGTTTTCAACCGCATTACTCAAGTTATGCATCATAACAAGCAATTTGAGTAAATTGGTTGCTCCTAACATCTCACCCCTATCTAGCAATACACAAGCATAGTTAATCCTATGATTTGTGTGAGATGTTTCCCAAAGGTATCCCAAACATTATTTTCCCATTTCTTTTGAACTTATGAATTAGTCCTTATGATCATGGAGAGTTTTCACTCAGCTGTACACATTCCTAACTCTCTTCTTAAATGACTAAATTCATTTTCTGGAAGAGGTTTTGTGAAAATATCAGCAAGATTCGCCTTAGACTCAACATAATTGAGTATAATATCTCCTCTTGCTACATGATCCCTAATGAAGTGATGTCTCACTTCAATGTGTTTTGTTCTGGAATGATGGACTGGGTTTTTTGTTAAGTTGATCATGCTAATATTATCACAAAGCACTTGCACGTTCTTATATGAAAAACCATAATCCTCCAATGTGTGAGTCATCCATAACAATTGTGACACACTTCAGTTACATGTGCTGTACTTTCGGCCTGGTGGTGGAAGAGCAACACAATGTTGCTTTTCGACTTGACCACCAACTAAAAAATTTGAACCTAGGGTGTGACCCACTAGTACTTTTCTATCTAGTTTGCATCCTGCATGTCTGAATCTGTATAGCCTACTAAATCAAAAGACTCGTTAAGGGATACCACAGTCCAAGCGATATTGTTGCTTTAATATATCTCATAATTCTTTTAACAACAATGAGACTCTTTAGCACACGATTGATATCGTGCACACATATACCGCAAATACTATATCAGTCTACTTCTTTGTAAGATATAAAAGACTACCTATGGCACTCCTATAACATTTTAGATCAACAGGTTTACCATCTACATCACTATCTAGATGAGTGTTTTGTGCCATTGGAGTGGCAACCTCCTTCACATTTTCCATGTTGAATCTTTTTAGCAACTCCATGGCATATTTTGATTGACAAACATGAATTCCTTCTTTGGTTTGTTTGATTTGAAGTCCAAGGAAAAATGTCAACTCCCCTACTAGACTCATCTCAAACTCACTCTCCATGTGTTCTATGAATTCATTGAGATAATCCCTATTGTTTGAACCAAAGATTATGTCATCGACATAAATCTGAGCTACAAATATTGTTGGATCGAAGCGGATCACTAGAGGGGGGGGGGTGAATAGCGATAAAAACTTTTTTCTCTTCGTTCGTTAAAAAACCGAGTAGATAATTAATTTACAGCGGAAAAGATAAGCAATATAAAGAGAGGACAAATGTTTTACTTGGTTCGTAGCCTTCGGCTACTACTCCAAGGCCCTAGTGGTCCTTGACCACGTACGGAGGGCAAAAGCACTAAAGGAACTCCTCCTCGTTAGAGGTAGGAGTTAATCGATACAAGAAGGAACAAAAACTTGAGGTAGAGGGACACTCCCCCTCTCCTCGTATACGATAAAAGCTCCGGAAAAGTAGATGAACAACTGATAAAAACTAATACCGACGTACAAAAATAATAAAGAAAGTTAAACCTAGACGTCGGAAAGGAAGGACTTCGTTGTCGGAGAGTTAGCTTTGGAAGCTTAGAATTGTTGTGAAATACCTAGGTTAGGACCTCCTTTGATAGCCTTTGAGCCCCTTTTCGAGAGGAACCCTAGCCAATCATATTTGAGCACCACTCCCCTTGAAATTTGGTGATAAACCTTGACTCCTCGAGGCTGATCCTTTGACAATGATCGGTGATGGCCATCACCCGGTCATTCTTTGGCGGCTCGATCAGTGTTAGCGTAGTCACCGTGATGGGCGATCGAGTCCTTGAGTTGGCGGTCGGCGATCTTGTGTAAGGCAATGTTAGCTTAAAGAAAACATTATTTCGACGGTCGTCGACCGTTCGATCTCGACCTAGACCACCTATGAGATGTCTTGGGTCGGATCTACGCTTAAGTCTTTCCCCATAATGAGGATACGACCTTACTTACACTCGCACACACGAGCTTACCTCGATACTTACGTGTTGCTTTTGCTTCCGGCCTTTCACTCAATTCCTTTGGCTCCCTCCGAAGTCACTTGAGTGTCGCCCGACCACCGCGGCTTCCTCCGGGTGTCGCTAGCCTTCAGCTCCAGCTATAGCAATTTTCTGCACACTCGATTCAGCTCGTGAGATAACAACATGAGCTTAACTTTGTATCGTTTGCTATAATCAAAACTCAGGTTCGACTTAGGTGCCTACTGCACCAACAATCTCCCCCTTTTTGATTTATGGCAAACCCACATACAAAGTTAAGTGCATTAAGAAAAGATATGCATGAATGAGCAGGAGTGTTAAGAGCATGAATGAACAGGAGTATAAAAACTCTTTTTCAAGTGCTCCCCCTTGACCGAGGGTGAGTACTTGAGAAAGAGTTTTAACTCTCCCCCTTGACGTTTGCTACTAAAAAAGAATTAAGTAACCGAAATTACTTAATATTGGCCATAGTATTTAAAATAAATAAGTTTAAGTTAAGAATTCTTTGTCCTTTGAATAAGTTTTAACTTTTGGTTTAAATATGAAGTAAGAGTTAAGTTGTCAAAAAAAATTTGACCCCTTAACTTTGACCTTTTAACTTTGGCCTTTTTCTCCCCCTTTTGTCGTATATCGAAAAGAGTAAGGGGTGTGTGGAAAAAAAAAATAAGTGTTAAATTTAAAGTCCAAGCATGTTCCCCATTTTTTATTTTTAAAAAAAAATATACTGAAAATAAGCTCATCTATAAAATGTTCGACTCATATTTGGCT
Source organism: Wurfbainia villosa (assembly GCA_025175895.1). Classification (NCBI taxonomy): domain Eukaryota; kingdom Viridiplantae; phylum Streptophyta; class Magnoliopsida; order Zingiberales; family Zingiberaceae; genus Wurfbainia; species Wurfbainia villosa. The sequence continues at coordinate 13,263,247 of CM046007.1, read as the reverse complement.
TGATTGATATGAAAGATCAACCAGTCCTGGTCAGAGTCGGTTAGTGTGTATGATTATACTCCATGGTTCATGGCGATGCACTAGATCTACATCTGGAACCAGGAGTAAGGTCCTAACATCTCACGCCCATCTACGTGGCTAAGTACACAAACACATTAGTCTTATGTGTTGTGAGATGTATTGGCTCCTTAAATCTATAGGTGCATGATATCTAAGGTATGTCCTATGCTTGTTCCATAAAAATGAAAATTTAAGAAATAGTAGTAAGAAAATATAATTTGCAAGTTCCTATTCTACTACGCACATGCCCAATTTTCGTCTTAATAGACTAAATTCGGCTTCGGGTAGGGGTTTAGTAAATAGGTCTGCTAAGTTAGACTTCGATTCGACGTATTCGAGTTGTATTGCTCCGTTGGCCACATGTTCTCGAATGAAATGGTGTTTGACCTCTATATGTTTGGTCCTAGAGTGACATATCGGATTCTTAGTAAGATTAATTGAACTAATGTTGTCTACGTGAAGTTTAGTATTCGTAAAGTCTAACTTAAAGTCGCGGAGAGTGTGCTTCATCCAAAGAAGTTGAGTGACACACTCACCCATCGCGATGTATTCACCGGTGGTAGATAAGCGACGGTGTTGCTTCCTCTGCAGCACTTACTAGACTCGGTAGAAGTTGACAATAACCACTCGTGCTCTTTCTATCGAGCTTACTACCGGCATAGTCCGAATCGGAGTAGCCGATTAGTTCGAACTCCGTAGATCTAGGGTACCAAATACCAACGTTAAGTGTACCCTTAAGATATCTAAGGATACGCTTAACTAGGGTTAGGTGAGACTCCTTAGCACAGGTTTGAAACCTGGCGCACATACTTACTGCGAATAGGATGTCGTCGGCTCGCGATTAAGTATAGGAGACTTCCTATCGCTCTCTATAGTACTTTAAGTCAATGGACTTACTTTCTAGGTCTTCTCCTATGTTAACATTAATCGCCATTGGGGTGTTTATTATCTTAGCGTCTTGCATTCCAAATCTTTTAATTAACTCCTTAGTGTATTTTTGTTGATATAGGTATATACCATCCTTAGTTTGTTTAATTTGTAGACCTAAAAAGAAACTTAACTCGCCTACCAAGTTCATTTCGAACTCACTTTCCATGAGTGAAACGACATCGTTTAGTAAGGCGGAGTTAGAGGTTCCAAAAATTATATCGCTCGTAAATTTGAGCTATGAATATTTCTTTACCTAAGGTTTTTACGAAGAGAGTTGGGTCAACTAAGCCTTGGTTAAACCCTTTTGACTTAAGATGGATTGAAAGTCTCTCGTACCAAGCTCGAGGAGCTTGTTTAAGTCCATAGAGAGCTTTCTTAAGTTTTATAACATGGTCGGGTTTATCTAGATTTTCGAATCCGGGGGGGGTTGGCTAACATAAACTTCTTCTTTAATGTATCCATTTAGGAATGCCGACTTAACATCCATTTAAAACAGCTTAAATCCTCGATGTGCGGCATAAGCTAGCAACATTCGAATGGATTCGAGTCTAGCTACTGGGGCATAGGTTTCGTCATAATCTAAGTCTTCGACTTGACTAAACCCTTTGGCGACTAACCTAGCCTTGTTTCTAACTACTTCACCTTTATCATCAAGCTTATTTCGAAACACCCACCTTGTTCCAATTATCGTTTTGTCTTTAGGTGGTGGTACTAATTCCCACACTTCATTCCTAGTAAATTGAGCTAGCTCTTCTTGCATTGCAATAATCCAATCGGGATCAAGAAGAGCTTGTTCAATTGATTTGGGTTCTATCTTTGAAATTAAGGAAATTTGACTAAGGTTCCTATAGGATGCTCTAGTTCGAACTCCTAGATTAGGATCTCCTATCACTTGATCGATAGGGTGGTTAGTCTGAATCCTAGATTGGGTTGGGTTTGTGTCACCTAATGCTTGATCAATGGGGTGACTTGGTTGAACACTAGTTTGGTTGGAGTCATCTATCACTTGATCAATAGAGTGACTTGGTTGACTTAGGTTAGGATTAACACTAGACCTGATCTCCGAATCAGAGTTAGGTCTAGTATGAATCGGCTCGCTAATTGGGGTTGTTGGGGGTTTTGTAGGTTCATGTCCTTCATCAAATACTACATTGATAGTCTCCTCGACTCTAAGGGTGTCGTGGTTATATACTCTATAAGCTCGACTTGTAGTCAGTATCCTAAGAAGATTCGGTGGAGGTTTTGGATTTGAATTTCCTAGGTGGTTCTTAGTGTTTAAGATATGTACTTTACATCCAAATACCCTAAAGTACTTGATGTTGGGTACTTTATTGTGATAAATCTGTAGGAGGTCTTAAGGTGCCTCTTTACCATAAGGATCCTATTACGGACATAGCAAGCCGTGCTAATGGCTTACCAAAACCTCATCGTAGGTCGTATTCGCTTCAACATGGTCCTAGCGGCTTCTTGTAGAGTTGATTTTTTCCGCTCACTAGGCCATTTTGTTGAGGGGTCCTAGGGCAAGAGAATTCATGGTGGTATCCGTTTAGGTTACAGAAGTTGGTGAACCTTTGATTTTCGAATTCACCACCATGATCGCTTCTAAGTCTTTTAACCTTAAGGTTTTTTTGATTCTCGATTAATTTGAATAGATTGATTAATTGATCTAGAGTATCATTTTTATGTTTGATGAACCTAACCCAGGTAAACCTGGAGTAGTCGTCAATTATGACTAAGCAATATTGACTTCTATTGAGTGACTTGGCTCCATGTGAATCGAATAGATCCATATGCAGGAGCTCAAGTACACTTGAGGTTCGTTCTTGGTTAGTTAACTTGTGTTGTGTCCTAGGTTGTTTTCCTTGTTGACAAGCATTACAGATTTTATTAACCAAGTTGTTGAGGTTGGGTAAGCCTCTGACTAAGCCACTCTGACTCATCTTGTAGATGAGTCTTGGGTGCGAGTGACCGAGTCGTCGGTGCCACAACCATGATTCCTCTTCCTGTGTCATAAGACATTTGGCTGAGGATTTGATTAAGTTAATTGTATAAATGTTATTTGTCCTAGTTCCTTTGAGTATTATTTTAGCTGTTTTATTTGTTTTAATTACACATTCATTTTCTAAAAATACGACCTTATAGTTATTGTCACATAATTGGCTTACGCTAAGCAGGTTATATTCAAAATTCTCTACAAGTAATACATTTTTAATAACAAAATTCGAGTTAAGCTCGATATCACCTGATCCGATGATTTTGAGCTTGTCGTTATTCCCAAAGGCTACCGATCCTTGTCGTTTGAATCGAAGCTTCGTGAATTTGAGTTGATCCCCGGTCATGTGTCGGGAGCAACCGCTGTCCAACATCCATTGATCCTACACACAAGGTGGTTGGATTGGATGTTAGATTTTTTTTTTAAAAAAAAAAATTGGTTGTAAGTTGTTAAACCTAGGTTATCTCACCTGTGTCTATATGATTAAGCATGTTATACTTATGTGTTTTTTGTGAGATGACTTCCAATTAAGTTGATTAAGTGGATTTAGGTTCAAGTAATTTTATGTTAGATTTGGATTTGACCCTAGGCTTGTCAAGTTTACCTTTTCAAGATCATGGCTTCAGTGTCGTAGCGGCCTTGAGGCCTTCTTTTATCGGATCATCGACCACTTCCTTAGACAAAGCCATTTTCAAGAAAATGATGACTTGACTCACCTAAGACTATTTCCTAGTCTAACTGGTTATTTTTGAAAAGAGGCTCCCCGAGGCTCAATCTTTTCGAAGAATTTTAGTTGGTTATGTTTTTGAAAAGAGGCTCCCCGAGGCTCAATCTTTTCGAAGAATTTTAGTTGGTTATGTTCATGTTCTAAGTGAGTTCACAAGTTTTAAAGCACAAACTTTCTAAGTTAAAGCATGCAATTTCTAAGTTAAAGAACAAACTTTCTAAGTTAAAATATGCAATTTCTAAGTTAAAGCACAGACTTTCTAAGTTAAAACACAAACTTTCTAAGTTAAAACATGCAATTTCTAAGTTAAAGCACAAACTTTCTAAGTTAAAACATGCAATTTCTAAGTTAAAGCACAAACATGTTTTGTACTGGCTCCCCCTAGACCGTTGAATCGGTTCAGTCTATCCACATAGTGGATTTGGTCCTTGGGAATCCAGTACGGGTTGGATCCTAGAGTTGAAATCAAAAGGTTCTTAGGGACCCATGCTTGGACATGTTTCCTATGTCGACTTACAATCGACATATACGACCTATTAGTCGTGTTTGAGTTAAACCCTAGTCCAGTCTTGTTGTACACGACCCTTTGAGATCCAAGTAGGAGGTCAAGTCCTTTGGATCCCGAAGTGAACCTTTCCAACGTGTTCCTAAGATCTTCGACTTGACTTTTCAAGAGTGAGTTCTCAACTTCGAGTTTTTCAACCCGAGTTGAGTCCTTCTTGAACTCGACTAGTCGAAGAGGTTAGGAGACCTTGTGTTTGAGGAGTTTGACCTCTCAACCAGGTCTCGACCTTGGACTCGGATTTAACTAATTTCCTAGACAAAAACCTAACCGTATTTTGTAAAGTATTAAATAAAGTTCGACTTACTTTAAGGGTATCTTTTGAACCGGATGATCCGTGGCTTGACTTGAAGGTAGCTTCATAGTCCGAGTCATCCTCGTGTTCCGACTCAAGTTCGTGTTCGTCTCCGTGGTTCGACTCAATTGATTTCTTCGCCATGAAGACGCGGTCTTCGCCTTCTTCGGATGACGCTTCTTCCCATGTCGCTGAGGGCCTTCTTGTGCTTAGGTGCTTTGTGGTTGAGCTTGGGGCACTCGACTTGATATGTCCAAACCTCGCTACACTCATAACACCTAATATTAGAACTTTTAGGCTTACCTTGGTTGGGTCGAGTTGTGGTTCGCTGCCCCTTGGCTATCCTTCGAGCTAGGTTCATTAGCTCAACCAATTCCGGTCAACTTCTTCTTCTGACTCGCCTTCCTCCTCTTGGTGGTGGCTTGCTTGCATTTTCTTCTTCTTTGAACTCGCAAACAAGGCTATACCCTCTCGGGTTCCGAGTTGGACGCTTCATGTAATTCAAATCCGAGAATAATTCATCTAACCTAATTTTAGAAAGATCTGGAGACCTTGTAGGCATTGACCATGAATGCCCACAAGGTAGTCCTCGGAAAAGAGTTTAGAACATACCTTATAAGGTCGCGGTTTTCGACCTTGTGCCCGATTGCGTGTAGGTTGTTGACTATGTCTTGGACACGGGCGTGGAGTTGCGTCGCGGACTCGTGTTCCTGCATTTTTAGTGTGTACAATTTATTGAACAACAAATCGCTTGCAAACCTTAGCTTGATCCGATCCTTCGTAACTCGATTAGTTTTGTCCAAAGATCCTTTGCGCTATGAAGGGTCGACGCGATTTAGCTCCTCCTTGGATAGGCCACATTGGAGGATTTGTGTTGCCTTGGCGCGGCCGACTTGTCGTTTTGTCGCAATGGTCCATTGATCATAATCCAAGGAGTCACCCACTTCATTAGTCGGAAGTGTGAAACCCATTTGGATTATGATCCACATCTCGATTTGGGTTTTGAGAAAGCATTCCATCCGACCCTTCCAATAACGGAAGTCATCTCCGTTGTAAAACGGAGGTCGGACGGTGCTAAAACCCTCGAGATGGGCCATTAGAACAAAAGACCGAAGGAGACGAAGACGAAGAAACTAGCAACGACAAAAACATTAAAAAGTACCAAGACTCGCGTCTTGGATTAGTAGTGCGGGAGAAAACTTAACAAAGCAAAATAAATAGAAATAAACAGAATTAAAAGAACAATAAATCTGTAAAAATGGCTAGATTGGTGGTTTCACCAAATCTTAGCGACCCCCGGCTATGATACCAATTGTTGGATCGAAGCGGATCGCTAGAGGGGGGGTGAATAGCGATAAAAACTTTTTTCTCTTCGTTCGTTAAAAAACCGAGTAGATAATTAATTTGCAGCGGAAAAGATAAGCAATATAAAGAGAAGACAAATGTTTTACTTGGTTTGTAGCCTTCGGCTACTACTCCAAGGCCCAAGTGGTCCTTGACCACGTACGGAGGGCAAAAGCACTAAAGGAACTCCTCCTCGTTAGAGGTAGGAGTTAATCGATACAAGAAGGAACAAAAACTTGAGGTAGAGGGACACTCCCCCTCTCCTCGTATACGATAAAAGCTCTGGAAAAGTAGATGAACAACTGATAAAAACTAATACCGATGTACAAAAATAATAAAGAAAGTTAAACCTAGACGTCGGAAAGGAAGGACTTCGTTGTCGGAGAGTTGTAGCTTTGCGGAGGCTTTTTGGAAGCTTAGAATTGTTGTGAAAACCTTAGGTTAGGACCTCCTTTTATAGCCTTTGAGCCCCTTTTCGAGAGGAACCCTAGCCAATCATATTTGAGCACCACTCCCCTTGAAATTTGGTGATAAACCTTGACTCCTCGAGGCTGATCCTTTGACCAAGAATGACCGATGGCCATCACCCGATTCTTGGCAAAGATCCCGAGTGCTAGCCGTAGTCACCCGACTGATGGATGGTAGTCGAGTCCTTCAGGTTGGCAGTCGACTGATGCTGGCTGCAAGGCAATGTTAGCTTAAAGAAAACATTATTTCGATGGTCGTCGACCGTCCGATCTCGACCTAGACCACCTATGAGATGTCTTGGGTCGGATCTACGCTTAAGTCTTTCCCCGTAACGAGGATACGACCTTACTTACACTCGCACACATGAGCTTACCTCGATACTTACGTGTTGCTTTTTCTTTCGGCCTTTCACTCAATTCCTTCGGCTCCCTCCGAAGTCACTTGAGTGTCGCCCGACCACCGCGGCTTCCTCCGGGTGTCGCTAGCCTTCAGCTCCAGCTATAGCAATTTTCTGCACACTCGATTCAGCTCGTGAGATAACAACATGAGCTTAACTTTGTATCGTTTGCTATAATCAAAACTCAGGTTCGACTTAGGTGCCTACTGCACCAACAAATATGTCTTCACCGTTTCTTTTCAGAAAAAGTGTGGGATCAATTTGACCTCTTCTAAAACCCCTCTCAACTAGAAAAATTGACAACCTTTTGTACCAAGCACGAGGTGCTTGTTTCAACCTATAAAGAGCCTTCTTTAGCTTATACACGTGATTTGGAAATTCAGAATTTTCAAATCCCGGTGGTTGTTCAACATAGACCTCTTCCTTTATAAACCCGTTCAAAAATGCTGACTTCACATCCATTTGATATAATTTGAATCCTCTATATGCTGCAAATGCTAGCATTAATCGAATGGATTCTAACCTAGCCACGGGTGCATAAGTTTCACCATAATCAAGTCCCTCAATTTGATTGTATCCTTTGGCTACTAACCTAGCTTTATTTCTCATTATTTCTCCTTTATCATTCAATTTATTCTTGAATACCCATTTGGTTCCTATTATGGTAGCTTGATTAGGTCTTGGAACTAAATCCCAAACTTGACTTCTCTCAAATTGTCCCAATTCATCCTGCATTGCTATAATCCAGTCCGGATCAAGCAAAGCTTCATCAATTACTTTTGGTTCAATTTCAGAGATTAATGCTACTTGATTCACTTCATTTCTAAAGTATGATCTTGTCCTCACCCCTTGATGGATGTCTCCAACAACTTGGTCTAGGGAATGACTAGTGCCCATTCTAGTGGATCTTGGTACTTGAGATGTTTCTTGAACCTCATTGTTAGATACAATCTCAAGTAACGACTCTTCTAATCTAGATTTTTCATTTTCGGAGTCAGATTTGACTCCCCCTACACTTGTGTCCTCCTTCAAACTTAATCTTTTGAGTTCGACCTTTACTGCATCACTATTATCCTTAGAATCAATTTGGTCTTTACATTCCTCAAAAACCACATTTGACGATTCCTCAACCAAATTTGTTCGTTTGTTGTAAACTCGATAAGCCTTACTAGTGAGGGAATATCCTAACAGGACACCTTCATCTGCTTTTGCAGTGAATTTTCCTAGATGATCCTTAGTGTTTAATATGAAAACCTTGCAACCAAAAACCCTAAGATGTTTGACTGTTGGTGGTTTTCCAAACCATAGTTCATGAGGTGTTTTTCCTAAGAATCTATGTATCAAAACTCTGTTTTGAACATAGCATGCAGTGTTAATTGCCTCAGCCCACAAGTAACTAGGAAGAGTATACACATTTAGCATACTCCTCGCAACTTCTTGCAAAGCTCTATTCTTCCTTTCTACCACACCATTTTGTTGTGGTGTCCTAGGAGTGGAAAACTCATGTTTATAGCCTTTTTAAACGAATTCCTTAAACCTCATATTTTCAAATTCTCCTCCATGATCACTCCTAATTGTTTTAATTGTTGAGTTTTTCTCATTTTCAATTCTTCTACAAAAAGGAATAAAAATTTCTAATGTTTGATCCTTATGTTTGAGAAAGAAAGTCCATGTATATCTAGTATAATCATCTACAACTACCAAGCAATATCTACTTCCATTCAAGGTTTTTGTGGAGCTACTATCAAACAAATCTAAATGAAATAAATCTAAAGCATTTAAAGTACTTACAGTGTTCTTGCTTTTATGTGATGCTCTTATTTGTTTACCTTTTTGACATGCATCACATAGCTTGTCCTTTTCGTACTTGAGCAATGGTAGACCCCGCACAAGCTCTTCCTTGGCCAACCTCTTGATATTTTTCATGTTGACGTGTTCTAGTCTCCGATGTCATAGCCATGATTCATCTTCTTTGGACAAAAAACACTTCACATGCAGGTTAGTAGCACTACTAAATTGAACTTGATAGATATTTTCCTTCCTCGTCCCTACTAGCATGATAGTGTCGGTTTCATTATGTTTAATTAAGCATTTAGTTGAATAAAATTCTACTCTATATCCTTCATCACATAATTGACTGACACTTAATAAATTAAAAACCATTCCTCTAACTAGCAGAACATTCTTAATCCTAAATTGTTCAGATATTACTATGTCTCCTACTCCTATGACTTTTATTTTGCCACTATTACCAAAAGAAACAGTACCTTTACTCATGTTTTTAAATGTAGCAAACTTTGTGGAGTCCTCGGTCATGTGCTTGGAGCATCCGCTATCTATGACCCACATCATTGGATACTCCCCCTCGACCGGTACCTAATCAAACACGAAAAACAAGATCTTTTGGAACCCAGGTTTTGGGTCCATTAGCACTTACAACATACTGTTTAGGAATCTAAGCCTTAGTTGTGTTTGCTTTACCAACATGAGTTCTATTGACTAATGACATGAAACTGAATTCCCTTTTTGTTGGTTTGTAGCCTATTCCTGCTCTGTTGTAAACTGCCCTTTAGGCATCTAAAATCATGTTAAGAGTTTGAGAGCTTGTTGTGAATCTCTCAAGTGTGCACTTGAGATCATCAACTTGTGCTCTCAAGAGATTGTTTTCTTCCCTAAGTTTTTCGATTTCATTAGTCTCAATCCTAATTTCTGCAGGAACAGAATCCTGAGTTTTAAGCTCCTCTAATTTTGATTTTAACATCTTAGCTTTAATTTTTGATCTACTCAAGGCATTAGTTAAGCATGCTACTGTTTCATACAATTTATCTAGTTCAGGAGATGTTACCTCATCATCATCATCAGATGATGATGTGTCCTTCCGTGAAGACTCATCTGAATCTGTGTGATCAAACGCCATTAGTGCCGTATGCTTGGCTCCTTTTGCCCTGTCTTCATCTTCTGAGGAACTGGAAGAAGAGTCATCCCATGTTGCCCTCAACGCCTTCTTCTTCCTGGACTTGTCCTCTTTCTTGTTGAGATCAGGACATTCACTCTTGATGTGCCCTTTCCTGTTACACTCAAAACACACCACATCAGATTTACCTCTAAATTTATGTGATGACTTACCTTTCCTCTTATCTGTGAAGATTTTCTTTACATCCTTCTTATTGTACTTTCTGCTTCTCCTCATCATTCTCCTCACGAAATTGGCTACCTCGCTGGATGAGGACTCATCGTCACTGTCACCACTAGTCTCAGATGAGGATGAAGATGACTCCTTCTTCTTCTTTTTCTTGTTCTCCTTGTATTGCTCACCTGCAACAAAAGCAATACCTTTCTCTTTTGGACCCTTGTTAGCTTGCTCATGTAATTCCATTTCACAAAATAATTCATCCAACTTTATAGTAGACAGATCCCTTGATACTTTGTAGGCATCTACCATAGATGACCATAAAGAATTTCGGGGAAAAGACTTTAGGACGTACCTGATAATGTCTCTGTTCTCCAAGTTTTCACCGACCGAATGCAACCCATTCAATACTTCCTTGAACCTTCCATGCAACTCACCAACAGTCTCGCCATCTTTCATAGCAAGATTTTGCAGCTAGTTCATGTAGAGATCTCGCTTTGCTATCCTCGAGTCTCTTGTCCCTTCGTTTAGTTCTATCAGTTTATTCCAGAGATCTTGCGCGCTGTTGAACGGACCCACTTTGTTGAGTTGAGCCTTCGCTAGACCACATTGCAGAGTCACGGTGGCCTTAGCATTTGCTTGCGCCTTGCGTTTTTGTTCAACAGTCCACCTTCCAGACTCAAGTACTTTGCCTTCTGCGTCCATCGGTGTCGTGAAGCCTTCGGTTACCGAAAACCACATATCTATCTCAGTCATGAGATAGTACTCCATCCGGCTTCGCCAATACTGGAAGTTCGTTCCGTCAAAGAATGGAGGCATGTTTGTGCTGTAACCTTCTTGCATCGCCATTTGAACTTGCTCTTGCGGTTGTGAATCCGAAGAAGAGCACCAGGCTCTGATACCAATTGTAGGATCGTTGGCGTCGCTAGAAAGGGGGGGAATGAATAGCTACGCTCGTCTTTTCGATTCGTTGTACCTTTCTACAATGATTAGTACGCAGCGGAAACAAGACAACGAATACAGAAAGAATAACAAACGCAAACACCCCAATTTTACGTGGTTCGGAACACAAGTCCCTACTCCACGGTTGAGCCCTCGTCGGCTCTAGTGATGCACACCACCACTATAAACTTCTCCTTCTCGGTGATACACCGAAGGTGGAGAAACCCTTTTGCACAGTCTATCAGAAACTTTACAAGAAAGCTTACAGTAGTCACTGAAGAAGCAGTAAAACAAATACAGATTTCAGAGAGAATGGTACTACTCCTTACTTGCTGAATCGTTGAAGCTCCTGTGGGATGATGAAGGCTTTTTGAATCAAGAAGCTCTTTCACCCGTGTCTTTTCTTCAGAAAATTGTCGTAAGTTATTCTTCTTAACTTTGAAATATATAAGCCCAGAATACTTGATAGCTCGAGCCTGATTAGGGCTTTTCTGCCCGCCCAGTCGAGTCGCCTCAGCTGGTGCCTCGACTGGAGCATTAATTAGCATTTATTAATGGCTTCAACGGTAAGATTTAGACCATAATTAGTTTTATTTCCGTTGAAAACATAGGTCCAGTCGAGGCGATGATCCGACGACTCGACTGGCAGGCTTTGGTTCCAACTGAACAGAGCAACAGTCGAGCTCCCAGTCGACAGTCCCTTGCGTTTGTTCGGTTGGATCAAAGCTCTAGTCGAGTCGCCGCCTCGACTGGTAGGCCTTGGTTCCAACTGAACAGAGCAACAGTCGAGCTCCCAGTCGACAGTCCCTTGCGTCTATTCGGTTGGATCAAAGCTCTAGTCGAGTCGCCGCCTTGTTGGTAAGCCAACATCGAGCAACAGTCGAGCTCCCAGTCGACAGTCCCTTGCATCTGTTCGGTTGGATCAAAGCTCTAGTCAAGTTACCGCCTCGACTGATACAGTCAGAACCTGCTGTTTGTCCAGAGCAGTCGAGCTCTCAGTCGACACCTCCTTGCTTCTGCTTAGTTGAACCAAGCATCAGTCGAGGCGTCGCCTCGACTGGTATGAGTCAACCTACTGCTCGACAAGAGCAGTAGGTTCCAGTCGAGGTGTCACCTCGACTACACCTTTACCTGATGCCTATGAATTACTGTTCATAGGTCTTCTATGCCAGGAATCATCTCCGGGACTTCGTGCCAAGACTCCCTGTCCGAGTCTTCACTACCAAGAGGCCGCACCTCCGGGACTTCACTGCCAAGACTCCTTGTCCGGGTCTTCACTGCCAAGAGGCTGCACCTCCGGGACTTCACTGCCAAGACTCCTCGTCCGGGTCTTCACTTGCCAGGACTCCACGTCCGGGTCTTCATCAATCTTGCATCCAGTCCTCGACCTACAAGAGATTTCCTGAAAATATCTCTCAAACAACCGTATGAGATAATGTTGGGAGTATGGGGAATACAATCAAAGTCCCACATTGGTAAGACATGGAAAAGATCATGTGCTTATAAGAAAAAAGATATCTCCATTGGTATGAGGCCTTTTGGGTAAAGCCCAAAAATAAAACCATGAGGGCTTAGACCCAAAGTGGACAATATCATGCCATTGTGGAGATATGTGGAGCTTATAAGCACTAACAGATAACACATAATTATCACCTTGACTTAAACCCTTGTCAATCACCAAAAACATCCTTTGGGTCTAATTGCACCAACACTAGCAGCTTTAGTCTCTTGTTGTGGCACTGCTATTCCTTATTCATATTTTCTTGTAGACAAACATGCATGCTTTTTCTCATGATTATGGTCAATTTAATGCTATGGGTTTTGGTAACATTTATTGTGAGCATTGTGTTGAAACATGGCATACTGTTAATGATTGTCCAGATTCGTAATTTGAACAAGAAGATGTCACCTATGATTACAACCAGTGGCCATGAGACGATTCTTATTCATATAGTTATGACCCTGACTACTTGAACCCTCAATATTCTTTCCCAAGTGAGAATGAGAGCTATGAATCACCATGCGAATTTTATCTAGAACCAAGTCCCTACTTAGAAGCCTTGCTAGATAATTTTACTAGGAAATGCGAGGAGCATTGCCGACAATTCGCAGAGCTTATGCAATGAGATCTAGCAAGAGAAGAAATCAAACAACTAGAAGGTGGCTTTAATGAATGGATTACACCTAATATGGCAGAGACTCACTTTGAATGAACAGATGAGGAAGATGTAGATGACATAGGAAGTGAAGAAGGACAATCCATTCAATCACCACTAGAAGGAGAACTTGAGGAATATATAATTGATACTTTAATCGAGGAGTACATTGCTTCAATTAAAATGCCTCGCAACCTCAAGGACCTAGAAGAGCCTATCTTAACCCTCACCGAAACTTCAGTTACCAATAGAGAAGCTCTTTTAGTAATTTGTAATGATAAAATTTCATTCGACATAATAGAATCTACTAATCGATCTTTTGGTGAGGATGTCCGTGGTGAGTTATGTTATTTACAACATTTGGAAAAAAAATACAATATTATGATCAAACTCCTGATAATTCTATGAAGATAAGCATGTTCAATCTTGAACCAAGGAAGGTAGCTAGTAAATATGTTCCCCTCCATGAGCAAGATTTAAGAGATGTGGTGATGGAGGATCACAAGGTAAGAGAGATAAAGAGAGTAAGTATCTTGCCCCTTCACAAGCCAGATTTAAGAGATGTGGTGATGAGGGACCACAAGGGAGGAGGCGTAAAGTGAGCAAATATCTTGCTCCCCCACGAGCAAGATTCAAATGCATCAAGAAGGGGAGGAAGAAAAATCTCCTTGGGCCACTAGATCCAAGATGAGACATAGGGGTACGGTCGAGCTAAAGACCTTAAACAAGTGCTTCTTGGGAGGCAACCCAAGTTAAATTTTACATGTTTTTGATCTTTCTGCATTCATGTGTATAGTTTAGACTTTAATTTTTGTCCATTAGCATCTTTGCAAGTAGTTTAGGGTCGGAAAGAACTTGCTAAGTAGAAACAAAAATCATTTTGAGCCTACATGGCAGGGCATGTGGGAGAATTTGAACCATGGTGCACTTCAGGAGAGAAACAGGGGGCCACACAGCCAGGCCGTGTGGTTTCACATGACCATGCCCCAAGCCGACTCATCTCCCAATGGTGTGCACGGGCAGGTCGTGTATTTACACACGGCCAGGTCGTGTGTTTACACACGACCGTGTTGCGCAAGGGATAAAAGGGTCGCACTGTGTTTATTTTTATAGGTATAGGAGCCCACCTAGTCCATGTAGAGAGCCTGCACCTACACCTACACCTACACCACCTTCTTTTCCTACTTTTGAGCAGGATGCGGCACATCCGCCTATGACTTCTTAGAGTTCCGATTGCGCCTCGATGACATATACGTTGAGCAGCAGACACAGGGGCAACAATGGGAGGAGCACAACTCTTACATGCAAGCAGAGTTTCAGGGCTTATGGGAGCACTTCCAATGGGCCAAGGAGTTCTACGACGAGGCCCGTATTTATTCTCAGGAGGAGGCTGCCCATCGCCAAGAGGAGGTCACTCACTGGTAGGAGGTCAGGCAGTTCATGAGTGATGCCTGCTCACATTGGCCAAGGAGGAGCACAGAGCAGTTGCTGCATCCACCAACTCTCAAATAGACCACATGTATATGTGGCATCAGCAGCTCAACACCAGGTTTTTCCATAAGCCCGACATGCCAAGATTACCAGACTTCCCACCTCAGCCGCCATATTAGAGGTATAGTTTCATGCAAGTCTAGGGGGGACCTCATGTTTTGATTTATTTTGTTTCTAGCAGTAGTTTCTTTCTTGATACTTGCATTTTTAGTCTTAGTTTGCATTCATCTGTTCATGCATAGAGTGTTTAGTTTCTTTCAACACTTAATTTTTACTATCTTTAAGCTGCCTCAGTAGTATTTTTAAGATCTCTTCACGAATTATTTCCATATGTAGCTTAACTTCATTTATCTCGTGGTATTTTATTTTATTTGCTCTAATGAATGTTCTAGACTTGCACTGGTTAGCTTTTATTTTTACACTTACACTTGATGAATATTCTGAAAGGAAGAATCTAGTACATACATAGTTATAATTCATCTCATTAGTCTAGTACTTTGGAATCCATAGGTGACTCTAGATTTAACATTTTAGTTACTGGAGATGCTCGGATTGTGTAAGCCCATTCGAAAAAAATCAAAATCCTTGCGAGAAAAAAAAATGATGAAAAGAAAAAAAAAATAAAAAAAATAAAAAAATTTTAAAAAAGAAGAAAATAAATATATTTATGCGGGATAAAAAAAATAGTTATCGTGGATGAAAATGGTTAGGTGCCCCTTTGAGACCGAGTTAGGTTATTGGGGAAACACCTACTAATTTCTCTCAATACCGAGCACATCTTTGAGACTTTGTGCTAGATCTAGGGAACGACCCTTACTTTGGGCAAGTAAGTACCTAAGAGCCGGAAACCTTAGGAAAGCTATAAGATGACAACTTAATTCACTATAGAATGAGTATCCCTTAAGAAGATTCGCTTAACACGTGCATGAGAAGCTAACTTAGTGAATTTTTAGAACATATCTATTTTCTTTGATTGTAAATACCAATTGATAACTTTAGTTAGCATGCTAAGTATGGAATAATATTTTTAAAATTTCATGGCACTAAGGTTTGCTTGAGGACAAGCAAAGATTTAAGTCTAGGAGAATTGATGTGAGCAAAACATATAGGGTTTTAGGAGTAATTTTTACTCACATCTCATTGAATTTTATACTTGTTTCATGCATATCGTACTTTATTTTGAATGCATTTCCTATTTTCTGGTTTGGAGATATGCTTTTTGTGCTTTTGTGTGCAAGACAACATTTTACGGGATAAACAACACACTTTTGGAGCAAAAGGAAGGCATTCAGCAAGCGGAATGAAAGGGGGCACGACTCGGTTGTGTGAAATCACACGGTTGTACCCCACCAACCCAGCACCACACACGGCCTGACCGTGTGGATCCACACGGTCATGTGGTGTTGCCGTATTTTCGGTGCAACTAGGGTTTTTTCATGGATTTAGGCAACGCCGACCTCAAGTCTATATAAGGAAGGTCACGCCCAAACCCTAGGGAGGAGGCCCGACGGCTGAGACAGCACACCGGTGCCCTAAAAAGCACTAGAAACTCACAACGGGGAGGAAGGAAGCGACTAGAGGATTGTGAACTGCACTCCAACGCTAAGGAGAAGGACGTAGAGCACTGTAATTTTAATTTCCATTCATCTTTTGCATTGTAATGAATAATTTTATTATGCCTTGTGTCTTTTCTCTTTCGTATATGTAGTAGATTCTTTGATTCTAGGATTAGGGAGTAGTTTGTGTGCATAAAACATGTTAGTTGAATATATGTTTCATCTTTGAATTTATATTCACAGTTTGTGTTGTTTGGATTGATGACGATGGTGTTTTAGTTTTCTGTCTATTGTACATAGCTGATACAAGGGGTATTGTGATCATTGCCATCCTTAGCGATCAGCGAGCCATCATCGATCGCTCCCATGAGATTGATCGTCGAGCAATCCCAGCTCTAACCTGGCAGTCGAACTCAAGTCGACTCACGGTAGTCGAACCGGCCATAATGTCAGTCGACTGCCAACCTCAAGAATGAGGTTTTAACCCAAGTATGGTGCCCCCATACTTGCTAGACCACCCTTAGCCTAGACCTAAGCCTTCTAGCCACCTCCATCAACCTCACGCCTCTCGGATCCCTCCAAGTCATCCATGACTTGTTCATCCATCGCGCTAGCTTCCAGGTGCTTCCATCAGCTATGTCATGCTAACGGTGTCTACACCGCCAAGGCACATTGGACTTACGCCGCCAAGACTCCGCTTGGACTTTACGCCGCCAACCATTGGACTTATGCTGCCAAGACTCCCGCTTGGACTTTACGCTGCCAATATCAAACCCTTGGACTTCTCAAATGCCAAGACTCAAGCTTGGACTTTCCCTTGCCAACCCATGTTGGACTTTTCATG
This sequence comes from Wurfbainia villosa, assembly GCA_025175895.1. NCBI lineage: Eukaryota > Viridiplantae > Streptophyta > Magnoliopsida > Zingiberales > Zingiberaceae > Wurfbainia > Wurfbainia villosa. The sequence goes on along the minus strand of CM046007.1, from coordinate 13,246,352 downwards.
CCAAGACCATGCTTGGACTTTCCTTGCCAACCCATGTTGGACTTTACATTGCCAAGACCCATGCTTGGACTTTTACATTGCCAAGACCAATGCTTGGACTTTTCCTTGCCAACCCATGTTGGACTTTTCCTTTGCCAACCCATGTTGGACTTTCCATTTGCCAAGACCCATGCTTGGACTTTCCCATAATCACATGGTCAACCCTAGTCAACCATCAAAGTCAATTATAACCTGGGTCGATTGTATAAACAATCTCCCCAACATATTAACCGACATCAATGTCCAACATCAATGTCAATCCATTTTGTCAAATCCCTTTGTCAAACATCAAAACATCACTCGAGTCAAACTCGAGTCTGGTCAATCGTGACCTGGGCCGATTGCACCAACAATCTCCCCCTTTTTGATGTTTGACAAAAACCAAATCAAATCATGAGTTAGAACACTAACTCAAATCCCTTACCAATTATCCCAAATTGGTAAATACTCACCAAATGTTCTCCCCCAAACATTCAAGTGAAAATGTAAACTAAATGTTCTCTCAAACATTCTCCCCCTTTTTGACTAACATCAAAAAGGTTATCTCTCCAAGGAGGTCAATGTCTCATGTCCCAATGAGATCTTACAATCTCCCCCTTGATTTAAAAATATCTAGGATGCCTACCATCTTCCTAGTGATAAGTCTCATATCACTCAAGAGAGGCAATCCTATTCACTCTCCCAATTTCCAAATTGGGTATCAAAAATCATCAATTTTCCCAATTGATGATACTTTCCCAATAACTTCTCCTTTTCAAGGAGAAAAACACATCCATCATCCCAAGATGGATACCTCCCCCTAAAGGCTTGCTCCCCCTTGACCATTGCACCAACAATGTCCTTGGGGAGTCCCTAAGCCAATAGGAACTCTAAACCATCAAAATTAAGGTTGGAAATTCAACATTGAACTTTCCACCACCTCAAATTGATACTTTGACCTAACACCTCTCCAAATCCATATCCAATGAATTTTCACCCTTCATAATGCTTCCCAAAGCATATCCTAGGGTTAGGAGTGGTTAGGGACCTTTACCATGGCTGAAAATGGGCTAAACAACCTTGTTAACCCGAAATCAGACCTGGCAGTCGACTCCTGACAGTAATCAGTCGATTGCCACATACATCAGTCGACTGCCACCAATGGCAGTCGACTGGTAGCTGAATTTTCCGAAATTCAGCTATCAGAATCCAATTTCAGAAAATCATAACTAATTATACGTATATCGAAAAATCACAAAATTTGATACGTATAATACTTATGACCAAAACAATGGGTGAAAAATGTTTGAAAAATAATTTACCCATAAAATAGTGAGTTTGATACAAAACTCAAAACCATTGAAATTTTCAATGTTTTGGCCCTATTTTGTATCAACTTCATCAATGGTGATTGCTATCAAAAGATAGACTTCACCAAGGTTTTCTAAATTGATTTTAAAATGATTTCAAAACCTTATTTTGGATCATATTCCTTGGGCTCTAAGTACATGACTTGTACACAAGCTTTCCCAATGATCCACCAATAAAATTAGATGAGTTTTGGTTCAACTAGATGCAAAAACTATGCACCTTGAACTCAACTCATATCCTAGCATCTCACATGTATCTAGGGTGTATAAATACACATACATGTCAATTGGATGTGAGATGTGGGTTTTGTTCTCCCTAAACTAGGGTTTCATGCATTTTTCTAAGGCAACTCTATTTGATTCCCTTATAAATGGGACTCCAAGTCATGCCATAGTCCTTAAATCAATTTTAATCAAATTAGATGCATAAAAATGATCATGGCATAATGATAGCAAAATAAATCATGGCCAATGATCATGATGTCATGGCATATGATAAAATCTAAAAACACATGACATTTAAAACTTAATTCTAAGCATGATCATGACATTTAAATGATAAAAGTAAACATGATGTCATGTCATGGCATATGACAAACAAATCATGGCATATAAAATATATAGGTATAATAATAATTAAATTTTAATATTAATTGCCATTTGATATAATTAAATATATTTTGTCATATTATCACTAATCTCCCTAGTGTGCCAAAAACCCAAAATGACACACTAAAAAACCTCTAATCCTAAATTGTGCCAATTCGATCATTTTATCAATACTCATAATTAATACTGGCACATCCTAAAAACCTTTAGGATTCAAATCAAACCACATTCCCAAGGTAGCCATAACCTTGAAAATGACCTAAAATGCCACCTTTGCCATGGTTGAGTTAACTACCCATCCAATCAAGGTTGGCACACCCTAAACCCATCTAGCGTGAATCAATCACGCTCTTAGGAACCCAAAATCTATTTGAGCTCCTAGGGTTAATTAGGTATTCCCTAGGGATAACCTCCCTAGATACCTTTCTAATGATCCTCCTAGGCTTGTCAGCCTTGGTCATTTGGGTCTTACCTAGGTTGACTCTAGGGGTGACTCCCCTTGCAACCTTCTTAATGGCCACCCTAGGTTTCCTAGAAACCCTAGCCACTAGACACACCCTTTGGTCAACTCTAGGGATGACTTCCCTATTGACCTTGGTCTTCCTAGACCTAGTTAGTGTTCCATAATCTAACTTAGGCTTAGGTTTGTGACCCAAACCTTGCTTGCCCTTAGGCTTAGGTTTGTGACCCAAACCTTGCTTGCCCTTGGTTGACTTTTGACTCTTAGGTCCTTGGTGTTGACTTTGACTTTTGGACCTTGACTTTTGATCATTTGACCCTTTAAATTGATTTTGTATAATTTTAAGGGTCTTCTCCAATTTCTCAAGCCTTGACCTCAAGGCTTGGTTCTCTAATTCTAATTGCCCGATTTTAGAATTTTGATTTAGACCATGGGCATGGGACTTTCTAGGCATATGCCTAGTCCATTTAGGGTTAATACCTAGGTGCTCTTGCACCTTTCTAATGGTCTCCCTAGGTAAAATTGGTCTAGTGTTATTTGACCTAGGTTTATCCTTAGATGAATTATTTTTAGGGACATTAGTCCCAAATTTCTTCCTATTATCTAAGTGAATATTTTTAGCTCCTAAGCAATATTCATTCCTATTAGCATGCTTTTCATAAATTGCAAGAGAATTAAAATTATTTCTAGCATGCTTTTGCCTATTAAATCTAGAAGGTGCATTATTGAAATATACCTTAGGGTTTGCCTTGGAGGCTCCCCCTACATATGATGCTCCTTCTTGCCCCTTCTTCTTCCCCCTAGGGCATTGACTCGATAATGCCCCTTCGAATTGCACTTGAAGAATATGATGTGCTCCTTGCGATTAGGTGTTGGGGAACATGCATCCTTGACTTTTGGTGTCGGTGGAGCCTTCTTAACCCGTTTAGGACACTTACTCTTGTAGTGTCCTTGCTCCCTACACTCAAAGCATATAATATGAATTTTATTATTATTTGAAATGCTCGAGTTACCTAGGTCCATGGTAGGTGCCGGAGTTGAATTTTGAGCTTCCTCATCTTGACCGGATGTTGAAGGCACTTCTTGAGGTTGCCCCGGTGTAGATGGTCTCTCCCCCTTAATCACGGAGGTGGATGCTTCTCCCACCTCTTCTATTTTCTCTTCCGATCCGGAAGTTGACTCCTCACTTTCTTCCGATTCCTCACTTTCACTTGAGGATGAGCTCTCTTCTTCATCCTCCTTGTCTTCTTGGATTGAATGAGGTTCTTCATGGAATTTCGCCAAAATGTTCCATACCTCTTTGGCGTCTTTACAATCCACATAGTCACCTAGGCTACACAAGATGTCATTAGGTACTAAATCAAATATAAATTTGATTACCTTCTTATTTTTCTCGAATTGCCGGAGTTGCTCCTCACTCTATTTCTTCTTCTTGAGAAACCCTCCCTTTGGTCCCTTAGGATACTCAAATCCTTCCATCAAGGCGGACCATTCCTCAAGGTCTCTCATCATCAAAAACTCTTCAATTCTCGCCTTCCAAGAATTGAAACCTTCTCGTCCATAGAATGAATAAGGGACCGGTGTGTTGATGTCCCATCCTAATTGATCTTGGACTTCCATCTTTTACCCTCTAGCGTCTTGCTCCCGGTTGTTAATCCGTTGAAGAGCCACCAGGCTCTGATACCACTTGTTGGGGATTTGACGCCCGCTAGAGGGGGGGGGTGAATAGCGTGTGACCCGTACGTAGATGGAAATCGTTCGCGTGCTTGTCTACAATTCGTGTTAGCGCAGCGGAATAATAATAATAAAAGCAATACACGAAATACAATCACACGCGAACACGATGATATAACGTGGTTCGGAACCGTAACGGTTCATACTCTACGGATCGGGCTCAAACGAGCCCTAGCGATGCCAAACACACACCACTATCAAATAACTCCTTCTCGACACAAGTCGGAGGTGGAGAAACCTCTTACAATAAGATTACAACAATAATCTAAATACAACAAGCAAATATAATAGGAAATACAACAAGAGAAGTAAAGAACACTTTACAAAAACTCTTTAGATCGCTTGCTTGTTGATCGCTTGAATCGTGGTTGAAGACCCTGATTTGCAGCAGCAAATCACCTCAAAAATGTCCAAGAAATCACTGCTAAAACCCTCATTCCGAGCTGCCTTTATAACCTGCGTCGGGCTGGATTTCTGCCTATTAATCGACGGCCATAAGTCACCAGTCGACTGATGCCACTCCAACGGATCTCTTGGCGATCATTGCCAACATTGGCGATCGGCCCGCGCTATAATAGTCGACTGCCCAGTCGGCTACGGAGCGTTCTGTGCTCGACACTCGACTGGCAGTCGACTGCCATCCCTTGGCAGTCGACTGCTCCCATGAGCAGTCGACTGCCAGAGCAATCCCAGCTCTAACCTGGCAGTCGAACTCAAGTCGACTCACGGCAGTCGAACCGGCCATAATGCCAGTCGACTGCCAACCTCAAGAATGAGGTTTTAACCCAAGTATGGTGCCCCCATACTTGCTAGACCACCCTTAGCCTAGACCTAAGCCTTCTAGCCACCTCCATCAGCCTCACGCCTCTCGGATCCCTCCAAGTCATCCATGACTTGTTCATCCATCGCGCTAGCTTCCAGGTGCTTCCATCGGCTATGTCATGCTAACGGTGTCTACACCGCCAAGGCACATTGGACTTACGTCGCCAAGACTCCGCTTGGACTTTACGCCGCCAACCATTGGACTTATGCTGCCAAGACTCCCGCTTGGACTTTATGCTGCCAATATCAAACCCTTGGACTTCTCAAATGCCAAGACTCAAGCTTGGACTTTCCCTTGCCAACCCATGTTGGAATTTTCATGCCAAGACCATGCTTGGACTTTCCTTGCCAACCCATGTTGGACTTTACATTGCCAAGACCCATGCTTGGACTTTTACATTGCCAAGACCCATGCTTGGACTTTTCCTTGCCAACCCATGTTGGACTTTTCCTTTGCCAACCCATGTTGGACTTTTCCTTTGCCAACCCATGTTGGACTTTCCATTTGCCAAGACCCATGCTTGGACTTTCCCATAATCACATGGTCAACCCTAGTCAACCATCAAAGTCAATTATAACCTGGGTCGATTGTATAAACAATCTCCCCAACATATTAACCGACATCAATGTCCAACATCAATGTCAATCCATTTTGTCAAATCCCTTTGTCAAACATCAAAACATCACTCGAGTCAAACTCGAGTCTGGTCAATCGTGACCTGGGCCGATTGCACCAATAGTTTGTGTGCATAAAACATGTTAGTTGAATATATGTTTCATCTTTGAATTTATATTCACAGTTTGTGTTGTTTGGATTGATGACGATGGTGTTTTAGTTTTCTGTCTATTGTACATAGCTGATACAAGGGGTGACATCCCTTGTATTAAAGATCTAGGAGAACTAAGGAGGAACCTAGTGGTTGTCCTCTCTCCAATAACCATAGATAGAAGGGTATGATGGAGTAGGAAATGGGATACGTTCTGACTCTTCATAGGGATTGATTTGACATCCTCGTACCATCTATTCTATCTTAACAATATAGGGTGGCCACAGTAGGAGAAATTAACTCTAGAAGGGTTGAGAGACCTTAGTGACAGGGGGCTCCCAATGGTATCATGCGAGAGCTCATCGGGAAAGTGTATGATGTCCCTTCCACAAGATTGTGATTAGAGATCTTGACAACATTTTATTGATAGTATGTTCCACAATGCACAAGTGAAATCGAAGTCCTAGAATCCATTTTTTAGATCCCCGAACCATCCTTCCCTTCCTCCGTGTGACATCGTACCTGAGTTAGGACCACCATCAACCTCGCCACCACAACCTTACCATCTAACTCCAAACAACAAATGTCCACTGGACAAATGGTATTCGGGTCTCAGTCCCTATGGGATCGATAATCTATTTATTACTTGACAACACCCGTACACTTGCAGGCATTGAGCGCGAGCGCACACTTCGAGTCCTCGACGGTTCCCGTCGTGAGATTTGAGGTCGCGTTCGCATGCATCAGAAATCTGCATCTAGCAAAAGGCACGACCATGTGAAATTCACACGGTCGGCCATTTCCTCCTCTAGAGCTTCAAACGAATGTCATCTTTCGGTCCAAAGTGTGGCCATGTCTCGGGGATATGACCAGAGCACGCTTACCTTCCTTTAGCTCCATTTATTTAGCCATTTTACCTCCAAAACATCGCTCTGCACATAAAAATAACAAAAGCAGATCTTTGAACTAGGAAATAGTAAATGAATGCAAAACAAGGAAGAATATGCATGAAACAAGTATGAAATACAATGAGATGTGTGCTAAAACTACTCCTAAAACCCTATATGATTTGTTCACATCAGTTGCTATCTTGAAGATAATAAGCAGCTCCTGCTACCCGCTGTGTAATCTTGTATGGTCCTTCCCATTTAGGAGCTAACTTCCCTGGGTCTCTTGCAGGGCTGACTTTCCGAAGAACCAAGTCTCTTACTTGAAAAGCTCAAGGTGACAACTTCTGGTTAAAGATTTGTTGGATTCTCTGTTTAGAAGCTTCAGCTAGGACAAGAGCTTGTTTTCGCTTCTCTTCTACTAGATCCAATTCCATACTTCATAATAATGTATTGTGTTCTGGGTCATAAACTTGTACCCGAGCACTATTTAGGATAGATTCGATAGGTATCACAGCCTTAGTCTCATACACTAAGTTGAAAGGTGTTTCTCTAATTGCTGCTTTAGGTGTAGTTCGGTAAGATCATAATAATCCCAGAAGTTCTTTCACCCAATTTTCGCGATTATTTTCTAATCTGGTTCTCAACCCCTAAACCTGGATCCTATTAACAACTTCTACTTGCCCATTAGCTTGAGAATGTGCCACCGAAGTAAAATCTTGCTTGACATTAAAACTCTAGCACCATTCCCCAATTTTCTGATCTTGGAATTGTCGTCCATTATCATTGACTATCTTTTGGAGGATTTCATATCTGCATATAATGTTCTTCCATAGAAATTGGATAAGGGTTGCTTTTGTAATTTTAGCCAAAGGTTTAGCTTTCACCCACTTGGAGAAATAATCCTCAGCCACTACTAAGAACTTTTTCTATAGAGGAGCGGTAGGCATTGTCCCCACTATGTCTATTTCCCATTGATCAAAAGGACAAGAGGCCACTATTGATTTCATCAGCTCGTTAGATCTATCTGATCTATTACTATGCATTTGACAAGCTCGACACATCTTGATAAGCTAAACTTAATCTTGATGAAGAGTCGACGAGAAATATCCAGCCAGCCATACTTTCCGCGTCAAAGCTCGCCCTCCTACGTGATTACTACAAGATCCTTCATGAATTTCCCTGAGTATCCATTCAACATCCTCCTTTCCCAAACATTTTAATAGAGGTCTACCAAAAGATTCTTTATATAGAATTCCATCAATGAGTAGAAAACACTTTGCTTTCTTTACCAAGGATGAGGCTTTCCGAGGATTTGCAGGAAGACTTTCTCGTTGTAGATAAGTCATTATGTATGTTCTCTAATTATGTGTACTATTATCTTCAATGGATGCCTCCTCTATGTTATAAACTGCTGCTGGTGCCAAGATCTCCAAGCATAAAGGATCCCAAGATGCCCATTCTATTATTGCACTAGCTAGCCGTGTCAATTCATCTGCCTTCATATTCTCTTCTCTCGGAATTTGTTGGAGTTGTACTTCTCGAAATTGGGATTTTAGCTTTTCATAAGCCTTAAAATATTTCTTTAATCTTTCCTCTCGGAGAGCAAAAGTACCTTGGAGTTGGGAGATGACCAATTGAGAATCTGAATATACCACAATAGAATCAGCTCCAACCGCCCGAGCTGCTTGTAGCCCAGCCAGAATAGTCTCATACTCAGCTTCATTATTAGAAGCCTTGTACCCCAATTGTATGGAGATGCGAGTTTCTTCATCCAAGGGAGAGACCAGCAATATCCCTACTCCACTTCTTTCGGCTTCAGATGACCCATCTACAAAGATTTCCCTAACAATTGATCCTTCTTTTTCTTTAGTCGAGTCAATTCACGGATGAACTGGCACCTCAGCTAGAAAATTAGCCAAGGACTGGGCTTTAATAGCAGTACAAGGTTTATATTGAATATCATGTAGGGGATCGATATGGCCGGCTAGAGGGGGGTGAATAGCCCTCGTACGTTGGACGTCGTAAATTGCTCGTCTACAAAAGATTAGCGCAAGCGGAATATACAAATACAAAGCAAAAGACAAACAATAAAACAAACGCTAACACGATGGTATAACGTGGTTCACGGCTACGCCGCTAATCCACGGTCCCTGATTCGTCCTCGGTGAATCACTCCGTTAAACCAATCCACTAAATGGTCTCTCCTTTGCACCAAGCTAGGTGGAGGTAACCTTTACAAATCAAGCACACTCTTCTTACAAATAGAATGGAGTAAGAACAGGTAAGAAGAGTTTAGAGCTTGTGGGGCACTAGGAAGATCGTTTGGAGTATGAGCATTAGCCTCTCAAAGGCTCACACCCTCTCTTTTTATAGAGAGGGCTAACTTCTTCCCGTTTGCCGCCATCAGTCGACTGCCGCCCTTGGCAGTCGACTGCCGTCACTACAATGGCCTCCGAACACGTCGGATCCCGACCATTGTAGTCCAACGGAACTCTTGGCGATCGGCGATGGACCTCATCGATCATTGCTGCCTCATAATCGGCGCCCGATCGGCTCTGACGAGCGGTTCGTGGCCGAACCCTTATTGACCCGATCACGCGCGCCTTGATCGGTGATCTCTTATCGGCCGCCCACGTATGGCGATCATTGCTGGCCCAATCTAGTCGATCATATACCGGTCGAACTCACTCGACTCGGAAGCGATCATTGCCATGACATGGCGGATCGGTGGTGTGAAAAACCCATCCGACACTTGGCCAAATGGCCAAGTTTCACCTAAGAGCTACCCTTCCCTGGGTTACAATCGCTCACTCTCATTTCTCGGAGTCCCTCGCCTTCGAAGTTCTCTTCGTTCTCGGCCACATCCCTCGGCAGCATCAGGCGCACGGCTCTGTAATGCTCCTTCGCGTCTCTTGCCTCGAAGTCTACTTCCTCCGGCTTCACTCCAAGCTTCTCGTCCGGCGGTCCCTCGGATGCTCCAAGCGCACGGCTTCCGCAAAGCTATCCTTCACCGACTCAAGGCACGAGTCATGAGATGTGAAACTCGCCACGGCTCCATGTGCGAATTACTAAGTCCTGCACGACTTCAACGCACATATCACATCAACATATCAAACTAACTTAAACCCTTTGCCACACCATCAAAACCATATTAGGGCAAGAGATTGCCCTAACAATCTCCCCCTTTTTGATGTGTGGCAATCCGTTTAAGTTAGGTAAAAACATTTGAGATAAATTCTAAGGTAAGAAAGCATGTAAAGATAAACATGATATAACAACATGCAATTCCCCCTTAATCCATGAAACTCTCTATGCAAATTTTCTCCCCCTATCATATATTTCTCCCCCTAAAATATATTTCTCCCCCTAAAGTGATTAACTTAAACATACTTATTTCTCCCCCTTTGACACTATCAAAAAGATTAACACTAAGTTATAAGCTCATGGCATCAAGTATAATGGAGGGAAAATATGACAAGTTGATTTAAAATTGGGTACCACTTGTTGATGGCATCAAGTATATTTCTACCACTTGTTGTAGGTTTACAAACTGAATTCGGCCTTAAATGTTCTGATTCTGAGCCACGATCACTATCGTATGGCGTCGATCGCACAAAGAATCAATTTTTGATTTTCTGGACGAATTTCAGAAATGCATTATAAATTCTAGAAAATTCGAAAAATCATGAAATTTGGGGAACATATTTCTTTTAAGTATATCTATCAGTGAAAAATAGTGTTTCATGAAAACTCATTATATTTTCTTGTTTTTTCCAAAAATCCAAAAGCTCTAAAAACCACTAGGTTTTTTGATCATTCTAGTATCAAGTTAGCTACCTAGTTTTGCATCCAATTGTTTCAAAACATGAATACATGTATTTTAAGGTAAGAAATTGTTTTGAAAACATATGAAATATCCAACCATGATCTTTGGGCAATATGTCTATGAATTAAACATAAGCCTTCCCCATGATTGGTCTATTATTGCTATCTTGATACTTTAAATGACCATCTAAATGTCATAGGCATTAGTGGACATTTGTATCATCCTAATATCTCACCCATGCTAAGTTTGCAATCAAGTTAGCCTATAGTGAGTGTGAGATGTATCCTAGGGGGGTATTTGTATATACTTAACCCATATATTCATGCAATTCTATCATGGTTAAGTATCAACCTAACATTCTACATGATCATAATGACATATATCAATCAATTCTACATTATGATCATGAAACTCATGTTTTCATCAAATTATAATCATGCATTAGGTATTATATGATGATAATAACCAAATTATCACCTAAAGCATGATTTAAACCTATTTCTCATGATAACGTGCCAAATTTCAAAAACATAAATCATGATTGCAAATATACATAGGAATTACATCAATCATCATGATTTAAGCAATATTGTCTATTTATGGGTACGTTATCATCACCCAACACTATCTAAAAAATATTGTCCCGTCATCCTAAGTCAACCAAAATATGATATAGGTTAGGACCATGTGGTTGACTACCCTAGGGTTATTCTAACCCTTAAGGATGGATTTTGGAACCCAAAATAAACTCTTTCCTATTGGGTTCACTAAATACTCCTTGGGGATCCATTTCCTAGCGATTACCTTCTTCTTATCTTGTCCCCTAGCTATAAGGCATTTGTAGGCTTTTTCATTTTTCTTTTCTTTGTATCCTAGGCCTTTCTTGTTGAAACTAGCTCTTTGGCTCCCTAAGATGATGTTCAATGTGTTGGAGCCAATAGTGAATTTCTCTAGGGCTTTGGTTAAATAATCTACCTTTTCCCTTAATGCCCTATTTTCCTCTATGCATGCATCATTAACATCCAAAGGCATATAATCATGTGAGCATGCTTCATTTAAGCTAGAAGAAATATTATCATTTAAGCATGCCTTTTCTAATTTTTGTTCTAATTCCTTAATTTGTTCAAGCATGCATTTATTTTTCTTCTTAGCTCTAAATAAATCTCTAGTTAAGCTAGAAACCATGGAAACTATTTTCTTAGGAGTTAAATTTGTTACCATAGTTTCCATGTCCTCTTCTTCTTCGGATGAGGAGGATGTGGAGGCTCCCCCTTCACTTGAGCTCTCCCCATTTGATCTTGATCCTTCATTTTCGGATGAAGAGCAATCCAAGTCATCAAAGGCCATCAAGGCCAAATTGGTGACAAAGGCATTCTCCTCATCCGATGATGAGGAGGAGGATGGATCATCCCAAGTCCTTGCCTTGAGAGCCTTAGCCTTTCCCTTCTCCTTTGTCTTCTTCTCCTCTTCCTTCTTTTTCTTGCTCCCCTTCTTCTTCTTCTTTTCTTCTTTCTTTTTCCTTTCTTCTTTGCTTTTGTTTAGGAGGGGACAATTGTCCCTTATGTGTCCCTCTCCTTGGCAATTGTAGCATATGACCTTCCCCCTTGGTCTTCTACTCCTATCATTAGATTTATCAAATCTAAAATTCTTAAATACACGTCTTACCCTCCTTACCATGTAGGCTTCTTCGGTGCTATCCATGGAGGAGGAGGAAGACGCTTCGTCATCGGAGGAGGAGGGGATTTCCTTCTTCTTCTTCCCCTTACTTGCCAATAATGCTACTCCTCTTGAGGGTTGAATTTTAGGCTCCTCTTGTATTCCCTCAAGCCTAGTTTCGTGGAGTTCCATTGTTGAGAAAAATTCCTCCAAGGTACTTACTTCCAAATTCTTTGAGATATAGAAATAGTCCACCATGGAGCTCCACTTTGAGGACCGGGGAAAGGCATCTATGGCCTTCATTACCATATCCCGGTTTGATAGCTTCTCACCTACACTTGTTAGTCCATTTAAAATTTCTTTGAATCTAGAATGCAAAGAAATTACCTTTTCTCCCTTTTCTAGTTTTATATTGGATAGTTGGGAGCGGAGGAGGTCTCTCCTTGCTAGCTTGGCCTCGGATGTGCCTTCATGGAGTTCTATAAGCTTCTCCCACATCTCTTTGGCGCTAGCACATTCTCCGATCCGGTTGATCTCTTGTTGAGGGAGCACATTGTAGAGATTGTGCTTGGCTTTGGAGTTTGCAAGGTGCTCCTCTCTTTGCCTCTTGGTCCACCTAGATTTCTCTATTGGCTTCCCCTCTTCATCCCTAGGCAAAACGAAACCGGATTCCATTGTAATCATTATATCAAAATCCGTTTCGAAAAATACCTCCATTCGCTTCTTCCACCAAGCGAATTCTCCTTCAAACTTCGGAGGATGGATGTTGGAGCCGGCCATTTTGAAAGTTGCTTGTTGTGGCGGTTAGTCCTCGACAAGCTTTCCTCGGCTCTGATACCACTTGTAGGGGATCGATATGGCCGGCTAGAGGGGGGTGAATAGCCCTCGTACGTTGGACGTCGTAAATTGCTCGTCTACAAAAGATTAGCGCAAGCGGAATATACAAATACAAAGCAAAAGACAAACAATAAAACAAACGCTAACACGATGGTATAGCGTGGTTCACGGCTCGCCGCTAATCCACGTCCCCGATTCGTCCTCGATGAATCACTCCGTTAAACCAATCCACTAAATGGTCTCTCCTTTGCACCAAGCTAGGTGGAGGTAACCTTTACAAATCAAGCACACTCTTCTTACAAATAGAATGGAGTAAGAACAGGTAAGAAGAGTTTAGAGCTTATGGGGCACTAGGAAGATTGTTTGGAGTATGAGCATTAGCCTCTCAAAGGCTCACACCCTCTCTTTTTATAGAGAGGGCTAACTTCTTCCCGTTTGCCGCCATCGATCATTGCCGCCCTTGGCGATCGACTACCATCACTAGCGGCCTCCGAACACGTCGGATCGGCGGGTGTAGTCCAGCGGAACTCTTGGCGATCGTGATGGACCTCATCGGATCATTGCGCCTCCGTAATCATTCGGCCCGATCGGCTGAGCGGTAATGGCGAACCCTTATTGACCGATCAGCTTGCGCCGTGATCGATAATCTTGCGATCGGCGCCCGCGTATGGCGATCATTGCGGCTGGCCACAATCCAGTCAGTCGTATACCGGTCGAACTCACTCGACTCGAGCGATCATTGCCATGACATGGCGATCGGCGGTGTCGAAAACCCATCCGACACTTGGCCAAATGGCCAAGTTTCACCTAAGAGCTACCCTTCCCTGGGTTACAATCGCTCACTCTCATTTCTCGGAGTCCCTCGCCTTCGAAGTTCTCTTCGTTCTCGGCCACGTCCCTCAGCAGCATCAGGCGCACGGATCTGCAATGCTCCTTCGCGTCTCTTGCCTCGAAGTCTACTTCCTCCGGCTTCACTCCAAGCTTCTCGTCCGGCGGTCCCTCGGATGCTCCAAGCGCACGGCTTCCGCAAAGCTATCCTTCACCGACTCAAGGCACGAGTCATGAGATGTGAAACTCGCCACGGCTCCATGTGCGAATTACTAAGTCCTGCACGACTTCAACGCACATATCACATCAACATATCAAACTAACTTAAACCCTTTGCCACACCATCAAAACCATATTACGGCAAGAGATTGCCCTAACATATCATACTCACTCAACTCTACTACCCATTTAGATAACTTGCCTGAAGCATTAGGTTTTGTAACTACCCGCCCCAATTTGCTATTTGTCAACATATTCACTGGATGAGTTAGGAAATAAGGTCTCAACTTTTGAGCTGTCAGCACCAAGATATAGGATAACTTTTCTAACTTAGTATGTCTCAGCTCTACTCCCTTCAATATATGACTGGCTTAATAGATAGGTTGTTGCTGATGTTAGTGTCAACTCTTAGTGTTAATCATGAGATGATTGATTAGGGAACATATGTATCATACTTCATTAATAATAAAGGCAAAGTTTGGTTATTATATTTACTCCATGCTTGTGCCAGCTGAATAAATATAATAATGCCCTAGAAAGTAGGTTCTTATCTATAACATATCAATTGGTAGAATTGATTGTGAGAAGCTATGGAGAACACTATTCTTAAATATCCCTAGTCAAGTATTAATATACAAGGGCAATATTAATGCATTGAGACTAGCATGTAGGTCAATTGATGATTTGATCTCACAGGTCATGGATATGTGATATCAAGTTGACACATGGGTACATATTAGAGACTATGTACTGAATTGACCCACCATGAAAAAGATTCATGGATTGTTATATGAGTGTCATAAACTTTCTCATGTGACTATTAGTATGAATAGTCCTTAGATCTGAAATCACTACGGTTCCCTACATAAGGAGTTATGTACTTTGGTATCGTCAAACGTTACCCGTAACAAGGTGGACTATAAAGGTGATCACTGAATATGTAACAAATTATGCAGAGGGATATGAGTGATGTAGATGAAATCTATCCCTCCCAAATGACGGAAGTGATATCTTTAGGCCTCTTGATAGAGTAGGACCACGAAATACATGTTCATGCTCAAATGAATCAATATGAGATATTGAGCTCATTTGTTTAAGTGAGTCTACTTAGAGATCAAGAAACACAAAGATTGATAAGAGGATAACATGGTTTATGCCTCATTGATCAATCTAGATATCGAGGATAGAAGGACAAGGTTCTACAAGATAGTAGTCACAAAAAGGTTTTGTCGGATCTTGATATTTTCATAACTTAGGTAGCAATGATGCATTGCTAGATGTCACTCATTGCTTATGTGTCTAAAGTGGTTTAGAGATATTGCCAACGTTACGAAAACCTATAGGGTCACACACAAAGAACATGTTATTTTGGAGATAGGATCATTTTAGTTCGACTAAATGAATCATTAGTTAATTGATGGCCTAATTTGAGTTGGACTCAAATTGGTTTAATTTGAGTTAGACTCAAGTGAAACAAATTGAAGAAGGTTAGCATGATTAATGATGATTAATCATGCATGCAAATGAAATGGAATTTAACTTCACTCATGAATTTTGCTTGCAATGGGATTAATTGCATGAAATGGAATTATGGGATTAATTGCATGAAATGGAATTTGATGGGATTCCTCAATGTTGCAT
Source organism: Wurfbainia villosa (assembly GCA_025175895.1). Lineage (NCBI taxonomy): Eukaryota > Viridiplantae > Streptophyta > Magnoliopsida > Zingiberales > Zingiberaceae > Wurfbainia > Wurfbainia villosa. The sequence goes on along the minus strand of CM046007.1, from coordinate 13,230,675 downwards.
AAAGTGGAGTTGATTGCATGCAATGGGATTAATTGACTCCTAAATGTTGCATGAATTTAATTGGTGCATGCAATCGAATCAATGCATGAAATGAGATTTTAATGCATGGGAAAAATGGATTTAAGCTCCTCCTCAACGTGAGCTTGGAGAGGATTTTATTTTTCATTTTTGGTGTGTGGATTCCATTTCTCCTTCTCCCTTCTTCTTGGCCAAAGACTTGTGTGGAGAGCTTTGTTTTGGTTGCTAGCACAATCAAAGGTGTTGTCTCCTTTCTCCAAAAGGAGTGTTCGTGTGGATACCATAAGGCACGTACACTTGAATGTGTAAGAGATCCGGTGAACCGTGGACAAGCAGGATAGACAAAGGGCACGCATTAAAGGTATACCCTATAGGATAGGGCTTTTGATCTATACTTTGTATGAGTTTTTTTTCGCATGGATCACTCAAGGGATCTTTTTTCCGTTATGATTTTATTTTTTATCACATAGAATTCTCTACAGTGGTATCAGAGCCACTTGCGAAAGATCATACAAAGTTTTATGCACTTTTATATTAGATATAGAAGTAGGACATTTTTTTGTTATGGGTTGCATAATTGTATGAGCATATTTTGTCGGGATGCATAAGTTTGTGTTGATCAAACTAAAAGATTGCTCTTGACAAAATTTCATAACCTACGGATTTCATACTAGTTGATGTGGTTGCATCACTCTGTTGAGAACAAATTTGTTGCAACGATGCATCAACGGAACAAGAGGGTCTTAGATTTATTTTGATGGATTTAGGGTAGTGACTCATTCAAAGAGTTGACAAAATAAATTTTATTTCGGGGCACTGCCCCTTCCCCCCGCAAAGGGCGTTGCCCTTGGACCCCGCCCGCTAACCGACTAGCGGGACCGTCCTGAGGTTTCGACTCATGAGCAAATTTTGCAAACATAATAATATTGATGTCCTAGATCTATTTGTTGTGTGTTGGTTGCCATGGTGCATGGTTATGGCCCTTTACCCTAATGAGATTGGATCATGTTGTAATTCATAATACGACCTGTATGTCGTGATGTGTATGTGGGTGTTGTAACTCATAATATGGCCTATGTGTCGTGCCTCCCTCTCTATTTTTCTAGTTGTAAAATAGATCTAGAATTAAATGTAACTCGAGTATTCTTATTTTGTAATGTACAAAATGATGAGTGGAAAGTCCATTGGAGGATGAAGTTACAAGAAAGATGCCGACGACACATAACAAACAAAGGATGCACTTGGAGAAGATGTTATCCCTAGGTTGACCCATCACTCTTCTCGTTGGCTTGAGAAGATCATAGAAAGGGGTCATAACCATGTCACATTTCTTTATGCTTATATGTGATGCTTGTATATGTGATGCATGCGTAGTTAGTTGTTACACAATTAGGCCACTTAAGTATATGCCTAGCAAAGTTTAATACTTACTATTACCTTGTTCAATCATAGCGCATTGCCAAAGCAAAGTGACTCGATTTACCTCGATAAAGTACGATAGGAAAATTGTGATGTCCGCCTATTAAATCTTGGGTTTGACTTAACTAAGCTCTCTCTATTAGATTGATGAACTTAGAGGCATAGCTCATACGAGACATCTATCTACATTATACAAGTCTTGGACGATTAGCCAAAGCTAACTCAAGACGAGTGGTAATTTAGAATGATATCTCATGCGATGAGCACAATAAACATATAATGATGTTCATATAGATATACAAGAGTTACATTAAATGTAATTGGTACAAGTTACCTACCTAACTTATACAAGTATTGGGCGATTAGCCAAAGCTAACTCAAGATGCGGTAAAATATGGATCTTGTCCCACTTTGTGACTAGTGGAAGAATCATTTAGTTAAAAGTTCTAATTAAATGATTGAAATATGATACATTTCTGCATTTCTGTATTGTAGATCACCATGTCATCAAATACGTCAAACACACTCTCTCTGCGATCTGTCCTTGATAAGAACAAGCTCACTGGAGCTAACTTCCTGGACTGGTATAGGAACTTGAGGATAGTCCTCAAGCAAGAACTCAAACTGTACGTCCTAGAGCAGTCCATTCCTGAACCACCCACCCCTACGGCCACTCGTGTTGACAGGGATGCTTATAAGAAGCATCAAGATGACACACTGGATGTGTCATGCCTCATGCTTGCCACCATAAACTCTGAGCTTTAGAAGCAACATGAGAACATGGATGCCTATGGTATGGTTAAGCATCTGAAACAACTATATCAGGGACAAGCAAGACACGAGAGATACGAAGTGTCAAAGACCTTGTTTCAATGCAAGATGCAAGAAGGAACTCCCGTAGGCACTCATGTACTCAAGATGATTGGGTACGTTGAGAACCTAGAGAGATTGGTCCATTAGGTCAATAGCTGACCACTGACCTTGTTCTGTAGTCACTGCCAGAAGGCTATAGTCAATTTATCATGAACTACAACATGAATGAAATTGACAAGCCTTCACCTGAGATGTTGAGCATGTTGCGAACTGCTGAACTTAACCTTAAGAAGGCAAAGCCTGGTACCATTTTGATGGTGAACAAAGGTGAAGCAAGCAGAAGCCTAAAGGTAAGGCAAAGGCAAGGCAAATGCATTGAAACCTAAAGGAGGGTGTCTAAGGAAGGGAATACTTCCCTTGCGGTGGTAGAGGTATTGGAAGAAAGCGCAAGCTATACCTGGAAGAGGTAAAAAGGAAGAGAAGTGAGACTTCTGCCTCAGGTATATATGTTATCGAAGTCAATTTATCTATCTTGTCTTCTTGGGTATTAGATACTGGTTGTGTTTCTCACATTTGTACCAATGTGTAGGCCCTTCGAAAGACTAGATCATTGACGAAGAGCGAAGTGGACCTACGGGTAGGCAATGGAGCAAAAGTTGTTGCCATCACTGTAGGGACATATTCCTTATCTTTGCCCACTGAGCTTATCTTAGAACTAGAAGAATGTTCTTATGTGCCTGCCTTGACTAAAAACATTATCTCCATTTCTTGTTTAGACAAGAAAGGTTTCTTATTTGTAATAAAGGACAAGTGTTATTCTGTTTATTTAAATGATATGTTTTTTTTAGGGCACACCTTGTGAATGGTCTCTATCTTCTAGATCTTAAAACCCCAGTCTATAACATAAATACCAAATGGTTTAAATTTAATGAGCTAAACCAAACATATCTCTTCCATTGTCGCCTAGGTCACGTAAATGAGAGTCACATATCCCAGCTCCATAAGGATTGATTACTGGACTCATTTGATTTTGAATCATATGAGACATGCGAATATTGTCTTCTAGGCAAGATGACTAAAACTCCATTTAGTGGACATGGCGAATGAGCTACTATTTGTTAGAACTCATACATACTGATGTATGTGGGACTTTCAATGTAGCAGCTAGAGGAGGCTATCAATATTTCATTACTTTTACTGATGATTTCAGTAGATATGAATATGTGTATCTTATGAGACACAAATCTGAATCCTTTGAAAACTTCAAAGAATTCAAGAATGAAGTAAAAAACCAACTTGGTAAGAGTATTAAAGTGCTTTGATCAGATCGGGTGGGGAATACCTTAGCCAAGATTTTCATGACTATCTCGTTGAGTTTGGGATTAGATCTCAACTCACTCCACCAGGAACACCACAATGGAATGGTGTATCAGAAAGGAGATATCGTACATTATTAGATATGGTACGATCCATAATAAGTCACACAAATCTTTCTTCTTTCTTCTGGGGATATGCTTTAGAGACGGCTGCTTTCACACTTAATCACGTCTCATCTAAGGCAGTCATAAAGACACCATATACTATATGGACTAGGAAGAGTCCCAAGTGTTGGGTTTTTCCGAGCCGCAAAAACTGTTTTTTGCGTTGCGGAAACCTCGGAAGCCCCGACCACGGATCCGTGCGAAGTATAAAAAATATAAAAACATGTATGTGCTTACAAAAACCCTAGATCTACCTTAGATCTAATAGGTTAGAACATTACCCTCGTAGCGATGCCCTTCGCTTATCCCGCTCGTCCAAAAGTTCGCCGAAACTCGAGAGTGTCAAGTGCACACTCCTCTATGGTATCCACACAAGCAATAGTCGGAGAAAGAGACAAACTTGAGTGTGCTAGCACTCCTAGAAGATCTCGGCAAGATGAGGTTGGGAGAGGTAGAGAGCATGAGAGAAAAATTCCAAGGAAGAAGATGAAGTTGGAATAACTCACAAAAATCAATTTCACCATCATAACCCCTAATGGTGTTGGCCGGCCACATTATGGCTTGGGAGGTTACATGCATGCATGTAACTCTCATGCCTCTTGGTCTTCCTCATGATGTGGCACCAATTGACAAAGTCAATGATGATGTGGAGCATCATCATTGGCCGGTCATGCCAAGTCATCATCATGACAAGGCATTTGGTCAAGTCAAACTTGACCTTTCATCTTCCCTCTCAAGTCAAGTCAAACTTGACCTCTAATCTCCCATGGTTAATCAAATCTAACCACTTGACTCAAGTCAATTTAATTTAATGAATCTCTATTCATTTACTTTAAATTGATTTGATGAATCAAATCTAAATTAGACTCATTCAACACTTGAATCAACTTGAGTCTAACTCAATTAGTCTAATTTGGATTACTCTTAATCCAATTTGGTTCATCCCATGAACCTAATCCTCATGGTTCATCATATGAACCTAATCTCCATCTAATTGCTCTTATGTGTGTGGCCCTATAGGTTCTTGTAACGTTGGCAATGTCCCTAAATCGATTTAGGAACATAAGCAATGAGCGGTATCTAGCAACACATCATTGCTACCCAAGTTACAAGAATGTTGAGCTCCAACATCACCTTTGTGACTACTAATTGTGACTCTCACAATATGTGACAATGTCCCTCTATCCTTGACATCTAGATTGACCAATCGAGGCATAGACGGTGTCATCCTCGGTACAATCTAAATCTTGAACCCCAAGTAGACTCACTCTAATCAAATGAGCTCAATATCTCATATTGACTCATTTGGGCATGGCCATGCACTTCGTGGTCTCACTCTATCAAGAATATCGATGTCACCCCCGTCATATAGGAGGGATAGATCTCATCTACATCACTCGCATCCCTCCGCATAATTTGTTACATACCCAGTAATCGCCTTTATAGTCCACCCATTTACGGGTGACGTTTGACGAAGCCAAAGTATGCAACTCCTTATGTAGGGAACCATGGTGACTTCAGGTCTAAGGACTAATAGTCATACTAATAGCCACATGAGAAAGTATATGACACTCATATAACGATCCATGATACTTTCTCATGGCGGGTCATTCAGTATACATTCTCCAATGCATACCCATGTGTCAACTTGATATCTCATATCCATGACTTGTGAGATCAAGTCATCTTGTTGACCTACATACTAGTCTCTACGCATTAACATTGTCCCTGAATGTTAATACTCGACTAGGAATGATTAAGAGTAGTGTTCTCTATATCATCTCATTATCGATTCAACCAATTGATTGATATAGATAAGAACCTACTACTCAAGGACATTATTATATTTAGTTATTTGGCACCAATACAAGTAAATATAATAACCATGCCTTTATAAATAGGAATATGATACAATAAAGTTCATACAACAATCATCACATGATTGACTCTAGGGCTTTCACTAACACCAAGATGTCTTTTATGAAGATTTGGGATTGTGAGGCTTATGTTCGACGTCAAGCCTCCGACAAACTAAGACCCAAATTAGACAAGTGTTACTTTGTAGGATATCCTAAGGAAACGAAAGGATATTACTTCTATAATCCCACACAAGGCAAATTGTTTGTCGCTAGAAATGAATTTTTTCTAGAAAGAGAGTTCATTTCTAGAAGAACTAGTGGGAGTAAAATACATCTTGAAGAAATTCAAGATAAAGATAGCACTGAGATGAAAATTAAACAGGCACCACAAAGTGTTGTGGATGATGACATTGTTGCACAAGAAATTATAGAGCAATAACCTATTCAAGTAGACCAACCTCTTCGTAGGTCTGATAGGATACGTCATCATCCTGAGAGATATTCATTTCTCTTGTCTGACAATGATGACGTTATGCTTGTTGAGTTGAACAAGTCTACATCCTATCAGGAAGCTGTGATGAGCCCAAATTCTGAGAAATGGCTAGAGGTCATGAGGTCCGAAATGGAATCCATGTACACTAACCAAGTATGGACTTTGGTTGATCCACCTGAATGGTCAAACCCATTGGGTGTAAGTGGGTATTTAAGAGAAAGACGGACATAGATGGTCTTATGCATACCTAAAAAGGGTGATTGGTAGCTAAAGGTTTCAAACAGATTCATGGTATTGACTATGATGAAACTTTTTCACCAGTTGCGATGATTAAGTCCATTCGGATCATGCTTGCTATTGCAGCTTACCACGATTATGAGATCTGACAAATGGATGTCAAAACTACATTTCTGAATGGAAACCTCCTCGAGGATTTGTATATGACACAACCTGAGGGTTTTGTAGATTCAAAGCATGCTGGCAAGGTATGCAAGCTGCAAAGGTCCATTTATAATTTAAAGCAAGCATCTAGAAGTTGAAATCTTTGATTCGATGATGCGATCAAGTTTGGTTTCATCAATAATGAAATGAACCCTGTGTCTATAAGAGGGTTAGTAGGAGCATAGTTATCTTTCTTATCTTGTATGTTGATAACATACTTCTCATTGGAAACGACATCCCTACGCTACAGTCTGTGAAGACTTGGCTTGGGAATTATTTCTCAATGAAAGACTTAGGTGAAGCAGCCTACATTTTAGGCATTAAGATCTATAGAGATAGATCTAAGAGATTTGCTTGCCTTAAGTCAGAGTGTATACATTGACAAGGTGCTTAAACGTTTTTCCATGCAGAATTTCAAGAAGGGATTTCTGCCAATGTCACATGGTGTGAGCCTTTCGAAGGCTCAATGCCCTTCTTCTAAGGAAGAAAGGGAACATATGGATCAGATCCCTCATGCATTTGCTATAGGGTCTATTATGTACGTCATGTTATGCACTCGTCCTGATGTTTCATATGCTTTAAGCATGACGAGCAGGTACCAGTTAGATCCAAGTGATAGTCACTGGACAATCATCAAGAACATTCTTAAGTACTTGAGAAGAACTAAAGAATATTTCTTGATATTTGGAGGCAATGAGGAGCTCGCTATAAAGGGTTACAGCGATGCTAGCATCCAAACGGACAAGGATGATTACAGATCATAGTCAGGGTATATCTTTTGTTTAAATGGTGGTGTTGTGAGCTGGAAGAGTTCAAAGCAAGACATAGTCACAGATTTTACTACAGAGGCCGAGTATATTACTGCTTCAGATGTGGCAAAGGAGGCTGTTTGAATCAGGAAGTTTGTTTCTGAGCTTGGTGTAGTTCCTAGCATCGTGAGCCCTATAGAGCTTTATTGTGACAACAACGGGGCTATAGAATAGGCTAAGGAACCTCGTTCTCACCAACGTTCCAAATATATACTACGGCGATATCACCTCATTCGAGAGATCATCGATAGAGGAGATGTGCGGATATGCAGAGTAAATACTGATGCTAACATTGCAGATCCCTTGACCAAGGCTTTGGCACAGAGGAAGTATGATGATCATACTGGGTCTTAGAGATTACAGTGATTGACATTAGTGCTAGTGGGAGATTGTTAGTGTCATCCCTTAGTGTCAATCATGAGATGATTGATTAGGGAACATATGTATTATACTTCATTAATAATAAAGGCAAAGTTTGGTTATTATATTTACTTCATGCTTATGCCAACTGAATAAATATAATAATGCCCTAGAAAGTAGGTTTTTATCTACAGCATATCAATTGGAAGAATTGATTGTGAGAAGTTATGGAGAACACTATTCTTAAATATTCCTAGTCAAGTAATAATATACAAGGGCAATATTAATGCATTGAGACTAGCATGTAGGTTAATTGATAATTTGATCTCACAGGTCATGGATATGTGATATCAAGTTGACACATGGGTACATATTAGAGATTATGTACTGAATTGACCCACCATGAGAAAGTTTCATGGATCGTTATATGAGTGTCATAAAGTTTCTCATGTGACTATTAGTATGAATAGTCCTTAGACCTAAAATCACTATGGTCTCTTACATAAGGAGTTATGTACTTTGGTATCGTTAAGCATCACCCGTAATAGGGTGGACTATAAAGGTGATAACTGGATATGTAACAAATTATACGGAGGGATATGAGTGATGTAGATGAGATATATCCCTCTCATATGACGGGAGTGATATCTTTAGGCCTCTTGATAGAGTAGGACCATGAAATGCATGACCATGCTCAAATGAGTCAATATGAGATATTGAGCTCATTTGTTTAAGTGAGTTTACTTGGGGATCAAGAAACACAAAGATTGATAAGAGGATGATACGATATATGCCTCATTGATCAATCTAAATATCGAGGATAGAAGGACAAGGTTCTACAAGATAGTAGTCACAGAAAGGTTTTGTCGGATCTTGACATTTTCATAACTTGGGTAGCAATGATGCATTGCTAGATGTCGCTTATTGCTTATGTGTCTAAAGTGGTTTAGAGATATTGCCAACGTTACGAAAACCTATAGGGTCACACACAAAGAACATGTTATTTTGGAGATAGGATCATTTTAGTTCGACTAAATGAATCATTAGTTAATTGATGGCCTAATTTGAGTTGGACTCAAATTGGTTTAATTTGAGTTTGACCCAAGTGAAACCAATTAAAGTAGGTTAGCATGATTAATGATGATTAATCATGCATGTAAATGAAATGGAATTTAACTTTACTCATGAATTTTGCATGCAATGGGATTAATTGCATGAAATGGAATTTGAAGGGATTCCTCAACGTTGCATGAAGTGGAGTTGATTGCATGCAATGGGATTAATTGACTCCCAAATGTTGCATGAATTTAATTGGTGCATGCAATTGAATCAATGCATGAAATGAGATTTTAATGCAAGGGGAAAATGGATTTAAGCTCCTCCTCAACATGAGCTTGGAGAGGATTTTATTTTTCATTTTTGGTGTGTGGATTCCATTTCTCCTTCTCCCTTCTTCTTGGCCAAAGACTTGTGTGGAGAGCCTTGTTTTGGTTGCTAGCACAACCAAATGTGTTGTCTCCTTTCTCCAAAAGGAGTGTTCGTGTGGATACCAAAGAGGCACGTACACTTGAACGTATAAGAGATCCGGCAAACCGTGGATGAGCGGGATAGACAAAGGGCACGCATCAAAGGTATACCCTATAGGATAGGGCTTTTGATCTATACTTTGTATTAGTTTTCTTTCACATGGATTGGTCAAGGGATCCTTTTTCCGCTATGATTTTATTGTTTATCGCATAGGATTCCTTACAGCTTAGAGCTTTCCTATTTTAATAGGACTGAGTCAATTGCCCATTCAGAGATTGACAAGTATATCCCCAAAGGTTCCTCTGAAATAGGTTTGGCCAGTAGAGGAAGTTAAGCTAGATATTGCTTCAGCTCTTGAAAAGCGACCTCACATTGACCGTCCCACTGAAATCAGGTAGCTTTTTTGAGGATCCAAAATAAGGGTAATCCTCTATCCGCTGATCGCGTGATAATGAAACAATCCTACCCACCAATCTCTGCGTCTCCTGCTGATTAGTGGGAGATTTCATATTGCATAAGGCTTGAACTTTGTCTAGATTAGCCTGTAACCCCTTTTCGGTGATAATATATCCCAAAAACTTTTCACTCCAATGTCAAACAAGCACTTTTTTGGATTCAATTTCATGTTATACTACCTTAAGGTGGAAAATGTTTCTTCTAAGTCTTGTATTAAATCTTGAACAAGGTGGGATTTCACCAAAATATCATCAACATATACCTCTATATATTTTCCCCTTATGTTCAACAAATATCTTGTCCATGAGTCTTTGATAAGTGGCTCCAGCATTCTTAAGTCCAAAAGGCATTACTACATAAGAGTACAATCCCCCTGATGCCACAAAACTAACTCTTCTCTTATCTTCTCAAGTCAAAGGGATCTGATGATATTCCTAGTATGCATCCATGAGTGAAACAACTTCATACCCTACAGTAGAATCAACAAGTTGATCAATACGAGATAAGTTGTTGCAGTCTTTAGGACATGCTTTATTCAAATCGCAAAAGTCAACACACGTATGCCAATGCTTTGAGGGCTTAGGAACTAACACTACATTGGATACCCACTCAGGAAATTTAATTTCCTTTACATGTCCTGCTTTTACTAATTTATTAACTTCTTTAGCAATAATTTTATCTTTCTCGGGTCCAAAGTGTTGCCTCTTTTGTTGGACTAGTCTAGCTCATCGGGTGATATTTAGGTGATGTTCGGCTATTTGAGGATCAATTCCCGTCAAATCATGTACGTCTTTGGTAAATATGTCTTCGTTTCTTTGTAGATAGGCAATGAGGTCCTCCTTAACTTCAAGTTGCTTGGCCACCTGAGTCACCTTTCCTGGAGCTATCTCTACGAATTCCCCTTCCTCTGTTACTTCCTTCATAGGGACTGCCATTTCCAACATGTAAACTTTAGAGTTTATTGGCGCTTTCCCTTTGGAATCCTCCATACGAACTTTCTTTTGATCAGCTCGGATCATTTGAACATAACAACTTCAAGCCACTTTCTTCTCCCCTCTAACTTCCCCCATAAGTCGTCCTATTGGGAATTTAATCTTCTGATAGTAGGGAGAGACCACCACCTTAAAAGCAGAAAGGAAAGGTCGCCTCAAATAGCATTATACACCGGGGGAGGCACCTACTGCCAGGAAGGGAGTCATACATGTCTTTTGGCTTAGCTTCCTTCCCAAAGTGAGCGGTAATATTATCTGGCCAACCGGATGTACCATGTGACCAGCAAATCCAAAGAGAGGTGTGGTCACATCCTCCAATTGTGTGTTCTCTAATTGCATCTGACTGAAGGCTTTCTGAAATAATATATTAACAAAACTCCCCGAGTCCACCAGTACTCGTGCCACCTCATAATTAGCAAGATTAATTCTAACTACCAATGCATCAGTATGAGGTAAGAGAATAACTTGCAGATCTTCTGGTCTGAAACTCAAATCTGACCTCTCTTTTTTAGCATGGTCTTTTTCAATGGTCAAACTTTCCATTAGTCTAGGATAAGACTTCTGGGCTTTGTTAGAATCCCTATCAGTAGATTCTCCAGCAATAACATTAATAACACCCCTAGTTGGGTCATCTTCAAGGGCAGTTGACGCTCCACCACTGGTACCCTTCTTTTGAGGGGCGGAATTCTTATTCAATTGACCTTGTCTCAGGGAGGGGAGGGCAGGAGGCTTTCGGACATAAGGTCCAGGTCGAACGATAGGAGGTCTCCGACCTCTCCCTACAACCACTCTCACTGGGGGTTGTAGGATAGGATATTCCATTCTAATGCACTCCAACTCCCTCTGCAAACCGAAGCACTTCTTGCTAGAATGCCCATACTTCATATGATACTGACAGGAAAGTGGACCCGGGGGATTATGAGGAACTCCTTTGTATCCTCCAGGATGTTGGAGCATGTCATACTTCTCATACATTTCAAGCTCTACCTCTTTCAGGGTTTGAGGTAGAGGTGAGAATTCAATAGCCATAATGCGGAGGGGGTGATGGGGAGGAGCCTCCATCATGAGTGGTTGTGGATAAATAACTTCCAACATGAAGGGTTTCCTCGGGGGTACTCGAGAAGCGGAAGGTTGACTTCTCTCCACGGATCTAGCGGTAGGCTTCTTTTCAGCTCTATGCACTTTTAGAATTTCTTCTTCATTAATATATTCTTCAGCTTATCCTAACAATTTATCGTAGCTGACGTGGGCTTCCTTAGAAGAGAACTAAGGAAAGGTCCTTCCTTCATCCTGTGAGATACAATGACCATTAAGAAATCCGGGGTCGCCGAAGGTACCCCGAAGGTGGCATTGGTGAACCAGTGGATGTAACTACGTAGTGGCTCCGTAGGTTCCTGTTTCACATGGAGTAAACTAGAGACAATGTGTTTGTACCTTTTACTGGTGACAAAATATTTGAGAAAAACTTCCTTCAGGTCCCTGAAACAAGTAATTGAACCAGGGCATAATAATCCAAACTACATTTGCACGAAAGCTGACAGAGTGGTATGAAAGGCCCAACACTTTATGGCATCAAAATAACAATGAAGCGTAGCTACATCTTCAAACTGTGATAAATGCTCTTCAGGGTCAGAAGTACCATTATATAGTCCAATATTAGGGGCATGAAAGTGAGGAGGTGGATCCTCTAAAGATATGTCTTCGGTAAAGGGGACGACTTGTATGTCTCTATAGCCTTAGTGGAATGACTCTCCCCTTGACCTTCTCTTTTTGTAGTAATGCAGGAAAGTGATACTGATCATCTCCTCCCACCAATCCTTCTCTAGGCAGTATCTCCGTCTCTTGAGGACCAGGTGTAGGTATATGAGAAGGTCCTCCATTTAGGGGCTCTCTTCGGGAGGGTTCACCATTGAGGTTGAAGATACCCCACCCTCTTTCTCTCCTTCACCAATGCCTATGATACAATATTCTCTATCAGGGCAATTAGTTGGGAAGGTAATAAGGTGAGGGGAGTTTCTTCAGCAGAGGAGGTAGTCGGGGGAGGGATCTCTTGAAGATGCATCTCAACATCTTGCTCAACAAAAAGGTTCCCACAGACGGTGCAAACTGATGCGACATAGATTTTTCTCCTCAAGAATGTGTTGTCGAGGAGGGGTTCTCTCCGACCGCAGCAGTAAGAGTTTCCTTGCTTCCTTCATGTAAAGGTTAACACACGTGTGTATGTAGAATGTAATCAACCCCCCCCCCCCCCGGTTCCTTCTCCCTTTCTCCCTTTTATCTCCCTCTCATCCTAGAGCAAGTCATTGCATAACTAACTGCGATGGTGATCGTCCACATGGAAAGGCCACATGGACTCCAGTGAGGCCCCTCCTTAGCCTGTTAGATAATGATTCTTTTATGGGACCACTGAAGAGCCCCTGATGGTTCTCCTCCAAGATGGTAAATATAACTTTGTTATAACAAACTGATAAAAGAATATTTTATGAGGTCCCTACCTCTTAACAACCTGATCGTTCCCTCCTTCGGAAAGAGGCCCCATGGCCATTATTATATTGTTCCCTTTTCTCATTATTCCCTTCATGAAGCTCAATAATCAAACATCTATCCTAAGTAACTCTTAATCCACCAGCCGATCTGCCTTCTAAGTTGTCTTCTTTCTGATATGTCATTTACCTAATTTTTTGAGCTATTCGTTCTGAGCTCCGCCTTCAATCTACTTCCCAAGTTGATCCTACTCAGCTTGGCTCAATTTATTCCCTGAATTGATTTTTTTCAACTAAGCTCTTCTCTTGTCCTTCGAGCTAACCTACCTAAGTTCAGCTCTCAATTTATTCCACGAGCTGATCTTCTTCAACTCAGCTCTCCCCTTGTTTTCCGAGATGATCTACCTCAGCTTGGCTTTCAATTTATTCTCCGAGTTGATATTGTTCAACTCATCTCTCCCCTTGTTCTCCAAACTGACCTACCTCAGTTTGACCCTTAATTTATTCTCCGAGCTGACGTACCTCAACTCGACCCTCAACTTATTCTCTGAGCTGAATTCCTCCCTCATCTTGACTTTAAGTCCATACAAATTAACCTCTTATCTCCTCATCTCATACATCTAGCTAGATTATGGTAGTATCACATGTTAAATCCACTTTTCCTATTTTGTATGTATTGTCTTATTTCTATTGTATTATACCTATTTTTTTGATTTAATTTCTACTGCACAATCGCTTTACATATGTTTTATTGCATATTTGCTATATTTATTTTTTGCTACTTTATACTTTGCTTAAATTAAGATAAACTATCATTACAAAAAAATATATACAATGTCATTCACCCTTCTCTAGCTTTATCTCGATCCTATACTAATCACATATCTAAGGATCCATCTATTGAAAACAAATCGACTCTAAACATATTGCTATGCAACTTCCAAATTGAGGCCATGCTGAAATTAAATCCATTGGATCTATAAAATTACATATCAAATATAATAATTGATGATATGCTTTATGTTCCAAATTTCAAATTGAATTTTCTTTCCATTAGAAATCATACACTAGACTTAGGTTGTATTATGAGATTCTACATTGATTTTTTTAATAATAGCTCCAAAGAAGATAAACATGTTGGGCATCCTTCGATTCAACCACTTTAATAACCATCCCAAGAAAATTTCTTTTGATTTAAATAATAATATTCTCATTTTGTAAAACAAACTCATTTTTTCCCACTAGCAACATTCATACTCTATATTTGATTTAATGCATTGTAATATTTGGGGACCTCATAAATTTATTCTTGCTTTGAAGCTTGTTATTTCTTAAACATTGTTGATGATTATTCTTGTTATACTTGGATGGACCAATGCGATACAAATCTTGAGCCCAATCCATCATCAGAAATTTCTTTATTGGGGTTAAAACACAATATGGTTGCCCATTTGAAACCATAAGTTCTGATAATGGACAAAAATTTCCTTTTTTGCAAAGTTTTTTTTAATGATAATGACACTATTTTTCATCAATCTTACACTTGCACTCCTCATCAATAAAATGGGATAGTTGAAAACAAACACTATCATCGTTTAAACGTAGCATGGGCTATTGGATTTCAAGCTTAGAATTTTGAAGGGAGCATAGTAAAATTGTGTCTTATCTTATCAATCTTTTGCCCACACCAATTTATCCAATAAAACACCATATGAACGTTTATATAAAAGACACCTTTTTACTCACATTTATCTATGATTGTTTTTGTTTTGCCTCAAATTACACCCCACTCACAAATTTGATGCTTGAGCCTTCATTGGGTATCCACTAGGCCAAAAAGGATATCTTCTATATAATATGATTGAAAGAGATACGATCACTTTCCAAGTTGTTATATTCTATGAAAATATTTTTCCATACTCAACTATATTAAATAATGATAAAATTAGCATCCCAACCTTACCAAACCCTATAGACACCAATATAGATACATTATTAGACACTCCATCTAACTTTGCTACTTCTCAAATATATCCTAGCCATGCAAACTCCAAACTAGACTCAATTGATCAATTAGTTAGTCCTCACCAGTAGATTGAACCCATGATAAAGTCAGAAATCATTCTCTGAAGATCCACCTATAAAATTGCATACTAACTTACCTTCGATATTATTAGATCAATCGTACTACGCTAGTTACAAATGCATCTCTTCCAGTTAAATCAAACAGTCACCATCCATTACATTGGTGCTTCAAGGAGTACAATGCTTGTAGATATCCATTCTCCCTTTGCCAAGTAGTGTCATTGGATGTATCTGTAGAAGCTTCATGTGGAACTCACCACACCCACTGATTGCATGGTCAAATTGTACAAACCTAAGGAGGAAGGAGGGCTAGGACTTTGAGACCAAAAAGCTTGGAACATGACTCTACTGGCGAAGATACTATGGAAAATTTAGGCAAGACAAGATATACTATGGATACGTTGTATACATCATGCTTACATCTATTGGGTGGACTTATGGAACTAGAGAGTGAAGCACTCTAATTCACCACAAATAAAGATGCTTCTCCAAATATGTGATAATATTTTAGCTACGATAGATTCTTCGGAGGTGGTAGAACAACTGCGAGGAAGTTGGTTCGATTAGCCAAGCAAAGGAATCACAAAAGCACATGCTCATTTCAGAGGGGCAGGCATGAGGAATGCATGGACAACCATTTGTAGAAACGTTGTTGACGTGCTAGAGGGGATGAATAGCGGTTTTGCGTTGTTCGATGGAATTCGTTCATGTTCGTCTACAAGATATTAGTGTGCACAGCGGAATACAAATAGAAATAAACACAACACGAGACAAAACACTCACATATAATGCACAAGCATATAATGTGGTTCGGAACCTAGAGTTCCTACTCCACGGGTCGAGCTCAAGTGAGCTCTAGTGATGCAAATCACCACTAATACACCTCTCCTTCTCGAAAAATACTCCAGAGGTGGAGAAAATCTCTTACAATAATTCTTACACAAATAAGAAAGGAATACAAGCAAATACAAATGAAATACAACAACAATGTAAAGAAAACTTTGCACAAAATTGCTTTGAATGCTTTGCTTGTTGGTTGCTTGGACGAACTTGAAAGATCCTGAAATACACCAACACTTCATCTCAAATCTCCCCCTAGAACCGTTGTCAAATCCTGCCTTTCGTGTTCCTTATAAAGCTACAACTCAGGTTGATTTTTGCCTAGCAGTTGACTGCCCATACCTAGCAGTCGACTGCTACTGTAGTCGTTGTCTCACAACGGCTTAATCCACGTTGAACTATTGCCTAAGTAGTCGATTGCTCAGTCTATTGCTGAGGCTTCTGTGCTCGTGTCCACTTATAGTAGTCGACTGCCCCCTCCATGACAGTCGACTCCTCAAGGCTAATCGACTGCCCAAGGCTGGTAGTCAACTGCCCAAGGCACACAACCACATGTCGAGCATCAATCGACAACTGACTAGTCGACTAGTCATAATCCCAGTCTATTGCTCAGAGTCAACTAGGCTGCCAAGTGTCAAGCACTTGGCTAGTCCACTGATCCATAACCCCAGTCGACTGATAAACCTCAAACATGAGGTTTAGTCCAAGTATGCTCCCCTCATACTTGCTAGACCACCCTTGGCCTAGACCTCAGCCTTCTAGCCACCTCCATCAGCCTCATGTCTATCGAATCCCTCAAAATCATCCATGACTTGTTCATCCTTACACTAGCCTTCAAGTGCTTCCATCAGCTATTGTCATGCTAAACGGGTCTACACCACCAAGGTACATTTGGGTTTACGCTGCCAAGACACACACTTAGACTTTACGCCACCAAACATTGAACTTATGCTGTCAAGACTACAGTTTGGACTTTATGATGCCAATATCACACCCTTGGACTTCCCTTGCTAACTCCATGTTGGACTTTACAATTGCCAAGACTCATGCTTGAACTTTCCAATTGCCAAGACCCATGCTTGGACTTCCCAATTGACAAGTACCCATGACTTTGATTTTACCATTGTCAAGACCCATACTTGGACTTTTCAATTGCCAAATACTCATGACTTGGACTTTCCATGCAAGTACATAAGACTTGGATTTTTCAATGCCAAGTGTCCCACTTGGACTTCTCCATCATATGGTCAATCTCATGTCAACCATATAGTCAATCCATTGTCAAACAATAGTCAATCCATTTTCAAACATCAAAATACTACTCGAGTCCGGTCAATCGTGACCTAGGTCGATTGCACCAACACCATTGTGTGGAAGAGTTACCTATAGCTGAGCTATTCCTTCTCCTTCTAGATGTCAATGAAGAGGAAAATTTCCGCTTGGGATTGACAACCATAATTGGAGGATAGAAGTTGTGGCCTCTATGGGCTAGTGGAAGAAACACAAGAGCACCTATTCTTCCAATGCTAATAGGTTCATGAGTTATAGGATAGGGTACAATAGTGGTTACAAATGGACCCAAGAATATCTACATTTTGACGGATGCTCAGGATTTTCAAACGAAAATGTCAGGGGAATGAAAATTAGTGAAGGTCCAACATCTTATAGTATTAGCTATGATCTACCACGTCTGGAGTGTTAGGAGCGACATTGCTAGAGGGGGAAGGAGTGAATAGCGATCATTTTTTTATCATTGATTTTGTTCGTGTTCGAGTGCTCATCCTCAAAAGGTTAATACATAGCAGAAAACAAGTATAAATGATACAAAAACACAAACATAATACTTGGATTTTTATGTGATTCAAAATCTTCGATTCCTACTCCACGACCTAGCTCCTACAATAGTTCTACTATCCTTTATCCTTCTCAAAAACTTTCTGAAGGTAGAGAAACCTCTTACAATCCATCCTGTCACAACAATACAACCAAATATAAAATATACAAGTGAAATGATAAAATATGAATCAAAACACTTTACATGATTGAACTCTTGCTTGATCGATGTTTAGTTGCTTTGGAATGTCTTGGAAGGTTGGGAATGCAGCAGCAAATCCCCTTTTCCAAGAACCGATACCTTCAAATCACTTTAAAACCCCTTCTTATAAGCTTCTCATCGGACTGATTTTTGCCTACCAGTCGACTGGTCAATCGACTGTTGCTCTTCAATGAATAAATCTATGTAAAATTTTGACCTGCTTCAGTGCACCATTCGACTGCCATAAATCACCAGTCGATTGGTGAGCTTCGATCGAACTAACTGGTTGAGTTGGAAATATTATGTTTAGTTCATAGGATGAAAATAGTATTCACAGTAGGCTATTACTGTAGCAATAGACTACTATAACTGTCGACTGCTACTGTTCATAGTCAAATTCTAAACTCAATGATTCATGAACAGTAATACCAGTCGACTGGTATACCTCACCAGTCGATTGATACCTCAGTCTTGTCTATTTTCAAGCTAACTCTCACTTCACCTAGTATTTGATTAACCTTAACCTATCAAAACCTCTCTTTGCCAAACATCCAATCACCCTAACCTATCAATACTTCATTTTACCAAGCATCCGGTCACCTTGTTATGTTGTGACTTCACTTTGCCAAACATCTGGTTACCTTGACCTACCAAGACTTTACTTTTACAAGCATTCGGTTGTCTTGACCTGTCGAGACTTCACTTCACCAAACATCTAACCCTCCTTAACCTGTTTGGACTTTTCACTTGCCAAGTGTCTGGTCAACCTTGACTGACTTGGACCTCCCATCACCAAGCATTTGGTCTTCCTTGACCTATTTAAACTTTTCATCTCATGTCAAGTGTTCAGTCAACCATGACTCACTTGGTCTTCACATTTGCCAACTCTTTGTCAGACTTCTAACCACAAAGTATCTAGTCCTCCCTAACTCACTTAGGTTTTCTACTTGCCAACTCCTTGTTAAACTTCTGACCACTAAGTGTCCGATCTTCCTTGACCCACTTAGATTCCTTACTCGTTAAGTATTCGATTAATTTTGACCTACTTGACTTCCTATCACACCAACACTCTCCTTTATATGACCTCGGATGTCCCATATAATCCTATAGTCATATTGTCAAACAACGACACTCAACTCGAGCCTCACTCGAACTTGGTCAACCTTGACCCGAGGTTGATTGCACCAACATAGAGTGCCAAAAATTAGCAAAGGTTTGAGGGGGTTTGGTTTAATATGGAGTAGACCTTTCGAAAGATACAAGTTCATGTTTATTGGTCTCTTGATATTTTCTTGAACCAATTGCTTCAGAAGGCATAAAAGGCAAGGCACTTGGAAGCAATGTAAACTCCTAATGAAGGGAGAAGCTTGTGCACTAGGAGCTCAGTGCACGAGCAACTAATGCAACTAAGGAGCTAGAAGAGAGGCAGAAGTCAGGTCACTGGAAGTGAGTCTACTTAGAGATGAATGGGGGGAAGCAATGAGCCAACTAGACCAGAGGTAGGAGTAGTTCATTCTTGACCAAAGACAAGCTAGTTTTAGGTATGCATGATGGTTTATGTAGTTCTTAGAACACAAAAGTAGATTGGCACTTGGAATTGTGTTTTTGGGTCCCAAACATTTGTAGGTCTATCCTTGGGCATGGTTCAAATTACTAACACTAGTGGGCCGAGGTCGAGAACTAGAAGCATAGTGCTCGAGAAACCAATGTTGCTATAGGGCTTGAGGTGATGCAAGGCTAGGCAGACTAGAGGTAGGTGCAAAGCGAAGGAAGTACTTAGGTAGCATGATTGCTAGGATGATTGAGTATAGGGAGAGATGGGCTAAGCGACACTTAGAATGAAAAGGCAACTGGATACTTAGGATTGGGTACTCAGGTCTCGAGCATCGACATCCTAGTGCTCAAGCTCTATGTCATTGGGATGTGTGAAGCAATACTCAACACTTAGGATTCCTTGAGTGCTTTGGATATGTGGCGGGTGCCTAAGGAAGTTGCAAGGGACTAAGGAGGAAAAGGGTGGTTGGGTGTTAGAGAACAAGGGTGTTGGCCACTTAGATGCTTAGGTTTGCTACAATAGTGCTTAACCCATTCATGACATGGGTGCTAGGTGCTCGAGACTAGTGGATTCTCAAGCCACTTGGGAGTTGAGGTGCTCGGGATAGTCAGATGCTTGGTCATGGACACTCAAGACTCCTTGGGTGCTCAAGTATATGGCGGGCGCTTGAGGAAGCTGCAAAGGACAATGGGTACTTGTGGACAAGGGTACTTGGTCACTCAAACGCTTTGGTTTGCTATGGTGGTGCCTTGGCAATTAGGAACTTTGGGCATGGATGCTCAGTTGTTCGAGAGTTCGAAACTGGTGAGTGATCATACCATTTGGAACATAGGTTCTCGGGTGTTTGGGTGCTCAGGTACTCAAGAGATTGGGGCTGGAGAGCAATAAAGTCATTCGAGTCATGAGTGTTTGGGTGTTGGGGAGCTCGAGACTAGAGGGCATTGATGTTGTTCAAGGCGTCGGGGCTACTCTAGACATTAGTGCTCGAGTGTTCACTTTGATGGATGACTATAGCCCATGCAGGTTGTGGGAGGAGGAAGTGTAGGTGTCTTGTCTTGCCTTATATATTTCATTTTAGTGGTTGACAAGAGACTATAACATGTTTGAAATTGAAAATTCACTTTGACATAGATTTTATTATATGATTGGTACTCAGGATGATATAAATATCACTACAAAAAAAAAATTCTTTTTTGGCGACGAATTTTGCAACGAAATTTGTAAAAAAAATTCGTTGCAAAATTTTTTTGCAAAGAAAAAATTTTCGTTGCAAACAATTCGCCGCAAAATTCTGCAACGAAAAAATAAATTTCGTCGCCAAATTGCAACGAATAATTATTTCGTTGCAAAATTCGTCACCAAATTTAGCAACGAATAAATGTTTTCGTCGCCAATTTGGCGACGAAAAAGACAATTCGTCGCAAAATTTTGCGACGAATAACACTTTTCGTCGCCGAATTCGGCAACGAATAATTATTTTCGGCGACGAATTACACATTCGACGCTAAATTAGCGACGAATAAAATTTTTCGTCGCCAAATATGCGACGAAAATTTTATTTGTCGCAAAAATCTCCCATCCACTGCCGGGCAATATAATGAAATTTGGCGACGAATATATTTTTAGTCGCAAATTTGGCAACGAAATATTATTTTAAATGCCAAATTGGAGAGACGAAAAAATATATTCGTCAAATTCTAATTAACAAATAAAATTAAATTTGGCGACGAAAAAAAAAATTCGTCGCCAAATTTTGATGAATGGAATTAACAAATAAAATTAAATTTGGCGATGAATTTATTTTCGTCGCCAAATTTGCGATGAAAATAATAATAATTGCGAATTTAACTAGCGATGGCGATTAATACATCACGATCTAGCGTGATCTACCGGATGACGATCGGCTACGGATGTTCTATGAGTTGCTACGATGGCGTCGTGATCATATATCCATCACGATCGCTACTCGGAGTCGATCGTCACCGTCTGAAGGGTTACGTAATCTGATAAAGATAATCGATCATTGCCATTATCTACCAGTCGACTGATGGCCAAAAAATTTTTGGCAGTCGAGTGAATGTCTACATCAGTCGACTGATATATATAAATTTGCAACGAAAATTGTATTTTCGTTGCAAATCTGGAGGAAAAAAAAATTTACAAATTAATATTTTTTCAACCATTTCAACAAACACACAACAATATAAACACAATTATACAACAAACAATAATATGGAAATCAAACCAATTTATACAGATAACAAACATCTAAATTAAAGGTCTACCGTATGTATCATTATCATCCGGCAACAGTTAAATACAACAAACTTATAAAAACATAAATATGACATATGTCATAAGTCAAGAAGATAACAAATAAACTTTCACAAATACAGTCAAAGATAATCAACATCATCACCATCGTCATCAAAAAACATATCATCATTTTCTCCATTACAGGGATCAGGAGGAGGAGGAGCAGAGCTAGAAGGAGGAACTTGATTTGAGCTAGACGGTAACTGAAGATGTTGCATAATAAACATTTGTTGCCTTTGAACTTCGTTCATCTTTTCATTTAAGTCTTGAACTTTCTGAGCATTCTGTCTCGATTCAGTTTCCTTCTGCGCTAGTAAATCTCTCAAATGATTAACCTCTTCGGTTAATTGAATAACTTGGGCCTTTGATGCTGGAGAGGATGAAGAAGAAGAACTAGAGACTTTATAGGATCGGCTCAAAGAGTCGAGTCCAAGTATTCTTCCACTTTTTGGTCCTCCAGATGCTTCGAGCCATAAATTTATATTGCTAATAGATGGCTCCGATTCGACTCCATCCTCACTTGCTCCCGAATTTCTTTGTGAAAGTTCATCGTATTTCTCCTATTGTGAAAGAAAAAAGAATTAAATATTAACATAAGAAAATTAAATTTTTACAATCACACACCTTTATTGTTCTAGCTCTTTCACCACTCCATATTTTATCCTTTTTTTGAAATGTACGAGTGAAAGTGTCAATAAATAATGGCTCTGTTCCCGTCTCCTTGGCCTAAACAAAATAAACAGTTAATATGTATAAATTAGTGAGTATTAGATTATAAAATCATAAATTGAAAGTAATCACCAATCGATGTCTATGCTCATCGATATTTATGGATCCTCTCGCATACGTGGCAGACATAACGTCGGAGTTAAAATTCTGATTTTGCTTATTCTGTTCACTCCTCTGCTTACTTTCATCAGATCCCCAATGCGCAACAATTTTATTCCAATTATCCTCAGTTATATAGTGAGGTTTCTTATTTCTAGTTTTTGCATGATTTAGTATGTTTCGAATATGATCACCACATTTTTTCTTAAAAATCCTCCTAATCTCTAGTGTTTTAGTCTCCTCCCAAATAAATATCCGCTGCATTGATTGAAAATAAAAATTTATTATATTAACTGCAATTTCATATACTAAATATTGAAATAAATTACCTTGAACTCATTCCACCACAAAACTTTAATATCTTCCGGTGTGCTTGTATAAGTCATAGAAGCGCCGCCCCAATGATTATTCACTATTTTATTCACCTCATGAATAACACGTACAGAATTTGTAAATCTAACAAAAACCAAAAACAAACTCCGTTATATACTTTTAAAAAAAAAATTATTGTATTAAAATTTTAATATAGATATTATAAAACTTGAATACTTACGAGTCTCCTCGTGGAGATATAAACTCTCTCGTATCTTCCCTCTCCACGAGTGTTTGTTGTACCGGGTAAGAAACATTAGCAGGTATATGTTGCAAATCAGAGGATCCTGCAACTGGGGAAGAGGTGGAGGGCACATTTCCTGCAAGAGCATCAGAATGTGCAGGTGCTGAAGCAGAGGAAGACTGTGATCTTCCATCACTAGTACGTCTATGACTGCCACGTCGAAATCAACGCATCTACCAATATTTGAGATATAACCATCAGGAAATTTCAAAGATTTCAACCATTCACAAACAATCCATTTCTGATCCTTATTCAATGTATAAACTGATTTCGGTTTTGGTCCCCTACTATTTGCATCAACATCAAGGGTAGGTCAGTTACATATGAGACGCAAATCTTTTCTTGTATTCAGATTGTCTTTTGTTTTTCCATTTATATCCATCACCGTATTTATCAGATTTTCAAAAACATTCTTCTCAATATGCATTAAATCAAGATTTTGGCGAATCAAATTATTCTGCCAATACGGTAAATCCCAAAAAATACTGTGTTTTGTCCATTTATGCGTAATTCCATAGTCATATGTTGTGACATTGGGGTCTTCAATAACAGATGGAAAGTTAAGCACTCTTTGCCATAGAGTTTGACCCGTGAATCTGATTGGTGGAGGTGTTCTTTCAATTCTATTATTAGTAAATTCTTCTTTATTTCTTCTGAATTTATGATTTGGCGGTAAAAATTGTCTATGAAAATCAAAATAACTCGGTTTCTTTCCGTGTTTCAATCTGAATGACTTTGATCTCTCCATACATATTGGACATCCTAAAATCCCCGCAGTACTCCAGCCCGATAACATCCCATAAGCAGGAAAATCATTTATGATCCAAAGAAGTGCAGCTCTCATAGTGAACAGTTGATTAGTATGGACATCATACGTGGAAACACCCACGTCCCATAGTTGGATCAACTCGGCAATCAACGGTTGCATGTACACATCTATTAACTTCTTCGGATTATGAGGGTCAGGCACAATCAATGTTAAAAACATATAAGGTATTTTCATACACATACCAGGAGGAAGATTGTACGGAGTTACAATAATTGGCCAGCAAGAATACGTTCTTCCTGATTTTCCAAACGGAGCAAACCCATCAGCACATAGACCCAACCTAATATTTCGGATCTCATTTAAAAACTCAGGATATGTTCGATCAAAATATTTCCACGCCTCTGCATCAGATGGATGACACATTAGCCCATTCTCTATTTCATGATTTGCATACCAAGTCATGTGTTCAGCAGTCACCTTTGAAGCATAAAGCCTTTGCAATCTAGGAGTTAAAGGCAAATAGAACATTTGTCTGAATGATTTTAACCGCTTATTACGATTTGATCTCGTGGTACTCTTGTACCTGCTTTGACTACAGAATTTGCAAATCTCTAAATTTACATTATCTCCCCAATATAGCATGCAACCATTTCTGCAAACATCAATTCTTTGCACCGGAAGACCCAAATCTTTCACAAGTTTTTTCATACTGTAAAAATCATTCGGCATTATGTGATCACACGGCAATACTTCTCCAATAGCTTGAACAAAATCATTAAAACATTCTTCTAACACATTATGCTCAGCTTTAACATTCAACAATCTTGCGGTGAGAGATAATTTTGTGTGACTGTCACAACCGGACCACACGGGTTCATCTGCAGCTCTCAATACTTCTTGAAATTTTATATATGGCTCATTGTGCACATTTGCATTACCACCAGTAATTTCTACCTCCTCCAATGGTGTTGAATAATTATTATACATGTGTTCAAATGCTTGAGGATACCTAGAGCTTGCCGCGTTTGGTTCCCTATTCAAATTATGACCAACTGCATCAACTATCATCCTCTGGTATGGATTGCATTGATCGTAATATACTTGCTCTCCACTAACTGTCCTTTGCATGTTTCGTTCAACCTCTTCATCGAATATAAACGGTTCACCATGACAAGTCCAATTATAATAATTTGGCGTAAAACCAAATCTACAAAGATGTTCTCGAACTTTATCACATTGGAAAAATTTACCATTATGACATTTTTTTGCATGGACACCTTAACTTATTCCCATCCATAAACTCAACATTATTAGTAGCAAATCTTAAAAAATTTTCCAACCCAATTATAAATTCATCAGTTAAACCACGACGTTCTGATAAATTATTTTTATACATTCAACTGCGTTCTCTCTCCATCGATCCTGACATCGAAATTATATCGACAATGATTATTTTTCATTTCTTCCAAATTAACTTGATCCGTATAAATATATATATATATATCTCAATCTAATCTTAAATTTTTACTCAACATTATATTTTTCTACTACTAAATATTATTTTGTGTGATATTTAATTGGAAATTATAAGATCATTATTTCGAACAAATTATGATCTACTAATAGTAATTAAATTACCTAAAATCAAACATTACGATTATAAATTATATAACATAATTCATAATACTGTAAATAATGTTATAAATAATATTTTTACACGAACTTGTCCAAAAGAAAACAACGTGGGGATGAGCTGACGCCTAGATGAACACCTTGACAAACACCTTCAAAGTAGGACAACCTATATTAAACAAAATATTATATTTAGATTACAACACAGTATTATAATTGGGACAACTACCGCTGCCGCGAGCTTGCGGGTCTGTCTGCTGCCACATGTATGCGATATCGCAGTAAGAACCTGCTGTCGCACGCGATCTCGCACCAGGAACGTAGCCGCGTGTATGCACGACAGCACCTAGTTGCCTCCACCACGTGCCCGCCGTGACCTCGCAGCGGCCGATCGATGCCGCCGCTTGCTCGCGACGGTCGATGTCGCCGCTTGCTCGCGATAAATATGGTCTGATGCGAACTTAATTGCACGCAGCAAGATCACCGCGCGACTCACGCCAAGATCGGGCGTGAGCACGCAGCGCCGAGACTCGCACGAGCTCAGCCCGGCGCGCGCACCACTGCGAGCACACCGCCATAGCCGTAGCGCGCGCCGCGGCATGACGTCACACTCGGCGACGCCGCCGAAAGGGAGAGGGGAGAAGAGATCGGGAGACTTACCGACGGGCCGGTGACGGGATCGAAGGAGTTGGATCAGCGCGGCGGGCTAATTAAGGAAGAAGAGAGGGAGAGGGAGAGGGAAGAAGCGGGATTTTAGGGAAAATTTAGCGACGAATGTTTTTTCGTCGCTAATTTCGTCGCCAATTTGGCGACGAATCATATATTCGTCGCTAATTTGGCGACAAATTCTATATTCGTTGCAGAATCTGCAACAAAAAATAAATCGTTGCAGATTCTGCAACGAAAAATATTTCGTTGCAAAATTTTGCAACGAAAAATAAATTCGTTGCAGAATTTTGCAACGAAATAGCAAATTCGTCGCAAATTTCTGCAACGAATTTTTAATTCGTTGCAGAATTTACGACGAAAATAAATTCGTTGCAGTTTTTGCAACGAATTCAAAATTCGTTGTAGAATCTGCAACGAAAAAATAAATTCATTGCAAAATTTTGCAACGAATTTATTTTTCGTTGCAAAATTTTGCAACGAATTTATTTCCGTCGCAAATTCTGCAATGAAAAACAATTCGTTGCAGAATTTTGCGACGAAAAAATAAATTCGTCGCAAATTTCTGCAACGATTATTTTTTTTGTTGCAGAATTTGTAACGAAAATAAATTCGTCACAGATTTTTCAATAATTTTTTAATTTGTTGTCGGATTCTGCAACGAAAAAAATAATCGTTGCATAAATTTGCGACGAATTTATTTTTTCGTCGCAAATTGGCGACGAAAAATAATTTTTGTCGCCAATTTGCAACGAAATTTAAATGTTGGAAATTTTATAATTTTTGTAACAAATTTTTTTTTGTCGGAAATTTCGTTACAAATTTGCGACGAAACATAAAATTCGTCGCAAAATTTATTGCAGATTTGCAACGAATTTTTTTATGTTGCCAAAGTTCTTCGCCAAAAAGCAATTTTTTTGTAGTGTATATGCATACGAACTTTTGATAATTGTTCAGATTTAATATTTCATCAGACATAAATAGTTGTCTAAGATGGTCCATTTTAATGATATATATATTTATCTTTCATTAAAAAAAACTCACCATCCTAGATTAAGATTAAGGTTTGTGTCATATTCTAAGTTTTCTCATGCTCATCATAATTTCATGTATAATATTTCTCATTGGGTTTAACCAGAGGATTACAAGGACCCTAAATGAATAAAAGAGTTATAAAGATTGAGATGGATGCACTCGAAGCAAATAAGATTTACGTGGCATTTGGTTCATGGGTTTGGAATAAAGGAATGGGAATGGGAATAAAATAGAATGTTTGGTTAATGGGTTTGGGAATAAAAGGTTTAGAATTATTCCTAAATAATTTGGAATCGATAAAACTCGAGATAACGACGGGTTTAGAATTCATTCCCATCGCTCGTCGCGGTTTTCTTTTTTTGCATTTTTTTTTTGCCCTACCCCTTCTCGTCGTGGTTCGTCCTCTCCATCCCACCGCCTCCATTGCCCCTTCTCTCTATGCTTCCTTCTCCTCCACAACTTCCGCCTACACCAACACCTTGCTTTCCCTTCCCTCGCACCCTTCATCCTCTCCTCCCCTTAAAGGCATCGTTGTATAAGTGGGCTTCGTTGGCAACCGATCGAGCAACAAATAAACTCATCTACCCAATAGGATCCGCGAAGCTAATGTCTTCGGCAGCGAAAACCTTGAATCTTTTCATTTCTAGGCTCGAGTCGAGCATAGGTAAATTTTCATTCATTCATACTTGAGAATCACAAAAAAAAAACAATCAAACTTTTTTCATCTCAGAAGATTTCCATTGCTCTTCTCCTCCAGATCAGCCTCATACTCTGGTAGTAAGATTCATTTGCTCTTCTTCTAATCAAATTTTCTTTTTTGTTTATGCGCATGATTTCCATTCATTTCTCTTTGCCTTTTGTAATCGATCTTTTCATCATTGTCTACTCCTGATCTATACAATAAATCATTTTATCGGATTGCTAAAAGCTACATTAGGTTGCACCTACATTTATCAATCTGAAAGGCATTCTTTCTTTGTTAGTAAAAAAAAAAGCAATTTGCTTATATCCATAACCAATGACCTATGGATGTACTATGAATTGTCACTCAAGATCCATCCATTCTAGCGGGGTTGAAATAACTCCAAGTGTCTGCCATAGCTGGTTTTTCACTTCACAACGAGAACTACT
Source organism: Wurfbainia villosa (assembly GCA_025175895.1). Taxonomy (NCBI): domain Eukaryota; kingdom Viridiplantae; phylum Streptophyta; class Magnoliopsida; order Zingiberales; family Zingiberaceae; genus Wurfbainia; species Wurfbainia villosa. The sequence goes on along the minus strand of CM046007.1, from coordinate 13,202,016 downwards.
CCGCTAGAGGCATACACTACTTCACATGAAAAACAAAAACTGACTAACTAATCTTCTATTCCTACTGTATTTCATATTTGTATGGTTTTATTTCGTTTATATAGTGTGGAATAACCATGAATCAGTAAGCTAGAACTGGAGAGAGGATAAAGGTTCCAAGGAAGATTGTGCCATAATTTTTTTTTTCTATCTGTTTGGGGCGCTAGGTTCAACAAATTGTCTCATTGTATTTCTGAGTTCCAAGGAGAATTATTTTGCATATGTGAACTATGCTCAGATTTAGCTTCTGCCTTCATTTGATTGTTAAACAATTTAGATCAACTGGAATAGTTCATGGCTTTATTTATAACCTAAGTAGTTTATTTGATGCTAATCTACTCGTGAAATATATTGTCCATGTCCCTATCAATGTCATTGGTTACAAAACCATTTTTCAACAATAGTGTTATTTCATTGAAATAAAATCTACTTCCATATGTCTCAACTCGAAGATTAGCACACGCTAAGCGATGTTGTAGCTAAGTTGGTTATTTTTTCTCCTGCCTCTCACTTCTTATGTTTGATGTTTATCTTCCTCAAACCATCAAACAGAAACAAAAGAGGTGACTATTAGGTAACCACAAAAGTACAATAGATTTGTGAAGGTCCCATGAAGAAATAAGATCTTATTAATTCTCCGCTATATAATGTTTTCTTGTATCATGATCTTCATTTTCTTAAGCATACTTCTTTTGCCATCTATAACACCATCTACTTCTCTTTTTTTCTTAGTGCATTTTCTATCTGTCTGGTTCCATCATCGAAGGATTAGTCTATCTTAAGCATGCTTCTTTTCTCTTTGATTCATGATACATGGAATTTAATTTATACAAATTTATTGAGCACTTATTCGATATGAAATCCCTTATGTTAATATCTCTTTATTGCCCTGTAGAAGATAATGACACGTACTCCTATTGTTAGTAGAAGGTGCAAAATAATTCGAAATATTCGGATTACTGCATCAATGGTGAGCGTGTTCAATGTTGTATATGTTATGTGGTACCAATTGTTGTTGCTACATTTGGATATTATGAGATCTCCACTTAAAACCAAAGAAGAGAAAAGACTTGAGAGAATGCATTGGGTGTTTAGACTCACTGAAGAATCTGATACTGCTTGTATTAGTGAGCTTCGAATGGATAGACGCACTTTTGGAATATTATGTGATATGGTAAGAGATATTAGAGATTTAAAAGACACCAAAAATATCTCTCTACGAGAAGTAGTTGCTATTTTTGTGTACGTTTTGGCTCACCACAAAAAAAATAGGACAATGAGTATATTATTTTTACGAAGTGGAGAAACTATCAGTCATCATTTTAATAGTTGCCTTCTAGAAATCTTGAAATTGCATTTCATTTTTGCTTAAAAAATCAATTCCTATTACTGAAGATTGTCAAGATGATCATTGGTGGTGTTTCAAGGTACTTTGCATTTGTATTTCTTGAAATTATAATTTATTGGGAAAAAACCACCTTATTTATTATTTCTCCAAAATATTTAAATGATAGCGTTTTTTAGGTGCTTTAGATGGTACATTAATCAAAGTCACACCTCCTTCTGATAAAAAACCCCGATATCGCACTAGGAAAGGAACTATAGCTTCGAATATATTGGGTGTTTGTTGTCCAAACATGCAGTTTATATATGTTTTACTTGGATGGGAGGGTTCTGCACTTGATGGTCGTGTGCTCAGAGATGCTATAATTAGGCCTATAGTCTTAAAATTTCTCAAGGTAAAATTGGTCTTGGACTAGCTATTTAGATTTTTAAAGTAAAGCTTCATTCAAACTTATAATTAATGTAATTTTTTTTTTGTATTCTTGAAGGTTGTTATTATTTGGTGGATTCTGGATATTGTAATGCGGATGGATTTTTAGCTCCTTTTCGAGGGCAACGGTACCATCGAAATGAATTTCATAGTCACCAACCACATACAACCCAAGAGTATTTTAATATGAAACATTCTAAGGCTAGAAATGTAATTGAGAGATGCTTTGGTGTCACGCCCCGAGAGTATGCCGTGCCGAAAAGCAAACGGACGGCATCTCCCCTGTACGTGGCAATATATCGGGTTATTACAAGGCCCGTAGGCCCACAACAACAATATGATATACACAGATATCAACATATCAAATGCACTAAACACAGCGGAAACAATACAAACAGATCAATAAGATACAAAGACTAACTGTGCACTCCGGAGTGACTTGACACGACAAGAATCATAACAGAAATCGAATCAAAGACAAAATACATACAATATGTCCGTATATCACAAATACGGAAACAATACAGGGAAAAACCCAAACCAACAATCCGTAAGGATACAACAACACGGAAACATATCCATTCGTCCGGTGTGAGATGGGATCAGCTGGCGGAGCTCCGACATCCAAGGAATCTTCTACCTATTATCTGGGCGACAAGAAGCCTAGGGTCCCGGGGTGGTGAGTATAAACTCAGGGGTAATATATAGAAAGTGCATGAACAACATATAAGGATAGATCTACAAGTATACATGTGAAGATCTATAGGTATACAACATGAGTCCAATAGACATACAATCATAACCAAATCTAATAACAAGTCACTATAGTAAAATCATACTCAATGTATATACTAAACTGATCAACTGAACAGGAAGTAATGTACCAATGTACCCGACGGTCTGCAACACCATAAGCTATATCATCCTGACAGATATACAATAATATAACCCATATAATGTATCAAGTCAATCCCATACCTGACCAATACTCCAACATATGAACAATATATGATCACCTGTAATAACAACCCAGTCCGTACCACACAATGACATGATGCTAATCGAATGCATATAACAGTCTGAATCAACGCATGTATCATGCTCAACACATAGCAGTAAATAAAAATGCAGATGGCATGTATCATGATGAACAACCATATGCAGCAATCATAGCTCAATCAAATGCAGCATCTCACAGGCATATGTAAAACATATATCAAATACATGCATACATATATATCAGTAGTGCATATGCATGGCCATGTCTGCGGACCCGTCCAACCACGACCCTAGTATGGCCCGGGTGGCACGACATGACGACTAGCCCGACTCCAGCCGTCACTACTCTCGAGTGACCGAGTTGGGTAGTATGTGTTGGATCGAAAGTGTCGCTAGAGGGGGGGGTGAATAGCGATACGGTGTCGTTAAAAAAAACTTTTGCAATAAGTAAAAAGCAAGTAGAGAGTGCACAGCGGAAATATAAAGTAGACAAGATATTTTTACGTGGTTCACAATCTTTCGATTGCTAATCCACGGCCCTAGTGATCCTTGATCACGTACGGAGGGCAATTCACTAAAACCACTCCTCCTCGTTGGAAGTAGGAGCAACGATCACAAAAAGAAATCAAGGCAAAGGGACACTCCCCCTTTCCTTGTTACGATTAAAGCACAAAGACAATTTAAAGAAGTAGAACTTAAATAAATATACCGACAACTCTTATAAGTAGAAGATGTCGGCGCACTTCGTCAGAGCAAATGTGAGTAGTAGTACAAGCATTTACGACGGCGTGTTGAGAGCTCTTGATTTCTTATCTTTTTGCTTGGCGTGAACATGTCTATTTATGGATATTGATCTATGAATTTAGACATAGGTAGTGTCCAAGGTGAGGTTCTTATCCCCAAGTCTTGCTCATCCACATCCTTTGGCCAACTCAAGGATGAGGTGCTTCATCCAACCACCTTGTGCCACAACTCAAGGATGAGGTGCTCATCCAACCACCTTGTGCCACCTCAAGGAGGCCTTCACGCCAACTTGTTGGAGCCATCCAACTTGTGCCACATCATGGGAGCCAACCATCTTGTGCCAACTCTCCTCATTTTGGGCCCAAGCTTGATGGTGGTTTGCCAACCATCTTGTGCCAACTCACCTCATTTTGGGCGCCCAACTTGATGATGGTTTGATGTCCACCTTGATGCCACATCACCTAATTTTGGGGTCCAAGCTTGGTGATGGTTTGATGTCCACCTTGATGCCACATCACCCTTTGTACCAAAACACGAGTCAAGTCCAAATTCACCCCTTGAAATTCGAGCCTTCTCGAGGTGGAACTAGACCAAAGAATTGATCAGTAGTAGACGATCGTCAAAGGGTTTTGACCGCAGCAAGTTAGCTTAAAATATAAAGTACGATGGTTCTAACTAACCGATCTCGACCTAGACCTTCCATTGAGGTATTGGGCCTGGATCTACGCTTAACGCCCTTGCTTCGCTTTCACACGAGCACCTTGTAGCCTCGCTCGCCTTCACCCGAGTACCTCGGCTTCCTCCGAAATCCTCGGCGTCTTCGTCCACCTCGGTTCCCACCGGGTGTCGCAGACCTTCCGCTCAACTTTAGCATTTCTGCACACTTAATTGAGCTCGTAAGATAACAAATATACTCTTAACTATTGAGCCTTTTGCCATAATCAAAATATCGGTTCGACTTTGGTGCCCACTGCACCAACAATCTCCCTTTTTGATTCATGGCAAACCGACACAAAAGTTAAGAAAAAAATTAAGCTAGCATAATGATTAAACATGAATGAGCTAGCATAAAGATTAAATATGAATGAGCTAGCATAATGATTAAATATGAATGAGAAATATTATTGTTTCAAGTTCTCCTTTGAGGTAACCTCCCTTGACCAAGGTGAGTTCTTGAAAAATAATTTTTACTCCCCTTAATAGTTGCTTAAGTAATCGGAATTACTTAATATAAAAGGTAATAATTTTGTTTACTTTCTTCCCTTTAATTTTGGTTAATTTTGGTTACTTTTGTGACTTTCTCCCCTTTGCCTTAACTCAAAAAAGTTTGTAAATATATTTTAGGTTTGTAAGTCCAAGCAAGTTCTAATATATATATATATATATATATATATATATATATAAATATATATTTTTTTTAAAAATAATAATAAGCTTGAAAATATGTTCATCTAAAATGTACAACTCCGGTTGGACTTGATTGATATAGAATGATCAATAAGTCTTGAAGGAGTTGATTAATTTTAAATAATTATACTCCATGGTTCATATCGATGCACTGAATCTACATCTGGAACTGTGAGTAAGGTCCTAACATCTCACGCCTGTCTCACGCATAAGTACACAAACACATTAGTCCTATGTGTTGTGAGATGTGTTGGCTCCTTAAATCTATAGGTATATGATTTCTAAGGTAAGACTTAGGCTAATTTCATAAAAAGAAGCAAAAATAGAGTACATATATATAAAAATTTAAATCCTACTCTATTACGCACATACCTAACTTTCGTCTTAATAAACTAAATTCGGCTTCGGGTAGTGGTTTGGTGAAGATGTCCGCTAGGTTTGATTTGGACTCAACATACTCTAGTTGTATAGTTCCATTAGTTACATGTTCCCTAATGAAGTGGTGTTTAACTTCTATATGTTTTGTCCTAGAATGACATATTGGATTTTTAGTTAAGTTAATTGAACTGATGTTATCTATGTAGGTTTTAATGTTGTTAAAGATTAAGCTAAAGTCTTGGAGAGTGTGCTTCATCCACAGGAGCTGAGAGACACACTCACCCATCGCAACGTATTCGGCTTCTGGTAGATAAGGCAACGCAATGTCGCTTCCATCGCACTAACTCACTAGACTCGAGCCGAGGATTTGACAACAACCACTGTGCTCTTTCTATCGAGTTTACTACCGCATAGTCGGAGCCTGAGTAGCCGATTAGATTAAACTCGTAGATCTAGGGTACCAAATACCTACGCTTAGCGTGCCTTTAGATATCTAAGGATACGCTTGACTAGGGTTAGGTGAGACTCCTTGGCACAGGTTTGTAACCTTGCGCACATACTTACCGCGAATAAAATGTCGGGTCGGCTCGCGGTTAAGTATAGGAGACTTCCTATTGCGCTTCCTATAGTATTTTAGGTCAACGGGTTTTCCTTCTACATCTTCGTTTATATTAACATTAGTTGCTATAGGTGTATTAATTATTTTAGCATCTTGCATTCCAAATCGATTTATTAAGTCCTTAGTATATTTTTGTTGATGTAAATATATTCCATCTTTAGTTTGTTTAATTTGTAAACCTAAGAAGAAACTTAACTCTCCTACTAAATTCATTTCAAATTCACTTTCCATAAGTGAGATGAATTCGTTTAGCAGGATCGAGTTGGTAGTTCCAAAAATTATATCATCTACATAGATTTGGGCTATAAAGATTTCTTTTCCTACTGTTTTAACGAATAAGGTTGGGTCGACTAAACCTTGGTTGAATCCTTTGGACTTAAGATAGATCGAAAGCCTTCGCATCAAGCTCTTGGGGCTTGTTTGAGTCCATATAGGGCTTTCTTAAGTCTAAGGACATGGTCAGGTTTATCTAGATTTTCGAATCCGGGAGGTTGACTGACGTAAACTTCTTCCTTAATGTATCCATTCAAAAATGCTGACTTGACATCCATTTGAAACAATTTAAAACCTCGATGTGCAGCATATGCTAACAACATTCGGATGGACTCTAGTCTTGCTACGGGGGCGTAGGTCTCATCGTAATCTAAACCTTCGACTTGACTAAACCCTTTTGCGACTAACCTAGCTTTATTTCTAACTACTTCACCTTTATCATCAAGTTTATTTCGAAATACCCACCTTGTTCCAATAATTGATTTTTCTTTAGGTGGTGGTACTAATTCCCAGACTTCATTTCTAGTGAATTGAGCTAGCTCTTCTTGCATAGCAATAATCCAGACGGGATCAAGAAGTGCTTGTTCAATAGTTTTGGGTTCGATTTTGGAAATTAACGAGATTTGACTAATGTTTCGGTATGAAGCTCTAGTTCGAACCCCTAAATTTGGATCACCTATAACTTGATTGATAGGATGACTTGGGTTAGGGTCATCTATCACTTGGTCGATAGGATGACTTGGGTTAGGACGAGATTCAAGTTCAAGATCAGAGTCGGGTTTGCTATAAGTTGATTTGCTAGTTGGTTTTGTTAAGGATTGAACGGGTTCGTGTCCTTCGTCGAAAACTATATTAATGGTTTCTTCGACTCTAAGAGTGTCGTGATTGTATACCCTATAAGCTCTACTGGTGGTTGAGTATCCTAGAAAGGTTCCAGTAGAGGTTTTGGATTTGAATTTCCCTAGGTAATCCTTAGTGTTTAAGATATGTACCTTGCATCCAAATACCCTAAAGTATTTGATGTTCGGTATTTTATCGTGATAAATCTCGTACGAGGACTTTTGGTGCCTCTTTACCATAAGGATCCTATTTTGGACATAGCAAGTCGTACTAACGGCCTCTGCCCAAAATCTATCTGCAGGTAGGTTATACTGCTTAACATTGTCCTAGCGGCTTCTTGTAGGGTTCTATTTTTCCGCTCGACTAACCCATTTTGTTGTGGGTTCTAGGACATGAAAACTCATGGTGGTATCCGCTTAGGTTACGTAAAATCAGAAACCTCGTGGTTTTCTAATTCACCACCATGATCGCTTCTAAGTCTTTTAATCTTAAGGTTCTTTTGATTTTCGATTAACCTACAAAGATTGATTAGTTGGTCTAGGGTATCATTTTTATGTTTGATAAACCTAACCCAAGTAAATCTAGAATAGTCGCCAATTATGACTAAGCAAAATTGACTACCATTGAGTGACTTAGCTCCATGTGAATCAAATAGATCCATGTGTAGGAGCTCAAGAACACTTTTGGTCTGCTCTTGATTAGTTAATTGATGTTGTGTCCTAGATTGTTTACCTTGTTGACAAGCATTACATATTTTATTATCCAAGTTGTTTAGTTTAGGCAAACCTATAACCAAGCCACTCGACTCATCTTGTGGACGCAGTCTTAAAAGCGAGTGTCCGAGTCTTGGTGCATAACCAAGATTCCTCTCCGTGTCATAAGACACTTGGTTGAGGAGTTGGGTAAATTTATTGTGTAGATGTTGCTACTCCTAGTTCCTTTAAGTATTATTTTAGATGTTGCATTTATTTTGATTACGCATTCAGTTTCTAGAAATATGACCTTATAATTGTTATCACAGAAGTGGCTTACACTAAGTAAATTATATTGAAAGTTTTCTACTAATAAGACATTTTGAATTGTAAAGTTAGAGTTGAGCTCAATATCACCGATCCGATGATTTTGAAGCTTGCTGCTATTTCCAAGGCTACCGATCCTTGTCGCTTGAATCGTAATCAAAATTTGAGTTGATCCCGGTCATGTGTCGGGAGTAACCATCGCCCAACATCCATTGATCCTACATATAAGGTAGTTGGATCGGATATTGGAATTACTAAAGGGTTGTTTGTAAGTTTTTAAACCTAAATCATCTCACCAATATCTACATGATCAAAACATGTTATTCCTATGTGTTATTGTGAGATGACTTTCAATTTTACTTGATTAATTTTAATGAATTTAAATTAACCAAAATTAGGTTAGATTCGGATTTAGTCTAAGCTCATCAAGTAATCTTTTCAAGAGATTAGCTTCGTGTCATGGCGAGGCACAGAGGCCTTCTTTGATCGGAACAACGACCACTTCCTTAGACAAAGCTAATTTCAAGAAATTGATAACTCGACTTACTTGAGACTACATCTTGGTCTAACTAGTTATTTTTGAAAAGAGGCTCCCCGAGGCTCAATCTTTTCGTAGGATTTTAGTTGATTATGAGTCCTATCTAACCATTCTAAAAATAAAGGAAAAACTAAGCATGCAATTTCTAAGACTTAACAAAAATACATTTTGTATTGGCTCCCCCTGGACCATTGAATCGAGTGGGTCTATTCACATAGTGAATTTGGTCCTTGGGAACCCAATATATGTTAGATCCTAAAGTTGAAATCAAAGTGATCTTAGGGACCCATGCTTGGACATTTTTCTTATGTTGGTTTACTATAGACATATATGACTTATTGGTTGTATTTGAGTTAAACCCGAGTCCGGCCTTGTTGTACACGGCCCTTTGTGATCCAAGTAAGAGGTCAAGTCCCTTGATCCCAAAGTGAACCTTTCCAACGCAGTTCCTAAGGTCTTCGACTTGTGTTTTCAAAAGCGAGTTCTCAACTTCAAGCTTTTCAACTTGAGTTGAGTCCTCCTCTTGAATACAAGTAGTCGAAGAGGTTAGGGAGACCTCATGTTTGAGGAGGTTAACCTCCTCAATTAGGGTCTCGACCTTGGACTCGGACTTAGCTAGTTTCTTATTTAAAAATTTAATTGCACCATAGAAAGTATTAAGTAACGACCGACTTACCCTTAATGATTCTTTTGAACCGGATACGGATCCGTGGCTTGTCTTGAATGGAAGCTCATCATCGGATTCGGACTCGGACTCTTCTTGATTTGAGTGCGTGCTCGATCGGCTTGGCCATTAGAGCTTGGATATCGTCTTCTTCCTCCGACAACTCCTCCCAAGTAGCGTTTAGCGCTTTCTTGGTCTTTGATGCGTTATTCTTTAGCTTTGGGCACTCGGACTTGATGTGACCGAACCTGTTGCACTCATAGCATCTAAAATTAGAAGTATTTGAATTAGGTTTAGGCTTACCTTGAGTTGTTGGTCGTTTTAGTCTCTTGATCATCTTACGAACTAGATTGACTAGTTCGGATTCTATTTCGGAGTCTACTTCCGATTCGGACTCGTCTTATTCCTTCGGGGGTGGCTTGCTTGCGGGCTTCTTCTTCTTGGAACATGCAACTAACGCAATAATCTTCTCGTCCTGGACCACGTTAGTTTGCTCATGTAATTCAAGTTCTGAAAACAATTCGTCTAACCTAATTTTAGAAAGGTCCTTGGAGACCTTGTAGGCATCGACCATGGATGCCCACAAGGTGGTCCTAGGAAACGAGTTAAGAGAATACCTGATAAGGTCGCGATTCTCGACCTTTTGTCCAATGGCATGGAGTTGGTTGACGATGTCTTGGATACGAGCATGTAGTTGAGTTGCGGTCTCGTTTTCCTGCATTTTCAAGTTATACAATTTATTTAAAAGTAAATCTCTTTTACATACCTTCGTGTCGTCGTCGGTGCCTTCGTGTAGTTCCACTAGCTTGGTCCATAAGTCCTTTGCACTAATGAAGGGCGGCCAGCGGTTGAGCTCTTCCTTGGACAACCCACATTGCAAGATTTGAGTTGCCTTGGCATCGGCTTCTACTTGTTTTTCATGGAATTTGACCATTGATCGTAACCCAAAGATTCACCATCTTCATTAATAGGAAGTGTGAAACCGGTTTGGATTACGATCCACATCTCGATTTGGGTTTTAAGAAAGCATTCCATCCGACCCTTCCAATAACGAAAGTCATTACCGTTGTAAAACGGGGGTCGGGCGGTGCTAAACCCTTCGAGATGGGCCATTTAAAAACAAGAAGAAGAACGACGAAAAGAATCTTGCAAAACACACACGAAAAGAATATTCCAAGACTTTCGTCTTGGATTAGTAGTGCAGGAAGTAAAGAAAAAAATATATATAAAATGTAACTTGCAAAAAGAAATAAACAATCAAATGCGAATGTCGTTGAAGTTCCGGAGGACAACCTTACTCGGGATCTAACCCGAAGGACAACCTTATCCGGATCCTAAAGCCTCTAATGCAATTCTATATGTAGGAGAAGATAAGCAAGTGAAATAATTATACGAAAACAGAAATAAATAAATAAAAAATCTGTGAAAAAGAAGAAAAACAAAGCTAGATTGGTGGTTTCACCGAATCTTAGCGCCCCCGGCTCTGATACCAATTGTTGGATCGAAAGTGTCGCTAGAGGGGGGGGGGTGAATAGCGATACGGTGTCGTTAAAAACTTTTGCAATAAGTAAAAAGCAAGTAGAGAGTGCACAGCGGAAATATAAAGTAGACAAGATATTTTTACGTGGTTCACAATCTTTCGATTGCTAATCCACGGCCCTAGTGATCCTTGATCACGTACGGAGGGCAATTCATTAAAACCACTCCTCCTCGTTGGAAGTAGAACAGCGATCACAAAAGAAATCAAGGCAAGGACACTCCCCTTTCCTTATTACGATTAAACACAAAGACAATTTAAAGAAGTAGAACTTAAATAAATATACCGACAACTCTTATAAGTAGAAGATGTAGCTTTCGTTGTCGTGACGCCGTCGTAGCAAATGTGAGTAGTAGTAAGCGGCGTTCTGACGAGCGTGTTGAGAACTCTTGATTTCTTATCTTTTTGCTTGGCGTGAACATGTCTATTTATGGATATTGATCTATGAATTTAGACATAGGTAGTGTCTAAGGTGAGGTTCTTATCCCCCAAGTCTTGCTCATCCACATCCTTTGCGCCAACTCAAGGATGAGGTGCTTCATCCAACCACCTTGTGCCACAACTCAAGGATGAGGTGCTCATCCAACCACCTTGTGCCACCTCAAGGAGGCCTTCACGCCAACTTGTTGGAGCCATCCAACTTGTGCCACATCATGGGAGCCAACCATCTTGTGCCAACTCTCCTCATTTTGGGCGTCCAAGCTTGATGGTGGTTTGCCAACCATCTTGTGCCAACTCACCTCATTTTGGGCGTCCAACTTGATGATGGTTTGGATGTCCACCTTGATGCCACATCACCTAATTTTGGGGTTCCAAGCTTGGTGATGGTTTGGATGTCCACCTTTATGCCACATCACCCTTTGTACCAAAACACGAGTCAAGTCCAAATTCACCCCCTTGAAATTCGAGCTCTTCTCGAGGTGGAACTAGACCAGCTGATTGGTAGTAGACGCATCGTCAAAGGGTTTTGGACCGCAGATACAAGTTAGCTTAAAATATAAAGTACGATGGTTCTAACCAACGATCTCGACCTAGACCTTCCATTGGAGGTATTGGGCCGGATCTACGCTAACGCCCTTGCCGCTTTCACACGAAGCTTACCTTGTAGCCTCGCTCCGGTCTTCACCGAGTACCTCGGCTTCCTCGAATCCTCTGGCGTTGCCCGACCACCTCGGTTCCCACCGGGTGTCGCAGACCTTCCGCTCAACTTTAGCATTTCTGCACACTTAATTGAGCTCGTAAGATAACAAATATACTCTTAACTATTGAGCCTTTTGCCATAATCAAAATATCGGTTCGACTTTGGTGCCCACTGCACCAACAGTATGAATGAGTAACATATAAGCGTAATGAGCTAACTACTCCCCGGGGGTCCCTGCTGCTGGTCGCTCCATCACTACCCATGAGTAGACGAGCTCTGCACACAGGACAACTGTGTTGGGTTTCCGGCACCGCGGCATGTGTGTGTTCGATCATGTTTCGTAAACATGAGCACAGCGGAAGCAATTAAAAATAATAAATCTATATTTATTACAACACACACAACACACGCATGCTATTACAACAAGTGTAGACATAACCGTAAATTAAAATTTGCAATAAAAGGAAATTAAACTACGTTATACCTTCCGTATGACGTGTAGCGGGAACGGCATCAACCGGAACGATCCTCGTAAGAATCGTCTCTATCCGTATCCACGCCGAGCTCCTCGGGATGACTTCGCTAAGTCACGAGCTTCGTCTTCATACGGGTTACTAGCCTCGTGTTGAAGACGACGTGATCGAGAGATGATCACGATCCGAATCCAAATTCGGATCCTCAAACGAGTTCACAAAACTCGCTTCTCCGGAGAGGTATTCGTCAACCGTTTGACGAATCCTTCGTCCTCCACCTCAGAGGATTACCGGAGATCGAATCCCCGGTAAGTTAGCCGCTGTCGGAGCTCTAACCGTCGTCCAAACGACGCTCCGACGAGAGGAGAACAAGCTGTCCAGAAAACTGGATAGCTTTGGTGGAGGTGATAGGCGCCGGCCAACCAAGGGAGATAGAGCTCACCTTGATGCCAAACTTGAAGGAGATCACCGGAGCACTAACCGGCAGCAGCTCGACGCCTGCGAGGGGGAAGGAATCAGCCTTCTAGACGCCGGTTGGAGCCTCAAGGTGGGCGGCGGCAAGGAGGAGGAGAGTTAGCTCCGAATTTCTCCAAGGAGAGGTGGGAGGCAACTTAGGGTTGTGGATTAGGGCTTAATTATCCATTAAGCCCTCTTTTATAGAGAACTAATTCTCTTAATGGTTAATGGATCATATCCATAAAGCCCGTTAACCCGCTCCATTAAGATAAGTTAAAATAAACCAAACCATGATGGTTTATTTTAAGTTAAAACGAACCGAACCAACCTTTGGTTCATTCGTTTAATATAAACCAAACCATTTGGTTTATTCTCATCCATTGGATTAGAACCAAACCATTTCGGTCCATCAATTATGTCTTCATAAGACACGGCCCATCCACGCTTCCATTGCGACTGAAACAATTTCATGCTCGCTTTATGTTTGGTCCAACCAAACATAGTTTCTCTCGGTCTGAGAATCCCATTCTCAAGCTCGTTTTAAATCCTTTGGATTACACTGCGTTGTGCGTGTGACCAAATAGGTTCTCGGTTTATGTTGGCCGTCTATAATTAACCATTAATTATAGAACGATCATGAGTGGCACCTAGTAGTACATCATGATCCCCAATTAACCGAAAAGATCAACGGTTGATCCAGAACTATTTCTGAAACCCTTCAATAGCTCGAATGAATCGTGCCCCATTCCCTTCACTCATCTTATACCCACTTGGTTCAGGACATGGTCTATTGTGTCAGTTCCCACTAGGCTGACTACGTCACACCTAGCCCAAGTATCATTTCCTCGTCCTACGGATTCTAGTTACTCCACATGTATCGAAGAGTACCTTACTCTAAACATGTAATGCTTTGGCCAAAGACTTTAGTAACAATCCGACGAGAGGACATGGGTATACATCTCCTCGCAAGGATTGGTGAATCCTTTATAGGCTATTCAAACACCTTCGATCACTTCGACTTATACCCAATCATCCCGGGTCCACATCTCCTCAGAGATGTTTGCTTAAGATGTCAAAGCATAAGTCTCCATGATCAAGATGACTTGAATACCGCAAGTCAAAGGAATATCGCACTTAAGCCACAGTAAGAACTTCATTGACATATCTATATATGCAGAGAACCATATGAAGTCTTACGGCTGGTCACTCCAATGAACTAGTTACCATAACTAGCATCCACGATTAACTCCGGACATTACAATGTCTCCACCTGAGAATCACCGCTTGGATACACCAAGGAGTATACCTGCGTGCTAGTCTCGTCCAAATCCATCAATTCATCGACTAGGGATAATTCCGATACATCACAATTACACATGTAGAGATACTCACTAGTTGTGATCCAATCACAAATTCTCTCATGCTGTGAATCGTATCGTGGACATTCAATAAATGAGTTTAAGATCCAATCAAATACATAAAACATGTATACTCAAATAGTGAATCTTCATTTATCATATAAATGGTTCATACATAAGGCGATTGCCTTAGGACATCTCTCATATATTACTAACAGGCTCCCACTTGGCCTAATGCCAATCGCTACGGTATCCAATACCATAAGCTCGAACATGACCCTCAAACTTATTTTGAGGTAATGCCTTAGTCAAAGGATCCGCTAAGTTCCTTTCAGTGGGAATTTTCTCGATTTGTATTTCGTTCCTACTGATGATCTCTCTGATAAGATGATAGCGGCGAAGCACATGTTTGGATCATTGATGAGACCACATCAAGTTCATAGATGAACTTATTGATCCAAACCGCTTCCTTTGCTGCTTCCAAAGCTGCAATGTATTCTGCCTTAGTGGCAGAATCCGCTATAGTGTCAAGCTTGGAACCTTTCCAACTTATTGCGCCTCCATTCTAGGTGAATACATACCCAGACTGAGACATGGAATCATCCTTGTCTGTCTGGAGCTGGCATCCGTATACCCACGTATCACCATGTACCCTTCTCCATATATTAGGAACACATCCTTAGTTCTTCTCAAGTACTTAAGGATCGTCTTAACAGCCGCCCAATGATCCATTCCTGGATCGGACTGGTATTTGCTCGTGACACTCAGAGCGTACGATACATCGGGCCTTGTACATAACATAGCATACATGATAGATCCTATTGCGGATGCATAGGAAATCTTACTCATGCAAATCCTCTCGTCTTCTGTGCGCGGACACATAGACTTCGAAAGGTGTACCCCATGCCTGATGGGTAGGAAACCTTTCTTGGATTCCGACATGCTAAACCTCTTTAGCACTCGGTCTATATATGTAGACTGCGAAAGACCAAGCAACCGTTTCGATCTATCTCTATAGATCTTAATCCCCAGGATGTAGGTTGCTTCTCCCAGGTCTTTCATGGAGAATGTCTTGGATAACCAAACCTTCAGTGTAAGATTGAAACATCGTTTCCTATAAGTAGTATGTCATCGACATACAATACTAGAATACGATTGCACTCCCACTAACCTTCTTGTACACACAAGGTTAAATGCGGATTTTGTGAGAAATCAAACTTTTGATTGTCTCATCAAAAGCGGATATTCGACTCTGGATGCTTGCTTCAATCCATAAATGGACCATCGCAATTTGCATACCTTGGTTTTATCAACCGATGTGAAACCCTCAGGCTGTATCATATACACGTCCTCGAGCAAGTTTCCATTAAGGAAAGTTGTTTTTCACATCCATCTGCCATATCTCATAATCATAATGAGCCGCTATGGCCAGGAGCATCCGAATGGATTTAAGCATAGCTACAGGCGAATAGGTTTCGTCATAATCAACACCTTGTTTTTGACGATATCCTTTCGCCACCAATCTAGCCTTATAGGTAATCACATTACCATCCATGTCGGTTTTCTTCTTGAAAACCCACTTGCACCCTATAGGCTTTATGCCTTCAGGTGGGTCAACCAAGTTCCAAACTTGGTTTTCGTACATGGAATCCATTTCCGACTTCATGGCACCAAGCCACTTATCCCTTTCTGAACTTGTCAGCACTTCTTCATAACTGGTAGGCTCCTCATCATCAATGAGTAACACGTCGTTCGATTCGCTTACGAGAAATCCATATCTCTCAGGAATATTGCGTGTTCTACCATATCTACAAAGATGTGGTGTTACAATAGGTCCAGCCGATTGCTCATCACTATGAGTTGTCGGCTGTTGTGCTTCACCAGGTATCTCATTAATGTCTATTTGAGTCTCTCGAGCCTCCTCAAGCTCGACGACACTCCCACTGTTTTCTTGCAAGAGAAACTCTTTCTCTAGAAACACAGCATTCCTTGAAACAAACACCTTTTGTTCCACAGGATGATAGAATTGGTAACCCCTTGTTTCCTTAGGGTATCCAATAAATAGACATTTATCAGACTTAGCATCCAGTTTGTCTGATATAGTCCGCTTCACATAAGCAGGACAACCCCATATCTTCAAGTAAGATACATGAGGTTTCTTACCATTCCATATCTCATATGGAGTGGTTGAGACTACCTTGGTAGGCATTCTGTTTAACAAGTAAACAGTTGTCTGAAGTGCATAACCCCAAAAGGACTTGGGAAGAGTTGCATGATTCATCATTGACCTGACCATGTCCAACAAGGTCCGGTTACGCCTCTCAGATACACCATTATGCTGTGGTGTATATGGCGGAGTCCATTGAGACAATATACCATTGTCTCTTAGATAATCAAGAAACTCTTGACTTAAGTATTCACCACCTCGATCCGATCGAAGTATTTTAATACTCTTGTCATGTTGTTTCTCTACTTCATTTCTGAATTCTTTGAACCTTTCAAAGGCTTCAGACTTGTGTTTCATCAAGAACACATACCCAAACCGTGAGTGATCATCGGTGAAGGTAATGAAGTAGCTATAGCCTCCTTAAGATTGAGTTGACATAGGTCCATATACATCACTATGTATTAGGCCTAGCAACTCTCCCACTCGTTCACCTTTTCCAGTAAAAGGTAACTTAGTCATCTTGCCTTTTAAGCATGATTCGCATGTATCGTATGAATCCAATTCAAACGATTCCAGAATTCCACATCGGTGTAATTCGGACATGCATTTCTTGCTTATATGGCCAAGACGACAATGCCACATATAGGAGTCTATTTGATTATCCTTTCGAGCACGCGTGTTGCTCGCTTCGATATTGAAAATGTCACTGGATACGTCCAACGTATAAACACCATTGCTTAAAGTTCCAGTCCCATAAAGAACTCCATTCAAAGTTATGTAACAACAATTGTTACTAAAAGTCAAATGGTACCCATTTCTATTTAAACAAGAAATAGAAATGATGTTCTTTATCAACGAAGGAACATAAAAGCAATTGTCCAGTTCTAAGACAAGTCCTACAGGGAGTTCCAACAAATACGTTCCGATGGCGAGTGTAGCAACCGTTGCTCCATTCCCAACACGTAAATTTGACTCTCCCCTTGACGAGTCTTCTTCTATTCCTTAGCCCATGTATGTCATTACATATATGTGAGCCACACCCAGTATCCAATACCCAAGTGTCTAAGGAAATAGAATGAC
The DNA here is from genome assembly GCA_025175895.1 of Wurfbainia villosa. NCBI lineage: Eukaryota > Viridiplantae > Streptophyta > Magnoliopsida > Zingiberales > Zingiberaceae > Wurfbainia > Wurfbainia villosa. The sequence goes on along the minus strand of CM046007.1, from coordinate 13,184,510 downwards.
AATCAATAAAGAAGATTTCTGAAGAAGATGGGGCATCCGATGCCTTATCCTTCTTCACGGACTCTTGATAAACCTTGCAATTTCTTCGCCAATGACCCTCCTTGCCATAATGATGGCAAGTGCCCTTTTGAGCTGGTTCTGCCTTTTAGCCTTTTTCTTCTTCCCCTTCTGTTGTTCCTTAGAACCTTTCTTCGAGGAATCAACTAACAACACTGTCCCCTACTCATGCTTCTCAGAAGGCTCCACAGTCTTCAGCATGTTGAGCAGTACCACAGATGAACCTTCTTGCATCTCAGAGGTGAAGAGGAGCTTGGAGACTTTGAACCTTTCGAATCTCACTTGCTCATCAACCAACTCACAGAGATGAAGGACTACGATATGAGCATCCATATGCTCATGCTGCTTTCGTAGCTTGGGTTCCATCGTGGCTAGCATGATGCAACTCATTTGTTCAGAATCACTCACATGTTTCTGATAGGCCAACAATTGGTCCAAAGTTGCATCGTCACTAGGACGGGCGGGAAGAGGCGCTTCGAGGACATACACAAGCTTTTCACCTTGAGAACAATTCTCAAGTTTCTAAGCAAGTCCAAGAAGTTCGGCCCAGTCAATTTATTTGAATCCAAAATGGAACGCAAATTCAAACACATCATGATCAATATATTAACTTAGAAATACAAAACGAGCATATATGAGAAAGATGATTTTAAAAATGCATCAATATACATTTATAAATCCCATTCATTTTTCGAATTTCAAAAATCCCCAAAATCACTTCGGGAGATCATAGGTTCATCTCCGAATGGGCTGATATCCATCATAGTTATGAACAACCTTGGAGAGAGTCCAACAAGCCATTCATAACTACGACGGTAGGTATCATCTATACCGATTGCATATCCCGTATATGCAACTATCACAATGTGCTATCAACTAATTGAATGTTCACACATACATCGGGTTGTTAACACATTAACAAGTATGCATCATATGCATAGCACCCAATTTCACCTCTCTTCACATCGACCTTGGAGTGAGTCCAACAAATCGATGCTCCAAGTTAAAGCCGACCCATTAATCGCGAAATAGTTTTAATATGGTTAGAGCGCATTCAACCAATTAGCCAGGCTTGGAGTGAGTCCAACAACCCAAACTAACGATTGACCTCTGACTCTTACCATATTAGAGTTAAACTATTCCAATGATTTGAACATGTTCAGGTTCGAGCCGGGCTTGGAGTGAGTCCAACAACCCAAACAGGAAACAGAACTCTGGTTCTAACCATATTAATGGAAGGTGTAGGCTTTAATATTGAGTTAGGGTTTTTATGTCTCATCCTCTTTGCATGCAAATAACTATTATCTACATGGCATGGCATACATGGCATATATCTACATGTCACGACATGCATGGCATAATGTTATGCATCTAATGCAATTACATGGCATACAATTATGTCATGTATATATTTCCTTATATGTCATAACTATTTATGGAAATAAAATATGTTTAAGATTTGATTCTCCAAATCAAATCATAATTAAATTAGGAAACAAATTTCCAAATCTAATCACATATTTTATTCATGGAATTATTTGATTAAGGAAAATCTATTTAGGAAACCAATTTCCTAAATCATTAAAACTACTTATGGAAATAAAATATTTTAACATTTGATTTCCCAAATCAAATCATGATTAAATTAGGAAACAAATTTCCAGAATCTAATCAAATATTTTATTTATGGAAAATATCAATTTCCATAAATACTTCCAACTTTCCAAAAGTGGAAGATTTCCATAAATACTTCTAGACTTTCCAAAATTGAAAAATTTCCATAAATACTTCTAAATTTCCAAAATTCAGAAAATTTCCAGAAATACATTATGACTATCGCAAAACCATTTTACGATTATGTCGAAACACAACCTGGGCTCTGATACCACTGTTGGGTTTCCGGCACCGCGGCGTGTGTGTGTTCGATCATGTTTCTTAAACATGAGCACAGCGGAAGCAATTAAAAATAATAAATCTATATTTATTACAACACACACAACACACGCATGCTATTACAACAAGTGTAGACATAACCGTAAATTAAAATTTGCAATAAAATGAAATTAAACTACGTTATACCTTCCGTATGACGTGTAGCGGGAACGGCATCAACCGGAACGATCCTCGTAAGAATCGTCTCTATCCGTATCCACGCCGAGCTCCTCGGGATGACTTCGCTAAGTCACGAGCTTCGTCTTCATACGGGTTACTAGCCTCGTGTTGAAGACGACGTGATCGAGAGATGATCACGATCCGAATCCAAATTCGGATCCTCAAACGAGTTCACAAAACTCGCTTCTCCGGAGAGGTATTCGTCAACCGTTTGACGAATCCTTCGTCCTCCACCTCAGAGGATTACCGGAGATCGAATCCCCGGTAAGTTAGCCGCTGTCGGAGCTCTAACCGTCGTCCAAACGACGCTCCGACGAGAGGAGAACAAGCTGTCCAGAAAACTGGACAGCTTTGGTGGAGGTGATAGGCGCCGGCCAACCAAGGGAGATAGAGCTCACCTTGATGCCAAACTTGAAGGAGATCACCGGAGCACTAACCGGCAGCAGCTCGACGCCTGCGAGGGGGAAGGAATCAGCCTTCTAGACGCCGGTTGGAGCCTCAAGGTGGGCGGCGGCAAGGAGGAGGAGAGTTAGCTCCGAATTTCTCCAAGGAGAGGTGGGAGGCAACTTAGGGTTGTGGATTAGGGCTTAATTATCCATTAAGCCCTCTTTTATAGAGAACTAATTCTCTTAATGGTTAATGGATCATATCCATAAAGCCCGTTAACCCGCTCCATTAAGATAAGTTAAAATAAACCAAACCATGATGGTTTATTTTAAGTTAAAACGAACCGAACCAACCTTTGGTTCATTCGTTTAATATAAACCAAACCCTTTGGTTTATTCTCATCCATTGGATTAGAACCAAACCATTTTGGTCCATCCATTATGTCTTCATAAGACACGGCCCATCCACGCTTCCATTGCGACTGAAACAATTTCATGCTCGCTTTATGTTTAGTCCAACCAAACATAGTTTCTCTCGGTCTGAGAATCCCATTCTCAAGCTCGTTTTAAATCCTTTGGATTACACTCGTTGTGCGTGTGACCAAATAGGTTCTCGGTTTATGTTGGCCGTCTATAATTAACCATTAATTATAGAACGATCATGAGTGGCACCTAGTAGTACATCATGATCCCCAATTAACCGAAAAGATCAACGCGATCCGTAACTATTTTCAAACCCTTCAGTAGCTCGAATGAATCTGCCCCATTCCCTTCACTCATCTTATACCCACTTGGTTCAGGACATGGTCTATTGTGTCAGTCCCCACTAGGCTGACTACGTCACACCTAGCCCAAGTATCATTTCCTCGTCCTCACAGTTCTAGTTACTCCACATGTATCGAAGAGTACCTTACTCTAAACATGTAATGCTTTGGCCAAAGACTTTAGTAACAATCCGACGAGAGGCCATGGGTATACATCTCCTCGCAAGGAGTGGTGAATCCTTTATAGGCTATTCAAACACCTTCAATCACTTCGACTTATACCCAATCATCCCGGGTCCACATCTCCTCGGAGATGTTTGCTTAAGATGTCAAAGCATAAGTCTCCATGATCAAGATGACTTGAATACCGCAAGTCAAAGGAATATCGCACTTAAGCCACAGTAAGAACTTCATTGACATATCTATATATGCAGAGAACCATATGAAGTCTTACGGCTGGTCACTCCAATGAACTAGTTACCATAACTAGCATCCACGATTAACTCCGGACATCACAATGTCTCCGGCCGGTGAGAATCACCGCTTGGATACACCAAGGAGTATACCTCGTGCTAGTCTCGACAGAATTGATGGTGTCCAAATCCATCAATTCATCGACTAGGGATAATTCCGATACATCACAATTACACATGTAGAGATACTCACTAGTTGTGATCCAATCACAAATTCTCTCATGCTGTGAATCGTATCATGGACATTCAGTAAATGAGTTTAAGATCCAATCAAATACATGAAACATGTATACTCAAATAGTGAATCTTCATTTATCATATAAATGGTTCATACATAAGGCGATTGCCTTAGGACATCTCTCATATATTACTAACAAACTGCACGTCACACAACCACCGTCTATAGTGGGCGAGTGCTAACACCACTCTGCTCAGTGGCCAGGTGCGCATCTCCAGCTACCACCATCCCTAGTGGCCGAGCGCGGCACATCCAATGCTCTGCCCTCAACCCTGCTACCACTACCCTGAGTGGCCGGGGAGGCAGGATGACTGACGACCCGTCTCATCCACAAGGGAGACTCAGTCGTCAGCATGCATGCAATGTAATGATGCATAGCTCCATACATGTATCCTCGCCTCACTCCCTATCCCATGGGGAGTCCTGGTCAACCAAAAGTCAACTATGCAAGGACTACAATCACAAGACTCTCTCTATCGCACAAAGAGTCATACTCATCTAACAGTCCACCACGCTAAGACCTCTAGTCAGTAGCGATATACAATCGACCGTCCATATAACCATACACAGGCACACAATCCATAATGGATATACCATCGCGCTAGGACCTCTAGTCCATGGTCACATACTGACAACCATACACTTATCTATGCACAGACAACTAGATCCACCATAAATGCACCACTAATACGGTTATGATATAACGATCGACTCCATAATCCAATCCATCACCTAACTCTAGTTAGGTAACACAGTAATGCTATCTGAGGTCACAAAGATAACCCTAACCACATATACTTACTGAACATCTATCAGCTAATACATAATAGGGTTTATAGTTTCTATCCGGGCTAGATAATCAATGAGTAACAGAGTATATATCTCAAAGGTCAAGGCAGTACAAGCATATGATTAAATAAGAGTGGATTTAAGGTAAACAGGTATAAACATATATCCAAGATCATGCACAGAAATTTGATCAAAACTATCGGACCAGGTAGATATTACCCACTTGATACGAAGCTCGAAATAATCCCTATGGTCGTGGACCTGCTTCGTATCCCAAACCTGCACATTAACAGTTAATTAGCTATAGATCAAGCTAACCAAATCCATAACTCCTATCCTATTCACAATCAACTACAAATACAGTAAGTATCTATATCACTTAGATATATACTTACTTCATGTTGCTTTAAATCTCTCCCTGCTTGCTCACCCGAAAGAAACTGCGATTCAACCCATAACATCGCAACAACAATCCTAAATCAAAGCCCTATACATTTGTTACACAACTATAACATAACCTATAACATAACATTCAGAATCAAGGCTTACCTTCAGTCTCACACACCAATCGGATCACACCATAGGGAAAATAGCTCAGTGACCCCGATTGCTGCTGGAAGATCCAAGCTCTGTTGCAAACAGAGTTATCCAAGTTTAAATGATACTGTGAACAACAATAACTCATCCTCATCAACTGCTGTGAACAAAATACACAACCTACCTCACAATGCAACCCACACCAACCTCTGGCGCAATCAATATCACCAGTCCCCCTGCTCCGATTTGCTCTACTCACCGGGCAACCCAACTTCAATCGTTACTGCCCTAACATCGGCAGAGGTCATGAAGCACAGCTCATGATCAAAGATTAGATAGAAATCAAGCAAAGACCGCTTAACTCACCGTGACATCAAGATCACAAGAAGACTGACCGCCAAGGTGATCGAATGGAGAGGTAGGCGATGATTGTGCGATTATTCAATTGAGATCTCCAAGATCTCGCAGTAAGATAGCAATCGGTGGTTCTAATAAAGGTTTCCACCGAAGATCGCCGATAACTCACGCTCTCACCACAAGTCCACCACCAGGGCAGCAGCCTTCGCTGATCGAATCCATGGCGTCAGAGCCGCGGGTGAAGGGATCGACGTAAACTCGGAAGAAGGAAATCGCTATCTTCCTACCGAGCGACCCATCAGAAGCGGCGATCTTCGCACGCTTGCGCGAGAACACCGACGATGAAGTGGCAGCAATGAACGTCCCGGCGAGCTAGCTCCAGAGGCGACGGGAAGCTGTAGAAATTGTGATTGAAGAAACTGGTGAAATAGGAAATCGATCGTGGCTACCGCAGGCGCTCGACGGAGTTGGCGACTGCTCCGGCGACGATTGAGGGAAGGAGGAGAAACGGCGGAGCTCTCGGCGAGAAAATTTCCCCTCGGTGAAGAAAGGGATCGTGCCGAACAGAGGAAAGGAAAAATCGCGATAAGAAAAGAATGGGGAAAACGTAGAAGAAATCGGGTTTAAAGGCCGACCGGCTTGGTTGGGCTAGCTCAAGTTTGACTCAAGCTAACCTAGCTAACTCAATCTCCCATTAGGCTTTACCTTCCTCGGTTGAACTCCTTTTTAATCCGGAAAAATTTCTAAAAATTCCTAAAAATTCCATAAGCTAATTCTTAATTAGCAAGGGCTATTATTATTATTATTTTTTTTTCCGTATTTTACATTTGGCTTGCTAAAAGGCCGATGAAAAATATTATCTTCCCCCTCATTTTTCCCAATTGAAACTCAAGTGAGCATTATTTTAGCATGTTGCCTTTTACACAATCTAATTTGAAAGTACATGAGTTTTGATCCACAAGAGTTGGAACCACTTGAAGAAGATGACATGGAAGATGAGCACTTTGAAGATGATGAATATGTGACAAGTTTCGTCCCAACAAAAGAATGGAGCAACTTTAGAAATACGTTGACACTTGAAATGTTTGATCATTGGAGAGAAAGATTATAGCCTTGACCATTTATGGGGCAAGGGGATTGCTAATGATGTTCTTATTGTATTTCATGAATGTTTCAACTTGTTTGTCATGTTTAAGAAGATGACTATTCTGTTAGCTTAACTGCTATTCATTTATTTCAATAATTATTTTATTTTGGTGTATATATTATTTATGATTGAATAAATTTTGATTCCTGATAAATTTGGTATCACATGTTACAATTTCTTATAACCATGATCCTTTTAACTAATTGATTTTAATGATTTGTCATGACTATATGTTAGGATGGAGAAAGATCAAAGAGTTCGAGGACGTGGGAGAAATAAATGCTTCTGGATAGAGCATGAGGTCCAAGTATTAATTGCAACTCTTCAAGGTATGGCTTGTGATCCTTCATGGAAGACAGATGGTGGTTTTAGAAGCAATTACATGGCTGAGATGCATAGGAGAATGCTAAGCAAGATTCCTACTCTTACAAAACAAGTTACACCTCATATTGAGTCAAAAATCAAGTGGTTAAAGACAAGATTTCATATTATTAATGACAAGTGTAGGCAAAGTGGATGTCAATGGAATGATGTGGAGAAAAAAATAGCATGTGAAAAGCAATGGTTTGATAGCTATTGTCAAGTAATTTTATACATTGTGTCTAAATTTTTTTACTCTATCAAATATTTCATTTCATATTTCCTTAAGATTTTTTAATCATGTATATTTTCTATTTCGTAGACTCACAAAGAGGCAAAAGGAATGTGGGATTTCAAATTTCCATATTTGAATCAACTTGAATTAGTCTATGGAAGGGATAGAGCTACTGGCGTTGTTGTTCAAGGGTATATAGATGCTATTCACTATTTGGAAGTTGATCGAAATGTTGACAGTGGAGGCGATAATCTAGGCACATTCTATCCTTATTCAAATGAGTACGAAGAAGACAATAATGTGTACTTTGAATAAGAATCAAGCCCAACTGCTTCACACAATACTGATGTGACAAAGTCAGCTACAAAATGAAAACAACCATTGACAACTGGAGATAAAGTTGCAAAGAAAAAAAATCAACGGCAACACACTTGGATATTGAGACACAACTACATGATATGAACAATGGATTTCACACTTTTGTGGATGGTTTTAATGCAAATTCTGCAACCATTGCAAATGTCATGGCAGAAGAGAATTTGCGAGAAAAAAAAACTTTAGAAAGAATGAAAGATGTGATTGCTGAGCTAATGAACCTTGTCCTACCTAGTGGTGATGTATTTAAAGCAACTAATATATTCACTGCAGATAGGGGCAAGATTAATGTGTTGTTCAATCTTCCTTCAGAGTTGCGAAGAAATTACATGGTTAGCCTACTCATCCCCTCCCCAAATATGTAGATAATGGTGTTGAATTTTGTGGAAACTACTTTGGAAATGACTATTATGTTGAATTTTGTGATAATAATGCTGATTTTTGTAATAATCTTGCTAGATTTTGTAAAAACTATATTGGAGATGGATATTATGTTTTATTTTGTGATAGTAGTGTTGAGTTTTATGATGGAATTTTTGGATTTTGTGGAAACTATCTTGGGGAAGTGATAGCAGTGCTGGTCTAGACCAAAGACAAGTTGGTATTGAGATGGTGAAGATTTTTTTACTTGAAATGTGAACTGAAAGTCAAGTAATGGCCTAGATGAAAGAAAGGTTTGTTAGTAAGTTCCACAACTTGAGTTCCTAGGTCTAGCATCTTGGTGCTACTATACATGTTTACTGAGGTTTATCATATACATAGTGCAACTGTGCAATATATATGGTGTAAGAGCTCCCGGTTTTTTTTTTTGAATCTCTTCATAGCATTAGAGAACTTTGAAATGTTATGTTGAGAAGTTTGATTTTGATTAAGCTGTCTATTAATATAAAATGTGCACATTTTAGACGAAGATGTGTAGGATCGTTAGCGTCGGTAGAAGGGGGTTGAATAGCATCGATCGTCATCACTTGAAGTTTTACAGAGAAACGAGCTTGATTACAACGTGTAGTAATAGTTAGGGCTTCTTCTCTTCACTCCCTTGATTGTCTTTGAGGATGTTTAGAGCTTAGAGGATGAAGGCAAAACACTGGAGAATCTCTTCAGAGAGTATGGTGAACAGTAGAGTCGGGTATTGAGGAAAAGAGCCGGAGAAAATCTTTATAAAGAACCCGATTAGGGATTTTTCTGCCCGCGCAGTCGAGTCACCTCGACTGATGCCTCGATTGGAGTTTGATTACCGTTGCTAACGGTAAGTTTCCCCCCTCAATTTTGACTTATCGCCCATTGTAACATAGGTCCAGTCGAGGCGATGGTTCATTGCCTCAACTAGTAGTCGTAGTCGAACTTCCAGTCGAGCCTACCTCGCTTCTATTTCAACTAAACAGAGCATTAGTCGAGGCACCGCCTCGACTGCTATGGATTTTTGCTCAAGTGATGCTATGCCAGTCGAGGTTGCAGTCGACATCGACTTGCTTCTATTCGATTGAACGAAGCACCAATCGATGTGCCGCCTCAACTGATATAGGTCTCTGCTCAAAGCATGCTACCCTAGTCGAGGTGGCAATCGACTTCGCCTTGCTTCTGTTCGATTGAACAAAGCACCAATCAAGGCGCCGCCTCGATTACTCCTTGCTTCTGTCGAGTATGTCGAGGTGCTGGCTCGACTGATAAGGTAATCAGTCGAGGTGCTGCCTCGATTGTTGATATATGGTGCAACAGTTGAATAATTTATTTTAAGGGTAAATATGGTATTTATTGTAGTTGTATTCCCAAACCTCTGCCAAACCAAATAATAGTATTGGCAATCATACATAATCCAAATTTATAAACCAAACAACAACATTGAAATCGCTAAATCCATTCTCATTCCAATCTACTATCAAACTCATTCTCATTTTTATACCCGTATTCAAATCAAAAGCCACCTTAGTCTCTTATTCCCTTCCTTTTGGCCATTGCTTTATTGGATCGATGTAAATGAGTGTTCAAAATCAAATATAATTTTAATAAAACTATTGAATGAAATAAAGTTCATTTAGCAGTCAAAGACTTTTACAAAATGAAAAGATATTAATCCTTACTATTATAAAATTTGTCATTCTATGGTGGTGTAAAGATTGAAATCGGTCAACCTAGCGGCCCCTACTAGTTCGTCTCCGGACCATTATAAGGAAGGTAAATCACAGTAGAATTTTGACCCTTGAGACTAATAACTAACACATGGAGGAATGACACCCTCACATTTGCGAGGGATTGATCCGTTAAAATTTATCACTCTAGCTCCAATATAATGTATTCTCGCTATTGATTCTATTTGTGGTTAGGACTTCATTAAATGAGTATTTAAAATACATTCTTACGTGGAGATTTTATGGAAGAAGTTTACATACATATCTCACCTGGTTTTTGTTGACAAAAGGAATGACTTTTGTGTTGACTTATAAATCTATATATGGATTAAAACAAATTTCACATTCATGGTTTTATAATTTTTCTCCGCAGTCAAAAGATTTAATCTTCAATAATTATGAACAAATTATTATCCTTTTTTATAAAAGTGTATAAAGACTTTTTTGTGGTCATGTTATTTGATACCGGGTAAAACTAAACTACGACTAGGCAAACAGATTGAACCTACCACGTCATCTAGCACATGATAGGCGGCAGCCCGGACGTCTATCATGCCAAATGCCCCGCGTCTCGACCCGGATCTCTGTCATGTCGGACGCCCCGCATCTCGGCTCAAATTTCTATCATGTCGGATGCCCCGCATCTCGGCCCGGACTTCTATCATACCTAACGCCCCACATCTTGGCTCGTATTCCCATTATGCTGAGGGTTTCTCGCTTCATTCATTTTGTCTCTCGGCAAGGACGCGTCATCTCTGATGCACCATTTCTCCGTATAATCTATTTTATTACAAGTTGTCTTATTTGCAAGATGAGGCGTTTATTTCATATCCACAAGCTGACTTGACAATCCTCATCATCACCTCTCCCCGACAAAAAGGCAAATCCCTCTAACAGAGTCCAAATGAATATCTACGGCATTAATTAGGATTTGCCTCCTATCAACCGTGCGATGTGTATTAATTGCAACTCACACACAAAAGTAGATTCCTCCGCTTGGTTTCAGAAGATTGGCTGCGGCATTAATTAGGATTTGCCTCCTATCAATCGCGTGATGTGCATTAACTACAGCCCACGCGCTTGATACAATTCAGAGGGTAATGATCGCAACATACGACTCCCTGAGGTCATATCACTTCCGCTGGTAGAACCTATCAATGAGGGAATTCCCCCTCTATATATATGGCTTTCCCTGAGAAGAGGAGGTAAGCTCTCACATCCTGAACTCCATTCTTTTCAGTTTCTCCTCGCATCTTCAATTTAATTCCCTATCTTGAGCGTCGGAGGGGCATTGCCGAGATCCCTCTTGGCTCCCTTAACCGATTGCCGCTGTGCAGGATCTCCATTCGGCCCGGCCCTCACCATCCGACTCGGCCATCCGACGAAGTCGCATTCTAGCTACACCGAACTGTTCTCCCATATCAGCTCTCCACACTCTAACTGTCGATCCTTGCCGTCTTCGCCACTTGGACATCTCACCATCATCGTCTCGACGGGCAACATAATTGGCGTCGTCTGTGAGAAATGTCTATTTCCTTAAATAATCAACGCCTGAGGCAAGGATGGGAGACCAAGGAGCGAATTTTGGCAATCACAACTCCACGGAGGGGAATCTGACAAGGGAAAGCTGTTGGTGCAGCAGGCACCTAAGTCGAACCTGAGTTTTGATTATAGCAAACGATACAAAGTTAAGATCATATCGTTTTCTCACGAGCTGAATCGAGTGTGCAGAAGATTGCTATAGCTGGAGCTGAAGGCTAGTGACACCCGGAGGAAGCCGTGGTGGTCGGGCGACACTTGAGTGACTTCGGAGGGAGCCAAAGGAATCAAGTGGAAGGCCGGAAGCAAAAGAGACACGTAAGTATCGAGGTAAGCTCGTGTTTGCGAGCGTAAGTGAGGTCGTATCCTCGTTACGGGGAAAGACTTAAGCGTAGATCCGACCCAAGACATCTCATAGGTGGTCTAGGTCGAGATCGGACGGTCGACGACCGTCGAAATAATGTTTTCTTGAAGCTAACATTGCCTTGCAGCCAGCATCAGTCGACTGCCAACCTGAAGGACTCGACTGCCGTCCATTAGTCGAGTGACTACGGCTAGCACTCGACTGATCTTTGCGCGGAGATCGACCGGTGATGGCCATCGATCCTCAAAGGATCAGCCTCGAGGAGTCAAGGTTTATCACCAAGTTTCAAGGGAAGTTGTGCTCAAACTTGATTGGCTAGGGTTCCTCTCGAAAAGGGGCTCAAAGGCTATAAAAGGAGGGTCAAACCTAGGGTTTAATCAACAATACTAAGTGCTCAAAAGCCTCCGTTACGCTGCAACTCTTCGACGACTCTACAACAACGAAGTGCTGCCAACAATCATAGCTTAAAGTTTCTTTTGTTTAGTTGTTGGTATAATCTTAATTTGTTATTGCTTTCAATATTGCAATTCTTTTCAATCGAGGTTTTTCGTTGCATTTTACTTTAAAAGAAGAGAGGGTTTGTCTCTTTATCTTTTTGCTTCGAAGGCTTTTGTAATCGTAAAACTCCTACCTCCAACGAGGAGGAGTGTTTTAGTGAATTGCCCTCCGTACACGGTCTAGGACCGTTAGGGCCTTGGAGTAGTAGCCGAAGGCTACGAACCAAGTAAAAAAACTATTTGTCTCATTTAGGTTTTATTTACATTTCCACTGCGTTTAATTGTCTATCGAACGTTTTAAAAGAAAAGTTTTTATCGCTATTCACCCCCCCCTCTAGCGATCCGCTTCGATCCAACAATTGGTATCAGAGCCGGGGGTTGCTAAGATTTGGTGAAACCACCAATCTAGCCATTTTTACAGATTTATTGTTCTTTTAATTCTGTTTATTTCTATTTATTTCGCTTTGTTAAGTTTTCTCCCGCACTACTAATCCAAGACGCGAGTCTTGGTACTCTTCTTTGTGTTTTTGTCGTTGCTAGTTTCTTCGTCTTCGTCTCCTTGTGTCTTTTGTTCTAATGGCCCATCTCGAGGGTTTTAGCACCGTCCGACCTCCGTTTTACAACGGAGATGACTTCCGTTATTGGAAGGGTCGGATGGAATGCTTTCTCAAAACCCAAATCGAGATGTGGATCATAATCCAAACGGGTTTCACACTTCCGACTAATGAAGTGGGTGACTCCTTGGATTATGATCAATGGACCATTGCGACAAAACGACAAGTCGAAGCCGACGCCAAGGCAACACAAATCCTCCAATGTGGCCTATCCAAGGAGGAGCTAAATTGCGTCGGCCCCTTCATAAGCACAAAGGATCTTTGGACAAAACTAATCGAGTTACACAAAGGATCGGATCAAGCTAAGGTTTGCAAATGCGATTTTTTGTTCAATAAATTATACACACTAAAAATGCAGGAACACGAGTCCGTGACGCAACTCCACGCCCGTGTCCAAGACATAGTCAACAACCTACACGCAATCGGGCAGAAGGTCAAAAACCGCGACCTTATAAGGTATGTTCTAAACTCGTTTCCGAGGACTACCTTGTGGGCATCCATGGTCGATGCCTACAAGGTCTCCAAGGATCTTTCTAAAATTAGGTTAGATGAACTCTTTTTCGATTTCAAATTACATGAGCAGTCCAACTCGGAACCCGAGAGGGGTATAGCCTTGTTTGCAGGTTCAAAGAAGAAAATCGCAAGCAAGCCACCACCAACTGAGGAGGAAGACGAGTCCGAAGAAGAAGTTGAAATTGATCACGAACTAATGAACCTAGCTCGAAGGATAGCCAAGGGACGAAAGCGAACCACGACTCGACCCAACCAAGGTAAGCCTAAAAGTTCTAATATTAGGTGTTATGAGTGTAACAGGTTTGGACATATCAAGTCCGAGTGCCCCAAGCTCAACCACCGAGCACCTAAGCACAAGAAGGCCCTCAACGCGACATGGGAAGAAGCGTCATCCGAAGAAGACGAAGATCACGTCTTCATGGCGAAATCGATTGAGTCAGACACAGAGACCGAACCTGAACTTGAGTCGTAACACGAAGATGACTTGACCACGGTTATCTTCAAGTCAAGCCACGGATACGCATTCGCTTCAAAAGATACCCTTAAAGTAAGTCGAACTTTATTTTAATACTTTACATAATACGGTTAGGTTTTTGTCTAGGAAATTAGTTAAATCAGAGTCCAAGGTTGAGACCATTGTTGAGGAGGTCAAACTACTCAATCACAAGGTATACCTAAACTCTTAGACTAGTCGAGTTCAAGAGAAGGACTCAACTCGGGTTGAAAAACTCGAAGTTGAGAACTCACTCTTGAAAAGTCAAGTCGAAGATCTTAGGAACACGTTGGAAAGGTTCACTTCGGGATCCAAAGGACTTGACCTCCTACTTGGATCTCAAAGGGCCATGTACAACAAGGCTGGACTAGGGTTTAACTCAAACATGACTAATAGGTCGTATATGTCGATTGTAAGTCGACATAGGAAACATGTCCAAGCATGGGTCCCTAAGAACCTTTTGATTTCAACTCTAGGATCCAACCCGTACTGGATTCCCAAGGACCAAATCCACTATGTGGATAAACCAAACCGATTCAACCGTCTAGGGGGAGCCAGTACAAAACATGTTTGTGCTTTAACTTAGAAATTGCATGCTTTAACTTAGAAAATTTGTGCTTTAACTTAGAAATTGCATGTTTTAACTTAGAAAGTTTGTGCTTTAACTTAGAAATTGCATGCTTTAACTTAGAAAGTTTGTGCTTTAAAACTTATGAACTCACTTAGAACATGAACATAACCAACTAAAATTCTTCGAAAAGATTGAGCCTCGGGGAGCCTCTTTTCAAAAACATAACCAACTAAAATTTTTCGAAAAGATTGAGTCTCGGGGAGCCTCTTTTCAAAAATAACCAGTTAGACTAGGAAATAATCTTAGGTGAGTCAAGTCATCATTTTCTTGAACATGGCTTTGTCTAAGGAAGTGGTCGATGATCCGATAAAAGAAGGCCCCTGTGTCTCGCCACGACCTGGAAGCCATGATCTTGAAAAGGTAAACTTGATAAGCCTAGGGTCAAATCCAAATCTAAAATAAAATTACTTGAACCTAAATCCACTTAATCAACTTAATTAGAAGTCATCTAAAAAAAACACATAAGTATAACATGCTTAATCATATAGTCACAGGTGAGATGACCTAGGTTTAACAATTTACAACCAATTTAAAAAAAAAAATATCTAACATCCAATCTAACCACATTGTGTGTAGGATCAATGGATGTTGGATAGCGGTTGCTCCCGACACATGACCGGGGATCAACTCAAATTCACGAAGCTTCGATTCAAACGACAAGGATCGGTAGCCTTTGGGAATAACGGCAAGCTCAAAATCATCGGATCAGGTGATATCGAGCTTAACTCGAATTTTGTTATTAAAAATGTATTACTTGTAGAGAATTTTGAATATAACCTGCTTAGCGTAAGCCAATTATGTGACAATAACTATAAGGTCGTATTTTTAGAAAATGAATGTGTAATTAAAACAAATAAAACAGCTAAAATAATACTCAAAGGAACTAGGACAAATAACATTTATACAATTAACTTAATCAATTCCTCAGCCAAATGTCTTATGACACAGGAAGAGGAATCATGGTTGTGGCACCGACGACTCGGTCACTCGCACCCAAGACTCGTCCACAAGATGAGTCAGAGTGGCTTAGTCAGAGGCTTACCCAACCTCAACAATTTGGTTAATAAAATCTATAATGCTTGTCAACAAGGAAAACAACCTAGGACACAACACAAGTTAACTAACCAAGAACGAACCTCAAGTGTACTTGAGCTCCTGCATATGGATCTATTCGATTCACATGGAGCCAAGTCACTCAATAGAAGTCAATATTGCTTAGTCATAATTGACGACTACTCCAGGTTTACCTGGGTTAGGTTCATCAAACATAAAAATGATACCCTAGATCAATTAATCAATCTATTTAAATTAATCGAGAATCAAAAAGACCTTAAGGTTAAAAGACTTAGAAGCGATCATGGTGGTGAATTCGAAAATCAAAGGTTCACCAACTTATGTAACCTAAATGGATACCACTATGAATTCTCTTGCCCTAGGACCCCTCAACAAAATGGCCTAGTGGAGCGGAAAAACCGAACTCTACAAGAAGCCGCTAGGACCATGTTGAACGAATACAACCTACCTGATAGGTTTTGGGCAGAAGCTGTTAGCACGGCTTGCTATGTCCAGAATAGGATCCTTATGGTAAAAAGGCACCTTAAGACCTCGTACGAGATTTATCACGATAAAATACCTAACATCAAGCACTTTAGGGTATTTGGGTGTAAGGTACATATCCTAAGCACTAAGGATTACCTAGGGAAATTTACATCCAAAACCACGACCGGAATCTTTCTAGGATACTCGACTACAAGTCGAGCTTATAGAGTATATAACCACGACACCCTTAGAGTCAAGGAGACTATCAATGTAGTATTTGATGAAGTACCCGAACCTACAAAACCCTTAATGACCCCACGTGTTGAGCCCACTGATACCAAACTCGTCTCTGACCCTGAGATCGAGTCTAATCCACATCAACCAACTTCTCTTGTCGACCAAGTGACAAGTGATCCGAGTCAAACTAGTGTTCAACCAAGTCACCCCATTGATCAAGCATTAGGTGACACAAACCCAACCCAATCTAGGATTCAGACTAACCACCCTATCGATCAAGTGATAGGAGATCCTAATCTAGGAGTTCGAACTAGAGCATCCTATAGGAACCTTAGTCAAATTTTCTTAATTTCAAAAATAGAACCCAAATCAATTGAACAAGCTCTTCTTGATCCCGATTGGATTATTGCAATGCAAGAAGAGCTAGCTCAATTTACTAGGAATGAAGTGTGGGAATTAGTACCACCACCTAAAGATAAAACGATAATTGGAACAAGGTGGGTGTTTCGAAATAAGCTTGATGATAAAGGTGAAGTAGTTAGAAACAAGGCTAGGTTAGTCGCCAAAGGGTTTAGTCAAGTCGAAGGCTTAGATTACGACGAAACCTATGCCCCAGTAGCTAGACTCGAATCCATTCGAATGTTGCTAGCTTATGCCGCACATCGAGGATTTAAGCTGTTTCAAATGGATGTTAAGTCAGCATTCCTAAATGGATACATTAAAGAAGAAGTTTATGTTAGCCAACCCCCCGGATTCGAAAATCTAGATAAACCCGACCATGTTCTAAAACTTAAGAAAGCGCTTTATGGACTTAAACAAGCTCCTCAAGCTTGGTACGAGAGACTTTCAATCCATCTTAAGTCAAAAGGGTTTAACCAAGGCTTAGTTGACCCAACTCTCTTCGTAAAAACCTTAGGTAAAGAAATATTCATAGCTCAAATTTACGTAGACGATATAATTTTTGGAACCTCTAACTCAAATTTTTACTAAACGAGTTCGTTTCACTCATGGAAAGTGAGTTCGAAATGAACTTGGTAGGCGAGTTAAGTTTCTTTTTAGGTCTACAAATTAAACAAACTAAGGATGGTATATACCTATATCAATAAAAATACACTAAGGAGTTAATTAAAAGATTTGGAATGCAAGACGCTAAGATAATAAACACCCCAATGGCGATTAATGTTAACATAGGAGAAGACCTAGAAAGTAAGTCCATTGACTTAAAGTACTATAGGAGCACGATAGGAAGTCTCCTATACTTAACTGCGAGTCGACCTGACATCCTATTCGCAGTAAGTATGTGCGCCAGGTTTCAAACCTGTGCCAAGGAGTCTCACCTAATCCTAGTTAAGCGTATCCTTAGATATCTAAAGGGTACACTTAACGTCGGTATTTGGTATCCTAGATCTACCGAGTTCGAACTAATCGGCTACTCCGATTCGGATTATGCCGGTAGTAAACTCGATAGAAAGAGTACGAGTGATTGTTGTCAACTTCTCGGCTCGAGTCTAGTAAGTTGGTGCAGTAGGAAGCAACATTGTGTTGCCTTATCTACTACCGAAGCCGAATACGTTGCGATGGGTGAGTGTGTAACTCAGCTTCTTTGGATGAAGCACACTCTCCGAGACTTTAGGTTGGACTTCACCAAAACTAAAATTTTGTAGACAACATAAGTTCGATAAATCTAACTAAGAACCCTATATGTCATTCAAGGACAAAGCATATAGAGGTAAAACACCATTTCATTCGAGAACATGTAGCCAACGGCTCCATACAACTCGAATATGTTGACTCGAAGTCTAACCTAGCAGACCTGTTTAAACCACTACCCGAAGCCGAATTTAGTCTCTTGAGACGAAAATTGGGCATGTGCGTAGTAGAATAGGAACTTGCAAATTATATTTTCTTACTACTATTTCTTAATTTTTATGGAACTAGCATAGGACATACCTTAGATATCATGCACCTATAGATTTAAGGAGCCAGTACATCTCACAACACATAGGACTAATGTGTTTGTGTACTTAGCCACGTAGATGGGCGTGAGATGTTAGGACCCTACTCCTGGTTCCAGATGTAGAGCTAGTGCATCGCTATGAACCATGGAGTATAATCGTACATACTAACCGACTCTGACCAGGACTGGTTGATCTTTCATATCAATCAAGCCAAATATGAGTTGAACATTTTATAGATGAACTTATTTTCAGTATATTATTTTCAAAATAATGTGGAACATGCTTGGACTTTAAAAGTAAAACTTATTTTTCCACACACACTCTCACTCTTTTTGATATATGGCAAAAGGGGGAGAAAAGGCCAAAGTTAAGGGATCAATATTTTTTCTTGCCAAGACTTACAAACTTTAGTTAACTTGTTAACAGAAAGTAATTTACTTAAACTTTAAGTTAACTTGTTAACAAAATGGAAGTAAAGGCCAAGGTTAAGAAATCAATTTTTTGATTTCTTAACTTAAAACTAATTTTAAATACTATGGCCGATATTAAGTAATTTCGGTTACTTAATTCTTTTTTTAGTAGCAAATATCAAGGGGGAGAGTTAAAACTCTTTCTCAAGTACTCACCCTCGGTCAAGGGGGAGGATTCCTCAAGGGGGAGCACTTGAAAAAGAGTTTTTATATACTCCTGCTCATTCATGCATATTACTTACTCATTTTACTTAATGCACTTAATTTATTTTTCTTAACTTTGTATGCGGGTTTGCCATAAATCAAAAAGGGAGAGATTGTTGGTGCAGCAGGCACCTAAGTCGAACCTGAGTTTTGATTATAGCAAACGATACAAAGTTAAGATCATATCATTTTCTCACGAGCTGAATCGAGTGTGTAGAAGATTGCTATAGCTGGAGCTGAAGGCTAGCGACACCCGGAGGAAGCCGCGGTGGTCGGGCGACACTTGAGTGACTTTGGAGGGAGCCGAAGGAATCAAGTGGAAGGCCGGAAGCAAAAGCGACACGTAAGTATCGAGGTAAGCTCGTGTGTGCGAGCGTAAGTGAGGTCGTATCCTCGTTACGGGGAAAGACTTAAGCGTAGATCCGACCCAAGACATCTCATAGGTGGTCTAGGTCGAGATCAGACGGTCGACGACCGTCGAAATAATGTTTTCTTGAAGCTAACATTGCCTTGCAGCCAAGATCGTCGATCGCCAACTCAAGGACTCGATCGCCCATCGGGCCGTGTGACTATGACTAGCACTCGACTGATGCTGCCAGCAGTCAACTGGTGATGGCCATCAGTCGACTGCTGGTCAAAGGATCAGCCTCGAGGAGTCAAGGTTTATCACCAAGTTTCAAGGGGAGTTGTGCTCAAACTTGATTGGCTAGGGTTCCTCTCGAAAAGGGGCTCAAAGGCTATAAAAGGAGGGCCAAACCTAGGGTTTAATCAACAATACTAAGTGCTCAAAAGCCTCCGTTACGCTGCAACTCTCCGACGACTCTACAACAATGAAGTGCTGCCAACAACCATAGCTTAAAGTTTCTTTTGTTTAGTTGTTGGTATAATCTTAATTTGTTATTGCTTTCAATATTGCAATTCTTTTCAATCGAGGTTTTTCGTTGCATTTTACTTTAATAGAAGAGAGGGTTTGTCTCTCTATCTTTTTGCTTCGAAGGCTTTTGTAATCGTAAAACTCCTACCTCCAACGAGGAGGAGTGTTTTAGTGAATTGCCCTCCGTACACGGTCTAGGACCGTTAGGGCCTTGGAGTAGTAGCCGAAGGCTACGAACCAAGTAAAAAAACTATTTGTCTCATTTAGGTTTTATTTACATTTCCGCTGCGTTTAATTGTTTATCGAACGTTTTAAAAGAAAAGTTTTTATCGCTATTCACCCCCCCCTCTAGCGATCTGCTTCGATCCAACAAAAGCATCATAGCCCTCGTCAGGACCACCATAGAAGATGTCATGCGTGATCTCCTCCCTTGAGGAAATTCCCCTTTGCAAACATCCCCTAGCCCAGTCCAAGGTCCTATGTCAGCTTCTATTCCGTCTACTCCAGTTGCACCCGGATCGGCTCCCGCTGTCTCAATACCGGCTGAGTCATCCTCCACTGCCTCGCTATCACAATCCTCGGAGGAGGCACCCTCATATACACTACCCGAGAGGGATCCCAAAAAGGGTAAGGCTTCAGCAATCAACCCTGAATCCTCTCTTGCCCCTAGCATTATAGCTGACAAGATGGCCAAATCCTTTAAGCAAGTCTTCATAGAAGAATATAGCGGCTCGGCTGACCCTGAGGAGTACTTAGGGAGATTCAAGAAGGATGCATTAATACACGACTATTCGGATGGAGCCAAGTGTAAGGTTTTCTCTCTTAATCTAATTGGCTCCGCCCAAAGATGGTTCGACTGACTTCCGACTGAGTCCATCCACTCTTTCCAGGAGTTGTCAGTATTGTTCCTGCAACGCTTCGCTAGTAGCAGAAGGGATCGTCGGACAACCCAGTACCTCATGACCATGAAGCAAGAAAAAGGGGAGTTCATAAGAGATTACTTACATCGCTTCAACCGGGTAGCTGTCGACGTCCCAGATGCCTCGGCAAAAACCATGGTGGACGCCTTCTCTCACGGTCTCATACGAGGGGATTTCTCCAAGTCACTAATGAAAAGGCCTCCTCTTCACTTTGAGGCTTTGCTAGCTAGAGCCGAGGCGTATATCAATTTAGAAGAGGTCGAGAAGGCGGCCGATGGGCAGCAACGCACCAATCAACCCAAACCTCAAAAGATCGGTCAGAAGGCCCCACCACATCTTCGACCTCCTAGGATTCCTCCTGTTTACCCTCCTCGACTCATGAAGGACACAACCATTCATGTCGTACAAGAGCTGCCTGCCGCGGCGATGCAGCCCGAGCAGCGTGACCCTTTCTGCACTTTTCATCAGATATATGATCACTCGACTCGAGAGTGTCGCACTTTAGCCGATGAAATCAGGTAAGTAATGAGGGAGCAACAATATACTCTCAATATCCGACCTCGCGACATAAGACCAGCACCACAGGATTATGTCCGACGCAATCCGGCTAGAAGGGCCCCTCAGTCGGTTCCCGAACAACAAAGGGTGGCCCAAGCCCTGTGGGGATCTCGAGAAGTTACTCCAGGTAGGGCTACCTCTCCTCCTCATTCTCCGCAAGAACTCAATACCCCACATCGGGGAACAATCAACATGATCACCGTAGGAGTTACTGATAGGGACTCAAACCGAGCCAAAAAGGCCCACGGGAGGCGGCTAGAAAATATGCAAGTAAACACCAGCCGGAAGCCTGTGGATGAACCGGTAATAAATTTTGGCCCAGAAGACTTGCGAGGAGTTGCTACCCCTTATGATGATGCCTTGGTGATAAGGGCTACTGTCGCCAATTATGATGTGGCTCGGATCTTCGTGGACACAGGTAGCTCAGTTAACATATTATTTAAAAATACTTTTGACCGCATGCAGCTTGAAACAACTCGGCTCCAACCAATGAATACTGCTTTATTCGGCTTCTCGGGACATGAAGTCACGCCACTTGGCCGAATTGACCTCCCTTTATCTTTGGGAGATGAGCCCCTTCGCCAAACGTGGATGACCACTTTCACCGTTGTGGACGCCACTTCAGCCTACAACATTATTTTGGGAAGGTCGGCCCTACATTCCTTTGAAGCCGTTATCTCCACTTATCATCAAAAGATCAAATTCCCCATGGACAATCAGATAGGGGAAGTAGCCAGAGATCAGAAGGCTGCTGGAAGATGTTACGTAGAAGGAGTTCGAACCGATCCCAGAAAAAGCCGGAAGACAGAAGGAGCCGGTGTGTACACTCTGTACGAGGCCCCCTTTGAAGAGGCCATAGGTGAAGAAAAAATACAAGTGTGACCCAATCATCTCGAGCGAGTCATCCGAGTGGCAGCAGACTTACCGGATGATTTGAAACAAAAAGTTACAAATTGTCTGACTAGCAACTGGGACGTCTTCTCTTGGCTGGATGGACAACACCAGAGCATTTCTCGGACAGTTATGGAGCACAAGCTGAGTACATTTCTTGGAGCTCGGCCTGATCGGCAAAAAAGAAGGCACTTCGGACTGAAAAAAGACCAAATCATCCGAGCTGAGGTGCAGAAACTTTTGCAAGTTGGATATATCCGAGAGGTACAGTTCCCCGAGTAGTTGGCTAATGTTGTACTGGTACCAAAACCAGGAGGAAAGTGGAGGGTATGTATAGATTTCAGAGCCCTTAATAAAACATGCCCTAAAGATTGCTACCCTTTGGCTCGAATAGATCAAGTGGTAGATTCCACTGCAGGTTGTGAGTTAATTTGTATGCTGGACTTTCACCAGGGGTATCATCAGATTCCGCTTGCCATGGAGGATCAAGAGAAAGTCAGCTTCATCACCGCGGATGGTACCTTTTGTTACAAGGTTATGCCGTTCGGATTGAAGAATGCAGGAGCCACCTATCAAAGGTTGATGGATAAAGTGTTCCAGTCGCAAATAGGCCGAAACATAGAAGTGTACGTGGACGAAATCCTCATCAAGTCCACTAAGGTAGGAGATATAGTCCAAGACATGATCGAAACATTTGGCACCC
This sequence comes from Wurfbainia villosa, assembly GCA_025175895.1. Taxonomy (NCBI): domain Eukaryota; kingdom Viridiplantae; phylum Streptophyta; class Magnoliopsida; order Zingiberales; family Zingiberaceae; genus Wurfbainia; species Wurfbainia villosa. The sequence continues at coordinate 13,161,546 of CM046007.1, read as the reverse complement.
TGCGGCGATACGGAATTCGACTCAACCCGGATAAATACATATTTGGAGTTCGTGGGGGCAAGTTCCTGGGATACATTATTACTGAGCGTGGCATTGAAGTCAATCCTGAAAAAGCTCAGGTCTTACAGAACATGGCTTCTCCCCGAAATATCAAGGAAGTGCAAAAGCTGCTGGGCCGAATAATAGCACTCTCTAGATTCATCCATAAGTCGGCTGAACGGAGTCTCCCTTTCTTCAAGGTACTCCGCAAGTCGGCTCAGTTTTCATGGGATGAAAAGTATGAACAAGCTTTTATGGAACTGAAGAAATACATAACCGCTATGCCTACCTTGGCCAAACCGGTCCCAAGGGAAAGTCTGCAGTTATACCTGGCCTCCTCGGAAGAAGCTGTGGCATCAATATTACTCTGGCAAGAAGCAGGTAAACAATTGCCCATTTACTTCATCAGTCATTTGTTAAAGGGTGCTAAGAGCAGGTACACGACCCTGGAAAAGCTGGCCCTTGCTCTACTTATAACAACTCGGAAGCTCCGACCTTATTTCTTATCCCATTTGATCACAGTCTTAACTAATAGTGGCCTTGGAAGGATATTAAACAATCTGAAAGCGTCTGCTCTCTTAATCAAATGGATCACCGAGTTGGTCAAATATGACATCCAATATCAACCCCGTACAACCCTCAAGGCACAAGTATTGGCAAACTTTTTAGCCGAGACACCCGGAATGGAAAAGAATGTGGAGCTGAAAATATATGTGGATGGATCCGCAACTAAGCAAGGCAATGGGGTGGGGATACTATTGATATCCCCTCAAGGAGACACCATCTGGATAGCCATACAGCTTAGCTTCCATGCTTCTAACAATGAGGCCGAATACAAGGCTCTGTTGGCGGGGATGCGAGCCGCCCATTATCTCGGAGCTGCTTGGATTTCTTTGCATTCTGATTCATAGTTGGTCCTAGAACAACTCAAGGGGTCGTTCGACATTAATAATCAAAGGCTGAGACGTTATAGGCAAGCTTATCAGAAGTTGGCCTTGGAATTCCAAGAGATTACCCTACACAAAATACCCAGAGCAGATAATCAAAGAGCCAATGAGTTGGCCCGCATGGCTAGTGCGCTCACCTCCTGGAGCTTGGAAGATTCGGTGGCCGAGACGCAACTCATCTCTAACATAGATCAAGAGCGGATGATGTCTTACAACCCTCCAGACTGGAGAAATCCCTTGATCAATTATCTCAAAAGTGGGGTATTACCTGATGACCAAGCTGAGGCCTGAGCCATCAAGAAAAGAGGCCCTCGTTTTGTCCTGATAGGCGACACATTGTACAAGCGAGCCTTTGCTCGACCTCTGCTCAAGTGCCTCGGCCCGGAAGATGCAGACTATGTTATGCGTGAAATACACAAGGGCTATTATGAAAATCATGCTGGAGGTATTTCTCTAGCAAGGAAAGTCTTATTGGCCGGATATTTTTGGCCCACAATATAGCAAGATGCCTCCCATTTGTGTACGGGTATGCCTTAGCTGTCAGAAACACCAGAATTTCTCTCAGAAGCCAGCCGAACTGTTAAAGGCTTCTGTGGTGTATTGTCCTTTCGACCAGTGGGGGATGGACATCATAGGACCGCTGCCCATGGGGCCGAATCAGAAGAAATTTTTATTAGTGGCTGTGGACTATTTCTCAAAATGGGTGGAAGCAGAGCCGTTGGCCAAAATAATCGAAGAGGCCGTGTTAAAATTCCTTTGGAAAAATATAGTATGCCAGTTCGGTATCCTCAAGAGACTGGTCTCAGATAATGGACGGAAATTTCAAGGCCATAAACTGAAGGGGTGGTGCCAACAACTGGAGATTCAGTAGGTTTTTACCTCGGTGGCTTATCCACAGAGTAATGGGCAAGACGAGGTCACCAACCAAGAGCTGATCCGGGGGCTCAAAACCAAGCTGGATCATACAAAGGGAAGCTGGGTAGATGAGCTACCTGATATCTTATGGGCCTACAGATCTACCCCTAAAGATAGGACTGGCCTCACTCCATTTCATTTGGTTTATGGCATCGAAGCTCTTGTCCCGGTGGAAATCGGTATGGGATTACCCCGGGTATATGCTTACACACCTGACGATGAAGCCAATTAGGAAAGGAGGTTGACTGAACTAGACTTGTTATCTAAAACTCGAGAGCAGGCAGCTAGCTGAATGTATGCCTTCCGGAGGAAGATCGCCCAGGCTTACAATAAAAGAGTGGTACCTCGCTCCTTCCAGATAGGTTATTTTGTGTGGAAAAAGATTCAGCCAGCCGGGGAGGTGCGTAAATTATCACCCCGCTGGGAAGGCCCATATAAAGTTATCAAGAAGCTCAGTTCAGGAATGCTTTCCACCTAGGATAGTGAAGGGAAGGAACTCATTCGGCCCTAGAATGCTTTCCACCTACGACCTTATCATGCTTGAGAAATCCCCCTGTAACAAAATTTTCCTATAGTGAAAATTCCACTTCCCGAGTGCGTATGGGTTTCAATCAATCCTACCGCCTTCCTCGATATCGCCATCACACCGGTCCCAAGTACTATCAATTCGGCTATTCGCCTTGGGTATCGCTTATCACAGCTGGTCCCAAGTACAACCATTCTACTATTTGCCTTGGGTATCGCTTATCACAGCTGGTCCCAAGTGTTCTCAATCTGGCCATTTTCGCCTTGGGTATCGCTTATCACAGCTGGTCTCAAGTACAACCATTCGACTATTCGCCTTGGGTATCACTTATCATAGTTGGTCCCAAGTGCTCTCAATCCGACAGTTTTCTCCTTGGGTATCGCTCATCGCAGTTGATCCCAAGTACAGTCATTTGACAATTCGCCTTGGGTATCGCTTATCACAGTTGGTCCCAAGTATTATCAATTCAGCTATTCGCCTTAGGTATCGCTTATCACAGCTGGTCCGAAGTACTCTCAATTTGCCTATTCACCTTGGGTATTGCTTATCATAGCTGGTCCCAAGTACTCTCAATTCGGTTATTCTCCTTGAGTATCGCTTATAACAACCAGCCCCAAGTGTTAGCCATTCGGCCATTCCCCATGGATGTCGCTTATGTTTCCCCTGCACCGCCCACCACAAATGATCTGAAGTCGTTGTCGTACGACCTTTCTCCAAATATTGCTCACGGCAACTCATTCGACCTTCGGTCTCTTCTGCTGATCATCCTTCCGGCCGAGCCTCTTATTATTTAAGGTGCGCTCAAAGTTATATTACAGATATAATTATATGTTAGGAGATTTTTCTTTAGCCGATTAGACAAAGGCATTTCTTTTTAGGAAATGGATTCCTTCATACAAAAAGAGGCCACTGGGGCTACAAAATCTTTTGCTAAAAACAAAACAAACAACAAAAGGATAAAAAAACTAAGTTAAACTACTGAGGAGGCCCCCCTAGCGCCGAATCTGGCGTCTCATCAATAAGACATTGCAGATCTAGGAACTCGGCTGAGGCCCCTTCAGGGGGGTATCCGACCTCCTTAAAGTGCTGGGTAGACCCCTCGTATCCTATCTCTATGAGGTCCAAGATGCGACCTCCTACGATATCAGTGAACTCCTCGGAAGCCAAGAATGCCTTCTTCCGTTTCTCCCACCGGCCCTCCTCGCCTGCCCAGTATGATATCAACTCCTCTTTGGCCTTCTCGGCCCGATTTGATAGCTCGTCTCAGCGTTTGGCCTCGTACTATGCCTGAGCAGCTCTGATCTGCTCAGCTTGCAGCAATCGAGCCTCCGCTTCCTGGACCCGGGCTTTGTATTCCTCCACTTCTGCGACCTTCGCCTTTAGGGCCTCCATCCTGGCTTCTTGAAGCTCTATCTCCTGCGCCTTCAGCTGGAGATCGTCCTCGAATCGGACGACCCTGGCCTTGAAGATGGTCGCCTCAGACTGGGCCAGGCCGAGCTCCACCTCCTTGTCCCAGAGTTGGGTCTTCAGACCTGTCATTTGTGCCTGCATTTGCTGGAAGGTCGTGGTCATGGGAGGCAGGCGAGCCATCAACTCCAGATGGTAGCCCCAAAACTACAAAGAAGAAAGTTAGCCGAATTAATACAACTTAATCACAAAAAGCTAAAAGAATACTGATATGAAACAACTTACCTTGACAAGATAAATATTCATCTCATCACTAATCGTCGGAATGGATTTTCCTTTGGCCGAGTCGCCAAAAGCGTCCCGGATCTCTTGAAGGAGGCCCCGGGACGGTCTCCCTTGACCTGGTTGCGGCCGGCCGGATACCTCCGGTATGGGTCTTGGACTGCACAGTCGGGAGGAAGAAGGTCCTTCTGGTGGTGGGGGGTCCCTCGGACACTCCTCCCGCGGGGGCTCTGGGGCGCCCAGCCTTGTACCGCTAGGTCCCTCCCCACTAGGCCCAGCCAAATGCCGAGGACTTGGGTGGGGGGAGGTGTGTTGAGAAGAACTCCCTTTTGCGGAGGAGAGCACCATGCGACTTTTCTTGCGCTGCCTCTGCTGCTCTTCCGAATCCCCCGAACTTATCACCTCGGCCACAATGGAGGACCGAGGTGGAGGGGGAATATCTGAGCCTCCCTCCTCGGGCGTGTCGGAGGCAACACCCTCAGGAGGGATTATTTAGGCCCTCTTCCACTTCAGCTTTTTGCTAATAGAGACCCGAATCATGACTTCAGTTGTCATGTGAAAAGAAAACAAGTTAGAAAACAAAAATAAAACAAAGAAAGGAAGACGAAATCAAAGTTCTCTTTACCTAAGGAGCCACTCAGCTTCGCCTCTATCAGACTTATGTTGAAATGATGTAAAAGTCCCTCCTCTAGTAGGACGTTCACATCAAACCTCAGGGCGAGTAGAACTGAGGCTATCTCTTGATAAGTGGAGGACTTTCTGAAAGACTGAATGGAAGGAGAGGGTGGCAGCTCGAGCTGCCATCCGGTCGGCCAAAGAAAGGGTGACTCGGGACGGACGTACACAAACTTGGATTTCCAATGTTTGTGGGAGGTAATCAGGTTCGACAAGAACTTTACTTCTTGCCGAGCCGAGAAGAAGAAGACACCGACTTCTTTCTTCTTGGGGAAGAAACAAGAATGGAAAGCCTCGGCAGAGAGGGGAAGGTGGTAAAATAAAAAGATAACGATGAAGCCATTGATGATACTAAAGGCGTTGGGAGCTAGTTGATTGAGGAATATCCTAAAATAGGTGGATATCTCAGCGAAGAAAGGGTGGAGAGGAAATCGGAGACCAGCCGGCAATTGGTCAAGGAAGAAGATGGTAAATTCGGCGGGGGGTTCATGAGGTCGCTGGTCCCTTTGAGGAGCTCGAAGCCTATACGAGTTGGGAATGTGGAAGGCAGCCCGAGCCTCGGAGCGAACCTCCGAGTCGACGGTGCTACGGGTCCTCAAATACCAGAGATCGGTATTTGGGGCCATAGAGCAGAAAAGGAAATCGCAGAAAGAGGTACGGGGCAGGAGACTTACTAGTTGAACGGCGCCGGAGAAGAAGAGGAGAAGGGTTGAAAAATCGATGGAGAAAGAAGCGAGAGGAGCGGCGAACGGGAAAATGACAAAGGAAGGGGGACAGAAGGTTACTTATAGCGGCGTCGCGACGTTTCCCCTTCCGAAGTTTTGCTCTCGTGACACGTGGCGTAGCAGGGGAAATCCTAGGAAAACGGAACAATCATAATCGAATCGTCACATTAATGAGCCTTAATGAATACGTCCAAAAGCGAGATTTTCTCTATTCCCGAAAAGCCCATACCAAGCGCCACCTCCCATGCCTCATTAAGGAGATAGAGGGAGAAGTCATGGTCTAACCAGACCAGTCTAGTCAGTCAAGCTACGCCTATCCTTCGACTAGACTCGGAGGGGGATGCTTATGATATCGAGTAAAATTAAACTATGACTAGGCAAACAAATTGAACCTACCACGTCATCTAGCACATGATAGGCGACAGCCCGGACGTCTATCATGCAGAATGCCCCGTGTCTCGACCCGGATCTCTGTCATGTCGGATGCCCCGCATCTCGGCTCGAATTTCTATCATGTCGGACGCCCTGCGTCTCGACCCGGACTTCTATCATGCCTAACGCCCCGTGTCTCGGCTCGTATTCCCATTATGCTGAGGGTTTCTTGCTTCATCCGTTTTGTCTCTCGGCAAGGACACGTCATCTCTGACGCACCATTTCTCCGTATAATCTATTTTATTACAAGTTGTCTTATTTGCAAGGGGAAGCGTTTATTTCATATCCACAAGCTGACTTGGCAATCCTCATCATCATCTCTCCCCGAAAAAAAGGCAAATTCCTTTGACAGGGTCCAAATGAATATTTGCGGCATTAATTAGGATTTGCCTCCTATCAACCGCATGACATGTATTAATTGCAACTCATGCGCAAAAGCAGATTCTTCCGTTGGGTTTCAGAAGATTGGTTGCGGCATTAATTAGGATTTGCCTCCTATCAACCGTGCGATGTACATTAACTACAACCCATGCGCTTGATACAATTCAGAGGGTAATGATCGCGACGTATGACTCCCTGAGGTCATATCACTTCCGCTGGTAGAACCTATCAATGAGAGAATTCCCCCTCTATATATATGACTTTCCCTGAGAAGAGGAGGTAAGCTCTCACATCCTGAACTCCATTATTTTCAGTTTCTCCTCGCATCTTCAATCTAATTCCCTGCCTTGAGCGTCGGAGGGGCGTTGCTGAGATCCCTCTCGACGCCCTTAACCGTTTGCCGCTGTGCAGGATCTCCATTCGGCCCGACCCTCACCATCCGGCTTGGTCATCCGGTGAAGCCGCATTCCAGCTACACCGAACTGTTCTCTCATATAATCTCTCCACACTCTAACTGTTGATCCTTGCCGTCTTCGCCACTTGGACATCTCACCATCATTGTCTCAACAGACAATATTATTATATTAGACGATATAATTATTAAAAAAAATTAAAAAAATTATCAATGGCATTAAAGTTTTTATTTCTAATTGCTTAATTCAAGTTAAAAGATTTCGTGCGATTACAATATTTTTTGAAATTAAAAATATATATTTTAAAATGGGTATATATTTTGCTTTTGATATTCTTCAAGTATATATAAATTACATACTTCATACAACATATATAGTACGTGATAAAATATGATAATATTCGGGGGTGAAACTAAAATGTTAATTTGGATATAATATAATATATTTAATAAAATAATAAAAAAAATAAAAAAAATTACTATATAAATTTAAATAAAATAAAAATGAAAAAAAAATCTTTATCCAATGTGGACAGTTGCTCACACTGAACATGGGTAAGCTGTCCCTGATAATATTCATATCAAATATTTTTCATGACAAATCTTTCAGCTTGATAAATTATGAAGAACTTTGTTCTAACAGTGCGATCCTTTTGAATAAGAGAGATCATAAGTTTATCGTGACATTTTGCACTATTAAAAATTAATTTTCTCACGGTATGAAAAATATATTTGTGGAGTTAATGATTATAGTTTATATTTTCATCAAGCACTATTAAGTTTTGTTCTTCAAATGTTTTTTCTTATAGAATTATAAATTTATAATTTATAAATTACCACAAAAACAATGTGGTAAAAACTTCTGGTGCAGACACAAATAGCCACTAACTCTGACTTTGGCCCAGGCATCCGATCCGCATGCTCCTTTTCATGCGCAGATTCTTGTCGGTGGAGGCAGCATCACGTGGCCGCCGGCCGTAGCTAGTGTCCGTGGATATCCACGCACCTGACCATTTCTGATCCTGGCTATAAAAAGAAAACTGGCAGGCGGCGGCGGCGGCGTTGGCGGCCGCCGTATTCTTGGATTGCATGCGGAGAGTCACGGCGTCAGGAATGCGATATCTTTTACAATTACAGTGACTTTTTGAGTTGAAACGTGAAAGAAAAGCTGCGTGCGCCAACTGGGCGAGTGGCCATGGCAATTTATTTTCTGATTGCTTGTCTCATATCTGATCATGTTTTATATGTGAATGGAAGATTTATAGAAATATAAAATAGCCAAAATTAAAAGGCATCCTTTATATATGTTATAATTAAAAAAGGTACTTCTATTTTGATGCTCCATCAACTATATTATATATTTATATCCATTATGCCGTTCTCTCTCCTAGTTTATTATGTAAGAAACCTGTTTATATAGGGTGAGTATATATTGTTGCCCATTTATCACCAAAATGCAAAACCAAATGAATTATTAAATGCATCACTCAAAGTGTTAAATTGCAATAAAAATAATACTAATGTTTCTTAATGTAGTTCGAAGACTCCACACCTATAATTGTAGCTAGTGGTAATGATAGTAAAATGACTCTATACGCAATCATATTGTAAAAAAAAATCACCATAAAAGATAATTATATATTATATCAATATTATTATTATTATTATTATTATTATTTTTGAGTTTGTATGATTGGTAGATCGTAGTAAAATATCATAACAACTTTACTCTTTTAGTAATAGATAAAAAAGAATGTGACATGATCCTAAAGTATGTAATATTCTAGAAAAGGACCTTGGTGATTGTGATATAAAGACTAGAATATCTACTTAATGACACAAGTAATATTGTTGGATTGAGATAAATGTTAGAGGGAGAGGGATGAATAACATAATTAAAAAATTTACTTAAAAACCTTTTATTAGAATTTTAAATAAAATGGGTTTTTTAAATATGCATCAAAAAGAAATAATTTTCAAAAGATTTTGTAAAGACTTAATTTGAAGAGAGAATTTGAAAACCATGATAAGTTAATTTAGTATAAGAAATATGAAAATGTTACTTTTAGAAAACTTGCCTCATATTAATATTTGAATAAATCATGCAAGCAAGCAAATAATATAGAAGCCTAAGCGTAGTAAAGGAAAAAAAAAAATGGTATAGTTGTTTTATGTGTTTCAAAGCCCTTATTCCACTATCTATGAACTTGTAAGATGAGTTGTCCTTCGAAAATCATTATATATATATGAATGTTATCTCACATAATTTATCCGTAAGCATCTCCATTATTCATCGTCTGATCCCCTAGAATTCAAAGATTGGATCATAGTGCTTATCCGATCGAACAGTGAATAATGGAGGCGCATACGGATGAAAACTTGCATCATATGAATATTTGAATAAATCATGCAAGCAAACAAATAATATAGATGCCTAAGATGTTAGGACGGGTGATAACGCTAGAGGGGGGGTGAATAACATTTTGAAAAACAATCTAAATTTATGCAGCGGAAATACTAAAAAGAACAACACAACCAAAACAGACAGAACAACAAGAAACCAAACACAAGTGACACAGTCGATTTTTACTTGGTTCACAGCTCTCTCCTAGAGCTGCTAATCCAAGGTTTACCATTAACTTTCTCCTTTTCGAAGCTAACCTTCGGGGGTGGAGAAACCTCTTAAAGCTTTTACAGTTCACATATTCAAAGGATTTCAATTAAGTACTGGAATCTAAATGAAAATAACTTTACAGAATTTCTCCTTAAGCTCCTGACTGTATAGATGATGATGAGTAGATTGTCAGGTTACGAGAGAAAGTAGAGAATCTGTTCAGGTTTTCGGAAGCAGGGAAATTGGATGCAGATCAAAGCCTTCAGTGTTCAGTCGCAGTCATATCACAGTGATTGAGCGCAGAGATCTTAGATTCGTAAAGGCACCACCAGAGCAGATCAGTCGTTCACACAAATCTCCAAAAAAAACTTGTAGAAAACGAACCAAAAAAGAAGAAAAACCTATCGCCTATTTTTTTTTTTTGCGCGAAACTGTAGGATATTTGAGGCCGCTAGAGGAGGGGTGAATAGCGTCGTGCTAAGCGTGATGGAATTCGTTCGCGTGTCGTCTCTACAAATTTCGTTAGCGCAGCGAAAAATAGATAATAATGACAATAACGAAATGAACAATCACACACGAACACGAGTATGTAACGTGGTTCGGAACCGCACGGTTCCTACTCTACGGATCAAGCTCTACGAGCTCTAGTGATGCACACGCAACCACTAATAAACACTCCTTCTCGGAACAATCCGGAGGCAGAGAAACCTCGTACAATATGATTACAACAATAATCAAAATGCTACAAGCAAATACAATGAAATACAAAGCAATACAAGTAAAGAAACTACTTTACAAATGCCTTTGGATCGCTTGCTTGTTGATTGCTTGAATCGTGATTGAAGACCCCGATTTACAACAGAAAATCGCCTCAAGACGTCCAAGAAATCGCATGGTTTTACCTCCATCACGAGTTCCTTATAAAGCTTTAACCTGTGTTGGAAAAAGTTGATCAGTCGACTGATCGGGACCATCAGTCGACTGATGCCACTATTGTCGTGAGACAACGACTAGATCCACGCTGGATAAGTCCAACGGATCCATCATCAGTCGACTGATCATACCCATTAGTCGACTGATGGAGTCTTCAATCGACCAGTCGAGTCTCGACTCCATTCTGTGGCCAATTTCTCGAGCACCAGTCAACTGATCACACGATCAGTCGACTGCCCGAGCCATTAGTCGACTGCCCACCTTTGGCAATCGACTGCTAGGCCACTTTCCGCAGTCAAACCCTAGTTGATCAAATCACCACTGATCGCCACATGAACATGAGGTTTTAGCCCAAGTATGGTTCCCTCATACTTGCTAGACCACCCTTAGCCTAGACCTAAGCCTCCTAGCCACCTCCATCAGCCTCACGCCTCTCGGATCCCTCCAAGTCATCCATGACTTTTTCATCCATCGCGTTAGCCTTCAGGTGCTTCCATCGGCTATGTCATGCTAACGGTGTCTACACCACCAAGGCACATTGGACTTACGCCGCCAAGACTCCGCTTGGACTTTACGCCGCCAACCATTGGACTTATGCTGCCAAGACTTCACCCTTGGACTTTACGCCGCCAATATTCCCCTTGGACTTCTCAAATGCCAAGACTCAAGCTTGGACTTTCCCTTGCCAACCCATGTTGGACTTTCCATGCCAAGATCCATGCTTGGACTTTCCCTTGCCAACCCATGTTGGACTTTTCATGCCAAGACCCAAGCTTAGACTTTCCCTTGCCAACCCATGTTGGACTTTTCATGCCAAGACCCAAGCTTGGACTTTCCCAAATGCCAAGTGTCCCACTTGGACTTCCCTTTCCAACTCATGTTGGACTTTCCATTGCCAAGACCCATGCTTGGACTTTACCATGTTTGACAAAAACCAAACAAACCATTGAGTTAGAACACTAACTCAAATCCCTTACCAATTATCCCAAATTGGTAATCTTATCTTTCTCCAACACATTCTCCCCCAAACATTCTACCCCTTTTTGACTAACATCAAAAAGGTTTTCTCTCCAAGGAGGTCAATGTCTCATGTCCCAATGAAATCTTACAATCTCCCCCTTTGTCAAAAAATACCTAGGATGCCTACCATCTTCCTAGTGATAAGTCTCATATCATTCAAGAGAGACAAACCTATTCACTCTCTCAATTTCCAAATTGGGTCTCTCAAAAACCCATCAATTTTACCAATTGATGTCATTTTTCCCATAACTTCTCCTCTTTAAGGAGAAAAACACATCCATCATCCTAAGATGGATACCTCCCCCTAAAGTCTTGCTCCCCCTTAACCATTGCACCAACAATGTCCTTGAGAAGTCCCTAAACCAATAGGAACTCTAAACCATCAAAATTAAGGTTAGAAATTCAACATTGAACTTTCCAACACCTTAAAATTGATATAAACCCTAAACAACTCTCCTAATCCATATCCAATGGATTTTCACCCTTTATAATGCTTCCCAAAGCATATCCTAGGTTAGAGTGGTTAGGATGAACACGGCTAACCAAACCTAGTTTTCCAATGAGTGATTCAGATATCACGATCGACACTCATTAGTCGATCACCGCCACCTATAAGGCTGATCGATAATCAAAATCTCAATTTTCAGTTATCAGAAACGAATTTTGGAAAATCATAAGTAATTCTACGTATATAAAAAAATCACGAAATTTGATACGTATATTACTTATAGTCAATACAATGGATGAAAAATATTTGAAAATTATTTTATCCATGAAATACCGAAATTGATACAAAATTCAAAAGTGAAGAAAACTTCTAAGTTTTGGCTCACTTTGTATCAACTTCATCAATGGTGATTGCTATCAAAAGATAGACTTCACCAAGGTTTTTCAAAATGATTTTAAAATGTCTTCAAAAACTTATTTTGGATCATATTCCTTGGGCTCTAAGTACATGACTTGTACACAAGCTTTCCCAATGATCCACATTGAATTAAGATGAGTTTTGGTTCAACTAGATGCAAAAACTATGCACCTTGAACTCAACTCATATTCTAGCATCTCACATATATCTAAGGTGTATAAATACACATACATGTCAATGTGATGTGAGATGTGGGGTTTGGTTACCTTAATCTAAGGTTTCATGTATTTTTCTAGGCAACCCTACTTGATTCCCTTATAAATGGGACTCCAAGTCATGTCATTGTCCTTAAATCAATTTTCAATCAAGTTAATGCATGAATGTATGATCATGTCATAAATAATAGCAATATTAAAACATGGCCAATGATCATGATGTCATGGCATATGATAAAATCTAGAACACATGACATTTGCCTAAAAACTAAGCATACTCATGACATATAAATGATAGAAATAAGCATGATGTCATGACATGACATATGACAATCAAAGCATGGCATATAAAATACATAGATATAGTAATACCTAAATTTTAATATTAATTGCCATTTGATATAATTAAATATATTTTGCCATATTATCACTAATCTCCCAAATGTGCCAAAAACTCAAAATGACACACTAACCTCTAATCCTAAATTGTGTCAATTTGATCATTTTATCGACCTTCTCAAATAATATTGGCACCTCCTAAAATCTTTTAGGATCATAATTCAAATCTATTTCCAAGGTAACCATAACCTTAAAAATAACCTAAAGTGCCACCTTTGCCATGGTTGAGTTAACTACCCATCCAATCAAGGTTGACACACCTTAACCCTATCTAGCGTGAATCAATCACGCTCTTAGGAACCCAAAACCTATTTGAACTCCTAGGGTTAATTAGGTATTCCTTAGGGATAACCTCCCTAGATACCCTCCTAATGACCCTCTTAGGCTTGTTAGCCTTGGTCATTTGGGTCTTACCTAGGTTGACTCTAGGGGTAACTCCCCTTGCAACCTTCTTAGTGGCCACCCTAGGTTTCCTAGAAACCTTAGCTACTAGGCACAAACCATGGTTGCTCTTAGGGATAACTTCCTTAGTAACCTTAGTTTTCCTAGACCTAGTTTGTGTTCCATAGTCAAATGGAACACTATGATAAGCCACCTTAGGCTTAGGTTTGTGACCCAAACCTTGCTTGTCCTTGGTTGACTTTTGACTCTTAGGTCCTAAGTGTTGACTTTTGATCATTTGACTCTTTAAATTGGTTTTGTATGTTCCTAAGGGTCTTCTCAAGTTTTTCAAGCCTTGACCTCAAGACTTGGTTTTCAATCTCTAATTGCCCAATTTTAGAGTTTTGATTTAAACCATGGGCATAGGACTTCCTAGGCATATGCCTAGTCCATTTAGGGTTAAGACCTAGATGTTCTCCTATTTTCTTGATAGATTCCCTAGGTAAGATATTTTTAGGGACATTAGTCCCAAATTTCTCCTTACTCCTAAGGTTAACATTTTTAGCTCCTAAGCAAATATATCTATTATTCCTAGCATGCTTTTCATGAGCGATTGCAAGATTACTTAAGTTATTTCTAGCATGCTTTTTAACATTAAACCTAGAAGAATGAGCATTATTGAAATGATATACCTTAGGATTTGCCTTAGTAGCTCCCCCTACTTGTGATGGTCCTTCTTGGGTCTTTTTGCTCCCCCTAGGACATTGATTCCTATAATGTCCTTTTGAATTGCACTTGAAGCATATGATGTGCTCCTTGCCTTTAAGTGATGGGGAACCGGCATCCTTGACTTTTGGTGCCGGAGGATCTTTTCTAATCTTCTTTGGGCACTTGCTCTTGTAGTGGCCATGCTCCCTACACTCAAAACACATTATATGGATTTTATTTGAAATTAGAGTGTTTGAGTTACCTAGTTCGGTGGTGAGAGTCTCTTGAGCTTGTTCTTCCTCTCGACCGGATGTAGATGGTTCTTCTTGTTGCTCCGGTGTTGAGGATGCTCTAATCTCCTCTCCCTCAATCCTTGAGGTGGAGGTCTCCTCTTCTTCCACCGATCCGGAAGTTGATTCCTTCTCAACTTCCAAATCCTCACTCGCTTGTGAGGATGATGATTCATCTTTGGCCTCCTCTTCTTGAGCCGGTGATGGATCTTCATGGAGCTTGACCAATTCCCTCCAAAGCTCCTTGGCATCCATACAATCACCTAGGCTACACAAGAAATCATTAGGAATTAAATCAAAGATAAATTTGATTACCTTCTTATTTTTCTCGAATTGTTAGAGTTGCTCCTCACTCCATCTCTTCTTCTTGAGGAAACCACATTTTGGTCCTCTTGGATACTCAAATCCTTCCATTAATAAGGACCATTCCTCAAGGTCTCTCATCATCAAAAAATTTTCAATTCTCGCCTTCCAAGAATTGAAACCTTCTCGTCCATAAAAGACATACGGAATTGGGGTGTTGATATCCCATCCCAATCATCCTTGGACTTCCATCTTTCCCTCTAGCGTCTTGACTTCGGGTTGTTAATCCGTAGAAGAGCCCCGGGATCTGATACCAATTGTAGGATATTTGAGGCCACTAGAGGAGGGGTGAATAGCGTCGTGCTAAGCGTGATGGAATTCGTTCGCGTGTCGTCTCTAAAAATTTCGTTAGCGCAGCGGAAAATAGATAATAATGAAAATAATGAAATGGACAATCATACACGAACACGAGTATGTAACATGGTTCGGAACCGCACGGTTCCTACTCCACGGATCAAGCTCTACGAGCTCTAGTGATGCACACGCAACCACTAATAAACACTCCTTCTCGGAACAATCCGGAGGCGGAGAAACCTCGTACAATATGATTACAACAATAATCAAAATTCTACAAGCAAATACAATGAAATACAAAGCAATACAAGTAAAGAAACTACTTTACAAATGCCTTTGGATCGCTTGCTTGTTGATTGCTTGAATCGTGATTGAAGACCCTGATTTGCAATAGCAAATCGCCTCAAGACGTCCAAGAAATCACATGGTTTTACCTCCATCATGAGCTCCTTATAAAGCTTTAACCTGTGCTGGAAAAAGTCGATCAGTCGACTGATCGGGACCATCAGTCGACTGATGCCACTGTTGTCGTGAGACAACGGCTAGATCCACACTGGATAAGTCCAACGGATCCATCATCAGTCGACTGATCATACCCATCAGTCGACTGATGGAGTCTTCACTCGACTAGTCGAGTCTCAACTCCATTATGTGGCCATTTTCTCGAGCACCACGATCGATCACACGATCTGACCGCCCACCGCAATGATCGCTAGGCCACTTCTCGCAAACCCTAGTTGATCACCAATGACCGCCACATGACACTGGGCCGACCGCACACCTCAAACATGAGGTTTTAGCCTAAGTATGCTTCCCCCATACTTGCTAGACCACCCTTAGCCTAGACCTAAGCCTTCTAGCCACCTCCATCAGCCTCACGCCTCTTGGATCCCTCCAAGTCATCCATGACTTGTTCATCCATTGCGCTAGCCTTCAAGTCCTTCCATCGGCTATGTCATGCTAACGGTGTCTACACCGCCAAGGCACATTGGACTTGCGCCGCCAAGACTCCGCTTGGACTTTACGCCACCAACCATTGAACTTATGCTGCCAAGACTTCACCCTTAGACTTTATGCCGCCAATATTCCCCTTGGACTTCTCAAATGACAAGACTCAAGCTTGGACTTTCCCTTGCCAACCCATGTTGGACTTTCCATGCCAAGATCCATGCTTGGACTTTCCCTTGCCAACCCATGTTGGACTTTTCATGCCAAGACCCAAGCTTGGACTTTCCCTTGCCAACCCATGTTGGACTTTTCATGCCAAGACCCAAGCTTGGACTTTCCCAAATGCCAAGTGTCCCACTTGGACTTCCCTTGCCAACTCATGTTGGACTTTCCATTGCCAAGACCCATGCTTGGACTTTACAATGACAATTACATTGTCATATATTTTTGTCGAACATCAAAACATCACTCGAGTCAAACTCGTGTCCTGGTCAAGCGTGACCTGGGCCGATTGTACCAACAGAAACCATATAAAATAGCGATCATTCGGCCAAGCTCTCTTCTCGAACGACCACCTAGGCCCGGAAGCTCGGATCCGCTGTGAGAAGCATTCTCGTTCATAGGATTGTGATTGTCGTTTGAAACCTGCGAGTAGAAATCATCCACGCATCGAAACGAAGAGGTTTTCTCGCTGGAATCGTGACTCCGCTTCCCAGCAGTCGAGGCGGTAGTCGAGCCTACCTCGCGTCTGAGCAGTTTTTCTGAAGGCCAGTCGAGATGCTGGCTCGACTGATCATATTAAATGCCGAGGTTTCCTTTGCTGCAGTCGAGGCACCAGTCGAAGCTCACTCGCTTCTGTCCGTAGCTGTTGACGACCAGTCGAGGCGCCACCTCGGTTGCACTAACCGAAGCACCGATCGAGTCAGCCCTGCATCTGCCAGCTTCTGCTAGAGGCCAGTCGAGGTGCTGCCTCGACTGCTCAGTAGGAAGAGCCTTCACTGTACAAGTGTACGATACACTTGCTCTAGTTCTCGGCTCTTCTGGGCAGTGAACTTCAGAGTTAATGCCCGACCACTATATACCCTAAGCTGGCGACGAAAGGCTTTGTCCGAGAACAAACACCTTCTCAAAATTGTGCTCAGAGTTAATAAGTACGATAAGGGCAACAGTTGAGGTGTCAACTCAATATTATCCTTAGACCCAACGTTTCAGTCAACTCTAAGACTGAAACACGCCTAGTAAAGACTCTACCCCATAGACTCTTTACTTGCCAAAACTCCGACCATCAGCCATTCTTGGTCTTTTCACCTTGCCACACCCGCAAGGACTTTCCTGCCAAGGAATCATCCTTCTTGGACTTTTCACCTTGCCACTTCTGCAAGGAATTTCTGCCTGCCAAGGAATTGCCCTTCTTGGACTTTTCACCAAGGTTCCACCCTTGGATTTCTCATTCGCCAAGGAATTACCCATCTTAGACATTTCACCTTGCCACTTTTGCAAGGAATTTTCCTTCACCAAGGCACTTGGATTTCTCACACCAAGATTCACCCTTGGATTTTTCTTTCACCAAAGAACTTGGATTTCTCACACCAAGATTCACCCTTGGATTTTTCTTTCACCAAAGCACTTGGATTTCTCACACCAAGATTTACCCTTTGGATTTATCTTTCACCAAAGCACTTCCTAAACCTTTGTCAAACACCAAAACATAACTTAGAACAATAGCTCCAACAGTCTCCCCTTTTTGATGTTTGACAACCCGTTTAAGTTTAGGTCACTACTAGTAAAAACAATCAAAGTCACTTTACTCACAGATCTAAGATTAGGTTAAATCTGAGATCACAGATAATAGTCATACACACACCTAAACCACACCTAAACTATAAACTTTCTCTCCCCCTTTGGCAAACACCAAAAAAAGGGTTAGTTAAATCAGAGATATTGGATCAATTCAGGGTAAATCAAGTAATCAGGTGTTAGTTAAATTGGATATAGATCAAATTAGGTAAATCAAGTGATCAGGTGTTAGTTAAATTAGATATAGATCAGATTAGGTAAATCAAGTGTTAATTAAATTCAATATAGATCAGATTAGGTAAATCAAGTGATTAGGTGTTAGTTAAATTGGATATAGATCAGATTAGGTAAATCAGATCAGGGTAAATCAAAGATTAGAATGGTAAGTCAGAGATTAGAGATCAGATTATGGTAAATTCAAGAGAGATCACAGATTCTTGCATCTAACCTATAAATATTTTCTCCTTCCCCTTTGACACCCCACTGAAAGTGGTTTTGTAAAAGTTAGATTTGGGATTTAGATATTAAACCAGTTCATTAGGTCACTGACGTTGACTGATATTAGGTAAATCAAGGATATCAGTTCAGATTAGATGATAAATCAAAGATATCAGCTCAGGTTAAATAAATTCATGATAAATTAGCTCAAGTTAGATCAGAGTAATTAGATGTAGGTTAGATGATAGTAAATCAGAAATAGGTCAGATGATAGTAAACTCCCCTTCAAAATTATCTTCCCTCATTCTCCTCCTTGATCCACTTTAAATTTCGAAATCACCTACCTACATAATCATATTCCATTGTAAGATTACCCTTGTAAAGCTTTTCAAACATTCTCTAGCATCAGAAGTGGTAGACCAACCTTAAGTGATCAAAACAGACAAGGTAATATCGAATGACAGATCCAGTCGAGGCACTAGTCGAGGTCTACTTGCATCTGTGAGCTTCGTGTTTAAGGCACACAGGGTATCAGTCGAAGTCCTAGTCGACTCTGACTCTATTCCGTTCGACAGATTTGATATCAGTAGAGGTTGCGCCTCAACTATCATTTAATCGAAACCAGTCTGAATCTTTAAACCAGACTGGATTTTAACTGTCCTGAAATTAAACCGCCCTGGAAACTGCCCTGAAATTTTAAATTGCCCTGGAATTAAACCAGTCTGAAATCTAATCTGCCCTGGAATTAAACTGGCCTAGAATTTAAAATTGGCCTGGAATTTAAACAGGCTTAGAATTT
The DNA here is from genome assembly GCA_025175895.1 of Wurfbainia villosa. Classification (NCBI taxonomy): domain Eukaryota; kingdom Viridiplantae; phylum Streptophyta; class Magnoliopsida; order Zingiberales; family Zingiberaceae; genus Wurfbainia; species Wurfbainia villosa. The sequence continues at coordinate 13,142,741 of CM046007.1, read as the reverse complement.
AAACCGGCCTGGAATTTAAAACCAGCCTGGAATTAAACTGGCCTGGATGGGATTTTGGAAAACTGGTCTGTACTTTCGAAAAACTTATCTGAATTTTCAAAAACTTGTCTGGATTGTCAAGAACTGTCTGTATTGTGAAAAATTGGTCTGAATTTTCAAAAATTGGCCTGGATTGTCGAGAACTGGTCTGTATTGTGAAAAACTGGTCTGAATTGTGGAAAACTAGTCTGGATTTTGGAAAACTAGTATGAATTTTGGAAAACTAGTTTGAATTTTGGAAAACTAGTCTGAAATTTCGAAAACAGGTCTGGATTTTCAAAAATTGGTGACAGAAACCACTAAAAGAACCAAATAGTGTTCGGCTAGCACTTAAACTGGTCATTGAATTGTCCAATTGAGGCACTGGTCGAGCGCACCTCGATTCTGTTCGTTGATGGTTGCAACCGAGGGTGCTAGTCGAGTCAGTACCTCGACTGGTTTTTGATAACTGATTTGCTCAGTTTTTCAGATGAACTTCAGAAATTCGTATCTAATTCTAGAAATTTTTAAAAAAATCTTGAAATTTTACGTACTGAATTTGAAAGTCATGCTCTTCCACAGAAAAATCTGTGAAAAATACACGACCTAATATTTCCACAGATTGATACAATTTCTAAAAATCTGAAACTTAAGCCTTTCTTGTGACTCATTCCAGTTGTATCACTAACTTCAACAGTGATCTATACACTAATATGTGATTGACCATAGTGAAGATAACATCCTTTTAAAGCGATTTAAGACTATTATTTAGGTTTACACTTGTCTTAAGTGATCTTAAATAATTTTACTTGGTTGGAATGCGATACAAGTTCTACTTATTTCACTTTTTATGGTAATTTTGTCCTTATGATCAGTGAGGGTTTATTACTTACTCAGTATCACACATCCCTAACACCCTTCATTTCTTAAGGATGATCTAGTCCTCACCCCTTGTTGAAGATCTTATCCTGGGAATGACTAGAGATTTGTCCTAATGGATCTTGGTGCTTGAGATGTCTCAAGTACTTGATTGTTTGATACACCTTTAAGCAATGACCTTTGTAAACTAGACTTTTTTTCAACAAAATCAATCTTAACTCCCCCTACTTCAGTGTTTTCATGTAATCTAGCTTTCTTCAGTCCATATTAAACTCCGTAATCACTTCTAATGAATTTTTTCTTAATCTGAAGTCTTTTACCAGTAAAAATGTTTTAAGAAATAATATCCATGAATATCTAGAGAAATCATTTAAATATTACTAAACAATATTTACTACCATTTAATTGATTTAATAGTGCTACAATCAAATAGATCTAGATGTATTAAGTCTAAAGCTGTAGAGATACTTACAGAATCCTTGCTCTTGTGTGACATTTCATTAGCTTACCTTAGTGACAAGCATCACACTACCTGTACTTCTGAAGTTTAAGCAGTGGCAGTCTCCTTATCAAACCTTCTTCTAGTCAACAAACACTTTGACAGATATATTAGTAGCATTATCAAAAAGCACATGATATATATATATATATATATATATATATATATATATATATATATATATATATATATATATTTCCTTCTATCTTCTGACACAGTATCATTTTAGTTATTGTGTTTGGAGTATCCACTTTTAATATATTAGACTGATGGACACTCCCCCTCAACCGTTGCCTACTTGACATGGAAAATAGAGGTTTTAGGAACCCAAATCTTGGGTCCTTTAGCTTCCAAAATATATTTCCTAGGTATCCAAGCCTTAGATGTTTTAGTCTTCCTACTAGAATTCCTAGAGAATAATGAAATGAAGCTAATTTCTTGTTGTTTAGGTCTATAACCTATCCTAACTTTGTTATAAACAACTCGTTGTGAGTTTAGTATCATGTTCAGGGTCTGAGAGCTAGAGGTGAATTTCTCAAGTGTGCACTTGAGATCTTCTACCTGTGCATTCAGAGATTTGTTCTCATCTCTGAGTTTCTCAAAATGAGGAATGTTAGTACTGATTTCTACCACATGCTCCTTAAGGTTTTTTAATTGTCCTACTTCAGTTTTCAACAATTTAACCTTAAACTTGGTTTTCTCTAACATATCAGATAAATAAGCAATTGTTTTGTAACATTCTATAAGTTCAATAGAATTTACCTCCTCATCATCTGAAGACGATGATGTCGAATCTGAATCTCCATTTGTTCTTCTCCTTTCTGTTTCTGTCTCAGAATTCTCTAGAGCCATCAGGGCAGTGTTTTGACTGGTATTCTCCTCCTTGTCCTCTTCTGATGACCCAGATGAATGTTAGTGAAAGACCTAGAGCCAATCATGTGATTATTACTGTATGGACTTTATTGTATCATATTCCTATTTATAAAGGCATGGTTATTATATTTACTTGTATTGGTGCCAAATAAACTAAGTATATTAACGTCCTTGAGTAGAAGGTTCTTATCTATATCAATCGATTGGTTGAATTGATAATGAGATGATATAGACAACACTACTCTTAATCATTCCTAGTCAAGTATTAACATTCAGGGACAATGTTAATGCGTAGAGACTAGCATGTAGGTCAACTCGATGACTTGATCTCACAAGTCATGGATATGAGATATCAAGTTGACACATGGGTATGCATTGGAGAATGTATACTGAATGACCCGCCATGAGAAAATATCATGGATCGTTATATGAGTGTCATATACTTTCTCATGCGGCTATTAGTATGACTATTAGTCCTTAGACCTGAAGTCACCATGGTTCCCTACATAAGGAGTTGCATACTTTGGCTTCGTCAAATGTCACCCGTAAATGGGTGGACTATAAAGGCGATTACTGGGTATGTAACAAATTATGCGGAGGGATGTGAGTGATATAGATGGAATTTATCCCTCCTATATGACGGGAGTGACATCGTTATTCTTGATAGAGTGAGACCACAAAGTGCATGGCCATGCCCAAATGAGTCAATATGAGATATTGAGCTCATTTGATTAGAGTGAGTCTACTTGGAGTTCAAGATATAGATTGTACCGAGGATGACACGGTCTATGCCTCAATTGGTCAATCTAGATGTCATGGATAGAGGGACATTGTCACATATTGTGAGAGTCATAATTAGTAGTCACAAAGGTGATGTTGGAGGTCAACATTCTTGTAACTTAGTTAGCAATGATGTGTTGCTAGATACCGCTCATTGCTTATGTTCCTAAATCGGTTTAGGAGCATTGCCAACGTTACAAGAACCTATAGGATCACACATAAAGGGCAATTAGATGGAGATTAGGTTCATATGATGAACCATGAGGATTAGGTTCATGGGATGAACCAAATTGGATTAAGAGTAATCCAAATTAGACGAATTGAGTTAGACTCAATTTGATTCAAGTGTTGAATGAGTCTAATTTAGATTTGATTCATTGAGTCAATTTAAATTAATGAATAGAGATTCATTAAATCAAATTGACTTGAATAAAGTGGTTAGATTTGATCAACCATGGGAGATAAGAGGTCAAGTTTGACTTGACTTGAGAGGGAAGATGAATGGTCAATTTTGACTTGACCAATTGCCATGTCATGGTGCCATGGCATGGGGGCCGGCCAATGATGATGCTCCACATCATCATGGACTTGTCATGTGGTGCCACCTCATGAGGGAGACCAAGAGCCATTGGCTCTTGGAGTTACATGCATGCATGTAGCCCCCCAAGATATGGTGGCTAGCCACTTTATTCCATTAGATGGAATTCATTTTGTGAGTAACTCCATCTTCTTCTTCCTTGGATCTTCTTCCTCTCAAGCTCTCTCCCAATCCTCTACTTTGGCCAAAACTTCCAAGGGGTGCTAGCACACTCTAGGTTGTTTTTCTCCACCATTTGTCCATGTGGATACCAATAGAGGAGTGTACACTTGACACTCTTGAGTTCCGGTAAAGCATTTGGACGAGCAGGATAAGCGAGGGCGTCGCTACGAGGGTAATGCTCTCATCTTGTAGATCTAAGGTAGATTTAGGGTATTTAAATACATACATGTTTTATTTTTATATATCTTCGCATGGATCCGTGGCCGGGCTTCCGAGGTTTCCGCAATGCAAAAAGAGGAGTGCTAGCACACTCTAGGTTGTTTTTCTCCACCATTTGTCTGTGTGGATACCAATAGAGGAGTGTACACTTGATACTCTTGAGTTCTGGCAAAGCATTTGGATGAGCGGGATAAGCGAGGGCGTCACTACGAGGGTAATGCTCTCATCTTGTAGATCTAAGGTAGATCTAGGGTATTTAAACACATACATGTTTTATTTTTATATATCTTCGCACGTGTATGTGTTTCATATTTTTAGTTTTTGTATTAGATATAAAAATTATAGATTTTTAAGTTTCTATAAATTTCCTATTTTTATAGAATTTCTGGGTATTTTTCTCGAAGAGTCGAAGTAACAAGTGTTGGGACACTTGTAGGCTTCAACTGTCGAGAAAAACTCTCCGAAACGGCGAGTTCTCGCTTTAGGTTTTTGGGACAGCGACTTAAGTCACTGTAAGATCTAGTAGGTGTAGGAGATTGATTGGCCGGCTAGAGGGGGGTGAATAGCCCTTTATGTTTGGATGCCGGTATTTGCTCGTCTACAAAACTAATTAGCGCAAGCGGAAGACTAATAAAGACAAGCAAATAGAAATACAAGAAAACAAACGCTAACAAAGAATGTAACGTGGTTCACGGCTACGCCGCTAATCCACGGTCCCTGATTCGTCCTCGGTGAATCACTCCGTTAAACCACTCCACTAAATGGTCTCTCCTTTGCACCAAGCTAGGTGGAGGTAACCTTTACAAATCAAGCACACTCTTCTTACAAATAGAATGGAGTAAGAACAGGTAAGAAGAGTTTAGAGCTTGTGGGGCACTAGGAAGATTGTTTAGAGTATGAGCATTAGCCTCTCAAAGGCTTACACCCTCTCTTTTTATAGAGAGGGCTGTTTTCTTCCTGCTTGCCGCCATCACGATCGCCGCCTCGGCGCCGATCGCCACACTACAACGGCCTCCGAACACGCCGATCCCGACCGCTAGTCCAACGGAACTCTTGGCCGATCGATGGACCTCTATCACGATCGATGCCTCCGTAGTCGATCGCCTGCCGGCTACGAACGGTTCTCGCGGGTCCGAAACCCTATTGATCACCGATCGCCGCTTTTCAGCAGAATGATCGATGGTCTTGGCAATGATCGCCCACGATGGCACCGATCACGGCCACAATCCAACAGATACCACCGAACTCACTGATTAGAGCAATGATCCATGACATGGGCAATGACCGTGTCGAAAACTATCCGACACTCGCCAAATGGCCAAGTTTCACCTAAGAGCTACCCTTCCCGGTTACAATCGCCACTCATTTCTGAGTCCTCGCCGTTCTTCGTTCTCGCCACGCCCCTAAGCAAGATCAGCGACGGCTCGCAATGCTCCTTCGCCTCTTGCCTCAAGTCTACTTCCTCCGGCCACCTCCAAGCTTCTCGTCCGGCGGTCCCTCGGATGCTCCAAGCGCACGGCTTCCGCAAAGCTATCCTTCACCGACTCAAGGCACGAGTCATGAGATGTGAAACTCGCCACGGCTCCATGTGCGAATTACTAAGTTCTGCATGACTTCAACGCACATATCACATCAACATATCAAACTAACTTAAACCCTTTGCCACACCATCAAAACCATATTACGGCAAGAGATTGCCCTAACAATCTCCCCCTTTTTGATGTGTGGCAATCCGTTTAAGTTAGGTAAAAACATTTGATATAAATTCTAAGGTAAGAAAGCATGTAAAGATAAACATGATATAGCAACATGCAACTCCCCCTTAATCCATGAAACTCTCTATGCAAATTTTCTCCCCCTATCATATATTTTTCCTCCTAAAATATATTTCTTCCCCCTAAAATGATTAACTTAAACATAAATTATTTCTCCCCCTTTGACACTATCAAAAAGAATAACACTAAGTCATAAGCTCATGGCATCAAGTATAATGGAGGGAAAATATGACAAGTTGATTTAAAATTGGGTACCACTTGTTGATGGCATCAAGTATATTTCTACCACTTGTTGTAGGTTTACAAACTGAATTTAGCCTTCAATGTTCTGATTTACAGGCCACCAGTCGACTGCTATCAGTATGGCAGTCGACTGGCACAAAGGAATCCGAATTTTTGATTTTCTGGGCGAATTTCAGAAATGCATTATAAATTCCAGAAAATTCGAAAAATCATGAAATTTTGGGGAACATATTTCTTTTAAGTATATCTATCAATGAAAAATAGTTTTTCATGAAAACTCATTATATTTTCTTGTTTTTGCCAAAAATCCAAACACTTGAAAAACCACTAGTTTTTGAGCATGTTAGTATCCATTTTAACACCTAGTCTTGCTTTGAATTGTTCCAAAACATGAATACATAGATTTTAGATTAAGAAATTGTTTTGAAAACATATGAAATATCCAACCATGATCTTTGGGCAATATGTCTATGAATTAAAACATAAGCCTTCCCCATGATTGGTCTATTATTGCTATTTTGATACTTTAAATGACCATCTAAATGCCATAGGCATTAGTGGACATTTGTATCATCCTAACATCTCACTCATGCTAAGTTTTCAATCAAGGTAGCCTATGGTGAGTGTGAAATGCATCCTAGGGGGTATTTGTATATACTTAACCAATATATTCATGCAATTCTATCATGGTCAAGTATCATCCTAACAATTAACATGATCATAATGACATATATGAATGAATTGTACATTATGATCATGAAAAGCATGTTTTCATCAATTTATAACCATGCATTAGGTAATATGTGATGCTAAATAAGGTATTACCTAAAGCATGATTCAAACCTATTTCTCATGATAACGTGCCAAATTTCAAAAACATAAATCATGATTTAAAACATACATAGCAATTACATTAATCATCATGATTTAAGCATTATTACCTATTTATGGGTACGTTATCATCACCCAACACTATCTAAAAAATGTTGTCCCGTCATCCTAAGTCAACCAAAATATGATATAGGTCAATTCCATATGGTTGACTACCCTAGGGGTTTTCTAACCCTTAAGGATGGATTTTGGAACCCAAAATAAGTTCTTTCCTATTGGGTTCACTAAATATTCCTTGGGGATCCATTTTCTAGCTATTGCTTTCTTTTTATCTTGTCCCCTAGCTATTAGGCATTTATAGGCCTTTTCATTTTTCTTTTCTTTGTATCCTAGGCCTTTCTTGTTGAAACTAGCTCTTTGGCTCCCTAGGATCATATTTAAGGTGTTGGAGCCAATTGTGAATTTCTCTAGGGCTTTGGTTAAATAATCTACCTTTTTCCTTAAGGCCCTATTTTCATTTATGCATGCATCATTAACATTTAAAGGCATATAATCATGTGAGCATGCATCATCTAAGCTAGAAGAAATATTTTCATTTTCATTTAAGCATGCTTTTTCTAATTTTTGTTCTAGGTCCTTAATTTGATCTAGCATGCTTTTGTTTTTCTTCTTAGCTCTAAATAAATCTCTAGTTAAGCTAGAAATCATAGAAACTATTTTATTAGGTGAGAGGTTGGTTACCATAGTTTCCATGTCCTCTTCTTCTTTGGATGATGAGGATGATGTAGAAGCTCCCCCTTCATTTGAGCTCTCTCCTCTTGAGCTTGAACCTTCATTTTCGGAGGAAGAGCAATCCAAGTCATCAAAGGCCATCAAGGCCAAATTGGTGACAAAGGCATTCTCCTCTTCCGATGATGATGAAGAGGATGAGGAAGGATCATCCCATGTCTTGGCCTTGAATGCTTTGACCTTCCCCTTTTCTTTTGCCTTCTTTTCTTCTTCCTTTCTCTTGCTCCCCTTCTTCTTCTTCCTCTTCTCTTCTTTCTTTTTCTTCTCTTCTTTGCTTTTGTTTAGGAGGGGACAATTGCCCCTTATGTGCCCTTCTCCTTGGCAATTGTAGCATATGACCTTCCCCCTTGGTCTTCTATTCCTATCATAAGATTTATCAAATCTAAAATTCTTAAATGCACGTCTTACCTTCCTTACCATGTAGGCTTCTTCCGTGCTATCCATGGAGGAGGAGGAGGCTTCATCGGATGAGGAGGAGGGGACTTCTATCTTCTTCTTCCCCTTGTTTGCCATCAAGGCTACTCCTCTTGAGGGTTGAATTCTAGGCTCCTCTTGTATTCCTTCAAGCCTAGTTTCGTGAAGCTCCATGGTTGAAAAGAATTCCTCCAAGGTGCTCACTTCTAGGTTCTTGGAGATATAAAATGAGTCCACCATGGAGCTCCATTTTGAGGACCGGGGAAAGGCATCTATGGCCTTCATTACCATATCCCGGTTTGATAGCTTCTCACCTACACTTGTTAGCCCAATTAAAATTTCTTTAAACCTAGAGTGTAGTGAGGTTACCTTTTCTCCCTTTTCTAGTTTTATATTGGATAGTTGGGAGCGGAAGAGGTCTCTCCTTGCTAGCTTGGCCTCGGATGTGCCTTCATGGAGTTCTATAAGCTTCTCCCACATCTCTTTGGTGCTAGCACATTCTCCGATCTGGTTAATCTCTTGTTGGGGGAGCACATTGAAAAGATGATGTTTTGCCTTTGAGTTTGCAAGGTGCTCTTCCCTTTGCCTTTTGGTCCACCTAGATTTCTCTATTGGCTTCCCTTCTTCATCCCTAGGCAAAACGAAACCGGATTCCATTGTAATCATAATGTCAAAATCCATTTCGAAAAATACCTCCATTCGCTTTTTCCACCAAGCGAATTCTCCTTCAAACTTCGGAGGATGAATGTTGGAGCCGGCCATTTTGAAAATTGCTTGTTGTGGCGGTTAGTCCTCGACAAGATTTCCTTGGCTCTGATACCACTTGTAGGAGATCGATTGGCCGGCTAGAGGGGGGTGAATAGCCCTTTATGTTTGGATGCCGGTATTTGCTCGTCTACAAAACTAATTAGCGCAAGCGGAAGACTAATAAAGACAAGCAAATAGAAATACAAGAAAACAAACGCTAACAAAGAATGTAACGTGGTTCACGGCTACGCCGCTAATCCACGGTCCCTGATTCGTCCTCGGTGAATCACTCCGTTAAACCACTCCACTAAATGGTCTCTCCTTTGCACCAAGCTAGGTGGAGGTAACCTTTACAAATCAAGCACACTCTTCTTACAAATAGAATGGAGTAAGAACAGGTAAGAAGAGTTTAGAGCTTGTGGGACACTAGGAAGATTGTTTAGAGAATGAGCATTAGCCTCTCAAAGGCTTACACCCTCTCTTTTTATAGAGAGGGCTGTTTTCTTCCCGTTGGCCGCCACCAGTCGACTGCCGCCCTTGGCAGTCGACTGCCGTCACTATAACGGCCTCCGAACACGTCGGATCCCGACCGTTGTAGTCCAACGGAACTCTTGGCAGTCGATTGATGGACCTCATCACCGATCCGATGGACTCATCACGATCGATGCCTCCGTAGTCGATCGCTCGGCCACGAACGCTCGGCCGAAACCCTATTGATCACCGATCACGCTTTAGCGATCGATGGTCTTGGCAATGATCGCCCACGATGGCGGCGATCACCGCCACAATCCTCACCGATACCACCAAACTCACTCGATTAGAGCAATGATCATGACATGGCAATGACCGGTGTCGGTGTCGAAAACCTATCCGACACTTGGCCAAATGGCCAAGTTTCACCTAAGAGCTACCCTTCCCCGGGTTACAATCGCTCACTCTCATTTCTCGAAGTCCCTCGCCTTCGAAGTTCTCTTCGTTCTCGGCCACGTCCCTCGGCAGCATCAGGCGCACGGCTCTGCAATGCTCCTTCGCGTCTCTTGCCTCGAAGTCTACTTCCTCCGGCTTCACTCCAAGCTTCTCGTCCGGCGGTCCCTCGGATGCTCCAAGCGCACGGCTTCCGCAAAGCTATCCTTCACCGACTCAAGGCACGAGTCATGAGATGTGAAACTCGCCACGGCTCCATGTGCGAATTACTAAGTTCTGCACGACTTCAACGCATATATCACATCAACATATCAAACTAACTTAAACCCTTTGCCACACCATCAAAACCATATTACGGCAAGAGATTGCCCTAACAGTAGGGACACTCGCAAAGTTTATTTTTGCGAGTAGGGGCGCTGCCCCTATTCCCGAAAGGGGCCTTGTCCTGCGATCACGCCCGGAAATCGCTTAGCGGGACCGTTACGGAGAGGTGACTCATAAAATTGAAAAAAATAGGAAAAATTATAGAAATTTTCTGTAAAATATATAATTTAGTATTATGTATAATTCTGTGATGGTCATGGCCCAAGAACCCCAATATGATTGGATGATAATGTGTTGTAATTCATAATATGGCCTGCGTGTCGTTTTTGTGGTTGTGCTTGTTGTATAGGGTATGCGACCTGCGTGTCGTTCCTATTCTTTTTAAAATTCTAGTTGTAAATAGTTTTAGACTCGAATGTAACTCGAGTTTCATGTTTGTAATGTACAAAATGGAGCGGTGGAAGGTCCACTTCTAGACGGAGTTACGAGAAGGGTGCCGACGACACATGGCGGTCAAAGGAGGCGCTTGGAGAAGCCGCTAACCCTAGGTTGACCGTCCAATCTTCTCATTGGCTTGAGAAGATCATAGTAGGGCCATGACCTAATCACAATTAATTTATATATATGTATATATGTTGATATATATATATATATTTATGTTATGCTTGTATGTATGTGATGCATGCTAGTAGAATAATGCTTGTATGTATATGATGCATGCTAGGATATTTTTCTTGTATGTATATGATGCATGATAGAATAATGCTTGTATGTATGTGATGCATGCTAGTGTAGGATAATAAAGGCCTTAATGCATATATGATACACATTACGATTAGATTAGATCTTAATCGAATCAACTCGAAAATGCCTACCAAGTCCTTGATACCCATCACTACCTCGATCATTTGTAGTTGTTGAATCTGTCAAAACAGAGCAACGCATATTATCTTGGTAGTGTGCGGAGGGACAATCTTGGTCCCGCTTATCACGGCTTGGGTTAGAGTAAGCTCAATTAGATTGAGTAAAACTAGTTAACTCAATTGGATCGAGTAGAACTATAGGCATATTCCAACCGTTGGAAAGATAGGATAAGATCGCATTTACACTAAATCTTGGGTGATTTAGCCAAAGCTAACTCATGTTTTTTTTGTAAATGTGGGTCTTGATCCTATAAACAAGAGTTGCATAGAGATGTAATCGGTAATGTGTTACCCACCGATCATACTAAGTCTTGGGCGATTTAGCCAAAGCTAACTCAAGGCTTAGTATGATGTGGATCTTGTCCCACAGGAATTATAGCATATTTGTATGAATCTAGTAATGTGGTTTGACCACATCCATAACCCGATTCTACAAAAATTCTTATAATTCAGTGGGAGCATCATTTAATTAAAGACCTAATTAAATGATAAAAGGAATATGATATTAATTTTCTGCATTGTGTATGTTGTAGATTACCATGTCGACAAACATGAACACTCTCTCCTTGCGTTCTGTCCTTGAGAAGGACAAGCTCAATGGAGCAAATTTTCTAGACTGGTACAGGAACCTGAGAATCGTTCTCACCCAAGAAAGGAAATTGTACGTCCTGGAGCAACCCATTCCGGAGGCACCTCCTGCCACTACCTCGCGAGCTAACAAAGATGCTTACAAGAAGCATCAAGATGATGCATTAGATGTGTCATGTCTAATGCTCACGACCATGAACTCTGATCTTCAGAAGCAACACGAGTTGATGAATGCTTATGATATGGTTTAACATCTTCGTCAACTATATCAAGGACAAGCAAGACACGAGAGATATGAAGTCTCTAAGGCATTGTTTGAGTCCAAAATGCAAGATGGGACTCCCGTAGGTTCATATGTACTCAAGATGATTGGGTACGTAGAAAACCTACAGAGATTGGGATTCCCACTTGGCTAAGAGCTGGCCACTGACTTGATCTTACAGTCTTTGCCACAAAGCTACAATTAATTTGTCATGAATTACAACATGAATGAAATTGATAAGTCACTGCCTGAGATGCTCATCATGTTGAGAACTGCTGAGCTCAACCTTAAGAAGGGAAAAGCTAACTCCATTTTGATGGTGCAAAAGAAGAAAGGCAAGAGCAAGCCTAAAGGTAAGGGAAAGTCCCAAGCCAAGGGCAAAGGCAAAGAACTGAAACCCAAAGGAGGGGTGGCCAAAGAAGGGGCTTGCTTCCACTACAAAGAAGCTGGACACTGGAAGCGTAACTGCAAAGCATACTTGGAAGATCTGAAGAAGAAGAGAAGTGAGACTTCTACTTCAGGTATAAATGTTATAGAAGTCAATCTATCTATTTCTTCATCATGGGTATTAGATACCGGATGTGCATCTCACATTTGTACCAATGTGCAGGCGCTGAGAAATAGCAGGGTATTGACAAAGGGCGAGGTGGACCTACGAGTAAACAATGGAGCAAGGGTTGCTGCTATTGCTGTAGGAACTTATGATCTATCTCTGCCCTCTAGGCTTGTACTAGAATTAGATGAATGTTGTTATGTGTCTGCTTTAACTAAGCACATAATTTCGGTTTCTTGTTTGTACAAGAAAGGATTTATATTTATAATAAAGAACAAATATTGTTCATTTTATTTAAATGATATGTTCTATTGTAGTGCACCTCTAATGAACGAACTCTACTTTCTAGACTTAGAGAGCCCTATCTATAATATAAGTACCAAAAGGTTCAAGTCAAATGAGTTGAACCAAACCTATCTCTGGCATTGTCGCTTAGGTCACATAAATGAGTCGCTTATCTCATCTCCATAAGGATGGACTGCTAGACTCATTTGATTTTGAATCATATGAGACATGCAAGTCTTGACTTTTAGGCAAGATGACCAAGACTCCCTTTAGTGGACATAGCGAAAGAGCAACAGACTTGTTAGGACTTATACATAGTGATGTATGTGACCCTTTCAATGTTGCTGCTAGAGGTGGTTACAGGTACTTCATTACATTTACTGATGACTTCAGTAGATATGGTTATGTGTATCTCATGTCACATAAATCAGAATTCTTTGAAAAGTTCAAAGAATTCAAGAATGAAGTACAAAAACTAGCTTGGCAAGAGTATTAAGATACTTCGATCAGATCGAGGTGATGAATACCTTAGCCATGAGTTTCGTGACTATCTAGCTGAGTGTGAGATTCTATCCCAACTCACTCCTCCTGGAACACCACAGTGGAATGGTGTATCTGAAAGGAGGAATCATACCCTATTAGATATGGTACGATCTTCCTATATCCTTTTGGGGATATGTTTTATACACAGCAGCCTTCACACTTAACTGTATACCATCCAAGGCTGTGATAAAGACACCATATACGATATGGACAGGGAGAAATCCCAAGATGTCTTTCATGAGGATTTGGGGTTGTGAGGCTTACGTTCGACGTCAAGTCTCTGACAAACTGGGACCCAAATCCGATAAGTGTTATTTTGTTGGATATCCCAATGAGACTAAGGGATATTACTTCTACATTCTCAGTCAGCACAAAGTGTTTGTGGCAAAGATTGGAGTTTTTCTAGAAAGGGATTTTGCTTCTAGAAAAACTAGTGGGAGTACGTTCGATCTTGAAGAAATTCAAGAGAAGGACCATAGCACTGAGGCCTTGATGGAGGTTGAACAGGAACCACAAAGTGTTGTGGGTGATGAGATTGTTGCACAAAGAGTTGTAGAACAACCACCTATTCAGGTAGACTTACCTCTTTGCAGGTTTGATAGGGTACGTCGTCAGCCTGAGAGATACTCATTTCTCTTGTCTGACCGTGATGATGTTATGCTCATTGAGAATGAGGCTACCTCATATCAGGAAGCTGTGATGAGCCCAGACTCTGAGAAATGGCTAGAGGCCATGAGATCCGAGATGGAATCTATGTACACCAACCAAGTATGGATTTTGGTTGATCCACTTAAGGGGTCAAACCCATTGGGTGTAAGTGGGTCTTTAAGAGAAAGACTGACATGGATGGACTTACGCATACCTATAAGGGTTGATTGGTGGCTAAAGGTTTCAAGCAAATTCATGGTATTGACTATGATGAAACCTTTTCTCCAGTGGCGATGTTTAAGTCCATTTGGATCATGCTTGCTATTGCAGCATACCATGATTATGAGATCTGGCAGATGGATGTCAAAACCACATTTCTGAATGGAAACTTACTCGAGGATGTGTATATGACATAACCTGAGGGTTTTATAGATCCACAGCATACTGGGAAAGTATGCAAGCTGCAAAGGTCTATTTATGGGCTAAAGAAAGCTTCTCAGAGCTGGAATCTTCGATTAGATGATGCGATCAAACAGTTTGGTTTCATCAAGAATGAAGATGAACCCTGTGTCTACAAGAGGGTTAATGGGAACACAGTTGTCTTCCTTGTATTGTATGTGGATGACATACTACTCATTGGGAATGACATCCCTTTGCTACAATCTGTGAAGACTTGGTTGGGGACGTGCTTCTTAATGAAGGACTTAGGTGAAGTAGCCTGTATTCTAGGCATCAAGATCTATAGAGATAGATCTAAGAAATTGTTTGACCTAAGTCAGAGTACATATATTGACACGATATTACTACGGTTTGCCATGTAGAATTCCAAGAAGGGACTTCTGCCGATATCACATGGTGTGAGTCTTTCGAAGACTCAAAGTCCCTCTTCTAGAGAGGAGAGAGACTACATGGATAAGATCCCTTACGCATCTGCTATAGGATCTATCATGTACGCCATGCTGTGTACTCGTCCTGATGTCTCATATGCTTTGAGCATGACGAGTAGATACCAGTCAGATCTAGGTGAATGTCACTGGATAGCAATCAAGAATATTCTTAAGTACTTGAGAAGGACTAAAGAATATTTCTTGATATTTAGAGGCGATGAGGAGCTAGCTGTAAAGGGTTACAGCGATGCCAACTTCCAAACTGACCGGGATGATTATAGATCGCAGTCAGAGTTTGTGTTTTGCTTGAATGGTAGCGCTATGAATACCCACAGAGGCTAACATCGCAGATCCCTTGACCAAGGCTTTGGCACAGAAAAAGCATGATGGTCACACTAGGTCATTGGGTATTAGATACTACGGTGATTGACACTAGTGCTAGTGGGAGATTGTTAGTGAAAGCTCTAGAGCCAATCATGTGATGATTGTTGTATGAACTTTATTATATCATATTCCTATTTATAAAGGCATGGTTATTATATTTACTTGTATTGGTGCCAAATAAACTAAGTATAATAACGTCATTGAGTAGAAGGTTCTTATCTATATCAATCGATTGGTTGAATCGATAATGAGATGATATAGACAATACTACTCTTAATCATTCCTAGTCAAGTATTAACATTCAGGGATAATGTTAATGCGTAGAGACTAGCATGTAGGTCAACTCGATGACTTGATCTCACAAGTCATGGATATGAGATATCAAGTTGACACATGGGTATGCATTGGAGAATGTATACTGAATGACCTACCATGAGAAAGTATCATGGATTGTTATATGAGTGTCATATACTTTCTCATGTGGCTATTAGTATGACTATTAGTCCTTAGACCTAAAGTCACCATGGTTCCCTACATAAGGAGTTGCATACTTTGGCTTCGTCAAACATCACCCGTAAATGGGTGGACTATAAAGGCAATTACTGGGTATGTAACAAATTATACGGAGGGATGTGAGTGATGTAGATGAGATCTATCCCCCCTATATGACGGGAGTGACATGGTTATTCTTGATAGAGTGAGACCACGAAGTGCATGACCATGCCCAAATGAGTCAATATGAGATATTGAGCTCATTTGATTAGAGTGAGTCTACTTGGAGTTCAAGATATAGATTGTACTGAGGATGATACGGTCTATGCCTCAATTGGTCAATCTAGATGTCATGGATAGAGGGGAATTGTCACATATTGTGAGAGTCACAATTAGTAGTCACAAAGGTGATGTTGAAGCTCAACATTCTTGTAACTTGGGTAGCAATGATGTGTTGCTAGATACCGCTCATTGCTTATGTTCCTAAATCGGTTTAGGAGCATTGCCAACGTTACAAGAACCTATAGGGTCACACATAAAGGGCAATTAGATGGATATTAGGTTCATATGATGAACCATGAGGATTAGGTTCATGGGATGAACCAAATTGGATTAAGAGTAATCCAAATTAGACGAATTGAGTTAGACTCAATTTGATTCAAGTGTTGAATGAGTCTAATTTAGATTTGATTCATTGAGTCAATTTAAATTAATGAATAGAGATTCATTAAATCAAATTGACTTGAATCAAGTGGTTAGATTTGATCAACCATGGGAGATAAGAGGTCAAGTTTGACTTGACTTGAGAGGGAAGATAAATGGTCAATTTTGACTTGACTAATTGCCATGTCATGGTGACATGACATGGGGTCCGGCCAATGATGATGCTCCACATTATCATGGACTTATCATGTGGTGCCACCTCATGAGGGAGACCATTGGCTCTTGGAGTTACATGCATGCATGTAACCCCCCAAGATATGGTGGTCGGCCACTTTATTCCATTAGATGGAATTCATTTGGTGAGTAACTCCATCTTCTTCTTCCTTGGATCTTCTTCCTCTCAAGCTCTCTCCCAATCCTCTACTTTGGCTGAAACTTCCAAGGGGTGCTAGCACACTCTAGGTTGTTTTTCTCCACCATTTGTCCGTGTGGATACCAATAGAGGAGTGTACACTTGACACTCTTGAGTTCCAACAAAGCATTTGGACGAGCGGGATAAGCGACGGCGTCGCTACGAGGGTAATGCTCTCATCTTGTAGATCTAGGGTATTTAAACACATACATATTTTATTTTTATATATCTTCACACGGATCCGTGGCTGGGCTTCTGAGGTTTCCGCAATGCAAAAAGCGGTTTTTGCGGCTCGGAAAGTCCAATAATGAAGACTCATCCTAGGTGGCTCTTAAGGCTTTTCTTCTCCTTCTCTTTTCTTCTTTCTTCTTGTTGGACCTCCTGCTTCTCCTCATCATTCTTCTCACGAAGTTGACCACCTCACTGGATGAGGACTCATCATCTTCATCAGATTCTATGGAAGAAAATGACGACTGTTCCTTCTTCTTCTTTCCTTCCCTATTTTGATCACCTACAATCAAAGAAATACCTTTCTCTTTTTGACCTTTATTAGCTTGTTCATGAAGCTCCATTTCACAAAATAATTCATCTATTTTTACATTTGACAAATCCCTTGATACCTTATAGGCATCCACCATGGATGACCACAAGACATTTCGGGGAAACGACTTAAGTATGTACCTAACTAAGTCCTGATTCTCAACACTTTCTCCAATAGAGTGGAGACCATTTAATAATTCCTTGAACCTCCCATGAAGCTCACTAACAGATTTAGTGTCTTTCATAGAGAAGTTTCGGAGTTGACTTAGGGATAAATCCCTCTTGGCTATATGAGAGTCCCTTGTACTCTCATGTAGCTCAAGTAGCTTGTTCCATAAGTCTTGCGCACTGCTGAAAGGTTCAACCTTGTTTAGTTGTTCCTTTGCTAGGCCGCACTGTAAAGTTACAATGGCTTTGGCATTAGCCTGTGCTTTATGTTTTTTCTCGTTTGTCCATTGAGCAGACCCTAAGACTTTACCATCTATATCTACTAGAGTGATGAAGCCCTCTGTGACAGAGAACCACATCTCTATCTCAGTCATGAGATAGTACTCCATCTGACTCTTCCAATACTGAAAATTTATTCCATCAAAAAATGGAGGACGAGTTGTGCTATACCCCTCTTGCATGACTATGACTCTTAGGTTGTTAGACCGGGTAATTAGAGCCCTAGCTCTGATACCACTTATTAGGACCTGTGACAATGCTAGAGGGGGGAGGGGTGAATAGTGTTTTGAAAACCATCTAAATTTATGCAGCGACAATACTAAAAAGAACTACACAACCAAAACGGATAGAACAACAAGAAACCAAACACAAGTGACACAACCGATTTTTACTTGGTTCTGGTAGAAGCACCGTCGAGTCGATACTGCACGCACGCGGAGGCGGTCAGTCTTGCCTCATTGCTTTCGAGGAAGAGCCTTCATTGTACAAGTGTACGATACACTTGCTCTAGTTCTCGGCTCTTCTGGGCAGTGAAATTCAAAGTTAATGGTCGACAACTATATACCCTAAGCTGACGACAAAAGGCTTTGTCCGAGAACAAACACCTTCTCAAAATTGTGCTCAAAGTTAATAAGTACGATAAGGGTAACAGTTGAGGTGTCAACTCAATGTTGTCCTTATACCCAACGTTTCAGTCAACTCTAAGACTGAAACATGCCTAGTAAAGACTCTACCCCATAGACTCTTTACTTGCCTCGACTCCGACCATCAGCCATTCTTAGTCTTTTCACCTTACCACACCCGCAAGGACTTTCCTACCAAGGAATCATCCTTCTTGGACTTTTCACCTTGCCACTCTTGCAAGGAATTTCTGCCTGCCAAGGAATTGCCCTTCTTGGACTTTTCACCAAGGTTCCACCCTTGGATTTCTCATTCGCCAAGGAATTACCCATCTTGGACTTTTCACCTTGCCACTTCCGCAAGGAATTTTCCTTCACCAAGGCACTTGGATTTCTCACACCACCCTTGGATTTTTCTTTCACCAAAGAACTTGGATTTCTCACACCAAGATTCACCCTTGGATTTTTCTTTCACCAAAGCACTTGGATTTCTCACACCAAGATTTACCCTTTGGATTTATCTTTCACCAAATCACTTCCTAAACCTTTGTCAAACACCAAAACATAACTTAGAGCAATAGCTCCAACATAAGAGTAGTAAAGGGAAAAAATGGTATAGGTGTTTTATGTGTTTCAAAGCCCTTATTCCTATTCCACTATCTATGAACTTGTAAGATGAGTTGTCCTTTGAAAATCATTATATATATGAATCTTATCTCACATAATTTATCCGTGAGCATCTCCATTATTCATCGTCCGATCTCCTAGAATTCAAAGATTGGATCATAGTGCTTATCCGATCGGACGATGAATAATGGAGTTGTCCACGGATAAATTATGTGAGATATATAACATTCATATATATAATGATTTTCGAAGGACAACTCCGTTGGTGCAATCAACCCAAGTCACGATTGACCAGACTCGAGTTTGACTCGAGCAGTATTTTGATGTTCGACAAAACATATGACAATGTAATTGCCAATGATGTTCGACAAACGTATAACATGTGATTGTCATGGAAAGTTCAAGTCATGGGTACTTGGCATGAAAAGTCCAAGTGAGACACTTGACATGGGAAGTCCAAGTCTTGGATACTTGGCATGGAAAGTTCAAGTCTTGGGTACTTGGCATGGAAAGTCCAAGCATGGGTCTTGGCAATGGTAAAATCCAAGTCATGGGTACTTGGCAATTGAAAAATCCAAGTCATGGTTACTTGGCAATGGAAAGTCCAAGCATGGATCTTGGCAAATTAGAAAGTCCAACATGGAGTTGGCAAGGGAAAGTCTAAGGGCGTGATATTGGTGGCGTAAAGTCCTAGCGGTAGTCTTGATAGCATAAGTCCAATGTTTGGCGGCGTAAAGTCCAACTGTGTGTCTTGGCAGTGTAAGCCCAAATGTGCTTTGGCGGTGTAGACCTAGTTAGCATGACAATAGCCGATGGAAGCACCTGAAGACTAGCGTATGGATGAATAATTCATGGATGACTTAGAGGGATCTGATAAGCGTGAGGCTGATGGAGGTGGCCAGAAGGCTTAGGTCTAGGCTAAGGGTGGTCTAGAAAGTATGAGTGGATCATACTTGGGGTAAACCTCATGGTTGAGGTGTAACAGTCGACTGGGGTTATGGACCAGTCGACTGGTCAAGTGTTTTGACACTTGGTAGCCGAGTTGACTCTTAGCAGTCGACTAGGACTATGACCAGTCGACTGACATTCGACTGCGGCCGAGTGGTCTTGGCAGTCGACTGCCAGCTTTGGGCAGTCGATTGGCCTTGAGTAGTCGACTGTCATGGAGGGCAGTCGACTGCTGGTCTAGGACATGGGCACAGAAAGATCAATAGACAACTGTGCAGTCGGCTACGGGCTTGGCAGTCGACTGTCAGTGTATCCGTTGGTTGGAATGCCTGTAGGAATGTCGGTGAGTGCTAGAGGGGGGGGGGGGGTGAATGGCACTTTCGTTGCTCGATGGAATTCGTTCGTGCTTGTGTGCTTGTCTATAATTCTTGTTAATATGCGCTGCAGAAATAATAATGAAGCATAAACAAAATATACAAACACACAATACACAAGAACATGACGATATAATGTGGTTCAGAACTTTAGGGTTCCTACTCCATGGATTGAGCTGAAATGAGCTCTAGCGATACAAATACCACCACTAGTCAAAATCACTCCTCGACAAGTCAGAGGCAGAGAAACCTCGTACAAGGATTACATAAGTAATACAAGAAATTACAAGAAAATACAAAGATGAAATGCAATACAAGTAAAAAAAACACTTTACAAGAAGACTTTGAATGTTTGCTTTTTGTTGCTTGAGAAGAGCCTTGAAGGTTTGGATTGCAACAACAAATCCCCTCCAAATCGCCTCAAAGAACCATGCCAAAATCACTCTCCTCGAGCTCCTTTTAAAGCTGCAACTTGGGCTGGATTCCGCCTAGCAGTCGCCTGCTCATGTAGCCGTTGTGAGACAACGACTTAATCCACGTAGGACAAGTTCCAATGGATAGACCATCCAGAAACATTTTGTTCCCATGTCCTCGACCATCAGTCGACTGATCAAGCCATCAATCGACTATCCAATAGTGGCAGTCGACTATCAAGGCCACGCGATCGGAGTCGAATGCCAGTCGACTGGTCATAATCCCAGTCGATTGCTTAGAGTCAACTTGTCATAATCCCAGATGACTACTGAAAGTCAACTCGGCTGCCAAGTGTCAAAATACTTGACCAGTCGACTGGTCCATAACCCCAATCGACTGCTACACCTCAACCATAAGGTTTACCCCAAGTATGATGCCCTCACACTTGCTAGACCACCGTTAGCCTAAACCTAAGCCTTCTAGTCATTTTCATCAACCTCATGCCTATTGGATCCCTCCAAGTCATCCATGACTTGTTCATCCATACGCTAGCCTTCAGGTGCTTCCATCGGCTATTGTCATGCTAATGTGGTCTATACCGCCAAGGCACATTTGGGCTTATGCTGCCAAGACACACGCTTGGACTTTACGCTGCCAAACTATTGGACTTATGCAGCCAAAACTCCACCCTTGGACTTTATGCCGCCAATATCAACCCTTGGACTTCCCTTGCCAACCCATGTTGGACATTCCATTTTGCAAGACTCAAGCTTGGACTTTTCCTTGCCAAGACCGTTGCTTGGACTTTCCATGCCAACCCATGTTGGACTTTCTAATTGTCAAGACTCAACCTTGGACTTTCCCTTGCCAAGACCCATGCTTGGACTTTCCATGCCAACCCATGTTGGACTTCCCAATTGCCAAGACTCAAGCTTGGACTTTCCCTTACCAAGACCCATGCTTGGACTTTCCATGCTAAGTACTCAAGACTTGGACTTTCTCATTGCCAAGTGTCTCACTTGGACTTCTCCATCATATGGTCAACCCCATGTCAACCATATAGTCAACCCATTGTCAAACAATGGTCAACTCATCGTCAAACATCAAAACACAACATCAAGACACTACTTGAGTCAAACTCGAGTCTGGTCAATCGTGACTTGGGCCGATTGCACCAACAATTTCTCCCTTTTTGATGTTTGACAAAAATCAACATCTTTGAGTTAGAACACTAACTCAATTCAATCCTCCCAATTTTGAAAATTGGGAATTCCATTTTCCCTTAATTCTTCCCCTTTTTGACATACATCAAAAAGGCTCTCCCCAAGGGTGCCAATGTCTCATATCCCAATGAGATCTTACAATCTCCCCCTTAGTCCAAAAACATCTAAGATGTCTTCACTCTTCCTAATGATAAGTCTCATATCACTAAAGAGAGACAATCCTCACTTCTCTAAATTCTTCAAATCTTCCCCCTCATGAGGATGAACACATCCATCATCCCATGATGGATAACCTCCCCCTAATGGCTTGCTCCCCCTTGACCATTGCACCAACAATGTCTTTCAAGAGTCCCTAAGCCTATAGGAACACTAAACCATTAAAATTAAGGGCAAAAGTTCAACCTTGAACTTTCACACACCCTAAAATTTGATACATCACCCAAACAACTCTCTTAATCCATATCCAATAGATTTTCACCCTTTATAATGCTTTCCAAAGCATATCCTAGGGTTAAGAGCAGTTGGGGTAGCCTAAAATAGCTGAAACATAGGCAAAACATCCTTGTTTATCCGAAATTAGTATTGGCAATCGACTCTGTCAGCCAGCAGTCGACTAACCTTGACTCCAGTCGACTGCCAATAGCGGCAGTCGACTGATTTATGCAAATGCAGAAATTCAGTTTCAGAAATGAAATTGGAAAATACATAAGTAATTATACGTAATTTGAAAAATCTTGAAACTTCATATGTATAATACTTAAGACAATCATAATGGGCGAAAAATATTTGAAAAATAAAATACTCATAATATAATGAGATTGACACAAAGTTCAAAACTATTAAAAAGTTCAAAGTTTTGACCCTACTTTGTATCAACTCTATCAATGGTGATTGCTATCAAAAGATAGACTTCACCAAGATTTTTCAAAATGATTTAAAAATATTTTTAAAACCTTATATTGAACCATGGTCTATGGGCTTAATGCACATGACTTGTACATAAACTTTCCTCATGATTCATCCATGGTATAAGATGAGTTTGAGTTCATCTAGATGCAAAACTATGCACCTTGAATTTAACTCATTTCCTAGCATCTCACATGTGTCTAGGGTGTTTGAAAACACACACATGTCAATTTGATATGAGATGTGGATTTTGTTCATCCTAATCTAAGGCCTCATGCATTTTTCTAAGGCAACTCTATTTGATTCCCTTATACATGGGACTTCAAATCATGCCATAGTCCTTAAATGAATTTTATTAATGCATGAATGATGATTATGACATAAATGATAGTATAAATAGAAATATGTGCCAATAATCATGACGTCATGGCATAAGATTAAATCTAAATGTACATGATATAAAAACTAACCTAAGCATTATCATGACATTTAATAATAAAAATAAGATATGCTGTCATGACATGACAATGACAAACAAGGTATGACAAATAAAAGATATAGGTATAAAAATACCTAAATTTTAGTATTAATTTTACCATATTACCACTTATCTCCCAAATGTGCCAAAAACCCAAAATGATACACTATGACCTCTAAACCTAGTTTGTGCCAATTTGATCAATTTTCCATAGTTCTCAAAATATATTGGCACATCCTACAAACCTTTAATATTAAATTCAAATCATATTTCCAAAGTATTCCATTACCTTGGAAATGACCAAAAGTGTCAACTTTGCTATGGTTGGGTTAACTACCAATCCAATCAAGGTTGACACATCCTAACCCATTTAGCGTGAATCAATCACGCTCTTAGGAACCCAATACCTATTGGAACTCCTTGGGTTTACTAGGTATTCCTTAGGGATAGCTTCCCTAGATACCCTCCTAATGACCCTTCTAGGCTTAGAATCCTTGGTCATTGTGGTTTTGCCTAGGTTAACCCTAGGGGTGACTTCCCTTGTAACCTTCTTAGTGACCTCCCTAGGTTTCATGGAAACCTTGGCCACTAGGCACCTACCTTGGTTACCCTTAGGGATGACTTCCCTAGTAACCTTGGTCTTCCTAGACCTAGGTTGTGTTCCATAATTGAATGGAACACTATGATATGTGTCACACCCCGAGGTAGACTCTGTTCGACCAACGGACGACACCCCCTTATGATAATTCCAATACGGTACAAAAGTTACAACCAGTATAACACATATCGAAAATGTATAACATCACGACGGAAGCCAACACAATGAAATAACAGCAATATACGTATATCGGTATAACCGTCCATACTAAAACAAAATCTCATACTGAATACCATAAAAGAAAAATATAGCACGATCTCCCATAACAGTAGAAGTCCATATAAAGATACAAGCGATAGAAAACAAAACCCTCGGAAAAGCAGCGGGATGGGATCAAGTGGCGATGCTCCAAGTCCATGCCGAAGTCTTCTATCTACTACCTGGGCAACAGGAAACCCAGGGTCTAGGGTGGTGAGTATAAAACTTAGGGGTAATATATAGAAGTGCATGAACATCATACAGGGTATAAAGATCTATAAGTATACATGTGAAGATCTACAGGTATGCAGCATGAGTCCAACAGACATACTGTACTAAACATAGTAACTAGTAACCACAGATATGTCATATTCACAGCATAAACGAAACTGATCAACTGGCATAAAGTAACGTACATACCTGACGGTCTACCCTCCATATGACCTATAACATCCTGAACAGGTATATCATAGCATAATCCAAATAGCATGCGACAGTCTAAACCAAAACATACTCATGCTCAACACACAGTAGTATATAAAATGCAAATGACATGTAGCATGATGTACAATCATATGCAGCAGCCAAATACAACATCTCACAGGCATATGTAAAAACATATAACGAATACATGCATATATATATATATATATATATATATATATATATCAGCAATGCATATGCATGGTCAGGCCTGCGCACCCAACTCGCTACCATGACCCCAGTGTGGCCTAGGTGGCATGACATGAAAACTATCCCGACTCCAGCCGCCACCACTCTCGAGTGACCGAGTTGGGTAGTATGAAACAGTAGCTAGCCTTCATAGAGCTATATGCTACTCACACAGGGGTCCCTGCTGCTAGCCGCTCCATCCCTACCCATGAGTAGATGAGCACCGCACCCAGGACAATTGCACATCACACGACCACTGTCTATAGTGGGTGAGTGCGCTAACTACCACTCCGCACAGTGGCCAAGTGCGAATCTCCAGCTACCACCATCCTTAGTGGCCGAGAATGACACACACAACAATGCTCTGCTCTCAACCCTGCAACTACTACCCCGAGTGGCCGGGGAGGCAGGATGACTGACGACTCGTCTCAACCACAAGGGAGACCCAGTCATCAGCATGCATGCAATGTAATGATGCATATCTCACACACAAATCCTCGCAATACTCCCTAACTCACGGGGAGACCTAGTCAACCAAGAGTCAACCATGCAAGGACGACTAATCCGTAATCACAACCTATTTACCTATGTACAGATAAATAGATCTGTCAAGCTAACACACTGATATGTGTACGGTACAACGACCGACCCCATACTTTGGACTCATCACCCAACCTAGTGATGCAACCCGGTAATCCCAATCTAAGTTCACACTAGTGATCATAACCGCATGTATTTAACTGAATACTTATCAGCTAACACACAAGAAGGGTGGTAATTCATATCCAAGATAAAGGAACGATGAGTTAACAGCAATATCTCAAAGATCAAAGATTAAGTACAAGCACATGATAAAACATGAGTGGATCTAAGGTAAACAGATATAAACATATATCAAAGATCATGCACTGAAATTCGATCAAACTACCAGACCAGGTAGATATTACCCACCTGATACGAAGCTCGAATAATCCTCACGGCCGCGGACCTACTTCGTATCCCAAACCTACACAATAGTGACAAATTACAGTTAAGTGCAAATCGCCGATACTTATACGAACAAATACTAATTCACTTTATATTCGTATTCTTTTCCCGAAGACATTATAACCACCCTGACACACTACATAGGTCAACTACAGGAAAACCTAATTAACAACTTCCTGATCTTATACATCATAACCCAGCTCCTAATAACTCACCGACACCCTCAAGATCAATTAAAATTTATATAGATCTAAACAATACTCCCAACAATATAAACTGACCTAAATCTCCAAATCTCCGCATCAAATTAATTCGCACACACAGACTTCCTTCACTGCCATGGTAGCTCCCTCATCTATCGCAACTCACAGCTATGTACAAGTGCAATCAATCCACAACTACATCCTTAACCTCTGTCGGATTCCTTCAACGATCTGAGCTGCCATTGGAAATTAATCGGCAGCAGCCCTCACAGCAAGAACAGATCCACCAAAACACCTGGACAGAAACAGATACATTCGGAAACATACCACAACCGATTACAGCTAAGAATCCCTAACAATCCAAATAAGTCAAACATCAACTAATATTACCCGAGCACCAATACCCGAAACAACAAACCCAAACACTCATCGGCAACTCAAATTCACAATAACAAACCAAATCCACAATCACAGTATTAAGACTCTATCGTCACAACTTATCTATTGATCTGAATCATCGAGTGTAACTACAATAACCCGGAGAATCAAACATTTCTTCATGTTGGCAATTGACCAAAATCCATCGAATCTCAACATACCAGTTCACCGCGATTTCCAACAACACAACCACATCCGAATTAAACGAAAACAACAATCAGGATAATAGAACATCAATCAATGGATACCACAGATGACAATATTGGGTTAGATCCAAACTTACCGGCTCTAAACTCCACCGGTGGCAAAATTTCCCCAATCCCGGCTGCTCGCCGAATCAATCCAAGCTCCGATCACTGCAATCCATAGATCCCAGCTAAATACAACTCGAAAATCCAGATCTCCACTCGAAAGGGAAGGAAAATGATCGATCCTTACCTTCCAGGCAGCTCACTGCCGCGGCGACAGCACCACCGTCTCGCCGAGCGAAGGAAACGCCGACACTCCCCTAAGGCGAACCACTTACTGACCTCCGACTGGGGATCAACTACTAAGGCGGCGCTGTCGATCGGCTCTCATCGGACGCCGACGATCTGGAATCCCAGCGACGCGATCGCGCGGAGCGAAGGAACGAGGCAAAGGAGAAATGAAAACGGGGATCGCGACGAACTGATCATTCTGTTCATCCGCAGCCCCTTATAAATGTCGTTCAACCAAATATGGTTAACCCAGCCCAATCCAAACCCAATCCGATTGGGTTCAGCTCAGCCGGTTCAACCTCTTGACCCAAGTCAAATCTAATCCGATTTCAGCCCAAGCCCATTACAACCCAAGCCCAATTTCAGCCCAGCTAGATGATTAACTCATTAGCCCACTAATTAAGCCCAATTAATCCCCTAATTAATTAATCCTAATTAATTAAAGGGTTAATCCATTTTTTTTTCCGTATACTACAATATGTCTTCTTGGGCTTAGGTTTGTGACCTAAACCTTTCTTGCTCTTGGATGAGCCTTGCTTCAGAAAACCTAAATTTTGACCATTAGACCCTTTAAATGAATTTGTCATTTTTGCTAGGGTCTTTTCCAATTTTTCAAGCCTTGACCTCAAGGTTTGGTTTTCCAATTCTAATTGCCCAATCATCAAATTTTCATTTAGTCTTTGGGCATTACCATTTCTTTTAGGCATATGCCTACCCTTCTTAAGGTTAATGCCTAAATGGTTTTCTACCTTCCTAATAGTTTTCCTAGGTAGGATCTTTCTAGGGTTATTAGTCCCAAATTTCTCCTTAGTTCT
The DNA here is from genome assembly GCA_025175895.1 of Wurfbainia villosa. Taxonomy (NCBI): domain Eukaryota; kingdom Viridiplantae; phylum Streptophyta; class Magnoliopsida; order Zingiberales; family Zingiberaceae; genus Wurfbainia; species Wurfbainia villosa. The sequence goes on along the minus strand of CM046007.1, from coordinate 13,114,999 downwards.
AAAATTGACGTGTTTAGCCCCTAAGCAATAATATCTATTATTGCTAGCATGCTCTTTATGATAAATTACAAGTGAATTAAAAGCATGCTTTTTTTTTTGCCTTATATAAAGAATTAGCATTACTTAAATTTACCTTAGGATTTGCTTTAGAAGCTCCCCCTACATTTGATGCTCCTTCTTCACCCTTGCTAGGCTTCCTCCCCCTAGGGCATTAGCTTCTATAGTGCCCCTTTTGATAACATTTGAAGCAAATGACATGCTCCTTGCTCTTTATCTTTGGGCACCAGTTTCCTTGGTCTTTGGCACGACTTGTGCTGTCTTCTTGACATTTTTCGGACACTTGCTCTTGTAGTGTCCGGCTTCCCTACACTCAAAATATATTATATTAATTTTATTATTAACACGTGTTTGAGTTACCTAGGGTGGTGGTGGAATTTTGAACTTCCTCTTCTTCTTGACCAGAGGTAGATGGTTCATGTTCTTCTTGCTCTGACATTGAGGATGATCTAATATCCTCCTCCTCAATCATAGAGGTGGAGGCTTCTTCTACCTCTTCTACTTCTCCTTCCTCCTCGGACGTCGAACACCTTTCGACCTCCGACTCCTCATTTTCTTGTGAGGATGAGCACTCCTCTTCGGACTCTCTTTCTACTTGAGCCACGAATGGTTCTTCATGGAGCTTGGCCAATTTATCTCATAGCTCCTTGGCATCTTGAAATTCGCCTAACCTAGACACAATATCGTTAGGTATTGAATTTAATATTAATTGCATTACCTTATCATTTCTTTCGACAGGTTGGACTTGCTCTTCGGTCCATCTTTTCTTCTTTAGGTATCCACATTTTGGACCTCTTGGAATTTTAAACCCCTTCACTAGGATCATCCAATCTTCAAAGTCCATCATGAAGAAGTTCCCCATTCGTGCCCTCCATTGCTCAAATCCTTCTTATCCATAGAAGGTGTATGGAACTGGGGTGTTGATGTCTCATTCCAATTTTTCTTCAAACTCCATCTTCTTCCCTCTAGCATGCTCCCTTGGATGTGAACCCGGTGAAGAGCTCCTAGCTCTGATACAAATTGTAGGAACGTCGGTGAGCGCTAGAGGGGGGGGGGGTGAATGACGCCTTTGTTGCTCGATGGAATTTGTTCATGCTTGCGTGCTTGTCTACATTTTTTGTTAATATGAGCAGCGGAAATAATAATGAAGCATAAAAAAATATACAAACACACAATACACAAGCCTTAGGGTTCATACTCCACAGATTGAGCTGAAATGAGCTCTAGCGATGCAAATACCACCACTAATAAAAAACACTCCTTCTCGACAACAAGTCGGAGGCGAAGAAACCTCGTACAAGGATTATAAAAGTAATATAAGAAATTACAAGCAAATACAAAGATGAAATGCAATATAAGTAAAGAAAAAGACTTTACAAGAAGACTTTGAATGCTTGCTTTTGGTTGATTGAGAAGAGCCTTGAAGGTCTAGATTGCAACAACAAATCCCCTCCAAATCACCTCAAAGAACCACGCCAAAATCCCTCTCCTCGAGCTCCTTTTAAACATGCAACTTGGGCTGGATTATGCCTAGCAGTCGACTGCTCATGACCATCAGTCGACTATCCTATAGCCATTGTGAGACAACGGTTTAATCCACATTGGACAAGTTTCAATGGATAGACCATCAGTCGACTGATCATGTCTTCACTCGACTGTCAAACACTAGCAGTCGACTTGGAAACATTCTGTGCCTGTGTCCTCAACCATCAGTCAACTGGCATCCATGGCAGTCGACTAATCAAGCCATCAGTTGATTGTCCAATGATGGCAGTCGACTGTCGAGGTCACGCGATCGTAGTCGAATGTCAGTCGACTCTCGGCCAGTCGAATGGTCATAATCCCAGTCGACTGCTCAGAGTCACTCAGCTACCAAATGTCAAAACACTTGACCAATCGGCTGGTCCATAACCCCAGTTGATTGCTACACCTCAACCATTAGGTTTACCCCAAGTATGATGCCCTTATACTGGCAGTCGACTATCAAGGCCACGCGATCGGAGTCGAATGCCAGTCGACTGGTCATAATCCCAGTCGATTGCTCAGAGTCAACTTGTCATAATCCCAGTTGACTGCTGAAAGTCAACTCGGCTGCCAAGTGTCAAAATACTTGACCAGTCGACTGGTCCATAACCCCAATCGACTGCTACACCTCAACCATAAGGTTTACCCCAAGTATGATGCCCTCACACTTGCTAGACTACCGTTAGCCTAAACCTAAGCCTTCTAGTCATCTTCATCAACCTCATGCCTATTGGATCCCTCCAAGTCATCCATGACTTGTTCATCCATACGCTAGCCTTCAGGTGCTTCTATCGGCTATTGTCATGCTAACGTGGTCTATACCGCCAAGGGACATTTTGGCTTATGCTGCCAAGACACACGCTTGGACTTTACGCTGCCAAACTATTGGACTTATGCTGCCAAGACTCCACCCTTGGACTTTATGCTGCCAATATCAATCCTTGGACTTCCCTTGCCAACCCATGTTGGACATTCCATTTTGCAAGACTCAAGCTTGGACTTTCCCTTGCCAAGACCGCTGCTTGGACTTTCCATGCCAACCCATGTTGGACTTTCTAATTGTCAAGACTCAACCTTGGACTTTCCCTTGCCAAGACCCATGCTTGGACTTTCCATGCCAACCCATGTTGGACTTCCCAATTGCCAAGACTCAAGCTTGGACTTTCCCTTACCAAGACCCATGCTTGGACTTTCCATGCCAAGTACTCAAGACTTGGACTTTCTCATTGCCAAGTGTCTCACTTGGACTTCTCCATCATATGGTCAACCCCATGTCAACCATATAGTCAACCCATTGTCAAACAATGGTCAACTCATCGTCAAACATCAAAACACAATATCAAGACACTACTTGAGTCAAACTCGAGTCTGGTCAATCGTGACTTGGGCCGATTGCACCAACAATTTCTCCATTTTTGATGTTTGACAAAAATCAACATCTTTGAGTTAGAACACTAACTCAATTCAATCCTCCCAATTTTGAAAATTGGGAATTCCATTTTCCCTTAATTCTTCCCCTTTTTGACATACATCAAAAAGGCTCTCCCCAAGGGTGTCAATGTCTCATATCCCAATGAGATCTTATAATCTCCCCCTTAGTCCAAAAACATCTAAGATGTCTTCACTCTTCCTAATGATAAGTCTCATATCACTAAAGAGAGACAATCCTCACTTCTCTAAATTCTTCAAATCTCCCCCCTCATGAGGATGAACACATCCATCATCCCATGATGGATAACCTCCCCCTAATGGCTTGCTCCCCCTTGACCATTGCACCAACAATGTCTTTCAAGAGTCCCTAAGCCTATAGGAACACTAAACCATTAAAATTAAGGGCAAAAGTTCAACCTTGAACTTTCACACACCCTAAAATTTGATACATCACCCAAACAACTCTCTTAATCCATATCCAATGGATTTTCACCCTTTATAATGCTTTCCAAAGCATATCCTAGGGTTAAGAGCAATTGGGGTAGCCTAACATAGCTGAAACATAGGCAAAACATCCTTGTTTATCCGAAATTAGTATTGGCAATCGACTACACCAAGAATGACTTTGACTCGATTTCCAAATGATCGCCCTAATAAGGCAATGATCGATTATGCAAATGCGAAATTGATTTAAATGAAATTGGAAAATACATAAGTAATTATACGTAATTTGAAAAATCTTGAAACTTCATATGTATAATACTTAAGACAATCATAATGGGCGAAAAATATTTAAAAAATAAAATACCCATAATATAATGAGATTGACACAAAGTTCAAAACTATTAAAAAGTTCAAAGTTTTGACCCTACTTTGTATCAACTCTATCAATAGTGATTGCTATCAAAAGATAGACTTCACCAAGATTTTTCAAAATGATTTAAAAATATTTTTAAAACCTTATATTGAACCATGGTCTATGGGCTTAATGCACATGACTTGTACATAAACTTTCCTCATGATTCATCCATGGTATAAGATGAGTTTGAGTTCATCTAGATGCAAAACTATGCACCTTGAATTTAACTCATTTTCTAGCATCTCACATGTGTCTAGGGTGTTTGAAAACACACACATGTCAATTTGATATGAGATGTGGATTTTGTTCATCCTAATCTAAGGCCTCATGCATTTTTCTAAGGCAACTCTATTTGATTCCCTTATACATGAGACTTCAAATCATGCCATAGTCCTTAAATGAATTTTATTAATGCATGAATGATGATTATGACATAAATGATAGTATAAATAGAAATATGTGCCAATAATCATGACGTCATGGAATAAGATTAAATCTAAATGTACATGACATAAAAACTAACCTAAGCATTATCATGACATTTAATAATAAAAATAAGATATGCTGTCATGACATGACAATGACAAACAAGGTATGACAAATAAAAGATATAGGTATAAAAATACCTAAATTTTAGTATTAATTTTACCATATTACCACTTATCTCGCAAATGTGCCAAAAACCCAAAATGATACACTATGACCTCTAAACCTAGTTTGTGCCAATTTGATCAATTTTCCATAGTTCTCAAAATATATTGGCACATCCTACAAACCTTTAATATTAAATTCAAACCATATTTCCAAAGTATTCCATTACCTTGGAAATGACCAAAAGTGTCAACTTTGCTATGGTTGGGTTAACTACCAATCCAATCAAGGTTGATACATCCTAACCCATTTAGCGTGAATCGATCACGCTCTTAGGAACCCAATACCTATTGGAGCTCCTTGGGTTTACTAGGTATTCCTTAGGGATAGTTTCCCTAGATACCCTCATAATGACCCTTCTAGGCTTAGAATCCTTGGTATTGTGGTTTTGCCTAGGTTAACCCTACGGGTGACTTCCCTTGTAACCTTCTTAGTGACCTCCCTAGGTTTCATGGAAACCTTGGCCACTAGGCACCTACCTTGGTTACCCTTAGGGATGACTTCCCTAGTAACCTTGGTCTTCCTAGACCTAGGTTGTGTTCGATAATCGAATGGAACACTATGATATGTGTCACGGCCCGAGGTAGACTCTGTTCGGCCAATGGACGACACCCCCTTATGACAATTCCAATACGGTACAAAAGTTACAGCCAGTATAACACATATCGAAAATGTATAACATCACAGCGGAAGCCAACACAATGAAATAACAGCAATATACGTATATCGGTATAACCATCCATACTAAAACAAAATCACATACTGAATACCATAAAAGAAAAATACAGCACGATCTCCCATAACAGTAGAAGTCCATATGAAGATACAAGCGATAGAAAACAAAACCCTCGGAAAAGCAGCGGGATGGGATCAAGTGGCGATGCTCCAAGTCCATGCCGAAGTCTTCTATCTACTACTTGGGCGACAGGAAACCCAGGGTCCAGGGTGGTGAGTATAAAACTCAGGGGTAATATATAGAAGTGCATGAACAACATACAGGGTATAAAGATCTACAAGTATACATGTGAAGATCTACAGATATGCAGCATGAGTCCAACAGACATACTGTACTAAACATAGTAACTAGTAACCATAGATATGTCATATTCACAGCATAAACGAAACTGATCAACTGGCATAAAGTAACGTACATACCTGACGGTCTGCCCTCCATATGACCTATAACATCCTGAACAGGTATATCATAGCATAATCCAAATAGCATGCGACAGTCTAAACCAAAACATACTCATGCTCAACACACAGTAGTATATAAAATGCAAATGACATGTAGCATGATGTACAATCATATGCAGCAGCCAAATGCAACATCTCACAGGCATATGTAAAAACATATAACGAATACATGCATATATATATATATATATATCAGCAATGCATATGCATGGTCAGGCCTGCGCACCCAACTCGCTACCACGACCCTAGTGTGCCCTAGGTGGCATGACATGACAACTATCCCGACTCCAGCCGCCACCACTCTCGAGTGACCGAGTTGGGTAGTATGAAACAGTAGCTAGCCGCCATAGAGCTATATGCTACTCACACAGGGGTCCCTGCTGCTAGCCGCTCCATCCCTACCCATGAGTAGACGAGCACCGCACCCAGGACAACTGCACATCACACGACCACTGTCTATAGTGGGTGAGTGCGCTAACTACCACTCCGCACATTGGCCAATTGCGCATCTCCAGCTACCACCATCCTTAGTGGCCGAGAACGGCACGCACAACAATGCTCTGCTCTCAACCCTGCAACCACTACCCCGAGTGGCCGGGGAGGCAGGATAACTGACGACCCGTCTCAACCACAAGGGAGACCCAGTCATCAGCATGCATGTAATGTAATGATGCATAGCTCACACACAAATCCTCGCAATACTCCCTAACTCACGGGGAGACCTAGTCAACCAAGAGTCAACCATGCAAGGATGACTAATCCGTAATCACAACCTATTTACCTATGTATAGATAAATAGATCTGTCAAGCTAACACACTGATATGTGTACGGTACAACGACCGACCCCATACTTTGGACTCATCACCCAACCTAGTGATGCAACCCGGTAATCCCAATCTAAGTTCACACTAGTGATCATAACCGCATGTATTTAACTGAATACTTATCAGCTAACACACAAGAAGGGTGGTAATTCATATCCAAGATAAAGGAACGATGAGTTAACAGCAATATCTCAAAGATCAAAGATTAAGTACAAGCACATGATAAAACATGAGTGGATCTAAGGTAAACAGATATAAACATATATCAAAGATCATGCACTGAAATTCGATCAAACTACCGGACCAGGTAGATATTACCCACCTGATACGGAGCTCGAATAATTCTCACGGCCGCGGACCTGCTTCGTATCCCAAACCTGCACAATAGTGACAAATTACAGTTAAGTGCAAATCGCCGATACTTATACGAACAAATACTAATTCACTTTATATTCGTATTCTTTTCCCGAAGACATTATAACCACCCCGACACACTACATAGGTCAACTACAGGAAAACCTAATTAACAATTTCCTGATCTTATACATCATAACCCAGCTCCTAATAACTCACTGACACCCTCAAGATCAATTAAAATTTATATAGATCTAAACAATACTCCCAACAATATAAACTGACCTAAATCTCCAAATCTCCGCATCAAATTAATTCGCACACACACACTTCCTTCACTGCTATGGTAGCTCCCTCATCTACCGCAACTCACAGCTATGTACAAGTGCAATCAATCCACAACTACATCCTTAACCTCTATCGGATTCCTTCAACGATCTGAGCTGCCATTGGAAATTAATCGGCAGCAGCCCTCACAGCAAGAACAGATCCACCAAAACACCTGGACAGAAACAGATACATTCAGAAACATACCACAACCGATTACAGCTAAGAATCCCTAACAATCCAAACAAGTCAAACATCAACTAATATTACCCGAGCACCAATACCCGAAACAACAAACCCAAACACTCATCGGCAACTCAAATTCACAATAACAAACCAAATCCATAATCACAGTATCAAGACTCTATCATCACAACTTATCTATTGATCTGAATGATCGATTGTAACTACAATAACCTGGAGAATCAAACATTTCTTCATGTTGGCAATTGACCAAAATCCATCGAATCTCAACATACCAGTTCACCGCGATTTCCAACAACACAACCACATCCGAATTAAACGAAAACCACAATCAAGATAACAGAACATCAATCAATGGATACCACAGATGATAATTTTGGGTTAGATCCAAACTTACCGGTTCTAAACTCCACCGGTGGCGAAATTTCCCTAATCCCGGTTGCTCGCCGAATCAATCCAAGCTCCGATCACTGCCATCCATAGATCCCAGCTAAATACAACTCGAAAATCCAGATCTCCACTCGAAAGGGAAGGAAAATAATCGATCCTTACCTTCTAGGCAGCTCACTGCCACGGCGACAGCACCACTGTCTCGCCGAGCGAAGGAAACGCCGGCACTCCCCTAAGGCGAACCACTTACTGACCTCCGACTGGGGATCAACTACTAAGGCGGCGCTGTCGAGCGGATCTCATCGGACGTCGACGATCTGGAATCCCGGCGACGCGATCGCGCGGAGCGAAGGAACGAGGCGGAGGAGAAATGAAAACGGGGATCGCGACGAACTGATCATTCTGTTCATCCGCAACCCCTTATAAATGCCGTTCAACCAAATATGGTTAACCCAGCCCAATCCAAACCCAATCCGATTGGGTTCAACTTAGCCGGTTCAACCTCTTGACCCAAGTCAAATCCAATCCGATTTCAGCCCAAGCCCATTACAGCCCAAGCCCAATTTCAGCCCAGCTAGATGATTAACCCATTAGCCCACTAATTAAGCCCAATTAATCCCCTAATTAATTAATCCAAATTAATTAAAGGGTTAATCCATTTTTTTTTCGTATACTACATTCTCCCCCACTTAATAAAATTTGGTCTCCAAATTTCCGTTCTTATATGCAGTAATCAACGTAAGAAATTTCTTGAATTAATACATACCTCACGTAAACAGGTGAGGGTATCAACCTCGGATGATATCCTCCAGCTCCCATGTAGCCTCCTCGTCAGTGTGATGTTGCCATCCAACCTTTACAAGGTGGATGGTTTTGTTCCGTAACTGACACTCTTTGCGACCAAGAATCCGCATGGAATCCTCCTCATATGTCGCATTAGGCTGGAGTGGAACCGGCACCTCCGTCAGAACATGATCCGAATGCGGTACGTATTTCCTCAGCATGGAAACATGGAATACGTTATGAACGCTCGCAAGCGTCGGAGGTAGAGCCAACCGGTATGCTACACCTCCAATCCGCTCCAATATCTCGAATGGTCCAATGTAGCGGGGTGCTAATTTTCCTTTAATTCCGAATCTCTTGACTCCTTTCGTAGGCGATACACGTAGGAATACATGATCCCCTACAGAAAACTCCAGAGGTCTTCGCCTCCGATCCGCATAACTTTTCTGTCTATCCTGAGCCTCTGACAATCATCGTCTGATAACCCGAACCATCTCTGCATCGTGCTGAATACTCTGAGGGCCTAATAACTATCGCTCCCTGACATCCTCCCACAATACTGGAGATCTGCAGGGTTGACTGTACAAAGCCTCAAAGGGAGTCATCTGAATGGAAGAGTGATAACTATTATTATACGTGAACTCCACCAAGTGAACGTGATCCTCCTAGCTGCCTCCGAAATCCATGACGCAAGATCTCAATAAGTCCTCCAGAGTCTGAATAGTATGCTCCGACTGTCCATCCGTCTGCGGGTGAAATGCAGTACTGAGACGAAGCTCGGTGCCCATAGCATGCTGAAGACTCTGCCAGAATCGTGAAGTAAAACGCGGATCTCTGTTAGATATGATACTCAAGGGTACTCCGTGCAGTCTGACAATCTCTCTACAGTATAGCTCAGTTAGTCGATCCAATGGATGTGTCTCACGAATCGGAAGGAAATGAGCGGATTTAGTTAACCTATCCACAATCACCCAAATCGCATCATGTCCTTTACGGGTTTTGGGCAACCTCGTAACAAAATCCATCGTAATATGTTCCCACTTCCATTCCGGAATTGGGATTCTCTGCAGCAATCCGGCGGGTTTCTGATGTTCAGCCTTTACCTGCTGGCATACCAAACATCGAGCGACGAAATCCGCAATATCTCTCTTCATACCGTCCAACCAGTATGAACGCCTCAAATCCTGATACATCCGGGTACCGCCAGGATGTATAGCAAATCTCGAATGATGAGCCTCTCATAATAACTCCTCCTTAATCGGATGCATATCCGGAACACATAATCTCCCCCAGAACCGGAGGACTCCAGTCTCGTCACACGAGAAATTTGTCTGTCGTCCTGAATCCACAATGCTACATAATGTTGGTGCAATCGGCCCAGGTCACGATTGACCAGGACTCGAGTTTGACTCGAGTGATGTTTTGATGTTCGACAAAAATATATGACAATGTAATTGTCATGGGAAAGTCCAAGTCTTGGGTACTTGGCATGGAAAGTCCAAGTTGGACTCTTGGCATTTGGGAAAGTCCAAGCATGAGTCTTGGCAATGTAAAGTCCAACATGGGTTGGCAAGGAAAGTCCAAGCATGGTCTTGGCATGGAAAGTCCAACATGGGTTGGCAAGGAAAGTCCAAGCATGGTCTTGGCATGGAAAGTCCAACATGGGTTGGCAAGGGAAAGTCCAAGCTTGAGTCTTGGCATTTGAGAAGTCCAAGGGTTTGAGTCTTGTGGCATAAGTCCAATGGTTGGCGGCGTAAAGTCCAAGCGGAGTCTTGGCGGCGTAAGTCCAATGTGCCTTGGCGGTGTAGACACCGTTAGCATGACATAGCCGAGGAAAGCGCCTGGAGGCTAGCGCGATGGATGAACAAGTCATGGATGACTTGGAGGATCCGAGGCGTGAGGTGATGGAGGTGGCTAGAAGGCTTAGGTCTAGGCTAAGAGTGATCTAGCAAGTATGGGGGAACCATACTTGGGTTAAAACCTCATGTTTGAGGTGTGCCAGTCGACTGGTGCCATGTGGCAGTCGACTAGACCGAGTCAACTAGGGTTTGACTGCGGGAAATGGCCTAGCGATCATTGCCAGGTGGCGATCGGTGATGGCTCAGCGATCGGCCCGATCGTGTGATCGATCGGGTGCTCGAGAATCGGCCGAGAATGGAGTCGACTCGGACTCAGGTCGAGTGAGGACTCCATCGATCGGGTGATGGTCTGATCGGTCGGTGATAAGTTCCGTTGGACTTATCAGCGTGGATCTAGCCGTTGTCTCACGACAACGATGGCATCGATCGGTGATGGTCCCGATCGGTCGGTGATCATTTCGGCCTGAGTTGAAGCTATATAAGGAGCTCGTGATGGAGGAAAAGATAGCGATTTTCTTGAGCAAAATTGAAGGGGGAAGTTGGTGCTTTCCAGTCCTTCAAAGCTAGTTCAAGGCAATCGAAGATCAAGCAATCCAAAGCTCTTGTAAAGTGTTTTTCCTTTACTTGCATTTGTATTTCATATTGTATTTGCTTGTATTTACTTGTTTATTGTTGTAAATATTTGTACGAGGCTTCTCCGCCTCCGACTTGTTGTCGAGAAGGAGTTTATTGATTAGTGGTGTTTGTGGCATCGCTAGGGTTCGTACGAACCCGATCCATGGAGTAGGAACCATGTGGTTCTGAACCACGTTATATCATTGTGTTCGTGTGTAATTATCTATTTCGTTATTGTATTATTTCTATTTCCGCTGTGCACTAACGAAATTGTAGACACGAACGAGATCGAATTTCATCTACGCTATTCACCCCCCCTCTAGCCATTCCAATGATCCCTAACAAGTGGTATCAGAGCCCGGGACTCTTCTACGGATTAACAACCCGGAGTCAAGAAGCTAGAGGGAAGAATATGGAATTTGAGGAAAGATTGGGTGACGACGTCAACATCCCATCTTCCTTCAACCGCGAACATTTTGCGTATTGGAAAGGTAGGATGGAATATTTTCTAATGACGAATATAGAAAATTGGTTTGCCATGACTATAGGTTTTGATGCTCCGAGAGGAGAAAACGGCGAAATCCTCAAGATGAAGAGATGGACCAAGGAGCAACGGGAAAAATTCAAGACAACCGTTAAGGTAACAAAAATGTTGATTGATTTGATACCTAACGATATTTTGTCCAGATTAGGAAGCTATAGGGATGCCAAGGAGTTGTGGAACAAGTTGATCAAGTTCCACGACAATCCCGAATCGGTCCAAGAAGACTTGGAAGAGGAGGAGACCGAAGAAGAATCATCATCATCCTCACAAGAAAGTGAGGAGTCAACTTCCGGGTCGGAAGAGGTGGAGGAAGTGGAAGAAGCATCCACCTCAAGGATTGAGGGGGAGGAGAGAACCTTCATACCAGAACATCGAGAAGAAGAAGCTTCGACATCCGGCTAAGATGAAGAAGCCCAAAGTCCAATTCCGGTCTCCACCACCATCGGTAACTCAAACACCTCAATTCAAAATAGAAATAACATTATGTGTTTTGAGTGTAGGAAATTTGGGCATTATAAGAGTAAGTGCCCAAAGAAAGTCAAGAAAGCTCCTCCGACACCTAAAAGTCAACAAAAGGCCAAGGATGCCGGTCCCTCAAGTCAAAAGAGCAAGAAGCATATTATATGCTTCAAGTGCAACTCAAAGGGATATTATCGGAGTCAATGTCCAAGGGGAAAGAAGAAAGGGCAAGAAGGAGCAACACAAGTAGGGGGAGCCTCCAAGGCAAACCCTAAGGTAAAATTTATTAATGCACCTTCAATTTCTAGGGATAAGAAGCATGCTAGGAATAATTTTAATAGTCTTGCTATTGTGCATGAAAAGCATGCTAGAAATAATAGATATATTTGCCTAGGAGCTAAGAGTGTTCACTTAGGAAATAAGAAGAAATTTGGGACTAATGTCCCTAAAAATATATTACCTAAGGAAAGCATTAAGAAAATAAGAGAACATCTAGGCTTTAATGCTAAGAAATCTAGACATATGCCTAGAAATAAAAGTATCGCAAGAGAAAATGAAAAATCAAAAATTGAGATATTAGAAAAGGAAAATCAAGCCTTGAGATCAAGGCTTGAAAAACTTGAAAAGACCCTTAAGGTCATGCAAAATCAAATGCAAGGGTCAATTAGTCAAACTTCTAGGTCCAAAAGTCAAAGTCAACATCTAGGATCTAAAAGTCAAAAGTCAACCAAAGGCAAGCAAGGTTTAGGTCACAAACCTAAGCCTAAGGTAGCTTACCATAGTGTTCCATTTGATTATGGGACACAAACTAGGTCTAGGAAGACCAAGGTCAATAGGGAAGTCATCCCTAGAGTTGACCAAAGGGTGTGCCTAGTGGCTAGGATTTCTAGGAAACCTAGGATGACCACTAAGAAGGTTGCAAGGGGAGTTACCCTTAAAGTCAACCTAGGTAAGACCCAAATGACCAAGGCTAACAAGCCTAGGAGTGTCATTAGGAAGGTATTTAGGGAGGTTATCCCTAAGGAATACCTAATTAATCCTAGGAGCTCAAATCGGTTTTGGGTTCCTAAGAGCGTGATTGATTCACGCTAGATGGGTTAGGGTGTGCCAACCTTGATTGGATGGGTAGTTAACTCAACCATTGTAAAGGTGACACTTTAGGATATTTTCATGGTTATGATTACCTTGAAAATACATTTGAGCTTTAATCCTAAAAGATCTTAGGATGTGCCAATATTATTTGAGAAGTTTGATAAAATGATTAAATTGACACAATTTAGTTTTAGAGGTTAGTGTGTCATTTTGGGCTCTTGGCACACTAGGGAGATTAGGTTAATATGACAAAATATAATTAATTATATCAAATGACAATTAATATTAAAATTTAGGTATACGTATACCTATACTTTTTACTTGCCATGATTTGTTTGCCATATGCCATGACATGACATCATGTTTATGTTCTATCATTTATATGTCATGAGTATGCTTAGGGATTAAGGATAAATGTCATGTGTTTTTAGATTTCATATTATGCCATGACATCATGATCATTGGCCATGCTTAATTATTGCTATTATTATGCCATGATCATTTCATGCATTTAATTGATTAAAATTGATATAAGGACTATGGCATGACTTGGAGTCCCATTTATAAGGGAATCAAGTAGAGTTGCCTTAGGAAAATGCATGAAATCCTAGATTAGGGAGAACAAAACCCACATCTCACATCCAATTGACATGTATATGTATTTATACACCCTAGATACATGTGAGATGCTAGGATATGAGTTAAGTTCAAGGTGCATAGTTGTTGCATCTAGTTGAACCCAAACTCATTTTAACTCAACATGTGGATCATTGGGAAAGCTTGTGTACAAGTCATGTTCATAGAGCCCAAGGAATATGATCCAAAATAAGGTTTTGAAAACATTTTAAAATCATTTTGAAAAACCTTGGTGAAGTCTATCTTTTGATAGCAATCACCATTGATGAAGTTGATACAAAATAGGGTCAAAATATTGAAAATTTCAATGGTTTTGAGTTTTGTATAAAATTCACTATTTTATGGGTAAAATAATTTTCAAACTTTTTTCACCCATTGTATTGGTCATAGGTATTATACGTATCAAATTTCGTGATTTTTCGATATACGTATAATTATTTATGATTTTCTGAAACTCGATTCTGATAACTGAAATTCGAAAATTTCAGTTATCAGTTGACTACCCTGAGTGGAAGTCGACTGATGAGTGTGGCAGTCGACTGGTATCTGACAGAGTCGACTGCCAAGGCTGATTTCGGGAAAACTAGGTTTGGTTAGCCCGTGTTCAGCCATGGTAAAGGTCCATAACCACTCCTAACCCTAGGATATGCTTTGGGAAGCATTATAAAGGGTGAAAATCCATTGGATATGGATTTGGAGAGGTTTTAGGGTTTTGTATCAATCTTAAGGTGTTGGAAAGTTCTATGTTGAACTTAGAATCTTAATTTTGATGGTTTAGAGTTCCTATTGGCTTAGGGACTGCCCAAGGATATTGTTGGTGCAATAGTCAAGGGGGAGCAAGCCTTTAGGGGGAGGTATCCATCTTGGGATGATGGATGTGTTTTTCTCCTTGAAGAGGAGAAGTTATTGAGAGAATATCATCAATTGGAAAATTGATGGAGTTTTAGAAACCCAATTTGGAAATTGGGAGAGTGTCTAGGATTGCCTCTCTTGAGTGATATGGGACTTATCACTAGGAAGATGGTAGGCATCCTAGGTATTTATTTTTTTTTTGGATCAAGGGGGAGATTGTAAGATCTCATTGGGACATGAGACATTGACCTCCTTGGAGAAAAGACCTTTTCGATGTTAGTCAAAAAGGGGTAGAATATTTGGGGGAGAACATTTGGAGAGTATTTACCAATTTGGGATAATTGGTAAGGGATTTGAGTTAGTGTTCTAACTCAATCATTTGTTTGGTTTTTGTCAAACATCAAAAAGGGGGAGATTGTTGGTGCAATCGGCCCAGGTCACGATTGACCAGAACTCGAGTTTGACTCGAGTGATGTTTTGATGTTCGACAAAAATATATGACAATGTAATTGTCATGGGAAAGTCCAAGTCTTGGGTACTTGGCATGGAAAGTCCAAGTTGGACTCTTGGCATTTGGGAAAGTCCAAGCATGGGTCTTGGCAATGTAAAGTCCAACATGGGTTGGCAAGGAAAGTCCAAGCATGGTCTTGGCATGGAAAGTCCAACATGGGTTGGCAAGGAAAGTCCAAGTATGGTCTTGGCATGGAAAGTCCAACATGGGTTGGCAAGGAAAGTCCAAGCATGGTCTTGGCATGGAAAGTCCAACATGGGTTGGCAAGGGAAAGTCCAAGCTTGAGTCTTGGCATTTGATAAGTCCAAGGGTTTGATATTGACGGCGTAAAGTCCAAGCGGGAGTCTTGGCGGCATAAGTCCAATGGTTGGCGACGTAAAGTCCAAGCAGAGTCTTGGCGGCGTAAGTCCAATGTGCCTTGGCGGTGTAGACACCGTTAGCATGACATAGCTGACGGAAGCACCTGAAGGCTAGCGCGATGGATGAACAAGTCATGGATGACTTGGAGGGATTCGAGAGGCGTGAGGCTGATGGAGGTGGCTAGAAGGCTTAGGTCTAGGCTAAGGGTGATCTAGCAAGTATGGGGGAACCATACTTGGGTTAAAACCTCATGTTTGAGGTGTGCCAGTCGACTGGACCGAGTCAACTAGGGTTTAACTATGGGTTATGGCCGATCGATTGCGAGGTGGCGGATCGGTGATGGCTGATCGGCCGATCGTGTGATTAGTCGGCCGGTGCTCGATATTCGACGCAGAATGGAGTCGAGACTCGACTGGTCGAGTGAAGGCTCCATCAGTCGACTGATGGTCATGATCAGTCGACTGATGAAGGTTCCGTTGGACTTATCCAGCGTGGATCTAGCCGTTGTCTCACGACAACAGTGGCATCGATCATGGTCCCGATCAATGATCGATCGACTTTCCAAAGACAAAGTTGAAGCTATATAAGGAGCTCGTGATGGAGGAAAAGATAGCGATTTTATTGAACGAAATTGAAGAGGGAAGTTGGTGCTTTCCAGTCCTTCAAAGCTAGTTTAAGGCAATCAAAGATCAAGCAATCCAAAGCTCTTGTAAAGTGTTTTTCCTTTACTTGCATTTGTATTTCATATTGTATTTTCTTGTATTTACTTGTTTATTGTTGTAAACATTTGTACGAGGTTTCTCTGCCTCCGACTTGTTGTCGAGAAGGAGTTTATTGATTAGTGGTGTTTGTGGCATCGCTAGGGTTCGTACGAACCCGATCCATGGAGTAGGAACCGTGTGGTTCCGAACCACGTTATATCATTGTGTTCGTGTGTAATTATCTATTTCGTTATTGTATTATTTCTATTTCCGCTGCGCACTAACGAAATTGTAGACACGAACGAGATCGAATTTCATCTACGCTATTCACCCCCCCTCTAGCCATTCCAACGATCCCTAACACATAAGAACTGCAGATGTTGATCGCTAGCCTGTGCCTCTTTGATCCTCTCAATAATAGCGGATTGGGCAACCATGGATACCAATATCCCTTGGGATGTTTGACCCTGTTCCGACAACCCCAACTCTGAGAACTATCGAACAAGATCTATCACTGCGGTCAAATGACTGGCCAGAATCCCACAGGACTTCCTACTCAGTGCATCCGCTACTACATTAGCTTTACCCGGATGATACTGAATGGTGCAATCATAATCCTTTAAGTATTCCATCCATCGTCTCTGTCTAAGATTCAATTCCTTCTGAGTGAAAAGATATTTCAAGCTCTTATGGTCCGTATAGATCTCAAATGTAATCCGTACAGATAATGTCTCCATATCTTAAGCGCAAAAATAATGGCTGCTAACTCCAGATCGTGTACCGGATAATTCCTCTCATGATCCTTAAGCTGACGGGAGGCATAAGATACTACATGATCGAACTGCATCAAAACTACTCCCAATCCTTGGAAAGAAGCATCAGTATACAGTACCATCCCATCGCAAGAAGAAGGAATCACTAATATAGGTGCAGAAACTAGTCGCTGCTTAAGCTCCTGAAAACTGGACTCACACGTCTCTGACCAAGCAAACTTGACCCCTTTCCGGGTCAAGCGAGTGAGTGGTGTGGCTATACGGGAAAATCCCTCCACAAATCTACGGTAATACCCGGCCAATCCAAGGAAACTACGGACTTCCTAAACTGACTTTAGCTGCTCCCAACTGGTAATCGCTTCGATTTTCTAGGGATCAACTGAAATACCCCTGCTGGATACCACATGTCCAAGAAAACCCATGGAAGATAGCCAGAAAGCGCACTTACTGAACTTGGCATATAAATGCTCTCGTCGCAATGTCTCCAACACAATTCGAAGATGGTGCTCATGCTCCTCCTCGGAACGAGAATATATCAAGATATCATCTATGAATATGATGACAAACTGATCCAAGTACCTCAAGAATACCCGGTTCATCAAATCCATAAATGCAGCTGGAGCATTAGTAAGACCAAATGGCATCACTAGAAACTCGTAATGTCCATAACGCGTGCGGAACGCTGTCTTCTGAACATCCTCGTCTCTTACTCTCAGCTGATGATAACCTGATTGCAGATTAATCTTGGAATACACGCAAGTATCCTTGAGCTGATCAAACAAATCCTCAATCCTTGACAATGGATATTTGTTCTTAACGGTCACGACATTTAGTTATCGGTAATCAATACATAACCGCAGAGATCCATCTTTCTTTTTAACGAACAACATCGGAGCTCCCCAAGGTGAAACACTAGGACGAACAAATCCCTTATCCAATAACTCTTGCAGCTGTATCTTAAGCTCACTCATCTCTTTTGGTGCCATTCGGTAAGGAGCCTTCGATACTGGTGCGGTCCCTGGGATTACCTCTATCGCGAATTCCACTTTCCTAGGAGGTGGCAAGCCCGGAAGTTCCTCTGGAAATACATCTGGATACTCATGAACTACTCGCACACTGGAGAGGGGTTGTAACTCCTCACTCTCCACTTTGACCAAGGACAATAAGTACCCATGACAGCCATGAGTCAATAATCTCCGAGCCTGAAGTGCAGATATAATGGACACTCCATCATCTCGGGTACCCACGAACTCCCATGCAGCGATCGGTGGTGGAAGGTCACTACTCGCTTACAATCCATCAGAGTAGCACGATGTAGCCAACCAGTCCATTCTGAGTATAATATCAAATTCCACCATCTCTAGCACCTAAAGGTCCACCGTAAGTATATGTCCCTTGAAATCCAACGGACAACCTTTGATTACTTGATGACTGGTCAGAACCTCGCCCGATGGTAATGATACCACTAATCCGCAAGAACGAATCATAGGGATTCTCCCAAATTTTCTCAGAAATATACTAGATATAAAGGAATGCGAGCTACCAATATCAATCAAAGTATCTGCAGGTTTAGAATAAACTGAAATCATACCCCGAATGACCGATCCCTCGGCCCGCTGAGCATCCTCTCTGTAATGGCATAAACTTGTCCAGTCTCCACATGCGGCGGTTGCGCTCCTTATATAATAGTAGAATGCCTCCACTCATGATGGATTTGACTCTGTGATGCTGCTGCGCAGGTATAATATATCCCTGAGAGCCGGTCGGTAAGTATCGCTGAGTAGGTGGCCCGGAATAATAACCCTCTAGAGCTGGAGTATAATGAATCGCCGCTGGCATCCCGGAAGAGTCACTCCCATGTATATGATATATCTGTGCCGTGGGAGGTAGTGTTTGTCTCTGACCATGTAGTAAGGCCCTAAGTCCGACCTCTGGCCGATGATGTCCGATCGATCTCTTTCCCTTGCTGGAATTGCCTGAACCCTCCAGCTGTGCCTTCAGAGTACACTCTCGACTAGTATGTCCTGGATGCTTGCGAATAATAAACACCGTCCAAGGGAGGCACTCAGAATGTTGTGACCCAGCATCTATAGCATCTAGCCATGTGTCTGCTCTTACGGTTCTTCTGAGAACCTCCAGACTGTCCAGAAGCTGGTCGCTTCCCTTTCTGTGCCCTAGATGATCCCTCTGAAGTACCTCGAGAAGCCCCACTCTGATCTTGCTTTCTCTGAGTCTCAGGAGTCGCATCATATTTCCACTGCTTTCCCTGGTTCATCTGTTTTTCCAACTCTCTCTCCTTTGTGATTTGCTGAGAAGTCATCTCAATAGACAGTGCCCTATCCAGTGCCTCTCGGTACGAGTTAATGGAAGATCCCGATAGTTTGGCCCGAATATACACAGCCAAACCCTGCATAAATTGGAACATTCTGTCCCCATCCTGTGCTACCAAATGTGGACTAAATTCCGCGAGTCGGGTGAACTTTGCATTATACTCCATGACTGACCGGTTACCCTGCTTAAGAGTTAAGAACTCCTGACGGCATGCTGTAGAGAACGCAGAAGGAAAATACTGCCTCCAGAAGATATCTCGGAAAACTGTCCAAGTGATGTTCTGCTCTCCCATCAAGGTTTTCTGCATTTTCCACCACGTAGTCGCCTGATCTCGAAGATGATATGCCACCAGACCCACCTTTTCCTCATCGGTGTAACTCATGAACTCAAAAGTATCCTTCAGATTGTCTAACCAAGTCTGGGCAATCCAGGGATCAAACTCGCCTCGGAATAGCATAAATCGGTCCTTGGCTGACCGTGCTAACACAGGTATAAGTGCCTTGACTCTGACCCAACTGGAATCCATAGCAGTCGGCATAGTCGGGGGTACATCAGGCTCTTGAGGTTTCGAACCCTTGGTAGGAGACTGTCGTGGCTCCTCCTGATCAACCGGTCCTCCGGTAGTAGGCTATTTAGATGGTCGACCTCTCTTACAAGTCTGAACAGGTGCCATAATATCGTCTGTTCACACCTGTTGAACGACTTACATAAATATTTAACCAGAAAATATAGTGTGTCAAGATTTCTTACTTCGGACAACTTGGAGCTCATGCCTCTGTCAATCCCATCTCACTAAAATCGAAATCAAATCAAATCAAAACGATTTCCGAGGTCCCAAAATCCGACAAAAACATTATTGCATGGCATCGCAACCTAGAGCTCTGATACCAATAAAATTGTCACACCCCGAGGTAGACTCTGTCCGGTCAACGGACGACACCCCCTTATGACAATTCCAATACGGTACAAAAGTTGCAACCAGTATAACACATATCGAAAATGTATAACATCACAGCGGAAGCCAACACAATGAAATAATAGCAATATACTTATATCGGTATAACCGTCCATACTAAAACAAAATCTCATACTGAATACCATAAAAGAAAAATACAGCACGATCTCCCATAACAGTAGAATTCCATATGAAGATACAAGCGATAGAAAACAAAACCCTCGGAAAAGCAGCGGGATGGGATTAAGTGGCGATGCTCCAAGTCCATGCCGAAGTCTTCTATCTACTACCTGGGCGACAGGAAACCCAGGGTCCAGGGTGGTGAGTATAAAACTCAGGGGTAATATATAGAAGTGCATGAACAACATACAGGGTATAAAGATCTACAAGTATACATGTGAAGATCTACAGGTATGCAGCATGAGTCCAACAGACATACTGTACTAAACATAGTAACTAGTAACCACAGATATGTCATATTCACAGCATAAACGAAACTGATCAACTGGCATAAAGTAACGTACATACCTGACGGTCTGCCCTCCATATGACCTATAACATCCTGAACAGGTATATCATAGCATAATCCAAATAGCATGCGACCATCTAAACCAAAACATACTCATGCTCAACACACAGTAGTATATAAAATGCAAATGACATGTAGCATGATGTACAATCATATGCAGCAGCCAAATGCAACATCTCACAGGCATATGTAAAAACATATAACGAATACATGCATACATATATATATATATATCAGCAATGCATATGCATGGTCAGGCCTGCGCACCCAACTCGCTACCACGACCCCAGTGTGGCCTAGGTGGCATGACATGACAACTATCCCGACTCTAGCCACCACCACTCTCGAGTGACCGAGTTGGGTAGTATGAAATAGTAGCTAGCCGCCATAGAGCTTTATGCTACTCACACGGGGGTCCCTGCTGCTAGCCGCTCCATCCCTACCCATGAGTAGACGAGCACCGCACCCAGGACAACTGCACATCACACGACCACTGTCTATAGTGGGTGAGTGCGCTAACTACCACTCCACACAGTGGCCAAGTGCGCATCTTCAGCTACCACCATCCTTAGTGGCCGAGAACGGCACGCACAACAATGCTCTGCTCTCAACCCTACAACCAATACCTCGAGTGGCCGGGGAGGCAGGATGACTGACGACCCGTCTCAACCACAAGGGAGACCCAGTCATCAGCATGCATGCATTGTAATGATGCATAGCTCACACACAAATCCTCGCAATACTCCCTAACTCACGGGGAGACTTAGTCAACCAAGAGTCAACCATGCAAGGATGACTAATCTGTAATCACAACCTATTTACCTATGTACAGATAAATAGATCTGTCAAGCTAACACACTGATATGTGTACGGTACAACGACCGACCCCATACTTTGGACTCATCACCCAACCTAGTGATGCAACCCGGTAATCCCAATCTAAGTTCACACTAGTGATCATAACCGCATGTATTTAACTGAATACTTATCAGCTAACACACAAGAAGGGTGGTAATTCATATCCAAGATAAAGGAACGATGAGTTAACAACAATATCTCAAAGATCAAAGATTAAGTACAAGCACATGATAAAACATGAGTGGATCTAAGGTAAACAGATATAAACATATATCAAAGATCATGCACTGAAATTCGATCAAACTACCGGACCAGGTAGATATTACCCACCTGATACGAAGCTCGAATAATCCTCACGGCCGCGGACTTGCTTCGTATCCCAAACCTGCACAATAGTGACAAATTACAGTTAAGTGCAAATCGCCGATACTTATATGAACAAATACTAATTCACTTTATATTCGTATTCTTTTCCCGAAGACATTATAACCACCCCGACACACTACATAGGTCAACTACAGGAAAACCTAATTAACAACTTCCTGATCTTATACATCATAACCCAGCTCCTAATAACTCACCGACATCGTCAAGATCAATTAAAATTTATATAGATCTAAACAATACTCCCAAAAATATAAACTGACCTAAATCTCCAAATCTCCGCATCAAATTAATTCGCACACACAAACTTCCTTCACTGCCATGGTAGCTCCCTCATCTACCGTAACTCACAGCTATGTACAAGTGCAATCAATCCACAACTACATCCTTAACCTCTGTCAGATTCCTTCAATGATCTGAGCTGCCATTGGAAATTAATCGGCAGCAGCCCTCACAGCAAGAACAGATCCACCAAAACACCTGGACAGAAACAGATACATTCGGAAACATACCACAACCGATTACAGCTAAGAATCCCTAACAATCTAAACAAGTCAAACATCAACTAATATTACCCGAGCACCAATACCCGAAACAACAAGCCCAAACACTCATTGGCAACTCAAATTCACAATAACAAACCAAATCAACAATCACAGTATCAAGACTCTATCGTCACAACTTATTTATTGATCTGAATGATCGACTGTAACTATAATAACCCGGAGAATCAAACATTTCTTCATGTTGGCAATTGACCAAAATCCATCGAATCTCAACATACCAGTTCACCGCGATTTCCAACAACACAACCACATTCGAATTAAACGAAAACCACAATCAGGATAACGGAACATCAATCAATGGATACCACAGATGACAATATTGGGTAAATCCAAACTTACCGGCTCTAAACTCCACCGGTGGTGAAATTTCCCCAATCCCGGCTGCTCGCCGAATCAATCCAAGCTCCGATCACTGCCATCCATAGATCCCAGCTAAATACAACTCGAAAATCCAGATCTCCACTCGAAAGGGAAGGAAAATGATCGATCCTTACCTTCCAGGCAGCTCACTGCCGCGGCGATAGCACCACCGTCTCATCGAGCGAAGGAAACGCCGACACTCCCCTAAGGCGAACCACTTATTGACCTCCAACTGGGGATCAACTACTAAGGCGGCACTGTCGAGCGGCTCTCACCGGACGCCAACGATCTGGAATCCCGGCGATGCGATCGCGCGGAGCGAAGGAGAAATGAAAACGGGGATCGCGACGAACTGATCATTCTGTTCATCCGCAGCCCCTTATAAATGTCGTTCAACCAAATATGGTTAACCCAGCCCAATCCAAACCCAATCCGATTGGGTTCAGCTCAGCCAGTTTAACCTCTTGACCCAAGTCAAATCCAATCCGATTTCAGCCCAAGCCCATTACAACCCAAGCCCAATTTCAGCCCAACTAGATGATTAACCCATTAGCCCACTAATTAAGCCCAATTAATCCCCTAATTAATTAATCCTAATTAATTAAAGGGTTAATCCATTTTTTTCCGTATACTACAATATGTCTTCTTGGGCTTAGGTTTGTGACCTAAACCTTTCTTGCTCTTGGATGAGCCTTGCCTCATAAAACCTAAATTTTGACCATTAGACCCTTTAAATGAATTTGTCATTTTTGCTAGGGTCTTTTCCAATTTTTCAAGCCTTGACCTCAAGGTTTGGTTTTCTAATTCTAATTGCCCAATCATCGAATTTTAATTTTGTCTTTGGGCATTACCATTTCTTTTAGGCATATGCCTACCCTTCTTAAGGTTAATGCCTAAATGGTTTTCTACCTTCCTAATAGTTTTCCTAGGTAGGATCTTTCTAGGGTTATTAGTTCCAAATTTCTCCTTAGTTCTAAAATCGACGTGTTTAGCCCCTAAGCAATAATATCTATTATTTCTAGCATGCTCTTTATGATAAATTGCAAGTAAATTAAAAGCATGCTTTTTGGCCTTATATAAAGAATTAGCATTACTTAAATTTACCTTAGGATTTGCTTTAGAAGCTCCCCCTACATTTGATGCTCCTTCTTCACCCTTGCTAGGCTTCCTCCCCCTAGGGCATTAGCTTTTATAGTGCCCCTTTTGATAACATTTGAAGCAAATGACATGCTCCTTGCTCTTTATCTTTGGGCACCAGTTTCCTTGGTCTTTGGCACGACTTGTGTCGTCTTCTTGACATTTTTCGGACACTTGCTCTTGTAGTGTCCGGCTTCCCTACACTCAAAATATATTATATCAATTTTATTATTAACACGTGTTTGAGTTACCTGGGGTGGTGGTGGAATTTTGAACTTCCTCTTCTTCTTGACCGGAGGTAGATGGTTCATGTTCTTCTTGCTCTGACATTGAGGATGATCTAATATCCTCCCCCTCAATCATAGAGGTGGAGGCTTCTTCCACCTCTTCTACTTCTCCTTCCTCCTCGGACGTCGAACACCTTTCGACCTCCGACTCCTCATTTTCTTGTGAGGATGAGCACTCCTCTTCGGACTCTCTTTCTACTTGAGCCACGAATGGTTCTTCATGGAGCTTGGCCAATTTATCCCATAGCTCCTTGGCATCTTGAAATTCACCTAACCTAGACACAATATCGTTAGGTATTGAATTTAATATTAATTGCATTACCTTATCATTTCTTTCGACAGGTTGGACTTGCTCTTCGGTCCATCTTTTCTTCTTTAGGTATCCACATTTTGGACCTCTTGGAATTTTAAACCCCTTCACTAGGATCATCCAATCTTCAAAGTCCATCATGAAGAAGTTCCCCATTCGTGCCCTCCATTGCTCAAATCCTTCTTATCCATAGAAGGTGTATGGAATTGGGGTGTTGATGTCTCATCCCAATTTTTCTTCAAACTCCATCTTCTTCCCTCTAGCATGCTCCCTCGGATGTGAACCCGGTGAAGAGCTCCTAGCTCTGATACAAATTGTAGGAACGTCGGTGAGCGCTAGAGGGGGGGGGGGTGAATGACGCCTTTATTGCTCGATGGAATTTGTTCATGCTTGCGTGCTTGTCTACATTTTTTGTTAATATGCGCAGCGGAAATAATAATGAAGCATAAAAAAATATACAAACACACAATACACAAGCCTTAGGGTTCATACTCCACAGATTGAGCTGAAATGAGCTCTAGCGATGCAAATACCTCCACTAATAAAAAACACTCCTTCTCGACAACAAGTCGGAGGCAGAGAAACCTCGTACAAGGATTACAAAAGTAATACAAGAAATTACAAGCAAATACTTTACAAGAAGACTTTGAATGCTTACTTTTGGTTGCTTGAGAAGAGCCTTGAAGGTCTGGATTGCAACAACAAATCCCCTCCAAATCACCTCAAAGAACCATGCCAAAATCCCTCTCCTCGAGCTCCTTTTAAACATGCAACTTGGGCTGGATTACGCCTAGCAGTCGACTGCTCATGACCATCAGTCGACTATCCTGTAGCCATTGTGAGACAACGGTTTAATCCACGTTGGACAAGTTCTAATGGATAGACCATCAGTCGACTAATCATGTCTTCACTCGACTGTCAAACACTAGCAGTCGACTTGGAAACATTCTGTGCCTGTGTTCTCAACCATCAGTCAACTGGCATCCATGTCAGTCGACTCTCGGCCAGTCGAATGGTCATAATCCCAGTCGACTGCTCAGAGTCACTCAGCTACCAAATGTCAAAACACTTGACCAATCGGCTGGTCCATAACCCCAGTTGATTGCTACACCTCAACCATGAGGTTTACCCCAAGTATGATGCCCTTATACTTGCTAGACCACCCTTAGCCTAGACCTAAGTCTTCTAGCCACCTCCTTCGGCCTCACGCCTATTGGATCCCTCCGAGTCATCCATGACCTATTCATCCATACACTAGCCTTCAGGTGCTTCCATCGGCTATTGTCATGCTAACGTGGTATATACCGTCAATGCACATTTGGGCTTATGCTGCCAAGATACACGCTTGAAATTTACGTCGCCAAACCATTGGACTTATGTTGTCAAGACTCCACCCTTGAACTTTACGCCGCCAATATCGACCCTTAGACTTCCCTTGCCAACCCATGTTAGACTTTCTATTTTCCAAGACTCAAGCTTGGACTTTCTCTTACCAAGACCCATGCTAAGACTTTCCATGCCAACCCATGTTGGACTTTCCAATTGCCAAGACTGAAGCTTAGACTTTCCCTTGCCAAACCTATGCTTGGACTTTCCAATTGCCAAGACTCAAGCTTGGACTTTCCCTTGCCAAGACCCATGCTTGGACTTTCCATGCCAAGTACTCAAGACTAAGATTTTCCCATTGCCAACTGTTCCACTTGGACTTCTCCATCATATGGTCAATCTCATGTCAACCATATAGTCAACCCATTATCAAACAATGGTCAACTCATCGTCAAACATCAAAACACAACTTCAAGACACTACTTGAGTCAAACTCGAGTTTGGTCAATCACGACCTGGGTCGATTGTACCAACAATGCTAACGTAGATTAAGTTATTATCTCACAACAGCTACAGGAGCAGTCGACTGCCATGCAAAAATTAGTCTGAGTTGCAGCTTTATAAGGAGCTCGAAAAGGAGGATTTTGGCTAGGGTTCTTGGGGCGATTTGAAGGGGAATTGCTGCTGCATTCCAGACCTTCAAGAGCAAACTAAAGCAATCAACAAGCAAGCAATCCAAAATTTTTAGTGTAAATTTTTCTTTACTTGAATTTGTTTATTGCTTAGTTTACTTATTGTATTTCATTGTATTGTATTTGTAATCACTTGTACGAGGTTTCTCCACCTTCAGATTATTCCAAGAAGGAGGTTTTTGATTAGTGGTGGTGTGCATCACTAGAGCTCGATAATGAGCTCGCCCCGTGGAGTAGGAACTAGGGTTTCGAACCATATTATATTGTGTGTCATTGTGCTTGTACATTCTTGTGTGTATTTGTATTAGAATTTCTATTTTTGCTGCGTACTAACGATTGTAGACAAGCACGATCAAATTCCATTGAGCGACGATGCATTCCGCTATTCACCCCCTCTAGTGCGCCAATGGTCCTACAAGTGGTATTAGAGCGAGGTCGCTCTTAAAGGCTTAACAACCAAGGGAGCACACTAGAGGTGAAGAAGATGGAGTTTCAAGAAAAATTGAGGGATGACACCATGTTCCATTTTTCTTCGATGGAGAAGATTTTGTAGCTTGGAGAGGTAAAATGGAATGTTTTTTAAATAAAAATATAGATTATTGGTGTAGTATTGTAGATGACTTTGATCCTCTAAAGGATAAAAAAGGAGGAGTCCTCAAGAAGAAAAAGTGGACCAAGGAGCAAAATAAGAAATATGAAATTAATAAAAAGGTAATATTAATTTTGACTAATGTTATGCCTAGTAGCATTTTTCATAAGATAGGTGAATATTAAGATGCTAAGGAGCTTTAGAGCAGGCTAGCTAAGCTCCATGAAGAACCCTCGACGGCTCAAGAAATAGAGGAGCCCAAGGAACAAGAATGTTCATCGACTCATTTGGAGAAGGAGACCGAAAGCAAGTTCATCCTCACAAGAGTATGAGAATTCGGAGGTTGAAAGGTCATCAACATCCAAGGAAGAAGAGGTAGAAGAAGCCTCCACCTCTAGGATTGAGGGGGGAGGAGAGATTTTCAACTCCGGAGCAAAATAAAGAGGAAGTTTCAACCTCCGAGAGAGATGAAGAACCAACTCTAGTTCCTACCACCGACCTAGGTAACTCAAATACATGTGTTCATAATCAAGATCACATAAC
The DNA here is from genome assembly GCA_025175895.1 of Wurfbainia villosa. Taxonomy (NCBI): domain Eukaryota; kingdom Viridiplantae; phylum Streptophyta; class Magnoliopsida; order Zingiberales; family Zingiberaceae; genus Wurfbainia; species Wurfbainia villosa. The sequence continues at coordinate 13,087,128 of CM046007.1, read as the reverse complement.
TTGTTTTGAGTGTAGGAAAGTATGACACTAAAAGAGTAAGTGTCCGAAACAGGTCAAGAAGATGACATAAGATGTGCAAAAGACCAAGGAGATCGGAGCCCCAAACATAAGAGCAACAAGCACGTGGTGTGCTTCAAACGCAATAAAAAAGGGCATTATAGGAGTCAATGCTCTAGGGGGAGGAAGCAAACCAAGGGCTAAGAAGGAGAATCACATGTAGGGGGAGCTTCTAAAGCAAACCTTAAGGTACAATTTAGTAATGCACCTTCCTTGTTTCATAATGAAAAGCATGCTTTTAGTACTCTTGCAATTGTGCATAATCATGAAAAGCATGTTAGAAATAGAGCTTATTGTTTAGGTGCCAAATCTTGTGATGTTAGGGTTAAGGACAAATCTAGAAACAATAACCCTAGAACAATTCTACATAAGGAAGCAATTAGGAAGGTAGAAGATCACCTAGGCATTAACCCTAAGAAGGGTAGGCATATGCCTAGGAAGAATCTTTCCCAAAGGGTTAATGAAAAATCAAAATTGGAAAAGTTAGAGTTAGAGAACCAAGCCTTGAGGTCAATGCTTGAGAAATTAGAGAAGACCCTTAGGAAGATGCAAAATCCAATTCAAGGGTCAAATGATAAAAAAATTAGGGTCTAAAAGACAAGAACCATCTAGGGGCAAGAAAGGTTTGGGTCACAAACCTAATCCCAAGGAGACCTACCATACTGTTCCATTCGAGTATGAAACCATTCATAGGTCTAGAAAGACCAAGGTTAATAGGGAGGTCATCCCTAAGGTTAACCATGGTAGATGCCTAGTGGCTAAGGTTTCAAGGAAACCTAGGGAAGCCATTAAGAATGTTACAAGGGGAGTTACCCCTAGAGTTAACCTAGGTAAGACCCAAATGACTAAGGCTTCAAAACCTAGAAGGGTCATTAGGAAGGTATCAAGGTGTTAGCAGTAAGCCCTAAAGCCAATTATGTGATGATTGACTAGGGACTTATGTATCATATTCTATTAATAATAAAGACAAAGTTTGATTATTATATTTACTTCATGCTTGTGCCAGCCGAATAAATATAATAATGCCCTAGAAAGTAGGTTCTTATCTACAACACATCAATTGGTAGAATTGATTGTGAGAGGTTATAGAGAACACTATTCTTAAATATTCCTAGTCAAGCATTATTCTTAAATATTCCTAGTCAAGCATTAATATACAAGGGTAATATTAATGCATTGAGACTAGCATGTAGGTCAATTAATGACTTGATCTCACAAGTCATGGATATGTGATATCACATTGACACATGGGTATATATTAGAGAATATATACTGAATTGACCCGCCGCGAGAAAGTTTCATGGATCGTCATATGACTGTCATAAACTTTCTCATAGTGACTATTGGTATGATTAGTCCTTAGGCCTGAAATCACTATGGTTCCCTACATAAGGAGTTATGTACTTTGGCATCGTCAAACGTCATCCGTAATAGGGTGGACTATAAAGGCGATCACTAGTATGTAACAAATTATGCGGAGGGATGTGAGTGATGTAGATGGGATCTATCCCTCCCATATGACAGGAGTAATATCTTTAGGCCTTTTGATAGAGTAGGAACACGAAATGCATGACTATGCTTAAATGAGTCAATATGAGATATTGAGCTCATTTGTTTGAGTGAGTACTTGGGGATCAAGAGCACAAAGATTGATAAGAGGATGACACGATCCATGCCTCATTGATCGATCTATATATCGAGGATAGAAGGACAAGGTTATATATTATAGTAGCTACAGTTAGGTTGTGTCGGATCTCGACATTCTTATCACTTGGGTAGCAATGATGCATTGTTAGATGTCACTCATTATTTATGTTTCTAAAAGGGTATTATGGTCTTCACTTGGGTTCCGAACCATGCAGTTCTCCTGGTGTCGTCCGACGACCAAGGTTTCCCAACTCGGGATTCTCAGGGTGTCGCTGACCTTCGGCTTGGCTTAACCATTTTCTGCACACTTAATTCAGCTCATGAGATAACAATATGATCTTAACTTTGGATCTTTGCTATAATCAAAACTTAGGTTCGATTCTCTGGTGCCCCTGCACCAATAATCTCCCCCTTTTTGATCTATGGCAAACCGACACAAAGTTAAGAGAAAAATTAAAGCATAAAACAAGTAGAGTAAATGATCAACATCCTTTCAAAAACTCCCCCTTAACCCTAGGTGAGTTTTGAAAGAGATACTTTGAATTTTTTAAAAATTAAATTTTTATTACTCCCCCTTAACTTTCGCTCTTCTCCCCCTTTTGTCATAAATCAAAAAAGGTGTCGGAGTTTTTATATTAAATAGGGGTTTAAAAATAACATGTGTCTAGAATTATTAAAGATAAATCAACTATGAGCCCAAGCATGCATCTAGCAATAATTAGATAGATTGGTTCGAGGTGTGTCCCTCTGCACCAATAATCTAAAGGTTTGTAATATAACTCTTAGGGTTAGTTTTCTCTCCCCCTTAGTCAAATATATGAAGTATAAGAGATGTAGGGGGCGCTAAACTTTAGCCTAGAGAGTTGTAAATATTCGTTAAGTACAATCATTGAGAAAATAGGTAGCATTTTGAAAAGGTTATGTTAAGTATATTTCAATTATTCTTAACATCTCACCCATTCTATGTGTCTCAGAATGTATTCACCTTATATATTTTGTGAGATGATTTGAACTTGATTAAAGATAGTCAATCTTGGGTTAGATTCGGATTTAACCTTTAGATCGTTAAGTAACTTTTCGAGAAACTAGCTTCCAGGTCGTGGTGAGGCACAGGGGCCTTCTTTGATCAGAATAATGACCACTTCCTTAGACAATTCCAAATTCAAGAAAATATCACTTAAGTCACTTAGGGTTACTTCCTGGTCTAACTAGTTTAGGATATGGTGAGGTAGCTTCAGCTAGTTTAATTCAGCCAAGTGCACCAAGCTAGATTCGCCTTATCTAGCTCGAATACACGAGACATTGTTTCCCTAACGTATTATCATCTCGCCGTGTCCTGATACTATGTTGTCAAAGTTGACTAACTATTTGTCCTATCTAGCCATTCTAATAACTAATCATGCAATGATTCTGCTAAGAAAGTGGGTATATTATTTTAGTGTTACCTCCCCCTGGACCATTGAACCAATATGGTCTATCTACAAAGTGAACTTGATCTTAGGGAATCCAAAACTTATTGGTCCTTATATGTGAATTAAATAAAACCTTTGGGACCCATGCTTGGACTTGTTAATGACTACGATTCACGATATACATATAAGATCTATTCGTAGTCCTTGACCTAAATCCAAGTCCGACTTTGTTGTACACGACTCTTTGACTTCCAAGTAGTCGGTTAGATTCTTTGATCCCAACGTGAACCTTTCCAACCTAGCCTCGACCTCTTGAACTCGTCCTTTCAAGAGAGAATTCTCTTTTTCATGTTTTTCAACTTGAGTTGAGTTTCCCTCTTGGACTTGACTAGTTGAAGAGGTTATAGTAGCCTCTTGCTTGAGGGTTTCAACCTCCTCAAGTAACGACTCAATCCTAGACTCAGACTTAGTCAATTTCCTATTTAGCAACTTAATTGCATGATATAAGTTTGCAATTAATGAATGACTTACCTTAATCTTTTCTTTTGATCCGGCTTTGAGTCTTGACTCGAATTAATCCTCAAAGTCGGAGTCGGAGTTGGATTTGTAGTTGGCTTCAGACTCAGACTCGGACTCGGACTCTACCGGTTTTGCCATGAGTATCAAGTCATTATTTTGATCTTCTTCCTCCTCCCACGTTGCGTGGAATGCTTGCATGGATTGAGATGGCTTGTTCTTGAGTCTTGGGCACTTCGACTTGTAATGCCCCTTCTTGTTGCACCCATAACATGTGTATGTTTGTGGGGGTTTCTTGCTCTTCAATTGCTCCCTTTTCTTTTTGATGATCCTCCGAACTAGATTGACTAGTTCAGCCTCCATCTCCTCTTTGGATTCCAATTCGGACTCTTCTTCTTCGAGAGGTATCTTGCTCTTTGCTTTTTGTCTTTGTCCTACAAACAACACTACATCTTTCTCGACTGAGACTGTGTTAGTTTGTTCATGTAACTCAAATTATGAAAAAAGTTCATCTAACCTAACCTTACATAGTTCTCTAGATACCTTGTAGACATCAACCATAGATGCCCACAAGGTGGTCCTAGGAAAATCATTAAGTGCGTACCTTATTATATCCTGATTGTCTACCTTTTGTTTGATGGCATGTAGATCGTTCAAGATGTCTTGGATCCGCGCATGGAGATGCGAAGCGGTCTTGTGATCTTGCATCTTTAGATTATACAGTTTATTGAATAGTAAATCTCTTTTACATACCTTAGCATCGGACGTCCCTTCATGTAGATCAATTAATTTGTTCCAGAGGTCTTTGGCGCAAATGAATGGTCCAATTCAGTTGAGCTACTCCTTGGACAAGTCGCATTGCAACATTTGGGTTGCTTTTGCATCGGCTTCAATTTTCCTCTTGGTTGCATTGGTCCACTTGTCGAAATCAAAGGGTTCCCATTGATCATTGGTGGGTAGAGCAAAGCCAGTTTGGATTATTATCCAAGTCTCAACATGTGTTTTCAAGAAACACTCCATCCGACCTTTCCAATAACGGAAATCATTTTCGTTAAAGAAAGGAGGTTGGGTGGTGCTATACCCCTCAATGTGGGTCATTAATTTTCTTGCAAAACACGAATAAAAACCAAAAGGAATTCCAAGACTTAGTCTTGGATTAGTAATACAGGAAATAATAAGGAATAAACGAGAGATAAAAGACTAAACAAAAAACATCGCACTTACAACCTTTAATGTCCCCAAAAGGTTACTAAACGTTGTTTTTTGGGGATGAAGACAGCTTGTTATGAGGGTAAACCCTCATAAGAATGTAGATCTCTGAGAGAGCTTTGATTTGGTAGGTAGCACATTTTGTGGGTCCACTTGTATGAAAAGTTATGTCTGTTTTACTGTCGGCTACTCCAAAAGAGAAATACTTTCATATACACAACCAAAAAAAGGGCACCAAGACTTCATCTTGGATTAGTAGTGCGGGAGAAATAATAGGAGTAATTCACAAATCAAAAAATACGAAAAAAGCCAAAAAAAAAGTGCTAGATTAGTGGTTTCACCAAATCTTAGTGCCCTTGCTCTGAAACCAATTGTTGGATCAAGAAGCGTTGCTAGAGGGAGGGGTGAATAGCGAGCGTAAAATCTTTCTTTTCGACGTTAAAATAAAAGCAAGCACAGTCAAAAAATAAATAACACAATTTATTTTTACTTGGTCTACATCCCACCAGCTGCTAATCCAAGGCCTTCGATGCTTGACCATGTACGAAGGGGCAATCCACTATAGAGTCTCCTCCTCGTTGGAGGTAAGATACAACGATCACAAAAATCGAAAACACGAGGACGAGGCAACAAGCCTACCTCACCTCGTTACGATTAAAACCAAGAATACTATAAATAAAAACTAATACTTGTTGTTGTCGACGAAGATATTCTGAACTTGGCATTGCGTCGGCGTTATGACGGCGTTAGAGCTTTGGCGTTGCGGGAGCACTTTAAGAGCAAGATGGATGATATTTAGGTTGGAGTCCTCCCCTCCTTTTATATACTTGTGTCTTGTAATAAGTCTAGATGAGGATCCTCAACTTTTGGAACTTATCACGAGGTGGCACCTTATCTTATCGCGAAGTGGCCGCGTCAAACATTATCCTTTTTGACCTAGTGCAAAAGGCTGATTCATCGCCATCAGTCGACTGATGCCCTTCATCAGTCGACTGATGTGCAGTAGTCGATTGTCAATGGCCAGCAGCCGGCTGTCAGCCTAGCCACTTCCCTGCAGTAAGAGGTCAGCATGGAAAATGGTAAATATTATTGTTCCTTACCATCCGATCTCGACCTAGACCTTCCACTGGAAGTCTTAGTTGGATCGCCGCCTACGATCATCCCCATACAGAGGACACGACCTTACCATCTCTCTTCGCACTCGTGCTTACCTCTAGTCCTTTATGACATGTCGCTTTGCTTCCGATCTTCACCTGGGTTCTTCGACTCCCATGAGTTCTCCCTGTGTTGCCAGACCACCATGGTTTTTCGACTCGGGATTCTTCGGGTGTCGCTGACCTTCGGCTTATCTTAACCATTTCTTACACACTTAATTCAGTTCATGAGATAACAATATGACCTTAACTTTGGATCTTTGCTATAATCAAAACTTAGCTTCGATTCTCTGGTGCCCCTGCACCAATACATCACACATTTGTACTAATGTGCAGGGCCTAAGAAAGACTAGATCATTGACAAAGGGTGAAGTGGACCTACGAGTAAGCAATGGTGCAAGAGTTGCTGCTATAGCTGTAGGAACATACTCTTTATCTTTGCCCACTGGGCTTATTTTGAAACTAGAAGAGTGCTATTGTGTGCTTGCTTTAACTAAGAACATTATCTATGTTTCTTGTTTGGACAAGAGAGGTTTCTTGTTTATGATAAAGGACAAATGTTGTTCTATTCATTTAAATTATATGTTTTATTGCAGCGCATTTCTAATGAATGGACTCTATGTTCTAGACTTTGAAAACCCAATCTATAACATGTTGGATCGAAGCGGATCGCTAGAGGGGGGGGGGGTGAATAGCGATAAACCTTTTTTTTTAATTCGTTCGTTAAAACTCAAGTAGACAATTAATTGCAGCGGAAAGATAAACTATAAATAAATGAGACAAATGTTTTTTTACTTGGTTCGTAGCCTTCGGCTATTACTCCAAGACCCTAGTGATCCTTGATCACGCACAGAGGGCAATTCACTAAAAACACTCCTCCTCGTTGGAGGTAGGAGTTTGACGATTACAAAAAAAAATCGAAAGAAAAGATAGAGAGACAAACCCTCTCTTCTATTAATGTAAAGTGGAACGATAGAAAACCTCGATTAATAAAAGGAATTGCAATATTTAAAGAGACAACAAAATAAGAATATCAACAACTAAAAGAGTAGAAAGTAAACTAGGGTTGTTGACAGCACTTCGTCGTAGAGTCGTCGGAAAATCGCAGAGTTGTGGAGGTTTGTGAGCACTTAGAGATGATGAAAAACCCTAGGAGAAGCCCTCCTTTTATAGCCTTTAAGCCCCTCATCGAATGGGTCTTCAACCAATAGGAATTGGGCACAAAACTCCTTGAAAAATGGTGATAAAGCTTGACTCCTCGAGGCTGATTTTTGACCATCGGTTGAACTGGCTGGTTGAACTGGCCTGGTTGAACTGGCCGGTTGAACTAATGGCCAGGATTTTTTACTACAATAAAGAGTTAGCTCAAAATATAAGTGAATTCGACGGCCACTTGCCGTCCGATCTCAACATAGACCTTTCATGGGAAGTCTTGGGTCGGATCGTCGCCTAAGGACGCCCCCGTACAAAGGACACTACCTCACTTCACTTTACTCACTCGAGCTTACCTCGATACTTATTATGTCGCTTTTGCTTCCAGCCTTCCACTTGATTCCTTCGGCTCCCTCCGAAGTCACTCGAGTGTCGCCCGACCACCGCGTCTTCCTCCGGGTGTCGCTAGCCTTCAGCTCCAGCTATAGCAATTTTCTGTACACTCGATTCAGCTCGTGAGATAACGACATGAGCTTAACTTTGTATCGTTTGCTATAATCAAAACTCAGGTTCGACTTAGGTGCCTACTGCACCAACATAACATACATACCAAATGATTCAAATCGAATGATTTGAACTAAACATATCTTTGACATTGTCGACTGGGTCACATAAATGAGAGTCGTATTTCCCAACTCCATAAGGATGGATTACTAGACTCATTTGATTTTGAATCATATAAGACATGTGAATCCTGTCTTCTAGGCAAGATGACCAAGACTCCATTTAGTGGACAAGGTGAAAGAGCGACAGACTTGTTAGGACTCATACATACTGATGTATGTGACCCTTTCAATATCGTTGCTAGAGGAGGCTATCAGTACTTCACCACTTTTATTGATGATGTTAGTAGATACGACTATGCGTATCTCATGAAACACAAGTCGGAATCCTTTGAAAAGTTCAAAGAATTCAAGAGTGAAGTACAAAACCAACTTGGCAAAAGTATTAAGATGCTTCGATCAAATAGAGGTGGTGAATACCATAGCCAACAGTTTCGTGACCATCTAATTGAGTGTGGGATCATATCTCAACTCACTCCACCTAGAACACCACAGTGGAATGGTGTATCCAAATCGAGAAATCGTTCTTTATTAGATATGGTACGATCAATGATGAGTCAAACTGATCTACATATTTCCTTCTGGGGATTCGCTCTAGAGACGACTATCTTTACACTTAACCATGTTCCATCTAAAGCTGTCATAAAAACACCATATATGATATGGATTGGAAAGAGTCTCAAAATGTCTTTTATGAAGATTTGGGGTTGTGAGGCTTATGTTCAATGTCAAGTCTCCGACAAACTAGGCCCTAAATCATACAAGTACTACTTTGTAGGATATCCCAAGGAAATGAAGGGATATTACTTTTACAATCCCACATAAGGCAAAGTGTTTGTCGCTCGAAATGACGTATTTCTAGAAAGAGAATTCATTTATAGAAGAACTAGTGGTAGTAAAATCCATCTTGAAGAAGTTCAAGATATGGATAACACTTAGGCCTTGATGGAAATTGAATAGACACCACAAAGTGTTGTGGATGATGAGATTGTTGCATAAGAAGTTGTTGAGCAACCTGTTCAAGTAGACCAAGTTCTTCGTAGGTCTAATAGGATACGTCATCAGCCTAAGAGATATTCATTTATCTTGTCTGACCATGATGATGTTATGCTTGTTGAGTTGAACGAGCCTACATCCTATTAGGAAGCTATGATGAGCCTAGATTTTGAGAAATGGCTAGATGCCATGAGGTCCAAAATAGAATCCATGTACACTAACCAAGTATGAACTTTGGTTGATCCACCTAAAGGGGTCAAACACATTGGGTATAAGTGGGTCTTCAATAGAAAGACTGACATGGACAGTCTTATGCATACCTATAAAGGGTGATTAGTAGCTAAAGGTTTCAAGCAGATTCATGGTATTGACCATGATGAAACTTTTTCACCAGTTGCGATGCTTAAGTCTATTCGGATTATGCTTGCTATTACAGCTTACAATGATTATGAGATTTGGCAAATGGATGTCAAAACTGTATTTCTGAATGGAAACCTACTCGAGGATGTGTACATGACACAACCTGAGGGTTTTGTAGATCCAAAGCATGCTGGAAAGGTATGCAATCTGCAAAGGTCCATTTATGGTTTAAAGTAAGCATCTAGAAGCTGGAATCTTCGATTCGATGATGCGATCAAAGAGTTTGGTTTCATCAAGAATGAAGATGAACCCTATGTCTACAAGAGGGTTAGTAGGAGCATAGTTATCTTTCTTATCTTGTATGTTGATGACATACTTCTTATTGGAAATGATATCCCTATCTTGCAGTCTGTGAAGACTTGGCTTGGGAATTATTTCTTGATGAAAGACTTAGGAGAAGAAGCTTATATATTAGGCATCAAGATCTATAGAGATAGATCTAAGAGACTTCTTGGCCTAAGCCAGAGTACATACTGTTAGTTAAAGCCCTAGAACCAATCATGTGATGGTTGAATAGGGAACATTTTGTATCATATTCTATAAAGGCAAAGGATTGGTTATTATATTTACATCTTGCTTGTGCCAGCTAATTTAAATATAATAATGCCCTAGAAAAGTAGGTTCTTATCTACAGCACATCAATTGGCAGAATTGATTATGAGAGGCTGTAGAGAACACTTTCCTAAATGTTCCTAGTCGAGTATTAATATGCAAGGGCAATATTAATACATAAAGACTAGCATGTAGGTCAATTGATGACTTGATCTCACAAGTCATGGATATATGATATCAAGTTGACACATGGGTATATATTGGAGAATATATACTGAACTGACCCGCCATGAGAAAGTTTCATGGATCGTTATATGAGTGTCATAAACTTTCTCATGTGACTATTGGTATGAATAGTCCCGAAGTCACTACGGTTCCCTACATAAGGAGTTATGTACTTTGGTATCGTCAAACGTCACCCGTAACAGGGTGGACCATAAAGGCGATTACTGGGTATATAACAAATTATGCGGAGGGATGTGAGTGATGTAGATGGGATCTATCCCTCTCATATGACGAGAGTGATATCGGTGGGCCCCTTGATTGAGTAGAACTACTAAAACGCATGGCCATGCTCGAATGAGTCAATATGAGATATTGAGCTCATTTGTTTGAGTTAGTTTACTCAGGGATCAAGAAACACATAGATTGATCGAGGATGACACGGTCTATGCCTCATTGATCAATCTGATATCAAGGATAGAAGGACACGGTCATATATTATAGTAGTCACGTTAAGGTTAGTCGGATCTTGACTTATCTCGTAACTTGGGTAGCAATGATGTATTGCTAGATGCCGCTCATTGCTTGTGTATCTAAAAGAGTTTAGATCCACTGCCAACGTTATGAGAGCCTATAGGGTCACACACAAAGAGCATGATAATTAGAGAAATTAAAGTATTCTAGTTTGACTAGAATAATATGGGAATAAGCTTAAGTACAAAATGGTTTTTGGACTTTAAGCTTAATGAAAATTTTAGCTAATTGATTTAATGAGATTAATTCAATATGTTACCTTATTGATTTAATAAGATTAATTCAATATGATAACATAAGCTTAATTGAATTAATAAGATTAATTCAACATGCATGAAAGCCACATAAGAATGCCACATAAGCATGCCACCTAAGCATCCACCTAAGCTAGATGAGGTGGAAGAAGACAAATTGGTTTTTGTCTCCTTAAGTGGCCGGCCAAACAAGGATATGTCTCAATGCAATGGATTGCATTGAATGTGTGGAGGTGAAAGGGTTTTTCCAACCCTATAAAAGACACCCTAAGTGGCCGGCCAAAGAGAGCATTTTTGGCTTTTGTTGTTGGTGGAAGCTTTGGTTGTGTTAGTGGTGAGAAAGCTTGGTGGAAGCTTTGGTTGTGTGGGTTTGTGAGTGTAGGCTAGCAAGAAGAGGAGTCTTCTTCTTCCTTTCTCCTTTTCCCTCTCTTCCTCTCCTTTAGGGACTTCTCTAGCAAGAAGTAAAGGAGAGCTCTTCTAGTTTTCCTTTTGTGAGACAAGAGCGTGCTCGTGTGGATACGTATAGAGGCACGGACACTTGAACGTGCTAAAGATCCAACAAACCAAAAGGAAAAGCGGGATTAACAAGGGCACGCAACAAAGTTAATCCTCTCCTATAAGATAGGTTTGGTTTAGAGAAATTTATTTTATACGAGTTTGCTTTCGCATGGATCACTTGGAAGGGATCCTATTTTCCGTTGCGCATATGCCATTTGGCATAAAAGAATTCCCAACAGTGGTATCAGAGCCACTTGCGAAAGATCGTATAAAAATAGGTTTTCTCTATTTTATATGTGATATAGAAGTAGGATAAATTTTATTATGAGTTGATAATTGCATTAGCAAATTTTCAAACATAATAAAATATCCAATGTCTTTTAAAAGTTAAAATGACATGGTGCATGGTTATGGCCTAGTCCCAAAAGTTTGTGATTGTGTGTTGTAATTCTTAATACGGCCTGCGTGTCGTGCCTTTCTCCTAATATTCTTGTTGTAAAATTAGTTTTAGACTCGAATGTAACTCGAGTATTTCTCCTTTTGTAATGTACAAAACAAGGATGGAGGGTCGATTGGAAGATGAGGTTACAAGGAGGAAGTCAACACACAAGACAACCAAAAGGAAGCACTTAGGAGAAGATGCTATCCCTAGGTTGACCAATCAATCTTTTCATTGGCTTGAGAAGATTGTAGAATAAGGGCCATAACCATGACACGTTAGTTTAATATGTATGTGATGCATGTTAGTTTAGCTTGTATGTGATGCATGATTAGTTTAGCTTATATGTGATGTATGCTAATATGTATATGATACATGTTTATTTCTTAATAAGTCTAAACGATATGCCTACCAAAGTTGGTACTCACTACTTCCTCGATCATTTGTTATTGGGTTTGCCAAAGCAAAGCAATGCATTTTATCTTGGAGGGGTGCGAGTGGACAATCGTGATGTCGCTATCGATCTTAGTTAAGACTTAATTAAGTGTTTTCTTAATTGGTTAAGAAAGTATAGGCATATATTAGCTTTGAACATAAGTGTTAACATTAGTTTTGTGTGATTTAGAACATCGGCTTTGTCTTAGAAGTGGTCGTTGCTCGATACCCAAGAAGGCCCTGTGCCTCGCCACGACTGGAATGGTTTAGGAATAAACACTAAACTAATCTAAAACTTAACCAAAGCTATTAAAGAGTTACATCAGATGTAATTGGCAAAAGATTGCCTACCTAATTATACTACGTCTTGGGCGATTAGCAAAGCTAACTCAAGGCAATTATGATGTGGATCTTTATCCCATATAAATTTATAGCTAAATAGTAGCTATGAGAATTTAGTGGGAGCCTCATTTAATTAAAGGCCTAATTAAATGATTTAGGTATGATACTTAACTTTGCATTTTAATGTTGTAGATCACCATGTCATCTAACACGACACACCCCTCGACTTGCGTCTGTCCTTGAGAAGGACAAGCTCAATGGAGCAAACTTTCTTAGTATAGGAACTTGAGGATTATCCTCAAGCAAGAGCATAAACTATATGTCCTAGAGCAGGCTACTGAAATACCCGCCCTACGGCCACTCGTCTTTGAAAAGGATGCTTATAAGAAGCATCAAGATGGCGCATTAGATGTGTCATGCCTTATGCTTGCCACCATGAACTCGAGCTTGAAGCAACATGAGAACATGGATGCCTATGATATGGTTGAGCATTTGAAACAACTATATCAAGGACAAGCTAGGCACGAGCGTTTTGAAGTGTCTAAGGCTCTTGCATGCAAGATGCAAGAAGGAACACTGTAGGAACTCACGACTAAAATGATTGGGTACGCTGAGAACCTCGAAAGACTAGGTTTTCCATCGAGCCAAGAATTGGCAACCGATGTTATCCTCGCAATCGCTAAGCATACAATCAATTCACATGAATTATAACATGAATGAAATTGATAAACCTTTGCTCGAGATTCTCAAAGATGTTGAGAATCACAACCAAATCTCAAGAAGAAAGTTAGTAATGTACTAATGGTCAAGAAGGACAAAGGTAAGCGCAAAGGCAAGGGTAAGACCAAGCCAAAGGCAAGGCCAATTCATCCACTTCAAAGGGTAAAGGTAAAGTACCTAAGGAAGGGTTCCATTGCGGTGAGATCGACACTCGGAAGCGGAACTCGCAAAGTCTACTCGAGGAAGTAAAGAACAAGAGAAGTGGGACTTCGCCTGTATACGTTATAGAAGTTAATCTATCTATTTCTTCTACATGGGTATTAGATAGGATGTGCATCTCACATTTGTACTAATGTGCGTGGACCGAGAAATAGTAGAATAATGGCAAAGGTGAAGTGGACCTACGAGTAGGCAATGGCGCAAAAGTTGTCCGAGTGTAGGAACATATTCTTTGTCTTTGCCCACCGGGCTTATCTTAGAACTAGAGGAGTGCTTATGTACCCGCATTAACAAAGAACATAATTTCAGATCTTGTTTAGACAAGAAAAACTTTTCTTTATAATAAAGGACAAATGTTGTTCCATTTATTTAAATGAAATGTTCTATTGTAATGCACCACTTATGAATGGTCTCTATGTTCTAGATTTAGATAACCCAATTTATAACGTAAATGCCAAACGGTTCAAATCGAATGATTTGAACCATACATATCTCAGGCACTGTCACCTAGTTCACATAAATGAAAAACGCATATCCAAACTCCATAAAGATTGATTATTGGACTCATTTGATTTTGAATCATATGAGGTACGCGAGTTTTGTCTTTAGGAAAGATGACTAAAACTCCATTTAGTGGACATGGCGAGAGAGCGAGATTTGTTAGGACTCATACATACCGATGTATGTGGCCCTTTCAATGTCGGGCGCAGAGGAGGCTATAAGCACTTTATTACTTTCACTGATGATATGAGTAGATTTGGCTACTTATATTTGATGAGACATAAGTCAGCATCCTTTGAAAAGTTCACAGAATTCAAGAATGAAGTACAAAACGTAATTTGTAAGCGTATTAAGCTACTTCGATCAGTTCGAGGTGGTGAATACCTTAGTCAAGAGTTTCGTGATCACCGGCCGAGTGTGGGATAATATCCCAACTCACTCCACCGAACACCACAATGGAATGGTGTATCCGAGAGGAGAAATCGTACTCTATTAGATATGGTATGATCAATGATGAGCCGATCGATCTACCTACTTCCTTTTGGGGTTTAGCTCTAGAGACATCCGCTTACACTTAATCGCCCATCAAAAGCCGTAGAAAAGACACCGTATACGATATGGACCGAAGAGTCCCAAAATGTCTTTATAAAGATTTGGGGTTGTGAAGCTTTACGTTAGACGTCAAGTCTCGGATAAACTAGGACCCAAATCGGATAAGTGTTATTTTGTAGGATATCCCAAGGAAACTAAGGGATATTACTTTACAATCCCACACTTGGCAAGGTGTTTGTTGCGAAATCTTTGTCTTTCTAGAAAGAGAATTTATTTCTAGAAATACTAGTGGAGTAAAATTCATCTTGAAGAAGTTCAAGATGATGATAACACTAAGGCTTCGATGGAAAATGAACAGTGCACCACAAAGTGTTGTGGATGAGGAATTTGTTGCCCAAAGAGTTGTGGAGCAAACACTGCTCAAGTAGACCAACCTCTTCGTAGATCTAATAGGATCCGTCGTCCAACCCGAGAGATATTCTTTTCTCTTGACCGACAACGGTGAAGTATTGCTTGTCGATCTTGACGAGCCTACATCCTATCAAGAAGCTATGATGAGCCCAGATCAGAAATGGCTAGAGGCCATGAGATCCAAATGGAATCCATGTACACTAACCAAGTATGGACTTTGGTTGATCCACCAAGGGGTAAAACCCATTGGGTGTAAGTGGGTCTTTAAAGTAAAGACCGGCATGGATGGTAATAAGCATACCTATAAAGGTAGATTGGTGGCTAAAGGATTCAAACAAATTCATGGTATTGACTATGAAGAAACCTTTTCACCGATATGATGCTTAAATCCATTCGGATCATACTTGCTATTGCGACCTACCATGATTATGAGATCTGGCAGATGGATGTCAAAACCGCTCAATGGAAAGCTACTCGAGGATGTGTACATGACACAACCGAGGGTTTTGAAGATCCAAAGCATCCCGAAAGGTATGCAACCGCAAAGGTCCATTTATGGACTAAAGCAAGCCTCTCGAAGCCGGAATCTTCGATTCGATGATGCAATCAAAGAGTTTGGTTTCATCAAGAATGAAGATGAGCCTTGTGTCTACAAGAGAAATAGTGGGAGCAGTTGTATTTCTTGTCTTGTATGTAGATGACATACTTCTCATCGGAAATGATATTCCTCACTCCGGTCTGTGAAGATGTGGTTAGGGAATTGTTTCTCGATGAAGGACTTAGGTGAAGTTGCCTATATTCTAGGCATCAAGATCTATAGAGATAGATCTAGAAGATTACTTGGCCTAAGTCGAGTACATACATTGATAAAGTGCTAGATCGCTTTGCTATGCAAAATTCTAAGAAAGGGTTTCGCCTTTATCACATGGTGTGAGTCTTCAAGACTCAATGTCCTCTTCTAAGGAGGAGAGAGATCGCATGGATAAGATCCCTATAGGGTCTATCATGTACGCCATGCTTTGTACTGTCTCGACGCCTCGTATGCTTTGAGCATGACGAGTAGATACTACCGATCCAGGTGAAAGTCATCGATAGCACCAAAAATATTCTTAAGTACTTACGAAGAACGAAAGAATATTTCCGATATTCGAGGCAATGAGAGCTAATCAGAAGGGTTACGTGATGCAAGCTTCCAAATGCACAAGGATGACTATAGATCGCAATCGGGTACGTGTTTTGCCTGAATGGTGGAGCCGTGAGTCGGAAGAGTTCAAGCAGTGACACGCTTGTCGATTCTACAACAGGTTTAGTATATTGCGATCCGATGCAAAGAAAGGAGGTCTGTTTGGCCCGCAAGTTCATCGCTGAACTTGGGGTAGTTCCTAGCATTGCAGATCCAATAGACCTCTATTGTGACAACAATGGGGCTATTGTGCAGCTAAGGAACCTCGATCACATCTGGACCAAACACATATCAAGGGCGCTTCCATCTCATTCGAGAGATTATCGATAGAGGAGATGTGAGGATATGCAGTACGAAGCTAACATCGCAGATCCATTGACCAAGGCTTTGCACGAGGAAGCATGATGGTCACACTAGGTCACTAGGTATTAGATATCATAGTGATTGGTACTAGTGCTAGTGGGAGATTGTTAGTTAAAGCCCTAGAACCAATCATGTGATGGTTGAATAGGGAACATTTTGTATCATATTCTATAAAGGCAAAGGATTGGTTATTATATTTACATCTTGCTTGTGGCAGCTAATTTAAATATAATAATGCCCTAGAAAAGTAGGTTCTTATCTACAGCACATCAATTGGCAGAATTGATTATGAGAGGCTGTAGAGAACACTTTCCTAAATGTTCTAGTCAGTATTAATATGCAAGGGCAATATTAATACATAAAGACTAGCATGTAGGTCAATTGATGACTTGATCTCACAAGTCATGGATATATGATATCAAGTTGACACATGGGTATATATTGAGAATATATAATCAACGACCCGCCATGAGAAAGTTTCATGGATCGTTATATGAGTGTCATAAACTTTCTCATGTGACTATTGGTATGAATAGTCCTCGGACCAAGTCACTACGGTTCCTACATAAGGAGTTGTGTACTTTGGTATCACAAACGTCACCCGTAATAGGTGGACCATAAAGGCGACATCGGGTATATAACAAATTATGCGGAGGGATGTGAGTGATGTAGATGGGATCTATCCTCTCATATGACGAGAGTGATATCGGTGGGCCCCTTGATTGAGTAGAACTACTAAAACGCATGGCCATGCTCGAATGAGTCAATATGAGATATTGAGCTCATTTGTTTGAGTTAGTTTACTCAGGGATCAAGAAACACATAGATTGATCGAGGATGACACGGTCTATGCCTCATTGATCAATCTGATATCAAGGATAGAAGGACACGGTCATATATTATAGTAGTCACGTTAAGGTTAGTCGGATCTTGACTTATCTCGTAACTTGGGTAGCAATGATGTATTGCTAGATGCCGCTCATTGCTTGTGTATCTAAAAGAGTTTAGATCCACTGCCAACGTTATGAGAGCCTATAGGGTCACACACAAAGAGCATGATAATTAGAGGAATTAAAGTATTCTAGTTTGACTAGAATAATATGGGAATAAGCTTAAGTACAAAATGGTTTTTGGACTTTAAGCTTAATGAGAATTTTAGCTAATTGATTTAATGAGATTAATTCAATATGTTACCTTATTGATTTAATAAGATTAATTCAATATGATAACATAAGTTTAATTGAATTAATAAGATTAATTCAACATGCATGAAAAAGCCACATAAGAGAATACCACATAAGCATGCCACCTAAGCATCCACCTAAGCATCCACCTAAGCTAGATGAGGTGGAAGAAGACAAATTGGTTTTTGTCTCCTTAAGTGGCCGGCCAAACAAGGATATGTCTCAATGCAATGGATTGCATTGAATGTGTGGAGGTGAAAGGGTTTTTCCAACCCTATAAAAGACACCCTAAGTGGCCAGCCAAAGAGAGCATTTTTGGCTTTTGTTGTTGGTGGAAGCTTTGGTTGTGTTAGTGGTGAGAAAGCTTGGTGGAAGCTTTGGTTGTGTGGGTTTGTGAGTGTAGGCTAGCAAGAAGAGGAGTCTTCTTCTTCCTTTCTCCTTTTCCCTCTCTTCCTCTCCTTTAGGGACTTCTCTAGCAAGAAGTAAAGGAGAGCTCTTCTAGTTTTCCTTTTGTGAGACAAGAGCGTGCTCGTGTGGATACGTATAGAGGCACGGACACTTGAACGTGCTAAAGATCCAACAAACCGAAAGGAAAAGCGGGATTAACAAGGGCACGCAACAAAGGTAATCCTCTCCTATAAGATAGGTTTGGTTTAGAGAAATTTATTTTATACGAGTTTGCTTTCGCATGGATCACTTGGAAGGGATCCTATTTTCCGTTGCGCATATGCCATTTGGCATAAAAGAATTCCCAACACATACATTGACAAGGTGCTAAATCGTTTTTCCATGCAGAATTCCAAGAAGGGATTTCTACCAATGCACATGGTGTGAGTTTTTTGAAGACTTAATGTCCCTCTTCTAAGGTGGAGAGAGATCGCATGGATCATATCCCTTATGCATCTGCTATAGGGTCTATCATGTACGTCATGCTTTGTACTTGCCCCGATGTCTCATATTCTTTGAGCATGATGAGTAGATACCAGTCAGATACATGTGAAAGCCACTGGACACCTGTCAAGAACATTCTTAAGTACTTACGAAGGACGAAAGAATATTTTTTGATATTTGGAGGCGATGAGAAGCTAGCTGTAAAGGGTTACAGTGATGCAAGCTTCCAAATCAATAGGGATGATTTTAGATCGCAGTCAGGGTATGTATTTTACCTGAATGGTGGCACAGTGAGTTGGAAGAGTTCGAAGCAAGACATAGTCGCAGATTCTACAATAGAAGGCTGTTTGGATCCAGAAGTTTATCACTGAACTTGGGGTGGTTCCTAGCATAGTGGACCCTACAGACCTCTATTGTGATAACAATGGAGCTATTGCACAGGCTATGGAACCTCGCTCTCATCAGCGATTCAAACACATACTATAACGGTTCCATCTCATTCGAGAAATCATCGATAGAGGAGATGTGAGGATATACAGAGTACCAACGGATGATAACATCGTAGATCCTTTAACCAAGGCTTTGGCATATAGAAAGCATGATGATCATACTAGGTCACTGGGTATTAGATATTACAGTGATTGACACTAGGCTAGTGGGAGATTGTTAGTAGTAAGCCCTAGAGCCAATTATGTGATGATTGACTAGGGACTTATGTATCACATTCTATTAATAATAAAGGCAAAGTTTGATTATTATATTTACTTTATGCTTGTGTCAGTCGAATAAATATAATAATGCCCTAGAAAGTAGGTTCTTATCTACAACACATCAATTGGTAAAATTAATTGTGAGAGGTTGTAGAGGACACTATTCTTAAATATTCCTAGTCAAGCATTAATATACAAGGGCAATATTAATGCATTGAAACTAGCATGTAGGTAAATTGATGACTTGATCTCACAAGTCATGGATATGTGATATCACGTTGACACATGGGAATAAATTAGAGAATATATACTGAATTGACCTACCGTGAGAAAGTTTCATGGATCATCATATGAGTGTCATAAACTTTCTCATAGTGACTATTGATATGATTAGTCCTTAGATATGAAATTACTACGGTTCCCTACATAAGGAGTTATATACTTTGGTATCGTCAAATGTCACCCATAACAGGGTGGACTATAAAGGCGATCACTGGGTATGTAACAAAGTATGCGGAGGGATGTGAGTGATGTAGATGGGATCTATCCCTCCCATATGACGGGAGTAATATCTTTAGGTCTCTTGATAGAGTAGGACCACAAAATGCATAACCATGCTCAAATGAGTCAATATGAGATATTAAGCTCATTTGTTTGAGTGAGTCTACTTGGGGATCAAGAGCACAAAGATTTATAAGAAGATGACACGATCTATGTCTCATTGGTCGATCTAGATATCGAGGATAGAAGGACAAGGTTATATATTATAGTAGCCACAGTAAGGTTATGTCGGATCTCGACATTCTTGCTACTTGAGTAGCAATGATGCATTACTAGATGTCACTCATTGCTTATGTTTCTAAAAGAGTTTTAGAAACATTGCCAACGTTGCAAGAACCTATTGGGTCACACACAAAGGACACATTATTTTGGAGATAGGATCATCTTAGTTCAACTAAATGAATCATTAGTTAATTGAATGAACTAGAATGAATAAGACTCATTGCTTAGTCAAACTTGAGTTGGACTCAAATTAGTTTAATTTGAGTTAGGGTCAAGTGAAACCAATTGAAGAAGGTTAGCATGATTAATGATGATTAATCATGCATGTAAATGGTAGTTGTTGCATGCAAATAGAATTAATGCATGCAATTAGGATTTGAGAAATCTTCTCAACGTTGCATGCAAATGGGAGTTGTTGCATGAAATTGGAATTCAAAAAGGTTTTTCAACAATGCATGCAATTAGGATTTGAGAAATCTCCTCAACTTGTGCAAAGTTGCATGTAAATGGGAGTCATTGCATGCAAATGGAATTAATCCATGCAATTGAAATTTGAGAAGTTTTCTCAACAATGCATGCAAATGAGATTAATGCATGCAAATGGTATATGAGAACTCTCCTTAACATGAGTGAGGTGGGGAATATCCTTTGTCTTGTATCCCATTTGTGCCTTGCATCTCTTTTCCTTCTCCCTTCTTCTTGGCCAAAAACTAGTCTTTGGTGGAGAGCCTTGGTGTGGTTGCTAGCACAACCAAAGGTTTTATCTCCTTCTCCAAGATAGTGTTTGTGTGGATACCATAGAGGTGCGACCATTCTGATCACACTAAGATTCGTCATCAAGGAGTTGCTGTCGGGATTATGAAGGGCTATGCTACAAGGGTAACTTCTCAACTAAGGGGTAGTTAAAAGATACAATTTCCTTTATGTATACACATGGATCTCTGGAGGGATCAAGTTTTTTTTGTTGCATTTGCAATTATTTTCACAAAAGATCCCAACACAAGGAAAGTTATCCCTAGTGAATACCTTGTAAACCCAAGGAGCTCCAATTGGTATTGGGTTCCTAGGAGCGTGATTGATTCACACTAGATGGGTTAGGTTGTGTCAACCTTTGAATGGATGGTTAGTTAACCTAACCATAGCAAAGTTGACACTTTAGGTTATTTCCAAGGTTATTGGATACTTTGGAAATTAGGTTAGATTTATATCCTAAATGATTTTAGGATGTGACAATTAAATTTGAGAAGTTTGAAAATTTGATCAAATTGGCACGAGTTAGGTTTTAGAGTCATGATATGCCATTTTGGGGTTTTGGCACAGTTGAGCGATGAGTAGTATTGTGGAAAATATGAATTTAATTCTAGAAATGACAATTTGAGCTTAACACTTAGGTATTATATACCTTTTGTTGATGCAGAAAGCATCACTCCTTGGTTTTGATGTATGAACCATAATTAAAGTAAGGACTTGTGTTCTAATATTAGTGTTGAGTGTGTAGACTTAACAGTAAGTCTTAGTAGGCCATGTTGACCAGATACTAAGCAGTTGACTTGATAGATCAGGAGGTCCGGACACCAGGCATGAAGTCCAGATAGGTCATGTGGACCAAACATTTGGCATGAAGACCAGTTAGGTCAGGAGACCGGACAATCGACAAAAAGTCCAGCTGGATCAGGTAGACCGGACAGCTGGTAGAAGCCCTGGTGGGTCAGATCGAAAGTCAAGAGTGGTAAGTCCGGCAGACAGCCGATAGGTAAGCCTCGAGTGGAGAGGTGAGGTCGAGTCCTCTATAGGGGGACAAAGCTAGGCGTCGATCTGACGAATAGTCCGCATGAGACTTAGAAGTCGAGATCGAGCAGTATTACTACTGCTATCCTATTTTGTATTATCTATTTGTGCCAATCTCATTTTACAGGGATCAGTCGACTGAAGTTCAGTCAACTCGGTTTAGTTCAGTCGACTGGATGCACACTTGGCAAGATTAGCTGGTGATTGATCGAAGATCTGGCATTGTAGATGGAAAGAGTTTCAGTCGACTGGGGGAGGTTCAGTTGACTGGAGAGCCAAACTTTTCGATGCGAAGCCAGGTGACCTGGAGTCGATTGGGGAGGTTTCAGTCGACTGGAAGACCAAAAGTTCCATATCGACGGGCTGATGTGGAGTCGACTGGAGGGAATTCTAGTCGACTTGAAAAGGTTTATAAAACAAGTGCTCGACCAACTCCAACAAGAACACTACTACTATGCCAAAGTGCTGCCAAAATATATTCTCATTCACAAGAGCTTTGATTCTTCACAAAGACGCTTTTTCGATACCTCGTGCTTACTTCAGAGCTTTCATTTGTGTCGGTATAAAGTAGCTTTTAATTTTCTGTAATTATTTCTCGCTTGTGTACTTAACTTCAAAGAGAGGGTAGTGTGTTACCCGTCTCTTACTTTTGTAAAAAGTGAACCCCTCTGAAGTCGAGAGTTATCGAATTGGAGGATATATAGGGATTGCCCATCGAGGTCTCTCGGAAGAGCTATGGGCCTTGGAGTAGCAACCCAGTTAGGGTTGTGAACCAAGTAAAAGAAGCTATCTCTATTTCACTTTATTTCCACTGCATATTCTCTAACAATTTCAAATATTAAAAATTAGCTTTAAAACTAAAGAAAATTTTATACTCCGAGATTCACCCCTCCTCCCTCTCTCGAAATTTCTCGATCCTACAATTGGTATCAGAGCGGGGGCACTTCGAATTTGGTGCAACCACCATTGAGAGCATTAGATTAATTTTCTTTATTTGTTCTAGCATAAGAATAGTTTTTAATATTTGTTCTAGCATTATAATAATTTTTAAATAATTTTTAAATAATTTTCTGCACTTAGAATAATTACTATAATTAGTCTAATTTTTAAATAATTTTTGCACTTAGTATAAATTTAATTCTTGCACAATATTAATTAATTTAAATAACTCTAGGAATATTTCTCAATTTTAATTAATTTAAATAAAAATCTATTAATAAAAATTTATTTAGAAATGTCGTATTTAGAAGGGTATAACACCGTTCGCCTGGCTCTCTTCAACGGAGAGGACTTTTCCTATTGGAAAAGGCGAATGGAGTGCTACCTGAAAACCAACCTAGAGGTCTGGTTTTCAATTAGGAAAAGTTTCATCTCTCTGGTAGATGACTCGGGTGAGTTATTAGAACCGGAGAAATGGACTGCGGATGTTAGGAAACAGACTCAAGTCGATTACAAGGCGCTTAACACCTTACAATGCGGACTTACCAAAGAAGAACTCAATAGGGTGGATCCATTTGAAAATTCTAAGGAATTATGGGATAAATTAATTGAACTACATGAAGGTACAAATGACACTAGGATAGCTAAACTGGACATGTTACTAAATAAATTATTTAATTGTAAAATGAACGAAAATGAAAATGCTAGTCAACTTTATACAAGAATAAAAGACATTTTAAATGGATTATACTTAATAGGATACCAAATAGAAAATAGGGGCGTAATTAGGTATACACTTAAGACATTCCCTAGGAACACCTTATGGATATCCATTGTCAATATCTATAAGGTTTCTAGGGATCTTTCCACAATTAGGCTAGACGAATTATTTTGTGAACTTAAACTACACGAACAAGCTAACTCGGGTCAAACCGAGAATGGTATTGCTTTAGTGGCAGGTTCGACCAAAAAGGAAATAAAAGCAAAAAGTGAATCCGAAGATGAGTCGGAGTCAGAGTCAAACGGAGAAGAGGAAATCGTAAACATGGTTTGAAAGATGTTCAACCAGAGAAAGAGGTTTATGAAGAAGGATGCTATGAAAGTCGTTGATAACAAGCCGAGACCCCGATCGGAAGTGACATGCTATGAGTGCAACGGAAAGGGACACTACAAGTCGGAGTGCGTGAACTAAAAAAGGAAGAAAAACCAAAAAAGGAAAAGAAAAAGAAAGCACTTAAGGCAACTTGGGACGAGTCATCATCGGAAGAGTCGGACGGAGAAGAAATGAAGAGAAGCTTCGTGGCGTTCATGGCTGAATCGAGCTCCAGAGCTGAGTCAAGTTCCAAGTACAAGTTTGATTCCGAGTCTGAGAGAAGCCACGAATCTGCATCCATTTCTGAAGGACTAGATGAGATAACTTCTCCCTTAGAAGATAAGTTGTACAATATAATTGCATGCCTAGGTAGGAAGTTAGCTAAGTCTGAGAATCGAGTCGACTCACTACTTAAGGAAGTCCAAGTACTTAAGGAAGAAGTCAACCCGAAGACTTCGACTTGCCAAATTAAGGATAGAGACTCAACTCAAGTTGCAAAGCTTGAGGAAGAGAACTCGGTCCTAAAAAGGCAAGTAGAAGATCTAATTGGATCATTGGAAAGATTCACTTCGGGCTCCAAGTATCTCAATATGATGCTTGGATCTCAGCGAGTCGTGTACAATAAGTCCGGACTCAGATACAAAGCTAAATCCTCCTATAAATCATACATGTCATTACTTAGCTGAAACGCTAAGAATCGAGTCCAAGCATGTGTTCCTAAGTCTAGCTTAGTCAACCAAGTTGGACCAAATCGATTTTGGGTTTCCAAGAGTCAAGTTCACTTAGTGAACAAGACTCAACCTAGCTATCACTTAGGTGGAGCTAACACCTTGCTTGTTTCCTTGTTTAGTTAAACTCTTGCATGCTTTAGTTTACTTTACTTGCTTAATTTAGAATGGACTAGATAGGAAACAAAGTAGTTTAAACTTGAACAACCTAGTACTAAGGTGAAGTGAACTGATAGTAAGTTAGGAAAGCTCTTCGATGTGCATGTCTAGGAAGTGGTCGTTGCTCCGATATCCAAGAAGGCCATATGCCTCACCACGACCTGGTGCACTAAGTCGAGTGGAACTGACCAAAGCTAACTCACTAAGTCTTTGACTAGTTAGACCAAGGCTTAGTCCAAAGTGAATCAAGTACTTGATTCCTTCATTGACTTTGTCTAGGAAGTGGTCGTTGCTCCAATATCCAAGAAGGTCATGTGCCTCGCCACGACCTGGAAGTCAATACTGAAAAAACCTACTTAACTAGCTCAAGCTAAGCTTGAATCTAACACAAGTTTAAAAACTTTGAAAATGCTCATTAAATTTAATTAAGATAAAAAGAAACCCTCATCTCACAAAACCCATAGAAATAATGTGTATTGAAAACCTAGCTTGGGTGAGATGATTTAGAATTTAATCAAGCTTAATTAGCTTAATACAATTTACGTAAATTAACAAATTTAAACTAAACAAACTTACTTTAACTAAACCTAACTTAATAAATATACTTAAACTAAACTCAACTTAACTTAAACTAAACGAACTTACTTTAAATAAACTTAACCTAACAAACTTACAACAAAAATCAATTCAAGATAATTCATCTTACTCAAGGTGTGAATTATCTTAAAAAGTTTTAATTCATGTAGGACTCCAGAATGGACCAATGGATTTTGGATAGTGGCTGCTCCAGACATATGACTGGAGATAGTCAAAAGTTCTCGGAATTAAGCTACAAGAACCTAGGTTCAATTGCCTTTGAAAACAACGACAAACTTAAGGTAATTGGATTAGGTAACATTGAATTAGAGTCAAATTTTATTATACAAAAAGTTTTGCTTGTAGAGAATTTCAAATTTAACTTGCTTAGTATAAGTTAGTTATATGATGCTGGTTATGAAGTGAAATTTTTATCGAATGAATGTTTGATTAACAATATTGAAAACTCAAAAATATTACTTAAGGGGGTTAGGAATAAAAATATATATTCAATAAATTTAGAAAGATCCTCAATTAAGTGTCATATGACACAACAAAAGGAAAGTTGGTTGTGGCATAGACGACTTACTCACATTAACTTTAGGAATATAATGAAGTTAAGTGAAACTAACTTAGTTAGAGGTTTGCCCAATCTTAAAAATATTGAAAACAAAGTTTGTAATGCTTTCCAACAAGGAAAACAAACTAAGTCTCAACATAAATTAACTAATCAAGGTCGAACAAGTTCAATACTTGAGTTAATTCACTTAGACTTGTTCGATTCACATGGGGTAAAATCACTAAGTGGAGATTTATATTGTTTAGTGATAATAGATGATTACTATAGGTTTACATGGGTAAAATTCCTAAAACAAAAGGATGTAACATTTGAAGTATTTAAAAACTTTAGTAAACAAATAGAAAACAAAAAAGACCTTAAGATAAAAAGAATACGAAGTGATAATGGAGGAGAATTTAAAAATGAAAAATTTACAATAATGTGTCTAGAAAATGGATATCACTATGAATATTCATGCCCTAGAACACTCTAACAAAATGGAATAGTAGAAAGAAAAAATAGAACCCTATAAGAAGCCGCTAGGTCAATGCTAAATGAATATAACTTACCTAGTTACTTATGGGTCAAAGCTATAAACACTGCATGTTATGTGCAAAATAGAGTAATAATTAATAAATTACATAATAAAACATATTATGAAATTTTTAATAATTAAATACCTTCAATAAAATATCTAAAAGTATTTGGATGCAAAGTATTTATCTTAAATACAAAGACCATCTCGGAAAATTCTCTTCAAAAATTGATGAAGGGATATTTCTTGGATATTCGACCACTAGTAGGGCCTATAGGATTTATAATAAGAAAACCCTAAAAATTGAAGAAACAACTAATGTAAAATTTGACGAAGAAGAAATTACCAATAATCAAATAAACACAATAAAAGAAAATCAAAATGAGCTAAATGAAATTACACATGATGAAGAGGAACAAACCCAATGTGAAGAAAACTTAAAGACATCTAGAATTAATCCTAACCATCCTCTTGAACAAGTATTAGGAAATCAAACTTTAGGAGTTCAAACTAGATCATCCCTAAGAAACTTGAGTCAAATTGCATTAATGTCAAAAATAGAACCAAAATCAATAGATGAGGTCTTACCCAACACTGACTAGATAATAGCTATGCAAGAAGAACTAGCACAATTCGATAGAAATGAAGTGTGGGACTTAATACCTCCACAATTAGATAAATCAATAATAGACACTAAATGGGCATTTAGAAACAAATTAAACAATCAAGGAGAAATCATAAGGAATAAAGCTCGATTAGTAGCTAAGGGGTTTAGTCAAGTAGAAGGGTTAGCCTATGATGAGACTTATGCCCCAGTAGCTAGACTTGAGTCAATTAGGATGTTGCTAGCTTATTCGGCACATAAAGGATTCAAGTTATATCAAATGGATGCCAAATCCGCATTTTTAAATGGAGTAATAAAAGAAGAAGAATATGTAAGTCAACCCTCAGGTTTTGAGAGCTTAGAATACCATAATCACATATATAAATTAAAAATGGCCTTATATGGGTTAAAACAAGCTCCTAGAGCCTGGTATGAGAGACTCTCTTCATACTTAATCTCGAAAGGCTTCAGACAAAGTCAAATTGACTCAACTCTTTTCGTAAAAACATTGAAACAAGACATTTTTATTGCTAAAATATACGTAGATGATATGGTCTTTGGATCAACAAATTCAAACTTCTTAAAAGAATTTACAAACCTAATGGAACAAGAATTCGAAATGAGTTTAGTAGGTGAGTTGAACTTCTTCTTAGGTTTACAAATAAAACAAACAAGAGACGGTAACTATATATACCAAAACAAGTATGCAAGCGAATTAATTAAAAAATTTGGCATGGAAAATGAAAAATACATAAGAACACCAATGGCAATAGATGTTATATTAAATGAAGACAAAGAAGGAAAATCTTTAGATCTAAAGTACTATAGGAGTGTCATAGGTAGTTTACTATACTTAACTGCAAGTATACCCAACATACTATTTGCAGTAAGCATGTGTGCTAGGTATCAAACTTGTGCTAAGGAATCACATTTGACACATGTCAAAAGAATCCTTAGATACATTAAAGGAACAATTAATGTAGGTATGTGGTACCCAAGATCTAGTACCTTTGAGTTAGTAGAATACTCAGACTCAAACTATGCAAGGTGCAAACTAGATAGAAAAAGTACTAGTGGAGGGTGTCAACTCTTTGGATCATGCTTAGTAAGTTGGTTCAGTCGAAATCAACACAGTGTTACTCTTTCCACAACTGAAGAAGAATACATAGCATTAGGAAAATGTGTGGCACAATTATTATGGATGTTGCACACACTTAAAGATTTTGAATTAGATTACAAAAAGGTCAAAACATTAGTTGATAACATAAGTTCAATAAATTTAACTAAAAATCAAATCCATCACTCATGTACTAAACACATTGATGTTAAACATCATTTTGTAAGAGATCATGTGGCAAAGGGTAGTATTGAACTCAACTATGTTGAGTCCAAATCTAACCTTGTTGATATCTTCACTAAACCACTTCTGGAAGCTGAATTTAGTATGCTTAGAAGACGACTAGGATTATGTTTGGTAGACTAGGATGCTTTCATGTTCATTACTCAAAATTTATTTTGAAAAATAATATTATATTATTTTAAAAAGGAAATTTAAAATTAATCTAGCCTAGGTCAATTTGGAGTTCATGATCCTATAGACCTAGATATACCTTCGCATCTCACAAACACCTAGGATTACCTGTTTGTGTATTGAGCCACGAAGATGGACGTGAGATATTAGGACTGCACGCCTTGTTGCATATGTAGATTCAGTGCATCGACATGAACCAACATGGGATTTACAAGAGCAAATAAATCACTTCGGTGGCTGACTCTAATTCAAAGTTTGATGATAATTCTATATCACTTGAGCTAGTAAAGAGTTGGACATTTGCTTTAAGGACAACTTTTAGATGTGTATTTTTAAGTATAAATATAATATTTTGGAATTCATGCTTGGACAAATCTTCTATCGCATATGCATCATCTTGAAAATTTTGAATATTTTAAGGTTCATTTAAATTAGCTATTATTAAGGGGGAGTTAGAAAATTTTGAAGATATTTTGAAAATAAAAATATTTTTTAATGAGGGGGAGTTAGAAATTTTTGAAGATATTTTGAAAATAAAAATATTTTTTATTGAGGGGGAGTTAGAAATTTTTGAAGATATTTTGAAAATAAAAATGTTTTTTTATTGAGGGAGAGTTAGAAAATTTTGAAGATATTTTGAAAATAAAAATATTTTTTATTGAGGGGAAGTTAGAAAATTTTGAGAAATTTTAACATTAAAAATATTTTTTTATTGAGGAGGAGTTAGAAAATTTTGAGAAATTTTGAAAATAAAAATATTTTTCATTGAGAGAAAGTTAAAATTTTTGAAAATTTTAGAATTTGAAAAATATTTTTTATTGAGGGTAATTTTTTAAAATTAGACCTTTAAAGAATTTTAAGGTGGAGTTTCAAAAGATTTTTTAAAATTATAAAAAATTTTAATGGAAGCATTGATAAATTGAAACATTAAGAGTTTTGAAAATTTTAGAAATTTATTCTTTTGAAAATTTTGAATCCGAAAAATATAGGGAGAGATCCCATCTTTAAAAGAAAAGTTTATTTAAGGGGAAATTGATAAAACTTAAGCATTTTTGTTAGAGCTTGATCTATAGTTTGAATGCTTTAATTCTCATCTTATGGCATTTTTGAAGTTAAAGTTGATTTTGATTTATGCCAAAGGGGGAGAGAGGAAATTTAAAGTTAGAGAGAAGAGACTTAAAAGAGGGAAATTTAAAGTTCTTTATGCATATGAGCATTTCATGCACATACATCTTTAACTCAATGCATTTCTGATACATGCTTTAATTGGATATTGCAGTTTGATTCTTCTAACTTTAACTGATGTGTTGTCATACATCAAAAAGAGGGAGATTGTTGATGCAGAGAGAATCACTCCTTGGTTTTGATGTATGAACCATAGTTAAAGTTAAGACTTACTTGTGTTCTAATATTAGTGTTAAGTGTGCAGACTTAACAGGAAGTCCTAGTAGGTCGTGTTGATCGGATACTAGACAGTTGACTTGATATATCAGGAGGATCGGATACCAGGCATGAAGTCCAGATGGGTTGTGTGGACCAGACATTTGGCATGAAGACCAGTTAGGTCAGAAGACCGGACAATCGACAAAAAGTCCAGCTGGGTCAGGTAGATCGGACAGCTGGTGGAAGCCCTGGTGGGTCAGATCGAATGTCAAGAGTGGTAAGTCCGACAAGCAGCCGACAGGAAAGCCTCGAGTGGAGAGGTGAGGTCAAGTCCTCTATAGGAGGAAAAAGCTATGCGTCAATCCGACGGATAGTTCGTGTGGGACTTAGAAGTGGAGATCGAGCAGTATTACTACTGTTATCCTATTTTGTATTATCTATTTGTGCTAATCTCGTTTTACAGGAATCAGTCGACTGAATGGATTCCAGTCGGCTGAAGTTTAGTCGATTCAATTTAGTTCAGTCAACTGGATGCACACTTGGAAGGATTAGTTGGTGATCGATCGAAGATCTGGCATCGCAGATGGAAAGAGTTTCAGTCGACTGGGGGAGATTCAGTCGACTGGAGAGCCAAACTTCTCGATGCGTAGCCAGGTGACCTGGAGTCTACTGGGGAGGTTTCAGTCGACTGGAAGACCAAAAGTTCCATATCGACGGGCTGATGTGGAGTTGACTGGAAAAGCTTTATAAAAAAAGTGCTCGACCAGCTCTGACAAGAACACTACTACTACGCTAAAGTGTTGCCAAAATACATTCTCATTCACAAGAGCTTCGATTCTTCACAAAGGCGCTTTTCTGACACCTCGTGCCTACTTCAGAGCTTTCATTTGTGTTGGTATAAAGTAGCTTTTAATTTTGTGTAGTTATTTCTCTCTTGTGTACTTAACTTCAAAGAGAGTGTAGTGTGTTACCCATCTCTTACTTTTGTAAAAAGCGAACCCTCCGAAGTTGAGAGTTCTTGAATCGGAGGGTATATAGTGATTGCCCATCTAGGTAGTTCTCGGAAGAGCTACGAGCCTTGAAGTAGCAACCCAGTTAGGGTCGTGAACTAAGTAAAAGAAGTTGTCTCTATTTCACTTTATTTTTGCTGCATATTCTCTAACAATTTCAAATATTAAAAATTAGCTTTAAAACTAAAGAAAATTTTATACTCCGAGATTCACCCCCTATCTCGGAATTTCTCGATTCTACACCTTTGTATTTTATACTTGTCATGTTTTTTTTGTCTTGCCATGTCATGACATCATATTTCATTTTATTATCAAAAATGTCATGATAATGTTTAGGTTTAAGTGTTTAATGTTATGCATATTTAGATTTATATTCTATGTCATGACATCATGATTATTGGCACATATTTATTTACACTATTATTTTATACCATAATCATCATTCATGCATTTAGGTTAATTAAAATTTATTTAAGGACTATGACATGATTTGAAGTCTCATGTATAAGGGAATCAAATAGTGTTGTCTTAGAAAAATGCATTAGACCTTAGTATAGGAATAACCAAAACCCACATCTCACATCAAATTGACATGTGTATGTATTGATACACTCTAGACACATGTGAGATGTTAGGAAAGTGAGTTGGGTTCAAGGTGTATAGATATTGCATCTAGATGAACTAAAACTCACTTATACTAATGATGGATCATGAGGAAGGCTAATGTGCATTGAGCCCATAGATCATTGTCTAATATAAGGTTTTAAAATCATTTCAAAATCATTTTGAAAAACCTTGGTGAAGCCTATCTTTTGATAGCAATCACCATTGATAGAGTTGATACAAAGTAGGTTCAAACATTGAAGTTATCTTTGTTTTTGAACTTTGTATAAATATCACTATTTTATGGTTATTTTATTTTTCAAATATTTTTCACTCATAATGATTGACATAAGTATTATACGTATGAAGTTTCATGATTTTTCAAATTATGTATAATTACTTATGAATTTTTTAAATTTGATTTCTGCATAGTGTATAATCGATCACGTGATTGGGCGATCATGATGAGTGCAATGATCGTTATTGATCGAGTCGATCGCTAAGTTCGATTTCGTAAACAAGGATTGTTTAGCCTAGGTTCAACCATGTTAGGCTACCTAACTGCTCATAACCCTAAGATATGCTTTGGAAAGCATTTGAAGGGTGAAAATCCATTGGATATTGATGTATGCGAGCACGACCTCAAATCTCCGACGAGGATCACCAAGGATTTGATGCGCACGCTTGCGCTCAATGCTCGCAAGTCCACGATTGTCATCAAGTTATAATTTAAGAATCGATCCCATGGAGACTGAGATTCGAATCCGTTTGACTAGTGGACGTCGTTGTTCGGAGTGAATCTCCTAAGAGTAAGGTGTGCGAGGTTGATGGTAGTGTTAGGACCTTTGTAACGCTAGAGGGGGGGTGATTAGCGTCAATGGAATTCAATCGCGGTTGTGTCTACAAATTCGTTAGCGCAGCGGAATATAGATAATACAATAACAATAATGAAAACACAACACGCTAACACGAGTATATAACGTGGTTCGGAACCGCACGGTTCCTACTCCACGGATTGGGCTCAAATGAGCCCTAGCGATGCCAATCACACACCACTATCAAATAACTCCTTCTCGGAACAATCCAGAGGTGGAGAAACCTCGTACAATATGATTACAACAATAATCAAATGAATACAAGCAATATAGTGAAATACAAAGCAATACAAGTAAAGGAAACACTTTACAAATGCTCTTTGAATGCTTGATCACTTGGTTGATCGAGTAGCACTTGGAGACCCTGAATTGCAGCAGCAACTCGCCCCAAATCGCCTCAAAGAACCATGCCTTTTTCTTCCACCACGAGCTCCATATATAGCTTCAACCTGTGCTGGAAAAAGTCGATCAGTCGACTGATCGAGACCATCAGTCGACTGATGCCACTGTTGTCGTGAGACAACGGCTAGTTCCACGTTGGATAAGTCCAACGGAACTACCATCAGTCGACTGATTGTGACCATCAGTCGACTGATGGAGTCCTCACTCGACGATCGAGTCTCGACTCCATTCTGGTCGAATTTCGAGCACCACGATCGATCGATCGATCACGATCGCTGAGCTTATCGGCATCGATCGCCGCCAACCTATGGCGGATGACATCGCTAGGCAACCCGCAAATAAACCCTAGTTGACCACATGGCACCAACATGAGGTTTTAACTCAAGTATGGTTCCCCCATACTTGCTAGACCACCCTTAGCCTAGACCTAAGCCTTCTAGTCACCTCCATCAGCCTCACGCCTCTCGGATCCCTCCAAGTCATCCATGACTTGTTCATCCATCGCGCTAGCCTTCAGGTGCTTTCGTCGGCTATGTCATGCTAACTGTGTCTACACCGCCCAGGCACATTGGACCTACGCCGTCAAGACTCCGCTTGGACTTTACGCCACCAACCATTGGACTTATGTCGCCAAGACTACCGCTGCTCAGTCCCCTTGGACTTGAATACCCTGACCATGTTGGACTTTCCATGCCAAGACCATGCTTGGACTTCTTATGCCAAGACCATGCTTGGACTTACCAACCCATGTTGGACTTTACATTGCCAAGACCCATGCTTGGACTTTCCCATGCCAGTGTCCCACTTGGACTTTCCATGCAAGTACTCAAGACTTGGACTTTGCAAATGTTACATTGTCATATGTTTTATCGAAACATCAAAACACACATCAAAACATCACTCAGGCCAAACTCGAGTCACGTGTCGTGACTGGGTGCACCAACAATCTCCACTTTTGATGTTTGACAAAACCAACAAATAATTGAGTTAGAATACTAACTCAAATCCTTGACCAATTCTCCCCAATGGTCTCCCCCACACTTTCTCCACACATTGGTATCAGATACCATTCTCCCCCTTTTTGACAACTAGCAAAAAGGTTATCTCTCAAAGTGTCTCATGTCCCAATGAGATCTTACAATCTCCCCTTGATCCAGAAATACCTAGGATGCCTACAATCTTCCTAGTGATAAGTCCCATATCACTCAAGAGAGGCAATCCTATTCACTCTCCCAATTTCCAAATTGGGTATCAAAAACTCCTCAATTTCCCAATTGATGATACATTCCCAGAACTTCTCCTTTTCAAGGAGAAAAACACATCCATCATCCCAAGATGGATACCTCCCCCTAAAGGCTTGCTCCCCCTTGACCATTGCACCAACAATGTCCTTGGGAGTCCCTAAGCCAATAGGAACTCTAAATCATCAAAATTGAGGTTGGAAATTCAACATTGAACTTTCCACCACCTCAATTTGATACTGACCTAACACCTCTCCAAATCCATATCCAATGAATTTTCATCCTTCATAATGCTTCCCAAAGCATATCCTAGGGTTAGGAGTGGTTAGGGACCTTATCAGAGTGAATTGGGTTAAACAAACCTTGTCAACCCAAAATCAGCCTTTGGCGATCGACTACTGTCGGATAACAATGATCACATATTTATCACCGATCACACCCAAGGCGGATCGATAATCAAAATCCGATTTTGATTATCGAAATAATTTCAAAAAATCATAAATAATTATACGTTTATAGAAAAATCAAGAAATTTTATAAGTATAAAACTTATGACCAATACAATGGGTGAAAAATGTTTGAAAATTATTTTACCCATTAAATAGTGACATTGGTACAGAGTTCAAAAACATTGAAATTTACAATGTTTTGGCCCTACTTTGTATCAACTTCATCAATGGTGATTGCTATCGAAAGATAAACTTCACCAAGGTTTTTCAAAATGATTTTAAAATGTTTTCAAACCCTATCTTGGACCATAATTTATTGGCTAAATATACATAGCTTGTATATTAGCTTTCCTTATGATTTTTGGTGATAATTAAAATAAGTTTGAGTTCATCTAGATGCACTACCGATGCACCTTGAACCTAACCTATTATCCTAGCATCTCACATGTATTTAGGGTGTATACATACACATACATGTCAATTAGATGTGAGATGTGGGTTTTGTTCTCCCTAATCTAGAGTTTTATGCATTTTCTAAAGCAACTCTACTTGATTCCCTTATAACTGGAACTCCAAGTCATGCCATAGTCCTTAAATCAATTTTAATCAAGTTAATGCATGAATGTATGATCATGGCATAAATAATAGTATTATTAAAACGTGGCCAATGATCATGATGTCATGGCATAAGATGAGATCTAAAAGACACATGACATTTATCCTTAATTCTAAAGCATAATCATGACATATAAAAGATAGAAGTAAGCATGATGTCATGGCATGTTATATGGCAAACAAAGCATGGCATATAAAATATATAGGTATAGCAATACCTAAATTTTAATATTAATTGTCATTTGTTGGGATTAAGTTCATTTTGTCATATTACTATTTTTCTCCCAAGCGTGCCAAAACCCAAAATGGCACACTAACCTCTAAACCTAAATTGTGCCAATTTGATCATTTTATCAAACTTCATAATTAATATTGGCACATCCTAAAATCTTTTAGGATTATGATTCAATTGTATTTCCAAGGTCACCTCATCCTTGAAAATGACCTAAAGTGTCACCTTAACCATGGTTAGGTTAACTACCCTTCCATTTAAAGTTGGCACACCCTAACCCATCTAGCGTGAATCAATCTCTTAGGAACCCAAAACCTATTTGAGCTCCTAGGGTTAATTAGGTATTCCTTAGGGATAACCTCCCTAGATACCTTCCTAATGACCCTCCTAGGCTTATTAGCCTTGGTCATTTGGGTCTTGCCATGGTTGACTCTAGGGGTGACTCCCCTTGCAACCTTCTTAGTGGCCTCCCTAGGTTTCCTAGAAACCCTAGCCACTAGACACACACCATGGTCAACTCTAGGGATGACTTCCCTATTGACCTTGATTTTCCTAGACCTTGTTAGTGTTCCATAGTCAAATGGAACACTATGGTAAGCCACCTTAGGCTTAGGTTTGTGACCCAAACCTTTCTTGCCCTTGGTTGACTTTTGACTCTTAGGTCCTAGATGTTGACTTCTTGACCTAAAGTTTGACACTTCGACCCTTGAAATTGATTTTGTATCTTGTTTAGGGTCTTTTCCAATTTCTCAAGCCTTGACCTCAAGGCTTGGTTCTCTAATTCTAATTGCCCAATTTTAGAATTTTGATTTAAATCTTGGGCATTGGACTTCTTAGGCATATGCCTAGTCCATTTAGGGTTAATACCTAGATGTTCTTGTATTTTCTTAATAGATTCCCTAGGTATGGTTTTTCTAGGGACATTAGTCCCAAATTTCTCCTTATTATTAAGGTGTACCTTCTTAGCTCCTAAACAAATATGTTTGTTATTTCTAGCATGCTCTTTATGATAAATAGCAATAGAATGAAAAGCATGCTTTTGCCTAGTAATTGAAGCTGCAATAACAAATTTTACCTTAGGGTTTGCCTTAGAGGCTCCCCTACACGTGTTGCTCCTTCTTGCCCTTTCTTCTTTCCCCTTGGGCATTGGACTCGGAAATATCCGGTTGTCGACATGAAGCACACCACGTGCTCCTTGCTCTTTGACTTGAGGAAGGCATCCTTTGACTTTTCTTGACTTTTAGGTGCGGAGGAGGCTTTCTTGATCCTCTTTGGGCATTTGCTCTTATAATGCCCATACTCCCTACACTCAAAACACATTATATTATTTTTATTTTGAATTGAGGTGTTTGAGTTACGATGGTAGTGGAGACCGAATTGGACTTTGAGCTTCTTCATCTTGACCGGATGTTGAAGGCTCTTCTTGAGGTTGCTCCGGTATCGAGGATGGTTTCTCCTCCTCTTCTATTTCCTCTTCCGATCCGGAAGTTGACTCCTCACTTCCTCCCGATTCCTCACTTTCACTTGAGGATGAGCTCTCTTCTTCGGTCTCCTCCTCTTCCGAATCTTCTTGGACCGATTCGGGATTTTCGTGGAACTTGATCAACTTGTTCCACAATTCCTTGGCATCCCTATAGCTTCCTAATCTAGACAAAATATCGTTAGGTATCAAATCAATTAGCATTTTTGTTACCTTAACGGTTGTCTTGAATTTTTCCCGTTGCTCCTCGGTCCATCTCTTCATCTTGAGGATTTCGCCGTTTTCTCCTCTCGGAGCATCAAAACCTATAGTCACGGCAAGCCAATTTTCTATATTTGTCATTAGAAAATATTGCATTCTACCTTTCCAATACGCGAAATGTTCGCGGTTGAAGGAAGGTGGGATGTTGACGTCGTCACCCAATTTTTCTTGAAATTCCATATTCTTCCCTCTAGCTTCTTCAACTCTCGGCGGTTAGTCCGTAGAAGAGCCCCGGGCTCTGATACCACTTGTTAGGACCTTTGTAACGCTAGAGGGGGGGTGATTAGCGTCAATGGAATTCAATCGCGGTTGTGTCTACAAATTCGTTAGCGCAGCGGAATATAGATAATACAATAACAATAATGAAAACACAACACGCTAACACGAGTATATAACGTGGTTCGGAACCGCACGGTTCCTACTCCACGGATTGGGCTCAAATGAGCCCTAGCGATGCCAATCACACACCACTATCAAATAACTCCTTCTCGGAACAATCCGGAGGTGGAGAAACCTCGTACAATATGATTACAACAATAATCAAATGAATACAAGCAATATAGTGAAATACAAAGCAATACAAGTAAAGGAAACACTTTACAAATGCTCTTTGAATGCTTGATCACTTGGTTGATCGAGTAGCACTTGGAGACCCTGAATTGCGTGACAACTCGCCCCAAATCGCCTCAAAGAACCATGCCTTTTCTTCCACCACGAGCTCCATATATAGCTTCAGACTGTCTTTGGAAAAAGTCGATCGGTCGATCGAGACCATCGATCGTGATGCCCTTTGTTGTCGTGAGACAACGGCTAGTTCCACGTTGGATAAGTCCAGCGGAACTACCATCGGTCGGTGATTGTGACCATCGATCGTGATGGAGTCCTCACTCGACGGTCAGTCTCGACTCCGATACGTGGCCGAATTCTCGAGCACCGGTCGGTGATCGACGATCGATCGGCGCTCGAGCCATCGATCGGCCAACCTATGGCGATCATTGCTGGCTAAATAACCGCGATCAAACCCTAGTTGACTCGGTCGGTCGGTGCCACATGGCACGGTCTGGCACACCTCAAACATGAGGTTTTAACTCAAGTATGGTTCCCCCATACTTGCTAGACCACCCTTAGCCTAGACCTAAGCCTTCTAGTCACCTCCATCAGCCTCACGCCTCTCGGATCCCTCCAAGTCATCCATGACTTGTTCATCCATCGCGCTAGCCTTCAGGTGCTTCCATCGGCTATGTCATGCTAACGGTGTCTACACCGCCAAGGCACATTGGACTTACGCCGCCAACCATTGGACTTATGCTGCCAAGACTACCGCTTGGACTTTACGCCGCCAATATCAATCCCCTTGGACTTCAAATGCCAACCCATGTTGGACTTTCCATGCCAAGACCATGCTTGGACTTCTCAAATGCCAAGACCATGCTTGGACTTTCCCTTGCCAACCCATGTTGGACTTTACATTGCCAAGACCCATGCTTGGACTTTTCCAAATGCCAAGTGTCCCACTTGGACTTTCCATGCCAAGTACTCAAGACTTGGACTTTACCAAATGACAATTACATTGTCATATGTTTTTGTCGAAACATCAAAACACATCAAAACATCACTCGAGCCAAACTCGAGTCCTGGTCAATCGTGACCTGGGCCGATTGCACCAACAGGTAGTCTTGGCTCAGTTACGGTGTCACTTGGAGAAAGCGAAGGTGGTCTCAAATTCCTAAAAGGATTCTAGGACTTCGATTTCACGTGTGCGTTGTCGAACATGTTAGGGCAATCAACCCATGTGATATGGTTTTGATGTGTGTGGCAAAGGGTTTAAGTTAGGTTGTTATGGTTTTGATACGTGCGTTGGAGTCTTGCAGGACTTAGTAATTCGCACATGGAGCTTTGGCAAGTTTCACCAACTCATAACCTCGTGCTTGAGTCGGCGAAGAAGCATTGCGAAGCCGTGCGCTTGATGCATCCAAGGGACCACCAGACGAGATGACTTGAAGCGAAGCCAAGGAAGCAAACTTCGAGGGCAAGAGACGCGAAGGAGCATTGCGAAGCCGTGCGCTTGGTGCTGCCGAGGAACGTGGCCGCGAACGAAGAGAGCTTCGACGAGGTACTTCAAGTGAGATGAGAGAATGAGTGAAATGTAAGTAGCTCATTAGGTGAACTTGGCCGAATGGCAAAGTGTCGAGGCTCGACCAAGAGGGTTGAGGTTTACCCGACCATCGGATACTCAAACGGATGTAAAGTTTGAGGTTTACTCGGCATCAGTTGATGGCTATGTCATGGCACTCGACTGCTCTAAGTCGACTGTGACTCGACTGGTGTTCGAGTCTGGTTTCTTTGCCATCGATGGATCGCCATAGGTTGGCGGTCAGATCGCTGAGATCGATCACCAACTACTGGCGGCGATGGTCGGATCGGGTCGCGAGGGTTTGAGCACGCGAATGGTGATCCAGTGCTCACCGCACTCGATCATTGTAGCTCCATCAGTCGACTGATGGGAAGATCAGTCAACTGATGTGGGAGTCGTTGGATGAAATCCAACATGAAAGAAGCCGTTATTGGGCAACGACTACAGGAGCAGTCGACTGCCAGTGGCCAACGGGAAGAAAACAACCTTCTCTATTTATAGAGAAGGTGTGGGTTTTTGCATGACTAATGCTTATGCTCTAATTGATCATCCAAGTGCTCCACAAGCTTCCAACTCTTTCTCTTGTTCTTATTTCAAATCTATTGTAAGAAAGAGTGTTTGTGTTGTAAGAAGGTTTACCTCCACCTTGCTTTGGCTAAAGGGAGAGACCATATTGGATTGGTTTCGGAGTGATTCACCGGAGACGAATCGGACTGTGGATTAGCGACGAGGCCGTGAACCACATTATATCTTTTGTTAGCATTGTTCTTTATTTTGTGTTGTTCTTAATTGTCTTATCTTTATATTTTCGGTTGCGCTAATGATAATTATAGACGATTAATCAAACGACTTCCACAGTACAACGATTGAGGGCTATTCACCCCTCTCTATCCGGCCACCTACGTTCCAACAAGTGGTATCAGAGCAAGGTAGCTTGTCGAGGACTAACTGCCGCAACAAGCACAATAAATACGATGGCTGGCTCCAACATTCATTCGCCGAAGTTTGAAGGAGAATTTGCTTGGTGGAAAAAGCGAATGGAGGTATTTTTCGAAACCGACTTCGAAATTTTATTGATAATGGAAAATAGTTTTGAGATATCTAGGGATGAAGATGGGGAGCAAATAGAAAAGACAAAATGGACAAAGAGACAAAGAGAGGAGTACTTGGCAAATTCGAAGGCCAAGCATCACTTGTACAACGTACTCCCCCAACAAGAGATCAACCGGATTGGAGAGTGTGCAAGTGCTAAAGAGATGTGGGAGAAGCTAGTAGAGCTTCATGAAGGTACCTCGAAGGCCAAGCTTGCAAGAAGAGACCTCCTCCACTCCCAGCTAACTAATATCAAACTTGAAAAGGGAGAAAAGGTAACTTCATTACACTCTCATTTTAAAGAAATTTTAAATGGACTAATGAGTGTAGGAGAAAAACTTTCAAACCAGGATATGATTATGAAAGCAATCGACGTCTTTCCCCAGTCATCGAAATGGAGCTCAATGGTAGACTCCTTCTACATCTCAAAGAACCTAGAAGTTAGCACCTTAGAGGAGTTCTTCTCAACTATGGAGCTCCACGAAACAAGGCTTGAGGGAGTAATTGAAGAATCAAGCATCAAGCCATCAAGGGGAGTGACACTAGTAGCCAACAAGGGAAAGAAGAAGATGGAGACTCCCTCCTCCTCTGATGAAGCATCCTCCATGAATAGCAATGAAGATGCTTATATGGTAAGGAAGGTAAGGCGTGCTTTAAGAAATTTAAAATTTAACAAATCTTATGATAGGAGAAGGCACAAGAGGAAGATAATTTGCTATAATTTCCAACAAGAGGAACATATAAGAGATGAGTGTCCCCTCTTGAATAAGAGCAAACAAGAGAGGAGGAAGAAAGAAGAAAAGAAGAAAAGAAGAAGGGGAGTAAGAGAAAGGAAGAAGAGAAGAAGGCCAAAGAAAAGGGGAAGGCCAAAGCACTCAAAGCAAGGACATGGGATGATCCTTCATCATCATCATCATCAGAGGAAGAAAATGCATTTGTCACAAACCTTGCCCTAATGGCAATAGAAGATTTGGACACTTCCTCCTCCGAAAAAGAAGAAAGAAGCTCAAGTGAGGAGAGCTCAAGTGAAGGGGGAGGGTCTTCATCATCCTCATCATCCGAAGAAGAAGACATGGTAACTATGGTAAAACATCTTCCCACTCAAGAAGTAGTTGCCATGATTTCTTGCTTAACTAGGGATTTGTTTAGGGCTAAGAAAAGGAATAAGTGCATGCTTGATCAAATTAAGGCTCTAGAAGATAAACTAGAAAAATCATGTTTAAATATTAATGATAATGTTTCTTCTAGTTTAAATGATACATGCTCACATGATCATTATATGCCTTTTGATGTAAATGATGCATGTATTGAAGAAAATAGGGTTTTAAGGGAAAAGGTAGACCATTTGACTAAAGCCCTAGAAAAAATTACAATAGGCTCCAATACCTTGAACATGATCATAGAGAGCCAAAGGGCAAACTTCAATAGGAAAGGCCTAGGTTACAAGGGAAACAAAAATGAAAAGGCCTATCATTGTTTAATTGCTAGGGGTTAAGCCAAGAACAAGACAATAGCTAGATAATGGATCCCTAAGGAATTTTTAATGAACTTCATAGGAAGAACTTGTATTGAGTTCCTAAATCCATCCTTAAGGGTTAGAAAAATCCTAGGTTAGTCAACCATAGTGGACTTAACTTATATCATGTTATTTGGTTGACTTAGGATGGTGTGGGACATAATTTTTGAAATAGTGTTGGGTGATGATAATGCATAACCCATAAATTAAATGATTAAATCATGTTTCATGCTCAATTTTATAATTTATAATCATGATATGCAATGATTGATGATTTATGATAATGATTGATAACTCTTGATGCATGTTCATGTTTGGGTTTTTAGGGTGATACTTAACCATGGGTAGAAATGCATGAAATTTTGGTTAAGTATATAAATACCTTTAGGAACATCTCACACTCACCATAAGGATAACCTTGATTGAAAACTTAGCATGGGTGAGATGTTAGGATGATACTAATGGTCCACTAATGCCTATTGACATTTAGATGGTCATTTAAAGTATCAAAATAATAATAATAGACCAATCATGGGGAAGACTTATATTTAATTCATAGACATATTGCCTAAAGATCATGGTTGGATATTTCATATGTTTTCAAAACCATTCCTTACTTTAAAATCTGTGTTTTCATGTTTTGAAACAATCTAAAGCAAAACTAGGTGTTAAAATTGATACAAACTTGATCAAATACTAGTTGTTTTTTAAACTTTTAGATTTTTGGAAAATCATTGAAAATATATGTAATTTTCATGAAAACTCATTTTTCACTGATAAAGGACTTTAAAATAAATGTGTTTTCAAAAATTCACAATTTTTCAAATTTTTTGGAATTTCTGGTGCATTTTTGAATTTCGGTCCTAAAATCAGAAATTGCTGAAACCAGCGTGCCAGTCGACTAATGTCTGATTCAGTCGACTGGTGGCACTGTTCATAGCCTAATTTTAGTGTTTTCAGACTATTTTGTTTGGTTTTTGGTTTTCTCTTCCTTTAGAGTTGATGCCATGCGTGTATAAAATTTAGATAATATTTTTGATGGTGTCAAAGGGGGAGAATTGATAGGTTTAAGTTAATCATGCTAAAAGGGAAAATTTAGCATGTCTTAAGGGGGAGTTGCATGTTTAAGGGGGAGTTTTTATACTCATATGATTTAGATGCTTTCTTGCCTTATGTTGTTATTGTATTTGTTTTATTTAACTTAAACGGATTGTCACACATCAAAAAGGAGGAGATTGTTAGGGCAATCAACACATGTGATATGGTTTTGATGTGTGTGGCAAAGAGTTTAAGTTAGGTTGTTATGGTTTTGATATATGCGTTGGAGTCTTGCAGGACTTAGTAATTCGCACATGGAGCTTTGGCAAGTTTCACCAACTCACAACCTCATGCTTGAGTCGGCGAAGGAGCATTACGAAGCCGTGCGCTTGATGCATCCGAGGGACTGTCGGACGAGATGACTTGAAGCGAAGCCAAAGAAGCAGACTTTGAGGGCAAGAGAAGCGAAGGAGCATTGCGAAGCAGTGCACTTGGTGCTGCTGAGGGGCGTGACTGCGAACTAAGAGAGCTTCGGCGAGGGACTTCAAGTGAGATGAGAGAATGAGTGAAATGTAAGTAGCTCATTAGGTGAACTTTGCCGAATGGCTAAGTGTCGGAGGCTCGACCAAGAGGGTTGAGGTTTACCCGACCGCCGGACGCTCAAACGGATGTAAAGTTTGAGGTTTACCTGGCATCAGTCGACTGCTCCAAGTCGACTGTGACTCGACTGGTGTTCGAGTCTGGTTTCTGTGCCATCAGTCGACTGCCACGGGTTGGCAGTCGACTGTCGAGACCATCAGTCGACTGCTGATGGCAGCAGTCGACTGGTCGCGAGGGTTTCGGGCACAGAATGGTGATCAGTCGAGTGCTCGCTTTCGGCACTCGACTGTTAGCTCCATCAGTTGACTGATGGGAAGATCAGTCGACTGATGTGGGAGTCGTTGGATGAAATCCAATGTGGAAGAAGCCGTTATTGGAAAACGACTACAGGAGCAGTCGACTGATCGGGGCATCAGTCGACTGCCAGTGGCCAAGGGAAGAAAACAACCTTCTCTATTTATAGAGAAGGTGTGGGTTTTTGGATGATTAATGTTTATGCTCTAATTGATCATCCAAGTGCTCCACAAGCTTCCAACTCTTTCTCTTGTTCTTATTTCAAATCTATTGTAAGAAAGAGTGTTTGTGTTGTAAGAAGGTTTACCTCCACCT
This sequence comes from Wurfbainia villosa, assembly GCA_025175895.1. Lineage (NCBI taxonomy): Eukaryota > Viridiplantae > Streptophyta > Magnoliopsida > Zingiberales > Zingiberaceae > Wurfbainia > Wurfbainia villosa. The sequence goes on along the minus strand of CM046007.1, from coordinate 13,043,097 downwards.
TGCTTTGGCTAAAGGGAGAAACCATATTGGATTGGTTTCGGAGAGATTTACCGGAGACGAATCGAACCGTGGATTAGTGGCAAGGCCGTGAACCACGTTATATCTTTTGTTAGCATTGTTCTTTATTTTGTGTTGTTCTTAATTGTCTTAGCTTTATATTTCCGCTTGCGCTAACGATAATTGTAGACGATTAACCGAACGACTTCCACTGTACAATGATTGAGGGCTATTCACCCCCTCTAGCCGGCCACCTACGTTCCAACAGAACATGCTATCAATTTAATGCTTTAAGGATCTCTAATTATGATCTTGTGGGAGGATCATCATGTAATTGTCTGATGAACTTTTACTTATACTGGGAACTACCTATTCCTAACTAAGTTTCCCTTTCAGATCATCAGAGCTCAGGGGGTTGACACCGTTGGGAGCCCTTTGTCACTAAGGTCCCTCAACCCTTCTAGAGTTAATGTCACCTACTTTGGGCCTTCTGCTAAGATAGGTTATCAAGGTACGAGGATGTCCCAGTAAACCCTATGAGGAGATGGAACGTATTTCATTTCCTACTCTATCATATTCTACTTTCTACGGTTATCGGAGGGAGGATGTCTGTAAGGTTCCTCCTTGGTTCTCCTAGATTTTGATACAAAGGCTTTCTACCTTTGTACTGACATATGTGCAGTAGAAATAGAATCAAAACATAATTCTCATTGATCTAAACAACATAAATTGCAAATCTAAATTCAAGAGCAGGGAATATATATTTAAGCTAGCATATCCAACATACACAAGCTACTCCCTAATCCTAGAATCAATGTATCGACTCCATAGACGAAAGAGAACAGACACAAGACATCATAAAGTGAATCATTACAATTCCAAGATATTTAAGAATAAAATGCAGTACTCTTGGTCATTCTACTTGGCATTGGAACATAGATTTTGGTCCTTTAGTCGCTTCCTCTCTCCCCGTTGCTAGCCTTCAGTGCTTCTTAAGGCACCTTCCTCACGTCCTAGCCGTCAGGCTTGTCCCAAGGTTTGGGAGCCCTAGGCTGGCTCCCCTCATGCTCCCTTGCCTCTTGGATGAGTTTTCGATATATAGAGGCGGCTCCAACTTTCCATAAATGCTTGAAAACCCCTATTTACTCGAATTTGCAGCGCCGCCACACGACCGAGCCATGTGCAAGGCTGGAACAGCTAAAATCTAGGCTAAAAATTGGGCTAGAAATTTAACACGGTCGTGCTAATTTAACACGATCGATCGTGTCACTCTGGAGCCTCCGTTTTGATCTCGCTTCGAAAACATGCCCGTGTCTTGGGACACGGCCAGAGCATGTTCCTTAAAGTCTGTGCTCCATAAAATGCTTCATTTTTTCTCCAAAAATGCCATCTTACACATAAATTAACAAAAGTATATCTCTAAACTAGAAAATAATAAATGAATGCAAGGGAGAATACACATTAAACAAGTATGAAATGCAATGAGATGTGTGCTAAAACTACTCCAAAACCCTATATGATTTGCACACATCAATTCCCCCAGACTTAGATCTTTTCTTGTCTTCAAGCAAACCTCAGTGCTATGAAATTTAAAAGTATTGTTCCATACTTAGCATGCTAACTAAAATTATCAAGTTGTACTTTCAATCAAATCAAATAGATATGTTCTAAAAGTTCACTAGGTTAGCTTTTCGTTCATGTGCCAAGAGAATTTCCTAAGGGATACTCATTCCATGGTGAGCTAAGTCGTGATCCTATAGCTTTCCTAAGGTCTCTGGGTTTTGGACATTTACCTTTCCTAAGAGAGGGTCATTCCCTAGAATTAGCATAAAGTCTCAAAGGCATGCTCAGTATTGAAAGAAATTGGTAGGTGCTTCCCCAGTAACCTAACTCGGTCTCAAAGGGGTACCTTATCATTTCCACCCATGACAACTATTTTTTTATCCCTCAATTTTTTTTTCTTTTTTAAACCTCACAATTTTTCTATTTTCTCTCTCTATTTTCTTTTCTCTCTTTTTTCTTTAATTTCAAGGAACTTTTCTTCCCCTCATGCTCATAGGGATTTTGATTTTTCCGAATGGGCTTACACAATCCGAGCATCTCCAGTAACTAAATTGCTAAATCTAGAGTCACCTATGGATTCTAAAGTACTAGACTACTGAGATGAATCATAACTACTTATGTACTAGATTCTCCCTTTCAGAATATTCGATGAGTGTAAGTGAAAATAAAAGCTAACAAGTGAAAATCTAGAACATCCCTCAAAGCATCCAAAAATAAAGTACCACAGGATAAATGAAGTTAAGCTATCTATGACATAGAAATATATCAAAACGATTTTTGAAAACATCACTGAAGCAACTTAAAGTGACTAATAACTAAGCATTGAAAGGAACCTAAATACTATATGCATGAGCAAATAAATGAAAATAATCTAATAAAACAAATAAAAACTAAACCTAGATGTTAGGAAAGAAACTACCACTAGAAGATAAGCATATCAAAATTTGGGTCCCCCCAGACTTACATGAAACTGTACCTCTAGTGTGGAAGTAGAGGTGGAAATTCTGGCAGTCTCGGCATGTTGGGCTCCTAGGAGAATCGGGTGTTCAATCGCTGGCACCACATGTACATGTAGTCAATCTGGGAGCTGGTGGATGCAATGGTGGCTCTGTGCTCCTCCTCCCTGGTCCACTGTTATCGTGTATCGTGCATGAGCTACCGAACCTCCTGGCAGTAGACAACCTCCTCTTGAAAATAGGCACGAGCCTAGCCGTAGAACTCCTCGACCCATTGGAAATGCTCTCGGAGGCCCTGAAACTCTGCCTGCATATGAGTCCTATGCTCCTCCCACCGCTGCCCCTATGTTTGCTGCTCGGCGAAAATGTCATTGAGGCACGATCAGAACTCAGAGAAGTCATAGGCTGACATACCTGCATCCTTCTCAAAAGTAGAAAAGGAAGGAGGTACAGGTGTAGGATCGTGGCGTGGACTAGCTGGGCTCTTAGAGAAGATGATTTCGCACGAGCTAGGGCTGGAGATTTGAGTCGCACAACTGATTTAGGAAAAATTGTATGGCTCATGTCCCTTTAACGGGACGCAACATTGCCGTGTGGAATCCACACGGCTACCCGTGTCAGGCTCTGACCTGGGTGTTTGGAAAAAGTCTAAAAATTGGCACGACCATATTAAATTAACACGGTCAGCCATGTGCGACTCTGGATTTTTCCTGGAGTGCAGCACAGTCCAAGTCTTTCCACACACCCTGACATGTGCTCTTCTGACCATTGGGCACAGCCGTGTGAAATTCACATGGCCTCCCGTGCTTCCTTCGGGGATTCTAAAAAAAAATATTCTACCTAGGGATAATTCTATATGCAACTAAACACTCATAATGACAATAATGGACCAAATTGCATACCTAAACCTATCATGCGTGAATGTAAAAACCAAGAAAGTTAAACTTAGGTTGCCTCCCAAGAAGCACTTGTTTAAGGTCTTTAGCTCGACCGTATTCATATGCTTAAGCTTAGCTCCGATGGCCCAAGGAGAACTTTCTTCCTCCCTTTCTTGATGCGTTTGAATCTTGCTCGTGGGGGAGCAAGATATTTGCTCACTTTATGCCTTTCACCTTGTGGTCCTCTATCACCATATCTCTTAAATCTTGCTTGTGGAGAGGCGAGATATTTACTCACTTTATGCCTCTTGCCTTGTGGTTCTCTATCACCATATCTCTTAAATCTTGCTTGTGGAGGGGCAAGATATTTACTAGCTGCCTTCCTTGGCTCGAGATTGAATACTCATCTTCAAAGAATCATCAGAAGTATGATCTTGATATTCCATTTCATCCATATGTTGTAAATAATGTAACTCACCACAAACATCCTCACCAAAAGATTGATTAGCAGATTCTATTATGTCAAATAAAATTTTATCACTACCAATCATTGAAAGGGCTTCGTTATTGGTAACTAAAGTTTCTGTGAGGGTTAGGAGGTATTTTAATTGAAGAAATGCACTCCTCGATTAGAGTATCAACTATATAATCCTCAAATTCTCCCTCTAGTGGTGATTGAATAGATTGTTCCTATGTCATCTACATCCTCCTCATCCATTCATTCAAAGTGAGTCCCCGCCATATTAGGTGTAATCCAATTATCAAAACCACATTTTAGTCGTTTGGTTTCTTCTTCTGCTAAATTTCATTGTAGAAACTCTGCAAATTTCCGACTATGCTCCTCACATTGCCTAGTAAAATTATCTAGCAAGAGTAGAAAAATAAGGAGGTGCAGGTATAGGATCGTGGCGTGGACTAGCTGGGCTCTTAGAGAAAAAGAAGGAGGTGCAGGTGTAGGATCGTGGCGTGGACTAGTTGGGCTCTTAGAGAAGATGATTTCGCACGAGCTAGGGATGGAGATTTGAGTCGCACAACTGATTTAGGGAAAATTGTATGGCTCATGTCCCTTTAACGGGACGCAACACTGCCGTGTGGAATCCACATGGGTACCCGTGTCAGGCTCTGACCTGGGTGTTTGGAAAAAGTCTGAAAATTGGCACGACCATGTTGAATTAACACGGTCAGCCGTGTGCGACTCTGGATTTTTCCTGGAGTGCAGCATAGTCCAAGTCTTTCCACACGCCCTGGCATGTGCTCTTTTGACCATTGGGCACAGCCATGTGAAATTCACATGGCCTCCCGTGCTTCCTTCGGGGGTTCTAAAAAAAAAAATCTTCTACCTAGGGATAATTCTATATGCAACTAAACACTCATAATGACAATAATGGACCAAATTGCATACCTAAACCTATCATGCATGAATGTAAAAACCAAGAAAGTTAAACTTAGGTTGCCTCCCAAGAAGCACTTGTTTAAGGTCTTTAGCTCGACCGTGCTCGTATGCTTAAGCTTAGCTCCGATGGCCCAAGGAGAACTTTCTTCCTCCCTTTCTTGATGCATTTGAATCTTGCTCGTGGGGGAGCAAGATATTTGCTCACTTTATGCCTCTCACCTTGTGGTCCTCTATCACCATATCTCTTAAATCTTGCTTGTGGAGAGGCGAGATATTTACTCACTTTATGCCTCTTGCCTTGTGGTTCTCTATCACCATATCTCTTAAATCTTGCTTGTGGAGGGGCAAGATATTTACTAGCTGCCTTCCTTGGCTCGAGATTGAATACTCATCTTCAAAGAATCATCAGAAGTATGATCTTGATATTCCATTTCATCCATATGTTGTAAATAATGTAACTCACCACAAACATCCTCATCAAAAGATTGATTAGCAGATTCTATTATGTCAAATGAAATTTTATCGCTACCAAACACTGAAAGGGCTTCGTTATTGGTAACTAAAGTTTCTGTGAGGGTTAGGAGGTATTTTAATTGAAGCAATGCACTCCTCGATTAGAGTATCAACTATATAATCCTCAAATTCTCCCTCTAGTGGTGATTGAATATATTGTTCCTATGTCATCTACATCCTCTGTAACGCCCGCCCTTATCTGCTCTCAGGGTGGAGCTACTTTTTTTTTTATAACATAACATATATGGATCATTTCACCTTCTACATACTTAAACATGTTATCATGGCTTAAACCTTCTTTTATACATACATCACATATCATATTCATAATTAGCATGTTACCATATCTTATCTCATTTTATAACATGCATAACATAAAGATTCATTCATGAGTTCTAACATATCAAACTTTCTTAAGTAATTGAACAGTAACATAACTAAGCAACATCCAACATGGTGCTAATAAATCACAAGTCTTATAAGCGGAAGCAATGTCTTAAGTTATTCATTGAGCATAGAAATATAAGCAGATAGTAATAGGGTCTTTTTCCACCATGCCACTATCACACACACTTGGCCCCTCCTGCTACTTCCTCTAGTTCATGTTTCCTTTATCTGCAGCATATGGACAACATAAACTATAAGCATATAGCTTAGTAAGATTCTTGCCTACTCACAAAAGCCACAAACGTCATCAAACAGTTGGAAAACATGAGCATACTAGCATAAATAGCATAAGTATTTCATAACAACCCTGATCATCCACATACCAACGTAATGAAACATAAGCGTGGCATATAATTTACATAAGCATGCTAAGCATAATTAAATCTAAGCAGGGCATAAGTGAAACATAAGCATCCATGACATCATCAATCCTAAACATGCATAAAGGACATAATCATAAGCATTCTTCAACTTGAACATAAGCATTCATAATATCATAAATCATAAACATGCATCAAGGACATAATCATAAGCATTCTTAAACTTGAACATAAGCATTCATAATTTCATAAATCTTAAACATGCATCAAAGACATAATCATAAGCATTCTTAAACTTGAACATAAGCATTCATAATTTCATAAATCTTAAACATGCATCAAGGACATAATCATAAGCATTCTTAAACTTGAACATAAGCATTCATAATATCATGAATCCTAAACATGCATCCAGGACATAATCATAAGCATTCTTAAACTGGAACATAAGCATTCATAATTTCATAAATCATAAACATGCATCAAGGACATAATCATAAGCATTCTTAAACTTGAACATAAGCATTCATAATTTCATAAATCTTAAACATGCATCAAAGACATAATCATAAGCATTCTTAAACTTGAACATAAGCATTCATAATTTCATAAATCTTAAACATGCATCAAGGACATAATCATAAGCATTCTTAAACTTGAACATAAGCATTCATAATATCATGAATCCTAAACATGCATCCAGGACATAATCATAAGCATTCTTAAACTGGAACATAAGCATTCATAATTTCATAAATCATAAACATGCATCAAGGACATAATCATAAGCATTCTTAAACTTCATACAAGTCCTTTCTTTTCAAAATATATACATATAGGTACTTCAACATAATCATAACTTGAATGGGGGGCCCCAGGCTAAGTACCACATAATGCGCGTTCCCTAATAGGCTGGGGTAGCGATCCACCAGACCTACTAGAGCAAGACCTCTTACGTCTTACCAGGGCAAGACCTCTTACGTCTTCTTATGTCCCTTTGGATTTGATTAACGACCACCTGACGGGTCGGGTACTTAACCTCTTATAAAGTAAAATACTTAATTCCTTTCTTTCTTGTCATATCATAAAGAATGCTCTTAATCCCCAACATAAAAGGGAAGCATCTCCGTCTTATCTTATCATAAGGAGAGCTCTTAATCCCTACTTGAAAAGGGAAGCATCTCCGTCTTATCTTATCATAAGGAGAGCTCTTAATCCCAACATAAAAAGGGGAAGCATCTTTTTAGACACGTCATAGCATATATGCATTCATAACTTAAGAATACCCTAAAGGGGTCTTAAAGCATAATCATGTTCATCACATAAGCATATTTCATGGCATATTAAAATCATCAACTTGTTCATCACATAGGCATTTTTTTCATGGCATTTTAAATCATAAACATATTCATCACATAGGCATAATTCATGACACATTAAAAAAAATCATAAACATGTTCATCACCTAGGCATATTAAAATCATAAACATGTTCATCACATAGGCATAATTCATGGCATATTAAAATCATAAACATGTTCATCACATAGGCATACTTCAGGACATATGAAAATCATAAACATGTTCATCACATAGGCATATTTCATGACATATGAAAATCATAAACATGTTCATCACGTAGGCATATTTCATGACATATGAAAATCATAAATATGTTCATCACATAGGCATACAACATACCCTAATTTTCCTAAGGGGTGTTTTCATGCAACCCTAGCCCTAAAACCATTGTTGGCCGAAACTTGGAGGGTACCAAAATTTTATTTTTGGTTACATAAATTCATACATGATGGCATACAACATAATATAACTTCATAAGAGATGTTTTCATGAAACCCTAGCCCAAAAACCAATGTTGGCCGAAACTTTGAGGGTACCAAAATTTGATTTTGGTTACATAAATTCATACATGAAGGCATACAACATAACATAACTTCATAAGGGGTGTTTTCATGAAACCCTAGCCCAAAACCTTGGTTGGCCAAAACATGTAGGGGCACAAAGTTTGGATTTTTGTCACCTAAAAATTCCTACATGAAGCATACAACCTATAAACATTTCCTTAGAAGCATTTTCATGCAACCCTAGCCCAAACACCTTGGTTGGCCGAAACATGTAGGGGCACAAAGCTTGGATTTTTGTCACCTAAAAATTCCTACATGAAGCATACAACCTATAAACATTTCCTTAGAAGCATTTTCATGCAACCCTAGCCCAAAAACCTTGGTTGGCCGAAACATGTAGGGTATCAAGCATCCTATTTCTTTCATGTATCATGTCCTACAAGAACAAATATACTGCAGGTGAGGGAATCTTACTTCCTTCGCTTGGCTTTTAGTTTGAAGATGACCTAATGGTAGCCACCCTAGCCTTCTTCTTGCTTGGATGAATTTCGGAAAAAAAATGGAAAGGGAGAAGGTGAGTTTCGGTGAGGAAGAAGAAGAGAAGAGGGAAGAAGAAGTGGCCAAATGGGATTTTTCACTCTTATTTATAAAGGGAGGAAGAGAAGTGCCCCTTCTCTTTTCATGCCTCTTCATTTTACCCTCCTCACACTCATCTACAATTTCTCCTCTTTCTCCAACAGTAAGCTATTGCTGAGCACTTGGTCATCACATGCATGGTAAGAGTTAACTCTCACCAAGAGGTTTAAGGTTCAAACCCCACCTCTCCACCTTTTTGTTCTTTTATCATCATTTTCCAGGATCCCCTATATAATCTTCTAGACAAAAAAATTAAATTCTATACCAAAAATTTTGGAGAAAATTTTGGGGTGTTACATCCTCCTCATCCATTCATTCAAAGTGAGTCCCCGCCATATTAGGTGTAATCCAGTTATCAAAACCACATTTTAGTCGTTTGGTTTCTTCTTCTGCTAAATTTCATTGTAGAAACTTTGCAAATTTCCGACAATGCTTCTCACATTGCCTAGTAAAATTATCTAGCAAGACTTCTAAGTCAGACTTTGGTGCTGGATAAAATTCACATGGTGATTCATAGCTCTCATTTTGACTTGGGAAACAATATTGAGGGTTTAAGTAGCCAAAGTCATAAATATATGAATAGGAATCATCTCGTGACCACTGGTTGTAATCGTAGGTGATATCTTCTTGTTCAAATTGCGATGGTTCAAATATATCTGAACAAATGTTAATGGTATGTCATGTTTCATCACAATGCTCACAATAAATGTTACCAAAACTCACACCATTAAATTGATCATAATAATGAGTGAAAGCATGCATCATTATATACAGGAAATTATAGATAAGAAAAGAATAGCAGTGCCTTAGCAAGAGACAAAAAAAAACAAACAACAAAATAAAGGAAATCAGGTGCTAAGAAAATAACTAAAAAGAAAAATTGCTAGAAAATAATTAAAGCTAGAAGAAAAACTAAAATCTGAATTAGAACTAGATTAAACTGGAAATTAATAAAGACTAGGAAAATAATCCTAAATTGAATAGAGATAACAAAAATTTAAAACTATATAAACTGAAATAAAGTAAAACTAGAAAATAAATCTACTCTAGGTCTGATCCAAACTATCAACTTTTGATCTTATATCAAATCTATAGTCCCCGGCAACGGTGCCAAAAACTTGATGCACACGAGCACGACCTCAAATCTCTGACGAGGATCGCCAAGGATTCGACATGCACACTCACACTCAACACCTGCAAGTGCACGGTTGTCATCAAGTTGAAATTTAAGTATAAATCCCACAGAGATAGAGATTCGAAAACCGTTTGTTTAGTGGATGTCATTGTTCGGAGTGAATCTCCTAAGAGTAAGGTGTACGAGGTTGACGGTAGTCCTGGCTCAGTTACGGTGTCACTTGGAGAAAGCGAATGTAGTATCAAGTTCCTAAAAGGATTTTAGGACTTCGGTTTCACGTGTGTGTTGTTGAACATGCTATCAATTTAATGCTTTAAGGATCTCTAATTATGATCTTGCGGGAGGATCATCATGTAATTGCCCGGTGAACTTTTGCTTCTACCAAGAACTATCTATTCCTAACCAAGTTTCCCTTTCGGATCATCAGAGATTAGGGAGTTGATACCGTTGGGAGTGTTGGATCGATATGAGCGCTAGACGGGGGGGGGAGGGGGGTGAATAGCGCAAAACAATTTTTCATTCGTTTGTCAATTTGATAAGCGATAATAAAGTGTAGCGGAAAGTAAAGTAAGACAAATGCAATTTTTACTTGGTTCACAACCATCTGGCTGCTAATCCAATTTCCTTATGGTCCTAGACCGTGTACGGAGGAAAAATCACTAAAATACTCCTCGTTGGAGGTAGGAGTAAGCGAGTACAAGAAATAGCAAAGACTTGAGGTAGAGGGACACTCCCCCTCTCCTCGTTGCGATTAAAGCTTCGATAAAAGTAAAGTTTACAAGATTTAAAATGAACTTAAAGTAAAGCTTTTACTAACGACCTAAGACATGGAATTTGAGCCTGGATTATCGTCGTTTTGACAGTGCTTCATCGTCGTAGGATCGTCGTAGAGTAGTGGCATTGCGGGAGCAATTGAGAGCACTTGGGATTGATCAAATGGTGAAGAATGTCCCTTCTTTTATAGCCTTGAGAAACCCTAATCGTTCAGATCTTGATCCTATCACCAAAGGCACCTCACCCTTAAAGAAAGGGATGAGTTTTTGACTCTCCTCGAAGTTGTAATTTGACCATCAGTCGACTGATGGAGGCAACAGTCAACTGATTCAAGCTATCAGTCGATTGATGCTAGGTTTTCCAGCTGCAATGAAGAGCTAGCTTGAAAATACAGTTAATATAAGTAAATATGATGGCCACTTACCGTCCGATCTCGACTTAGACCTTCCACGGGAAGTCTTGGTCGGATCATTACCTAAGGACATCCCCGTATGGAGGACTCAACCTTGCATTCTCTCGCACACACGAGTGTACCTTAAGTTCGTAGCTTTGAAGCTTCGCTTCCGGTCTCCACCTGATTTCTTCGTCTCCCTCTGAAGTCCTCCTGGCGTCGCCCAACTACCACGGTTCCCTTCGGGTGTCGCTAACCTTCGGCTTAGCTTAGCATTCCTGGACACTTGATTCAGCTCGTGAGATAATGATGTAAACTTAACTTTGTGTCTTTGCAATAATCAAAACACAGGTTTGATTATCTGGTGCCCCTGCACACCAACAATCTCTCCCTTTTTGATCTATGGAAAACCAACACAAAGTTAAGGGAAATTTAAAGCATGAAAATAAGTAAAGTAAACTATAAACTCACTTAAAAGAACTCCCCCTTAACCTAGGTGAGTTTTTAAAGAAATACTTTATTTTTTTTTTAATTTAAATTTTGTGGTACTCCCCCTTAACTTACACTCTTCTCTCCCTTTTGTCATAAATCAAAAATAAGGTCGGGGGTTTATAAAAAATAAGAGGTTTTAAAATGCATTATAGCATGCATAAAAAAGTGAGTATGAGTCCAAGCATGCGTCTCGAATTGGTTTAAGTAAATTGGTTCGAGGTATATCCCTCTTCACCAACAATACATTTTTGAAACTTAGCTTTGATTTTCAAAATACTTATAAGCTAATTTTCAAGAATAACTTTAAAGATTTATAACACTTAGGGTTAGTTTGCTTTCCCCCTTAGTCAAGTATATGAGGTATAAGAGAGTTAAGGTGTGCTAAACTTTGACCTAGAGAGTTTTATAGTGAATATTGGCCAATTATAATTATTCGTTTAAGTGCAATAGTTACAAAAAATAGATGGCTTTTGAAAAAAGTTATGTATATTATAATTATTCCTTAATCATCTCACCCATTCTATATGTCTTAGAATTTGTTTGTCTTATATGTTTTGTGAGATGATTTGAACTTAATTAAAGCTAGTCAACTTTGGGTTAAATTTGGATTTAACCCTAAGCTCGTCAAGTCACCTTTTCGAGAAATTGGCTTCCAGGTCGTGGTGAGGCACAGAGGCCTTCTTTGATCGGAACAATGACCACTTCCTTAGAAAAAGACAAGTTCAGGAAAATGATAACTTGAGTCACTTAATACTACTTCTTGGTCTAACTAGTTTAGGATATGGTGAGGTAGCTTCAGCTAGTTTCACTTAGTCGAGTGCACCAAGCTAGATACGCCTTATCTAACTTGGACACATAGGACTTCGTTTCCCTAGCGTACTATCATCTCGCCGCATCCTAATACTATGTTATCAAGAGTTAACTAACTACTTATCCTATCTAGCCATTCTAAAAAGTAAAATAAAAGTCTGATCATGCTAAGTTATCGGGTATACTATTTTGTTATTAGCTCCCCCTGGATCGTTGAACCAATATAGTTTATTCAAGTAATGAACTTGATCTTGGGGAATCCAATACCTATTGGTCCTTATATGTGAATTTAAGAGAGTCTTTGGGACCCAAGCTTGGACTTGTTGATGACTACGATTTACGATAGACATATATGATCTATTCATAGTCTTTGGATCCGACTCTATTGTACACATCTCTCTGAGTTCCAAGAAGTCGGTTAAGATTCTTGGACCCCATTGAGAACTTGTCCAATCGAGCCTCGAGCTCTTGGACTTATCCTTTTAAGAGGGAGTTCTCTTCTTCGAGTTTCTCAACTCGAGTTGAGTCCTCCTCTCGAACTCGACTAGTCGAAGAAGTCAGAGTGGCCTCTTGCTTGAGGGTTTCAACCTCCTCAAGCAAGGACTTGTTAGGGCAATCTCTTGTCGTGATATGGTTTTGATGTGGGTGGCAAAGGGTTTAAGTTAGTTTGTTATTGTGATTTGATATGTGCGTTGAAGTCGTGCAGGACTTAGTAATTCGCACATGGAGCCTTGGCGAGTTTCACCTCTCATGACTCGGTCCTTGAGTCGATGAAGGATGGCTTTGCGGAAGTTGTGCGCCATCCGAGGGACCACCGGACGAGGAGCTTGGAGTGAAGCCGGAGGAAGTAGACTTCAGGGCGAGACGCGAAGGATGGCGCTGCAGAGCCGTGCGCTTGGCGCATCCGAGGGACGTGGTCGGACGAAGATAACTTCAAAGGCGAGGGACTCCGAGGGATGAGAGTGAGCGAATGTAACCCGGGAAAGGGGTAGAGCTCCTAGGTGAAACTTGGCCATTTGGCTAAGTGTCGGATGGTATTTCTCGCCATCAGTCGACTGCCATGGAATGGTAGTCGACTGCTCTGAGTCGAATGGGTTCGACTGGTATCAAACTGATGGGATTGTGGCCCAGCAGTCGACTTCCATATGTTGGCAATCGACTGCCAAGACCATCAGTCGACTGCTGAAGGCAGCAGTCAACTGGTCAATAGGGTTTGGGCCATAGAACCACTCGTAGTCGACTGGGCAGTCGACTATGGAGGCATCAGTCGATTGATGGATCCATCAGTCGGCTGCCAAGGGATCCATTGGGCTACAACGGTCGGGATCTGACATGTTCGGAGGTCATTGAATTGACGGCAGTCTACTGCCAAGGGCGGTAGTCGACTGGTGGAGGCCAACGGAAATAAATCATCCCTCTCTATAAAAAGAGAGGGTGTGGGATTTTGGATGGCTAATGCTCATATTCCAAACCATCATCCAAGTGCTCCACAAGTGACAAACTCCTTCTTCTAGATCTCTTTCACATCTATTGTAAAAGAAGGAGTGTTCTTGATTTGTAAGGGTTACCTCCACCTAGCTTAGTGCAAAGGAGAGACCAATAGTGATTGGGTTGCGGAGTGATTCACTGGGGACGAATTGGACTGTGGATTAGCGGCGTAACCGTGAACCACGTTATATTTCGATGTTAGCATTATTTGTATTCTTCATTGTTTATTTGCTTGTCTTTATTAGTATTCCGCTTGCGCTAATCAATTGTGTAGACGAGCAAATTACTTCATTCAACGACAAAGGGCTATTCACCCCCCTCTAGCCGGCCGATCGATCCCCTACAAGTGGTATCAGAGCCAAGGAAAGCTTGTTGAGGACTAACCGCCACAACAAGCACATTCAAAAGATGGCCGGCTCAAACATTCACCCACCGAAATTCGAAGGCAAATTCTCTTGGTGGAAAAAGAGAATGGAGGTATTCTTTGAAACCGACTTTGAAATTTTATTAATAATGGAAAACGGTTTCGAGATGCCTAGGAATGAAGAAGGGGAGCTATTAGAGAAATCAAGGTGGAGCAAGAGGCAAAGAGAAGAATACTTGGCAAATTCAAAGGCCAAGCACCACCTTTACAATGTACTCCCCCAACAAGAAGTTAACCGGATTGGGGAATGCTCTAGTGCCAAGGAGATGTGGGAGAAGCTAGTAGAGCTTCATGAAGGCACTTCGGAGGCAAAGCTAGCAAGAAGAGATCTCCTCCGCTCCCAACTATCAAATATCAAGCTTGAAAAGGGAGAAAAGGTAACTTCCTTACATTCGAGATTCAAAGAAATTTTAATTGGACTAACAAGTGTAGGAGAAAGGCTCTCCAACCGAGACATGCTTATGAAGGCTATAGATGTCTTTCCCCGGTCTTCAAGATGGAGTTCTATGGTGGACTCATTCTACATCTCGAAGAATTTGGAAGTGAGCACCTTGGAGGAGTTCTTCTCAACAATGGAACTCCACGAAACGAGGCTTGAAGGAATACAAGAAGAGCCAAAGTTTCAACCCTCAAGAGGAGTAGCCTTGATGGCACACAAGGGGAAGAAGAAGATAGAGATCCCCTCCTCCTCCAATGAAGCATCTTCCTCCTCCTCCATGGATAGCATGGAAGAAGCCTATATGGTAAGGAGGGTAAGGCGTGCATTAAAAAGTTTTAGATTTAATAAATCTAATGATAGGAATAGAAGACCAAGGGGGAAAATTATTTGCTACAATTGCCAAGGAGAGGGACACATAAGGGACAATTGTCCTTTCCTAAATAAGAGCAAGGAAGAGAAGAGAAAGAAGAAAGAAAAGAAGAAGAAGAAGGGGAGCAAAAAGAAAAAGGAAGAAGAAAAGAAGGGCAAAGAAAAAGGGAAGGCAAAGACATTAAAAGCTAGGACTTGGGATGATCCCTCATCCTCCTCCTCATCATCATCCGAGGAAGAGGAGAATGCCTTTGTCACCAACTTAGCCCTAATGGCTTTTGACGACCTAGATTGCTCCTCCTCCGAAAATGAAAGTTCAAGTTCAAGTGGAGAGAGCTCAAGTGAAGGGGGAGCCTCCTCTACCTCCTCATCCGAAGAAGAGGACATGGAAACTATGATAACTAACCTTTCACCTAGTAAAATAGTTTCTATGATTTCTAGCCTCACTAAGGATTTATTTAGAGCAAAGAAGAAAAATAAAACCATGCTTGATCAAATTAAAGATTTAGAGCAAAATTTAGAAAAAACATGTTTTAATGATAATGATGATGATGCATGCTCACATGATAACTATATGCCATTAGATGTTAATGATGCATGCATAGAAGAAAATAGGGCTCTAAGGGAAAAGGTAGATTACTTTACCAAAGCCCTAGAAAAATTTACAATAGGCTCCAATACCCTTAACATGATAATTGGGAGCCAAAGGGCTAACTTCAACAAGAAAGGCCTAGGTTATAAAGAAAAAAAAATAAAAATGCCTATAAATGCCTAATTGCTAGGGGTCAAGACAAAAAGAAGACAATAGCTAGAAAATGGATCCCTAAGGAGTTTTTAGTGAACCCAATAGGAAAGAACTTGTTTTGGGTTCCAAAATCCATCCTAAAGGGTTAGGAAAACCCTAGGATAGTCAACCATATGGACTTTACCCATATCTTATGTTTTGGTTGACTTAGGATGGTAGAACTTCATTTTTAGAAATAGTGTTGGGTGCTGATAATGTGCCCATAAATAGATAATAATGCTTAAATCATGATAGTTAATGAAATTCCTATGTATATTTGCAATCATGATTTATGATTTTGATATTTGGCACATAATCATGAGAAATAGGATTTAAATCATGCTTTAGGTGATATTTGCTTATTATCATCATGTAATACCTAATGTATGATAACAACTTGATGAATACATGTGTTTCATGGTCATAATGTAAAATTAAGTCATATATGTCTTTATGATCATGAGGATTGTTAGGATGATACTTAACCTTGATAGAAATGCATGAAATTAATGGTTAAGTACATACAAATACCTTTAGGATGCATCTCACACTCACCATAGGCTACCATGATTGAAAACTTAGCATAAGTGAGATGTTAGGATGATACAAATGTCCACTAGTGCCTATGGCATTTAGATGGTCATTTAAGGTATCAAAATAGCAATAATAGACCAATCATAGGGAAGGCTTATGTTTAATTCATAGACATATTGCCCAAAGATCATGGTTGGATATTTCATATGTTTTCAAAACAATTTCTTACTTTAAAATATGTGTATTCATGTTTTGAAACAATTCAAAGCAAGACTAGGTGTTAAAATGGATACTAACATGATCAAAAACCTAGTGGTTTTTAAAGCCTTTGGATTTTTAGCAAATCTTTGAAAATATAAGGATTTTTCATGGGAAACTATTTTTCCTTGATAAATATACTTACAAGAAATATGTTCACCAAATTTTGTGATTTTTAGAATTTTTTGGAATTTTTTACGCATTTCTGAAATTCACCCCGGAAAATCAAAAATCCTGAAATGTGCATGTCAGTCGACTGGTAGTCTGAACCAGTCAACTGGTGGCCTGATAACATGCCCAATAACCTTTTGTATCCGATTTTAAGGCATGTTTTGGCTTTTGTTTCCCTCTAGATTTGATGCCATGCTTAGATAAACTTTGTTAATTATTTTTGATGGTGTCAAAGGGGGAGAAATATATTTATTTAAGTAAGGGGGAATGTATTTAGGGGGAGTTTCATGTATTAAGGGGGAGAGTTGCTAATCATGTTTATTTACATGCTTTCTTTCCTTAATATTTTTATCAAATGTCTTTACCTAATTTAAACAGATTGCCACACATCAAAAAGGGGGAGATTGTTAGGGCAATCTCTTGCCGTGATATGGTTTTGATGTGTGTGGCAAAGGGTTTAAGTTAGTTTGTTATTGTGATTTGATATGTGTGTTGAAGTCGTGCAGGACTTAGTAATTCGCACATGGAGCCTTGGCGAGTTTCACCTCTCATGACTCGGTCCTTGAGTCGGTGAAGGATGGCTTTGCGGAAGCTGTGCACTTAGAGCATCCGAGGGACCGCCGGACGAGGAGCTTGGAGTGAAGCCGGAGGAAATAGACTTCAGGGCGAGATGCGAAGGATGGCGCTACAGAGTCGTGCGCTTGGCGCATCCGAGGGACGTGGTCAGACGAAGATAACTTCAAAGGCGAGGGACTCCGAGGAATGAGAGTGAGCGAATGTAACCCGAGAAAGGGGTAGAGCTCCTAGGTGAAACTTGGCCATTTGGCTAAGTGTCGGATGGGATTTCCCGACATCAGTCGACTGCCATGGAATGGCAGTCGACTGCTCTGAGTCAAATGGGTTCGACTAGTATCAAACTAATGGGATTATGGCCCAGCAGTCGACTTCCATATGTTGGCAGTCGACTGCCAAGATCATCACGATCCGGCCGAAGGCGTAGCCGAGCGCGCGATGACCGGTCAATAGGGTTTGGGCCACAAAACCGCTCGTAGCCGACTGGAAAATCAACTACGGAGGCATCAGTCGACTAATGGATCCATCAGTCGACTGCCAAGGGATCCGTTAGGCTACAACGGTCAGGATCCGACGCGTTCGGAGGCCGTTGAAGTGACAGCAGTCGACTGGTGGCGGCCAATGAGAAGAAATCAGCCCTCTCTATAAAAAGAGAGGGTGTGGGCTTTTGGATGGCTAATGCTCATATTCCAAACCATCATCTAAGTGCTCCACAAGTGACAAACTCCTTCTTCTAGATCTCTTTCACATCTATTGTAAAAGAAGGAGTGTTCTTGATTTGTAAGGGTTACCTCCACCTAGCTTAGTGCAAAGGAGAGACCAATAGTGATTGGGTTGCGGAGTGATTCACCAGTGACGAATCAGACCGTGGATTAGCGGCATAGCCGTGAACCATGTTATATTTTGGTGTTAGCATTGTTTGTATTCTTCATTGTTTATTTGCTTGTCTTTATTAGTATTCCGCTTGCGCTAATCAATTGTGTAGACGAGCAAATTACTTCATTCAACGACAAAGGGATATTCACCCCCCTCTAGCCGGCCGATCGATCCCCTACAGGACTCAACCCTAGACTCGGACTTAGCTAATTTCCTAGTTAGCATTTTAATTGTATGATAAAGTGTACTAATTAAAGAACGACTAAACTTGACTTTCTCTTTCGGCCTGACTTTGAGTCTCTTCTCGAAGTTGTCTTCGGGGTCGGAGTCAGAGTTGTAGTTGGATTTGTACTTGGCTTCGGACTTTGACTCGGACTCTTCTGGTCTTGCCATGTATGCTTTGCTGACGCCTTCTTCTTCATTGTCCCAAGTTGCACAAAAGACTTTCTTTGCTCCCTTTTGCTTTGATTTGAATTGCACCCTCTTTTTGTTCTTTGATAGCTCTTTTTCTTTTCGAACAATCCTCTGCACCATGTTCACTATCGCAGCCTCCTCTTCAGATTCCGACTTGGATTCGCCTTCGTGTTCAGATTCATCTTCTTGCTTGGGAGGTGGCTTGCTCTTTCCTTTTCTTCTTTGACTTGCAAGTAAGGCAACTCCTTTCTTGGCCCGGACCATGTTAGTTTGTTCATGAAGTTCGAATTCAGAGAATAATTCATCTAATCTAATCTTAGAGTGGTCCTTAGAAACCTTGTAGGCATCGACCATGGATGCCCACAAGGTAGTCCTAGGAAAAACATTAAGTGCATAACTTATAAGGTCTTGGTTTTCAACCTTTTGTCTGATAGAGTGCAGGTTGTTGACAATGTCTTGTATACAAGTGTGTAGTTGTGGTGTCGTCTTGTGTTCCTGCATCTTAAGATTATACAACTTATTGAAAAGTAGGTCACGTTTACACACATTTGCATCGTCGGTTCCTTCGTGTAGTTCTATGAGTTTGTTCCATAGATCTTTCGCACTTATGAAGGGACCAACGCGGTTTAGCTCCTCTTTAGACAAGCCACATTGAAGAATTTGGGTCGCCTTGGTGTCGACTTCCACTTGTCTTTTCATGGCATTTGTCCATTGATCGTAATCCAACGATTCCCCCACTTCATTAGTAGGAAGTGTAAATCCGATTTGGATTACGATCCACATCTCGATTTGGGTCTTTAAAAAGTACTCCATCCGACCCTTCCAATAATGGTAGTCGTCTCCGTTGTAAAATGCAGGTCGGACGGTGCTAAACCCTTCGAGATGGGTCATTTAGACAAAAAAACAATACCTCACAAAAACAAAAACAACAAAATGTACCCAGACTTTTCGTCTTGGATTAGTAGTGCAGAAGAATGAAATCAAACGAAACGAAAAAGTTGAAAAACCAAAAATAAATAAGAAAAACTATTAAAAGTTGCTAGATTAGTGGTTTCACCAAATCGTAGCGCCCCCAGCTCTGATACCACTTGTTGGATTGATATGAGCACTAGAGGGGGGAGGGGGTGAATAGCGCAAAACAATTTTTCGTTCGTTCGTCGATTCGATAAGCGATAAGAGTAAGGTACAGCGGAAAGTAAAGTAAGACAAATACAATTTTTACTTGGTTCACAGCCTTCCGACTGCTAATCCAAGGCCCTAACAGTCCTAGACCATGTACGGAGGGCAAATCACTAAAATACTCCTCCTCCTTGGAGGTAGGAGTAAGCGAGTACAAGAAATAGCAAAGACTCGAGGTAGAGGGACACTCCCCCTCTCCTCGTTACGATTAAAGCTCCAATAAAAGTAAAGTTTAAAAGATTTGAAATTGACTTAAAGTAAAGCTTTTACCGACGACCTAAGAGATGGAATTTGAGCCCTGATTGTCGTCGTTTCAGCAGTGCTTCATTGTCGTAGGATCATCGTAGAGTAGCAACATTGTGGGAGCAATTGAGAGCACTTGGGATTGATCAAATGGTGAAGAATGACCCTTCTTTTATAGCCTTGAGAAACCCTAATCGTTCAGATCTTGATCCTATCACCAAAGGAACCTCACCCTTAAAGAAAGGGATGAGTTTTTGACTCTCCTCAAAGTTGTAATTTGACCATCAGTCGATTGCTCAACTCTAGTAGTCGACTGATTCAAGCCATCAGTCGACTGATACCAGGTTTTCCAACTGCAATGAAGATTTAGCTCGAAAATGCAGTTAATATAAGTAAATGTGACGACAACTTACTGTCCGATCTCGACTTAGACCTTCCACGGGAAGTCTTGGTCGGATTGTCGCCTAAGGACGTCCCCGTATGGTGGACTTGACCTTGCATTCTCTCTCACACACAAGCATACCTTAAGTTCATAGCTTTGAAGCTTCACTTCCGATCTCCACCTGATTTCTTCGGCTCCCTCCGAAGTCCTCCTGGTGTCGCCGACCTTTGGCTTAGCTTAGCATTCCTACACACTTGATTCAGCTCATGAGATATTGATGTAAACTAAACTTTGTGTCTTTGCCATAATCAAAACACAGGTTCGATTATCTAGTGCCCCTACACCAACAGAGAGCCCTCTGTCACTAAGGTCCCTCAACTCTTCTAAAGTTAATGTCACCTACTTTGGACCTTCTACTAAGATAGGTTATTAAGGTACGAGGATGTTCTAGTAATTCCTATGAGGAGACATGACATATTTCATTTCCTACTCTATCATACTTTACTTTCTACGGTTATCGGAGGGAGGATGTCCGCAAGGTTCCTCCTTGGTTCTCTTAGATGTTGATACAAAGGCTTTCTACCTTTGTACCAGCATATGTGCAGTAGAAATAGAATCAAAACATAATTCTTATCGATGTAAACAACATAAATTGTAAATATAAATTCAATAGCAGAGAATATATATTCAAGCTAGCATATCCAACGTACACAAGCTACTCCATAATCCTAGAATCAATGTATCTACTCTATAGATGAAAGATAATAGACACAAAACATCATAAAGTGAATCATTATAATGCCAAGATATTTAAGAATAAAATGCAGTACTCTTGGTCATTCTACTTGGCATTGGAGCACAGATTCTGATTCTTGAGCCGCTTCCTCTCTCCCCGTTGTGAGCCTCCAGTGCTTCTTAGGGCACCTTCCTCACGTCCTAACCGTCGAGCCTCCTCCCAAGGTTTGGAAGCCCTAGGGTGGCTCCCCTCATGCTCCCTTGCCTCTTGGATGAGTTTCCTATATATAGAGGTGGCTCTGGCTTTCCATAAATGCTTGAAAACCCCTATTTTCTCGAATTTGTGGTGCCGCCACATGACTGGGTCGTGTGCAAGGCTGGAATTGACTGAAATCTAGGCTAAAATTGAGTTGGAAATTTAACACGGTCATGCTAATTTAACATGGTCGATCGTGTGTCACTCTGGAGCCTCCATTTTGATCTATTTCGCTTCGAGAACATGTTTGTGTCTTGGGACACGACTAGAGCATGTTTCCTAAAGTCCGTGCTCCATAAAATGCTTCATTTTTGCTCCAAAAATGTCATCCTACACATAAATTAACAAAAGTAGATATCTGAACTAGAAAATAGTAAATGAATGCAAAACAAGAGAGAATATGCATGAAACAAGTATGAAATACAATGAGATGTGTGCTAAAACTACTCCAAAAATCCTATATGATTTGCACACATCAGATATGGATAAGGAGAGTTGTTTAGGGTGAGAAACAAATTTTATGGCATGTGAAAGTTCAAGTTTGAACTTTTGCCCTTAATTTTGATGGTTTAGTGTTCCTATAGGCTTAGGGACTCTCCAAAGACATTGTTGGTGAATGGTCAAGGGAGAGCAAGCCTTTAGGTGGAGGTTATCCATCATGAGATGATGGATGTGTATTCCTCAAAGGGGGAGACATGAAGGGTTTTGGAAACCCTCATTGTGCTCACCAAAGGGGGAGAATTGAAGAATGAGGATTTCCTCTCTTTTAGTGATATAGGACTTATCACAAGGAAGAGTGAAGGCATCCTAGATATTTTTGGGAACAAGGGGGAGATTATAAGATCTCATTGGTATATGAGATATTGATACCTTTGGGGAGAGCCTTTTTAATGTATGTCAAAAAGGAGAAGAATTTGAGAATTGCCCAATTGGGAGAATTTGGAGAATTTAGAGTATTGAGTTAGGCGGCCTAACTTAAAGGTTTTTGTGGTTTTTGTCAAACATCAAAAAGGGGGAGATTGTTGGTGTAATCGACCCAGGTCACGATTGACCAAACTCGAGTTTGACTCGAGTAGTATTTTGATGTTCGACAAAATGTGACAAACGTATGACATGTGATTGCCATGGAAAGTCCAATTCATGGGTACTTGGCATGAAAAGTCCATGTGGGATACTTGGCATGGGAAGTCCAAGTCTTAGGTACTTGGCATGAAAAGTCCAAGTCTTCAGTACTTGGCATGGAAAGTTCATATATGGGTCTTGGCAATGATAAAGTCCAAGTCATGGGTACTTGGCAATTGGAAAGTCCAAGTCACGGGTACTTGGCAATGGAAAATCCAAGCATGGGTCTTGGCAAATTAAAAAAGTGCAACATGGAGTTGGTAAGGGAAAGTCCAAGAGTATGATATTGGCGACGTAAAGTCCTAGCGGTAGTCTTAGCACCATAAGTCCAATGTTTGGCAACGTAAAGTCCAAGTGTGTATCTTGGCAGCGTAAGCCCAAATGTTCCTTGGCAGTGTAGACCCGGTTAGCATGACAATAGCCGATGGAAGCACCTAAAGGCTAGTGTATGGATGAACAAGTCATGGATAACTTGAAGGGATCCGATAGGCGTGAGGTTGATAGAGGTGGCTAAAAGGGTTAGTGATAGGCTAAGGGTGGTCTAACAAGTATGAGGGGATCATACTTAGGGTAAACCTCATGGTTGAGATTTAGCAGTTGACTAGGGTTATGGACCAGTCGACTGGTCAAGTGTTTTGACACTTGGCAGCCAAGTCAACTCTTAGCAGTCGATTGAGATTATGACCAGTCAATTGGTTGAGAGTCGACTGCATTTGATTTCGGCTACATGACCTTGGTAGTCGACTGCCATGGAGGGCAGTCGACTATTGGTCGAGGACACAGGCATAGAAAGCTTGGTAGACGACTGAGCGGTCAGCTACGGACTTGGCAATCGACTGCTGGTAATGGAAGTCAACTGCCAGTGTATCTGTTGACTGGAATATTAACGTGGATTAAGTCGTTATCTCACAATGGCTACAGGAGCAATCGACTGCTAGGCGAAAATTAGCTCGAGTTGTAGCTTTATAAGGAGCTCGAAGAGAAAGATTTTGACTATGGTTCTTGGGGTGATTTGAAGGAGAATTGTTGTTGCATTCCAGACCTTCAAGAGCAAACCAAAGCAATCAACAAGTAAGCAATTCAATGTTCTTAGTGTAAAGTTTTCTTTACTTGTATTTGTGTATTGCTTAGTTTACTTGTTGTATTCCATTGTATTACTTTTGTAATCACTTGTACGAGGTTTCTCCACCTCCGGATTGTTCTGAGAAAGAGTGTTTTGTTGGTGTAATCGGCCCAGGTCATGATTGACTGGACTCGAGTTTGACTCGAGCGATGTTTTGATGTTTGACATGGAGATTTGATATTGATGTTTGACATTGATGTCTGATAATGTTTTAGGGAGATTATTGGTGCAATCGACGCGGGTCATGATTGACCAGACTCGAGTTTGACTCGAGGGGGATTTTGATGGTTGACCGGAGTTGACCATGTCATGGAAAGTCTAAGTCTTGAGTACTTGGCATGTAAAGTC
The DNA here is from genome assembly GCA_025175895.1 of Wurfbainia villosa. Classification (NCBI taxonomy): domain Eukaryota; kingdom Viridiplantae; phylum Streptophyta; class Magnoliopsida; order Zingiberales; family Zingiberaceae; genus Wurfbainia; species Wurfbainia villosa. The sequence goes on along the minus strand of CM046007.1, from coordinate 13,019,210 downwards.
CAAGCATGGGTCTTGGCAAGGAAAAGTCCAAGCATGGATCTTGGCATGGAAAGTGTTGGGATGTATACTGAAAAGTCTATCTTTTATATGAACATCTTTATTTTCAAAATAAGAATCACATTATCATTGTTTGCATATTTATGGTTATGCATATTGTCTGATACATTACATTGTAGATAACATGGTGTGTGGTGTCACACAGAAGATCATGTTATCAATTCCTTGTAGAGTATAAATAGAGGCTCACAACCGAGATGGTTTTGGATAAACCATTGGTATGGTTGTAGTGTAATTTGGTATTGGTTTATCTTTATTGGATCGAGAAGCATCGCTAGAGGGGGGGTGAATAGCGAGAGTAAAATTCTTCATTTCGATCGTTCGATATACGAGCAAGCATAGCAGAAAAATAAAAAGACAAGTTTATTTTTACTTGGTTCACAACCCAGTGGTTGCTACTCCAAGGCCCTAACGGTCCTAGACCACGTACACAGGGCAAAACACTATAAGATCTCCTCCTCGTTGGAGGTAGAAGATAACGATCACAAAATCTGAAGTATGAGGATGAGGCAACAAGCCTACCTCACCTCATTATGATTAAAACAAATAATACAAAAGATATTACTTGTTGCTGCTGTCAACGAAGAAGATGGAAGCTTGGCGTCACGTCGACGTTATGACGGTGTTGGAGCTTTGGCGTTGTAGGAGCACTTGAGAATAATCTTGATTGATGTTTGGGTTGGGATCCTCCCCTCCTTTTATAGAATTTGGCCATGGAATAAGTCCCCTCATCTTTTGGAACAGATCATGAGGTGGTACCAAATTTTATCGCGAAGTGGCTGCGTCAAACATTATCCGTTTTGACCTAGCACAAGAGGTTGATTCGTCGCCATCAGTCGACTGATGCCTTCCATCAGTCGACTTGATCATCAGTCGACTGCCCAATGGCCAGCAGTCGACTGCCAGCCTGGCCACTTCCCTACAATAAGAGGTTAGCACGGAAAATGGTAAATGTGATGGTTTCTTACCGTCTGATCTTGACCTAGACCTTCCAAAGGAAGTCTTAGTCGGATCGCCGCCTACGGTCATCCCCGTACAGAGGACACGACCTTACCATCTCTCACTCACACGAGCTTATCTCTGGTCCTTTAAGATCTGTCACTTTGCTTCCGGTCTTCCACCTAGGTTCTTCGACTCCCACGAAGTTCCCTAGGTGTTACCCAACCACCACAGCTCCCTCTGGGTGTCGCTGACCTTCGGCTTAGCTTAGCCTTTCTGCACACTTGATTTAGCTCGTGAGACAATGATGTAAACTTAACTTTGTGTCTTTGCCATAATTAAAACACAGGTTCGATTATCTGGTGCCCCTGAACTAACAGTCTTGACTATAGAATTACACTAGTACACTTTGTGTGTATTGAGCAGGACCGACTTAGAGGTGATTCAATTTATTGTTGACTACATAATTGAATCGAACCTCGAATATTATGGTGTAGATGCTCTTAATCCTGATATAATAATAGGCACATGTACTTAATATTTATTTCTTTGATTTATCGATGGGCAAGATTTATAGATTAAATTGATAGGCTCGGTAAGTTAGGAAATGATATTATTTACATGGTGTGTCGTTGATTATAGGAGGAAACTGTGTCCTATGTATTAGGATGATGATGTCCCCTTGAGGAGCTCATAAGGATCATAATGTAAACCCTGCAGGTGGACTTGGTTCAACATGATGATAAGGTTGAGTGGTATTACTCATGGAGTTAGATGTTGATTAATTAATCGTCAGTAAATTAATTAATTGACAGAAATTCGAGATCTTAAACACGGAGAGATATTTGTATAATTAATATATGGAGCCCATATTTATTTATGGGGGTTGGTGAGGTAGATCAATGATAATCCTCTAGTGGAATGGATTATCATTAATGGATCAGATTTTATGTGGACTAGATCCATTGGGTGGCCAAGATCCAACTCCTCCTCATGGTCCCTATTGTAGCCTATTAAAACCCTCATGAAACCTAGATCCAACGGACACGATTAAAAGGAGGTTTAGGCAAAATCTATAAATAGGAGGCAAAGGCTTGGGCGGCATAAGAGAATGGGAATTCTAGGGTTTGCTCCTTGGCTTGGGCGGCAACTAATCCTTTTGGAGATTAGGGTTTGCTTCAAGAGTTTGGCGGCTAGAGTTTGGAGAGGTCTTGAGCGGCAACAAGTGGAAGGTTTTCCTATCTTCCTAAGGTCTAGCTGGCGCCCCTCTTTTCCTTTCTCTTCTTGGCCGGCACCCATATCTCTTCTTCTTCTCCTTGGCCGCGCGACAACAAGTGTTAGGGTTTCTTCCCTTGGAGCTCTTGGTCGGCGCCCACACCATCTCCTTCTTCCTCTCCTTGGCCGGCGACAACATCCAAGTTGGTGGCTTGGTGATCAGCACTAGATAGGAGAAGAAGTGTTTTATATTCTTCCCTTTGTTCGGAGCGAGCAAGGAAGGGAAGAACGCGATCTAGGAAGTTTGATGCGCACGAACGCATCCTCAAATCGCGCGATGGATACCGTCGTGGACTCAAAGTGCGCGCTCACGCTCAACGCCCACAAGTGCATGGATGTCGTCAAGTAATAAAGATTATCAATCCCACAGGGACTGGGATTCGAGTACCAATACACTAGTTGGTTGCAATTGTCCGGACGTGATCTCTAAGAGAGAGTCAGTTGGTGAGGACTATCGGTGGACACTACTCTGTGCAATGTCACACGAAAGAGGAAAAGAGGGTGTTGGGGTCTTAAAAGGCGATCCTAGGACTTCGATTTCACTTGTGTATCACAGAACAATGTTATCAATTGGCATTGTCTAAACTTCAACTTACAATTTTGGGGAAGGGACATCATACACTATCCTGCAGAGCCGCCGCATTCACCGAGAGCTATCCTCCCCCAAAAGGATAGGATAGAGGGTACGAGGATGCCAAATCAATCCTTGCAGTGGTTCATTTCCGATTCCACCGCTCCCTTCTCCCCGCAGTTACGGGAGGTCAGGTTTACCCCCAGGTTCCTTGATCAAACCTCCTAAATCTAGATTGTGAGGGCTGTCACCACCTCGTATCGCCTAAGCATAGCGGAAAGAAAGCCAAATACATGTAGGTATAATAAAGAGCAACTACCAATTGTCAAATTAAACTTATGGCCAGAATTTAATGTGAACCAACATTGTCTATGTACACAAGCTACTCCCTAATCCTAGAATCGAAAGTTCTACTCCATAAACACGAAGGAAGAATCACAAAACATGTTTAAGTTCGATTACAATAGAAAGAGAGCGCAGAAATAGAGATTACAATGCTTCGTGATCCTCTCTCCAGCGTTGTATTGCAAGTTGTGGACCTCCGACGGTGTTCCTCCTCTCCACTGTGAGTTACCGAAGATTTTTAGGGCTTCGGCATGCCGTCCTAGCCATCGTGTCTCCCCCGTAGGGTTTGGGTGGAGTCATCCTTATATAGACATCACCTCGGACCACTACAAAATTCGGAAGAAGCTCTAGTCGCACAAATCCATCGGGCCACCACACGGCCAGGCCATGTGCGGCCCTGGGGTGCTGTTCTTCGCCCATCAGACACGGTCGTGTGAATCCACACGCTGGCCATGTCTCACTCTGCGTCTAGCTGCGAAAGTCCTTCTTTTGCTCTGAAAACGCATCTTTATCACCAAAAAAGCTAACCTACACACAAAGTACAATGAGCAGACCTCTGAACCAGAAAATAGGAAATTCGTGCAAGAATAGAGTAACATGTGCATGAAACTAACACAAAATGTAACAAGATGTAAGCGAAAACTACTCCTAAAACCCTATATGTTTTGCTTATATCACTTCCCCCAGACTTAAATCTTTGCTTGTCCTCAAGCAAACCTCAGTGCTATAGAATTTTAAAAAGATATTGTTCCATAATGGGCATGCTAACTAAATTTATCAGTTGGTATTTGCAATCAAAACAAAACAGATATGTTCTAAAAATTCACTAAGTTAGCTCCTCGTGCTCGTGCTCGTGCTAGGCGAATCATTCTTAGGAGATGCTCGTTCCATGGTGAGTTAAGTCGTCACCCCATAGATTTTCTAAGGTTTCCGGCTCTTAGGCACTTACCTGCCCAAAGCGAGGGTCGTTCCCTAGATCTAGCATAAAGTCTCAAAGGCATGCTCAGTATTGAAAGAAATTGGAAGGTATTTCCCTAGTAACCTAACTCGTCCTCAAAGGGGCACCTAGCCATTTCCACCCACGATAACTTTTTTTTATCCCTCATAATCCTTTTTTTTCAGCTCACAGGGATTTTGATTTTTCTGAATGGGCTTACACAATCCGAGCATCTCCTATAACTAAAATGCTAAACCTAGAGTCACCTATGGATTCCAAAATACTAGACTATTAAAGTGAATCATAACTAGGTATGCACTAGATTCTCCCTATCAGACTGTTCAACATGTGTAAGTGCAAAAATAGAGCTAACCAATGTAAGTCTAGAACATTCAATAGAGCACATAGAATAAAATACCACAAGATAAATAGAGTTAAGCTACCGATGGGAATAACTCATGCAAGCAATTTTCAAAAATACTACTGAGGTAGCTTTTAAGACACCAAAAATTAAGTACTGAAAGGAACTAAACAACTCATGCATGCATGAACAAATGAAAATACCAGAAAAGAAACCACTATTAGGAAAACAAAACAAAATAGATTTTGGGGTCCCCCCCGAGACTTAAACAAAAATATACCTCTAATATGGTGGACGAGGTTGAAAGTCTAGGAGCCTGGGCATCTCTGGATCCTGGGAGAACCTGCTGCTAAGCCGTTGATGCCACATATACATGTAGTCGATCTGAGAGCTGGTGGATACAGCGACTGCTCAGTGCTCCTCCTCCCTAGCCCACTGTGCCTACTGGCGTGCATATGCTGCTGCATCTCCCTACTGTAAGCTGCCTCATCCTGGCGACGAGTAGCCTCCTCCTAGAAGTATATGCGGGCCTCATCGTAGAATTCCTTTGCCCGCTGGAAATGCTCTCTAATCCTCGAACTCGTCAGGTAGGCGCTCGCTCCTCCCATCGCCGCCTCTCGCTTCATCGCCGTAAATGTCGTCGAGGCACGATCGAAACTCTGAGAAATCATATGCTGACGTACCTGCATCCTGCTCAAAAGTAGAAAAATATTGTGGCACAAGTATAGGCTCATGTCGGCGTGGACTAGGTGGGCTCCTATGTATGTGTGGACTGGAGGGAGAGTGGTACAAAGGTGGAGAGATGGGCGCTGATGTGGATGGTCCCTCATGTGGAGGGGACTCCACTATCAGGTCTAAGTGCCAATTGGAACGTATAACGATGGTGGTATGATCCGGGTCGGGGAGCCTAAGGGTCGTAAGATTTTTCCTTACATAGCATAAGGAGTCTCCTTCTCTTACAATCATCTTCATGGCCATGCATACTCCTAGATCGATCCTAGGGCTCCCCTCTATACTCTCCAATGCTATGTAATTGTATCCCATCCTATAGAAAATATGGGTAAGTAGGCCTCCCACATTGATCTCTCCGCGCGCTGCTTTGCCCATCTTCACTAAGTGTCTGATGAAGTGGGACCCTACATCGATGCTACTCCTTTCTTGTAGCATGTCCCATAGGCAAAGCAACTCGCTGGCTCTTACTACACCGTCACTCTCCCTACGACCAAATATAGTACTGGTCATGACACGGTGAAGGTGTCGAAAGACAGGGTTTTAGAGGCACGACGCTTTGGCCCTAGAAGGGTCATAAATGTGCTCCCCTGTCAACTCAGTCCAAATCAAACGAGAGTTGTACCCATTAGGGATTCTTCTCTCTCCCCCACTTGGCAAGACAAAGCATGAGTTCCATTGGTGAAGGGTCCACTCATGCTCAATATTAAAAAGTCTAAAAGTTATCCTACCCTCCTCGGTCTCTCTACCCGTTAAAACTTCCGCCTCTAAAGAACTCAAAAATTCCAAAACTATCCTAGGGTAGGTTAGGTTCCTTATTCCCATAATCTCATCCCACCCCATTTTTGCAAATAGAGTTTGCATGTCACCCAACAAACCTAAAGATCCTAGCAAATTCTCATCTAAGTACCTAGTAGTAGTAAGTTTACGAGTAGAGAGCATATTGAACCTATCTTTATGTTCATTATTGCGAAAAACTAGAGGGGGTAGGGTGTTACCCTCTTCCGGAGCTTGAGGAGCGTCGGCTCTTCTTGTTCGTCGCTCCGAGGCACTGGATCGGGATGCTACAGTCTTGGTCCTCCTCATCCTTGCTCCTTTTGGCTTCTAAAGAGGTTGAAAATGCTTCTAGAGGAAGGGGAAAGCGAAATCACATGGCTAGGGCAAGAACTTTTGAAGCACACGGCGCAAATGGGGTGAAAACACACGGCTCGCCCCTTTTAACCTTGCGCGCCACGGCCGTGTGAAAACACATGGCCAGGTCATGTGCGCCTCTGGTCAAGCGGGCATAGCCGTGGGAAAACACACGACCAGGCCGTGTGCCCCCATTTTTTGCCCCTTTCATACACCATGGCCCGAATTTGTTCATACACTTCGCCGTGTAGACTAATATGGGTTTCATTTTCGCCTAGCAAAGTTCTTTTCTACTCCTAACTCTAAATGTGATGGAAATCAAAACTAAAATCTAACACATGTATGCAATGCAATAGAAAAAGGGAAATCTACAACTAAACTTGGGTTGCCTCCCAAGAATTTCTTTGTTTAAGGTCGTTTAGCTCGACCGCACTCTTCTATCAACTCGGCTCTGGTGGTTCAGTGAACCTCTATTCATCTATCTCGGGATCCGCATCTGGAGGTTCCAGGTTCAATCTGCTAATCGTGAAGTCATCAAAGTAGGAAGCTCTTTGCTCCAAAAGACTGAAGAGGATGATCTCCCCATCTACCTCCAGGGAGATCCGGTGTGCCTTCACATCTATGCACACCCCTACGATTGCTAAAAAAGGCCTTTCTAGAATGATAGGATTCTGGGGATCGGTCTTGTGTCCAGTATGATGAAGTCCGTGGGTATCACGAAATCTTCAATCATCACAGGAACGTGTGGTAGCAGGCTAACAGGCTCCTTCACTGAGTCATCCCCTATACGAATACCAAGATTCGCTGGTTGGAGCCCGCTCAGTCCCATCTTTAGAAAATATGCGTAGGACATCACACTGACTGACGACCCCAAGTCGCATAGTGCTTCGTCGTAACTCTCCCCATAAATCGAGAAGGGAATAATAAATTCACCAGGGTCCTCAAGCTGTATTAGGATTTTCTCTTCAAACTCAGCTTGGTCAGGTAGGGTGAAAATCATGGTTGCACACCCCTTGGCGAATTGGCTACTTTGCCCTACTCCTTCCTCCTTTCCTTGGCTCGCTGGAGAGTTCTTCACTAGTTGTGACACGGATTGGGCTATTTGGGCCACTTGTGTCTCCAACATCCTGGTATGACTTGCAAGGTCGTCAACGGTGGCCTTCAAGTCTCTCAGTGCTTCTTCAGACTTTTGATGCTGGCGACGAAATTCCTCATTGGCCTTAGTTTGGGTAGCAATGAAGTCCTCCATCATCTGTTCCAGTCTGGACTTCTATGGTCACTGCCCATTGCCCTACTGCTGCCCATATCCTCTAGATGGTTGGGGGTTTCCCGAGTTATTTTTGTAGGAGAAATTTAGGTGACTCCTCCATCCGGGATTGTAGGTATTAGAGTACGGGTTATGGGGCCTTTGATCATAGTCCCCAATCACGTCACAATGCTCAATCTTCTCGTCTATGGTCCCTTGCCCCACATAGTGGTCCTCACGATACGCTGCTGCTCCTTCTCCAAAGTCGATGGCCACGGATGCAGGTGAAGGATTCAAAGATTCAAACCGTCTGCTTAGCACGTCCATCCTCGCTGAAAGGTGGTCCATGGAGTTGACAATGTATCATCCTGCTGCAGGCGTGGGTTGACCACGTTCGGAGGCCCATTGATGGTGGTTTTGGGCCACCTCTTCGATAAGCTCATCCGCCTCCTCTATAGTCTTGTTCATTAAAGCTCCTCCTGTGGCAGAATCTAGGGACATCTTTGTGGCATAAGCGATCCCATTATAGAAAATGTGGATCACTAACCACCTCTCCAGTCCATGGTGTGGGCATTGATAAAGTAGCCCCTTGTAGCGATCCCATGCTTCAAATAAGGACTCCCCCTCCTTCTGGCGAAAGCTAGTGATAAGGTGGCGCATGTGAGCAGTCTTACTTGGTGGGAAGTATTTATTCAGAAACTGCTGCTCACACTGCTCCCATGTGGTGATGCTGCCAGAGGGTAAGGAGTGAAGTCATGGCTTAGCCTTATCCCGTAGTGAAAATGGGAACAGGCTCAGGTGGATCGCGTCAGAAGGGACTCCGTTTAATTTCATAGTTGAGCAGATTTCGAGAAAAGCCTCAAGATGCCCGTTCGGGTCTTCAATTGCAGCTCCCCCGAATTGGCTCTGCTAGACCATATGTATAAGTGTCAGCTTCAGCTCAAAGTTATTTGCCGAAATTGATGGTCCCGCTATACTCGACCTGAATCCTCTAGCGCTAGGAGCTGCGTAGTCCCGCAGAGGTCAGCTGCCCATGTTCACCTCGGATGCAGCTTGATCTTCCATTTTTTGCTGCGCTACTCTCCGACAGTGAAAGGTTTGCTCATTCTCTAAATTGATCAAAATTAGACCTTCCGATCCTAGTCTTCTAAGCATACGACGAACCAACACAAAAGTAAGAGTGCTAACCTAATGCTAAAAGAAGAAAATAAATAAATCTAGCAAATAAAAACCTAAGATGCAATAAGTAAACAGGAAACTACTATTAAAAATAAAAACTAAATCTAAATATGGAAAATAAAACTAAAGCAAATAAAGTAAACTAATAAGAAAATAAAGCAAGAAAATAGTCTAATCCTAAGTCTAATCCAATCTACCACCGTTCGATTTGATATCGAATCAACAATCCCTGACAACGGTGCCAAAAACTTGATGCGCACGGACGCGTCCTCAAATCGCGCGACGGATCCCATCGTGGACTCAAAGTGTGTGCTCGTGCTCAACGCCCGCAAGTGCATGGATGTTATCAAGAAATAAAGATTATCGATCCCACAGGGACTGGGATTCGAGTACCAATACACTAGTTAGTTGCGATTGTTCGAACATGATCTCTAAGAGAGAGTCGGTTGGTGAGGACTATCGGTGGACACTACTCTGTGCGGTGTCACACGAAGGAGGAAACGAGGGTGCCGGGGTCTTAAAAGGTGATCCTAGGACTTCGGTTTCACTTGTGTATCACAGAACAATGTTATCAATTGGCGTCGTCTAAACTTCTACTTACGGTTTTGGGGAAGCATTCACCGGGAGCCATCCTTGTTAGTAATATATGAGAGATGTCCTAAGGCAATCGCCTTATGTATGAACCATTTATATGATAAATGAAGATTCACTATTTGAGTATACATGTTTCATGTATTTGATTGGATCTTAAACTCATTTACTGAATGTCCACGATACGATTCACAGCATGAGAGAATTTGTGATTGGATCACAACTAGTGAGTATCTCTACATGTGTAATTGTGATGTATCGGAATTATCCCTAGTCAATGAATTGATGGAGTTGGACACCATCAATTCTGTCGAGACTAGCACGAGGTATACTCCTTGGTGTATCCAAGCAGCTGATTCTCACTGGCTGGAGACATTGTGATGTCCGGAGTTAATCGTGGATGCTAGTTATGGTAACTAGTTCATTGGAGTGACCATGCGTAAGACTTCATATGGTTCTCTGCATATATAGATATGTCAATAAAGTTCTTACTGTAGCTTAAGTGCGATGTTCCTTTGACTTGCGGTATTCAAGTCATCTTGATCATGGAGACTTATGCTTTGACATCTTAAGCAAACATCTCTAAGGAGATGTGGACCCGGGATGATTGGGTATAAGTCGAAATGATCGAAGGTGTTTGAATAGCCTATAAAGGATTCACCACTCCTTGCGAGGAGATGTATACCCATGGCCTCTCGTCGGATTGTTACTAAAGTCTTTGGCCAAAGCATTACATGTTTAGAGTAAGGTACTCTTCGATACATGTGGAGTAACTAGAATCCGTAGGACGAGGAAATGATACTTGGGCTAGGTGTGACGTAGTCAGCCTAGTGGGGACTGACACAATAGACCATGTCCTGAACCAAGTGGGTATAAGATGAGTGAAGGGAATGGGGCACGAATCATTCGAGCTACTGAAGGGTTTCAGAAATAGTTCTGGATCAACCGTTGATCTTTTCAGTTAATTGGGGATCATGATGTACTACTAGGTGCCACTCATGATCGTTCTATAATTAATGATTAATTATAGATGGCCAACATAAACCGAGAACCTATTTGGTCACACGCACAACGAGCGTAATCCAAAGGATTTAAAACGAGCTTGAGAATGGGATTCTCAGACCGAGAGAAACTAGGTTTGGTTGGACCAAACATAAAGCGAGCATGAAATCATTTCAGTCGCAATGGAAGCGTGGATGGGCCGAGTCTTATGAAGACGTAATGGATGAACCAAAATGGTTTGGTTCTAATCCAATGGAGGAGAATAAACCAAAGGGTTTGGTTTATTTTAAACGAATGAACCAAAAGTTGGTTCGGTTCGTTTTAACTTAAAATAAACCATCATGGTTTGGTTTATTTTAACTTATCTTAATGGAGCGGGTTAACGGGCCTAATGGTTATGATCCAATAACCATTAAGAGAATTAGTTCTCTATAAAAGAGGGCTTAAGGGATAATTAAGCCATAATCCAAAACCCTAGCTTGGAGTTGCCGCCCAACCTAGTTGTGCCGCCCAACCTCCATTGCCGCCCAGCTTGTTGTGCTGCCGTCTAGCTCCTTGTCGGCGTCCAAGCTTTAGCCGGTGATCCTCCGGCGACCCTCCGGTGATCTTCCTAGGCTTCGGTGAAAAGGTGAGCACTTGGCTTCCTTGTTTTGGCCGGCGCCTACTCCTCCACCAAGCTGTCCAGTTTTCTGGACAGCTTCTTCTCCTCTCGTCGGAGCGTCGTTTGGACGACGGTTAGAGCTCCGACAGCGGCTAACTTACCGGGGATTCGATCTCCGGTAATTCTCTGAGGTGGAGGACGAAGGATTCATCAATTGGTTGACGAATACCTCTCCGGAGAAGCGAGTTTTGAGAACTCGTATTAGGATCCGAATTTGGATTCGGATCGTGATAATCTCTCGATCACGTCGTCTTCAACACGAGGCTAGTAACCCGTACGAAGACGAAGCTCGTGGCTTAGTGAAGTCATCTCGAGGAACTCGGCGTGGATACGGATAGAGACGATTCTAGCGAGGATCGTTCTAGTTGATGTCGTTCCCGCTACACGTCATACGAAAGGTATAACGTAGATAAATTTCCTTTTATTGCAAATTTAAATTTACGGTTATGTCTACACTTGTTGTAATATGCATGCGTGTGTTGTGTGTGTTGTAATAAATATAGATTTATTATTTTTATTGCTTCCGCTGTGTTCATGTTTACGAAACGTGATCGAACACACACACGCCGCGGTGCCGGAAACCCAACAATCCTCGCCCAAAAGGATGGGATAGAGGGTACGAGGATGCCAAACCAATCCTTGCGATGGATCGTTTCCGATTCCACCGCTCCCTTCTCCCCGCAGTTATGGGAGGTCAGGTTTACCCCTAGGTTCCTTGATCAAACCTCCTAAATCTAGATTGCCAGGGATGTCACCACCTCGCATCACCTAAGCACAGTGGAAAGAAAGCCAAATACACGTAGGTATAATAAAGAGCAACTACCAATTGTCAAATTAAACTTATGGCTAGAATTTAATGTGAACCAACATTATCTATGTACACAAGCTACTCCCTAATCCTAGAATCGAAAGTTCTACTCCATAAACACGAAGAAAGAATCACAAAACATGTTTAAGTTTGATTACAATAGAAAGAGAGCACAGAAATAGAGATTACAATGCTTCGTGATCCTCTCTCCGGTGTTGTATTGCAAGTTGTGGACCTCCGACGGCGTTCCTCCTCCCCACTATGAGTTATTGAAGCTTTTTATTGCTTCGGCGTGCCATCCTAGCCGTCGTGCCTCCCCCCTAGGGTTTGGGCAGAGCCATCCTTATATAGACATCGCCTCGGACCGCTGCAAAATTCAGAAAAAACCCTAGTCGCGCAAATCTATCGGGCCGCCACACGGTCATGTCGTTCCACACGGCCAGGCCATGTGTGGCCCTGGGGTGTTGTTCTTCGCCCATCGGACATAGCTGTGTGAATCCACACGCCCTGGCCGTGTCCCACTCTGCGTCTAGCTACGAAAGTCCTTCTTTTGCTCCGAAAACACATCTTTATCACCAGAAAAGCTAACCTGCACACAAAATACAACGAGCAGACCTCCGAATCAGAAAATAGAAAATGCGTGCAAGAATAGAGTAACATGTGCATGAAACTAACATAAAATGTAACAAGATGTGAGCGAAAACTACTCCTAAAACCCTATATGTTTTGCTCACATCAAAGTTTCAACTCTTGGAGGATCGTTGCCCACACAACGTTCAAGAGGAGGATAGGACATACAATAGAAGATCAAGAGGTATACAAGAGGTATAATCTTATTTATTTTGATTTAGTTCTTTTGTATAATGCATGTGGCTAATTTACTTGGACCCCGAAGATAAACACAAAAACCGATGATCCGTATATCATCTATTCCGCGGCTAATCGAGGAAAAGAGTTAGGTTGCTTGAACAACAAGTTTGTTCAAGAGACCACTCGAATCGAATAGCATGATGATGGATCGGTTCTTTGGTAATCCGTCTTCATCAAGGATTATTTTTTTTTAATCCAGGGTCATAGATAGAATCGCCATGCACGAGCGACCGAAGTGGGGAAGAAATTCCCTACAAGTGGTATCAGAGCCACAATTTCTGGTTTTATGTGTTTAGGATTCGGTTACTTTTATGCACTTATCATATATTGTATGTGTCGGATGATAGTAGGATGTGCGTAGGCTAACTTTTTGGTTGCAAGCATAAGATCCAACTATTATGGCCATATGTGTGTGTATGTGATTGGATGTGTGTAATTGTAATATTATTTGAATCCTCGGGGTTGACGAGGCTAGTATTTAATATTTGTAATTAAGTACGGTATTGTTTAGCCACTCTTTTATTTTAGTTTACTTTCGATCTAGATTTCATGTACACTACTTTGTGGAGTATAAGATCGATGAATGTAAATTAAAATAATTTTTCTCGGCTCGGATCTCTGGATGGCTTGTACATGGCGTAGGGAGGAGCGGACAAGATGGCGACACGACGGGAGGCATATTGGAAAACGAAAGTCATAATAGTTGGAAAATATTTTTTTCATATTTTTTGCTTCTTGTTTGATATGCATGTTGTGTTCTAGGAAAATTCCACATTTTAAATTACTAAGTGGGAGAGGGATATTTTTTTTAAAAATTCCCATGACCTCCATTACAATTTGACATGTGATGCAAACAAACTTGCGCGTCGGCTCTGAGTGCCTTCCTCCCCATCAGATGAGTTTATTTTGCATATCACAAGATCAAATATGGTTATAGGAAATTATTTAGGAGCGTATGTACTTCCCCATCGGAAGGCACATAATCCGAGATAATTGTCTTAGTATCGGGTAATGGTGAACACTTAGATGCAAATAGGAGTATCCTCCCCATCAGAGTCACTGCTTTTATTTGTAGGGACGAAGAGGAACCAACTATTAATTTTATTTGTCAAAAAGTAAGGTTGACAGGATAATAAAATTAATGGGTAAAACCTCCTCTTACAAATGTAGAATTTGTATACGTCCACACTATCGTGGCATACTATATTCTCGATATTTTGAGGTGTTGGTTGATTTTAAAATTTTATTGTTTGAGGAATCAATAAATTTTTGAAATCTAAAGTTTTGATCTATGTGATTCTTAGGTTTTTCAAAAATGACTTTCAACCCACTTGCTGTGATACTAAAGGAAAATAAACTTACTGGACCCAATTATGTTAATTGGAAATGGAATCTAGATATAGTCTTGACTGCTGAGGAGTACAAATATGTACTCTTCGAAGAGTGTCCTCCTAAGCCTGCGAATGATTCTGGGGAAAAGGAGAAAGAGAGTTATAAGAAGTGGATAAAGGCTAATGAGATGGCGCTGTGTTACATTTTGGCTTCTATGTCAAATGTATTGCAACATCAGCATCAAGTCATGCCTACTGCTTATGACATGATGCTCAATCTCAAGGAACTTTTCGGACACCAGAATCGGGCTGCTAGGTAGGAAGCCATGAGGAACTTGATGATGACCACCATGGTCAAGGGAACACCCGTGAGGGATCATGTTCTCAAGATGATGGCTCATTTGAATGAGCTGGAAGTCCTTAGAGCTGAGATCGATGGGGAAACCCAGGTCGATATCATTCTCCAATCTCTACCTAGGAGTTTTGAGTAGTTCTGCCTGAATTACAACATGAATAAAAGGTTGTATTCATTGGCGGAGCTTCTGACAGAACTCCAGGTGGCAGAGGGACTTTTTCGTCAGAGTGCTCAGGCTTAGGCCATGGTTGCTCAGAAGGTTTCTACTTCTAAGACGAAAAGCAAGAAGAAGAAGAAACAAGGTGGAGCAAAGGTGGCGAGAGGATCTCAGGGAGGAGTGAAGAAGCCGAAAGGCAAGTGCTTCACTTGCAAGCAGACTGGACATTGGAAGGACTACCCCAACCGGAAGCAGAACAAAGGGGTTCCAGGAAACCAGATGACTAACTGAGGGTGAGATTACCGTTTACTTGGATGATGCTATGAAGGTGGCGGCTATTACAGTGGGAGATGTTTATTTATCTTTTGATATGAATAAAACTTTGGTTCTGAAAAATTGCCTTTATGTACCTTTATTTAGAAAGAATTTGATTTCAGTTTCTAAATTATTTTTGGATGGATATTCTATTTCTTTTAATGACAGAGTTGTTATAAAAAGGAATAGGGAGATTATCTGTTCTGATGCATTGATAGGAAATTTATATACCCTTGAACCAAAAGCTCCCACGATGCAAATAGAAGTAAATAACTCATCTTCTAAATCTAATAAGAGAAAAGAACCTTCGAAAATGAACCAAACATATCTTTGGCATCTAAGGTTAGGTCATATTAACCTAAGTAGAATTCAAAGGTTGATAGCTGATGGACCTCTGGATTCATTAGTGGTAGAAGATTTCCTAACCTGTGAATCTTGCTTGGAAGGTAAAATGACCAAGAGACCTTTTAAGGCTAAGGGGAATAGAGCCAAAGATGTGTTGGAATTGGTTCATTCTAATTTGTGTGGTCCTATGTCTATCCAGGATAGAGGTGGTTTTGAATATTTCATCTCTTTTATAGACGATTATTCAAGATATAGATACATTTACTTGATGCGCCGCAAGTCTGAATGCTTTGACAGGTTCAAAGAATTCAAGGCTGATGTAGAGAAACGTCAAGGTAAAAGTATCAAGACACTATGAACTGATCGTGGTGGTGAGTACCTCTTAGGAGAGTTTAGGAATTACTTATCAGAGACTAGGATTCAATCCCAATTGTCTGCACCTGGCACACCCCAGCAGAATGGTGTAACGGAGCGAAGGAATATGACTCTTATGGAGATGGTTAGATCGATGATGAGTTATTCTGAATTACCAGATTCGTTCTAGGGGTATGCTTTGGATACGACAATGTATATTCTGAACTTGGTACCATCTAAATCAGTGCCTTCTACTCCCACAGAATTGTGGACTGGGAGAAAGCCTAGTCTGAGACATATTCGGATTTGGGAGAGTCTAGTACATGTGCTGAAGATAGATACTGGTAAGTTGGAACCTCGTACAGAAGTGCGCAGTTTCGTAGGCTATCTTAGAGGAACGAAAGGTGGTTTGTTCTATAGTCCTAGAGATTAGAGGGTGATCATTAGCATGAACGCCATATTTTTAGAGGAAGACTATGTGATGAACCACAAGCCGATGAGTAAGGTTGTTCTAGAGGAATTGAGAGGGGAAGTCACTACTTCAGTACCACCGGTACAAGAGGATATACCATAAGTGACTGCACCACATGTCACAGAGGATACACAGGTGATACCTCATCGTAGTGGGAGGGTTGTTAGACAACCTGATAGATTTATGTTCTTGGAAGAATCTTCTAATTTCGTCCCTGGCGAACATGAACCTGATCCCTGGACATATGACGAGGCAATCCAAGATAAAGATGTGGTATCTTGGCAAAGTACGATGAATTCTGAGATAGAATCTATAGATTCAAATCAGGTCTGGGAGCTGGTAGAACCACCCAATGGTGTAAAAACCATTGGATGCAAGTGGATCTATAAAAGAAAGAGAGGAATAGATGGGAAGGTTGAGACATTCAAAGTAAGGCTTGTTGCGAAAGGGTATACTCAGAAAGAGGGTATCGATTATGAGGAGACCTTTTCGCCGATAGTCATGCTTAAGTCTATCCGGATTCTCTTATCTATTGCTGCTTATATGGATTATGAGGTGTGTCAGATGGATGTCAAGGCAACTTTTCTTAATGGAAGTCTTGAGGAAAACATCTATATAGAGCAACCAGAGGGATTCATTGCAAAGGGCAAAGAGCATCTTGTGTGCAAGCTTAATCGATCCATTTATAGATTGAAGCAAACTTCAAGATCTTGGAACATCCACTTTGATGAGGTAATCCAGTCTTATGGATTTATTCAAAGTCCGGATGAGTCTTGTGTATACAAGAGATGTGATGGAAATGTAGTGATATTTCTTGTACTATACGCAGATGACATTTTGTTAATTGGCAACAATGTCAAAGTGTTATCAGATGTAAGGGTATAGTTATCCAAACAGTTTGATATGAAGGACTTGGGAGAAGTGGGACACATCCTTGGGATCAAGGTTATAAGAGATCGCAGGAAAAGGATGTTGTGCTTATCTCAAGCTTCATATATAGACACTATTTTGGCTCGTTTTAGCATGCAGAACTCCAAGAAGGTTTTCTACCTTTTTGGCATGGAGTACCTTTATCTAAAGAGATGTGTCCTAGAACATCAAAGGAGATAGAGGAGATGAAGGCAATTCTTTATGCTTCGGCAGTAGGAAGCCTTATGTATGTTATGTTTGTACGAGGCCAGATATCTGTTTTGTCGTGGGCATGATTAACAGATATCAGAGTAATCCAGGATAGGAACATTGGACTACGGTAAAACATATATTGAAGTATCTGAGAAGGACTAGGGATTATATGCTGGGTTACAAAGATTTTGACTTCCAATCAGATAGGGATAATAGTAAGTCTACCTCAGGTTTTGTGTTTACTTTGGGAGGTGAAGCCATTGTATGGAGGAGTGTCAAGTAGAAATGCATGGCGGACTCCACCATGGAAGTTGAGTATGTGTCAGCCTCTGAGGCAGCCAAAAAAGTTGTATGGCTTAGGAACTTTTTGATGGACTTGGATGTGATTCCTGGTTTGCCCAGAATTATCACAATTTATTGTGATAACAGTGGTGCAGTTGCAAACTCGAAGGAACCATGAGCCCATAAGGCAAGTAAACACATACAACATAAGTACCACCTGATACGAGAGATCGTAAAGAGGGTAGAAGTTACTGTCGCCAAGATTGCATCAGAGGATAACCTAGTAGATCCTTTCACTAAGGCCTTTCTAGCGAGACTGAAAAGTCTATCTTTTGTATGAACATCTTTATTTTTGAAATAAGAATCACATGATCATTGTTTGCATATTTATGGTTATGCATATTGTCTGATACATTACATTGTAGATAACATGGTGTGTGGTGTCACACAGAAGATCATGTTATCAGTTCCTTATAGAGTATAAGTAGAGGCTCACAACCGAGATGGTTTTGGACAAACCATTGGTATGGTTGTAGTATAATTTGGTATTGGTTTGTCTTGACCATAGAAATACATTAGTACACTTTGTGTGTATTGAGCAGGACCGACTTAGAGGTGATTCAATTTATTGCTGACTACATAATTGTATCGAACCTCGGATATTATGGTGTACATGCTCTTAATCCCGATATAATAACAGACACATGTACTTAGTATTTATTTCTTTGATTTACCAATGGGCGAGATTTATAGATTAAATCGATAGGCTCAGTAAGTTGGAAAATGATATTATTTACATGGTGTATCATTGATTATAGGAGGAAATCGTGTCCTATGTATTAGGATGATGATGTCCCCTTGATGAGCTCATAAGGATCATCATGTAAACCCTGTAGGTGGACTTGGTCCGGCATGATGATAAGGTTGAGTGGTACTACTCATGGAGTTAGATGTTGATTAATTAATCGTCAGTAAATTAATTAATTGATGGACATTCGAGATCTTAAACACGGGGAGATATTTGTACAATTAATATATGTAGCCCATATTTATTTATGGGGGTTGGTGAGGTAGATCAATGATAATCCTCTAGTGGAATGGATTATCATTAATGGATCGGATTTTATGTGGCCTAAATCCATTGGGTGGGCAAGATCCAACTCCTCCCCATGGTCCCTATTGTAGCCTATTAAAACCCTCATAAAACCTAGATCCAACGAACACGATTAAAAGGAGGTTTGGGCAAAATCTATAAATAGGAGGCAAAGGCTTGGGTGGCATAAGAGAATGGGAATTCTAGGGTTTGCTCCTTGGCTTGGGCAGCAACTAATCCTTTTGGAGATTAGGGTTTGCTTCAAGAGTTGGGCGGCTAGCATTTGGAGAGGTCTTGGGCGGCAACAAGTGGAAGGTTTTCCTATCTTCCTAAGGTCTAGCCAACGCCCCTCTTCTCCTTTATCTTCTTGGTCAACACCCATATCTCTTCTTCTTCTCCTTGGCCAGCAGCAACAAGTGTTAGGGTTTCTTCCCTTGGAGCTCTTGGCCGGTGCCCACACCATCTCCTTCTTCCTCTCCTTGGCCGGCACCCACACCATTTCCTTCTTCCTCTCCTTGGCCGGAGGCAACATCCAAGTTGGCGGCTTGGTGATCGGCACTAGATAGGAGAAGAAGTGTTTTATATTCTTCCCTTTGTTCGGATCTAGGAAGGGAAGAACGCGATCTAGGAAGTTTCAACTCTTAGAGGATCGTTGCCCACACAACGTTCAAGAGGAGGATAGGACATACAATAGAAGATCAAGAGGTATATATACAAGAGGTATAATCTTGTTTATTTTGATTTAGTTCTTTTGTATAATGCATGTGGCTAATTTACTTGGACCCCGAAGATAAACACAAAAACCGATGATCCGTACATCATCTATTCCGTGGCTAATCGAGGAAAAGAGTTGGTTGC
This sequence comes from Wurfbainia villosa, assembly GCA_025175895.1. Taxonomy (NCBI): domain Eukaryota; kingdom Viridiplantae; phylum Streptophyta; class Magnoliopsida; order Zingiberales; family Zingiberaceae; genus Wurfbainia; species Wurfbainia villosa. Next base: position 12,999,824 of record CM046007.1, on the reverse strand, counting down.
TTGAACATCAAGTTTGTTCAAGAGACCACTCGAATCGAATAGCACAATGATGGATTAGTTCTTTGGTAATCCGTCTTCGTCAAGGATTAAGTTTTTTAAATCCGGGGACGTAGATAGGATAGCCATGCACGAGTGACCGAAGTGGGGAAGCAATTCCTTACAGAAAGTCCAACATGGGTTGACAAGGGAAAGTCAAATCTTGAGTCTTGGCATTTGAGAAGTTCAAGGGGTTTGATATTGACAGCGTAAAGTCCAAGCGGAGTCTTGGCAGTGTAAGTCCAATGTTTCTTGGCGGTGTAGACACTGTTAGCATGACATAGCCGATGGAAGCACCTAAAGGCTAGCGTATGAATGAACAAGTCATGGATGACTTGGAGGGATCCGATAGGCGCGAGGCTGACGGAGGTGGCTAGAAGGCTTAGGTCTAGGCTAAGGGTGGTCTAGCAAGTATGGGGGAACCATACTTGGGTTAAAACCTCATGTTTAAGGTGTATCAGTTGACTGGGACCTATGATCAGTCGACTGGAGTGAGTCAACTGGGGTTTGACTACAGGGAGTGCCCTAGCAGTCGACTGCCAAAGGTGGGCAGTCGACTGATATGGTGATCAGTCGACTGGTGCTCGAGAATTCGGGCACAGAATGGAGTCAGACTCGAATGCTGAGGTTAACAGTCGAGTGAAGGCTCTATTAATCGAATGATGAGTAAGATTAGTCGACTAATGTCCTATCCGTTGGGTTTTTCCAGCATGGATCGCACCGTTGTCTCACAATAACAGTGTCATCAGTCGACTGATAAGCGAAAATCCAGCTCGATTGCAGGTTATAAAAGCAGCTCAGAAGAGGGATTTTGGCAGCGATTTTCTTGGGCGATTTGGAGCGATTTTCTATTGCAAATCAGGATCTTCAAGGCTTGTCTAAGACAATCAACAAGCAAGCATTCTAAAGCAATAGTTGGAAAGTTTTATTTACATTATTTTGTATTTTCATCTTGTATTTGCTTGTTTACTTTGTATTACTTGTTGTAATTCATTGTACGAGGTTTCTCCACCTCTGACTTGTTGTCGAGAAGAAGTTTATTGGATTAGTAGTGTGTGTTTGCATTGCTAGGGCTTTTAGAGCCCGATCCGTGGAGTAGGAATCATTCGGTTTCGAACCACGTTATATTCTTGTGTTTGTGATTGTGTATCGTGTTATTGTTTTTATTATTATTCCGCTGTGCACTAACACAATTTGTAGATGCGATCGCGAACGAAATCCATCAAGCATCGACGACGCTATTCACCCCCCTCTAGCAGTCACATCGTTCCCAATAATTAGTATCAGAGCCCGGGGCTCTTCTATGGCTTCACATCCGAGGGAGCACGCTAGAGGGAACAAGATGGAATTTGAAAAAAAAAATTAGGATGGGACATCCACACACCGCCACCATACGATCAAGAGGATTTTTCGGCATGGAGAGCAAAAATGGAGAACTTCTTGATGATGGACATAGAAGATTGGTTCATCATCATGGAAAGCTTTGAACCTCCTAGAGATAAGAAGGGAAATGTCTTGAAGTTGAAGAAGTGGACACAAGAGCAACGTCTCAAGTTCAAGACCAAAGTCAAGGTAACAAAGCTTTTAGAAAATTTGATACCTAATGACATTTTTTGCAAACTAGGGGATTACATGGATGCCAAGGAGCTATGGAGCAAGTTGGCAAGATTCTATGAGGAGTCTCACTCGGTACAAGAAGAAGAAAGCTCTTCCTCACAAGAAAGTGAGGATTCGGAATGATCATCTGGATCGAGATCAGAAGTTGAAGAGGAGTCAACATCCGGGTTAAGAGAAGAAGTGGAATTGGAGGAAGTCTCCACCTCAAGGATTGAAGGGGAGGAAAGACCATCCACTCTGGAACAAGAGCAAGAAGAAGAGCTTTCAACATCCGGTCAAGATGAAGAAGCTCAAAATCCGGCCACCATTGACCTAGGTAACTCAAGCATATCAATTCATATTAAAAATCATATCATATGCTTTGAGTGTAGGGAAGTAGGACATTACAAGAGTAAATATTCTAAAAGAGTCAAGAAAAGTCAACCAGCGTCAAGAGTTAAAGAAAAGACCAATGAAGTCGGAGTTTCCACTAAGAAAAGCAAGAAACACACCATTTGCTTCAAGTGTCATCAAAAGGGGCACCATAGGAGTCAATGCCCAAAGGGAGGGAAGAAGACTTATGAAGGAAGAGCTACACATGTAGGGGGAGCTAAGGCAAACCCTAAGGTAACTTTTAAGCATGCTTCTTCTTCCAATAGTTATCAAAAGCATGCTAGAAATAATGTTAGCAATTTTGCTATTTATCATAAAGAGCATGTTAGAAATAGTAGACATTATTGCCTAGGTGCTAAGAGTTACAATATTTCAAATGAGGAGAAATTTGGGACTAATGTCCCTAAAAATACTCTACCTAAGGCAAGTATTAGGAAAATTGAAGACCATCTAGGTTGTAATCCAAAGGACCATAGACACATGCCTAGGAAGTCTCATGTCCAAAGAATAGATGAAAAATAAAAAATTAGACAATTAGAGTTAGAAAATCAAGCCTTGAGGTCAAGGCTTGAAAAACTTGAAAGGACCCTCAAAAAGATTCAAAATCAAGTTAAAGGATCAAATGATCAAAAATCTAGGTCTAAAAGTCAAAGACCTATAAATCAAGAGTCAACCAAGGGCAAGCCTAAGCCCAAAAAGACTTATCATAATGTTCCATTTGATTATGGAACTCAAATTAGGTCTAGGAAAGCCAAGGTCAATAGGGAAGTCATCCCTAAGGTTGACCAAGGTAGGTGCTTAGTGGCCAAGGTTTCCATGAAACCTAGGAAGACTACTAATAAGGTTACTAGGGAGGCAATCCCTAAGATTAACCTAGTCAAGACCCAAATGACCAAGGCTAACAAGCCTAGAAAGGTCATTAGGAAGGTATCTAGGGAGGTCATCCCTAAGGAATTCCTAGTAAATCCTAGGAGCTCAAATAGGTTTTGGGTTCCTAAGAGCGTGATTGATTCATGCTAGATGGGTTTAGATGTGCCAACTTTAAATGGATGGATAGTTAACCTAACCATAGTAAAGGTGACACCTTAGGTCATTTTCAAGGTTATGGATACCTTGGAAATAGATTTGAATTTTAATCCTAAAGGATTTTAGGATGTGCCAATAAGCCTTGAGAATTGTGAAAAATTGATTAAACTTGGCACATATAGACTTAGAGGTATTGGTGTGCAATTTGGGGTTTTGGCACACTTTGGGAATTAGTGTATCAAGAAAATTGTCATAAGGCTTAGAAATTACATTTAAGATTGATACTCAAGTACTACACATCTTGATGTCCCATAATTACCATGCTTCATGTGTTTTATCATATGTTTGCATGGAAGGAATGTTTATGGTGTATTGCATCTCACAAAATAGATCATTCACCTTGATTGTGTATTTCAACACTTAGAAAGGGAGAGATGCTAGGATTTGAAACTATTGGATATTAATGCTTGTGAAAATGAAATAAAATACCAAAATATATTAACAAATACATGAACATAGGCATAACACTAATATGTTCGATATACATGAATAAACATGTTAAAATGAAACAAATTGAGTGAAGAAATCAAAATTCATTTAATTTCAGAACTGAAAATCAGATATCAGTCGACTGATAATACTGTAGCATGATACCGCGACCCCAGTAGTCGAGTGCTGCTTCCAGGACTCGACTGATTTGTCCATCAGTCGACTGTTGTTACTGTTCATCGGGGTAGAAGAGCCAAAAGTCGATTGGCTCGTCTAGCAGTCGACTGACATCCAATATCAGTCGACTGATGTGACTATAGCTCGGCACGCTAGCGTTCGGCGATCCGAGTGTTGAGCCTAATCGATCATCACGATTCGGTGAACCATTCACTAAGCGCTATCGATCCGACCGATGTCACTCGATCGACGTCGCGATTTTATAGCGCCGAACCGCTAGGGTTTGGCGTCTTCACGCATTCTTCGCGCGACTCCTCCTCTCCGATTACTTCCAAAACTCTCCGACTAGCCTTCTCGCGTCCACGCTGGCGACCAAAAGCCTTTAGGTTTGGAAGCTATCTCTGTCATTCGTGTCTTTGGTCGCTCTATCACTAAAATGGCGTCTCACAGCCTTCATTTTCTCCTCCGACGTTAGGGTTTCGAAGAGATCTTCTTTCCGGCGATCTTCCGGTGTTCTCTTTGGCAAGTAGGCTGCCCAGTTAGGCCCTCACAACCATCAATCTAGTAATGACACCAAAGTATACATCTAAACTCTTTAAACCCTAATTTTTTTTTTACACCACATTTTAATCTAATCATGGTATTTGTGTCATCACATTGCATTGCATTGCATTCATCATATAATCATGTAGAAGACAACGTAGGTATGACCCAAATGAGGGTATATTGCATTTGTACCAACCGATGGCGGTTAGGTACATAGATGAGTGATTTTTTAGATACTACTGTGGCGACATCATTGAGATTTTACTGCATTATCAGCTGATGAAGATCGTCCTTTACAACCATGCCATTAATGATGGCCTCCTCAAGGAATTTTACCAAAACTTGAGGAAAGTAGACGATAGCCCTACCTACATCACTCGCGTTGCAAAACTCAACCTAGAGTTCACTCCTGCGATCTTGCAGGAGTTCCTGGAGTGTAGGGCATCGGATGACACCTTCATCTTTTATCCTACTTTTGATGCACCTCTTCCGGCTCCATTTGACCACATCTCATTAGATTCCATGCATGAGCATTTCTTCCATCATCCTCGGCCACCAGCTCAAAACCTCTTCCCTATCAATGAATTGTCTACACCTGACAATGTTCTTTACAAAGTCATTGTTGGGTGCTTCCTTCCGATCGTGACTCGGGGTCAGGCCAAGATCCAGCCTCCCCATCTCTTTCTCATATATGCCATGCATCATCGGTTGGACGTGAACATTGCATTGAACATTTTTCATTGCATTGTCCATTTTATATCCCCTGTACAAAGGAAAGTTCATATGCCCTTTGGACACATTATCACTGCATGGTTAGAGTCCATTGGCATTAACATATCCAGGGGATCGTTGAGGGCGCTATCAGAAGTATATGACTGCATCTCAGTGCGTAACTTCACACTGGCTGGGTTGTGGACTGGCACTGGACAGATGGAGTTGGTGCCTCGGCCTCAGCCCGTGGGGCAAGAGGAGCCGGCCATAGAGCTTGGAGAGCCTGCGGCACAGTATGAGGGGCCTGCTACTGACGAGGATGACCCTGTGACTACAGATGCACCAACAGCAAGTCTCTTAGAGCATGTTGCACAGCTGGAGGTCAGATTTGAGGACTACCAGCAGACTGTTGACTCACGACTGGCCGAGATCAGATTGGAGAAGTCGTCCATGGGCGAGGGGTTTGGTCAGCAGCTCAGCCGGATGGAGGAGCGCCAGAGCCGAATGGAGCAGCACCAAATTGACATATACGAGATGATGCAGACCTGGACGCTGAGCCAGCAGCCTCCACTGCCTCCACCATCTGCGGGAGATTATAGCTAGGGGATGATTAGGGATCTTGTTTTTAGTTTCATAGTGAGGTTGAGAGTTTTAGACATCTATTTTTCTTGTAAAAATTGAAGTTATATTTGAATGAAATATTTTGTTTATAAAAAATCATGTGTTTTTGTCTGATTATGCGGGTGTTATGTGTTTGTATATTCAAATTTGCCATGTCATGACATCACATTTTATTTTATCATATGATATGTCATGATATTGTTTAGGATTATTTTCTATGTCATGTTCATTTTTAGAGTTTATTCATATGTCATGACATCATGATCATTAGTCATGCTTATTTATGATTATCATTTATGTCATGATCATTCATGCATTAATTAAAATTGAGTTAAGGATTATGGCATGATTTGAAGTCCCATCTATAAGGGAGTCAAATAAAGTTGCCTAGAAAAAACATGAGGCCATAATAACTCTAATCCCACATCTCACAATTACTTAGACTTGTGTGTGCTTAATACATCTTAGATACATGTGAGATGTTAGGAAAATAAGTTGAGTTCAAGGTGCATAGATTGTGCATCTAGATGAACTTAAACTTATCTCAATCATCAATATGAATTATGAAGAAAACTAATGTACAAGTCATGTACATCTAGCCAATAGTCCATGGTTCAAAATAGGTTTTCAAAAACATTTTAAAATCACTTTAAAAAATCTTGGTGAAGTCTATCTTTTGATAGCAATCACTATTGAAGAAGTTGATACAAAGTAGATCAAAAATATTAAAGTTTTAATGATTTTTGAACTTTGTATCAATCTTCTATTTTAATGGATAAAATATTTTTCAAACAATTTTCACTCATTGTATTGGTCATAAGTATTATACGTATGAAATTTCATGATTTTTTGAATTACGTATAATTATTTATGAATTTTTGAAATTCATTTCTAATAATTGAAATTCAGAATTTCAATTATCAGTCGATTGTCATCTGATGACAGTCGACTGATTTCTAAGATAGTCGACTGATAGGCTGATTTCGAGAAAAACAAGGTTGTTTAGCCCATTTTCAGCTACGATAAAGTTCCCTAACTACTCCTAACCCTAGGATATACTTTGGGAAGCATTATAAAGGGTGAAAATCCATTGGATATGGATTAGGAGAGTTATTAGGGTGATGTATCAAATTTAAGGTATGGGAAAGTTCAATGTTGAACTTTAAACCTTATTTTTGATGGTTTAGAGTTCCTATTGGCTTACGGACTTCCCAAGGACATTGTTGGTGCAATGGTCAAGGGGGAGCAAGCCTTTAGAGGGAGGTATCCATCATGGGATGATGGATGTTATTTTTTCCTCATGAGAGGGAGAAATGGGAATTTTGAGATACCCAATTTAGAAATTGGGAGAGTTTGTAGGATTGTCTCTCTTGAGTGATATGGGACATATCACTAGGAAAATTGTAGGCATCCCAGATATATTTGGACCAAGGGGGAGATTGTAAGATCTCATTGGGACATGAGACATTGACCTCCTTGGAGGGGAGAATGTTTGGGAGAATTTATGGGATTACTAATTTGGGATAATTGGTAAGAAGATTTGAGTTAGTGTTCTAACTCAAAGGTATGTGGTTTTGTCAAATATTAAAAAGGGGGAGATTGTTGGTGCAATCGGCCCAGGTTACGATTGACCGGACTCGAGTTTGACTTGAGCGATATTTTGATGTTTGACATGGAGATTTGACATTGATATTTGACATTGATGTCTGATAATGTTTTGGGGAGATTATTAGTGCAATCGACTCGAGTCATGATTGACTGGACTCGAGTTTGACTCAAGGGAGATTTTAAAGGTTGACTGGAGTTGACCATGTCATGGAAAGTCCAAGTCTTGAGTACTTGGCATGTAAAGTCCAAGCATGGGTCTTGGCAAGAAAAAGTCCAAGCATGGGTCTTGACATGGAAAGTCCAACATGGGTTGGCAAGGGAAAGTCCAAGCTTGAGTCTTGGCATTTGAGAAGTCCAAGGGATTTGATATTGGCGACGTAAAGTCCAAGCAGAGTCTTGGCAGTGTAAGTCCAATGTGCCTTGGCGGTGTAGACACCGTTAACATGGCATAGCCGATGGAAGCACCTGAAGGCTAGCGTATGGATGAATAAGTCATGGATGACTTGGAGGGATCCGATAGGCGCAAGGCTGATGGAGGTGGCTAGAAGGCTTAGGTCTAGGCTAAGGGTGGTCTAGCAAGTATGGGGGAATCATACTTGGGTTAAAACCTCATGTTTGAGGTGTATCAGTCGACTGGAGTGAGTCAACTAGGATTGACTGCAAGGAGTGCCCTAGCAATCGACTGCCAAAGGTGTGTAGTCGACTGCTGGCTCGAGCAGTCGACTGATATGGTAATCAGTCGACTGGTGCTCGAGAATTCGGGCATAGAATGGAGTCGGACTCGAATACTGAGGTTAACAGTTAAGTGAAGGCTCTATCAGTCGACTGATGAGTAAGATCAATCGACTGATGTCCTATCCGTTAGATTTTTCCAGCGTGGATCGTACCATTATCTCACAGCAATAGTATCATCAGTCGACTGATGGTCCCGATCAATCGATTGATAGGCAAAAATCTAGCCCGATTATAGGTTATAAAAGCATCTCGGAAGAGGGATTTTGGCAGTGATTTTCTTGGGCGATTTGGAGCGATTTGCTGTTGCAAATCAGGATTTTTAAGGCTAGTCCAAGGCAATCAACAAGCAAGCATTCCAAAACAATAGTTGTAGAGTTTTCTTTACATTATTTTATATTTTCATCTTGTATTTGCTTGTTTACTTTGTATTACTTGTTGTAATTCATTGTACGAGGCTTCTCCACCTCCGACTTATTGTCGAGGAGTTTATTGGATTAGTAGTACGTGTTTGCATTGCTAGGGCTTTTAGAGTCCGATCCGTGGAATAGGAACCATTCGGTTCCGAACCACATTATATTCTTGTGTTTGTGATTGTGTATCATGTTATTGTTTTTATTATTATTCCGCTGCGCACTAACACGATTTGTAGATGCGATCGCACACGAAATCCATCAAGCATCGACGACGCTATTTGTTAGGACCTATGCGCCCGCTAGAGGGGGGTGAATAGCATCGTGACCCGTACGTAGATGGAATTTGATCGCGTTCGCTTGCCTATGATTGTTACTATGCAGCGGAATATAGAAATGACACAACAAACACAATAACAAGCATACAAACACAAGGATATAATGTGGTTCGGAACCGCACGGTTCCTACTCCACGGATTGAGGTCTAAAGAGCTCTAGTGATGCACACGCACTCACTAATCCAAAATAGCTCCTTCTCGACACAAGTCGGAGGTGGAGAAACCTCATACAAGGATTACACTAAGTAATACAAAAGATACAAACTAATACAAGTAAGAAATACAATGCAAGTAAAGGAAAAACACTTTACAAGAACTTTTGATTGCTTGATCTTTGGTTGCCTTGGACTAGCCTTGAAGGACTGGAAGAGCACCAACAATTCCCCTTCAAATCGCCCAAGAAAACCCTTGCTTGAGCCTCCCACGAACAGCTGCTTTTATCCTCCATCGGGCTAGATTTCCGCCTTGCAGTCGACTGCCATAAGGCCCTAGTCGACTGCTAACACTGTAGCTGTGAGACAACGGCTCGATCCACGCTAGAAAAACTCCAAAGGATCTCTTGGCAGTCGACTGCCAACATTGGCAGTCGACTGCCAGCCGCGTAGTCAACTGCCCAGTCGGCTACGGAGCATTCTGTGCTCGACACTCAGCTGGCAGTCGACTGTCATCCATGGCAGTCGACTACCAAGACAATTTCAGCCCTGAATGGCAGTCGAGCTCTAGTCGACTCTTGGCAGTCGAACCGGCCATAATGTCAGTCGACTACCAACCTCAAGAATGAGGCTTTAACCCAAGTATGGTGCCCCCATACTTGCTAGACCACCCTTAGCCTAGACCTAAGCCTTCTAGCCACCTCCATCAGCCTCACGCCTCTCGGATCCCTCCAAGTCATCCATGACTTGTTCATCCATCGCGCTAGCCTCCAGATGCTTCCCTCGGCTATGTCATGCTAACGGTGTCTACACCGCCAAGGCACATTGGACTTACGCCGCCAAGACTGCGCTTGGACTTTACGCCGCCAACCATTGGACTTATGCTGCCAAGACTTCACCCTTGGACTTTACGCCGCCAATATCAATCCCCTTGGACTTCTCAAATGCCAAGACTCAAGCTTGGACTTTCCCTTGCCAACCCATGTTGGACTTTCCATGCCAAGACCATGCTTGGACTTTTCCTTGCCAACCAATGTTGGACTTTCCATGCCAAGACCATGCTTGGACTTTTCCTTGCCAACCAATGTTGGACTTTCCATGCCAAGTGCTCAAGACTTGGACTTTCCCTTACCAACCCATGTTGGACTTTACATGCCAAGTGCTCAAGACTTAGACTTTCCCAAATGCCAAGTGTCCCACTTGGACCTTTCATGCCAAGTACCCATGACTTGGACTTTACCTTAATCACATGGTCAACTCTAGTCAACCATCAAAGTCTCCCTCGAGTCAAGCTCGAGTCCGATCAAACATGACCCGGGTGGATTGCTCCAACAATCTCCCCAAACATATTAACTGACATCAATGTCCAACATCAATGTCAAACATCCTATGTCAAACATCAAAACATCACTCGAGTTAAACTTGAGTCTGGTCAATCGTGACCTGAGCCGATTGCACCAACAATCTCCCCCTTTTTGATGTTTGACAAAACAAACTTTGAGTTAAGCCCCTAACTCAAATTCCCTTATCAATTTTCCAAATTGGTAATTTTACCTTCTCCCCCTTTTTGACATACATCAAAAAGGTTCTCTCTCCAAGGAGGTCAATGTCTCATGTCCCAATGAGATCTTACAATCTCCCCCTTGATTCAAAAATACCTAGGATGTCTACCATCTTCCTAGTGATAAGTCTCATATCACTCAAGAGAGGCAATCCTATACTCTCTCCCAATTTCCAAATTGAGTTTCTCAAAATCCCATCAATTTTCCCAATTGATGATCTCTCCCAATAACTTCTCCCCCTTCAAGAAGAGAAACACATCCATCATCCCAAGATGGATAACTCCCCCTAAAGGCTTGCTCCCCCTTGACCATTGCACTAACAATGTCCTTGGGAAGTCCCTAAGCCAATAGAAACTCTAAACCATCAAAATTAAGGTTAAAAGTTCAAACTTGAACTTTCCACACCCTAAATTTGATACTTTGACCTAACACTTCTCCTAATTTATATCCAATGGATTTTCACCCTTTATAATACTTCCCAAAGCATATCCTAGGGTTAGGAGTGGTTAGGGACCTTTACCATAGCTGAAAATGGGCTAAATAAACCTTGTTAACCTGAAATCAGACCTGGCAGTCAACTCCTAACAGTAATCAATCGATTGCCACTTCCATCAGTCAACTTCCACCAAGGGCAATCGACTGATAGCTGAAATTTCTGAATTTCAGCTATCAAAAGTGAATTTCAAAAATTCATAAATAATTATACGTATATCAAAAAATCATGAAAATTCATACATATAATACTTATGACCAATACAATGGGTGAAAAATATTTGAAAATCATTTTACCCATAAAATAGTGAGTTTGATACAAAACTCAAAACCATTGAAATTTTCAATGTTTTGTCCCTATTTTGTATCAACTCTATCAATGATGATTGCTATCAAAAGATAGGCTTCACCAAGGTTTTCTAAAATGATTTTAAAATATTTTCAAAAACCTTATTTTGGATCATATTCCTTGGGCTCTATGTACATGACTTGTACACATGCTTTCCCAATGATCCACCAATAAAATTAGATGAGTTTTTGGTCATCTAGATGCAAAAACTATGCATCTTGAACTTAAACTCATATCCTATCATTTCACATGTATCTAGGGTGTATAAATACACATACATGTCAATGTAATATGAGATGTGGGTTTTGGTTCATTTAATCTAGGGTTTCATGCATTTTCTAAGGCAACTCTACTTGATTCCCTTATAAATGGGACTCCAAGTCATGCCATAATCCTTAAATCAATTTTCAATCAAGTTAATGCATGAATGTATTATCATGGCATAAATAATAGCATTATTAAAACATGGCCAATGATCATGATGTCATGGCATATGATAAAATCTAAAAACACATGACATTTAAAACCTTAATCCTAAAACATAAACATGACATATAAAATGATTAAAAGTAAGCATGATGTCATGGCATGTTATATGGCAAACAAAGCATGGCATATAAAATATATAGGTATAAACATACCTAAATTTTAATATTAATTTCCATTTGATATAATTAGATATATTTTGTCATATTATCACTAATCTCCCTAGTGTGCCAAGAACCCAAAATGACACACCAACCTCTAAACCTAAATTGTGTCAATTTGATCATTTTATCAAACTTCTCAAATAGTATTGGTACATCCTAAAATCTTTTAGGATTAAAATTCAAATCTATTTCCAAGGTAACTATAACCTTGAAAATAACCTAAAGTGCCACCTTTGCTATGGTTGAGTTAACTACCCATCCAATCAAGGTTGGCACATCCTAACCCCATCTAGCGTGATTCAATCACGCTCTTAGGAACCCAAAACCGATTTGAGCTCCTAGGGTTTATTAGGTATTCCTTAGGGATAACCTCCCTAGATACCCTCCTAATGACCCTCCTAGGCTTATTAGCCTTGGTCATTGTGGTCTTACCTAGGTTGACTCTAGGGGTAACTCCCCTTGCAACCTTCTTAGTGGTCACCCTAGGTTTCCTAGAAACCCTAGCCACTAGGCACACCCTTTGGTCAACTCTAGGGATGACTTCCCTATTGACCTTGGTCTTCCTAGACCTAGTTTGTGTTCCATAGTCAAATGGAACACTATGGTAAGCCACCTTAGGCTTAGGTTTGTGACCCAAACCTTGCTTGCCCTTGGTTGACTTTTGACTCTTAGGTCCTAGGTGTTGACTTTGACTTTTGGACCTTTGACTTTGACCATTAGACCCTTTAAATTGATTTTGTATATTTTTAAGGGTATTTTCTAGTTTTTCAAGTCTTGACCTCAAGACTTGATTTTCCTTTTCTAATTGCCCAATTTTTGAGTTTTGATTTAAACCATGGGCATTGTCCTTTCTAGGCATACGCCTAGTCCATTTAGGGTTAAAACCTAGGTGCTCTTGCACCTTTCTAATGGTCTCCCTATGTAAAATTTTTCTAGAGTTATTTAACCTAGGTTTGTCCTTAGATAAATTGTTTTTAGGGACATTAGTCCCAAATTTCTCCTTACTTCTAAGGTTAACACTTTTAGCTCCTAAACGAATATATTTATCTCTAGCTTGCTCTTTTTGATAAATAGCAAGATTGCTAAAATTATTTCTAGCATGCTTTTTGACATTATTTGAATAAAGAGATTTATTTAAAAATACCTTTGGGTTAGCTTTGGAAGCTCCCCCTACATGTGTAGCTCCATCTTGTCCCTTCTTCTTCTCCCTTGGGCATTGACTCCGGTAATGCCTCTTTGAGTTGCACTTGAAGCATATGATATGCTCTTTGCTCTTTTGACTTGGGGCATCAGCATCCTTGACTTTTGGTGCCGATAGAGCTTTCCTAACCTTCTTTGGGCACTTGCCCTTGTAGTGCCCATACTCCCTACACTCAAAACACATTATATGAATTTTATTTGAGATTTGAGTGTTTGAGTTACCTAGGTTTATGGAGACCGGAATTGGATTTTGGGCTTCTTCATCTTGACCGGATGTCGAAGCTTCTTCTTGATGTTCCGGTGTGGAGGTTCTCTCCTCTACCTCAATCCTTGAGGTGGATGCTTCTTCCACTTCCTCCATCTCTTCCGATCCGAAAGTTGATTCCCTATCAACCTCTGAATCCTCACTTCCTTGTGAGGATGATGCATTAGCCTCTTCGGTCTCTTCCTCTTGGACCGTTGATGGGCTATCATGAAGCTTGGCCACTTGGCTCCATAGCTCGTTTGCATCTACATAATTACCTAACATACACAAGATATTGTTAGGTATTAAATCAATTAAAAACTTCATTACCTTCTCATTTTTCTCGAAGGCTTGAACTTGTTCTTCGGTCCATCTCTTTTTCTTGAGGAATCCACCTTTTGGTCCTCTTGGATAGCTATATCCTTCCATTAAAATGGATCATTCTTCTAAATCCCTCATCATTAGGAAATCCTCAATTCTCGCCTTCCATTGTCTAAATCCTTCTTGTCCATAGAAGGAATAGGGAATTGGGGTGTTGATGTCTCATCCCAATGGTTCTTCCATCTTCACCCTCTAGCCTTTTGTCTTAGCTCTCGGCGGTTAGTCCGTAGAAGAGCCACGGGCTCTGGCTCTGATACCACTTGTTAGGACCTATGCGCCCGCTAGAGGGGGGGTGAATAGCATCATGACCCGTACGTAGATGGAATTTGATCGCGTTCGCTTATTTATGATTGTTAGTAATATAGAAATGACACAACAAACACAATAACAAGCATACAAACACAAGGATATAACTGTTGGTGATCGTTTGGAAGCTAGAGGGGGGGTGAATAGCGCTTTTTGTTTATACAAGAGTAATTAGTGGAAGCAAACACAAAAAATATATGTAAAAACAAAAAGCAATGCTAACAAAGCCTTTACGTGGTTCGGAGATAACGCTCCTACTCCACGGCGATCCTTAAGGTGGATCAACCCAAGCAATTCCACTAAGAAGCTTTCTTTTACAACAAAAACCTCCTCTTCTTTACAAAGAATGAAACTTGAGCTTAGAGAGAGGAGGAGAGGATTTAAGATCACTTAGAAAGCTTGAAAAACTTGTGGGAGCTTAGGAGAAAGATCAGAATATAAGCATTAGCCCCTTCTTGCTCCCCTTGGGCTCTTTTTATAGGAAAGAGCCTCTTTTTCCCGTTGGAGGTCTATCAGTCGACTGATGACTTACATCAGTCGACTGCCGCCGATTCTAACGGCTTCTGAACAGCCAGATTCGTGGGATTTGTCATCATCATCGCCAACGGGAAGACTATCAGTCGACTGCCAACAATGGTGGTTCGATCGATATCGCCGTAGCGATCGGCTATGGGCCATTCTTTGTGGCAATCAGCCGCTATCATGCGGCGCCAGTGCAGTCGACTCTCACGATTATTTAGGATAACTCCCGATCATTGCTACATCTTCCAACCTCTAATACTGCATTTTAAGGGCCAGTTCAATCGACACCATGTTCCAGTCGACTGGCACACCCCAAGTATGACTAATTCATACTTGAAAACATAACCTAAGCCTAGACTTAACCTTCTAGCTTCTCCATCAGCCTTGCGCCTCTAGGATTTCTCTGAGTCCACGACTCCATCTACGCTTGCCTTAGCTTCCTTTGCCTTGGGTTTCTTCTTTGCCATAGTATGCTTGGACTTTACGCCGCCAAGACTACATGCTTGGACTTATGCCGCCAAGACTTTCCTTTGGTCTTTCTTTTCCAAGGACTGCTTGGACTTTACGCCGCCAAGACTACATGCTTGGACTTACGCTGCCAAGACCTTTCCTTTGACTTCTCTTTGCCAAGATCACACTTGGACTTGTCTTTTACCAAGTCTTCATACTTGGATTTTCCTGTCACTTAAACATGTTTATAATTAGATCACAAAATATTGCCTAACTTAGATGATTATCCAAATATTAAAATATATAAATGCTTGGGGCATTGTTGCACCAACAATCTCCCCCTTTTTGATGTTTGGCAATCATTTAAGTTAGGTCTTTAACACATACATATAAACATATTTCAATATGAATTCTAACTTAAATATCCCGTCTCCCCCTTTGACATACAACAAAAAGAGAAGAGTTTATCCAATAAGTGCAGGAAAGAATTATAATTGACACATCTTGAACAAAAGTATAAAATTGATATAAAGCTCCCCCTTAATCCAAGACATATTTCATGATGTGGAAATAACATGTGAAGCAAAGCATAAGCAATAGAATAGGCAAATATGTCCTAGCCTTGCACCAACAATTATAGAAATAAGGGATGTAGCTCCCCCTAAACCAGTGCATCAAGAAAATCCGTCTTTCCATACAAGTTATCATGTATATACTGTGGAAATCATATAATGTCCAAAATTGAACCTTTTAACCGATGAAAAACCTTTTTCTATTCCAAAAGCGATTATCCGATTCGATCAAATTGGCATCATCAAGCCGGTCGTGGCGTTCGCAATACTTGCGATCGTGATATTAGACAAATCTGAAATTCGAATTTTTCAGTCAAGGTTTAAAAATGCGTAGAAAATTCCGTGGATGTCCAAAAATCACGAAACTCGTCATACACATTTTATTCGACTAATATAACATATGAAAAATATTAGACAAAAAACATGCTCATCAGATTAATGGATTGATACGATATTCAAAATAACAGAAATATGACGCAAAAAGTGTAATTGTATCGTATCAATATTCATAACTTCGTACTATATGCTCAACTTCTAAACTTGACAAATAACAAGTTGTAGGCACTGATAGAAATGAACCAAACAAAAACACAATTTCATTTCATTAATCAAAAGTCATTACACAAGTAGGAGTTTATGCCGTACATACGGCCAAAAAGAAAATAACAAAAACATGCTAGCTAACGATCGTCGTCCTCAGCATCCATCGGTGCAGATGATGAACCATCGTGAGGAGGTGGGTGTCCAGGTGCAGTAGGGCGGAGAATCGTCAAAATGTTCTGCTGCTGCCGATGCATCCCTCTCACGAGGGAGAGGAGCTCCTGATGCTCCCAGCGAAGCTCCTGTTGGCCCAAGCGCAGCTCCTCAAAATGTGTGTCTACCCGCTCTACAAAAGCATCGAAGCGGGCAATGAAGGATGTGTCTGGTAGAACAGTATCGCCTGCAGCAGTCTCCTCCGCATCGGCTCCCTCAGCAACACCCTCAGCATCTCCTTCCGTAGCGACATCCTCTGGTGCCGGAGCGCCACCTGGTGGTCGTCGTGCAGGGTCCTAGAAAACAGATCCTCTGTCGGCTTTCAAGCCCGCCAAGGAGAAGCTCCGACGAGTCATCTGGTCATATTTTCTATTCATGATTTTAATGACTCCTATGTTGACATCAATGCCTACGGAGCTGAGCCACTGAGTAAGGACATTTCCAAAAGGTATATGAACCTTCCCATTGTTTGGCCTTATGAAATGAGTGATGCAGTGTAAGGTATTGAGACCAATATTGATGTCTAAGTATTGACTAAGGATATGCATGAGAAGGAAGTGTGTAGGTCGAACCAAGGCCAAACCACGAGTAACTATAGGGAGAAGACAATGAGCAATGACCTTATAAAAGACATTGTCAGAGGCAAAAAGTTCTTGTGATTGAAATAGATTGGTGTTCAAAGGTCAAGGAGAGTGATAGAAAGTAGTATGAAGGGAATCTAAAGAAATCTCCTCAAAGGGAGGTGGAAGAGGTTCACTCTAAGATGGATACAAAATGAAATCATTCTTGGAAGAGAGACATCTGAGAAAATCGGTCCAGATCTGGGGGCTGAAATCCAGATCGCACTGAGCAACGCGAGTCCGGTATCTCAGCCCATCTCCAACCGGTCGCAAGTTGTTGAAAAATTCAGAAAGAAGAGTGATATTTACATGATGTTCACAAAAAACTAATGATTCAAGTTTGTAGTGTTGGATGATTTGAACAATATCAAAACAGTAGTCTTTAAGAAATTTTGGATCCATTGATCGAGGTGGAATAAGTTGGAATTTATTTTTATTGAAGGCACTTTCAAGTGCGGAGTTTGGAAATCGAGGATCGACAGAGGGTGGAGGGTTTGACGGGCCCTCGTTGGTTGGAGGTGCCCGGGCACGCTTAGTAGCATAATGCTTAAGTCTAAATGTGTCAAAAGACAACAAAACAAGCATGCACAATGTAGGTTAAGGATGATGCATGCACAAAGACAACAAAATAAGCACCGGTTAGTGAAACAAAATTATAGGAACAAACAAACTGTGATCAGGGATGAGGGTTTACCTAGGCGGCATGGTGAAAGATCAAGGAACAGTGTCGGACGCGAGTGTTCATGAAACCCTAGCCGAATGAGCGATCTTCAGTGGAAACTAGGGTGTGAACGGGGTGACAAGAGGAGGTCCTCGAGTCAGAGAACACTCCAAATGGGAGCACCGGTCAGTGAAGTCGTCGGAAAAATGAGGGAGAACGGCTAAAAGGTGCGGTGGAAGTTCGTCGGAAGAGGAAGAGGAGAGAAAATCGGGAAGCTTTGGCGAGTCGAACCGGTGGAAAGCCCTAAAAACCGCGACATCAGTCGACTGCCGTTAGTCGGCAGTCGAACTGATGGAGATCAGTCGAACCGGCCAGTCGCATACGAGCGCTTCTGTGCGCGGCAGTCGACTGCCATAAATGGCAGTCGAACTGATAGCGAACCGGGTAAGTCCGGTTCGATATCGTCGTATCAGTCGAACTGGCGATAGGCGCCAGTCGACTGATATCAGTCTGATAGCCTTTTTGGCTAGATTAAAAAAATTCATAATTAATTCAATAAGGATCAAAAAATTATGAAATTTTGTGGTTAATATTGTTAGATCATTTCCTATCAAGGAAAAATTATTTTAAAATTATATCACCTCTGGATTTTGATATTGACACAATCTTGAGATTTTGCAAAAGTTATGATATTTTTTGCAAACTTTGTATCACTTTGGCTTATCAATAGAAAATTGTTTCTCAAGGTTTGATAGACATAGTTTAAATTTTATTTTATTTGGCATTTCCAATCATATTCTTGGAGCTATATGTAGGGAGATCGGTTGGTCGGCTAGAGGGGGGTGAATAGCCCTCTTTCGTTGGATGTCGTATTTCGATTGCTCTTGTTGCATGCTCATCTACAATTCTTGTTAGCACAGTGGAATAATAATAATAATACTAACAAGATACACAAATACACACAAGCACATGCAATACACCAAGATATACGTGGTTCGGAACCGAATGGTTCCTACTCCACGGGTGAGCTCCTCGAGCTCTAGTTATGCACACAGCACTAACTAAAACACTCCTTCTCGACAACACGTCGGAGGTGGAGAAACCTCTCACAAGCAATTACAATGTAATATAGAAATACAAGCAAATACACAAATACAATACACAAGAAAACTTTCACCGATTTCTTTGATCGCTTTGCTTGTTGCTTGCTTTGATTGGCTCTTGAAGGACTGGAATGCAGCAGCAATTCCCCTTCAATAGCTCCACAAAAACCATGGCGAAATCCTCCAACTCGTGCTCCTTTTATAACCTGCATCAAGCTGTTTTCGCGCCCATCAGTCGACTGATCGTGACCATCAGTCGACTGGTCCTGTAGTCGTTGTCTCACAACGGCCAGATCCACATTGGCTAAGTTCCAACGGATCTTACATCAGTCGACTGATGGCACCCATCACCGGTGATCATCCATCGATCGAGTCTTTGGCGAGCTCGACTCCGATTCTGTGCCGTGCAGTGTCACCGATCGCGCCATCCCTCGGCGGTCGGTGATCCTCATCATCATTGCCCTCCCTGCGTCGGTCGATCGGCGAACTTGGTTCAGTCGAACACTGGTTGAACCCATACGACCTAGAGCAGTCGACTGGCACCTATGTCAGTCGACTGATGTCGGCTAAAACCTCAAACATAACGATGTTTGAGCCTCCGACACTCAGTCTTAGCCACTTGGCCAAGTCCACCTTATCCCTCATGGAGTTCCCCACCGAAGCTCTCTTCCCTCGGCCTACGTCCCTCGGATGTGCCAAGCGCACGGCTTCGCAACGCCATCCTTCGCGTCTCATGCCCTAGAAGTATGCTTCCCTTTGGTCTCACTCCATTCGCTCCCTGTCCAGCGATCCCTCGGATGCACCAAGCGCACGGCTTCGCAATGTCATCCTTCACCGACTCAAGGACCCCGAGCCTAGTGAACTTACCAAGTCCTCAAGACTTCTCACATGCACCAAGCGCACGGCTTCACAATGCATTTCCCATGCCAAGCACCAAGCGCACGGCTTCGCAATGCATTTCCCATGCCAAGCACCAAGCGCACGGCTTCGCAATGCTTTGGACTTCCACACCAAGCTCCATGCTTGGATTTTCCATGCCAACCCCATGTTGGACTTTCCCATGACAATCCCATGTCATGAGTTTTGTCTATCATCAAAATATCATCAAGGTACTGCTCGAGTCAAACTCGAGTCAACCTGGGCCGATTGCACCAACACTATATGCACATTAATTGTACATAGGCCTTCCCAATGATTGGTCCAATGAAGGATTAATGTCTCTAGATGACACTTTGGCTCATGATAATGCATCATAACAAGCATGATGAACCAAGTGCATCTTCCTAACATCTCACATGATTTCTAGGTGGCTAAATACACAAATCATGGTTTCTTAGGTCTATTGTGAGATGGTTAGAGGTATAAAACCTAGATTTTTTTTATGGGATCATGCAAACCTACACTTCTATTCTACAAAGCACATTCCAAGTTCTCTCCTAAGTGATGAAAATTCTATTTCGGGGAGAGGCTTGGTAAAGATGTCGGCTAGGTTGGACTTAGATTCAATGTAATTAAGCCCAATGTCTCCCTTAGCCACATGATCTCTAATGAAGTGATGTTTCACTTCAATGTGCTTAGTCCTAGAGTGATGCACCGGATTTTTAGTCAAATTAATGGTGCTCACATTATCACAAAATACTTTCATGTTGGAGTAAGATAGCTCATAATCTTCTAGGGTATGTTTCATCCATAGTAGTTGAGCTACACAACCACCCATAGCCACATATTCAGCCTCGGTGGTAGATAATGCAACGCAAGGTTGCTTCCTACTACTCCAACTAAGTAGGGAGGACCCAAGGAATTGACATCCACCACTAGTACTCTTCCGATCCAATTTGCAACCGGCATAATCGGAATCGGTGTACCCAATCAAATCAAAAGACCTAGTCCTAGGGTACCATAATCCTACATTTATTGTGCCTTTAACATATCTTAATATTCTCTTAACGGCAACTAAATGAGATTCTTTAGCACATGATTGATACCTAGCACACATACCAACCGTAAATAATATGTCAAGTCTACTAGCGGTTAAGTACAAGACACTACCAATCATGCTTCTATAAAGTGTAAGATCTATTTGTTTTCCTTCACTATCACTATCTATTTTAGTATTGGTTGCCATTGGAGTTGAAACCACTTTAGCATTTTCCAAACCAAATTTCTTAATCATTTCCTTAGCATATTTTGTTTGATAAATATAAATACCTTCACTAGTTTGTTTGACTTGCAATCCTAGGAAGAAATTTAATTCCCCAACTAGACTCATTTCAAACTTTTTTTCCATATTTTGAATAAAGTCTTGAAGGAGTTCATCATTTGTTGACCCAAAGATAATGTCATCAACATATACTTGGGCTACAAAGATGTCCTTAGATGTTGACTTTATAAAGAGAGTTTGATCTATACTACCCCTTTTAAAATCCTTAGAAATTAAGAAAGATGATAATCTTTCATACCAAGCCCGGGGAGCTTGTTTCAAACCATACAAAGCTTTCCTAAGTTTGTATACATGGTTTGGATAGTCCATATTTTCAAACCCAGAAGGTTGTTCTACATATACCTCCTCCTTAATAAACCCATTTAGGAATGCCGATTTGACATCCATTTGATGGAGTTTGAAACCCATATAGGAGGCATATGCTAAAAGTATTCTAATGGACTCTAACCTAGCAACCGGGGCATATGTTTCATCATAATCAAGTCCTTCAACTTGATTAAAACCCCTTGCAACTAATCTTGCTTTATTTCTAGTGATATTTCCTTGGTCATCTAGTTTGTTCCTAAAGACCCATCTTGTAGTAACAATGGTGTTTTCACTTGGTCTAGGAACTAACTCTCATACTTGACTCCTTTCAAATTGAGCCAATTCATCTTGCATTGCTAAGATCCAATCCGGATCAAGTAATGCACCTTTAATTGTTTTGGGCTCAATTTGAGAAATTAGAGCTATATGACTAGTGGGATCCCTATGGAATGACCTAGTCCTAACTCCTTGAGATAATTCACCCACAATTTGATCTAAGGGGTGACTTTGATGAACTCTTATGGTTCTAGGAGGTGTACTAATTTGGTTTTGATCATGATCAACCTCAATCCTATGCTCATCATCGGAATCATCCTTTGCTCCCCCTTGATTCAATCCTCCCCCTTGATCATTACCCCCTAAGGTTAAATCTTGAAATTGTTGGGTAATTTCTTGATTTTCATTATTAATATCATCATTAATAGGGGATTTCCTAGGATATGTATTTGAGGATTCATCAAATTGAACATTTGAAGATTCTTCAATCCTTTGAGTCCTTTTATTGTAAACTCTATACCCTACACTAGTGGATGAGTATCCAACTAGGATTCCCTCATTCGCTTTGGCCTCAAACTTACCTAGGTTGTCTTTAGTATTTAAAATATAGACTTTGCATCCAAAGACCTTAAAATAATGAATTGTTGGAATTGTACCATTCCACAATTCAAATGGAGTTTTTCCTAAAAACCTTGAATCAATACCCTATTTTGGATATAGCAAGCGGTATTAACCGCTTCCGCCCACAAGTAGCTAGGTAAGGAGTATGCATTAAGCATTGTCCTAGCCGCTTCTTGTAGGGCACAATTTTTCCTTTCTACAACCCCATTTTGTTGGGGTGTTCTAGGACAAGAAAACTCATGCTTGTACCCTTGTTCTAAGCAAAAAAGTTGAAAAGTTAGAATTCTCCACCATGATCACTACGGATCCGGTTGATTTTAAGTTTTCTTTCATTTTCTACTCTTTTGCTAAATTTTATGATTATTCCTAAGGTTTCATCTTTATTTTTTAAGAAAAATACCCAAGTAAACCTAGAGAAATCATCTACTATTACCAAGCAATATTTACTACCAATTATAGAGGGGGTACTATGGCAATCAAATAAATCCATATGTAAGAGTTCTAACGGTAAAGCGGTACTAAGTAAATTTTTACCTTTGTGTGATGTTTTTGATTGTTTTCCTTCTTGGCATGCATCACACATTTTGTCCTTGAGAAATTTGACTCCTTTGACTAACTTCATTTTTGCTATTTTGGCTATGTTCTTCATGTTTATGTGTCCTAGCCTCCTATGTCAAAGCCAACTTTCTTCCTCTTTTGCAATAAGACACTTAGTGGAAGCATTAGTAGCATAGGTAAATCAACATAATATATATTTGATTTCCTAAAGCCTACTAACATGCAATCATTTAGAGTTTTGTGTCTTATAAAACATTTTGAGGAATCAAATCTAACATCAAAGTTTGCATCACATAGTTGACTTACACTAAGTAAATTAAATTTCATATTTTTAAATAATAGCACTTTATGAATGGCAAGGTTGGGGGATACCTCAATTGTGCCCTTTCCTAGAATCTTAAGTTTGCCGCTATTACCAAATGATACCTTTTCCTTGCTAGTGTGGTTGATAGTGGAGAACTTCTTCTCATCATCGGTCATATGCTTTGAGCACCCACTATCAACTATCCACAAGCTTGGTTCTTCTACCTATATCACATAAAAAATACAATCCTTAGGTACCCAAATCTTAGGACCACTAGCATCAATTATAAATTTCTTAGGTACCCAAGCCTTTCTACCCTTTCTTTTAATTATGGATTTTCTACTAACAAGGGATGTGAATGCTACCTCCTTTTCCTTAGGCCTATATCCTAATCCGGCCTTGTTGTAGATGGCCCTTTGATCCTTAATAATCATGTCTAGGTATTTTGAACCATTGGTGAATTTTTCTAAGCATGCTCTTAATTTACCTATTTCTTTTCTTAATTCATCATTTTCATCCCTAAGGGTACATTTATCGTTATCACTAGATAATTTACCACATGATGAATCTATACTCTTAAGTGATTTGATCTCTATTTTTAGATCCTTAATCCTAGTTTTCGATCTATTTAAAGCATTTTGTAAACATGCAATAGTCTTGTAAAGTAAATCTACTTTAGGTGAGTTGTTTACCTCATCATCATCACTTGATGATGATTCGTCGCTTGATGAAGAGGATGAAGACTCCTCACTTGAACTCCCGGTTTCTTCCTCTAAAGCCATGAGGGCTAGATTTCGGGTGGCATGGCATACTTTTTCATCATCGGAAGTGTCTTCCATGCTTAGGGTGTCACAAGTTTGAGCCACCATTGCTTCTTTCTTCTTCTTTTCCTTCTTTTCCTTCTTCTCCTTATGCTTCTTTTCTTTCTCCTCCTTCTTCTTTAGTTCCAGGCAATTTGGCTTGATGTGCCCTTTCTTATTGCAACCATAACAAGTTACATTAGATGAAGAATTTGAATTATTTGAAGATTTACCTCTTGAGGATTGGAACATCCTCTTCACATCTTTCTTGGTGAGTCTTCTTGACTTCCCACCAAACTTCTTGACGTAATGTGTCACCTCGCTTGCCGATAACTCATCTTCACTACTTGATGAGTCTTCCTCGGATTCGGATGAGGAGGACACTTCCTTCTTCTCCTTCTTCTTCTTCTCCTTCTTTCCTACAAAAAGAGTTATACCCTTCTCTTTGGATGAAGTGTTAGCTTGTTCATGTAATTGAAATTCACAAAATAGCTCATCTAACTTAACTAATGAAAGATCCCTAGAGACCTTATAGGCATCTACCATTGAAGCCCATAAGGTGGTTCTAGGGAAAGCTTGTAACACATATCTTACAAGGTCTCGGTTGTCGAACTTCTCACCTATAACATGTAGTCCGTTGACTACTTCCTTGAAACACTCGTGCATTTGGCTCACGGTCTCGTTTGTCTTCATGGTGAAGCTTTGGAGTTGGTCAATCAAAAGATCTCTCTTGGCCCTTCTTGTTTCTTTGGATCCTTTATTGAGTTCGATGAGCTTCTCCCAAAGCTCTTTTGTGGAGTTGAAGGGCCCGACTTTAGAGAGTTTCTCCTTGGATAGACCACATTGAAGTGTGGTCGTTGCTTTTGCATTTGCTTGTGCTTTCTTGGCCATCTCTCTTGTCCAATCTTTTGTCGGTAGTGGTGCTCCGAATTCATCGACCGACTTTTCGAATCCATCTACAATACTAAACTAATTTTCAATATCATTCATTAAGTAATACTCCATCCTACCTTTCCAATATCCAAAGTTGTTGCCGTCGAAGAACGGAGGTCTTGCTGTGCTATACCCCT
This sequence comes from Wurfbainia villosa, assembly GCA_025175895.1. NCBI lineage: Eukaryota > Viridiplantae > Streptophyta > Magnoliopsida > Zingiberales > Zingiberaceae > Wurfbainia > Wurfbainia villosa. The sequence continues at coordinate 12,974,965 of CM046007.1, read as the reverse complement.
CTTGAAAAGTCATCTTTGCTCCGGTTGATTGCTAGATCTTCCGATGCGATCCGGGCTCTGATACCACTTGTTGATGATCGTTTGGAAGCTAGAGGGGGGGTGAATAGCGCTTTTCATTTCTACAAGAGTAATTAGCGGAAGCAAACACAAATAATATATGTAAAAACAAAAAGCAATGCTAACAAAGCCTTTACATGGTTCGGAGATAACGCTCCTACTCCACGGCGATCCTTAAGGTGGATCAACCCAAGCAATTCCACTAAGAAGCTTTCTTTTACAACAAAAACCTCCTCTTCTTTACAAAGAATGAAACTTGAGCTTAGAGAGAGGAGGAGAGGATTTAAGATCACTTAGAAAGCTTGAAAAACTTGTGGGAGCTTAGGAGAAAGATCAGAATATAAGCATTAGCCCCTTCTTACTCCCCTTGGGCTCTTTTTATAGGAAAGAGCCTCTTTTTTTCGTTGGAGGTCTATCAGTCGACTGATGACTTACATCACCGACTATCACGATTCTAACGGCTCAATGTACCAGATTCGTGGGATTTGTCGCCGCCATTGCTAACGGAAGACTATCACCGATCCGCCAACAATGGTAGTTCGACCGACATCGCCAGAGCCGATTGGGCACCGGCTACGCGCCATTATGTTTGTGGCGCGATCGCACTTATAGCAAGAAGCCGGTATGAGTCGACTCTCACCGCCTCGACCGATAACCACCACCGACCGCTAATCCTTCCAACCTCTAATGTCGTGATTTTAAGGGCCGCTCGATCGACACCATGTTCGAGTATGACTAATTCATACTTGAAAACATAACCTAAGCCTAGACTTAACCTTCTAGCTTCTCCATCAGCCTTGCCCCTCTAGGATTTCTCTGAGTCCACGACTCCATCCATGTGCTTGCCTTCAAAAGCTTCCTTCGGTTTCATCATGCTTTGGGTTTCTTCTTTGCCAAAGTATGCTTGGACTTTACGCCGCCAAGACTACATGCTTGGACTTATGCCGCCAAGACTTTCCTTTGGTCTTTCTTTTCCAAGGACTGCTTGGACTTTACGCCGCCAAGACTACATGCTTGGACTTACGCTGCCAAGACCTTTCCTTTGACTTCTCTTTGCCAAGATCACACTTGGACTTGTCTTTTACCAAGTCTTCATACTTGGATTTTCCTGTCACTTAAACATGTTTACAATTAGATCACAAAATATTGCCTAACTTAGATGATTATCCAAACATCAAAATATATAAATGCTTGGGGCATTGTTGCACCAACAATAACGTGGTTCGGAAGCGCACGGTTCCTACTCCACGGATTGAGCTCTAAAGAACTCTAGTGATGCACACACACTCACTAATCCCAAATAGCTCCTTCTAGACACAAGTCGGAGGTGGAGAAACCTCGTACAAGGATTACACTAAGTAATACAAAAGATACAAGCTAATACAAGTAAGAAATACAATGCAAGTAAAGGAAAAACACTTTACAAGAACTTTTGATTGCTTGATCTTTGGTTGCCTTGGACTAGCCTTGAAGGACTGGAAGAGCACCAACAATTCCCCTTCAAATCGCCCAAGAAAACCCTTGCTTGAGCCTCCCACGAACAGCTGCTTTTATCCTCCATCGGGCTGGATTTTTGCCTTGCAGTCGACTGCCATAAGGCCCCAGTCGACTGCTAACACTGTAGCTGTGAGACAACGGCTCGATCCACGCTGGAAAAACTCCAACGAATCTCTTGGCGGACCGCCAACATTGTGTCGACTACGGTAGCGTAGTCGGCCCGATCGGCTTCTGAGCATACGTGCACACTCGTTGCGGATCATTGCCAAGACAATTTCAGCCCTAAATGGCAGTCGACCTCTAGTTGACTCTTGGCAGTCGAACCAGCCATAATGTCAGTCAACTGCCAACCTCAAGAATGAGATTTTAACCCAAGTATGGTGCCCCCATACTTGCTAGACCACCCTTAACCTAGACCTAAGTCTTCTAGCCACCTCCATCAGCCTCACGCATCTCAGATCCCTCCAAGTCATCCATGACTTGTTCATCCATCGCGCTAGCCTCCAGGTGCTTCCCTCGGCTATGTCATGCTAACGGTGTCTACACCGCCAAGGCACATTGGACTTACGCCGCCAAGACTCCGCTTGGATTTTACGCCGCCAACCATTGGACTTATGCTGCCAAGACTTCACCCTTGGATTTTACGCCGCCAATATCAATCCCCTTGGACTTCTCAAATGTCAAGACTCAAGCTTGGACTTTCCCTTGCCAACCCATGTTGGACTTTCCATGCCAAGACCATGCTTGGACTTTCCCTTGCCAACCCATGTTGGACTTTACATGCCAAGTGCTCAAGACTTGGACTTCCCCTTGTCAACCCATGTTGGACTTTACATGTCAAGTGCTCAAGACTTGGACTTTCCCAAATGCCAAGTGTCCCACTTGGACTTTTCATGCCAAGTACCCATGACTTGGATTTTACCTTAATCACATGGTCAACTCTAGTCAACCATCAAAGTCTCCCTCGAGTCAAGCTCGAGTCCGGTCAAACATGACCCGGGTCGATTGCTCCAACAATCTCCCCGAACATATTAACCGACATCAATGTCCAACATCAATGTCAAACATCCTATGTCAAACATCAAAACATTACTATAGTCAAATTCGAGTCTAGTCAATCGTGACCTGGGCCGATTGCACCAATACTATTCACTCCCCCTCTAGCGGTCACATCGTTCCCAACATGTTTTGATCAGTGGTGGTGTGCATCACTAGAGCTCGATATTTAGCTCACCCCATGGAGTAGGAACTAGGATTTCGAACCTTGTTATATCGTGTGTCATTGTGCTTTGTACATTCTTGTGTGTATTTGTATTAGTATTTCTATTTCCACTACGTACTAATGATTGTAGATAAGTACGATCAAATTCCATCGAGCGACGATGCATTCCGCTATTCACTCCCCTCTAGCATGCCAATAGTCCTACAAACTCATCTTACAAGTTCATAGATAGTACTGGAATAGGAATAAAGGCTTTGAAACACATAAAACACCAATGCCATTTTTTCCCCTTTACTACTCTTAGGCATCTATACTATTTGCTTGCTTGCATGATTTATTCAAATATTCATATGATGCAAGTTTTCATATAATTTTTGAAAGTCTTTTAGTGGTAGAGATTTTTTTTAAGAATGATTTACAACATTAATAGAATAAGAATAATAATAGATATGTGAAATCCAAAAAGAAAGAGAAAGCCACAATAGTAGTAACAAAAATTGCAGAATAGAAATGATGAAATAACAAACTTGATGTTGGATTGGATTTCACAACTATAGGGCGGTAAGCACATACTCTTTTTTAGCCTTTCATTGATCGTACTAGTCTCTATAAATGTTAGTGGGCAAACAAAAATAAGATACAAACACAAACATTTAAGTACGAGCACATACAATACCAGCATTTTATGTTTTATCACTAGTTGATTGCTCCAATCAATTGCCTATGAACTAGTCGATTATCATACTCAATTGCAAAAAATTTTATTCATTTTTATTTAAGCTTGAGTTGATTGTCTAATCAACTTTACCATTTGTCAATTAACATCAACATCAATTAACTATCAAAACTACAATTCTGACCAAACCACAGTTTTATCGCTCAGATTCATCAAACCACTACTCCATCCGTTTATTATTACTTTACCTCAATCGAACCACATCTTTGTGGTTTTAATTTCATCAATAAATTGATATTTTATTCCCGGTCACACTAGATCTATGTCGTGCTAGTAGACTCACTGTCTCTAGGGCTTCCTTACCTATCTAGTATAAGTTAACATTGACTTACTAAGACTTCATTCTTGTCTATTATTTTCAATGCACTAGGACTTACCTTGACTAGGGGCTCCTTGTTGGGATATTCAGGGAGAAACAAAATACACAACGGAGCAAAATAAATAATTTTATTTCCTCCTAGATATCCTCGGGGGACAAGATCTCATGCTTTTGACACATAATCACAATAAAAGAAGAGAGTAGAGAGTAGTTTTCATACCTTCGAAATTCTATAGAATATGTAAAAACTAAAAGCAAGACTAACAAACCTTACTTCTATCAATATCCATGCCAAAAATATCCCCAAGACAACTTCCTAAGCAACAAGGATTCTTCTTCCATCAGTTCTAACCAAACATGGAGAGGAATTTGAGAGAGGATGATGACAACTCACAAGAGAAACTCTAAAAAAACCATGTCTAAAACCTTGTATTAAGAGATTTATTTATAGATTGCTTGATTAGACATCGTATAATGATTTTTTAGAATTTTTATTAACAAATTATCATATAATTTTATAAGAAAATGTCTCAAATCCTAAAACTTTGCAACCAAAAAATAGGCACCAATGTGCTACAACAGTGGTGCACTCCATGACCTAGCTGTGGAGCCTTCCATGGTCGTGGAGAGCAACATGACTAGGCTGTGTTGCCCTCTGCCTCGACCATTCTCATCGGTAAAGATTGGCATGATCGTGCTATGCTTTGGCATGACCATGGTGGGTTTTGTAAAGCCCCATTTCACCACCACAAAGTGTGGTACGACCATGCTACATCTTAACACGATCGTGGTAGTCTGTAATGCTCTTGTTTTAGCCTTTTTAAATATGTTCCAACCAAACAATCTCTCTCTTTGAGAACCAAACTTCTCTAGATAAATCATATTACGAGTGACCCAATAGGTTCCAGCTATGTTGGTCATTCATAATTAATCATTAATTATGATTAGATCATGAGCATCTAGTAGTACATTATGCCTCCTAATTGATCGAAAAGTCAAAGTTAACTTCAGAATATTTGTGAACCCTTCAGTAGCATTAGTTATGTGCGCTTGTTCCTTTCACTCATCCTATACCCACTTAGTTCAGGACATGATCTATGTGCTCGTCCCTACTAGGCTGACTATGTCACACTTAGCCCAATTATAGTTTCTTGTCCTATAGATTCAAGTTATTCCCTATATGTGTCTAAGAATACCATCTTCTTGACATGTGTGCTTTTACCAAAGACTTCTGAGTAACAATCTTGACAAGAGACCTAGGGTATACATCTCCTTTAATAGGAGTGATGAATCCTCTATGGGCTATTCAAACAACTTTGATCACTTTAACTTATACTCAATCAACTCGAAATGACACCTCTTTTGGAGATGGTCACGAAGCAGTCAAAGTATAAGTCTTCATGACCAAGATGACTTGAATACCTCAAGTCTAAAGAAGCTTGCACTCGAGTTGCAATGAAATCTTCATCAACATAAAGAACTAGCATCCATATGTTCACTCTCAATATCCCTATATTTCCATTCAGTGAGTATTGAATACTTGGATAAATCAAGAAGTATAACATGTGCTAATCTTATAGAATTGATGATGTCTAATCTCATCAATTCATTGACTAGAGATAGTTTCAATACTTATATAATTACACATGACAAGATAACTACTAATTGTGATCCAATCACAATTTCTCTCATGCTATATATCGTATTGTAGATTTTAGTAAATGAGTTTAAGATTCAATCACATACATAGAAAATGTACACACAAATAATAAATTTTATTAATTAAACATATAAGGCGATTGCCTTAGGACATCTCTTAATTACAACATACTCTCACATGGCCTATATTCAATTGTCTTAGTATCTAATATCATAGACCTCTATATGCCTCTCAAACTTTTCTTGGGGAAGAGACTTTGTCAAGGGATTTGCTAGATGCCTATCGATGGAGATTTTCTATATTTGTACATATCTTTTATCTATGATATCTCTGATCAAATGATAACAATGAAGTACGTACTTGGATCGCTGATGAGACTGTGGTTCCTTTGCTTGTGCAATGATGTCATTGCTGTCATAGTACACGGATAATGCTTCAACAATGCTTAGAACAACTCCAAGTTCAGAAATGAACTTCTTGATCCAAATTTCTTCTTTTGCTACTTCCGAGGTGGCAATGCACTCTGCCTCTGTAGTAGAATCAACAATGGCCTCTTGTTTGAAAATTTTCCAACTCACTGCACCTCCATTCAGATTGAATATGTATCTAAACTAAGATTTAGAGTCATCCTTATCCTTTTGAAAGCTGACATTAGCATACCCGTGAACAACCATATCACCTCCTCTATATACCAAGAACAAATCTTTAGTTCTTGGTAAATACTTAAGAATTACCTTGACAACCACCCAATAGTTCATACTAGGATATGACTGATATCGACTCATAACACTCAAAGAGTACGATACATCAATCCTAGTATATAACACAACATACATGATCGATCCTATAACTGACACATATGGGATCTACCTCATGTGAATATGTATGTAGACTATGAAAGACCAAGCAACCTCGTCGATCTATCTCTACAAATCTTGATCCCCAAGATATAGGTTGCTTCTCCCATATCTTTCATGGAAAATATATTGGATAACCAAACTTTAACTAAATGTAAAACAGAGACATCATTTCCTATGAGAAATATGTTATCGATATACAACACTAGGAATACGCCCACACTCCCACTAACCTTCTTGTACATGCAAGATTTGTCAAGATTTTATGAGAAATCAAATTGTTTGATTACCTCATCAAAATGGATGTTCCAACTCTTGGATGCTTGCTTCAATCCATAAATGGATTGTTGTAGCTTTCATACTTTAATCTTATCAATAGAAGTGAACCCCTCAGGCTATATCATATGTATATCCTCGGACAGATTTCCATTTAGGAAAGTTATTTTCTTATCTATCTATCATATCTTATATTCATAATGAGCTGCTATGCCAGAAGTATCTGAATGGATTTAAGCATAGTTACCAGTGAAAATATTTCATCATAGTCAACACCTTATCATTGATGATATCCTTTTGCCACTAACCTTGTTTTATAGATAATTACATTACCATCAATGTTAGTTTTCTTCTTAAAAACCCACTTGCACCCTATAGGTGTTACGCCTTTGGGTGGGTCCACCAAGTTCCAAACTATTTGTGCAATAGACTTCAGGTTAATATTGACCAGACTCGAGTGGGACTTGAGTAGTATTTTGATGTTTGACAATAGGTTTGTCATATGTTTGACAATATGTTTGGCATATGGATAATCATATGGCTAGTGGATGCTTTGGGACATCCAAGGTCATATGAGGGAGATTATTTGAGGGAGATTATTGGAGCAATCAACCTCAGATTGATGCACGTGAATGCGATCTCAAATCTCACGATGAAGACCGTCGAGGACTCGAAGTGCGCACTCGTGCTCAACACCCGCAAGTGCACATATCTCGTCAAGTAATAAAAAGATTATCGATCTCATAGGGACTGAGATTCGAGTACCGATTGGTTTAGTGGACGTTATTGTTTGGAGTTCCGTTCAAATGGTTGTGCTTAGGAGGTTTTTCAGCGGTCCTAACTCTAATACGGTGTCACATGGAGGAAGAGAAAGGTTGCTATGAGTCTTTAGATGGGATTCTAGGATTTTGGTTTCATTTGTGTGTCGCAGAACACATTGTCAATTGAGTTTTTTCTAGGTTTATAACTACGATTTTGTGGAAAGTACATCATACACTCTCCCGATGAGCCTTCACATCTATTGGAAGCTACCTCTGCTATACTAGGTTGACCCCTGGCTTTAGGAGAGGATAGTCGGTACGAGGATGTCAAATTGATCCCTGCGACGAGTCAAAAACGAGACACGTTTCCTACTCTATTGCATTCTTCTACCCACAGTTATCGGTGATAAGGCCAACCCCTAAGTTCCCCCTTAATTCCCCTAAATCTTTGATACGAGGATTGTCACCCCTCGTATCGACTAAGCACAGTGACTAGAAAACCAAAACAATAGCTATAGATCTAAACCAAACACCAATTGCAAATATAATTTCAAGAACGAAAAGATATTTGAACCAACATGTTCTAACTCACCACAAACTACTCCCTAGTCCTAGAATCATAGAATCTACTCCATGAATACGAGAAAAGAAACACAAGGCATTGTCGAATTCATATATACAAGATAAATCATGGAAAGAATATAGATTACAATGCATTGAGGCTCTTCTCTCTAGCGTTGAGGTGCAGAACTTGGATCTCGAGCGGCTTCCTTCCTCCCCGTTGCAAGTTTTCAGTGCTTTTTAGGGCACCAGTGTGTCATCCCAGCCATCGGGTCTCCCCCCTAGGGTTTGGGCGTGGCTTTCTTTATATAGACATGAGGTCGGCTCTTCACGAAATCTAAGATTTTCCTAAATAATGGACAGAATACTCCAACTATGTTCAACGGAGCTCAATCGAGTCTCCAGAGCGAAATGAATGGCGAAGATGATGCAAACTACCAAATCTGGAAGCTTGGTGGTGACTCCTTACTCTCCTGAATCCGATGAAGCTTACATGATGTCGTCAAGGCGGAACTCCTTCGTGAATCTACAAGAGGAGATGATAATCAGCAGGAAGGTGGAGAACATCGTCAGATTCTTTCGATGGAGTGGTTCTTCATCAAATTCAATAAAGAAAGGGTGGTGGAGGGTTGTGACGACATGTGTGAGGGCTCAAAAGTGGAGATGATGCCCTAAAACCCCTTTAAAATACATTTTATAGCCGCCTAAATGGAGGTTTCTCACCGTGAAATGATCGTGCCAAAAAGACATAGCCGGTCGTGTTGCATTCTGTGAATTTTCCCCCCATGCTATAGTAAAAATGCTATAGTGATTTCACTATAGCTACAATACCACGGTCGTGCTAAAAATGCACGGGCAGCCGTGCTTGATTCTGGGACATTTTTCTCGCGGCTGCTACAATATCGCTGCTATAGTACTCTGCTATAGTACTTGATACAGTAAAATGCTATAGTACATCCTCAATAAAAATGCTCGATTTTCACTTGACATCCCCTACAAAAACAAGTATACAGCAATTAGTGCTAAGGACATCAAATTAGCATATGTTTGCATTAAAGTGCAAAATTAATCTAATGCTCGTAAGACATGATAAATAAGATGAATTAAGTATATGAGTGGATTAATATATCGAGGAATAAATCAAAATAATGCATCAAAATATGAGTTATCAGATGCTAGTTATAGTAACTAGTTCATTGGAGTAACCTGCTATGAGACTTCATACTATTCTATATGTCGTTGAAGATCTCATTGCAGCTCGATTGTGAGCTTCCTTAGACTTGAGGTATTCAAGTCATCTTGATCATGACATCTTATACTTTGACTTCTTCATAGCCATCTCCATAGGAGGTGTAACTCCTGGATGATTGTGTATAAGCCAAAGTGATTAAAGGTATTTGAATAGCCTATAGAGGATTCACCACTCCTGATAAAAGAGATGTATATCCTAGGCCTCTTATCAAGAATGTTACTCAGAAGTCTCTGGCCAGAGCAAACATGTTAAGAAGATGGTCTTCTTGGGAACATGTAAGAGTAACTTGAATCCACAAGACAAGGAAACTAACTTGGGCTAGGTGTGACGTAGTCAGCCTAGTGGGGATGAACACATAGACCATGTCCTGAACCAAGTGGGTATAGGATGAGTGAAAGGAACAAGACATGAATGACTATAGTTGTTAAAGGGTTCAGAAATATTCTAGAGTCAATTTAGACTTTCCGATCAATTGGGGGTCATGATGCACTGCAAGGTGTCACTCATGATCTATTCATAATTAAGGGGTTAATTATGAATGGCCAACATAGCCGAGAACCTATTGGGTTACATGCAATGCAGGTGATCTCGAGACATGAAACAAGTCTGAGAATGAGATTCTCAATGAGAGAGAAGATGTATCTGGTTGGACCAGGCCAAGAATATGTAAAACAAAGGCTATGGAACCTCCTATAGCCTTGTTGGACTTAGCATGGCCATATCGCACTTAAACGAAGTTAAATAGACTGTACAGAGCCTCACACGGTCGTGCCTAACCAGGCACGGGGTCGTGCCTAGCTCTGGATGAAAATAGCCAAAGTCTAGGTTGTACCCAGAAGGACACAAGACGAGCCGTGTGTCCTAGCACAGCTAGCCGTGTGTAAGACACGACCGTGTCGCGCCTCCACCATTTTTTGAGATTTCTCTTATGAAAATTTCTTGGGTTGTTCTTACCTTAATTATGAGATAATTATGGAAAGACAAGTTCCGTTTAAGCCTCCTAAGATGCCCTAATCAAGAGATCTATAAATAGATCACTTGAGAATCTTTGAAGGCAAGTGATTCTAATCTTAGGTTTTCTTCCTTGGTAGTCGTCTTTCCACTCTCTCTTTCCCTCTCTTGTCTCTGTCGGTTGGCTAGCACTGATCGGAGACAAAGACTTGTTGCTCGAGGAGTTGTCTCAAGTAATCCCGGCATGGATACTGATAGAGGCAAGGCTTGTTGGTCTTGCTCACAATTTCGATAGATTCGATAAGAATCTTGAAGGTATAGCCTTTCTCCTTCTCGATTTTACATGTGATTATTTCAAAGCAAGTATTCCTAGCCCCCAAGGGATGTCTGGTATGAAATAAAAAAAATATTCGCTTTATTCCACTGTGCATTATCTAGGAATCTCCAACAGTCTTAGCGACGTAAAGTCCAACTGAACTTTGACAATTGGAAAGTCCAACATGAAGTTGGCAAGGAAAGTCCAAGCATGGTCTTTGCAATTAGAAAGTTCAAGTCATGGGTACTTAGCAAAGGGAAAGTCCAAGGGTAGGTTCAGCGGTGTAAAGTCCAAGCATAGGTCTTGGCAACATAAGTCTAAATGGATATTGGCAATGTGAAAGTCCAAGGGGGTAGGTTTGGCGGCGCAAAGTCCAAATGAACTTTGGCAAAGGACCCAGTTAGCATGACATAGCTAATGGAAGCACCTGAAGGCTAACACAAAGGATGAAGAGTCGCGAACCCGAGGCATCAAAGAGGCATGAGGTTGATAGAGGTGGCTAGAAAGCTTAGGTCTAGGCTATGGGTGAGTATCAAGTATGAGGGGATCATACTTTGGTTAAACCTCATGTTTGAGGTTTATCAGTCCACTGGGTTATGGACTAGTCAACTGGCCGAGTGTTTGACACTTGAAAGTCTAGTTGACTCAAAGCAATCGATTGACATTATGATCAGTCGACTGGTCAATAGTTGATTGGAGGCTCAACTGCTGTTGTGTGCCATTGACAGTCGACTGCCATGTATGGGCAGTCAACTGACCTTGAGTTGTCGACTGCCATGGATGGCAATTGATTAGAATTTATGGGCATGAGCATAGAAAGGTTCATAGTCGACTGTTATGTACGAGCAATCGACTGACGACTATGGGCAGTTGACTTGTGTGCCCTAATCTGACTAGGATTAGTCTGTTCTAAGACATCAAATAGGTGAGCAGTCGACTGGGGCCTTTTGGCAGTCGACTGCGAGGCAAAAAATCAACCCGACAGAGGACTTAAAAGGAGCTCGATGGGATGGTTTTCCACAACATATTTGGGCCTATTTTAAAGTGGAAGTATTGTTGCATTCCAAACCTTCAAGAGCAATCCAAAGCAACCAAAGATTAAGCAAGCAAAGCTCACTTCTTGTAAAATGTTTAGTTCTTTATTCTTGTATTTCATATTTGATTGCATTCTTATTGTTTTAAGAACTTGTACGAGGCTTTTCCACCTCCGGTATCATACCAAGAAGGAGAATTTTGTTAGTGGTGGTGTACATCACTAGAGCTCGACCCGTGGAGTAGGAATCCTAGTTCCGAACCACATTATCACTCTTGTGTATTGTGTGTGCTTATTGTTTATTCTTGGTGTACATATTTATTCTTGTATATTCCATTGCACATTAACAAGTTTTGTAAGCCGAGCACATGATCGCAATCAAACAAAGTGAAAATGCTATTCATCCCCTCTAGCGCAACATCCGATCCTCAACAATGCTTGCTTTTAAAATACTCTTACAATCATGTGATCTATGCCAAAAGTATAAGGTGACTCTGATACCATTTGTTGGGAGATTCAGGGAGAAACAAAATACATAGTTGAACAAAATAAATAATTTTATTTCCTCCCAAACAACCCTGGGGGTTAAGATCTCATACTTTTGACATAAGCACAATGAAAGAGAAGAGTATAGAGTAATTTTCATACCTTCGAAATTCTTTAGAATTTGTATAAACCAAAAGCAAGCCTAACAAAGTTTTGCCTCTATTGATATTCATGCTAGAATCTCTTTGAGACAACTTCCTAAGCAACAAGAGCTTTTATCCGATCGGTGCTAGCCAAGCATGGAGAGGAACTTGAGAGAGGAGGATGACGGTTGATAACTCAGGTTTTGACATGATATTTTGTATTCATTCTTCGATGTTTTGATCCATTCGTATAGTTAATTCGATGTATTTATCATGTTTTATGAATATGGATTATTTTAGTGCTTTAATGCAAATACATGCTAATTTGTTGTATCCTTTGTTTTGTAGAGAATTTGAAGAACATATTGAGGAATTTTGGAGATTATCCCAAACATGGCCAAGCCGTGTACTTCGCTGTGGGAGCGAAGAAAATGAAGAAAGTGCTTCCCAGAGAGGTCCACAACTAGCTCATAGAGAAGGACATGACCGTGGAACTTTTTGACTGTGGCTTGGAGCAACTGATGGCCACCACGACCATGGAGCGACCGAACAAAACGACAAGTTCGCGTTTAAAATCCACAAAACCCTGGAGAAAATGCATCCTTTCATCCCTAGAATCCTAGCAATTTCCCTCCACCCTCTTTCATCCATTTCTTCCATTTAGATCTGAGGGAAAACCGCTTCATCGAGGAACTTCGGTGATATCCACCGCTTCATCGAGGAACTTCGGTGATATCCACCGCTCCATCAATGCCATCTTCTTCTATGGATTCGAGGAGAAGCTCCGCCTTCGATGACACTTCTCTGAGCTCAATCAGATCTGTGAGAGCTCGAAGCTTTCACCAAGTTCTTGGATTATGGAATTTGCACCATTCCGCATCCACCGTCACCTTTGGAGACTCGATCGAGACTCCGTCAGATTTATCCGTGAAGTCCTTGTTCATTCTTCGGGCATATTCTGAGTGTTGATTGGATCATTTTTTTTTATTTTTTTTATTTGCACTTATAATTTTGTATGCATGTCAATTGTTGCGTTAAATGTCACATACATTAGTGTTAGTTTTAATTGTTCTCACTAGGTGTTTGGTTTAATGTCTTTTACAATTTTGTTGTGTTAATTGATGCATTTTAAGTGTTTGATTTAATTTCTACATTGTTTTACTTGTTGACTATTTTAATTACTTGCATTGTTAGATTAGAATTTTAATTACCTTGCAATCGTAGGTTATAATTTCAAATCCCAAACCCCCATTAACAATAGAAAACTTAAAGTAATAACCAAACAATCATAAGGAAACCATTCTATCGATTACACTCATTGGGTGACGACCCGAGTCATCTCTATGCTACATCAATATAGAGGGGGTTCTGTTACTTATAAATTCTAATTTGTAATCGCACCGCGTTAAATGTGATTATCGACGGCTCGCAAGAGAAACCCTAAAATAACCATGTCTAAAACCTTGCATTGAAAGTCCTATTTAAAGATTTCTTGATTAGACATCATAGGAAGGGTTTTCGGAATTTTTCTTAATTGAAATATCATATAATTTTATAAGAAAAAATATTAAAATCCTAAAACTTCACAATCAAGGAATTGGCGCCAATGCACCATGACTGTGGTGCACTCAACGTCTTGCTCGTGGATGATGATGTCCCCTTGAGGAGCTCATAAGGTTCATCATGTAAACCCAGCTGGTTGACTTAGTCAACATGATGATAAGGTTGAGTGGTACTACTCGAGGAATTAGATAGGAAAGGTATTTGCGAGTTCTTCTCTTTGTTCGCAGCGGACAAGGTAGAGAAGAAAGCGATCTAGAAGGCTTCTACTCGTGGAGGAACTTCGTCCACACATCGTCCACGAGAAGGATAGGACATACGGTAGAGTTGTTGGGTGGATGCTTCGGAGGCTCATTGGCTCCCATGTCCCCGGATTAAAATTTTCACTAATGAAAGGATTAATCCGGATGGGATGAGCTTCCTTAACAACACCATTTCGTCGTCGTGCTAACAACTTGAGTGGTCGCTTGAATAAACTAGTTGTTCAAGCAACACAACTCTTCTAGTTGGTTAGCCGCGGAAGAGACGACGGATGGATCACCGGTTTTTGTGTTTGTCTTCGGGGTCCATGATTATACAATATATATTCATACACACACATGCATAATCAAAACAAATAAGAACATGCTCAGATCTGTACATAAAGTTAAAATAACTTTATACCTCACGATCTTCTACCGTATGTCCTATCCTTCTCGTGGACGACGTGTGGACGAAGTTCCTCCACGAGTAGAAGCCTTCTAGATCGCTTTCTTCTCTACCTTGTCCACTGCGAACAAAGAGAAGAACTCGCAAATACCTTTCCTATCTAGAACCGGCCACCAAATTAGGGAATTTGGTGCAACCGCCGGCCAAGGAGCAATGGATGATGCGCCGGCCAACTTCAAGAAGAGTTGCCGCCGGCCACTTTGGAGAATAGAGAGGAGGAAGAGAACCGGCCACCAATGGGAGGAGAACCGCCAGCAAAGGAAGAAGAGAGTGGCAAAGATGAAGGGCGCCGGCCAAGGAATGATTGAAGGAGGTGGGCGCCGGCAACAATTTTGGATGAAGATGGTTGTCGCCCACCCTAGCTCCAAACCCTAACCGCCCACTATCCAAGAGCCAAACCCTAATTCCAATTCTAAACCTTGATCCCATCTTGCCGCCCAACCCTAAGCATCTATTTATAGAATAGGGCTTAAGCCTCCTTTAATCTCCACTGTCGGATCTAGGGATTTAATCTCCACCGTCGGATCTAGGGTTTTATCCCAACCGTCGGATCTAAGGTTTCATCCCAACCGTCGGATCTAGGGTTTTATCCCAACCGTCGGATCTAAGGATCTAATCCCAACCGTCGATTCTAGGATTTTATCCTAACCATCGGATCTAGGGATTTAATCCCAACCATTGGTTCTAGGGTTTCATCCAACCACCGGATCTAGGGATTTAATCCCAACCGTTGGTTCTAGGTTTTGTTTTACATTCTTGGATCTAGACTTCACAAGGATTATATTAGGCTACGATAGGGACCATAAGGAGGAGTTGGGTCTTGGCCACCCGATGGATCGGAACCACACAAACTTGATCCATCAATGATGTTCCATTCCACTAGAGGATCATCATTGAACTACCTCACCAACCCCCATAAATCAATATGGGCTCCATATATTATTTGTACATTAATCTCCCCGTGTTTAAGATATCGAATGTCCGTCAATTAATTGATTTACTGATCATCAATTAATTAACATCTAATTCCTCGAGTAGTACCACTCAACCTTATCATCATGTTGACTAAGTCAACCAGCTGGGTTTACATGATGAACCTTATGAGCTCCTTAAGGGGACATCATCAACCTAATATATAGGACACGGTTTCCTCCTATAATCAACGGCACACCATGTAAATAATATTATTTCCCAACTTACCGAGCATATTGATTTAATCCATCTAAATCTCACCCACTGGTAAATCAAAGAAATAAATACTAAGTACATGTGCCCGTTATTATATCGGGATTAAGAGCATGTACAACATAATATCCGAGGTCCGATTCAATTATGTAGTCAGTACTAAATTAAATCACCTCTATGTCGGTCCTACTCAATACACCTAAGTGTACTAGTGTAACTCTATGTTCAAGATAAAACAATACCAAGCTACACTACAACCATGCCAATGGTTTGTCCAAAACCATCTTGGTTGTGAGCCTTTACTTATATTTTACAAGGTACTGATAACATGATCTTCTGTGTCACACCAAGCACCATATTATCTACAATGTAAAATATTAGACAATATGCACACATATATAATGAATATATAAAATGCAAACAATGATCATGTGATTCTTATTTCAAAATGAAATGTTCATACAAAAAGAGCTAGGCTTTCAGTATACATTCCAACAATCTCCCACTTATACTAAAAGACTATGCCGTCATCACTCTGCCATACATCTGATCCCCATGTCCTCCACATGCCTATCAAACGCTTTCGCTGGAAGGGCCTTAGTGAATGGATCCGCCAGGTTATCCTCTGATGCAATCTTGGCGACAGCAACTTCTCCTCGCTTTACGATCTCTTGTATGAGGTGGTACTTACGCTCTATGTGTTTACTTGCCTTATGGGCTCGTGGTTCCTTCGAGTTTGCAACTGCACCACTATTATCACAATAAATTGTGATAGTTCTGGGCAAACCAGGAATCACATCCAAGTCCATCAAGAAGTTCCTGAGCCATACAGCTTCCTTGGCTGCCTCAGAGGCTGCCACATACTCAGCTTCCATGGTAGAGTCCGCCACGCATTTCTGCTTGACACTCCTCCATGTTATGGCTCCACCTCCAAAAGTAAACACAAACCCCAAGGTAGACTTACTCTTGTCCCTATCTGATTGAAAATCCGAATCCGTGTAACCTACAGGGACTAATTGATCTGTCCGGTAAACCAGCATATAATCCCTAGTCCTTCTCAGGTACTTCAATATATGCTTTACCGCAGTCCAATGTCCCTGTCCAGGATTACTCTGATATCTGCTAACCATGCCCATGGCAAAACAGATATCCGGTCTCGTACATAGCATAGCATACATAAGGCTTCCTACTGCCGAAGCATAAGGAACCGCCTTCATGTCCTCTATCTCCTTTGATGTTTTGGGACACATCTCTTTAGATAAAGGAACTCCATGCCTAAAAGGTAGAAAACCTTTCTTGGAGTTCTGCATGCTAAAACGAGCAAGGATAGTGTCAATGTATGAAGCTTGGGATAAGCACAACATCCTTTTCTTGCGATCCCTTATAACTTTGATCCCAAGGATGTGTCCCACTTCTCCCAAGTCCTTCATATCAAACTGTTTGGACAACCATACTCTTACGTCTGATAACACTTTGATATTGTTGGCAACTAACAAAATGTCATCTACGTATAGTACAAGAAACACCACTACGTTTCCGTCACATCTCTTGTATACACAAGGCTCATCCGGACTTTGAATAAATCCATATGACTGGATTACCTCATCAAAGCGGATGTTCCAAGATCTAGAAGCTTGCTTCAATCCATAAATGGACCGATTAAGCTTACATACAAGATGCTCTTTTCCTTTAGCAATAAATCCCTCTGGTTGCCGCATATAGATATTTTCCTCAAGACTTCCGTTAAGGAAAGCTGTCTTGACATCCATCTGCCAAATCTCATAATCCATATGAGCAGCTATAGATAAGAGAATCCGGATAGACTTAAGATATTAGCTCTCAAAAGGTCTCCTCATAATCGATGCCCTCTTTCTGAGTATACCCTTTCGCAACAAGCCTAGCTTTGAAGGTCTCGACCTTCCCGTCTACTCCTCTCTTTCTCTTGTAGATCCACTTGTATCCAATGGTTTTTACACCATCGGGTGGTTCTACTAGCTCCCAGACTTGATTAGAATCCATAGATTCTATCTCTGAATTCATCGCACTTTGCCAAGATACTGCATCTCTATCCTGGATTGCCTCATCATATGTCCAGGGATCAGGTTCATGTTCACCAGGGACTAAGTCCGAAGACTCTCCCAAAAACATGAATCACAGTTGTCTAACAACCCTCCCACTACGACAAGGTGCCTCCTGTGTATGCTCTGTGACACGCGGTGCAGTGACTTGTGGTGTCTCCTCTTGTACCGGTGGTACTGAAGTCGGGACTTCCCCTGTCAACTCCTCAAGAACAATCCTACTCTTGGGCTTGTGGTTCATTACATAATCCTCCTCTAGAAATCTGGCGTTCGTGCTAACGATCACCCTCTGATCTCTAGGATTATAAAACAAACCACCTTTCGTTCCCTTAGGGTAGCCAACAAACATGCATACTTCTGTACGAGGTTCCAACTTACCAGCATCAGCCTTCAGCACATGTGCTGGACTCCCCCATATCCGAATATGTTTCAGACTAGGTTTTCACCCAGTCCACAATTCTACAGGGGTAGAAGGTACTGATTTAGATGGAACCAAGTTCAGAGTGTACATTGCTGTATCCAGTGCATACCCCCAGAACGAAACAGGTAACTCAGAATAACTCATCATCGATCTGACCATCTCCATAAGAGTCCTATTCCTTCGCTCCGCTACACCATTCTGCTGGGGTGTGCCAGGTGCAGACAATTGGGATTGAATCCCAGCCTCTGATAAGTAACTCCTAAACTCTCCCAAGAGGTACTCGCCACCACGATCAGATCGTAATGTCTTGATACTTTTACCTTGACGGTTCTCCACATCAGCCTTGAATTCTTTGAACTTGTCAAAGCATTCAGACTTGCGGCGCATCAAGTAAATGTATCCATACCTTGAATAATCGTCTATAAATGAGACGAAGTATTCAAAACCACCTCTTGCCTGGATAGACATAGGACCACACAAATCAGAATGAACCAATTCTAACACATCTTTGGCTCTATACCCCTTGGCCTTAAAAGGCCTCTTGGTCATTTTACCTTCCAAGCAAGATTCGCAGGTTGGGAGATCCTCCACCACTAATGAACCCAAAGGTCCATCATCTATCAACCTTTGAATTCTACTTAGGTTAATATGACCAAGCCTTAGATGCCAAAGATATGTTTGGTTCATTCATGAAAGGTTCTTTTCTCTATTAGATTTAGAAGATGAGTTATTTACTTCTATTTGCATCGTGGGAGTTTTTGGTTCAAGAGTATATAAATTGCCAACCAATGTACGAGCAGATAATCTCCCTATTCCTTTTATAACCACCTTGTCATTAAAAAGCAGAATATCCATCCAAAAACAATTTAGAAATAATTAAATTCTTTCTAAAAGTAGGTACATAAAGACAATTTCTCAAAACCAAAAATTTATTCCTATCAAAAGATAAATAAACGTCTCCCAATCGCAATAGCCGCCACCTTTGAAGCATTGCCCATGAAGACTAATCTCTCCTCGGCTAGTCGTCGGGTTTCGAACCCTCAGTAAAGTATTGCAGACATGATCGGTGGCTCTCAGATCTACACACCGTAATCGTAGATAACACCACTAAACATGTTTCAACAACTAAACAAGAAGATATACCTTTGTTCTTACAATGAGGATCCGCCTTCCAATGTCCAAATGCTTGCAAGTGAAGCACTTGCCTTTCGGCTTCTTCACTCCTGCCTGAGGTCCTGTTGCCACCTTCTTCGCTCCACCTTGCTTCTTCTTCTTCTTACCTTTCGGTTTAGAGGAAGAAACCTTCTGAGCAACCATGGCTTGAGCACTCTGACGAAAAAGTCCCTCTGCCACCTGGAGTTCTGTCAGAAGCTCCGCCAACGAATACAACCTTTTGTTCATGTTGTAGTTTAGGCAGAATTGCTCAAAACTCCTAGGCAGAGACTGGAGAATGATATCGACCTGGGTTTCCCCATCGATCTCAGCTCCTAGGACTTCCATCTCATTAAGATGAGCCATCATCTTGAGAACATGATCCCTAACGGGTGTTCCCTCGATCATGGAGGTCGTCATCAAGTTTCTCATAGCCTCCTGCCTAGCCGCCCTACTCTGATGTCCGAAAAGTTCCTTGAGATTGAACATCATGTCATAAGCTGTGGCTATGGCCTGATGCTGATGTTGCAGCACATTTGACATAGATGCCAAAATGTAACACCGCGCCATCTCATCTGCCTTAACCCATTTCTTATAACGTTCTATCTCCTTTTCATCAGAGTCATCTGAGGGCTTAGGAGGACAGACCTCGAAGAGTACAAATTTGTACTCTTCCGCAGTTAAGACAATATCCAGGTTTCTTTTCCAATCAATGTAGTTTGGACCAGTAAGTTTGTTTTCTTTTAAAATCACAGCAAGTGGGTTGAAAGCCATTTGAAAATCCTAAAAATCACAATGATCAAAATATTAGATTTCAAATATTATTGATTCCTCAAAATAATAAAATCCCGAAATCAACCAACACCTCAAATCACCGAGAATGTCGCATGCCACGCAGTGTGGACGTATACGAATTCTTCATTTGTAAGAGGAGGTTTTGCCCATTAATTTTATTATCTTGTCAACCTTACTTTTTGACAAATAAAAGCAGTGACTCCGATGGGGAGGATACCTTTATTTGTATCTAAGTGTGCACCATTACACGATACTGAGGAAATTATTTCGAATTATGTGCCTTACCGCTGTGGAAGTACACATGCTCCTAGATAATTTCCTATAACTATTATTTGACCTAGTGATCCGCAAACAAACCCGTCCGCAGGGAGGAAGGCACTCAGAGACAACACACAAGTTTGTTTGCATCACACGTCAAATTGTAATGGAGGCCGCGGGAATTAATTAAAATATCCCTCTCCCACTTAGTAAATTGCAATCGAGGAATTTTAAACATACACAACATGCATATAAAATAAATAAGCAATAAATATGGAAAAAACATAATTTTTTCAACTATTATGGCATTATCCTCCAATATGCATCCCGTCGTGTCGCCACCTCGTCCGCTCCATCTTTTCCCGTGCGCAAGTCACCAAAGAGTTCCGAGCCGAGATAAATCATTTTATTTACATCCATCGATCCTATACTCCACGAAGGAGTGTACAAATAATCTAGATCGAAAGTAAACTAAAATGATCGGCTAAACAATGCCGTATTTAATTACAAAAATTAAATACTAATCTAGCCTCGTCAACCCCGAGGATTCAAATAATAAATTTTTTACACACATCCATTCACATACACACACATGGCCATAATAGTCGGATCTTATGCCTGCAACCAAAGAGTTAAACTACGCATATCCTACTATTATCCGGCACATATAATATATGAAAAATGCATAAAAAATTAACTGAATCCTAAACATACAAAACCGGAAACCGATGGCTCTGATACCAGTTGTTGGGTGGATGCTTCGGAGGCTCATTGGCTCCCATGTCCCCGGATTAAAATTTTCACTAATGAAAGGATTAATTCGGATGGGATGAGCTTCCTTAACAACACCATTTCATCGTCGTGCTAACAACTTGAGTGGTCACTTGAACAAACTAGTTGTTCAAGCAACACAACTCTTCTAGTTGGTTAGCCGCGGAAGAGACGACGGATGGATCGCCGGTTTTTGTGTTTGTCTTCGGGGTCCATGATTATACAATATATATTCATACACACACATGCATAATCAAAACAAATAAGAACATGCTCAGATCTGTACATAAAGTTAAAATAACTTTATACCTCACGATCTTCTACCGTATGTCCTATCCTTCTCGTGGACGACGTGTGGACGAAGTTCCTCCACGAGTAGAAGCCTTCTAGATCACTTTCTTCTCTACCTTGTCCGCTGCGAATAAAGAGAAGAACTCGCAAATACCTTTCCTATCTAGAACCGGCCACCAAATTAGGGAATTTGGTGCAACCGCCGGCCAAGGAGCAATGGATGATGCGCTGCCAACCAACTTCAAAAGAGTTACGGCCACTTTGGAGAATAGGGAGGAGGAAGAGAACCGGCCACCAATGGGAGGAGAACCGCCGGCAAAGGAAGAAGAGAGTGGCAAAGATGAAGGGCGCCGGCCAAGGAATGATTGAAGGAGGTGGGCGCCGGCAACAATTTTGGATGAAGATGGTTGCCGCCCACCCTAGCCGCCCACTATCCAAGAGCCAAACCCTAATTCCAATTCTAAACCTTGATCCCCTCTTGCCGCCCAACCCTAAGCATCTATTTATAGAATAGGGCTTAAGCCTCCTTTAATCTCCACCGTCAGATCTAGGGATTTAATCTCCACCGTCGGATCTAGGGTTTTATCCCAACCGTCGGATCTAGGGTTTAATCCCAACCATCGGATCTAGGATTTCATCCCAACCGTCGGATCTAAGGTTTCATCCCAACCGTCGGATCTAGGGTTTTATCCCAACCGTCGGATCTAAGGATCTAATCCCAACCGTCGATTCTAGGATTTTATCCTAACCATCGGATCTAGGGATTTAATCCCATCCGTTGGTTCTAGGGTTTCATCCAACCACCGGATCTAGGGATTTAATCCCAACCGTTGGTTCTAGGTTTTGTTTTACATTCTTGGATCTAGACTTCACAAGGATTATATTAGGCTACGATAGGGACCATAAGGAGGAGTTGGGTCTTGGCCACCCGATGGATCGGAACCACACAAACTTAATCCATCAATGATGTTCCATTCCACTAGAGGATCATCATTGAACTACCTCACTAACCCCCATAAATCAATATGGGCTCCATATATTATTTGTACATTAATCTTCCCGTGTTTAAGATATTAAATGTCCGTCAATTAATTGATTTACTGATCATCAATTAATTAACATCTAATTCCTCGAGTAGTACCACTCAACCTTATCATCATGTTGACTAAGTCAACCAGCTGGGTTTACATGATGAACCTTATGAGCTCCTCAAGGGGACATCATCAACCTAATATATAGGACACGGTTTCCTCCTATAATCAACGGCACACCATGTAAATAATATTATTTCCCAACTTACCGGGCATATTGATTTAATCCATCTAAATCTCACCCACTGGTAAATTAAAGAAATAAATACTAAGTACATGTGCCCGTTATTATATCGGGATTAAGAGCATGTACAACATAATATCCGAGGTCCGATTCAATTATGTAGTCAGTACTAAATTGAATCACCTCTATGTCGGTCCTACTCAATACACCTAAGTGTACTAGTGTAACTCTATGTTCAAGATAAAACAATACCAAGCTACACTACAACCATGCCAATGGTTTGTCCAAAACCATCTTGGTTGTGAGCCTTTACTTATATTTTACAAGGTACTGATAACATGATCTTCTGTGCCACACCAAGCACCATGTTATCTACAATGTAAAATATTAGACAATATGCACACATATATAATGAATATATAAAATGCAAACAATGATCATGTGATTCTTATTTCAAAATGAAATATTCATACAAAAAGAGCTAAGCTTTCAGTATACATTCCAACAGTGGAGCCTTCCACGATCGTGGAGGGCAACATGCCCAAGCTATGTTGCCCTCTGCCTCAGCCAGTCTTGTTGGCAGAGATTGGCACGGTTGTGACATGCTCTGGCAGGGCTGTAGTGGATCTTGTAAGCCTCTATTCCCCACTACAAAGTGTGGTACGACCATGATACATCTTATCACAATCGTGGTAGTCTCTAATGCTCCTGTTTTAACCCTTTTAAGTCTAGTCCAACAAGATAACCTCTCTCTTTGATAATCCTTTTCTCAAACTTCTTTTACGTCTCTAGAGAAACTGTATTGTGTGTGACCCAATAGGTTCCGACTATGTTGGCCATTCATGATTAACCATTAATCGGCTAGCAGCCAAGCTGTGTAGAAAATAGATCTGATCTGAGGACTTACGAACTGCCTCTGTTGATTATAGAAAAACTCTGTCATTTCTTTCTGTTAGTGCCTATAAGATCCACATATCTCCATAATGGTATGATATTATTCACTTTGGGCTCAAGCCCTCATGGTTTTGTTTTTTGATTTTACCCAAAAGACCTCATTCCAATAGAGATATCTTTTCATCTTATAAGCACATGATCTTTTCCATGTCTTATCAATGTGAGAGTTTGATTGAATTTCCAATACTCCAACAATCCCTCCCTGAAATGAAGGACCACATTGACCCCCCTCAAGCCTATCCGTCCTCAAAGGACATCCTCTACTTGATGTTCGATCCTCAATCCACCAGGACTTCCTGCCAACTGTCTAGTCATCCTGACCCAGCTGGACTTCCTGCCAGTTGTCCAAACCTTCTAGCACAACTGGACTTCCTACCAGTTGTTCGGTCCTCCCGACCCAACTGGACTTCCTTCCTGTTGTTTGGTTCTCTTGATCCAGACATAGGAGTTCAACTTCTTTCATTCGTGGTTCATGGTTTGACATAGACCATGACTCTGATACCAATTGTTAGTGCCTATAAGATCCACATATCTCCACAATGGTATGATATTGTCCACTTTGGGCCCAAGCCCTCATAGTTTTGTTTTTGGGCTTTACCCAAAAGGTCTCATTCTAATGGAGATATCTTTTCATCTTATAAGCACATGATCTTTTCCATGTCTTATCAATGTGGGACTTTGATTGCATTCCCAATACTCTAACACTTCCTTGCATGAATTATAACCTTAAACCCAACTCCTGCCTTCCACTGCCACAAAGGGATTGTAGCATTGGCTAGCAACCGAGCCATATAGAAAATAGACCTTACATGAGGACTTACGAACTGCCTCAGTCGACCGTAGAAAAACTCCACCATTTCTTCCTTGAATGAATTCTAACCTTAAATCCAACTCCTCACTTCCACCATCGCAGGGGGATTGTAGCATCGGCTAGTAGCTAAGTTGTGTAAAAAACAGACCTGACCTGAGAACTTACGAACTACCTCGACAGGCAATAGAAAAACTCCGTCGTTTCTTTCTTGAACGAATTCTAATCTTAAACCCAACTCCTCCCTTCCACCACTGCAGGGGGATTGTAATGTCGGCTAGCAGCCAAGTTGTGTAAACAAAAACCTGACCTGAGGACTTATGAAGTGTCTCGGCTGGTCGTAGAAATACTCCGTCATTTCTTCCTTGAACGAATTCTAACTTTAAACCCAACTCCTCCCTTCGACCACCATAGAGAGATTGTAGCGTCGACTAGCAACTGAGCTGTGTAGAAAAATAGACTGGACCTGAAGACTTACGACTACCTCGGTCATCCATATAAATACTCTGCCATTTCTTCCTTACATGAATTATAACCTTAAACCCAACTCCTCCCTTCCACTGCCATAGGGGGATTATAGTGTCCACTAGCAGCAGAGCTGTCTGGAAAATAGACATGACTTGAGGACTTACGAACTACCTCGGCTAACCTTAGAAAAACTCCGTTGTTTCTTCGATAATAAGGATAGTTCGCACTTGGGCCCTTCTCACCCCTAGCCCATTTTTCAGCCCATAACTTACTTGTGACTTGAGTTTATCTACAACCCTTTCGCTTCTCTTCCTTATACCAGTGATAGGGTTGTCGTGTGTCCCTTTTTCAACCTGCTATAATTCACAGTCGTTGTTTACGCCACTACAACTATTCTTCCACTTCTACATCATCATTATTCCATTTTCTTGTGAAAATGCAAGCAGGTATGCTGGAAGCTATCCGGCAAAGACTTCATAGGAAACGGGGTAGAAGCCCTGAGGTACGCGTCAATTTTTCTCCCCCTATGAATTCTCCATCTCATGATATTTTTCCCCATGTCACCTACCCTCCTGCTATAGCACCTCCCATATTGAGTTATAAGAAGGGAACTTGGGGTAAAGAACGGGAAGAGGTTGTGGTGAACATCCGAGAAAAGAAAAGGGATTTCGTTTGTGAACCAAGAAGAACCATCCAATTTGATATTGTGATCGTTCTTCAGAATGACAAGTGACAAATCATAAGATCTTTGTGGTACAAATTCGATTCGGAAGTTTAAGACTCAACAAATTTGTTGTAAGTGTTTACAGTTATTAGATTAATTCATGCAAGTTTTTTCCTAGATCCTACACTTTCATCCAAGATATGAGCATACTTACCAATCTCATTGTCGTCATCTATCGATTCTTCGCCAGTTAGGCATGACTCCAAAGGATCGTCCAAGGTATATCTATGTATTTATTCTTTTACCACCTACTATAACCAATACATCCTGCAATAAACATTCTCAATAAACGGTTGTTTAATAGTCTTAGATAGATCAAATTTAATTTTATCATCACCAACTACTAAAAATAGTTTATGATTTTTAACATCTATCACAACTCTAGCAGTTACTAAAAAAGGACTCCTTAGAATAATTGGAAGTTGGGGATCTTCATTCATCTCTAAAATGATAAAAGTCATTAATTAGGAATAATAAATTTTTCAACTTTAACCAGATTCCCTCTAAAATACCTAATGGGTATCTAATAGAATGTTCACCAAATTGCAAGGTAATTGTTGTAAGTTTAAACTCTCCTAGACATAACTTTTTGCAAATATAAAGAGGCATGAGACTCACTAGCAGTAAAGTCATACAAATCTTTATCAAAGTTAATCCTATCAATCCTGCAAGGAATTAAAAAAACTCATCCCATAATTTAAAATTGGGCAACACAAATTTATTCTCATCCAATTTTAGTCATTTGACATTGGAGACCTACTCACATTCAAATAAAATAACTTTTTGACCTCTCCCATAATTTAACTTAATCACATTTTACAAAATACCATAATAATCAAGTTCGCTTAATTTTGAATTCTAATTTGTATATTTGAATAACTTAAACTAGTTGGCTTAATAGTTAAGCCATAATTTTGAGTTTTCTTTTGTGTTCCACTTCTTTTGTATGAAACATAAATCCATTTAAAATAAATTTTTCATATAGTATCCTTTTAACATTTGGGCTTTAAATGATTTGACACTAAATCATTTTTTTTGGAAGATTTATATCTTCAATCTATCATACAAGAAGTATTTAATAATTTATATTTGAAAAAAATGTAATATATATTTTTAATGATTATTACAATACAACTTCATGATTGACAAACCATGCACGAGGCAAAAGCTTCACTATGTATATGTTCAATTTGGTATGGTGGAAGACAAGAATATAATGGCTAAAATTCACAATTCCATGGTATTAAACAATGATGACTAATTAGTTATATATTTAAGGATCAGGAATTATATAAAAACATATTCTATATAAGATTATATGCGATGACAATTGAATCACACATATTGATATGTCTTCTTTAATATCTCAGTGTCAAACTTAGTTGCAAAGACCTTTACGAGTGCATAACTAGAGATATTAAACCCATCCAATGTGAACATTGAATTAATATTTATATCATCATTTATTATTTGATTGAATCTTGTCTTTACATATTCTGCTAAATATAAAAAGTAGAATGTCAAACATTTCTTGATTAAATATTTTTCCACAATAGATCCTTCTTGTCTATTTCTATTTCAAAAATAGGACTTCAATGTCCTTCGGTATTTTATGTCAAAAACATAACAATTTATATTATTTACCAAATAAACTAATTTAAATAAAATATCATTTATATTTTACCTTTTAATTTGATAAATTTAAATAATATGTGAGATCTTATTTTGTAATGAGTGAAATTTTTTATTAAAAAAAATAAAAAAAATTATTCAATGAGATTAAAGAGCAATTCCCCACATGTCCTCAGCAAGCAGGTCGCAGGGTATTTGCATAGGCCATGAAGGTAGGGAAATACGAGCCGGTGCTGGTGGCCAGCCTCTTTAGATCTCTCTGCCTGTACGAGTAAACGTAGGCCTCATCTCCGACGCTGAAGACCAACACCATCCCTTTCTCCTTCCCGCCGTTGCATACCAACATCGTCCCCACGTCTTCTGGCCTATCCAAGTAATCCAACTCATTCAGCTTCACCCATGAATGATCAGCAGACCATCTCCACACCGTGAACGTGCCGGAACGTCTACTAAAATGCACCAGGCAGAGCCAGGATTCCTCCCAAATTGCCACGCTGATAGTGTCCTTCGACTCCACAGCGCCGTCGTCGTCCGGCATTGCTAGAAACTCAATAGCCCCTGTGGCGATATCTTATGACATGACATAGGGATCAACTTCGGTGTACCTGAAGCAGTCAGAGCATAGGCGGATCTATGCATGGACTAGGGGGGGCACGGCCCCCAGTCCATGCATTTTAATTAAAAAAATATTTTTTTTATAAATTTTTTATATAGTAATATATTTATTTTTAGGAATATAATTATTATATAAAATATTTTCTTTTCCGAAATTCTATATTTATTCTCTCTATAAAAATACTATAAAATATAATTACTATATATTTATTTTCTCTCTCCTCCCTATGATTTCTCGTTTTCATCTTCTTCGAAATCCTAAATTTCATCTTTTCAATTGTTTCTAGTGTGTCGTAGCCGTCATCCACAATTTCTCTTCGTTCACTGCTCACACGTTGCGACTCGCGAGTCCGTCGCTGTGCATTGGTCCGTCGTTGTCCCTGCCAACTCGTTGTTGCAGTCGCATCTTCCACGACCACCGTTAGCCTCCGCTTCACGCGCACAATCACGTCGTGATTGCGGAAGTTATCCCATCGGTGTCACACCACGTTTGCAATCACATGCCACTGCGTCGTTAATCGCCATTGCTCTTCGCCCGACCACATACGAAATCCATCGATGTTAGGTTAATTAAGATTTTATTTAATTAATTTTGAATTTTGATTAATCGGATCATTTGAATTAATTAATTTAGTTGGATTTAAATAATTAATTAGATTTAGATTAATTAAATCTAGAGTTTAATGGATGAATTTAGATTAATTAATCTATTTTAATTAATTAATTGGTTTTAGATGGGTTAATCGTTTTAATTAATTAATTAACTTTAAGATAATTAATTAAATTTTGATTTAATTGATTAATTGGGTTTGATTAATTTATCTGTTTAATTAATTAATTAGCATTCGGTTAATTAATTTATTTGAGTTAGATTAATTAAATTTGAATTTAATTGGTTAATTGATTTAGATTAATTAATCTGTTTACTTAATTATCTAAGGTTAGATTAATTAAATTTGAGTTTAATTGATTAATTGAGATTAAATTAATTAATCTGAGTTAGATTAATTGACTAATTTGATTTTATCTGATTATTATAATTAAAGCTCATTTAGGCTCGAAAATTATCAATTAATTAATTGATTAGTTTAGTATAAGTATAATTAAGGTGTTATTAATCCACAAAGTGTTAATTTAATGAAGTAGTTAGATTATTATTTCGATACAGAAGACTACTTGTGCATAGATGTTTATTTGAGGTAGAATACGGACAAACAAGGATGGGTCCTAGTGGCTTTGATAGTTAGTTTTAATAGAAAAGTTAATGTGGTATTTTCTAACGAGCAGCATGATTTGGATTAAAATGTTTAATTATCATGGAGGATCTCCTATGATTTTTCATGACATTTCTTTTCTAGCTATCTGATGGTTTCTTCCTCTTCTAGTGTTATCTAATATTCTTTCACAGTCTCTTAAATGTTTCTAGCTACGCATGAGATAAGTTCTTTTTTTTTTTTACTCTGCATTACTTTTACTATATTTAATATATTTTCTTTCATCCATGATGATTTTGACTTAAGCATCGGAGGGTCACCACCAAATAGGCCAATTGTGATTTAATTCGTGTTATTTTTTTTAGAATATTTACTGATGCGGTCGAAGAGAATTCCTTCTCGATGATACAAGATTAAAGAGCGAAAAATTTAAATTGCATTACGGCCCCTCCAAATCTAAAATCCTGGATCCGCCCCTGAGTCGGAGGCCCAGAAGACGACCCCTTGGTGAACTACTGGGTTGTGAAACTTCAAGTTGCGGGCGCCGTGGTAGATCGTCTCGTCCCTCGTCCAAACCTAGGCCGCCGAGTCGTACACACGGCACCGGTAGAAGCTAGACCAATCCTGGTCGGGCGTCAGGTAGACGAGCTTGTAATTGGGTGTGACGACGCCGTTACCATCGTTGCTGAACTCGACCGCCAAGCTAGAGTACCGTGCAATGCCGCTGTCGCGGGGAATAGGAATGAGGCAGCACTCGCCACGGACGGGGTTATAGGCACATATGCTATAGAAAATAGAGTTTTTTTTCAGGTAGAAGATGAGACCACCAGCGGAGCAAAGGATCTTAGTGTCGTACGCGGAAAGGATACCCAAGGATGCCCGGGGAAAGCCGACGTCCGGATCGAGGGAGAACAACTGCAGGTGAAAATAGCTGTCGACGAAGATTGCGGTGGCGGCGCCATTGTGGTTGGATTGCATGAGGTGGAAGAAGGGATCGGAGGTGATAATGTTATGCAACGACTTGGAGACGAGGTGGAGGCGGGAAAGGTTCTTGGCCGGGAGGTAGGACAAAATCTCTGTTGCTGCAGGGGCACTAGATAATCGAACATATGTTTTGATTATGGCAAAGACACAAAGTTAAGTTTACATCGTTATCTCACGAGCTAAATCAAGTGTGCAGAAAAGTGCTAAAGCTGGAGTTGAAGGCTAGCGACACCCGGAGGAAGCCGCGGTGGTCGGACGACACTCGAGTGACTTCGGAGGGAGCCGAAGGAATCGAGTGGAAGGCCGGAAGCGAGAGCTACTATCGAGGTAAGCTCGTGTGAGTGAGAGATTGTAATGTCGTGTCCTCTTTACGGGGACGACCGTAGGCGACGATCCTATTAAGACTTCCCGTGGAAGGTCTAGGTTGAGATCGGACGGTCAGAAACCGTCGCATTTATCATTTTCCGAGCTAACCTCTTACTGTAGGGAAGTGGCGGTGACGATCATTCGGACATCAAGCGATCGTCGATGCTCATCGATCGGTGATGGGAGGCATCAGTCGACTGATGGCGACGAATTAGCCTTTGCGCTAGGTCAAAACGGATAAGGTTTGACGCGGCCACTTTGCGATAAAATTTGGACAACTTCGTGATCTGTTCCGAAAAAAGAGGAGACATATTCAGAGGCCAAAATCTATAAAAGGAGGGGAGGATTCCAACTCCAAGTATCATCAAGTTTATTCATCAAGTGCTCCTACAACGCTAACGCTCCAACACCGTCATAACGCCGACGCGACGACAAGTTCAAATCTCCTTCGTTGGCAGCAGTAGCAAGTAATTATTTTTATTGTATTCTTTATTTTAATCGTAACGAGGTGAGGTAGGCTTGTTGCCTCATCCTCGTACATTCGGTTTTTGTGATCGTTGTATCTTACCTCCAACGAGGAGGAGACGT
Source organism: Wurfbainia villosa (assembly GCA_025175895.1). Classification (NCBI taxonomy): domain Eukaryota; kingdom Viridiplantae; phylum Streptophyta; class Magnoliopsida; order Zingiberales; family Zingiberaceae; genus Wurfbainia; species Wurfbainia villosa. Next base: position 12,943,991 of record CM046007.1, on the reverse strand, counting down.
TATAGTGTTTTGCCCTCCGTACGCGATCTAGGACCAATAGAGCCTTGGAGTAGCAACTGCTGGGTTGTGAACCAAGTAAAAATAAACGTGTTCCTTTATTTTTCGCTGCTCTTACTCGTTTAATTGTCTACTCGAACAAAACATCGAAAAGATTTACGATCGCTATTCACCCCCCCTCTAGCGACGCTTCTCGATCCAACAATTGGTATCAGAGCGGGGGCGCTAAGATTTGGTGAAACCACCAATCTAGCACGTTTTGGTTTTCTTTTCATATTTTTCGATTCGTATCTTTCTTAGGTTTTTATTCCTCCCGCACTACTAATCCAAGACGAAGTCTTGGTACGTTTCTTTTGGTTGTGTGCTTGCAAGTATTCTCCCTTGGAGTAGCCGACGGTAAAACGGTCATAACTTTTCGCACAAGTGGACTCACGTAACGATCTACCTACCAAATCGAAACCCTCTGAGAGATCTACATTTCTTATGAGGGTTTGCCCTTGTAACAAGCTGTTTCCAGCCCCAAAATCCAACGTTCAGTAGCCTTTCGGGGACACCGAAGGTCATAAGTTTCTAGTTTTTGTTAGTTTCTTATTCTTCTTATTTATTTCTGTTTATTTCCTATTATTTCCCGTACTACTAATCCAAGACCAAGTCTTGGAATTCTCTTTGGTTTTTATTCGTGTTTTTGCAAGAGACTTAATGGCTCACATTGAGGGGTATAGCACCACCCGACCTCCGTTCTTTAACGGAAATGATTTTCATTATTGGAAAGGTCGGATGGAGTATTTTTTGAAAACACAAGTCGAGACTTGGATAATAATCCAAATCGGCTTTGCTCTACCCACCAATGATCAAGGAGAGCCCTTGGATTTCAATAAGTGGACAAATACAATCAAGAGGCAAATCGAAGCCGATGCAAGAGCAACTCAAATATTACAATGTGGCTTGTCCAAGGAGGAGCTCAACCGCATCGGTCCATTCATTAGCGCCAAAGACCTCTGGAACAAATTTATTGATCTACACGAAGGGACGCCCGATGCTAAGGTATGTAAAAGAGATTTACTTTTAAATAAACTATACAATCTAAAGATGCAGGATCGCGAGACCGCCACCCAATTACATGCGCGGATCCAAGACATCGTCAATGGTCTTCACTCGATCGGGCAAGCCGTAGAGAACCGGGACCTTATAAGGTACGCTTTAAATGTTTTCCCTAAGACTACCTTGTGGGCATCCATTGTCGATGTCTACAAGATCTCTAAGGACCTTTCAAAGCTTAGGTTAGACGAATTATTTTCTGAGTTTGAACTTCACGAGCAAACTAACGTGGTCCGGCCCGAGAGAGATATTGCTCTACTTGTAGGACAAAGAAGCAAGCCACCTACTAGGCAAGTAAATGAACTCGAACCCGAAGATGAATCAGAGTCTGAATCAGAAGAGGTGGAAGCAATAGTGAACATTGTGCGGAGAATAGTTCGAAAAGAAAGAAGGAAATTGAAGTACAAGAACCAAAAGAAAAAGGGAGCAAGGAAAGCCTTCCATGCAACTTGGGATAACAAAGAAGACATAGCTTACATGGCAAGACCGGAGGAGTCCGAGTCAGAATCCGAAGTCGAGTCCAACTATAACACCGACTCCGAACTCGAGGACTACTTCGAGAAGCAACTCAAAGCCGGACCAAAAGAGAGAATTAATGTTAGCCGCTCACTAATTCATACGCTTTACAATACAATTAAAATGCTTAATAGGAAATTAACTAAGTCCGAGTCTAGGGTTGAGTCGTTACTTGAGGAGGTTGAAACCCTCAAGCAAGAGGCTACTCTAACCTCTTCAACTTGTCAAGTTCAAGAGAGAAACTCAACCCAAATTGAAAAACTTGAGGAGGAGAATTCTCTCTTGAAAGACTGAGTTCAAGAGGTTGAGGCTAGGTTGGAAAGGTTCACATTGGGATCTAAGAAACTTAATCGACTACTTGGAACCCAAAGAGCCGTGTACAACAAAGCCGGACTCGGATTTAAGTCAAAGACTACGAATAAGTCTTATATGTCTATCGTAAATCGTAGTCATCAAAGAGTCCAAGCATGGGTCCCAAAGGTTTTATTGAACTCACATATAAGGACTAATAAGGTTTGGATTCCCCATGATCAAGTTCATTATTTGAATAGACCATATTGGTTCAATGGTCCAGGGGGAGCTAACACTAAAATAGTATACTCGCTTACTTAGCAAAACCATTGCATATTTTACTTTAATTTTTAGAATGGCTAGATAGGGTAAATGGTTAGTCAACTCTTGACAACATAGTATCAGGACGCGGCGAGATGATAGTACGTTAGGGAAACAAAGTCTCGTGTATTCGAGCTAGATAAGGCGTATCTAGCTTGGTGCACTTGACCGAGTGGAACTAGCTGAAGCTACCTCGCCATATCCTAAACTAGTTAGACCAGGAAGTAACCCTAAGTGACTTAAGTGATATTTTCTTGAATTTGGCTTTGTCTAAGGAAGTGGTCGTTGTTCTGATCAAAGAAGGCCCCTGTGCTTCGCCACGACCTGGAAGCCAGTTTCTCGAAAAGTTACTTAACGATCTAAAGGTTAAATCCGAATCTAACCCAAGATTGACTATCTTTAATCAATTTAAAATCATCTCACAAAACATATAAGGTGAACAAATTCTGAGACACATAGAATGGGTGAGATGTTAAGGATAATTGAAATATACTTAAAACAATCTCTTCAAAATACTACTTATTTTCTCAACTATTGTACTTAACAACTCTTAGGCCAAAGTTTAGCGCCCCCTACATCTCTTATACTTCATATATTTGACTAAGGGGGAGAGCAAACTAACCCTAAGGGTTATATTATAAACCTTTAGATTATTGGTGCAGAGGGACACACCTCGAACTAATCTATCTAACTATTGCTAGACGCATGCTTGGACTCATATTTGATTTATCTAGATGCATGTATATACGATATTGTTTTCAAAATCCTATTTTATACAAAAACCCCAAAAAAAATTTTATTTATGGCAAAAGGAGGAGAAGAGCAAAAGTTAAGGAGGAGTAACATAAAATTTAATTTTGAAAATTAAATTATCTTCTCTCTTTCAAAACTCACCTAGGGTTAAGGGGGAGTTTTGGTTGAGGGGGAGTTTTTGGAAATGATATTCATCTTCACATTCATCTTCTACTATACCTGTTTTATGCTTTAATTTTCCTTAACTTTGTGTTGGTTTGCCATAGATCAAAAAGGGAGAGATTGTTGGTGCAGGGGCACTAGATAATCGAACCTGTGTTTTGATTATGGCAAAGACACAAAGTTAAGTTTACATCGTTATCTCACGAGCTAAATCAAGTGTGCAGAAAAGTGCTAAAGTTGGAGCTGAAGACTAGCGACACCCAGAGGAAGCCGCGGTGGTCGGGCGACACTCGAGTGACTTCGGAGGGAGCCGAAGGAATCGAGTGGAAGGCCGAAAGCGAGAGCTACTATCGAGGTAAGCTCGTGTGAGTGAGAGATTGTAAGGTCGTGTCCTCTTTACGGGGACGATCGTAGGCGGCGATCCGATTAAGACTTCCCGTGGAAGGTCTAGGTCAAGATCGGACGGTCAGAAACCGTCGCATTTATCATTTTCCGAGCTAACCTCTTACTGCAGGGAAGTGGCCAGGCTGGAGTCGACTGCTAGACATCAAGCAGTCGACTGATGTTGATCAGTCCACTGATGGGAGGCATCAGTCGACTAATGGCTACGAATCAGCCTTTTCGCTAGGTCAAAACGGATAAGGTTTGACGCGGTCACTTCGCGATAAAATTTTGACAACTTCGTGATCTGTTCCGAAAAAAGAGGAGACATATTCAGAGGCCAAAATCTATAAAAGGAGGGGAGGATTCCAACTCCAAGTATCATCAAGTTTATTCATCAAGTGCTCCTACAACGCCGTCATAATGCCGACGCGACGACAAGTTCAAATCTCCTTCGTCGGCAGCAGTAGCAAGTAATTATTTTTATTGTATTCTTTATTTTAATCGTAACGAGGTGAGGTAGGCTTGTTGTCTTATCCTCGTACATTCGATTTTTGTGATCGTTGTCTCCTACCTCCAACGAGGAGGAGACGTTATAGTGTTTTGCCCTCCGTACGCGGTCTAGGACCGATAGGACCTTGGATTAGTAACCGCTGGGTTGTGAACCAAGTAAAAATAAATGTGTTCCTTTATTTTCCGCTGCTCTTACTCGTTTAATTGTCTACTCGAAAAAAACATCGAAAAGATTTACGATCGCAATTTACCCCCTCTAGCGACGCTTCTCGATCCAACAACCTCCGCCAATATTTGATCACAGTTAAGGATTTCCCGGTCGGTGGTGACGGAATCGGCGGTGCTACTTCCGAATTGAAGATTTTGGTCGGCCATGGATCGTGTCTGCAAGGCAATTAATCAATGTACATGCATTTGCAGTTATCTGTCAGTCTATCTATCTATAAATAGATGTTCATGGAGATTGAAGTTCTAATTCTGTTAAGAAAAATTTTGAGAAAAATTCTCTATTCAGTTCTAAATTGTATTCCATAAAAACAGAAAGAAATCCATGGGGAAAAAAATTCTCTTCCGTGTATTTTTTTTTAATTTTAAATTTACCGAAATATTTTTCAATCACAATTTTTTTTACTAAATTAAAAATGACGAAAAAGTTATAGATACCTTCTATTTTCTCAATTTATCATGATTTTTTAATTCGTTCTAAAAATTAATTTTGATTGATCAAAATCATTGGACATATAGAGTTTATTTTGACTACTTCTGTCCTCACGGGGATGACGCAGTGGTAAGGTAGTGTGGTTGCTTTGGATACGAAGTGGGGTCGATTCCGGAGGGGATCTAAAATTCCCCCTGAGCTCAGATGACCCCCCCACTGTCTTGTCACCGTGTCAAGGGACATAGTCCCCTCCGCGATTTACCTCCCTCTCACCACAGCCCTGGGACGAGTGACAGAGAGCTACTAGTTAGACAGATTCCCAACTTTTTGGATATTTTGACTACTTCTATTCTTTGAAATTAAATTTATACCTTAACCAAAGTAATTTGCAACTAAAAAAAAAATCTAATCTACAAAATAGAAAAGGTATCGTAATTTTCTATGCGAAAAATTCTCTCGGGATTAATTCGGATTTATAACTATTTTTTTATATTAATTTTCCTTCGTCTTTTTTTTATTTTCGTTATGATGGACAAATCTGATGTTGGAAGATGACATGACTTCTTTAATATCCAAAGTTAATAACCACAATTTTAAGGCATAATTAGGATGCCATTTTAAATTAAAGAGAGTAAATTGTGATATATTAGACAATATAAAATATTTTTAATTTAACAAAAGTAAAATTCATTAAAAATCTTTATATTTAACATAAAAAACATAATTAATTGTAATTATAAAAATTCAAAAGTAAATCTAAATTTAGAAAAAAAAATAACTTACAACATTTATTGATACTGCTGTTACCTCTTCTTTATAAAACGGGTAAGAGGGCTCGCATGTAAGACACTATCCAAACCAAATAATCGGTTCGACAAAGAGAGTAAGGTAGAATGGTTCGAGCGCGATCATTTAGGAAAATTGGAACGGGAAGACTAGTCAAGGTAATCGATACAGCGAAGCGATGGCGGAGGTCATTTCGTTATATGATGAGCGAGAATCGGTTCGTCCTGGTAGGCCCAGAAGCAGATGGAACGGGTAAGAACCGGTTCGGCATAGCTAGCCCGAAAATAGTTTGATACGAGAAAAAAGGAGTTGGTTCGGACCACGGGAAAAAGCCTAAGAGCTACGCCACACGTGAGTTATAGGTTAGTTTCGCCGAAGGTAAATGGTTGAAAGGGACAGGCTAGCATATTTCCCGAAATACAGATAAGAAGTTGTTACACCATAAAAGGGGACTCCCACATAATATTCCGAGGAGTCTTCACTCCTCGTGTCTGTAACAGAATGATTCTCCAGATGGACATGGTGGTCACGTGTACGACGGGGCAAGCTTGCGATGCAACAACTGATCAGAGAGGGAGAATAAAAGGGAGAAGTAGGACAGAAGGAAGGGGGATTCGCATTATTCCAACCAGCAAGAGACGAAGGCATGTTGGAGAGAGGAGAGATGCCACTTCACCGGAGAAGGAGAGAAGGATAGTGGTGATCTTGATCTTTCTTATACTGTTTCCTGTATCTTGACTTGACTGTACGAGGTTTTCTCCTCCACCTCCAGAAGTTTCTTTCCATGAAAGAGGACGTTCATAGTGAAAGTGTTTTGGCACAGCAGCCGGTGAGAGATCTCACCTCCGTGGAGTAGGAATCCTTATTCCGAACCACGTTATATCCTGTGTCTTGGTTTGTTGCCTGTGTTGGCTTGCGTGTCTTTGTTTCACGTTTTCATTTTTACTGTTGCGGCGGGAGAGAACCCACTAAACTTCCTTCGTGCTCCATCACGTTAAAAGGAAGTCAACAGATCTTCTTCCCCGTCACCGCATCAGTTGGCGCTGTCTGTGGGAACACTTGAGCGAGACGTAGAGATGCAGCCAGAAGAGATACAACATCCAGTTGCCTCCGCAACGGAGGAAAACCCCATTACGATACTACCATCACAACTGAGATCCATGGTGGACAACACCGTGGCTAAGGCCCTCGCCAGAGAAAGGAGAAGGACAGGATATCTTCATCCTCATTCTGGTGAACCTTCTTCTCGTGGACCACCACTAGAGATACCCCCTCCACCTCGTACAACCACTAATATTGAAGTATTGCCTGGAGAGAGGCTGGGAGGGCGAGTACATCAGAACACTCTGCCATTAACCCAGAATCGACGAGAAGAACAGGGCGAAAGTCAGTCGACTAGGGCTCCGGAGGTTTATGAGCCCAGCTCTTTTACCATGGACATCCTTTCTGAAATCCCACCATCATACTTCCGGAATCCTCAAGTAGACAAGTGCGACAGCACAATAGATCCAGAAGAGCATCTATCGCAATTTGCTGGAGCGGCCTCGCTCCACTACTATACCGACGCCCTCAAGTGACGGGTCTTCCATACCACCTTAACCGGCTCGGCACAAAAATAGTTTAACACCCTACCCCTGGGGTTTATTACTTGTTTTGCTGATTTTTCAGGGGATATTTCGTCAAGAGTTCGACAGCTGCAAGGCGTACAAGCACGATGCCTCCATCCTGCTGCATATCACATAGGGGCTCTCAGAATCACTCCGAGGGTATCTTCATCGGTTCACCTCCACCGCCAAAAGCATCCCTTCAGCAAGATCGAATGTTTTCAGAGTAGTCATCCCGCACGGGCTGAGGGAGGGCCCTTTCCTCAGCTCACTCTTGAGGAAGCATGCTAACAGCTACGAGAAGTTGTTAAGCCGTGCGGAGAAGTATATCAACGAGGAAGAAGGGCTGAAGGTACGGAGAGCCGAATGAGCCTCCGTGATGGTACATGCCAAAAGAAATCGCCCCGCAGCCCCTCAAGCACCTCCCATATGGGGATACGCACGACCTCTTCTACTGGAAGCTCCCAAGCCTCAGTTATTGCTACAGGGTGCTCACCTTGTGCAGTCATTGCAGATCATGGCTGCCGATGTAGTTCCTCATGTGAGGACTTGGAAGGAGCGGGAGATGAAATTCTACGATCAACAAGGTCTATTACAGAGGCCTACGGGGTACAGGGGAGTACCTCACAACCCACTCGCCCCATTCTTCTGTCAGTACCACATGGAGTATGGCCACGCTAGCGATCGATGTTTCAAATTGCAAGAGGAGCTGGAGCGCCTCCGAGCCGCTTACCTGCAACTGCAGCCTCAGACTGGAGGACCGACACGGCGAGGCCAACGACCCAATGTGGCTCGTCCAGGGCCATACAACCAACCACCGCAAGTTACTTTCCCTTAGGATCCTTAGACTCCAGTTCCAGAGAGTATTTCACAAGGGGTCCCATCAGGTGAAGGCCCCTCATCTGATATGAATAACGCCCCCACACGGGGGGTCATTCACGTTATTGCAGGAGGACCCACTAATGGGGATTCCAACCGGGCGCAAAAATCATACGCCCATCTCATGAAAAGCCTAGCTGTCATCACTGATCAAGCTGTCCAAACAGCACCTCCGGTTTCGTTCAGATTGGAAGATCTTCGAGGCGTTCTGCTGCCTCACATGGATGCCTTGGTGATTTGTATTTCCTTGGCCAACTATGAAGTGGCTAGGGTACTAGTTGATTCGGGGAGCTCTGTCAACATCCTCTTCTAGAAGGCCTATGGACAGATGTAACTAGGAAATGCCCAGCTAGAAGATGTGGCCATACCCCTCTTCGGGTTTGCAGGACATGTGGTCTACCCCACAGGACAGATTTCATTGCCCCTAACTCTGGGTACAAAGCCCAACCAAAAAACCAGTATAGTTCCTTTTCTTATTATGGATGCTCTGTCCACCTATAATGTAATTTTGGGTCGCCTCTTCCTCTCCATTTTTCAGGCGGTGACTTCTCCGTATCACCAAAAGGTGAAATTTCTAGTCGGGCAGCTGATTGGGGAAGTCAGAGGCGAACAGAAAGTTGCACGAAGCTGCTATGTGCAGATGGTTCGAGATGATCAAAAGAAGGCCCGAACCGATGACCTCAAAGGGAAGGCCATCGTAATTTCTGATGTCTGCATCCTGGAAGAATCTCCTCCCAAGGCGAACAAAATAGAGGAAGGAGAGCTGGTGGAGATAGCTCCCGGAAAGGCCACGTGGGTGGCACAACAGCTGGAGGCCAAGGAGGAGTTGGTGGTCTAACTGAAGAAGAACGAAGACATCTTCGCGGGAGATGTGCATGACCTCATGGGAATTGACCCTCGCGTTGCTGAACATCACCTCAACATCACCCGAGGATTCTGACCCGTCCAACAGAAACGACGACATTTTGGACCTGAGAAGAACAGGGTGATAGTTGAAGAAGTAGAAAAATTGTTAAAAGCGGGTCATGTGAAAGAAATTCAATTCCCCGAGTGAGTCTCCAATGTAGTCCTGGTCCCCAAGCCTTTTGGGCAGTGGAGGATGTGTATTGACTTCTGCGATTTAAATAAAGCGTGCTCTAAAGACTGCTACCCCTTGCCTCGTATTGATCATTTGGTGGATTCTACAGTAGGATATGAGGTGGTGTCTTTAATGGATGCTTACCAGGGATATCATCAAATACCACTGGCCAAAGAAGATCAGAAGCGGGTTAGTTTTATAACGGCAGGAGTGTTATATGCTTATGTGGTAATGCCCTTTGGCCTAAAAAATGTGGGGGCTACATACCAACGGCTCATGGATAAGATCTTTGTAGAGCAAAAAGGGAAAAATATGAAGGTTTATGTGGATGATATCCTAGTCAAATCAAAAATAACTCGGGATTTGATTAAGGACCTAAACGAAACTTTCGCTACCCTAAGGCGGTACAACATGAAATTGAACCCTAAAAAATGCCTGTCCGGGGTGAAGAGAGAAAATTTTTTAGGATATATTATAACTGAGAAGGGACTACAGGCTATCCCAGAGAAGGTGCAAGCATTATGCAATATGAAGTCACCTACTAACTTGCGGGAGACTCAAAAACTGGTGGGGAGAATTGTTTCCTTATCTCGATTTATAGACAGATCAGCGGACAAAGGGTTACCTTTCTTCAAGGTTTTGCATAAAGCTACCAAATTTTAATGGGATGATCAGTGCGAGCAGGCTTTCCAAGAGTTGAAGAAGTATCTAGCTGGATTTCCACTGTTAGACAAGCCAGCTGCGGGAGAGCCATTGTGGATGTATTTAGTCATCTCAGAGGAAGCTATCAGTTCAGTTTTGTTGAAGCAAGAAGGTTCTCATCAACAACCTATTTATTATACCAGCAATATTCTGAAGGGGGCTGAATCCCGTTACACGAAACTGGAGAAGTTGGTATATATTCTAGTCTTGAAAGCCCGTAAGTTGAGGCCATACTTTCTAGCTCACCCTATCGCTGTTTTGACTCATAGTGAACTGGGTAAGGTAGTCACTAAGCCTAATTTTTTTGGGAGATTAGCTAAATGGGTAGTGGAACTAAGCGAATATGACATTCACTACCAACCCCGAATCGTTATCAAGGCTCAGGCTCTTGTTGATTTTCTGGCCGAAGTACCTATTGGTTCAGGAAATGGCTCGTCGACAAAAGAAGAAGGGTTAGATGCATGGAATGTATTTGTGGACGACTCTTCTAGGTTTGCAGGTAGCGGGGTGGGAGTCCTATTAATATCCCCTGAGAAAGAAGAAACTCGCATAGCTGTACGCCTGGGATACCGGGCGTCTAACAATGAAGCTGAATATGAAGCTATTTTGGCAGGGTTACAAGCCGCCAAAGCCATAGGAGCAGCCTTTGTTATAATCCACTCAGATTCCCAGTTGGCGGTATCATAACTTCAGGGATCTTTTATGGTTTGGGAAGAAAGATTACAAAAATACTTGAAGGCTTTCGAGAAAGAAAAAGCTCACTTTCATCAAGTCCTCTTGAAGCAGATTTTGAGGGAGGACAATGGGAAGGCAGATGAATTAGCTCGGTTGGCTAGCGCGATGGAAGGAGTGAAGCCACTTGAAATGGTCTGCGTGGAAATCCCTACTTCTCTGATGATATGCAATGTGGAGGAGGCCATGCTAGAGCCAAATCTGAACCTTGATTGGAGAACTGACATTATAGCTTATCTACAACAAGGAAAAGTCCCGGAAGAAAAAGGGACGACCTCTGTTTTAATGAACATAGCCAAATGATTCACTATCCTAAACGGAGACTTATATAAGATATCTTTTGGATGACCCCTACTGAAGTGATTGGGAAAGGAAGATGCCGAATGGGTACTTCGAGAAATCCATGAAGATTGTTGCAGCAATCATCTGGGAGGGAGAGCTTTGGCGAGAAAGGCCTTGTAAGCGGGATACTTTGGGCCCACCATCCAACAAGATGCAGCTCATATAGTGCAAACCTACTCAGCCTGTCAAAAGCATAGTAACCGGTCCGAACGACCTGCTGAATTAATGAAAGTTGTTGTTGCTTCATGCCCTTTTGATCAATGGGGAATGGATATAGTGGGTCCTATGCCTGTGGCGCCGTTGCAGAAAAAGTTCTTATTGGTGGCTGTGGATTATTTCTCCAAGTGGGTGGAAGCAGAACCCCTTGCCAAAATTACTGAGAAGGTTGTGATACAATTCCTGTGAAAGAATATTATCTGCCAGTATGGTATTTCCCGGAGGCTAGTTAGTGATAATGGGCGGCAGTTCCAGGGCAAAAGATCAAGGAATGGTGTCAAAGTCTTAATATCTAGCAGGCATTTACTTCGGTAGCCCATCCTCAAGCTAATGGGCAGGTCGAGGTCACTAATAGAATTCTCATTCAAGGACTGAAGACTAAATTGGGGGCTCAGAGAGGAAACTGGGTGGAAGAGTTGCCCGAGATCTTGTGGGCCTACCAAACCACACCAAAAACTGCAACGGGAGAAACTCCTTTCAACCTGGTATACGGGACTGAGACCATTATTCCGATGGAAGCCCTTTTAAGTAGCGTTAGAGTGGAAGTTTATGAGTCAGAGCAGAACCAAATTATTCGGAGCACTGAGTTGGACTTGGTGGAAGAAAAGAGGGAAGTGGCATGGAGGCGAGCGGAGTTTTACAAGCGGAGAGTGCAACAAGCCTTTAACAAAAAGGTGATGCTCTAAAGATTTCAAGAGGGGGATTTGGTTCTGCGTAAAGTTAATCCCACTGGAGATCCTGGAAAGTTAGCTCCGAACTGGGAGGGGCCCTATGAAGTGACACACCGCGTAGCAGGATCAACGTATTATCTGAAGGATGACTAGGGCAAGGAATTTCTTCGACCCTGGAACGCTATCCACTTGAAACATTTTTATACTGTATAAGGGGTGATGTATGAAGAAAAGGAATTGAGGGGTTCCCGGAGAAATGTATTTGACAATTTGTTATATTGATTAGATGTGCGGTGACCTCAAGTCTGATTGATGAATCATTTACATTAATACTATATTCCCTGTGGCAAGCTATGAAAAGAAAGGAAGATAAAAAGGGAGCCATGTCCCGAAGCAATGCATCAAGTTACAATTTAAAACGATCGGGAGGATAGCGTCAGAAGTCGACTTCCCAGTGCAAGGAGAGAGCAGGATGATTCGCAGGGGGAAGTTCTTGGTCAGCATATTGTCGAACTGCCTCATTAAACCCATCTTGATAGGTGGCACGCATCAGGATTATTTCGATGGAGCCTGTGACAATTCTCTTGATGCTCCTGGAGGGATCGACGCATTTCACTATAATGTCGGGATATTTCCATAATAGCATCAGCCATGACCGAGATGTCATCCGCTCGGGAAGTTTGGTTCTGCTGAAGAAGTCTTGTCATGTCCATCATATTTTGGAGTATTGAAGCCGAAATCCCCTCTACCACTTCTGTGTAGGATCTGGTGCGAACGAGTTCACCACTCAATCTTTGGAGGGACGTTTCCTGCCTGCGGATACGGGCGTGAGCATGCACCCTAGAGGTTATTAAGGAGGAATTTTCTTGTACCTCCTTGCATAGGCGGGTGCGAAGATTCTTTATTTTGTCCTCCGCTTTCTGGTATTGAATCCGCAGGTTTGCAATGATATCAGAGTCTTTTTGCTTCTCCCGAAGGAGTTCTGCTACCTGCTCTCGAAGATTTGTTAATTCTTGAGAAGGGGAAGTCTCTCTGTCAGACTATTCCGACTAAATCTCCCGCCGAATAGGTAGCGATTATGTATGAGCCCGTTGTTGTTCTTATAGTGCCGCTATAGTTTCGGCATCCTTTTGGTGTTGGCAATGAGCTTCTGCCAGTTGTTCCTGGCATTGTTTCAGCTGCTGAGACTGGGATTGCTCTCGATTCTGAGCAGCTGTCTAATCCGCTCGCTGCTGTAGCTCCCATTTTAGAGATTGAGCTTGATATTGCTGGAGGGAGCGGTCCAGCTCTTGATAATTGGTGAAGGTCTGAGGATCATTTATTAAAAAGAAGTTATCAAGTAAAGGAAATCAGATAAGTCGGTTTGAAGAATATACCAATTCCAGAGTGTGGCACAGGCCTTCCATCTAGGGGATGAGTTCTTCCAAGTTTAATATTCGAAGCCTCCTGGGAGAGGAAGAAGAAGGGACGAATGACACCAGGGGCGAAGGCTCACTCATGATGAGGGAAGGAAAGATGAGAAAAGGAGGTTGCGTTAGAGATTCAGAAGGGAAAGAAGAAGGAGGTCCTGTAAGGAAGGTCAAAGAGATAGGGGCCGAGAGAGGAGAAGCAGAAGTGGGGGGTGGAAGATTTAGTGTGGTTGGTTGTGAAATGGGTACAGAAGAATCTGTAGAAGGGGATTGGTCCGGTGAGGAGTTTGGGGAGGAAGATATAGAGAGCACTGGGATAGAAAACTCTTCGCTGGGAAAGTGAAAAGTAGAAGGACCCTGGTCTGTATCCAAAGGAGGCGAAAGGCCTCCTAAGTTATGGACAACGGGGGAAACTGGCAATGGGGGAATATCAACTATCATGGGTTCAGGTACGGGAGAATGTTTCGGTGAAAGAGAAGGAGCAGACATAGAAATGTCTGTCGGCGACAGGCGTTGACTCACAACATCTCTGTGTCCGTCCTCAGGTTGAGATGGGGAAGAGGGTGATTTTCAGATACCCAAGGTGAAGGGAGAAAGGATGGGAGAGCTAGGGTTTACAAGTACCATGGGAGATGAGAATGAATTGATCGCCCTAGTCTCATCTGGAGTGGTAGAGATAGGGATTTCAGAAGAAGCCGGGGGAGAAGAGAGGGATGAAATAGGTGCGACAGTAATGGACGAAAGTAGATGCGAAGATGATGTTGGCGGTTGGCCCTCATCTTGTTTGGATGCTAGGTAACGGCTTGCTATTTCCCGTTGGAAGAAGGAATACATCTTGCCTGCTGGAGGAAGAAGAGAGGCACGGAAGTTAGTGGCTAGAACACCGGAGGATGGCGGTGGAAAGAAAAAAGGATGATGAAGAAGAAGAAGACGAAAAGGTAGAGGGAAAAGACGGTAGCAGAAGAGAGGAAAGAAGAGGCGTTTCATATAAAAGGAGGGTGAAATGGGCTAGCAGCGTCGATTGGGCTACTAATCTGAAAAAAAGGTTCTAAGAAAAAGAGAAATAAGGATTTATTCCTTTGATGGCCCGTTATCTGCTAGAACCTTTGTTTTCATATGATAGGATGGATGAGGATATTCAACTTGAAGACGAATGAAGAAACAATGGCAGTATGAGGGCATAACCGAAGGATCGGTTAGCGCGCTCTTTATGCGGAAGGGCGTTGGTTCCTATTATTTTATCCCCGTGTGGTGGCGGAACGGAAGAACTGAGTATCCCTCAGTTATCTATTATTTTATCCCCATGTGGTGGCGGAACGGAAGAACTGAGTATCCCTCAGTTATCTATTATTTTATCTCCGTGTGATGGCGGAATGGAAGAACTGAGTATCCCTCAGTTATCTATTTTTTTATCCCCGTGTGATGGCGGAACGGAAGAACTAAGTATCCCTTAGTTATCTATTATTTTATCCCCGTGTGGTGGCGGAATGGAAGAGTTGAGTTCATTCCTCAACTGTATATTATTTTATCCCCGTGTGGTGGCGAAACGGAAGAGTTGAGTTCACTTCTCAATTGTATATTATTTTATCTCCGTATGATGGTGGAACGGAAGAGTTGAGTTCATTCCTCAACTATATATTATTTTATCCCCGTGTGGTGGTGGAACGGAAGAGTTGAGTTCATTCCTCAACTATATATTATTTTATCCCCGTGTGATGGCGGAATGAAAGAGTTGAGTTCATTCTTCAACTGTATATTATTTTATCCCCGTGTGGTGGCGAAACGGAAGAGTTGAGTTTATTCCTCAACTATATATTATTTTATCCCCGTGTGGTGGCGGAATGGAAGAGTTGAGTTCATTCCTCAACTGTATATTATTTTATCCCCGTGTGGTGGCAAAACGGAAGAGTTGAGTTCACTTCTTAACTGCATATTATTTTATCCCCGTGTGGTGGCGGAATGGAAGAGTTGAGTTGATTCCTCAACTGTATATTATTTTATCCCCGTGTGGTGGCGGAACGGAAGAGTTGAGTTCACTTTTCAACTGTATATTATTTTATCCCCGTATGGTGATCGAACGGAAGAGGTGAGGGCACTTCTTAACTATATATTATTTTATCCCCGTGTGATGGCGGAACGGAAGAGTTGACTTCATTTCTCAACTGTATATTATTTTATCTGCGTATGGTGGTGGAACGGAAGAGTTGAGTGCCTTCCTCAACTATATATCATTGTTATCCCCGTGCGGTGGCAGAACGGAAGAGCTGAGTATTCCCTCAGTTGTATGTTATTTTATTCTCGTACGGGGGAGGTGTATACGTGATCCCTGCGTGATGAAGGGATGAAGAGGTTGTACATCTATTTGATTTTCATAGAGAAGTGTAAAATTTGGCACAGTCGGAAGAAGGAAGGAAGAAAAGGATAAATGGGGAAGGACATAAGAGAGGACTTATATGGTAGAAAGTTCATTACTTCGGAAAGGCTATATATTACAACTTCCTTCAAAAGAAGAAAATAACAAAAGAAGCCCTTATTCGTAGGGTATTACAGTTCTTTGTTGGGAGGTACGGAAGGAGCCTCTTTGCGGGGCTGGGGTTGGCGCCATAGCTGCCGAAGGTAAGACTGTTGTATGAAGATATGCTTGGACAAATCCTTCTGGGACACGGCTAGTTGTTGGCGCAAGGAGTAGTTGCTGGTGGAAGCCTCCCTCAAGCTCCACTGCAAATACCCCACTTGCTCTTCCAGATTAGCGATGTAGCATTGCTCTTCAGTTTTTTCTTCAGAAGGGAAAGAGCTGCTACCCTTGTCAGAAGTTTGTTCCATGGCAAAGAAAAGATGAATGTTAACCAAATGATGGCTGGGGGTCCTTATAACGACGAAGGAAGAAGGTGTATTGACTCATGGAGAAGTTATAGGACAATTTCCTATGCTGACGCCATTATAAGGAAATGCTCCGGAAAGGACTAACATCATAATGGTGTCAGCATAGGAAATTGTCGAGATATCATTTCCGGAGAAATTAATTATTTTGAGAAGATCAAAAGGTTAAAGTAAGTTAATGGTCGGCTGAGCCCAAAAATTGGTTTGGGCTAGAAAAAAAAATCTCTCTGAGGATATCCCGAGCAGGGTCCAAGGCGAGGAGTGCCATATTTTCATTTATACAAGGTAGAAAAGGGGTCACAGTTGTAAAGAGAAAGAAATGCAAAACAAACCCAAGGTTCTCGACCCACATCAAGATATGCGTAAAGTACAACAAAAAGTCGTGTCAATACCAACGTTCTTCAATAACAAAAGAGTCATTACAAGGATCAAAATGGGACAGATTACAATTCGAAAAGTTCGGGGGGGGGCATTTTGTTAAAGCGTAATTGGGGTTTAAATAGCTGGTGTCCGTGCTGGGAGGAGGATACCCTCGTTCAGCGTTTAAAGTCGAGGACCCGTCGAAACCAAGTATGAATAAATCCACCCCCTTCTTGACATAATGCCCTTTCAGGTCGGCCTCCTGCTTCTTCAGCTGGGATTGGCAGGTAGCAAGTTGGGCCTGACACGCAACTAGCTGGGTCTGGCTTTCAGATAATTGGGCTGCCAGGCCATCTCTTTCCATTGTCGCCATCATGGCCCGTTGACCCAGAGCCGAAAAGGTCTCAGTATATTCTTGGTGGAGTTCTTTTTGTTGCCGAGCCACAACCAACAGGGCTTCGGGAAAGGTAGCCAACAAGGAAGAGTGTTCTTGGCATCTCTCCAAGCAAGACTTTTGGGTGGCCTCCCACGCTTGGCGTTCTTGCTGCAATTGCTGAATAGTAGTTGAGGAGTCAGCAACTTGAATAATGGCATCCCCAAGCTGTCTTTTATACCCTGTTAGTTCGTGGGAGAGAAGGTCCACCTGTTGAAGTTGGCTGGACTGTAGGAAGATTTGTTGCTCGAGGTCTTTATTCTTTCAGTGCAATTCCTCCTTCTCGCTCTGAACCAAGGCTAATTGGGTCATGGAGTCTTCACATTGGTTGATTAGGTCAGATTCTTTTTGCTCCTTCTCGCTCAACCACTGGGTGAGCTATTTTTGGTGCGCCAGGGAGGCAAAATGGCGTGTCTCCACATTGGACTAGAACTGGGCTATATGGGACATCATTTTATTATGCGTGGTCGATACCTGAAAGAAAAAAGGAGGTAAGTGTTAAGTGTTGGCACACAGATATATATATATATATATATATATATATATATATATATATATATATATATATATATATATATATATATATATATATATATATATATATATATATATATATATATATATATATATATATATATATATATATATATATATGCTGGAGGACAAGAGGAAAAATAGTTACCTCAGCCAGCAGTTTGCTCATCTGATCGCAGGGGCCTTGTATACCGGATTGGTTGAAGAATTTCACCTCTGAGAGATGACGGATTTTCAGAAGGGACCCCAGCGTAACCAAAGAAGGGTTCGGGAAAGGAAGATTCCCCCCCTCCGAAGGGGGAGGGGGACCTACACACTGAAGGGGGGTGGGAGAAGGATGTGTTTCTAAGGGAACGATGACTGGGATAGATTCGGTTTGGGAAGGTGTGGGAGAGTCTGTAGGGATTTCTATATGCCAAATAGCATATGCGCAACGGAAAAATTAGGATCCCTTCCTAGTGATCCTTGCGAAAGAAAACTCGTACAAAATAAATTTCTCTAAAACCAAACCTATCTTATAGGAGAGGATTACCTTTGTTGCGTGCCCTTGTTAATCCCGCTTTTCCTTTTGGTTTGTTGGATCTTTAGCACGTTCAAATGTCCGTGCCTCTATATGTATCCACACGAGCAAGCTCTTGTCTCACAAAAGAAACTAGAAGAGCTCTCCTTTACTTCTTGCTAGAGAAGTCCCTAAAGGAGAGGAATCTAGGGAAAAAGAGAAAGGAAGAAGAAGACTACTCTTCTTGCTAGCCTACACTCACAAAGCCACACAACCAAAGCTTCCACCAAGCTCTCAAGCTCTCTCACAACCACAATGCTTACTATGGCCGGCCACTTCATGGAGTCTTTTATAGGGTTGGAAAAACCCTTTCACCTCCACACATTCAATGCAATCCATTGCATTGAGACACAATCCAAAAAGGAGTTGGCTTCCTTGTTTGGCCGGCCACTTAAGGAGACAAAAACCACTTTGTCTCCTTCCACCTCATCTAGCTTAGGTGGATGCTTAGGTGGCATGCTTATGTGGCATTCTTATGTGGCATTCATGCATGTTGAATTAATCTTATTAATTCAATTAAGCTTATGTTATCATATTGAATTAATCTCATTAAATCAATAAGGTAACATATTGAATTAATCTCATTAAATCAATTAGCTAAAATTCTCATTAAGCTTAAAGTCCAAAAACCATTTTGTACTTAAGCTTATTCCCAAATTATTCTAGTCAAACTAGAATACTCTAATTCCTCTAATTATCATGCTCTTTGTGTGTGACCCTATAGGCTCTCATAACGTTGGCAGTGGATCTAAACTCTTTTAGATACACAAGCAATGAGAGGCATCTAGCAATACATCATTGCTACCCAAGTTATGAGATAAGTCAAGATCCGACTAACCTTTAAAGTGACTACTTTGATGTATGGCCGTGTCCTTCTATCCTTGATATCAGTTGATCAATGAGGCATAGACCGTGTCATCCTCGATCAATCTATGTGTTTCTTGATCCCTGAGTAAACTAACTCAAACAAATGAGCTCAATATCTCATATTGACTCATTCGAGCATGGCCATGCGTTTTAGTAGTTCTACTCTATCAAGGGGCCCACCGATATCACTCCCGTCATATGAGAGGGATAGATCCCATCTACATCACTCACATCCCTCCGCATAATTTGTTATATACCCGATGTCGCCTTTATGGTCCACCTATTACGGGTGAAGTTTGTGATACCAAAGTACATAACTCCTTATGTAGGGAGCAGTAGTGACTTAGTCGAGGACTATTCATACCAATAGTCACATGAGAAAGTTTATGACACTCATATAACGATCCATGAAACTTTCTCATGGCGAATTGATTCGGTATATATTCTCTAATATATACCCATGTGTCAACTTGATATCATATATCCATGACTTGTGAGATCAAGTCATCAATTGACCTACATGCTAGTCTTTATGTATTAATATTGCCCTTGCATATTAATACTTGACTAGAACATTTAGAAAGTGTTCTCTCTGACCTCTCATAATCAGTTACGCGATTGATGTCTTGTAGATCATTCTTATATTTAATTTAAAGGTGCACAAGCAAGACTTAAATATAATAACCAATCCTTTGCCTTTATTGAATATGATACAAAATGTTCCCTTTTCAACCATCACATGATTGGCTCTAGGGCTATAACTAACAATCTCCCATTAGCACTAGTACCAATCACTATGATATCTAATACCTAGTGACCTAGTGTGACCATCATGCTTCCTCTGTGCCAAAGCCTTGGTCAATGGCTTTGCGATGTTAGCTTACCTCGGTACTCTATCCTCACATCTCCTCTATCGATGATCTCTCGAATGAGATGGAGCGCCCGCGATATGTGTTTGGTCCGCTGATGTGATCGAGGTTCCTTAGCCTGTGCAATAGCCCCATTGTTGTCACAATAGAGGTCTATTGGATCTGTAATGCTAGGAACTACCCCAAGTTCACTGATGAACTTGCGGAGCCAAACAACCTCCTTTTCTACATCGATCGACAATATACAAACCACATTGTAGAATCGGCAAGCTGTGTCTGCTTTGAACTCTTCCGACTCAGCTCCACCATTCGGGCAAAACACGTACCCGATTACGATCTATAGTCATCCTTATGCATTTGGAAGCTTGCATCAACTGTAACCCTTCTAGACTAGCTCCTCATTGCCTCCAAATATCGGAAATATTCTTTCGTTCTTCGTAAGTATTTAAGAATATTTTTGGCGCTATCCGATGACTTTCACTGGATCCATTGTATCTACTCGTCATGCTCAAAGCATCACGAGACATCGAGACAGTACAAAGCATGGCGTACGCAGATAGACCCTATGGCGGTGCATAAGGGATCTTATCCATGCGATCTCTCTCCTCCTTAGAAGAGGACATTGAGTCTTTGAAAGACTCACACCATGTGATAAAGGCAGAAATCCTTTCTTGGAATTTTGCATAGCAAAACGATCTAGCACTTTATCTATGTATGTACTCTGACTTAGGCCAAGTAATCTTTTAGATCTATCTCTATAGATCTTGATGCCTAGAATATAGGCAGCTTCACCTAAGTCTTTCATCGAGAAACAATTCCCTAACCACATCTTCACAGTTGGGTGAGAATATCATTTCCGATGAAGTATGTCATCTACATACAAGACAAGAAATACAACTGTTCTACTATTTCTCTTGTAGACACAAGGTTCATCTTCATTCTTGATGAAACCAAACTCCTTGATTGCATCATCGAATCAAGATTCCACTTCGAGAGGCTTGCTTTAGTCCATAAATGGACCTTTGCACTTTGCATACCTTTCCAGTGATGCTTGATCTTCAAAACCCTCGTGATGTGTCATGTACACATCCTCGAGTAGCTTTCCATTCAAAAAGCGGTTTTGACATCCATCCGCCAGATCTCATAATCGTGGTAGGTCGCAATAGCAAGTATGATCCGAATGGATTTAAGCATCGCAATCGTGAAAAGGTTTCATCATAGTCAATACCATGAATTTGTTTGAATCCTTAGCCACCAATCTACCTTTATAGGTATGCTTATTACCATCCATGTCTTTTACTTTAAAGACCCACTTACACCCAATGGGTTTTACCCCTTCGTGTGGATCAACCAAAGTCCATACTTGGTTAGTGTACATGGATTCCATTTCGATCTCATGGCCTCTAGCCATTTCTAACTGGCTCATCATAGCTTCTTGATAGGATGTAGGCTCGCCAAGATCGATAAGCAATACTCACCGCTGTCTACCAAGAGAAAAGAATATCTCTCAGTTGACGACGTGATCCTATCGATCTACGAAGAGGTTGGTCTACTTGAATGTGTTTGCTCCACAACTCTTTGGGCAACAATTTCTCATCCACAACACTTTGTGGTTCCTGCTCATTTTCCATCGGCCTTAGTGTTATCATCATCTTGAACTTCTTCAAGATGAATTTTACTCCCACTAGTTTTTCTAGAAATAAATTCTCTTCTAGAAAGACAACTTTCTGGCAACAAACACCTTGCCAAGTGTGGGATTGTAAAAAGTAATATCCTTAGTTTCCTTGGGATATCCTACAAAATAACACTTATCGATTTGGGTCCTAGTTTATCACGAGACTTGGCGTCTAACGTAAGCTTCACAACCCCAAATCTTTATAAAAGACATTTTGGGACTCTTCGTCCATATATCGTATATATGGTGTCTTTTCTACGGCTTTTGATGGGGGCGATTAAGTGTGAAAGCGGTGTCTCTAGAGCTAAACCCCAAAAGGAAGTAGGTAGATCGATCTGGCTCATCATTGATCGTACCATATCTAATGAGTCACGATTTCTCCTCTTAGATACACCATTCCATTGTGGTGTTCGGTGGAGTGAGTTGGGATATTATCCACACTCGGCGGTGATCACGAAACTCTTGACTAAGGTATTCACCACCTCGATCTGATCGTAGTAGCGTAATACGCTTACCAAGTTGGTTTTGTACTTCATTCTTGAATTCTTTGAACTTTTCAAAGGATTCTGACTTATGTCTCATCAAATATAAGTAGCCAAATCTACTCGTATCATCAGTGAAAGTAATAAAGTACTTATAGCCTCCTCTGGCTTCGACATTGAAAGGGCCACATACATCAGTATGTATGAGTCCTAACAAGTCCGTCGCTCTCTCGCCATGTCCACTAAATGGAGTTTTAGTCATCTTTCCTAAATGACAAGATTCGCATACCTCATATGATTCAAAATCAAATGAGTCCAATAATCCATCTTTATGGAGTTGGGATATGCGTTTTTCATTTATGTGACCTAGGCGACAGTGCCAGAGATATGTTTGGTTCAAATCATTCGATTTGAACCGTTTGGTATTTACGTTATATATTGGGTTTTCTAAATCTAGAACATAGAGACCATTCATAAGTGGTGCATTACAATAGAACATTTCATTCAAATAAATGGAACAACATTTGTCCTTTATTATAAAAGAAAAGTATTTATTGACTAAACAAGATATAGATATTATGTTCTTTGTTAATGCAGTACATATAAGCACTCCTCTAGTTCTAAGATAAGCCCGGTGGGCAAAGACAAAGCATATGTTCCTCTGACTCTGACAGAACTTTTGCGCCATTGCCTACTCGTAGGTCCACTTTGCCTTTTTTCATTAGTCTACTATTTCTCAGTCCCTGCACATTAGTACAAATGTGAGATGCACATCCGGTATCTAATACCCATGTAGAAGAAATAGATAGATTAACTTCTATAACGTGTATACCTGAGGCAGAAGTCCCACTTCTTTTCTTCTTTACTTCCTCAAGGTAGACTTTGCAGTTCCGCTTCCAGTGTCCAGTCTCACCGCAAAGGAAACAGTCCCCTTCCTTAGGTACTTTACCTTTACCCTTTGAAGTGGATGAATTGGCCTTGCCTTTGGCTTGGGTCTTACACTTGCCTTTGCGCTTACCTTTGCCCTTCTTGTCCCTTAGTACGTTACTAACTTTACTTTTGAGATTTGGTGCAGCAGTTCTTAACATGCTTTGTATCTCATGCAAAGGTTTATAAATTTCATTCATGTTATAATTCATACGAATTGATTATATGTTTTAAACGATTGCGAGGATAACATCGGTTGCCAATTCTTGGCTCAGATGGAAAACCTAGTCTTTGAGGTTCTCAAGCGTACCCAATCATTTTAAATCGTGAGTTCCTACAGTGTTCCTTCTTGCATCTTGCATGCAAAAAGAGCCTTAGACACTTCAAACGCTCGTGCCTAGCTTGTCCTTGATATAGTTGTTTCAAATGCTCAACCATATCATAGGCATCCATGTTCTCATGTTGCTTACAGGCTCGAGTTCATGGTGGCAAGCATAAGGCATGACACATCTAATCGTCATCTTGATGCTTCTTATAAGCATCTTTTTCAAGAGTGGCGCGAGTAGGCGGGTATTTCAGGGGTAGACTGCTCTAGGACATATAGTTTGCGTTCTTGCTTGAGGATAATCCTCAAGTTCCTATACCAGTCAAGAAAGTTTGCTCCATTGAGCTTGTCCTTCTCAAGGACAGATCGCAAGTTGAGGGGGTGTGTCGTGTTAGATGACATGGTGATCTACAACATTTAAAATGCAAAATTTAGTATCATACCTAAGTTATTTAATTAGGCCTTTAATTAAATGAGGCTCCCACTAAATTCTCATAGCTTTGATATGAGCTAATCATTGATGTAGGCAAACACATTTTGCTTACATTATTAGCTTCTATTTAGCTATAAATTTATATGGGATAAAGATCCACATCATAATTCGTCTTGAGTTAGCTTTGGCTAATCTCCCAAGACGTAGTATAATTAGGTAGGCAATCTTTTGCCAATTACATCTGATGTAACTCTTTAATAGCTTTGGTTAAGTTTAGATTAGTTTAGTGTTTATTCCTAAACCCGACTTCGGTGTGGCGAGGCACAGAGGCCTTCTTTGATATCGGAGCAACGACCACTTCTAAGACAAAGCTGATGTTCGGAAATCACACAAAACTAATTTTAAAACTTATGTTCAAAGCTAATATATGCCTCTACTTTCTTAACCAATTAAGAAAAACTTAATTAAGTCTTAATCAAGTTTGATAGCGGGACATCACGATTGTCCACTCGCACTCTTCCAAGATAAAATGCATTGCTTTGCTTTGGCAAACCCAATAACAAATGATCGAGGAAGTAGTGAGTACCAAACTTTGGTAGGCATATCGTTTTTGACTTATTAAGATATAAACTTAAACATGCATCATATACATATTAGCATACATCACATATAAGCTAAATTAACATGCATCACATACAAGCTAAATTAACATGCATCACATACATATTAAACTAAGTGTGTCATGGTTATGGCCCTTATTCTGCAATCTTCTCAAGCCAATGAAAAGATTGATTGGTCAACCTAGGGATAGCATCTTCTCCCAAGTGCTTCCTTTTGGTTGTCTTGTGTGTTGACTTCCTCCTTGTAACCTCATCTTCCAATGGACCCTCCATCTTTGTTGTATATTACAAAAGGAGAAATACTCGAGTTACATTCGAGTCTAAAGCTAATTTTACAACAAGAATTTTAGGAGAAAGGCACGACACGTAGGCCGTATTAAGAATTACAACACACAATCACAAACTTTTTGGGACTAGGCCATAACCATGCACCATGTCAATTTTAACTTTTAAAAGACATCGGATATTTTATTATATTTGAAAATTTGCTAATGCAATTATCAACTCATAATAAAATTCATCCTACTTCTATATCATATATAAAATAGAGAAAAAATATTTTTATACGATCTTTCGCAAGTGGCTCTGATACCACTGTAGGGATTTCTATATGCCAAATAGCATATGCGCAACGGAAAAATTAGGATCCCTTCCTAGTGATCCTTGCGAAAGAAAACTCGTACAAAATAAATTTCTCTAAAACCAAACCTATCTTATAGGAGAGGATTACCTTTGTTGCGTGCCCTTGTTAATCCCGCTTTTCCTTTTGGTTTGTTGGATCTTTAGCACGTTCAAATGTCCGTGCCTCTATATGTATCCACACGAGCAAGCTCTTGTCTCACAAAAGAAACTAGAAGAGCTCTCCTTTACTTCTTGCTAGAGAAGTCCCTAAAGGAGAGGAATCTAGGGAAAAAGAGAAAGGAAGAAGAAGACTACTCTTCTTGCTAGCCTACACTCACAAAGCCACACAACCAAAGCTTCCACCAAGCTCTCAAGCTCTCTCACAACCACAATGCTTACTATGGCCGGCCACTTCATGGAGTCTTTTATAGGGTTGGAAAAACCCTTTCACCTCCACACATTCAATGCAATCCATTGCATTGAGACACAATCCAAAAAGGAGTTGGCTTCCTTGTTTGGCCGGCCACTTAAGGAGACAAAAACCACTTTGTCTCCTTCCACCTCATCTAGCTTAGGTGGATGCTTAGGTGGCATGCTTATGTGGCATTCTTATGTGGCATTCATGCATGTTGAATTAATCTTATTAATTCAATTAAGCTTATGTTATCATATTGAATTAATCTCATTAAATCAATAAGGTAACATATTGAATTAATCTCATTAAATCAATTAGATAAAATTCTCATTAAGCTTAAAGTCCAAAAACCATTTTGTACTTAAGCTTATTCCCAAATTATTCTAGTCAAACTAGAATACTCTAATTCCTCTAATTATCATGCTCTTTGTGTGTGACCCTATAGGCTCTCATAACGTTGGCAGTGGATCTAAACTCTTTTAGATACACAAGCAATGAGAGGCATCTAGCAATACATCATTGCTACCCAAGTTATGAGATAAGTCAAGATCCGACTAACCTTTCCGTGACTACTTTGATGTATGACCGTGTCCTTCTATCCTTGATATCAGATTGACCAATGAGGCATAGACCGTGTCATCCTCGATCAATCTATGTGTTTCTTGATCCCTGAGTAAACTAACTCAAACAAATGAGCTCATTATCTCATATTGACTCATTCGAGCATGGCCATGCGTTTTAGTAGTTCTACTCAATCAAGGGGCCCACCGATATCACTCTCGTCATATGAGAGGGATAGATCCCATCTACATCACTCACATCCCTCCGCATAATTTGTTATATACCCAGTAATCGCCTTTATGGTCCACCCTGTTACGGGTGACGTTTGACGATACCAAAGTACATAACTCCTTATGTAGGGAACCGTAGTGACTTCAGGTCTGAGGACTATTCATACCAATAGTCACATGAGAAAGTTTATGACACTCATATAACGATCCATGAAACTTTCTCATGGTGGGTCAGTTCAGTATATATTCTCTAATATATACCCATGTGTCAACTTGATATCATATATCCATGACTTGTGAGATCAAGTCATCAATTGACCTACATGCTAGTCTTTATGTATTAATATTGCCCTTGCATATTAATACTTGGCTATAACTAACAGAGTCAAGATGAAGGGAAGATGAAGCAGGGGAATAGGAAGGAGAGTTTTCCTCTTGGGGAGAGGAGGATGAGGCGGCCAGTGTAGTATCCCTCATTCTTGGCTCATAAATGACTAGGCGTTTAGTTCTCTCCAGATTAGAAGGGGATTAGGGAAGGCATGAGGAACTGGGAGCTCCTTCCTTAGTAGGACGCAATTTCTTGTGAGGTGAGGAAGGGACAGCCGCGGACTTACCTCGCTTCGTGGAGGTCTTCTTCTTCTTGGCTGCTTCGATTTCTTCGCCCTTTACTAGAGCGTCCTGCATTAGGTTATCTTCAAAATTCGTTGGTGAGAAAGATGGGTTGATCCAAATAAGAAGCTATATCAAAATATGAATGTCATCCTACCTATGGTGGCCGAGGTCGTTGGGGGGAAAGGGGACAGCCTAAAGTGACTGAGGAGAGGGGTTTTCATTAGATGGTTTGAGCAGTAGTGGGACTCTCCGAATACTTTGTAAACCTCCGAGAAAGGACATTGGGTCCTCATTTTGCGGAAGGGAGGCAACTCGGGAAGGTTTAGTTTCCAAGTATCTGAGTAGGATAGGGGTGTTGGAAGTTGAACAAAGAAATATAACTCTTCTCATCCTTTGTGGGAAGCAGGCATATTCATTAAGAACTGGCAGTCTGTGCGGCTAGAGAGGTAAAAAAGACCTGCCTTAGAGGATTTTAATTGGATGAAACAGTGGAATATTTGAGGGGACAAAGGGAGATTTAGGTGTTGAAATACTATAATAGCCCCCGATAAAATGCGAAAAGAATTGGGTGTAAATTGGTTTAGAGGCAGCCCGTAGAAATCTAAGATTTTTAAGTAGGGAGAGGGCGTCGGTAAAAACAAGCCATTAAGGAACTATTCGGAAAAGAAGCAGGTCAGACCGAGGGGAGGACGATGTGGTCGGTGAACCTTAATAGTGAAACAACATTTTATGGAAGGATCTATGAATTGATCCCTAAGGGCATCTCCAACCCATACACCAAAACACCAAATTTGGTATTAAAATCACACTAAATCCCTCCAATTCATACACCATTTCCTTACACCAAAAATGGTGCATGAATAGTGCCACACCATTTTTGGTGTGACACTATTCATATCACCATATTTGGTGTTGGAATTTTTTTATATTTTATTATATTATATAATTAATAAACTTAAATATAATATATATTATTAAATATGATAAATAAAAATTAATTTGTAATTATTTTTTTATCCTCATTATTTATAATAATATTAATTATTTATTATAAATTTAAATTAAATGTATTTAATAGTATATTTTAATTTTATTATATATATTTGTAAAATTTTAATTTATTTAAAAAATTATTTTTAATTTATTTAATATATTTTAATTATAATTATATTTATAAATTATACCATTAATTTCATAAAAAATAATAAAATATTAAACATTTTGACATTCATAAATATAAATTACATCATCTACAAATACAAACATGAGTAACACTAAATTTATATTAATTGTGTGTGATTTTATAATATTTTTAATATATATTATATATTTTATTCTAATTGTGTGTGATTTTATGATATTTTTAACATATATTTATACTTGAACAATTATGTAATAAAAAATAAAAATGAAAAATTATAATTTTTTTATATATATTAGTTGGAGGCAAAATTTTAAAAAATATATATATCTTAAATATTAATGAAGTATTAATTTTAAATATAATAATTATCATATAAAAATATTAATAACTTAAAATGTATATTGATAATTATATTACAAATAAGAAAAATAGAATATTCTAATGAATATTCCTTTTTAGTGTGATATGGTGTAAGTGGGTTGGAGTTGAAATAGTGTTTGGTGTTAAAATTGCACCATTTTGGTGTCAAAACTACACCAAATTTGGTGTTTATGGTTGGAGATGGTCTAAGGTTAAAGAAGTAATGGTCGCGGCTTAGTTGTGTGATGGTGTGCTCGTACCAAGGGGGTGAGGTCAAGGTATTAGGGGCCATAGGTATAAAACAGGGAAGAGCACTTACTTGAAGGTTGAAGGAGGAACGTTTGTGAAAGAAAGGGCTAGGTCGCTGAAACGCTGCCGGAGGAAACCGCTGGAAGGGAGAAGTGGGAAGGACTGGATTGCTAGGCACGCTAAGTCATGCATAAAAGGAAGGGGAGAAGATTTATATAGGGTTTCGTGTGACTATTCGACTATCCGAGAGAAAAGGAGGAGCGGGGCCCATGGGCCCATTAAGCCGCCTCGAATATATGGGGTAGGGTCGTAAGAGGAAAGTGAGTTTGAATTGGTGAGCAAAGGGTGAAGTAGAGGCTTTAGACGTTTAGAAAGTCAAGCTTATAGCTGTGCTTGACTATTTTTGGGGGTTGACTAATGATACTGCTGTTACCTCTTCTCTGTGAAATGGGAAAGAGGGCTCGCGTGTAAGACATTATCCGAACCAAATAATCGGTTCAACAAAGAGTGTAAGGTAGAATGGTTCAGGCGCGATCATCTGGGAAAATTGGAATGGGAGGACTAGTCGAGGTAATCGATACAGTGAAGCGATGGCGGAGGTCATTTCGTTATAAGATGAGCGAGAATCGGTTCGGCCTAGTAGGCCCAGAAGAAGATGGAACGGGTAAGAACCGGTTCGGCATAGCTAGCCCAGAAATAGTTTGATACGGGAAAAAAAGGAGTTGGTTCGGGCCGCAGGGAAAAGCCTAAGGGCTACGCCACACGTGAGCTATAGGTTAGTTTTACCGAAGGTAAATGGTTGAAAGGGACATGCTAGCATATTTCCCGAAATACAGATAAGAAGTTGTTACACCATAGAAGGGAACCCCCACATAATATTCCGAGGAGCCTTCGCTCCTCGTGTATATAACAGAATGATTCTCCAGATGGGCGTGGTGGCCACGTGTATGACGGGGCAAGCTTACGATGCAACAACTGATCAGAGGGGGAGAATAAAAGGGAGAAGCAGGACAGAAGGAAGGGGGATCCGCATTATTCCAACCAGCAAGAGACGAAGGCACGTTGGAGAGAGGAGAGCTGCCACTTCGCCAGAGAAGGAGAGAAGGATAGTAGTGATCTTGATCTTTCTTGTACTGTTTCTTGTATCTTGACTTGATTGTACGAGGTTTTCTCCTCCACTTCTGGAAGTTCCTTTCTGTGAAGGAGAACGTTCATAGTGAAAGTGCTTTAGCATAGCAGCCGATGAGAGAGCTCACCTCCGTGGAGTAGGAATCCTTATTCCGAACCACGTTATATCCTGTGTCTTGGTTTGTTGTCTGTGTTGGCTTACGTATCTTTGCTTCACATTTTCATTTTTACTATTGCGGCCAGAGAGAACCCCCTAAGCTTCCTTCGCGCTCCATCACGTTGAAAGGAAGTCAACAGATCTTCTTCCCCGTCACCGCATCATCTATTAACCACCGAAATAAAATTTTAATTATAAAAAAAATAATTATGCTAATAAAGTAAAAGTAAATTTTAATTAATGATATATGCTTCTTTATGATTGATGCGGCACAGATTTTCTACCTCTTTTAAATGAAAGTGTTAAGGAGAATTGGAATTCTCTCTGGTCGCAACAGTAAATAAATCAAGAACAAGAGATTTAATGTTGTTCAGAACTCGAATTCCTACTCCATGAATGAGCTTTAGATCGAGCTCAGGCGTTAGATACCTTCACTATAACCTCTCCTTCTCAGAAGTACCTCCGGAGATGAAGAAACCTCTTACAAATGAGAGCTTATACAAAGTAAAAGAAAAAGTAGACAGATGGTTCTCCCTCAATCTTGTGCCATCAAGAATGCTCCTTCTTCACCCACCGTGGTCAAGATGAAGCCGCAGCAGCAGTTGTAGTCCCCTAAAGAAGAAGACCAATCCAACAAGAATAGTAAACGTATGGCCGCCCCTTTTTCCTTTGCCTACCACTCCCTTTTATACCCTTCCCCACCCCTTAGGGCAAACTATTCTGTCTACCTTTGTCATGATCACCGTCCACGTGGCCAAGCCACACTCCCTAGATGAGAATGTGTTGGTGCAATCGACCCAGGTCACGATTGACCAGACTCGAGTTGGACTCGAGTAGTATTTTAATGTTTGACATTGATGTTTGGTAAAGGAGTTGACCATTGTTTGACAATGGGTTGACTAGATGGTTGACTTGGGTTGACCATAATGGAGAAGTCCAAGTCATGGGTACTTGACATGGAAAGTCCAAGCATGAGTCTTGGCAATTGGAAAGTCCAATATGGAGTTAGCAATGGAAAAGTCCAAGTCATGGGTACTTGGCATTTGGGAAGTCCAAGGATTGATATTGGCAGCGTAAAGTCTAAGGGTGGAATCTTGGCAGCCTAAGTCCAATGGTTTGGCAGCGTAAAGTCCAAGCGTGTGTCTTTGCAGTGTAAACCTAAATGTGCATTAGCGGTGTAGACCAGCTTAACATGACAATAGCCGATGGAAGCACTTGAAGGCTAGCGTATGGATGAACAAGTCATGGATGACTTGAAGGGATTTGATAGGCGTGAGGTTGATGGAAGTGACTAGAAGGTTTAGGTCTAGGGTAAGGGTGGTCTAGCAAGTATGAGGGCATGATACTTGGGGTTAAACCTCATGTTTGAGGTTTGTCAGTCGACTGAGATTATGAACCAGTTGACTGATCAAGTGTTTTGACACTTGGCAGCTAAGTCGACTTGTAGCAGTCGACTGGGATTATGACCAATCGACTGGTGTTCGACTGTGGCTAAATGGCCTTGGCAGTCGACTGCCATGTATGGGTAGTCGACTGGCCTTTAGTAGTTGACTGCCATTGAGGGCAGTTGACTAATAGTCACAGACATCGGGATAGAAAGCTCGGTAGCCAACAGGTCAGTCGGCTACGGGCTTGGCAGTCAACTGATGAGTAATGGCAGTCGACTAATAGGTAATTGCAGTCGACTGCTAGTGTATTCGTTGGCTTGAATGTCAATGTGGATTAAGTGATTATGAGACAACAGCTACAGGAGCAGTCGACTAGGGCCTTATGACAGTCGACTTCTAGGCAGAATCCACCTAGAGTTGCAGCTTTAAAGGGAGCTCGAAGGGGAGGTTTTTGGCAACGGTTTCTAGGGCGATTTAGGGAGATTTGGGGCGATTTGTTGGTGCAATTCAGGGTCTCCAAGTGCAGCTCAAGCAACCAAACAAGCAAGCATCAAAAAGATTTTTTGTAAAGTGTTCTTTACAACTTTTATTGTGTTTCATTTGTATTTGCTTGTTTTATCTTGTATTACTTGTGTAATCATTGTAAGAGGTTTCTCCACTTCCGAATTGTTCCAAGAAGGAGTTATTAGTGGTGGTGTTTGCATCGCTAGGGCTCATTCGAGCTCGACTCGTGGAGTTGGAATCCTAAGATTCCGAACCATATTATATTCGTGTGTATTGTGTGCTTGTTGTTGTGTATTTATTTTTATCATTATATATTCCGCTGCGTACACTAACAATTGTAGCAAGCACGATCGAATTTCATCAAACGACAAGAATGCGTCATTCACCCCCCCTCTCTAGCGCTCATCGAAGATCCTACAATTGGTATCAGAGCTAGGAGCTCTTCTACGGATTAACAACCGAGAGCAAACGTGCTAAAGGGCAAGATGGATCTTCAAGAGAAATTGGGAGACGACATCAACATTCTGCCTTCCTTCGACCACAAAGATTTTGCATATTGGAAAGGGAGAATGATGTATTTTCTTATGTGTGATTATGACAATTGGATTAGTGTTTTAGTAGGATTTGATGCTCCTAAGGATGAGAACGGGAAAATACTCAAGAAGAAGAAATGGAGCGAGGAGCAACTCTGATACTTCAATACAAACAATAAGGTAATGGGTATATTACTTAGTGTAATTCCTAATGATATTTTGGTCAAGATAGGAGATTGTAAAGATGCCAAGGACCTTTGGAGAAAGTTGACGAAATCTCATGAAGACCCATCTTCGGTTCAATTGGATAAGGAGATCGAAGAAGCAAGCACATCCTCACAAGAAAGTGAGGATTCAGAAGTTGAAGAGGAGTCAACATCCGGGTCAATAGAAGAGTGTGAAGAATTGGAGGTTGAGAGACCATCAACGTCCAAAGAAGAGGTAGAAGTAGAAGAAGTCTCCACCTCAAGGATTGAAGGGGAGGAGATTAGGTCATCCTCAATGCCAAAGCAAGAAGAACATGAACCATCTACCTCCGATCAAGAAGAAGAGAAAATTCAAAACTCCCCTACCATGGAAGGTAACTCAAACATTTCAATTACAAATAAAAATCATATCATATGCTTTGAGTATAGGGAAGTAAGACATTTTAAGATTAAATGTCCTTAAAGAGTCAAGAAAAGTCAAACGGCATCAAAATCTCAAGAAAAGTCAAAGGATATCGGAGCCCCAATAAGGAAAAGCAAGGAGCATGTAATTTGCTTCAAGTACAATCAAAGAGGGCATTATAGGAGTCAATGCCCTACGGGGAGGAAGAAAGTCCAAGAAGGAGTATCATATGTAGGGGCATTATAGGGGCATCTACTAGAAGCGTGATCCCTTCACGCTAGATGGGTTAGGTTGTGTCAACCTTGAATGGATGGGTAGTTAATCTAACCATAGCAAAGTTGGCACTCTAGGACTTTTTCAAGGTTATTGGGTACCTTGAAAATAAGTTTTGAATTTTATCCTAAAGGATTTTAGGATATGCCAATATATTTTGAAAAGTTTGAAAAATTGATCAAATTGGTACAAACTAGGTTTAGAGGTCATAGTGTGTCATTTTGGGTTTTGGTACACTTGGTAGATTTGGCTATTAAGCCAAAATGGATTTAATTCTAATAATGGCAATTTGGGCTTAACACTTAGGTATTTTATACCTTAGTATTTTATACTTGTCATGCCATGACATCATATTTATTTTTATCATATAAAATGTCATGATCTTGTTTAGGTTTATTTTTAGTGTCATGTTATGCTTAAGTTCACATTAAGCCATGACATCATAATTATTAGCATTTTCTTTAATTTTGCTATCATTATATGTCATGATCATATTTCATGCATTTAAGTAAATTGATTTAAGGACTATGACATGATTTGAAGTCCCATGTATAAGGGAATCAAATAGTGTTACCTAGAAAAATGCATGAGACCTTAGATTAGGATGAACAAAACTCATATCTCATATCAAATTGACATGTGTGTATTTTCAAACACCCTAGACACATGTGAGATGCTAGGAAATAAGTTAAGTTCAAGGTGCATAGTTCTTGCATCTAGATGAACTCAAACTCATCTAATACTATGGATAAATCATGAGGAAAGTTTATGTACAAGTTATGTGCATTAAACCCATAGACCATGGTTTAATATAATATTTTAAAATCATTTCAAAACCATTTTGAAAAACTTTGGTGTAGTCTATCTTTTAATAGCAATCACCATTGTAGAAGTTGATACAAAATATCTCAAAAACATTGAAGTTTATCAATGATTTTGAATTTTGTATCAATCTCATTATTTTATGGGTATTTTATTTTTTAAATATTTTTCACCCATAATGTTTGACATAAGTATTATACATATGAAATTTTGTGATTTTTCATATTATGTATAATTACTTATGATTTTTCGAAAATCATTTACTCAATTTACGCATTTAGAAATCGGTCGACCAGCGTCGAGGGTAGTCGGCTGATTAAACAAGGATGTTTAACCCATGTTTCAGCTGTGTTAGGCTACCCTAACTGCTCCTAACCCTAGGATATGCTTTGGAAAGCATTGGAAAGGGTGAAATCTATTGGATATAGATTAGGAGAGTTGTTTAGGGTGTGTATCAATTTTAAGGTGTATGAAAGTTCAAGGTTGAACTTTTGCCCTTAATTTTGATGGTTTAGTGTTCCTATTGACTTAGAAACTCTCCAAGGACATTGTTGGTGTAATGGTCAAGGGGGAGTAAGCCTTTAGGGGGAGGTATCCATCATGGGATAAGGGATGTGTTCTTCCTCATGAGGGGGAGAATTTTGGAGAAATGGGAATATGTGATATGCCCAATTGGGAAAATTGGGAGAGTTTGAAGGATTGTCTCTCTTTAGTGATATGAGACTTATCACTAGGAAGAGTGAAGGCATCCTAGATATTTTGAACCAAGGGGGAGATTGTAAGATCTCATTGGGATATAAGACATTAACCTCCTTTGGAGAACCTTTTTGATGTATGTCAAAAAGGGAGAGAATTGATGGGAACATTAATGGGAGAATTTGGAATTCCCAATTTGGATGATTGGAAGGATTGGTTGAGTTAGTGTTCTAACTCAAAGGTATTTGGTTTTGTCAAACATCAAAAAGGGAGAGATTGTTGGTGTAATCGGCCCAGGTCACGATTAACCAGACTCGAGTTGGACTCGAGTAGTATTTTAATATTTGACATTGATGTTTGATAAAGGAGTTGACCATTGTTTGACAATGGGTTGACTAGATGGTTGACTTGGGGTTGACCATAATGGAGAAGTCAAAGTGGAACACTTGGCAATGGTAAAGTCTAAGTGATGGGTACTTGGCATGGAAAGTCTGAGCATGGGTCTTGGCAATTGGAAAGTCCAACATGGAGTTGGCAATGGGAAAGTCCAAGTCATGGGTACTTGGCATTTGGGAAGTCCAAGGATTGATATTGGCAGCGTAAAGTCCAAGGGCAGAGTCTTGATAGCATAAGTCCAATGGTTTGGCGGCATAAAGTCTAAGCGTGTATCTTGACAGCGTAAGCCTAAATGTGTCTTGGCGATGTAGACCAGCTTAGCATGATAATAATCGATGGAAGCACCTGAAGGCTAGCATTTGGATGAAAAAGTTATGGATGACTTAGAGGGATCTGATAGGCGTGAGGTTGATAGAGGTGACTAGAAGGCTTAGGTCTATGCTAAGAGTAGTCTAGCAAGTATGAGGGTATCATACTTGGGGTTAAACCTCATGTTTAAAGTTTGTTAGTCAACTGCGATTATGAACCAGTCGACTGGTCAGCCGAGTCAACTTGTAGCAGTCGACTAGAATTATGACTAGTCGACTGATGTGAGTCGAATGATGTTCGATTGCGACCAACTAGCCTTGGAAGTCAACTGCCATACATGGTAGTCAACTGGCCTTCAGCAGTCGACTGCCATTGAGGGAAATCGATTGATGGTCACGAACATCACGACAAAAAGCTTGGTAGCCGACTGGTCAGTCAGCTATGGGCTTGGTAGTCGATTGATGGGTAATGACAGTCGACTGCTAGTGTATCCGTTGGCTTGAATGCCGACTGTTAAGGCAATCTCTTGCCATAATATGGTTTTGATGGTGTGGCAAAGGGTTTAAGTTAGGTTGTTATTTTGATTTGATATGTGCGTTGAAGTCGGCAGGGCTTAGTAATTCGCACATGGAGCCGTGGCGAGTTTCACATCTCATGACTCGTGCCTTGAGTCGGTGAAGGATAGCTTTGCGGAAGCCGTGCACTTGGAGCATCCGAGGGATCGCCGGACGAGGAGCTTGGAGTGAAGCCGGAGGAAGTAGACTTCGAGGCAAGAGACGCGAAGGAGCATTGCAGAGCCGTGCGCCTGATGCTGCTGAGGGACGTGGCCGCGAACGAAGAGAACTTCGAAGGCGAGGGACTCCGAGGGATGAGAGTGAGTGATTGTAACCCGGGAAGGGTAGCTCTTAGGTGAAACTTGGCCATTTTGGCCAAGTGTCGGATGGGTTTTCGACACACGGATCATTCATGTCATGGCGGCGGTCGCTTCCAGTCGATGGGTCGATTGACTGGTATAAAACCAATTTAGTGCTTGGCGATCATTCTATGGATCGCAATGATCGCCGATGGGAATGATACGATCGATGGCACGCAGACTCCATTGAGCACTCTGATCGATCGAGTATCACGATCGATGGTAAGATCACCGATCGATCGATGAATACCGTTGGATGGAATCCAACGTGGAAAGTGGCCGTTATTGGGCAATGGCTACGGGATCAGTCGACTGATCGAGGGCATCAGTCGACTGATCCTGTGTCAACGGGAAGAAACCCTCTTCCTCTATAAAAAGGAAGGGGGTGGGGGTTTGGGAGGCTAATGCTTATGCTCTAATACTCTCCCAAGTTCCCTAAAGCTTTCCATCCTCTTACTCAAGCTTATTTCCATTATATTTGTAAGAGGAGTGTTTTTGTGTAAAGAGGTTACCTCCACCTAGCTTTGTGCAAAGGAGAGATCTAGTGGATAGATTTGGAGGAGTGATTCACCTTGGACGAATCAGACCGTGGATTAGCGGTGTAGCCGTGAACCACGTTACATCTCGTGTTTGTATTGCTTGTTTATATTTTGCTTGTCTTTATTTATATTTGTATATTCCGCTTGCGCTAACGTTTTGTAGACGAGCAAAATACGACATCCAACAAAGAGGACTATTCACCCCCCTCTAGCCGGCCAATCGATCCCCCAACAAGTGGTATCAGAGCAAGGTTGCTTGTCACCGGACTAACCGCTGCAACAAGCTCTACATCTCAAATGGCCGGTTCAAACATCCACCCACCGAAGTTCGAAGGCGAATTCTCTTGGTGGAAAAAGAGAATGGAGGTATTCTTCGAAACCGACTTTGAAATATTATTAATTATGGAAAACGGTTTCGAGTTGCCTAGGAACGAAGATGGGGAGCCATTGGAAAAATTGAGATGGAGCAAAAGACAAAGAGAGGAGTATTTGGCAAATTCAAAGGCCAAGCACCACCTTTACAATGTGCTCCCTCAACAAGAAGTCAATAGGATAGGGGAGTGTGCTAGCGCCAAGGAAATGTGGGAGAAATTAATAGAGATTCATGAAGGCACATCCGAGGCAAAGCTAGCAAGGAGAGATGTCCTTCGCTCCCAATTGTCCAATATCAAACTCGAAAAGGGAGAGAAGGTAAAATCCCTACACTCTAGATTTAAGGAAATTCTAACCGGTTTAACAAGTGTAGGTGAAAAGCTTTCCAATCGGGATATGGTAATGAAGGCCATAGATACCTTTCCCCGGTCCTCAAGATGGAGCTCCATGGTGGATTCATTTTATATCTCCAAGAACTTGGAAGTAAGTACCTTGGAGGAGTTTTTCTCAACAATGGAGCTCCACGAAACGAGGCTTGAAGGAATACAAGAAGAGCCTAGAATTCAACCTTCAAGAGAAGTAGCATTGATGGCAAATAAGGGGAAGAAGAAGATAGAGATCCCCTCCTCCTCCGATGATGATGAAGCTTCTACCTCCTCCATGGATAGCACGGAAGAAGCCTACATGGTAAGGAAGGTAAGGCGTGCATTTAAGAATTTTAGATTTGATAAATCTCATGATAGGAATAGAAGACCAAGGGGGAAGATCATTTGTTACAATTGTTAAGGGGAGGGACACATAAGGGACAATTGTCCCCTCCTAAACAAGAGCAAAGAGGAAAGGAAAAAGAAGGAAGAAAAGAAGAAGAAGAAGGGGAGCAAGAAGAAAAAGGAAGAAGAAAAGAAGGCCAAGGAAAAAGGAAAGGTCATGGCTCTCAAAGCAAAGACATGGGATGACCTTGCTTCCTCATCCTCATCCGAAGAAGAAGAGCATGTCTATTCCAACCTTGCATTGATGGCCTTCGACGACTTGGATTGCTCCTCCTCCTCAAATGAAGAGAGCTCAAGTGAAGGGGGAGCTTCTACATCCTCCTCATCCGAAGAAGAAGAGGACATGGAAACTATGGTAACGAATGCCTCTCCTAAGAAAATAGTTTCCATAATTTCTAGTTTAACTAAGGACTTATTTGGAATGAAAAAGAAAAATAAAAGCATGCTAGATCAAATTAAGGCATTAGAAAATAAGCTAGGAAATGCATGCTTAAATGAAAATGATAATATCTCTTCTAGGTTAAATGATGCATGCTCACACGATAATTATGTGTCATTAGATGTTAGTGATGCATGCATAGAAGAAAATAGGGCATTAAGGGAAAAGGTAGATTATTTAACAAAAGCCCTATAAAAATTCACTATTGGCTCCAACACCCTTAATATGATAATTGGGAGCCAAAGGGCAAGTTTTAATAAGAAAGGCCTAGGTTATAAAGAAAAGAAAAATGAAAAGGCCTACAAATGCCTAATAGTTAGGGGACAAGATAAGAAGAAAGTAATAGCTAGGAAATGTATCCCCAAAGAGTATTTAGTGAACCCAATAGGAAAGAACTTATTTTGGGTTCCAAAATCCATCCTTAAGGGTTAGGATAACCCTAGGGTAGTCAACCATATGCAATTGACCTATATCATATTTTGGTTGACTTAGGATGACGGGACAACATTTTTTAAATAGTGTTGGGTGATGATAACGTGCCCATAAATAGATAATAATGCATAAATCATGATGATTGAAGTAATTCCTACACATGTTTGCAATCATGATTTATGCTATTGATATTTAGCACATAATCATGAGAAATAGGGTTAAATCATGCTTTAGGTGATACTTTGCTCATTATGATGATATAATACCTAATGCATGATTATTAATTGATGAATACTTTAGGTTCATGATCATAATGTAAAATTAATTGATATATGCTTTTATGATCATGAGGTTTGTTAGGTTGATACTTAACCTTGATAGAATTGTATGAATATAATGGTTAAGTATATACAAATCCCCCCCTAGGATGCATCTCACACTCACCATAGGCTACCTTGATTGCAAACTTAGCATGAGTGAGATGTTAGGATGATACAAATGTCCACTAGTGCCTATGGCATTTAGATGGTCATTTAATGTATCAAAATAGCAATAATAGACCAATCATGGGGAAGACTTATGTTTAATTCATAGACATATTGCCCAAAGATCATGGTTGGATATTTCATATGTTTTCAAAACAATTTCTTACTTTAAAATCTATGTATTCATGTTTTGAAACAATTCAAAGCAAGACTAGGTGTTAAAATGGATACTCTTATGATCA
Organism: Wurfbainia villosa; assembly: GCA_025175895.1. Taxonomy (NCBI): domain Eukaryota; kingdom Viridiplantae; phylum Streptophyta; class Magnoliopsida; order Zingiberales; family Zingiberaceae; genus Wurfbainia; species Wurfbainia villosa. The sequence continues at coordinate 12,904,719 of CM046007.1, read as the reverse complement.
AAAACCTAGTAGTTTTTAAAGCTTTTGAATTTTTGGAAAATATGTGGAAATATAATGATTTTTCATGAAAACCTATTTTTCACTGATAGATATACTTAAAAGAAATGTGTTCCCCAAATTTCATGATTTTTTGAATTTTCTGGAATTTTTAACGCATTTCTGAAATTTGGTCCGAAAATCAAGAAATCCTGAAAATCATGTGCCAGTCGACTGGTATCTGAACCAATCGACTGATGGCCTGTAAATCAGACTAGTTGAGGCCGAATTCAGGTTTTAGAGCAATTTTTGGTATTTTTCCTTCTAATATACTTGATGCCATGAGTTTTTAACTTAGTGTTAATCTTTTTGATGGTGTCAAAGGGGGAGAGATAATTGTGTTTAAGTAAAGTGTGATAGGGGGAGGGAGAAATTGTTAAAAAGTGATAGGGGGAGAAATTTAAATTGTATGGGGAGTTTCATGGATTAAGGGGGAGTTGCATGTTGCTATATCATGTTTTATGTTTACATGCTTTCTTACCTTAGAAATTTTTATCAAATGTTTTTACCTAACTTAAACGGATTGCCACACATCAAAAAGAGGGAGATTGTTAAGGCAATCTCTTGCCGTAATATGGTTTTGATGGTGTGGAAAAGGGTTTAAGTTAAGTTGTTATTGTGATTTGATATGTGCGTTGAAGTCGGCAGGGCTTAGTAATTCGCACATGGAGCCGTGACGAGTTTCACATCTCATGACTCGTGCCTTGAGTCGGTGAATGATAGCTTTGCGGAAGCCGTGCGCTTGGAGCATCCGAGGGACCGCCGGACGAGGAGCTTGGAGTGAAGCCGGAGGAAGTAGACTTTGAGGCAAGAGACGCGAAGGAGCATTGCAGAGCCGTGCGCCTGATGCTGCCGAGGGACGTGGCCGCGAACGAAGAGAACTTCGAAGGCGAGGGACTCCGAGGGATGAGAGTGAGCGATTGTAACCCGGGAAGGGTAGCTCTTAGGTGAAACTTGGTCATTTTGGCCAAGTGTCGGATGGGTTTTCCCGACACCAGTCGACTGCCATGTCATGGCAGTCGACTGCTCTGAGTCGATGGGTCGATTGACTGGTATAAAACCAATTTAGTGCTTGGCGGTTCGCTATGGTAGCGGTCGTGATGTCGTGATCATTGCCGAAATGGCGATCGTGATGGCAATGCTGTCTGCAGACGCAGAATGGAGTCGACTCCATTGAGCACTCGACTGATCGAGTATCAGTCGACTGATGGTAAGATCAGTCGACTGATGCCAATACCGTTGGATGAAATCCAACGTGGAAAGCGGCCGTTATTGGGCAACGGCTACGGGATCAGTCGACTGATCGAGGGCATCAGTCGACTGATCCTGTGTCAACGGGAAGAAACCCTCTTCCTCTATAAAAAGGAAGGGGGTGGGGGTTTGGGAGGCTAATGCTTATGCTCTAATACTCTCCCAAGTTCCCTAAAGCTTTCCATCCTCTTACTCAAGCTTATTTCCATTATATTTGTAAGAGGAGTGTTTTTGTGTAAAGAGGTTACCTCCACCTAGCTTTGTGCAAAGGAGAGATCTAGTGGATAGATTTGGAGGAGTGATTCACCTTGGACGAATCAGACCGTGGATTAGCGGCGTAGCCGTGAACCACGTTACATCTCGTGTTTGTATTGCTTGTTTATATTTTGCTTGTCTTTATTTATATTTGTATATTCCGCTTGCGCTAATGTTTTGTAGATGAGCAAAATATGACATCCAACGAAGAGGGCTATTCACCCCCCTCTAGCCGGCCAATCGATCCCCTAACACCGACGTGGATTAAGTTGTTGTGAGACAATGAGTACAGGAGCAGCCGACTGGGGCCTTATGATAGTCGACTGCTAGGCGGAATTTAGCCCGAGTTACAACTTTAAAGGGAGCTTGAAGGGGATGTTTTTGGCAACAGTTTCTATGGTGATTTAAGGCGATTTTCTAGTGCAATTCAGGGTCTCCTAGTGCAGCTCAAACAACTAAACAAGCAAGCATCCAAAATAATTTTTGTAAAGTGTTCTTTACATCTTTTGTTGTATTTCTTTTGTATTTATTTGTTTTATCTTGTATTACTTGTGTAATCATTGTAAGAGGTTTCTCCACCTCCGGATTGTTCTGAGAAGGAGTTGTTAGTGGTGGTGTTTACATCACTAGGGCTCATTCGAGCTTGACCCGTGGAGTAAGAACTCTAGGGTTCCAAACCACGTTATATTCGTGTGTATTGTGTGCTTGTTGTTGTGTATTTGTTTTTATCATTATATATTCTCCTGTGTACACTAACAATTGTAGCAAGCACGATCGAATTCCGTTAAACGACGAGAACGCGTCATTCAACCCCCCCCCCTCGCTAGTGCTCACCAAAGATCCTACAGAATGTTCTTTAGTTTGTTAGGGAATGATTCCTTCGCAAGTCTCCTCAAGAGTCTCTGACGGTTATTCCAAAGGATGATGTGCCCACCATCGTGGTAACAAACTGATAAAAGAATATTTCATGAGGTCCTCACCTTTTAACAAATTGAATACTCCTTCGCAAAGAGGCCTCATGTCCTTTAATATATTACCCCCTTCCTTATTATTTCCTCCACAATACTCAGTAATCGACCATTTTCCTTTTAATCCATTAACCAGTCCATCCTTTGAATCGCCCTTTATCTGATATGTCATTCACCTCATTTTCTGAACTGTTCCCTCTAAGTTCCATTCTTCATCAACTTCTTGAGCTAGTATTCTTTAAACTAACCTTCATTCGAACTGATCTACCTCGGTTCAACTCTTTACTTGTTCTCCAAGCTGATTTACCTCATCTCGGTTCTCTATTTATCCTCTGAACTTATCTACCTTAGTTTGGCTCTTTATTTATTCTCCGAGCTGACTTATCTCAGTTCGGTTCTCTACTTGTCCTTCGAACTGATCTACCTCAGTTCGGCTCTTTACATGTTCTCTGAGTTGACTTACCTCAGCTTGGTTCTCTACTTGTCCTCTGAACAAATCTACCTCAGCTCGACTCTTTATTTATTCTCTGAGCTGACTTACCTCAGTTCGGTTCTCTACTTTTCCTCCAAACTGATCTACCTCAGTTCAGCTCTTTATTTATTCTCTGAGCTGACTTACCTAAATTCGATTCTCTACTCGGAACTCTCTTTCAATCCACACAAATCAACCCCTTAACCCCTTACCTCAGGTATTTATCTAGATTATGGAGGTATCATTAGCCACCCTTCCAAAATAGTCAGATAAATGACTTTATCTGATGTTACTCATGCATCTAAACTACCTCCTTTCCCCTCACAACTACCTAAATTGACTTCTTCCCCTCCCCCTAAAGACCTTAATTCTATTTCGAATTATACATACTATTAGCCCTTTCCGTAAGAAACTATAATAGATTCTGCTATTATACCCGCTTGCCTCTAGGGCAAAATATTTTAATACTCACACCTTAGGGATCCCGTTTCCTTACTCCATCTTTTGTTGCTTTATGCCTTCTTACAGCTCCCCGCTTTTCTCTTTAGTCAATTGCTCCGGCCAATCACTGCCCTCTTCCTCAAGTTTCCTTCAGCTATTCAAGGCCCTTTCTTTGCTTCTTACTTAGGTGCTCCTTCCATTTCAAGTAAGTAATCCCATCATTCCTCATTTTTTGTCTATCATGGCTCCTCCTCTTCAAAACCCTAGCAAAACTCCCTGGTACGAGACCACTGCCTCTTGTATAGACGGTAACCATTACTTTTGCAGTGTCAGGAAATAATATATAGATAGTAACATTAAATGTAAATTTGCCTTACCTAAACAGGGACCTCATCTTTCTCCCCCAGGATACCACACCTTCTTCCTTGATCAGCTAGAGAACGGTCTTCGCCTTTCCATTCCCTCTATATATTTCGACATCTTAGACTTTTACCAGATAACTATAAATGAATTTTCTCCTAACATTTTTCCCATCCTATCGAGTACAATTATCATCTTCAAACATCTAGGTTTTTCTCTATCCCCTTTGATGTGTCACAGTCTCTTCCAACTTAAGTCTGTCGATGTAGGGGCATTCTATTTCGCAATATGACCAAATTGTCAGTTCCTACATAACCTTCCATCTTCACACAAAGGGTGGAAAGAACGCTATTTTTTCGCCCAGCTTCCTACACCCTTGCCTTACTCTGATTCCTGAAAGACAGACCTTCCCCATCTTCCTCTATTTCAGGAGAGTCGGCTGCAATGCTCCTTTGCCAAGGTCAAGAGGGTTTTCTAGGATCACTAATATAATCATTGTAAAAGGTTTCTCCGTCTCTGAATTGTTCCAATAAGGAGTTATTAGTGGTGGTGTTTGCATCGCTAGGGCTCATTCGAGCTCGACCCGTGGAGTTGGAACCCTAATATTCCGAACCACGTTATTTTCGTGTGTATTGTGTGCTTGTTGTAGTGTATTTATTTTTATCATTATATATTCCGCTGCGTACACTAACAATTATAGCAAGAACGATCGAATTCCGTCAAACGACAAGAATGCGCCATTCACCCCCCTCCCTCTCTAGCGCTCATCGAAGATCCTACAATTGGTATCAGAGCTAGGAGCTCTTCTACGGATTAACAACTGAGAGCAAACTTGCTAAAGGGCAAGATGGATCTTCAAGAGAAATTGGGTGACGACATCAACATTATGCCTTCCTTCAACCACAAAGATTTTCCATATTGGAAAGGGAGAATGATGTATTTTCTTATGTGTGATTATGACAATTGTATTAGTGTTTTAGTAGGATTCGATGCTTCTAAGGATGAGAACGGGAAAATACTCAAGAAGAAATAGAGCAAGGAGCAACTCTAATACTTCAATACAAACAATAAGGTAATGGGTATATTACTTAGTGTAATTCCTAATGATATTTTAGTCAAGATAGGAGATTGTAAAGACGCCAAGGACCTTTGGAGCAAGTTGACGAAATCTCATGAAGACCCATCTTCGGCTCAATTGGACAAGGAGATCGAAGAAGCAAGCTCATCCTCACAAGAAAGTGAGGATTTAGAAGTTGAAGAGGAGTCAACATCCGAGTCAATAAAAGAGTGTGAAGAATTGGAGATTAAGAGACCATCAACGTCCAAAGAAGAGGTAGAAGTAGAAGAAGTCTCCACCTCAAGGATTGAGGGGGAGGAGATTAGGTCATCCTCAATGCCAGAGCAAGAAGAACATGAATCATCTACCTCCGATCAAGAAGAAGAGGAAATTCAAAACTCCCTTACCATGGAAGGTAACTCAAATATTTCAATTACAAATAAAAATCATATCATATGCTTTGAATGTAGAGAAGTAGGACATTACAAGAGTAAATATCCTAAAAGAGTCAAGAAAAGTCAACGGCATCAAAACCTTAAGAAAAGTCAAAGGATGTCGGAGCCCCAATAAGGAAAAGCAAGGAGCATGTAATTTGCTTCAAGTGCAATCAAAGAGGGCATTATAGGAGTCAATGCCTTACGGGGAGGAAGAAAGTCCAAGAAGGAGCTTCATATATAGGGGGAGCTTCTAAAATAAACCCTAAGGTAAAATTTAATAATGCACCTTTCTTATTTTATAATGATAAGCATGCTAGGAGTAATCTTGTTATTGTTCATGAAAGGCATGCTAGAAATAATAAATTTTATTCTTTAGGTGATAAGAGTTGTAATTTTAGAACTAAGGAGAAATTCAGGACTAATAACTCTAGAAAAATCCTACCTAGGGAAACTATTAAGAAAGTAGAGGGTCATTTAGGCATTAACCCTAAGAAGGGTAGGCAAATGCCTAGAAGAAATGGTAATCCCTAAGACTAAATGAAAATTCAAAAATTGGACAATTAGAATTGGAAAATCAAGTTTTGAGGTCAAAACTTGAAAAATTAGAGAAGACCTTTACGATTATGCAAAATCAAATTCAAGGGTCTATGAGTTAAAACCTAGGGTCTAGGAGGCAAGACTCGTCCAAGGGCAAGAAAGGCTTGTGCCACAAACCTAAGCCCAAGGATACCTACCACAATATTCCATTTGATTATGGAACTCAACCTAGGTCTAGAAAAACTAAGATTACTAGGGAAGTCATACCTAAGATTAACCATGGCAAGTGTCTAGTGGCTAAGATTTCAAAGAAACCTAAGGAAGCTACTAAGAAGGTCAAAGGAGGAGTTACCCCTAGAGTTGACTTAGGCAAGACCCAAATGACCAAGACTTCTAAGTCTAGAAGGGTCATTAGGAGGATATCTAGGGAAGTTATCCCTAAGGAATACCTAGTAAACCCAAGGAGCTCCAATAGGTATTGGGTTCCTAGAAGCGTGATCCCTTCACGCTAGATGAGTTAGGTTGTGTCAACCTTGAATGGATGGGTAGTTAACCTAACCATAGCAAAGTTGGCACTCTAGGACATTTTCAAGGTTATTGGGTACCTTAAAAATAAGTTTTGAATTTTATCCTAAAGGATTTTAGGATATGCCAATATATTTTGAAAAGTTTGAAAAATTAATCAAATTGACACAAACTAGGTTTAGAGGTCATAGTGTGTCATTTTGGATTTTGGTACACTTGGTAGATTTGATTATTAAGCCAAAATGGATTTAATTCTAATAATGGCAATTTGGGCTTAACACTTAGGTATTTTATACCTTAGTATTTTATACTTGTCATGCCATGCCATGATATTTATTTTTATCATATAAAATGTCATGATCTTGTTTAGGTTTATTTTTAGTGTCATGTTATGCTTAAGTTCACATTATGTCATGACATCATAATTATTGGTGATGCGGTCGTAGAATGATTTTCTAGCTTCCTTTCAACGTCGGGGAGCATGCGGGAAGCTTGGGGGTTCTCTCCAGCCACAACAGTAATGAAGTATGAAGAAGAAAAATACATGCAACACAAGCAAAAAATAGAGACACAAGATGTAACGTGGTTCGGAATGAGGATTCCTACTCCACGAGGGTGAGCTCTCCCATGAGCTACAGTGCCAAAGCACTTTCACTATGAACTTCCTCCTTTGTGAAAAAAACTTCCGGAGGTGGAGGAGAAAACCTCTTACAGTTAGCTCAATACACCAAATATCGAAAGAATGGAGCTCACTACTCTCCTTGTCTCCTTCTCCGGCGATGTGGTTGCTCTCCCCTTCGAGTGTGCCTTTGTCTCTTGCTCTTGGAAAAAATGCAGATCCTTTTCTCCTTGCCCTTCTTCTCCCTTTTATCTCCCTCCCCTTCCTCTAGCCAGCTGTTGCACCACGAACCTCCTTCATCGTACACGTGGCCACCTTGCTTATCTGGAGAATCATTCTGTTACAGACACAAGGAGTGAAGGATCCTCCGAATATTATGCGGGGTCCCCATTTGTTGTGTAATAAACTTCTTATCTATATTTCGGAAAATACTCTAGCTCATCCCTTTCACCCACTTACCTTCTGTAAAGCTAGCCTAGACCTATCACTCACGTGTAGCGTAGCTCTTAGACTTTTTCCGATAACCCGGACCAACTTCTATCCTTCCCGTACCGAATCACCTCCAGGCCCATTCGACTGAGCTCCTCTCCTTCTCGTATCGAACCAATCTTTGAATTCGTTCGGTCGTGCCAACCCTCTTGAACCGTCCTCCCGAGCCACTTTCCCCAAACTTATGCGCCCGAACTGTTCTTCTCAGACTCCTTCTGCCAAACCAGCTATCTGGTTCGGGCAGTGTCCTACGCACGAGTCTTTTCGCCTTACTTATGGGAAAAGGTAGCAGCAGTATCATTAGCCAACCCCTAAAAATAGTCAAGCGAAGTCATAAGCTTGACTTTCTAAGTATATAAGGCTTCTAATTCACCATTTTCTCACCAATTCAAATTTACCTTTTCCCATTGCCTTACCTCATATGTTCGGAGCGGCTCAATGGGCCCATGGGCCCCGCTTTTATTTTTCTCTTAGGTAGTCGAAAAGTCACAAAACCCTATATAAATCTCCATCTTCCCCTTTTATGCATAACTTAATGTACCCAACAATCCAATCTTTTCCCCTTCCCCTTCCAGCAATTTTTTCCGATGGTGGTCAGGCGCCCTAGCCCCTTCTCTTGCAAGCGTTCCCTCTTCGATTTTCAAGTAAGTGTTCCTCCTTCTTCCGCACCTATGGCCCCAAAGAATCTGACCAGAGCCCCCTAGTATGAACACACCATCACTCAGCTAGATAGCAAACACTATTTCTTCAACCTTAGGCGCCAATATATAGACCCCTCCGTGCTTTGCCGTATCAACACCACCTCTTACCGACCACATCTTCCTCCTTCGGGCCTGCATTGCTTCTTTTCCGAACAACTACTCAATGGTTTATATTTTCCTGTCCCTCCTTCCTACCTAGAAATTCTGGACTTCTATAAATTGCACATCAACCAGTTCACTCCCAATTCCTTCTGCATATTATCAGGGGCCATCATAGTATTTCGACACTTAAGTCTTTCTTTGTCTCCACAACTATTTCATTGCTTCTTCCAATTGAAATCTTTTAAGGAGGGTCTTTTCCATCTTTCCAGTCGCTCGGATTGCCAATTCTTAGTGAACATGCCATCTTCTCATAAAGGATGGGAAGCATTCTATTTCTTTGCTCAACTTCCGACGCCCCTCCCCTATTCGGATACCTGGAAGCTAGATCTTTCGGAGTTACCCCCCTTCCGCAAAATTAGGACTCAATGTCACTTTCCTGAGGTTTACAGAGTGTTAAGATAATCTCATTACAGCTCAAACCATCTGATGAAACTTCCCCTCTTCAGTCGCCATGGGCTGTCCCCTTTTCCATTAATTGACCCGGACGCCATAGGTAGGATGTTGTTCATACTTTGGTGCAACCAAATTTTTGGGCCATCCTATCTTCTAACAATGGACTTTGTAGATAATCTAATGCAAATGTCATCTTAAAAGGTGAGGAGATTGCTACTGCCAAGAAGAAGACTTCTAAGAAGCGAAGCAAAGGCAAATTTGAAGCAGCTCCTTCTTCGCCTCGGAAGAAATCGCGCCATGCCCAGGAAGGCGTCCCTAGTTCTTCTTCGATTCCTGTATCTTCTTCCTCCCATTCTTCTCCCTTGTCGTCCCCCTCAAAACTGAAGAAGCACCAACGCCTGGTCATCTATGAACCCAGGGTGAAGGATACTACATTAGCTATCCCACCCTCTTCCCCTCAAGGGGAAGCTTCTTCTTCTCATTCTCCCATTTCATCCCCTATTCAACCCAACCCACAAACTTATTCTCCAACTGACTCTTTCCCTGTGAATATTCCTACTGACATACCTTTTTCTCCTGTTCCCTCTCGTATTATGGATCCCTCGCCCCCTTTGGTGGGGGGGATCTTCCCCTTCCGAACCCTTCACTGGCAACTCTAGGGGCCTCCCTCAAAATTCGCCATCTGGGAGAAGTGAAATTCTTCAACCAGTCTGGTGTACAAGGCCCCTATGATCATATGGTCAAACTTTTGGCCGAGGTAAGTTCCTTCCTTCTTTATCTTTAGTACGCACGTATCAATGTTTACTCTTCGTAACATCTGCCCTCCTCTTCAGTTATCGGCCACCTATAATAAGGCAATGCCCCGTCTAGACAACTACCAATCCAATGTGGAGACTCATCATTTTGCTTCTCTGGTCCATCAAAAGAAGCTTACATGCCAACTGAAGGAGGGTGAGCAAAGGGAGACCGATCTGATCGCTTAGTGTGAAGATTTAATGACTCAACTGGCCCTGGCACAGAGTAAAAAAGAGGAGCTTCAAAGAAAGAATGAAGACCTTCAGCACCAGCTATTTCTGCAATCTAGTCAACTTCAGCAAGTTGACCTCCTCACCCATGAACTGGACGGGTATAAAAGGCAGCTTGAGGAGGTATATATTCAGGCTGCCGACTCCTCGACAACTATTCTCCAACTTCAACAGGAGCGTCAAACTTGGGAAGCTGCTCAGAAATCTTGCCTGGAGAAGTGTAAAAATCTCTCTTCAATTGTAGCCACTTTTTCTGAAATACTGACCTCGGTGATCCAGCAGCAACAAGAACTCCAAAGGGAATATACTGAGGCCCTATCTTCCCTAGGTCATCAAGCGGTGATGGCAGCACAAGAGTGGGATGCGTTGGCTGCCCAATTAGCTGCATGTCAAGCCCAATTAGCCGCTTGCCAGGCCTAATCCAAGGAGCATGAGGCAGATCTGAAGATGCGGTATGTATAAAAGGGCGTAGAATTGTTTATGCTAGGCTTCGACGGGTCCTCCTCCCTAAATGCCGAACAATGCCACCCTCCTCCAGGCACTGATACAAGCTACTTAGATCCTGAAGTAGCTCTTGCTAGATGTCCTCCTGAACTTTTTGAATTGTAATTTATCATGCCTTCTTTATTGTATTAATGGATTTCCCGCTATTAAAGAATGCTTGAGATTGCACTGCCTTGTATTGCTTCTTGTGTATGTGTTGGCATAGATTGGAAATCTTAAGACTATTCCTGGGCTCTTCTTTCAGAAATTACTACCTATTCTCTGCCTTCCATAGTGTTGGTTGACTGACAATATTTTCCGCCCGGGAATCCGCTCGGGCCATCCTGGGCTTTATCTTCCTCTTGTCAGAACCAATTTTTGGCTCGGTAAAAAATTAACCCATTTTGCCCTTTTGCCTTCTCGAAATAACTAGCCGCTTTGGGATTGATGTCTCGATAGTGTCCCATGCTGACGCCATTATTCCGTCTTGCTCAATACTAAAGTTCCCACAGATAGCGCCAACGGATGCGGCACGGATTTTCTGCCTCATCTAAATGGAAGTGTTGAGGAGGACTGGGCTTCCCTCCAGTTGCAATAGTAAATAAACCAAGAATAAGAGATTTAACATGGTTCGAAACTCAAATTCCTACTTCACGGATGAGCTCTAGATCGAGCTCTGGTGCTAGACACCTTCACTATAACTTCTCCTTCTTGGAAGTACCTCCGGAGGTGGAGAAACCTCTTACAAATAAGAGCTTATATAGAGTAAAAGAAATAGTAGACAGATGGTTCTCCCTCAATCTTGTGCCATTGAGAATGCTCCTTCTTCGCCCGCCATGGTCAAGATCCAATCATAGCAGCAGTCGTAGTCCCCTGAAGAAGAAGACCAATCCAACAAGAACAGTAAACGTATGGAGAAATATTATGAGACTAGCCACCCCTTTTTCCTTTGCCTAACACTCCTTTTTATCCCCTCCCCTGCCCCTTAGGGCAAACTATTCCTTCTACCTTTGTCATCATCACCGTCCACGTGGCCAAGCCACACTCCCTAGATGAGAATGTTCTTTAGGTTGTTAGGGAATAATTCCTTCATGAGTCTCCTCAAGAGTCTCCGATGGTTTTTCCAAAGGATGACGTGCCCACCATCATGGTAACAAATAGATAAGAGAATATTTCATGAGATCCCCACCTTCTAACAAACTGAATACTCCTTCGCAAAGAGGCCTTATGGCCATTGATATATTACCCCCTTTCCTTATTATTTCCTCCACAACACTTAGTAATCGACCATTTTCCTTTTAATCCAGTAACCAGTCCATCCTTTGAATCACCCATTATCTGATATGTCATTCACTTGATTTTTTGAACTGTTCCCTCTAAGTTCCATTCTCCATCTACTTCTTGAGCTAGTATTATTCAAATTGGCCTTCCACCTAACTGATCTACCTCAATTCGACACTTTACTTATTCTCTGAGCTGATTTACCTCAGCTCAGTTCTCTACTTATCCTCCGAACTAATCAACCTCAGTTCGTCTCTTTATTTATTCTCTGAGTTGACTTACCTTAGTTCAGTTCTCTACTTGTCCTATGAACTGATCTACCTCAGTTCGGCTCTTGTTCTCTGAGCTGACTTACCTTAGCTTGGTTCACTACTTATCCTTTGAACTGATCTATCTCAGTTCGGCTCTTTATTTATTCTCCGAGCTGACTTAACTCAGTTCGGTTCTCTACTAGTCCTCCGAACTGATCTACCTCAGTTCAGCTCTTTATTTATTCTCCGAGATAACTTACCTCAGTTCGGTTGTCTACTCGGAACTCTCTTTCAATCCACACGAATCAACCCCTTACCTCAGGTATTTATCTAAATTATAGTGGTATCATTAGTCACCCTTCCAAAATAGCCAAATAAATGACTTTATCTAACGTTAATTAGACATCTAAACTACCGCCTTTCCCCTCAACTGCCTAAATAGACTTCTTCCCCTCTCCCTAAAGACCTTGATTCTATTCCAGATTATACATTCTATCAACCCTTTTCGTAAGAAATTGTAATGGATTCTACTATTATCGGGTAAGACCCACTTATCTCTAGGGCGAAATATTTTAATACCCGCACCTTAGGGATCCCACTTCCTTACTCCCCCTTTTGTCACTTTTTGCCTTCTTTCGACTCCCCGCTTTATGCTTTATTCAATTGCTCCGACCAACCACTGCCCTCTTCCTCAGGTTTCCTTCGGCTACTCAAGGCTCTTTCTTTGCTTCTTACTTAGGTGCTCCTTCCATTTCAAGTAAGTAATCCCATCATTCCTCATTTTCTATCTATCATGGCTCATCTTCTTCAAAACCCTAGCAAAACTCTTTGGTACGAGACCACTGCCTCTTATATAGACAGTAACCATTACTTTCGTATTGTCAGGAAATAATATATAGATAGCAACATTAAATGTAAATCGCCTTACCCAAACAGTGACCTCATCTTCCTCCCCTAGGATACCACACCTTCTTCCAGAATCAGCTAGAGAATGATCTTCGCCTTCCCATTCCCTCTATATATTTCGACATCTTAGACTTTTAACAGATAGTGATAAATCAATTTTCTCCTAATGTTTTTTTGCATCCTATTGGGTACAGTTATCATCTTCAAACATCTAGGTCTTCCTCTATTCCCTTTGATGTTTCACAGTCTCTTCCAACTTAAGTCAGTCGATGTAGGTGCATTCTATTTCGCAAGACCAATGGATTGTCAATTCCTAAATAACCTTCCATCTTCCAACAAAGGGTGTAAAGAATGCTATTTTTTCGCCCACCTTCCTATACCCTTGCCTTTCTCTGATTCCTGGAAGATAAACCTTCTTGATCTTCCCCTATTCCAGGAGAGTCGGCTGCAATACCCTTTTGCCGAGGTCAAGAGAGTTTTCCAGGATCACCAATACAATTCTGACATTTTGCTGGATGACCACCTCTTGGGATGTTTTGATTTATCACCCTTCATTATCGACAATGTCATTGTATTTGGTGGTGTCCTATCCTAACTATTTTTTATGGGATGGTCATTATGACAAAAACTCTACCATTTTCTTTCATTGTAGCATACTAGCTAATGCAGAGGGCAAGGATGAGCCTGCTAGAGGCTCAAGCGGAGAAGGAGAAGAAGAGAAAAAGGACAAAACCAGCTACTCTTTCTCCAACTCCTCCATCCACCTCTGCGACCGAAGAAATTTTCCGACCTCTAGAGGGCATGACACCCCCCAGCCTTCTCATTTACATTCCACTCCTCCTTCCCAGAAGAGGTCACTTCGATTATTGGAGGGCCCTTCCATTCAGAGACAATCTTCACCCCCCCCCCCCTTCCTCTTCTTCATCCCCTAGTCCACCTCACCCTCGTCACTATCGCCTTCGAGCCTATAACCCTCTCTAGCTCCCATGTTGCGGAAGAGGATCTACTTTCGCTAAAAGATATTTTTTCCCGGCCTGAGGAAAAGTCCCCTCTTTATTCCCCCCAATAAGTTTTCCTCTCTCCCTCTGGAAGAAATTCCTTCTAACCCTGTTTTTTCCCTCTTCTCCGCCTGATCCCCTCTTTCCCTATATAACCTCAGAGCCTCCTTCCTCAATTGATCTTGTTAAAATGCCTACTTCTATAGATCCCCCAACCATGACACTACAATCCCTGCTTCGTATCCACATCCCTCAGGCAATAAAGCTCTTTTCACAATCAGGGGTGCAAGGTCCCCTACAATGCTTGAGGGTGGACCTTACAAAGGTATTTCCTTTGACACCTTCCTTTACTCATAGGCATAGATGAAACCTTTTTTCCTAACCTTTATTCTTAAAGCATGTCACTAAGGATTATGATGAAGTCATTCAATGTCTGCCCACATACCAATCTAACATGGAGGCTCGCCATGCGATCTCAGAAAAATAATTAAAAGACATGGTTGGCCAACTAGCACAATCTAAGCAGCAAAAAGCAACCCTAGCTACCTCAGCAAAAACCCTAAAGAAGATTTGCACTAAACTTAATACTGGGCTCACCATGTCCAAACGCAACCAAGAAGAATCTCTTCGTGAAATAGACCTACTGCGAGCTCAGTTACTAGTCCAACGGGAACAGGTGCAAAAGACTAAAACCTTAGCCAAAGAACTAGAGGAATGCAAAATTCAGCTTCAAGAGACTCAGGCTAGGCGCTCAGAGTCTTTTTCCGAATTGGCTCAGGCCTTATCATTTGCTCGGACTCTTGAAATGACCAAGGCTTCCCAACACACCCAACTGGAATACCTCTTCTCAGAGGCCTCTGCACTCTCCAGCGATCTCCTAGAGATAGCCAACCAAACTGACACCTTGAAGAACAATAACACTACCGAATTAGAGGTGTGTATACAGAGAGTACTAACTATTTCTAAGAAAAAAGAAGATCTCTAGTTAGCTTTCACAACATACCAAGCAGCTGAAGAAACCCGCCTGAAGGCTAAGGAACAAGAGATGATCAATAAATTCATCCCCAAAGTCGTCGACATCATCATATTAGGCTTTAATGGGGATGTGAAACAATTCACATAATAGGGATATCCTCCACCGGAGAAGGATTACGATTTTATAGATATCACAAAAGCTCTAGCAAAATATCCCCCTAAGACTTTTGATTTGTAATTTATTCCTTTTTGATATAGTAAGATACTTTATCTATTTCTTCAATACTAGATATCTTCTTCTCTTATTGTCTGTGCATACTCTCTACTCAAAAATGATTAACTGATTCCGTCCCCTTCTTACCATCATATCAGTCGACTGTTACACTAAGATTTCAACCAATTTATCTTCAAGTTAGGGGTTTTCTGAAATTGCCACTATATGTTTCCTAAGCTAGTATTCCTCCCTTCCCTTATCTAAATGAATGACCAATTATACTAGTCCTCCTTACTTTCCCCATTTTATCTTGTCATTAGTGTTAATTATAAGGAAAGTGAATCTAACCTTACCTTTTCTTCCCAAGCCACTTCGTCCAGACGTGAATTTCTGTACTCTCTTCAAGACTTATCCTTTTCCATGCCACAGCGTCCTCTAGACATCTTATTTATGTATGTATTATTTATAAAAACTTTATACTTAGGTACCCAGTCTACAATTACTTCAATGTACTGCTTGTCGTCTCCAAGGAAACCTTTCAGAATTATCAAGTGAAATACATGGGGATCCTTTCAATCCCTTTTTCCTCCCTTATTGTAACCAAAAATAATTTCTTTTGACTATTGCTCAAATTATACTAAAGAGAAAATATGTTCCCATTCCTTTTTATCCCAACACTTAAACTGTGCCAAAGAAATATCCATCCCTTCAAGTACGGTTGAAACAGTTGTATCTTTATCTTCGCATCTATTGTCTGACACCGAGAAATCTTATGGACCCCCCCCCCCCATACCAACTTCTAATCCAAGGCTATATCTGCAATAAATGATGACCTTATCAATTCTCATTTATTTCCCCTTCTTGTGCCAAATTTCTCCTAGTCACTTCCTTAGAACTCTCAACTAATTAAAATTCTAACTTCTCACCTTCCGTATTTAATACAGAAATTCCTTTGTCTTCCCCACCTTTCTTCCACTATAAATTGAAGCCTGGCTTCTCCCTCAATGTAGACATCTTTTCCACTAAGCATTTCTCTAGTATCTCTTTAGCCCCTCACAAGCCTTCCTATTCCGATGGCCAATCTTCCTTTTCCCCAAGAGGAGCCTTCTTCCGAGGAACTGCCTAATGCAGATCAACAACACATAGTGGAACTGGAAGAGCTGTGCAAAAAATAGACCTGACCTAAGGACTTACGAACTACCACGAACGACCGTAGAAAACTTTGACGTTTCTTCTTTGAATGAATTCTAACCTTAAATCCAACTCCTCCCTTCCACCACCACAGGGGGATTGTAGCATCGACTAGTAGTCTAGCTGTGTAGAAAATAGATTTGATCTGAGGACTTACGAACTGCCTCATTCGACCGTAGAAATACTCTCTCATTTTTTCCTTGCATGAATTCTAACCTTAAACCCAACTCCTCCCTTCCACCACTGCAGGGGGATTGTAGCGTCGGCTAGCAGCCGAGCTGTATAGAAAATAGACCTGACCTAAGGACTTACTAACTGCCCCGGTCGACCATAGAAAAACTTCGTCGTTTCTTCTTTGAATGAATTCTAACCTTAAACCCAACTCCTCCCTTCCACCACCGCAGGGGGGATTGTAATGTCGACTAGCAGGCGAGGTGTGTAGAAAATAGACCTAACATGAGGACTTACGAACTACCTCGACGGCCATAGAAAAACACCATCGTTTCTTCCTTGCATGAATTATAATCTTAAACCCAACTCCTCCCTTCCACGACTGCAGGGGGATTGTAACGTCGGCTAGCAGTCGAGCTGTGTAGAAAATAGACATGACCTGAGGACTTAGGAACTACCTCGGTCGGCTGTAGAAAAACTCCGTCGTTTCTTCCTTGCATGAATTCAAATAGTAAACCCAACTCCTTCCTTCCACAACTGCAAGGGGATTGTAGTGTCGGCTAGCAATCGAGCTGTATAGAAATAGACCTGACATAAGGACTTGCGAACTGCCTCATCCAGTTGTAGAAAAACTTCACCGTTTCTTCCTTGAATGAATTCTAACCTTAAACTCAACTCCTCCCTTCCACCACCACAGGGGGATTGCAAGTCGGCTAGTAGCCGAGCTACGGAGAAAATAGACCAGACTTGAGGACTTATGAACTGCCTTAGTCGGTCGTAGAAAAACTCCGCCATTTCTTTCTTGAATGAATTCTAATCTTAAACCCTACTCCTCCCTACCAACACAATAGGGGGATTGTAGCGTCGACTAGTAGCTGAGCTGTATAGAAAATAGACCTGACCTGAGGACTTACGAACTGTCTCGGTCGACCGTAGAAATACTCCGTCGTTTCTTCCTTGAATAGATTCTAACCTTATACCCAACTCCTCCCTTCCACCACCGCAGGGGGATTGTAGAATCGGCTAGTAGCCGAACTGTGTAGAAAATAGACCTGATCTGAAGACTTACGAACTACCTCGGCTGGCCATAGAAATACTCCACCGTTTCGCATGAATTCTAACCTTAAATCCAACTCCTCCCTTTCACCACCACAGATAGATTGTAGCGTCGGCTAGCAGCCGAGTTGTGTAGAAAATAAACTTGACCTGAGGACTTACGAACTGCCTTGGCCGACCATAGAAAATCTCTGTCGTTTCTTCGATAATAAGGATAGTTTGCACTTGGGGCCCTTCTCACCCTAGCCCATTTTTTGGCCCATAACTTACTTGTGACTTGGATCCTTAAGGGTTTATCTAAAACCCTTCGCTTCTCTTCCTTATACCGGTGATAGGGTTGTCGTGTGTCCCTTCTTCAACTTGTTATAATTCACCGTCGTTGTTTCTGCCACTGCAACTATTCTTCCTGTTTCTACATCATCATTATTCCATTTTCCTATGAAAATGCAAGCAAGTATGCTGGAATCTATCCGCTAAAGACTTCAAAGGAAACGGAGTAGAAGCCCTGAGGTACCTGTCGATTTTTCTCCCCTTGTGAATTCTCCATCTCGTGCCATTTTTCCCCAAGTCACCTCCCCTCCTACTACAACACCTCCCATACCAAGTTATAAGAAGGCAACTTGGGGTAAAGAATGGGAAGAGGTTGTGGTGAACATCCGAGAGAAGAAAAGGGAGTTGGTTTGTGAACCAAGAAGAACCATCCAATTTGATATTGTGATCGTTCTTCAGAATGGCAAGTGACAAATCGTAAGATCTATGTGGTACATATTTGATTCGAAAGTTTAAGACTCGACAAACTCGCTATAAGTGTTTACAGTTATTAGATTAATTCATGCAAGTTTTTTCCTAGATCCTACACTTTCATCCAAGATATGAGCATACTTACCAACCTCACTGTCGTCATCTATCGATTCTTCTCCAGTTAGGCATGACTCCAAAGGATCGTCCGAGGTATATCTATGTATTTATTCTTTTACCACCTACTATAACCAATACATCATGCAATAAACATTTCAATAAATGGTTATTTAATAGTCTTAGATAGATCAAATTCAATTTTATCATCACCAAGTACTAAAGATAGTTTATGATTTTTAACTTCTATCACAACTCCAACAGTTATTAAAAAAGATCTCCCAAGAATAATAGGAAGTTGGGGATCCTCATCCATCTCTAAAAAGATAAAAAGTCATTAGGAATAATAAATTTTTCAACTTTAACCGGATGCCCTCTAAAATACCCTAATGGGTATATAATAGAATGTTCGACAAATTTGCAAGGTCATTGTTATAAGTTTAAACTCTCCTGGACAAAACTTTTTGCAAATATAAAGAGGCATGAGAGTCACACTAGCAGTAAAGTCATACAAATCTTTATCAAAGTTAATCCTATAAATCCTGCAACGAATTAAAAAACTCATCCCATAATTTAAAATTGGCCAACACAAATTTATCCTCTTCCAATTTTAGCCATTTGACATTGGAGATCTACTCACATTCAAATAAAATAACTTTTTGACCTCTCCCATAATTTAACTTAATCACATTTTACAAAATACCATAATAATCAAGTTTACTTAATTTTGAATTCTGATCTTGTATATTTGAATAACATGAACTAGCTAGTTGCCTTAATAGTTAAGCCATATTTTTTAGTTTTTCTTTTGTGTTCCATTTCTTTTGTATGAAACATAAATCCATTTAAAACAAATTTTTCATATAGTATCCTTATAACATTTGGGCTTTAAATGATTTGACGCTAAATCATTTTTTGGAAGATTTGTATCTTCAATCTATCATACAAGAAGTATTTAATAATTTATGTTTGAAAAAAATGTAATATATATTTTTAATGATTATTGCAATACAACTTCATGATTGACAAACCATGCACGAGGCAAAAGCTTCACTATGTATATGCTCAATTTGGTATGGTAGAAGACAAGAATATAATGGCTAAAATTCACAATTCCATGGTATTAAACAATGATGACTAATTAGTTATATATTTAAGGACCATGAATTATATAAAAACATACTCTATATAAGATTATATGTGATGACAATTGAATTACACGTATTGATATGTTTTCTTTAATATCTCAGTATCAAACTTAGTTGCAAAGACCTTTACGAGTGCATAACTAGAGATATTAAACACATCCAATGTAAACATTGAATTAATATTTATATCATCATTCATTATTTGATTGAATCTTGTCTTTACCTAATCTGCTAAATATAAAAAGTAGAATGTCAAACATTTCTTGATTAAATACTTTTCCACAATAAATCCTTCTTGTCTATTTCTATTTCAAAAATAGGACTTCAATCTCCTTCAGTATTTTGTCAAAAACATAACAATTTATATTATTTACCAAATAAACTAATTTAAATAAAAGATCATTTATATTTTACCTTTTAATTTGATAAATTTAAATAATATGTGAGATCTTATTTTGTAATGAGTGAAATTTTTTATTAAAAAAAATATAAAAAAAAATTATTCAATGAGATTAAAGAGCAATTCCCCACATGTCCTCAGCAAGCAGGTCGCAGGGTATTTGCGTAGGCCATGAAGGTAGGGAAATACGAGCCGGTGCTGGTGGCCAGCCTCTTTAGATCTCTCTGCCTGTACGAGTAAACGTAGGCCTCATCTTCGACGCTGAAGACCAACACCATCCCTTTCTCCTTCCCGCCGTTGCATACCAACATCGTCCCCACGTCTTCTGGCCTATCCAAGTAATCCAACTCATTCAGCTTCACCCATGAATGATCAGCAGACCATCTCCACACCGTGAACGTGCCGAAACGTCGACTAAAATGCACCAGGCAGAGCCAGGATTCCTCCCAAATTGCCACGCTGATAGTGTCCTTCGACTCCACAGCGCCGTCGTCGTCGGGCATTGCTAGAAACTCGATAGCCCCTGTGGAGATATCGTATGACATGACGTAGGGATCAACTTCGGTGTACCTGAAGCAGTCGGAGGCCCAGAAGACGGCCCCTTGGTGAACCACCGGGTTGTGAAACTTCAAGTTGCGGCCGCCGTGGTAGATCGTCTCGTCCCTCGTCCAAACCTGGGCCGCCGAGTAGTACACGCGGCACCGGTAGAAGCTAGACCAATCCTGGTCGGGCGTCAGGTAGACGAGCTTGTAATTGGGTGTGACGACGCCGTTACCATCGTTGCTGAACTCGACCGCCAAGCTAGAGTACCGTGCAATGCCGCCGTCGCGGGGAATAGGAATGAGGCAGGACTCGCCACAGACGGGGTTATATGCGCATATGCCGTAGAAAATAAAGTTTTTTTTCAGGTAGAAGATGAGACCGCCGGCGGAGCAAAGGATCTTAGTGTCGTAGGCGGAAAGGATACCCAAGGATTCCCGGGGAAAGCCGGCGTCCGGATCGAGGGAGAACAACTGCAGGTGAAAATAGCTGTCGACGAAGATTGCGGTGGCGGCGCCGTTGTGGTTGGATTGCATGAGGTGGAAGAAGGGATCGGAGGTGATAATGTTATGCAACGACTTGGAGACGAGGTGGAGGCGGGAAAGGTTCTTGGCCGGGAGGTAGGACAAAACCTCCGCCAATATTTGATCACAGTTAAGGATTTCCCGGTCGGTGGTGGCGGAACCGGCGGTGCTACTTCCGAATTGAAGATTTTGGTCGGCCATGGATCGTGTCAGTGAGGCAATTAATCAATGTACATGCATTTGCAGTTATCTGTCAGTCTATCTATCTATAAAAGATGTTCATGGAGATTGAAGTTCAAATTCTGTTAAGAAAAATTTTGAGAAAAATTCTCTATTCAGTTCTAAATTGTATTCCAAAAAAAAAACAGAAAGAAATCCATGGGGAAAAAATTCTCTTCCGTGTATTTTTTTTTAATTTTAAATTTACCGAAATATTTTTCAATCACAATTTTTTTTACTAAATTAAAAATGACGAAAAAGTTATAGATACCTTCTATTTTCTCAATTTATCATGATTTTTTAATTCGTTCTGAAAATTAATTTTGATTAACCAACATGATTGGATATATAGAGTTTATTTTGACTGCTTCCATTCTTTCAAATTTATACCTTAACCAAAATAATTTGCAACTAACAAAAAAAATCTAATCTACAAAATAGAAAAGGTATAGTAATTTTCTATGCCAAAAATTCTCTCTAGATTAATTCGGATTTATAACTATTTTTTTTATATTAATTTTCCTTCGTCTTTTTTTTTTTTTGTTATGATGGACAAATTACTACAAAAAAAAAACTGCTTTTTGGCGACGAACTTTGGCAACAAAAATAATTCGTTGCAAATCTGCAATAAATTTTGCGATGAATTTTATATTTCGTCGTAAATTTGTAACGAAATTTTCGACGGAAAAAAATTTGTTGCAAAAATTATAAAATTTGTAACATTTAAATTTCGTTGCAAAATTCGTCGCAAATTGGCGACGAAAATTATTTTTAGTCGCTAATTTGCGACGAAAAAATAAATTTGTCACATATTTCTGCAACGAATTTAAAATTCGTTGCAAAATCTGCGACGAAATTTTTTTCGTTGCAAATTCTGCAACAAAAAATAAATTCGTTGCAAAAATTTGCGACGAATTTATTTTTTCGTCCCAAATTGGAGACGAATTCATAATTCGTCGCAGATTTTTATTTTATTAAAAAAAATTAAAAACAAGTTCTCGTGAACGAGTTTTTTTTTAAATATTTTGCAACGAATCCGTGGATTCGTTGCAAATTTGTAACGAATCTAATTTTGCAACGAATCTTGGATTCGTTGCAAACTCTTATTTTTAGAAAAAAAAATTAAAAATTCTTCGAAGCCGATTAAGTGACTTAGAGAGTTCGGAATGAGATGAAACAAGTTCTATGTGTTAGTCTAGTTCCTCTGATTATATATATATTTTTAAAAATCAATTTTACCGAAAATATTGCGATACGTGATTTTTTGAACGTGAATTAGATTTCTCAGACAGACCGATATTCAAAAATGCCCGGATTAAAAAATTTTTGACGATATTTATATAATGAGGAGAACTAGACGAACATATTGGCACTGATTTTATCTCATTCGGAGATCTGTAAGTTAATTAACGAGTTTCAAGTATTTTAATTATTTTAAAATAAAAAATTATTTGCAACGAATCGGTGCGATTTTAAAGTTTTTTAATTTGTTTTTAAAAAATTATTTGCAACGAATCCATGGATTCATTGCAAATAGTTTTTTAAAAAAAATTAAAAATTTTGAAAACGTTACCTATTTTTTTAATAATTTTTTTTTATAAATTTAAAAGTTTGCAACGAATTTGTGATTCGTTGCAAATTTGCAACGAATCACAAATTCGTTGCAAAAAAAAATATTAAAAAAATCAGGTAACGTTTTCAAATATTTTATTTTTTTTAAAAAAAAATATTTGCAACGAATCTGTGAACGAATCACAAATTCGTTGCAAACTTTTAAATTTATAAAAAAATTTATTAAAAAAATAGGTGACGTTTTCAAATTTTTAATTTTTTTTTAAAAAATATTTGCAACGAATCCAAAGATTCGTTGCAAAGTTTCCCCTTTTCCAGCCCAATGCCCTAATTCCCGATGCCCTAATTAATTCATCTCCTCGCGTCGCGCCCGACATCCTCCGCCGCCGCCCGACAGCGTCCGCGCCCGCACGCCGTCCGCCCACGAACCGCCGTCCGACCGCGAGCCCGGCAGCACCCGCGAGGCCGCCGCCGCCCGCGAGCCTCTCGTCGCCGCGTGCCCCTGGCCGCGAGCCGAGCGCCGCCCGCCGATCCGAACTGCCACCGCCGCCGAGCCGGCCCGGCCATGCCGCCGCCCAGCCCCACCTCGTCGCCGCGTGCCCCCCGGTGGCCGTGAGCTGCCGCTCGCCCATGAGCCGCCACGGTAGCCGTGAGCGCCATGCCGCCCGTAGTCCGCCGCCGCCCGCCCGAGCCGTCGACCACGATCCCTCCGCCGTCGCCAAGAGTTCGGTGCCGCGACCAGCCGGCGACCATCGGCCCGGTGTCAGGAGTTTTCGGCCCGTTGGCGTCGGCCGCCCTCGCCCGTGATCGCCGCGACCCGGCCGCCACGAGGCTGCCCGTCGGCGAGTTCTGCGCCGTCCGTCCGGAGTTCCGGTGCCCTCGGTTTTATAAAAAATTTCACTAATTTTAAATTCGTTCTTTTAGGTTATATGTTTTGTCTATTGGAAAGTGTTAAAACCTATTTGCATTGCCTTTTAAATGATACTTTATGGATAATAGTTTCCATTGAAATTATGTTTGTTAGGATTCAATTAATGTTAAGTTTCGCAAATGCATCTACCTAATTAAACTATGTTGAGACCCGTACAAATGTCATTAGTATTCTCTTAAACACCAAGATTGAGACTTATATTCATCAAGGCATCTTTGCTTCCGCAAATTATTATATGTATTTAATTGTGATTGGAAAGAAAATCAATGTTTTCATTTCCAGCTGAATGCATATCATAATTTGGGAAGCTGACTTCCAAATGCAGTATTTTAAGATGATAATTATTTTAATTTAGGGTGTTAAGTAGATTTTGTATGTTTTAATCTAAAAAAGAGAATACTTCTGGTACGAGTTTATATTGATTTATTAAGAATTTATTATTTTTGTAGTTTGTTTAGATTGAGGTCTATAACATAGAGTAATTCTTCAATGTTTATCTTAAAGTAATAAAAGTCCTCTGTTTTTTATAGTGAATTCTTTTTCTCTATGCTAGTATTTCTTCGTCTCTGTTTAAAGATAGTTAAACATAGTGAATTCATATGTGAACTAACTGTATATTCGTATTATTGTATTTGCTAGGAGGTTTTATTAATATAATTTATTGAAAACAGACATAATGCAGCATGAAAGGAGTTGGATGTATAATAGGAATTTACCTGAATGTCGGGGTTTAACTGATGAATTTATGAGTGGGTTGAAAGAGTTTTTAAATTTCGCATCTAGTAATGTTGAGTTTATGGATGGTAATCAGATAAGGTGTTCGTGCAGAAAGTGTCACAATGGTAGATTTTTACCGTCTAGCAAAGTTTCAGAGCATAATTTGTAGATTTGATTTTACTGCAAATTACTATAACTGGACATGTCATGGTGAACCATTTATATCTGATGAGGATTATCATAGACACAACACACAAATCTCTAGGGATCAAAGTTATTATAATCAATTAAATCCATATCAGAGGATGATATATGATGTAGCAGGCCCGAATTTGATTCCCCAATCACAAGGTGCAGCTTCAAGTTGTCCTCCAACAATTGAGCAAATGTTTACTAATGCATCACCCTTGGAAGAGGTACAAGTAACAGATATCGGTGAAAATATGAATAATGAAGCATATCTCAAATTTCAGGAGGTGTTGAGTGCTGCAGATGAACCATTATAGGCTGGTTGTGAGACTCACACTAAACTATCGTTCACCGCAAGACTGTTGAATGTCAAGGCAGAGCATAATGTGTCTGAAGATTGTTTTAATAATTTTGTTCAAGCTTTTGAAGAGGCATTGCCGCGTGATCATATACTGCCCAATGATTTGTACAGTATGAAAAAACTGATGAAAGAATTAGGTCTTCCAGTGGAAAGAATTGATGTGTGCAGAGATGGTTGTATGTTATATTGGGGAGATGATGCAGATGTAGATGTTTGTAAATTCTGTAATCAAGATAGGTACAAGAGCACTAGTAGGAGGCAGCAACGACGTAAATCATATAGTCAGTTATTTTATTTGCATTTAACTCCTAGGTTACAAAGGCTTTATGCATCAAAGACAACTGCTGAACACATGACTTGGCATGCAAATCATCGAACAGAAGAGGGACTAATGTGTCATCCATCAGATGCAGAGGTGTGGACTCAAAGCGGATGTTCCAAGATCTCAAAGCTTGTTTCAATCCATAAATGGACTGATTAAGCTTGCACACAAGATGCTCTTTGTCCTTTGCAATGAATCCCTCTGGTTGCTCCATATAGATGTTTTCTTCAAGACTTCAATTAAGGAAAGCTATCTTAACATTAATTTGCCAAACCTCATAATCCATATGATCAGCAATAGACAGAAGAATCCTGATAGAATTAAGCATGGCTACCGGTGAAAAGGTCTCCTCATAATCGATACCCTCTTTCTGAGTATACCCTTTCGTAACAAGCCTTGCTTTGAAGGTCTCTACCTTTCCGTCTGATCCTCTCTTTATTTTGTAGATTCACTTGCATCCAATGAATTTTACACTATTGGGTGGTTCTACTGGCTCCCAGACCTGATTTGAATCCAAAGATTCTATCTCATAATTCATCGCCCTTTGCCAAGATACCGTATCTTTATCTTGGATTGCCTTGTCATATGTCTAGGGATCAGGTTCATGTTCGCCAGGGACCAAATCAGAAGATTCTCCCAAGAATATAAATCTATCAGGTTGTCTAACAAACCTCCCACTCTGACGAGGTATCACTTGTGTATCCTCTGTGACACGTGGTGAAGTCACTTGTGGTATGTCCTCTTGTACCGTTGGTACTGAAGTAGTAACTTCCCCTCTTAATTCCTCCAGAATAATCTTTCTCATGGGCTTGTGGTTCATCACATAGTCTTCCTCTAAAAATCGAGCATTCATGCTAACAATCATCCTCTGATCTCTAAGACTATAGAACAAACCACCTTTCGTTCCTCTGGGATAGCCTATGAACAAGCGCGCTTCTGTATGAGGTTTCAACTTACCAGCATCTCCCTTCGGCACATGTGCTAGACTACCATAAATCCAAATATGTCTCAGACTAGGCTTTCGCCCAATCCACAATTTTGTGCAAGTAGAAGGTATTGATTTAGATGGTACCAAGTTCAGAATATACACTGTCGTTTCCAGAGTATACCCCCAAAATAAATCTGGTAACTCAGAATAACTCATCATCGATCTAACCATCTCCATAAGAGTCCTATTCCTTCGCTCTACCACACTATTTTGTTGGGGTGTACTAGGTGCAGACAGTTGGGATTGAATCCCAACCTCTGATAAGTAACTCCTAAACTCTCCCAAGAGGTACTCACCACTACGATCAGATCGTAGTGTCTTGATACTTTTACCTTGACATTTCTCCACATCAACCTTGAATTCTTTGAACCTGTCAAAGCATTCAGACTTGCAGCGCATCAAGTAAATGTATCCATGTCTTGAATAATCGTCTATAAAAGAGATGAAATATTCAAAATCACCTCTAGCCTGGATAGACATAGGACCACACAAATCAGAATGAACCAATTCCAACACATCTTTGGCTATATACCCCTTGGCCTTAAAAGGCCTCTTGGTCATTTTATCTTCCAAGCAAGATTCGCAGGTTGGGAAATCTTCCACCACCAATGAACCCAAAGGCCCATCAGCTATCAACCTTTGAATTCTACTCAGGTTAATATGACCTAACCTTGGATTCCAAAGATATGTTTGGTTCATTTTCGAAGGTTCCTTTCTCTTATTAGATTTAGAAAATGAGTTATTTATTTCTATTTGCACTGTGGGAGTTTTTGGTTCAAGAGTATATAAATTTCCTATCAAAGCACCAGAATAAATAATCTCCCTACTCCTTTTTATAACAACTCTATCATTAAAAGAAATAGAATATTCATCCAAAAATAATTTAGAAACTGAAATCAAATTATTTCTAAATGTAGGTACATAAAGGCAATTTCTCTGAACCAAAGTTTTATTCCTATCAAAAGATAAATAAACATCTCCCACTACAATAGCCGTCGCTTTCGTAGCATTGCCCATGTAGACGGTAATCTCTCCCTCAGCTAGTCGTCTGGTTTCCTGGAACCTCTGCAAAGAATTGCAGGCATGATCAGTGGCTCCCGTATCTACACACCAAGTACCGATAGATAACACCACTAAACATGTTTCAATGACTAAACTAAAAGATATACCTTTGTTCTATTTACGGTTAGGGCAATCCCCCTTCCAATGTCGAGTACAACATATTTTAAATTTACATCCATCGATCCTATACTCCACGAAGGAGTGTACAACATATCTAGATCAAAAGTAAATTAAAATGAGCGGCTAAATAGTGTCGTATTTAATTACAACAAATAAATACTAATTAGCCTCGTCAACCCCAAGGATTCAAATAATTAGTTACAATCACACACACACAATCACATACTTCCACATAGCCATAATAGTTGGATCTTATGCCTGTAAGCAAAAAGTTAGCCTACACACATCCTACTATTATCTAGCATATACAATATATGATAAATGCATGAAAGTAACCGAATCTAAACACACAAAATCGGAAACCGTGGCTCTGATACCACTTGAAGGAAAATTCGCATTTCGCTTCTTCGCTTCGGTCGCTTGTGTATGGCGATCCCGGATTAAAATTTTATTAGTTAAAACTAATCCGGATGGAGATGGGCCCAAGCAACCGATTCATCATCGTGCTATTCGATTTGAGCGGTCACTTGAACAAACTTGTTGTTCAAGCAACCTAACCCATTTCCCCGATTAGCCGAGGAATAGATGATGTACGGATTGTCGATTTTTGTATTTATCTTTGGGGTCCATGTCAATCAATAACATACAAATACAAAAGAACTAAAATCAAAATTAAATAAGATTATACCTCTTGATCTTCTATTGTATTCCTATCCTCTTCTTGGACGTCGTGTGGACGATAATCTTCCAAGAATTGAAGTCTCCTATACCATGTATCTTCCCTTTCTTGCTCACTCCGAACAAGGGAGAAAACCCTCCCTTCTTCTCCTTGCTTGTGCCGACCACCAAGCACCAAGTCCTTGGTGTCCGCCGGCCCTAAGGAGAAGGAGATGATGGCGCTGAGCAAGAGAGAAGGATCACCCTCAACCCTTGATGTCGTCGGCCCTTAGAGAAGGAGAAAGGGCGTCGACAATGAGATGGGGAGGAGGCGCTGGCCAAGTGAGGGAGAAGATGGACCAAACCCTAGCCTCCTTGTCTTGTTGCCGCCGACCCTAAGGAGATGGACAAACCAAAACCCTAGCCTCCAACTTATTGCCGCCCAACCTCTCCAACGGCAACCCTTAGATCATACTTAGGTCTAGGCTTTATGAGGTATTTATAATAGGCTACAATATGGACCATTAGGAGGAGTTGGATCTTGGCCACCCAATGGATCCGAACCATATATAACCCGATCCATTAATGATGATCCATTCCACTAGAGGATCATCATTGATCTACCTCACCAACCCCCATAATTAAATATGGGCTCCACATATTATTTGTACATAATATCTTCTCATGTTTAAGATATCGAATGTCCATTAATTAATTAAATTACTGACAATTTAATTAATTAATATCTAACTCCAAGAGTAGTACCACTCATCCTTATCATCATGTTGGACCAAGTCCACCTGCAGGATTTATATGATGAACTTTATGAGCTCCTCAAGGGTAAATCATCATCCTAGTATATAGGACATGGTTTCCATCTATAATCAACAATACACCATGTAAATAATATTATTTCCCAACTTACCAGGCCTATCGATTTAATACATAAATCTCGCTCATTGGTAAATCAAAGAAATAAATACTAAGTACATATGCCCATTATTATATCGGGATTAAGAGCATGTACACCATAATATCTGAGGTCTGATTCAATTATATAGTCAGTATAAATTAAATCACCTCTAAATCGATCCTGCTCAATACACACAAAGTGTACTAGTGTAATTCTATGGTCAAAATAAACCAATACTAAATTACACTACAACCATGCCAATGATTTGTCCAAATCCATCTTGGTTGTGAGCCTCTACTTATACTTTACAAGGATCTGATAACATGATCTTCTGTGCGACACCACACACCATGTTATCTACAATGCAAAGTATCAGACAATATACATAAATATAAAATGCAAACAATGATCATGTGATTCTTATTTCAAAATGAAGATGTTCATACAAATGTTAGGCTTTCGGTATACATCCCAACAACTAGGTAAACAAAGACTTTAAATTTTATCCAAATTTTAAAATCATATGTCAATGACATGATCAAGGCATAATATTGTACTAATAGTATTCTCTTTTGATGATTGACAACGTGTTCAAGTTAGGTTTCAAAACGAAACATTCATAAAGTATCATGATCACAATTAAAAAGGGAATTAGAAATTCAAATAATATTTCATGATTATAGTAAGAGTTTCAAACTATTCACTCTCCCCCCTCTTTCCCTCTTTCATGTCAATGAAGATTTCCACACATCTCATCATGGACTAACTTAAACCCTTCACATATCCCCCTCTAAACTTCTACTTCCAACTTTGTATCATCCAAACACTCTATTTCAACATAATTTTCCTAATTTTTTAAAAATTCATGCTTTTTGTTTTAAAATTTACAACCATGATCTTTAAATGATGCACACATGACTTACACAAAAGCTTTTCTCATAATTGGCCATTTTCATGATTTATATATAAATTAATGGTCAACATTTATTAGGTCGTTAAAAGATAATACAATGCACAAAGCTTTCATAAATGTTGAATTTTAAGGAAAGATTTATTATATGCAACCTTATTCTACATTACAATAGGTAATTTTTCAACTCAAACTCGTGATTTTTAGGTCACATGATAGCAACCTTATTCTACATTGCAATAGGGTATCTAGAGAAGTTATCCCTAGTGAATACCTAGTAAACCCAAGGAGCTCCAATAGGTATTGGGTTCCTAGAAGCGTGATCGATTCACGCTAAATGGATTAGGTTGTGCCAATTTTAAATGGATAGATAGCTAACCTAACCATGCTAAAGGTGACACTTTAGATCATTTCCAAGGTTATGGGTATCTTGGAAATAAGTTTAATTTAAATCCTAAAAGATTTTAGGATAGGATGTGTCAATATAATTTATGGAACTATGAAAAATTGATCAAATTGGCACAACTTAGGTTTAGAAATCATAGTGTGTCATTTTGGGTTTTTGGCACACTTGGGAGATAAATGGTAATATGGCAAAATGGACTAAATAATAACAAATGACAATTAATATTAAAACTTAGGTATTATTATACCTTTATATTTTATTTGTCATGCTTATTTTCCCATATAACATGTCATGACATCATATCTGCTTTTAATCATTTAATATGTCATGATATTACTTAGGTTTAAGGTTAAATGTCATGTATGTTTAGATTCCATTTTATGCCATGACATCATGATTATGAGCACATGCCTATTTATATCATCATTAATGTCATAATCATTCATGCATTTAATAAAAATTGAGTTAAGGATAATTGGCATAACTTGAAGTCTCATGTATAAGGGAATCAAGTAGAGTTGCCCTAGAAAATGCATGAAACTCTAGTTTAGGATGAACAAAATCCACATCTCACATTACATTGACATGTATATATATGGATACACCCTTGATACATGTGAGATGCTAGGATATGAGTTAAGTTCAAGGTGTATAGTTTTTGCATTTAGATGAACTCAAACTCATCTAAAATCATGGATGGATCATTGGGAAAGCTTATGTTCAAGTCATGTACATTGAGCCCAAAGAACATGATCCAATATAAGATTTTAAAACAATTTGAAAACCATTTTGAAAAACCTTGGTGTAATCTATCCTTTGATAGAAGTCACCATTGATGATGTTGATACAAAGTGAGCTCAAAGATTGAAATTTTTCTTCATTTTTGAACTTTGTATCAATTTCACTATTTTATAGGTAAATTATTTTTCACATATTTTTCACCCATTGTATTGATTATAAGTAATGTACGTATGAATTTTCATGATTTTTCAAAATACATAGAATTACTTATGCTTTTTCAAAACTCGATTTCTGAAATTGAAATTGGGCAGTTTCAGTTATCAGTCGACTGCCACTTAATGACAGTCGACTGATGAATGGCAGTCGAATTGGTGACTGTAAGGAGTCAACTGTTAGGTCTGATTTCGAATAAACAAGATTTGTTTAGACCAATTTCAGCTATGGTAAGGTTCCCTAACCACTTCTAACCCTAGGATATGCTTTAGAAAACATTATAAAGGGTGAAAAACCATTGGATATAGATTAGGAGAGTTGTTTAGGGTGTGTATTAATTTAAGGTGAGTGAAAGTTCAAGTTTGAACTTTTAACCTTAATTTTGATGGTTTAGTGTTCCTATTGGCTTAGAGACTCTCTAAGGATATTGTTGGTGCAATGGTCAAGGGGGAGAAAGCCTTTAGGGGGAGGTATCTATCATGGGATGATGGATGTATTTTTTTCTCATGAGGGGGAGAAATGGGAATGTGAAATGCCCAATTTAGAAATTGAGAGAGTTTATAGGAGTGTCTCTCTTAAGTGATATGAGACTTATCACTAGGAAGAGTGAAGGCATCCTAGATATTTTTAGACCAAGGGGGAGATTGTAAGATCTCATTGGGATATGAGACATTGACCTCCTTGAGAGAACCTTTTTGATGTATGTCAAAAAGGGGGAGAATGTTAGAATTACCAATTTGGGAAAATTGGTTTGGGAATTTGAGTTAGGGGCCTAACTCAAAGGTGTTTGGTTTTTGTCAAATTTCAAAAAGGGGAAGATTGTTGGTGCAATCGGCCCAGGTCACGATTGACCAGACTCGAGTTGGACTCGAGTAGTATTTTGATGTTTGACAATGTGTTGGGGAGATCGTTGGTGCAATCGACCCCGGTTATGATTTTGATGTTTGACGATGGTTTGACCATTGTCATGGGAGAAGTCCAAGTCTTATGTACTTGGCATGAAAAGTCCAAGCATGGGTCTTGGCAAGGAAAAGTCCAAGCATGGGATGGCAAGGGAAAGTCCAAGCTTGAGTCTTGGCAATTGGAAAGTCCAAGGGGAATATTGACGGTATAAAGTCCAAGGGTGGAGTCTTGGCAACATAAGTCCAATGGTTGGCGGCGTAAAGTCCAAGCAGGAGTCTTGGCAGCATAAGCCCATTGTGCCTTGGCAGTGTAGACACCGTTAGCATGACAATAGCCGATAAAAGCACTTGAAGGCTAGCATATGGATGAAAAAGTCATGGATGACTTGGAGAGATTTGATAGGCACGAGGTTGACGGAGGTGGCTAGAAGGCTAAGGGTGATCTAGCAAGTATGGGGGCACCATACTTGGGGTTAAACCTCATGTTTGAGGTTATCAGTTGACCAGGGCTTTATGCCGATCGAATGGTCAAGTGTTTGACACTTGGCAGCCAAGTCGACACTCAGCAGTCAGCTAGGATTATGGATAGTTCGACTGCTATGAGTCAACTAGTGCTCGACTACTGTTTAAGGGCCAAAAAGGTATGGAAGTCGACTGATCATTGGATCAGTCGACTGATAGTAGTTGACTGCCATATATGGCAGTCGACTAATGGTTTAGTTGCGAGCACAGAATGCTCTGTAACTGACTGGGCAGTTGGCTACTGTTGGAACGTTGGTGGCCGGTTAGAGGGGGGTGAATAGCCCTCAATCATCGTATGATGGAATTGCTTCGTTGATTGTCTATAAATTCTATTAGCACAAGCAGAAACAAAACTAAACAAGAAATTAAGACAACATAGAGTAAAAGCAATGCTAACACCAATATGTAACGTGGTTCATGGCCTCGCCGCTAATCTACGGTCTGATTCATCTCCGGTGAATCACTCCAAAACCAATCCACTATTGGTCTCTCCCTTTAGCCAAAGCAAGGTGGAGGTAAACCTTTACAACAATGAGAACACTCCTTCTTTTACAATAAATGTGAAAGAAAACTAGGAGAAGGAGTTTCAGCTTTGTGGGGCACTTAATAGGATGTTTAGAGCATGAACATTACCCATCCAAAAGCCCCCACCCTCTCTTTTTATAGAGAGGAAGCAAATCTTCCCATTGGACACTATCAGTTGACTGATGCTTTCATCAGTCAACTGATGTCGACTCCAACGGCTTCTGACCAGGCCGAATTCGCGAGATCTGTGGCCGCTTTCTCCAACAGTCAGATCATCAGTCGACTGATGTCGACTTCAATCGAGTGACGACTAGCTTTTGTGCCCATGCACAGTGCGATCAGTCGACTGCTTCCCTTAATTAGTCGACTAATCGACTTGGTTCCGCAGCCAAACACCAGTCGATTTGCGATCGACTTGGAGCAGTCGACTGCCATGACATGGAAATCGACTGATTCTGGGTAAACCTCAAACTTTACATCCGTTTGAGTGTCTGACAGTCGGGTAAACCTCAACCCTTGTGGTCGAGCCTCCGACACTTAGTCATTCGGCCAAGTTCACCTAATGAGCTACTTACATTTCACTCATTCTCTCATCTCACTTGAAGTCCCTCGCCGAAGCTCTCTTCGTTCACGGCCACGTCCCTCGGTAGCATCAAGCACACGGCTCTGCAATGCTCCTTCGTGTCTCTTGCCCTCAAAGTCTGCTTCCTTGGCTTTGCTTCAAGTCATCTCGTCCAGCGGTCCCTCGGATGCATCAAGCGCACGACTTTGCAATGCTCCTTCGTCGACTCAAGCACGAGATTGTGAGTTGGTGAAACTTGCCAAAGCTCCATGTGCGAATTACTAAGTCTTTCAAGACTCCAATGCACATATCAAATCCAATCATCCTAACTTAAACCCTTTGTCACACACATCAAAATCATATCACATGGGTTGATTGCCCTAACAATCTCCCCTTTTTTGATGTGTGACAATCCGTTTAAGTTAGGTAAACAAATAACAATAACATAAGCAAGGAAAGCATGTAAATAAAAACATGAGTATAACAACTCCCCCTTAAACATGCAACTCCCCCTTAAGACATGCTAAAATTTTCCCTTTAGCATGATTAACTTAATCTTCCCTATTTCTCCCCCTTTGACACCATCAAAAATATTATCTAAATGTCATACACACATGGCATCAACTCTAAGGAGGAAAAAAATACCCAAAAACAAAAAAAAACAGCCTAAATACTGAAATCAGGCTATGAACAGTGTCAACAGTCGACTGAATCAGACATTAGTCGACTGGCATGCTGGTTTCAGCACTTTCTGATTTTCGGATCGAAATTCAGAAATGCACCAGAAATTCCAAAAAATTCAAAAAATTATGAATTTTTGAAAACACATTTCTTTTAAAGTCTTTTATCAGTGAAAAATGAGTTTTCTTAAAAATTACTTATATTTTCAATGATTTGCCAAAAATCCAAAAGTTTCAAAAACAACTAGTATTTGATCAAGTTTGTATCAATTTTAACACCTAGTTTTGCATTAGATTGTTTCAAAACATGAAAACACAGATTTTAAAGTAAGAAATGATTTTGAAAACATATGAAATATCCAGCCATGATCTTTGGGCAATATGTCTATGAATTAAACATATGTTTTCTCCATGATTGGTCTATTATTGCTATTTTGATACTTTAAATGACCATCTAAATGCCATAGGCATTAGTGGACCATTAGTATCATCCTATCATCTCACCCATGTTATGTTTTCAATCAAAGTTAGCCTTATGGTGAGTGTGAGATGTTCCTAAAGGTATTTATATACTTAACCTTCAAATTCATGCAATTCTACACAAGGCTAAGTATCACACTAACATACCACATGATCATAAAGACATATATGCATTGATTTCACATTATGATCATGAAATAAATGTATCACTTAATTTGTAATCATGCATTAGGTATAAAATCATGATGATAAGTCAAGTATCACCCAAAGCATGATTTAAACTATTTATGGGTGCATTATCATCATCCAACGCTATTTCAAAAATTAAGTTCATGTCATCCTAAGTCAACCAATCAACATGATATAAGTGAAATCCTTATGGTTGACTATCCTAGGGTTTTCCTAACCCTTAAGGATGGATTTAGGAACCCAATACAAGCTCTTTCCTATAGGGTTCACTAAATATTCTTTAGGGATCCATTTTCTAGCAATTGTCTTATTTTTGGCTTGACCCCTAGCAATCAAACATTTATATGCCTTTTCATTTGTCTTTCCCTTATAACCTAGGTCTTTCGTATTGAAGCTTGCCCTTTGGCTCCCTATAATCATATTAAGGGTGTTGGAGCCAATTGTAAATTTTTCTAGGGCTTTAGTCAAATGGTCTACCTTTTCCCTTAAAGTCCTATTTTCTTCAATACATGCATCATTTACATCAAAAGGCATATAGTTATCATGTGAGCATGCATTATCAAGACTAGAAGAAATATTATCATTAATATTTAAACATGTTTGTTCTAGTTTTTCTTCTAAATCCTTAATTTGATCAAGCATGCATTTGTTCTTTTTCTTAGCTCTAAATAATTCCTTAGTAAGGCTAGAAATCATGGCAACTATTTCTTGAGTGGGAAGATGTTTTACCATAGTTTCTATGTCTTCTTCTTCGGATGATGAGGATGATAAAGAGTCTCCCCCTTCACTTGAGCTCTCCTCACTTGTGCTTGATTTTTCACCTTCGGAGGAGGTGGAGTCTAGATCATCAAATGCCATCAATGCAAGGTTTGTGACAAAAGCATTTTCTTCCTCCGATGATGATGATGAGAAAGGATCATCCCATGTCCTTGCCTTGAGTGCTTTGGCCTTCCCTTTTTCTTTGGCCTTCTTCTCTTCTTCCTTCTTCTTGCTCCCTTCTTTTCTCCTCCTTTCTTCTTTGCTCTTGTTCAAGAGGGGATAATCATCTCTTATATGCCCCTCTTGTTGACAATTATAGAGTCTTCTCCTATCATAAGATTTGTTAAATTTTAAATTTCTTAAGGCACGCCTTACCTTCCTTACCATATAAGCATCTTCATTGCTATTCATGGAAGATGAGGAGGATGCTTCATCGGAGGAGGAAGTCTCTATCTTCTTCTTCTTCCCCTTGTTGGCTACTAAGGCTACTCCTCTTGATGCCTTGATGCTTGATTCTTCAATTACTCCCTCAAGCCTTATCTCATGCAACTCCATGGTGGAAAAGAATTGCTCTAGAGTGGTTATCTCTAGATTCTTGGATATGTAGAAAGAGTCCACCATTGAGCTCCATCTTGATGACAGAGGGAAGGCATCTATTGCCTTCATGACCATGTCCCGGTTGGAGAGTTTTTCTCCTACACTTGTTAGTCCAATCAAAATTTCTTTAAACCTAGAATGTAAAGAATTTACCTTCTCTCCCTTTTCGAGTTTGATGTTGCTTAATTGGGAGCAAAGGAGATCTCTTCTTGCAAGCTTGACCTCGGAAGTGTCTTCATGAACCTCTATGAGTTTCTCCCACATTTCCTTGGCGCTTGCACATTCGCCTATCCGATTGATCTCTTGTTGGAGGAGTACGTTGTACAAGTGATGCTTGACCTTCGAATTCGCCAAGTACTCCTCTCTTTGTCTCTTTGTCCATCTTGTCTTCTCTATTTGCTCCCCATCTTTATCCCTAGGTATCTTGAAACCATTTTCCATTATTAATAAAATTTCAAAATTGATTTCAAAGAATACCTCCATGCGTTTCTTCCACCACGCAAATTCCCCTTCAAACTTTGGCAGATGAATATTAGAGTCGGTCATCCTTGATGTAGTGCTTGTTGTGGTGGTTAGTCCTCGACAAGCTACCTTGGCTCTGATACCACTTGTTGGAATGTTGGTGGCTGGTTAGAGGGGGGTGAATAGCCCTCAATCGTCGTATGATGGAATTGCTTCGTTGATTGTCTACAAATTCTATTAGTTCAAGTGGAAACAAAACTAAACAAGCAATTAAGACAACACAAAGTAAAAGCAATGCTAACACCAATATGTAACGTGGTTCACGGCCTTGCCGCTAATCTACGATCTGATTCGTCTCTGGTGAATCACTCCGAAACCAATCCACTATTGGTCTCTCCCTTTAGCCAAAGCAAGGTGGACGTAAACCTTTACAACAATGAGAACACTCCTTCTTTTACAAAAAATATGAAAGAAAACTAGGAGAAGGAGTTTCAGCTTTGTTGGGCACTTAATAGGATGTTTAGAGCATGAACATTACCCATCCAAAAGCCCCCACCCTCTCTTTTTATAGAGAAGAAGCAAATCTTCCCGTTGGACACTATCAGTCAACTGATGCTTTCATCAGTCGACTGATGTCGACTCCAACGGCTTCTGACCATGCCAGATTCGCAGGATCCGTGGTCGCTTTCTCCAACAGTCAGATTATTAGTCGACTAATGGTATCATCAGTCAACTAATATCGACTTCAGTCGAGTGACGACTAGCTTCTGTGCTCGTGCACAGTGTGATCAGTTAACTACTTCCCTTAATCAATCGACTGATCGACTTGGTTTCACAGCCAAACACCAGTCGATTTGTGATCGACTTGGAGCAGTCGACTGCCATGACATGGCAGTCGACTGATGCCAGGTAAACCTCAAAATTTACATCCATTTGAGCATCTGGCGGTTGGGTAAACCTCAACCCTTGCAGTCGAGCCTCCGACACTTAGCCATTCGGCCAAGTTCACCTAATGAGCTACTTACATTTCACTCATTCTCTCATCTCACTTGAAGTCCCTCGCCGAAGCTCTCTTCGTTCACGACCACGTCCCTCGGCAGCATCAAGCACACGGCTCTGCAATGCTCTTTCGCATCTCTTGCCCTCGAAGTCTGCTTTCTTGTCTTCGCTTCAAGTCATCTCGTCTGGCGATCCCTCGGATGCATCAAGCGCACGGCTTCGCAATGCTCCTTCGTCGACTCAAGCACGAGATTGTGAGTTGGTAAAACTTGCCAAAGCTCCATGTGTGAATTACTAAGTCCTGCAAGACTCCAACGCACATATCAAATCCAATCATCCTAACTTAAACCCTTTTCTACACACATCAAAACCATATCACATGGGTTGATTGCCCTAACAGCTATGGGCGTTGGCAGTCGACTGCTAATGTTGGCAGTCGATTGATGAGAGTTCCGTTGGAGTTTTTCCAGCGTAGATTGATCCGTTGTCTCACAACAACAATGTTGGCAGCTGACTGGGGCCTTATGGCAGTCGACTGCCAGGCGAAAATCTAGCCTGATGCAGGTTAAAAGAAGTTGTTCGTGGGAGATTCGGCCAATGGTTCTTTGGGAGCTTTCTTGAGGCGATTTGAAGGCAAAGTGTAGGTGCATTTCAGGGTTCTTCAATTTCATCCAAGCAACCAACAAGCAAAGCGCTCAAAACCTAGTTTGTAAAGTGTTCTTTACATTTCAGCTGTATTTTGCTTGTATTTTTTTTATTATTGTTGTAATTACTTATACGAGGTTTCTCCACCTTCGACGTATTATCGAGGAGTATTTGAGTAGTGGTGTGTGTTGGCATCGCTAGAGCTCGTTTGAGCTTAATCCGTGGAGTAAGAACCATTCGGTTCCGAACCACGTTACATCGTCTTATCGTGTGATTGTGTTTGTATTTTTGTGTTGTATTATTTCTATTTCCGCTGCGTATAACACATTTTGTAGCAAGCACAATCGAGTTCCATCAAGCAACGATGACGCGCTATTCACTCCCCCTCTAGCGGGCACACAAGTCCTAATAGATGATGCTCCTTGAGGCACCCTTTAGTTGAGCAACATCAATACACAATGCTCAATAACAACCACCCCAATACCCTCTTCCATTAGCTTTAGTGATCTCTATAATAATTGATAAACCATCTTGCTTTACACATACACTCAAGGACACATTGATTTGATAGATGACTATAAAATTTGATATTCTTTCAACATAATGAAACATGGAGATTAGTCTCTAACACCTCATATGGGTCTAAGATGGATCTTCTATTGGTACAATCTATCTATGGTCAAGTTTGACTAAACTTGAGTTGAGTTTTGATATTTGAACAATATGTGATTGAGTTTGGAGAGTGTTGAAGAGAGAGATTATTGTTTCACTCATCATTGGGCCAAGTTGATTGATGTGAGCAAAATATATAGGATTTTAGGAGTAGTTTTCGCTCACATCTTGTTACATTTTGTGTTAGTTTCATGGATATGTTACTATATTCTTGCACGCATTGCTTATTTTCTAGTTCGGAGGTCTATTCATTGTACTTTTGTGTGCAGGTTAGCTTTTCTGTTGAAAAAGATGCATTTTCGGAGCAAAAGAAGGACTTTCGCAGCTAGACGCAGAGTGGGACACGGCCAGGGTGTGTGGATTCACATAGTCGTGTCCAATGGGCGAAGAATAACACCCCAGGGCTGCACACGGCCTGGCCGTGTGGAAACACATGGTCGTGTGGTGGCCCGACGAATTTGCACGACTAGGGCTTTTTTCGGATTTTGCAGCGGTCCGAGGCAATGCCTATATAAGGATGGCTCTGCCCAAACCCTAGGGGGGAGGCACGACATCTAGGACAGCACGTCGAAGCCCTAAAAAGCTTCGGTAACTCGCAGCGGG
Organism: Wurfbainia villosa; assembly: GCA_025175895.1. Classification (NCBI taxonomy): domain Eukaryota; kingdom Viridiplantae; phylum Streptophyta; class Magnoliopsida; order Zingiberales; family Zingiberaceae; genus Wurfbainia; species Wurfbainia villosa. The sequence continues at coordinate 12,865,080 of CM046007.1, read as the reverse complement.
GAGGAGGAACGCCGCCGAAGGTCCACAACTTGCAATACAACTCCGGAGAGAAGATCACGAAGCATCGTATATCTCTATTTCTACGCTTTATTTCTATTGTATTTGAACTTAAACATGTTTTGTGATTCTTCCTTCGTATTTATGGAGTAGTACTTTTGATTCTAGGATTAGGGAGTAGCTTGTGTACATAAACAATGTTGGTTCATATTAAATTCTGGCCAAAAGTTTGATTTGACAATTGGTAGTTTCTCTCTATTATATCTACTTGAGTTTGGCTTTCTTTCCGCTGTGCTTAGGCGATACGAGGTGGTGACAGCCCTCGCAATCTAAATTTAGGAGGTTTGATCAAGGAACCTAGGGGTAAACCTGACCTCCCGTAACTACGGGGAGAAGGAAGTAGTGGAATCCGAAACGGTCCACTGCAAGGATTGATTTGGCATCCTCGTACCCTCTATCCCGTCCTTTTGGGCAGAGGTAGCTCCCTGTGAATGTGGTGGCTCTGTGGGAAAGTGTATGATTTTCCTTCCCCAAAACCATAGGTAGACATTTAGACGACGCCATTGACAACATTGTTCTGTGGTACACAAGCGAAACCGAAGTCCTAGAATCACCTTTTAAGACCCCGGCACACTCTTTTCCTCCTCCGTGTGACACCGTACAGAGTAGGGTCCACCGATAGTCCTCACCAACCGACTCTCTCAGAGATTTCGTCCGAACAATCACAACCACTTAGTGTATTAGTATTCGAATCTCAGTCCCTGTGGGATCGATAAATCTTTATTACTTGACGACATCCGTGCACTTGCGGGCATTGAGCGCGAGCATGCACTTTGAGTCCACGATGATATCCGTCGTGAGATTTGAGGTCGTGCTCGTGCGCATCAAGTTTTTGGCGCCGTTGCCGGGGACTGTCGATTCAATATCAAATCGAACGGTGGTAGATTGGATCGGACTTAGGATTAGATTATTTTCTTGCTTTATTTTTCTTTTAGTTTAATCTTATCTACTTAGTTCTATTTTCCATATTTAGATTTAGTTATATTTTCAGTAGTAGTTTCCTATTTACTTATTGCATATTAGATTTTTATTTTCTAGATTTATTTATTTTCTACTTTTAGCATTAGGGTAGCACTCTTACTTTTTGTGGTCTGGTTCGTCGTATGCTTAGAAGACTAGGGTCGGAAGGCCTAATTCTGATCGACTTAGAGATTGAGCGAACCTTTCACCATCGGAGAGCAGTACAGCGAAAGATGGAAGATCAAGCTGCATCCGAGATGAACATAGGAAGCCGACCTCTGCGGGACTACGCAGCTCCTAGCGCTAGAGGATTTAGGCCGAGCATAGCTGGACCATCTATTTCGGCAAATAACTTTGAGCTGAAGCCGACACTTATACATATGGTCCAGCAAAGCCAATTCGGGGGAGCTGCGACTGAAGACCCGAACTGGCATCTTGAGGCATTTCTCGAAATCTGCTCAACTATAAAACTAAATGGAGTTCCTTCTGACGCGATCCGCCTGAGCCTGTTCCCGTTTTCACTGTGGGATAAGGCTAAGGCTTGGCTTCACTCTCTACCCTCTGGCAGCATCACCACATGGGAGCAGTGTGAGCAGCAGTTTCTGAATAAATACTTCCCACCAAGTAAGACTGCTCACATGTGCCACCTTATCACGAGCTTTCGCCAGAAGGAGGGGGAGTCCTTGTTCGAAGCATGGGATCGCTACAAGGGGCTACTTTACCAATGCCTACACCACGAACTGGAGAGGTGGCTGGTGATCCATATTTTCTATAATGGGATCACTTACGCCACAAAGATATCCCTAAACTCTGCCACAGGAGGAGCTCTAATGAACAAGACCATAGAGGAGGCAGAGGAGCTTATCGAAGAGGTGGCCCAAAACCACCATCAATGGGCTTCCGAACGTGGTCAACCCATGCCTGCGGCAGGACGATACACTATCAACTCCACAGACCACCTTTCAGCAAGGATGGACGCGCTCAGCAGACGGTTTGAATTTTTGAATCCTTCATCTGCATGCGCGGCCATTGACTTTGGAGAAGGAGCGGCAGCGTATCGTGAGGACCACTATGGAGGGCAGGGGACCTCAGACGAGCAGATTTAGCATTGTGATGCGATTGGGGACTATGATCAAAGGCCCCACAACCCGTATTCTAATACCTACAATCCCAGATGGAGGAGTCACCCGAATTTCTCCTATAAAAATAACTCGGGAAACCCCCAATCATCCAGAGGGTACGGGCAACAGCAGGGCAATGGGCAGCGACCACAAAAGTCAAGACTGGAACAAATGATGGAGGACTTCATCGCTACCCAAACTAAGGCCAATGAGGAATTCCGTCGCCAGCATCAAAAGTCTGAAGAAGCACTGAGAGACTTAAAGGCCACCATTGACGGCCTTGCAAGTCATACCCGGATGTTGGAGACACAAGTGGCCCAAATAGCCCAATTCGTGTCACAACCTGTGAAGAACTCTCCGACGAACCAAGGAAAGGAGGAAGGAGTAGGGCAAAGTAGTCAATTCGCAAAGGGGTGTGCAGCCATGATTTCCACCCTACCTGACCAAGCTGAGTTTGAAGAGAAGATTCCAATACAGCTTGAGGACCCTGGTGAATTCGTTATTCCTTGCTCGATTTATGGGGAGAGCTTCAACGAAGCACTATGCGAATTGGGGTCATTAGTCAGTGTGATGTCCTATGCATTTCTGAAGATGGGACTAAGCGGGCTCCAACCAACGAATCTTGGTATTCATATGGGGGATGATTCAGTGAAGGAGCTTGTTGGCCTGCTACCATACATTCCTGTGATGATTGAGGATTTTGTGATACCCACAAACTTCATCATATTGGACACAGGACCGAATCCCCAGAATCTCATCATTCTGGGAAGGCCTTTTCTAGCAACCGCAGGGGTGTGCATAGATGTGAAGGCACACCAGATCTCCCTAGAGGTAGACGGGGAGTTCATCCTTTTCAGCCTTTTGGAGCATAGAGCTCCCTACTTTGACGGCTTCATGATTAGCATATTGAAGCTGGAACCTTCAGATGCAGATCCCGAGACGGATGAATGGAGGTTCACTGAACCACCAGAGCTGAGTTGATAGAAGAGTGCGGTCAAGCTAAACGACCTTAAATAAAGTGCTTCTTGGGAGGCAACCCAAGTTTAGTTTTAGATTTCCCTTTTCTATTGCATTGCATAAATTTGTTTGATTTTAGTTTTGATTTCCATCACATTTAGAGTTAGGAATAGAAAAGAACTTTGCTAGGAAAAAATGAGACTCATATTAGTCTACATGGCGAAGTGCATGAATAAATTCGGCCCATGGTGCATAAATGGGGCAAAAAATGGGGGCACACGGCCTAGCCGTGTGTTTTCCCACGGCCGTGCCCGATTGATCAAAGGCGCACACGGCCATGGTGCGCGAGGTTAAAAGGGGTGAGCCGTGTGTTTTCACCCCATTTGTGTCATGTGCTTCAAAAGTTCTTGCCCTAGCCATGTGATTTCTCTTTCCCCTTCCTCTAGAATCATTTCTAACCTCTAAAGAAGCCAAAAGGAGCAAGGATGAGGAGGACCAAGACCGTAGCATCCCGATCCGGCACCTCGGAGTGACAAACAAGAAGAGTCGACGCTCCTCAAGCTCCGGAAGAGGGTAACGCCCTACCCCCTCTACTTTTTCGCAATAATGAACAAAGAGATAGATACAATATGCTCTCTACTCGTAAACTTACTGCTACTAGGTACTTAGATGAGTATTTGCTAGAATCTTTAGGGTTGTTAGGTGATATGCAAACCCTATTTGCAAAAATTGGGTGGGATGAGATTATGGGAATAAGGCACCTAACCTACCCTAGGATAGTTTTCGAATTTTTGAGTTCTTTAGAGGCAGAAGTTTTAACGGGTAGAGAGAGCGAGGAGGGTAAGATAACTTTTAGGCTTTTTAACATAGAGCATGAGTGGACCCTTCACCAATGGAACTCATACTTTGGCTTACCAAGTGGGAGAGAGAGAAGAACCCCTATTGGGTTCAACTCTCGGGAATGTTGGACCGAGTTGACGGGGGAGCACGCTTACGACCCTTTTAGGGCCAAAGTGTCATGCCTCCAAAACATCGTCTTTCGATACTTTCACCATGTAATGGCCAGTACTATATTTGGTCATGGGGAGAGTGACGGTGTAGTAAGAGCCAGCGAGCTACTTTGCTTCTAGGATATGCTACAAGAAAGAAGTAGCATCGATGTGGGGTCCCACTTCATTAGACACTTAGTGAAGATGGGCAAAGCAACACGCAGAGAGATCAATGTGGGAGGCCTACTTACCCACATTTGATATAGGATGGGGTACGATTACATAGCATTGGAGAGTATAGAGGGGAGCCCTAGGATCGACCTAGGAGTATGCATGGCCATGAAGATGATTGTAAGAGAAGGAGACTCCTTATGCTTTGTAAGGAAAAATTTTACGGCCCTTAGGCTCCCCGACCCAGATCATACCACCATCGCTATACGCGCCAATTGGTGGTTAGACCCGATATTAGAGTCCCCTCCACATGAGGGACCATCCACATCAGCGCCCATCTCTCCACCTTTGTATCACTCTCCCTCTAGTCCACAGATGCATAGGAGCCCACCTAGTCCACGCCGACATGAGCCTACACCTACACCACCTTTTTCTACCTTTGAGCAGGATGCAGGTACATCGGCCTACAATTTCTCGGAGTTCCGATCGTGCCTCGATGACATTTACACTTAGCAGCAGACACAGAGGCAGCGATGGGAGGAGCAGAGCGCCTTCCAGCAGGCGGAGTTCCAGGGATTCCAGGAGCATTTCCAGCGGGCTGAGGAGTTCTACGATGAGGCCTACATATACTTCCAGGAGGAGATTGCTCATCGCCAGGATGAAGCAGCTTACCACAGGGAGATGCGGCAGCATATGCACGCCCAGCAGGCATAGTGAGCTAGGGAGGAGGAGCATCGAGCAGCCGCTGCATCCACCAGTTCCCAAATAGACCACATGTATATGTGGCATCAGCGGCTCAGCAGCAGGTTCTCCTAGGATCCAGAGATGCCTAGGCTCCCAGACTTTCCACCTCATCCACCATATTAGAGGTATATTTTTGTTTAAGTCTAAGGGGGAGACCCCAAAATCTATTTTGTTTTATTTCCTAGTAGTAGTTTCTTTTCTGGTATTTTCATTCATTTGTTCATGCATGCATGAGTTGTTTAGTTCCTTTCAGTACTTAATTTTTGGTGTCTGAAAAGCTACCTCAGTAGTATTTTTGAAAGTTGCGTGCATGAGTTGTTCCCATAGGTAGCTTAACTCTATTTATCTTGTGGTATTTTATTCTATTCGCTCTATTGAATGTTCTAGACCTGCACTGGTTAGCTTTATTTTTGCACTTACACATATTGAATATTCTGAAATGGCAAATTTACCACATACCTAGTTATGATTCACTTCAATAGTCTAGTACTTTGGAATCCATAGGTGACTTTAGGTTTAGCATTTTAGTTACTGGAGATGCTCGGATTGTGTAAGCCCATTCGGAAAAATCAAAATCCCTATGAGCCGAAAAAAAAATATACATAAAAGAAAAAAAGAGAGAGAGAAAAAGAAATGAGAAAAAAAAGAGAAAGAAAAAGAAAAAAAAGATTGAGAGGGATAAAAAAATAGTTGTCGTGGGTGGAAATAGCTAGGTGTCCCTTTGAGACCGAGTTAAGTTACTAGGGAAACACCTCCCAATTTCTCTCAATACCGAGCACGCCTTTGAGACTTTATGCTAGATCTAGGGAACAACCCTCGCTTTGGGTAGGTAAGTGCCTAAGAGCCAGAAACCTTAGGAAAGCTATGGGGTGACGACTTAACTCACCATGGAACGAACATCCCCTAAGAATGATTCGCCTAGCACAAGTACGAGAAGCTAACTTAGTGAATTTTTAGAACATATCTATTTTGCTTTGATTGCAAATACCACTTGATAAATTTAGTTAGCATGCTAATTATGGAACAATATCTTTTTAAAATTTTATGGCACTGAGGTTTTATTGAGGACAAGCAAAGATTTAAGTCTGGGGAAAGTGATATGAGCAAAACATATAGGGTTTTAGGAGTAGTTTTCGCTCACATCTTGTTACATTTTGTGTTAGTTTCATGCATATGTTACTATATTCTTGCACGCATTGCCTATTTTTTGATTCGGATGTCTGCTCATTGTACTTTGTGTGAAGGTTAGCTTTTCTAGTGAAAAAGACAGGTTTTCGGAGCAAAAGAAGGACTTTCACAGCTAGACGCAGAGTGGGACATGGCCAGGGCATGTGGATTCACACGGCTGTGTCCAATGGGTGAAGAATAGTACCCCAGGGCCGCACATGGCCTGGACGTATGGAAACACACGGCCGTGTGGCGGCCCGATGGATTTGCACAACTAGGGCTTTTTTCGGATTTTACAGCGGTCTGAGGTGATGTCTATATAAGGATGGCTCCGCCCAAACCCTAGGGGGGAAGCACGACGGCTAGGACGGCATGCCGAAGCCCTAAAAAGCTTCGGTAACTCGCAGCGGGGAAAAGGAACACCGTCGGAGGTCCACAACTTGCAATACAACGCCGGAGAGAATATCACGAAGCATTGTTTATCTCTATTTTTGTGTTTTATTTCTATTGTATTCGAACTTAAACATGTTTTGTGATTCTTCCTTCGTATTTATGGAGTAGTACTTTTGATTCTAGAATTAGGGAGTAGCTTGTGTACATAAACAATGTTGGTTCATATTAAATTCTGGCCAAAAGTTTGATTTGACAATTGGTAGTTGCTCTCTATTATATCTACATGAGTTTGGCTTTCTTTCTGCTATGCTTAGGCGATACGAGGTGGTGACAACCCTCGCAATCTAAATTTAGGAGGTTTAATCAAGGAACCTAGGGGTAAACCTAACCTCCCGTAACTACGGGGAGAAGGGAGCGGTGGAATCAAAAACAGTCCACCGCAAGGATTGATTTGGCATCCTCGTACCCTCTATCCCGTCCTTTTGGGCGGAGGTAGCTCCCGGTGAATGCGGCGGCTCTGCGAGAGAGTGTATGATGTCCCTTCTCCAAAATTGTAGGTAGACGTTTAGACGACGCCAATTGATAACATTGTTCTGTGGTACACAAGCGAAACCGAAGTCCTAGAATTGCCTTTTAAGACCCCGACACACTCTTTTCCTCCTCCGTGTGACACCGTACAGAGTAGGATCCACCGATAGTCCTCACCAACCAACTCTCTCAGAGATTTCGTCCGAACAATCGCAACCACTTAGTGTATTGGTATTCGAATCCCAGTCCCTATGGGATCGATAAATCTTTATTACTTGACGACATCCGTGCACTTGCGAGCATTAAGCACGAGCACGCACTTTGAGTCCACGACGATATTCGTCGCGAGATTTGAGGTCGTGCCTGTGCACATCATTGATTATGATAGATATATAATTCAATAAAAGGTAGTTGAGCGAGAAGTGAACTAGATCAAGTTTGACCGAATATAATTGATTAGTAGAAAAGTCCAAGTGAATCATAGGGGACCAGCCACTTGATGTGAGATGAAGGAAATCCAAGTAGGTCGTGGAGGACTAAACACTTGGTGGTTGAAAGTCAAATAAAGTATTGGCAAGCGAGAAATCCAAGTGGGTCATGATTGACCGAACACTTAGCATGAGAGTGAAAGTCTTAGCATATCATGAGAGACTGAATGTTAGGTGACTAGAAAAATATTAAAAATTCAAGAAAGATCGGATGTTAGTTGAGTGGGAAAATCTTAACATATCAGGGTGGACCAAATGTCAAGTGAGTATGAAAGTCCAAACATGTCAAGAAAAATAAGATGTTTGGCATTGGAGAAGTCTCGGCAAGTCAAGGTTGACCGAATGCTAGGCATGAAAGAAAAACTAAACAAGTTAAAGAAGATCAGATGTTTGGTGTTGGTTAAGTCATAATAAGTCAAGGTGATTGGATGTTAGGCAAGTAAAATTTTGACAGGTCAAATGTAACTAAATGCTAGGCAAGTAAGGTGAAAAGTGATTGGATGATAAGTGAGAGAAGTTCTAGTAGGTTGAAAGGTAAATCGGATATCAAGTGAAGCCAAAGTTAAACTCAGTGAGGACTCAAATTGAAGTATTAATCGATTGATAGGATATATCAGTTGACTGATAAACCCTAAATCCTGAGTGTAGGTGTTAAGAGAAGTTTAGTTGTGATCAATTGACTGATGAGTTTCACCAATCGACTTATTGAGACCAATCGATTGATAGGGTTGATCAGTTGACTCGTATTACTATAGTATAGTATAGAAGATTTTGTAGTTGATTATGGAACTCAACTGAATAGGTTCTAGTCAACTGGTAATGACTTGGATAGATCAGTTCAATTGATAAGTCAAAGCAATATTTGAAACCCTAGTGGAGCAATTGACTGATGGAAGAAGGCAATCGACTGATTGGTGAAAATCAACCCGAATGAAACCCTATAAAATATGGTTTCATGAAGGTTTAAAGACACAGATCCTTGGAGACTTTGAAAGAAAAGTGCTATTGCATTTCAGATCTTCAAGAGACTTTCCAAAGAAACTAAACAATGAACAAGCAAAGATTTCATTGTGTAAACTATTGTTCACTTTGTATTTTGTTTTACTTTCATTATATCATTGTATGTGATTGTAAAGAATAGGTTGTAAGAGATTTCTCTACCTCCAAAAGGTATTCAGCAAGGATCAAAGATTGTGGAGCTATCACTAGGAGTTAGACTGTGAAGTAGGAATCAGAGTTTTGAACCACATAAAAATTTGATTTATTGTGCTTGTTTTATGTTATCTTTTATTCTTGTTTACATTGTGCATTAACTCTTTATGGATGAGCACGTGAATGACTATCAAATCATGAAAATTATTCATCCCACCTCTAGCGACATCACGATCCTGACAAGTGATATCAAAGCAAGATTACTTGTCACCAGACTAAATGCACAGAGAGCAAAAGGCTATATATAGAAGATAAAAGCCTCATTTTTTAAAGGGTACATATGGAGTTCAATAATGGATATGGATACAGATACGACACTCGAGTACTTTGACTTTGTGAATTGGCAAACCTCGAGTATTAGAGATCAAGGATAGCAAATTTCTTCATGATGGATATTAAAAATTGGTTCATCTTGATGGAAGAATTTGAAGTCCCAAACGATAGCAAAGGAAAATTGCTCGAGAAAAAGAAATAACCCCAAGAGAAAATTCAAAAAACTATGACAAATGAAAAGGTAACTAAAATTTTGATAAATTTGGTATCTAATGATATTTTGTGTAAATTAGGAGAATATAAGAATGCATGTAAACTATTGAGCAAGTTGATCAAGCTCAATAAAGAGCCCTCATTGGCACAAGAGAAAAATGTGTCCTAGGAAGAAGATTCATTGACTCAAAAGCATGAAGATTCGGAGGTTGAGAGGTAGTCAATATCCGAGATGGAAGAGATTGAAGAAGTCTACCTCAAGGATAGAGCTGTCAAATGGGCCAACCCATGGCGGGGCATGTCAACCCATCGTAAATCCAATATTTAGCAGGGAGAGGAAGGTCGACTAGCCTTTTCGAAAGGCTAAAAAATCCTCAACGCAACCCAAGATGGGTTGTGGGTTAGGCGGGCCAGCCCACGGGCCATAAAAAATTAAAAAAATCTCTAAAATTACTAAGACATTGAGGCAGCAACCAACCAAGCAGATGGGATAGAGAGTAGAGACTTTCTCAACCCATGGGCCAACTCAAGCCCACCACGAGCATATTAGTGAAAGCCCTAGAGCCAATCATGTGATGATTATTGTATGGAGTTTGTTGTATCATATTTCTATTTATAAAGGCATTTCTTTGTGGTTATTATACTTACTTGTATTAGTGCCAAATAACTAAGTATAATAACGTCCTTGAGTAGAAGGTTCTTATCTATATCAATCGATTAGTTGAATCGATAATGAGATGATATAGAGAACACTACTCTTAATCATTCCTAGTCAAGTATTAACATTCAAGGACAATGTTAATGCGAAGAGACTAGCATGTAGGTCAACTCGATGACTTGATCTCACAAGTCACGGATATGAGATATCAAGTTGACACATGGGTATGCATTGGATAATGTATACTAAATGACCCGCCATGAGAAAGTATCATGGATCGTTATATGAGTGTCATATACTTTCTCATGTGACTATTAGTATGACTATTAGTCCTTGGACCTGAAGTCACCATGGTTCCCTACATAAAGAGTTGCATACTTTGGCTTCGTCAAATGTCACCCGTAAATGGGTGGACTATAAAGGCGATTACTGGATATGTAACAAATTATGCGGAGGAATGTGAGTGATGTAGATGGGATCTATCCCTCCTATATGACGGGAGTGACATCATGATTCTTGATAGAGTGAGACCACTAAGTGAATGGCCATGCCCAAATGAATCAATATGAGATATTGAGCTCATTTGATTAGAGTGAGTCTACTTGGAGTTCAAGATGTAGATTGTACAAAGGATGACATGGTCTATGCCTCAATTGGTCAATCTAGATGTCAAGGATAGAGGAACATTGGCACATATTGTGAGAGTCACAATTAGTAGTCACAAAGGTGATGTTGGATCTCAACATTCTTGTAACTTGGGTAGAAATGATGTGTTGCTAGATACCGCTCATTGCTTATGTTTCTAAATCGGTTTAGGAACATTGCCAACGTTACAAGAACCTATAGGGTCACACACAAAGGGCAATTAGATGGAGATTAGGTTCATATGATGGACCAAGAGGATTAGGTTCATGTGATGAACCAAATTGGATTAAGAGTAATCCAAATTAGACTAATTGAGTTGGACTCAATTTGATTCAAGTGTTGAATGAGTCTAATTTATATTTGATTCATTGAGTCAATTTAAACTAATGAATAGAGATTCATTAAATTAAATTGACTTGAATCAAATGATTGGATTTGATCAACTATGGAGATAAGAGGTCAAGTTTAACTTGACTTGAGAGGGAAGATGAATGGCCAAGTTTGACTTGACCAAATACCATGTCATAATGACTTGGCATGGGCCGGTGACACATCATGGGGTGCCACCTCATGAGGGAGACCAAGAGCCATGGCTCTTGGAATTACATGCATGTATATGACTCTCTTGTAGTGGCCGACCACTATTGAATGGGTGCATTAGTGTGAAGTTAGTGGATTTTAACTTCATCTTCTTCCTCCTCTCTTCTCAAGCTCTCTCTTCCTCATCCTTGCCGTGGGCTTCTAAGGGTGCTAGCACACTCTAAGTTGCTTTCTCCACCTATTGTTCGTGTGGATACTTGTAGAGGAGTGTACGCTTGACACTCTCGAGTTCCGGCAAGCCATTTGGACGAGCGGGATAAGCGAAGGGCGTCGTATCAAGGGTAAAGCTCTTCACAAGTAGATCTAAGGTTTTAACACATACATGTATATTTTTGTTTATCTTTGCATCATCCGTGGCTGACTTTCGAGGTTTCCGCAACGCAAAAAACGGTTTTTGTGGGTCGAATAGTCCAACAGTGGTATAAGGGCCACGTGCGAAGCATGTATGTGTTTAGTTTTGTAATTTTTGTATTAGATATAAAAAATTACAGATCTGTAAGTTTTTGTAAATTTCCTATTTTATACATTTTTTGAGTATTTTTCTCAAAGAGTCGAAGCAACAAGTGTTGGGACACTTGTAGGCTTCAACCACCGAGAAAAACTCTACGAAATGGCGAATTCTCACTCTAGTCTTTTGGGACGGTGACTTAAGGTACTATAAGATCAAGATGGGATACTCGTGAGATTCATTTTGCGAGAAGGGGCGCTGCCCCTAACCCCACAAGGGGCATTGTCCCACGATCGCGCCCGGAAATCGCTTAGCGGGACCGTTATGGAGATGTGACTCATAAAATTGAAATAAAAATAGGAAAAATTATAGAAATTTCTGTAAAATACATAATTTAGAATTATGTATAATATTATGATAGTCATGGCCCAAGAACCCCAATGTGATTGGATAAAATGTGTTGTGATTCATAATACGACTTGCGCACCATTTTTGTGGTTGTGCATGTTGTATATGGTATACGACTTGTGCGCCGTGCCTCTTCTTTTAATATTCCTATTGTAAATAGTTTTAGACTCGAATATAACTCGAGTTTCATGTTTTTAATGTACAAAAATGAAGCGGTGGAAGGTCCACTAGTAGACAAAGTTATGAGGAGGGTGACGACGACACATGGCAGTCAAAGGAGGCGCTTGGAGAAGCTGCTAACCCTAGGTTGACCGTCCGATCTTCTCATTGGCTTAAGAAGATCGTAATAGGGCCATGACCTCATCAAAATTTAATTATATATATATGTTGATATATATATATATTTGTTTTTTGCTTGTATGTATGTGATGTATGCTAGTAAATTTTACTTGTATGTATATGATGCATGCTAGGATATTTTGCTTGTATGTATATGATGCATGCTAGTAAATTTTGCTTGTATGTATATGATGCATGCTAGGATATTTTGCTTGTATGTATATTATGCATGCTAGTATATTTTGCTTGTATGTATGTGATGCATGCTAGTGTAGGGTATTTAAAGCCTTAATGCGTTTATGATACACATTCACGATTAGATTAGATCTTAATCGAATCAACTCGAATATGTCTACCAAGTTTTGATACCCATCACTACCTCGATCATTTGTTGTTGTTGAATCTGCCAAAGCAGAGCAAAACATATTATCTTGGTAGGGTGCGGAGGGACAATCTTCGTCCCGCCTATCACAGCTTGGGTGAGAAAAAGCTCAATTAGATTAAGTAAAACTAGTTAACTCAATTGGATCGAGTAAAACTATAGGCATATTCCAACGGTTGGAAAGGTAAGATAAGATTACATTTACACTAAATCTTGGGCGATTTAGCCAAAGCTAACTCAAGGTATTTTGTAAATGTGGATCTTGATTCTATAAACAAGAGTTGCATAGAGATGTAATCGGTAATTTGTTACCTACCGATCATACTAAGTCTTGGGCGATTTAGCCAAAGCTAACTCAAGGCGTAGTATGATGTGGATCTTGTCCTGCGAGAATTATCGCTAGTTTGTATGAATCTAGTAATGTGGTTTGACCACATCCATGACTCGATTCTACAAAAGTCCTATAATTCAGTGAGAGCATCATTTAATTAAAGGCCTAATTAAAATGATAAATGGAATATGATATTTATTTTCTGCATTGTTTATGTTGTAGATTGCCATGTCAACAAACACGAATACTCTCTCTCTGCGTTCTGTCCTTGAGAAGGATAAGCTCAATGGAGCCAATTTCCTGTACTGGTACAAGAATCTGAGAATCGTTCTCACTCAAGAAAGAAAATTGTACATCCTGGAGCAGCCCATTCCGGAGGCACCTCCTGCCACTGCCTCGCGAGCTGACCGAGATGTTTACAAGAAGCATCAAGATGATTGATTAGATGTGTCATGCCTCATGCTCGCGACCATGAACTCTGAGCTTCAGAAGCAACATGAGTTTATGAATGCTTTTGATATGGTTGAACATCTTCGTCAACTGTATTAAGGACAAGCAAGGCACGAGAGATACGAGATCTCTAAGGCACTGTTTCAATGCAAAATGCAAGATGGGACTCCCGTAGGTCCATATGTACTCAAGATGATTGGGTACATAGAAAACCTATAGAGGTTGGGATTCCCACTTGACCAAGAACTAGTCACTGATGTTGGTGATCATTTGGAAGCTAGAGGGGGGGTGAATAGCGCTTTTTGTTTCTACAAGAGTAATTAGCGGAAGCAAACACAAATAATATATGTAAAAACAAAAAGCAATGCTAACAAGGCCTTTACGTGGTTCGGAGATAACGCTCCTACTCCACGGCGATCCTTAAGGTGGATCAACCCAAGCAATTCCACTAAGAAGCTTTCTCTTTACAAAGACCTCCTCTTCTTACAAAAGATGACAATGAAGATTTGAGAGGAGGAGGGAGATTAATACACTTAGAAAGCTTGGAAAACTTGTGGGAGCTTAGAAGAATGATCAGAATATATGCATTAGCCCCTTCTTGCTCCCCTTGGGCTCTTTTTATAGGAAAGAGCCTCTTTTTCCCGTTGGAGGTCTATCAGTCGACTGATGACTTACATCAGTCGACTGCCACCGATTCTAACGGCTTCTGAACAGCCGGATTCGCGGGATTTGCCGTCGTCATCGCCAACGGGAAGACTATCAGTCGACTGCCAACAAATGTCGATTCAATCGATCGCCAGAGCCGATCGCGGCCACGGCTACATTATTTGTTAGGCGATCCGATCGCCAATAATGGCGATCGAACCGGCTTGTACGGCGATCGGTTCGAAGTCGACTCTCACCCGATCGGATAACTCAATGATCGCTAACAGCCTTCCAACCTCTAATGCTGCATTTTAAGGGCCAGTTCGACCGACACCGTATTCCAGTCGACTGGCACACCCCAAGTATGACCAATTCATACTTGAAAACATAACCTAAGCCTAGACTTAACCTTCTAGCTTCTCCATCAGCCTTGCACCTCTAGGATTTCTCTGAGTCCACGACTCCATCCATGCGCTTGCCTTCAAAAGCTTCATTCGATTTCGTCATGCTTTGGGTTTCTTCTTTGCCAAAGTATGCTTGGACTTTACGCCGCCAAGACTACATGCTTGGACTTATGCTGCCAAGACTTTCCTTTGGTCTTTCTTTTCCAATGACTGCTTGGACTTTATGCCGCTAAGACTACATGCTTGGACTTACGCTGCCAAGACCTTTCCTTTGACTTCTCTTTGCCAAGATCACACTTGGACTTGTCTTTTACCAAGTCTTCATACTTGGATTTTCCTGTCACTTAAACATGTTTACAATTAGAACTCAAAACATTGCCTAACTTAGATGATTATCCAAACATCAAAATATATAAATGCTTGGGGCATTGTTGCACCAACAATCTCCCCCTTTTTGATGTTTGGCAATCATTTAAGTTAGGTCTTTAACACATACATATAAACATATTTCAATATGAATTCTAACTTAAATATCCCTTCTCCCCCTTTGACATACAACAAAAAGAGAAGAGTTTATCCAATAAGTGCAGGAAAGAATTATAATTGACACATCTTGAACAAAGGTATAAAATTGATATGAAGCTCCCCCTAAATCCAAGACATGTTTCATGATGTGGAAATAACATGTGAAGCATAAGCAATAGAATAGGCAAATATGTCCTAGCCTTGCACCAACAATTACAGAAATAAGGGATGTAGCTCCTTCTAAACCAGTGCATCAAGAAAGTCCACCTTTCCATACAAGTTATCATGTATATACTATGGAAATCATATAATGTCCAAAATTGAACCTTTTAACCGATGAAAAAACTATTTTCTATTCCAAAACAGTGTCGCCGGTTCGACTGGAATAGGCATCAGTCAACTACCGGCCTTGGCAGTCGACTACCAATAACGGCAGTCGACTGATATCAGAAAAATCTGAAATTCAAATTTTTCAGTCAAGGTTTAAAAATGCGTAGAAAATTCCGTGGATGTCCAAAAAATCATGAAACTCGTCATACACATTTTATTCGACTAATATAACATATGAAAAATATTAGACGAAAAACATGCTCATCAGATTAATGGATTGATACGATATTCAAAATAACAAAATTATGACACAAAAAGTGTAATTGTATCGTATCAATATTCATAACTTCGTACTATATGTTCAACTTCTAAACTTGACAAAAAAACAAGTTGTAGGCACTAATAGAAATGAATTAAAACAAAGACACAATTTCATTTCATTAATCAAAAGTCATTACACAAGTAGGAGTTTATGCTGTACATACGGCCAAAAAGAAAATAACAAAAAAAACAAGCGAGCTAACGATCGTCGTCCTCAGCATCCATTGGTGCAGATGACGAACCATCGTGAGGTGGGTGTCCAGGTGTAGCAGGGCGGAGAATCGCCAAGATGTCCTGCTGCTGCCGATGCATCCCTCTCACGAGGGAGAGGAGCTCCTGATGCTCCCGGTGAAGCTCCTGTTGGCCCAAGCGTAGCTCCTCAAAATGTGTGTCTACCCGCTCTGCAAAAGCATCGAAGCGGGTAATGAAGGATGTGTCTGGCAGAACAGTATCACCTGCAGCAGTCTCCTCCGCATCGGCTCCCTCAGCAACACCCTTGTAGGGGATCGATATGACCGGCTAGAGGGGGGTGAATAGCCCTCGTACGTTGGACGTCGTAAATTGCTCGTCTACAAAAGATTAGCGCAAGCGGAATATACAAATACAAAGCAAAAGACAAACAATAAAACAAACGCTAACACGATGGTATAACGTGGTTCACGGCTACGCCGCTAATCCACGGTCCCCGATTCGTCCTCGGTGAATCACTCCGCCAAAACCAATCACTATCGGTCTCTCCTTTGCACAAAGCTAGGTGGAGGTAACCTTTACAACCAAGATCACTCTTCTTACAATAGGATTGAAGTAAAGACAAGTAAGAAGAGTTTAGAGCTTGTGGGGCACTAGGAAGATCGTTTGGAGTATGAGCATTAGCCTCTCAAAGGCTTACACCCTCTCTTTTTATAGAGAGGGCTAATTACTACAATGGCCTCCGAACACGCCGGATCCCAACCGCTGTAGTCCAATCTAACTCTTGGATCGATGGACCTCACCACGATCACGCCTCGTAGTCGATCGCCTACGGCCAAACGGTTCTCCGCGGTCGAACCCTTATCTATCACCGATCACGCGCGCCTTGCCGATCGATGGTCTTGGCAATGACCGCCCACGAGGCGCCGATCACGCCGCCAATCCAATCCACGTATACCGCCGAACTTACTCGATTAGAGCGCCGACCGCATGACATGGCATCCGTGTCGAACACCCATCCGACACTTGGCCAAATGGCCAAGTTTCACCTAAGAGCTACCCTTCCCCGGGTTACAATCGCTCACTCTCATTTCTCGGAGTCCCTCGCCTTCGAAGTTCTCTTCGTTCTCGGCCACGTCCCTCGGCAGCATCAGGCGCACGGCTCTGCAATGCTCCTTCGCGTCTCTTGCCTCGAAGTCTACTCCCTCCGGCTTCACTCCAAGCTTCTCGTCCGGCGGTCCCTCGGATGCTCCAAGCGCACGGCTTCCGCAAAGCTATCCTTCACCGACTCAAGGCACGAGTCATGAGATGTGAAACTCGCCACGGCTCCATGTGCGAATTACTACGTCCTGCACGACTTCAACGCACATATCACATCAACATATCAAACTAACTTAAACCCTTTGCCACACCATCAAAACCATATCACGGCAAGAGATTGCCCTAACAATCTCCCCCTTTTTGATGTGTGGCAATCCGTTTAAGTTAGGTAAAACATTTGATATAAATTCTAAGGTAAGAAAGCATGTAAAGATAAACATGATATAACAACATGCAATTCCCCCTTAATCCATGAAACTCTCTATGCAAAATTTTCTCCCCCTATCATATATTTCTCCCCCTACAATATATTTCTCCCCCTAAAGTGATTAACTTAAACATAATTATTTCTCCCCCTTTGACACCATCAAAAAGATTAACACTAAGTTATAAGCTCATGGCATCAAGTATAATGGAGGAAAAATATGACAAGTTGATTTAAAGTTGGGTACCACTTGTTGATGGCATTAAGTATATTTCTACCACTTGTTGTAGGTTTACAAACTGAATTCGGCCTTCAATATTCTGATTTATAGCTACCAAATGATCGCTATCGGATGGCAATGACCGGGCATTAAAGAAATCTAAATTTCTGATTTTCTGGACGAATTTCAGAAATGCATTATAAATTCCAGAAAATTCTAAAAATCATGAAATTTGGGGAACATATTTCTTTTAAGTATATCTATCAAGGAAAAATAGTTTTTCATGAAAACTCATTATATTTTCTTGTTTTTGCCAAAAATCCAAAAGCTCTAAAAACCACTAGGTTTTTGATCATTCTAGTATCAAGTTAGCTACCTAGTTTTGCATCCAATTGTTTCAAAACATGAATACATGTATTTTAAGGTAAGAAATTGTTTTGAAAACATATGAAATATCCAACCATGATCTTTGGGCAATATGTCTATGAATTAAACATAAGCCTTCCCCATGATTGGTCTATTATTGCTATTTTGATACTTTAAATGACCATCTAAATGCCATAGGCATTAGTGGACATTTGTATCATCCTAATATCTCACCCATGCTAAGTTTGCAATCAAGTTAGCCTATAGTGAGTGTGAGATGTATCCTAGGGGGTATTTGTATATACTTAACCCATATATTCATGCAATTCTATCATGGTTAAGCATCAACCTAACATCCTACATGATCATAATGACATATATGAATGAATTCTACATTATGATCATGAAACTCATGTATCCATCAAATAATAGTCATGCATTAGGTATTATACGATGATAATAAACAAATTATCACCTAAAGCATGATTTAAACCTATTTCTAGTGATAACGTGCCAAATTTCAAAATCATAAATCATGATTTAAAACATACATAGCAATTACATCAATCATTATGATTTAAGCATTATTACCTATTTATGGGTACGTTATCATCACCCAACACTATCTAAAAAATGTTGTCCCGTCATCCTAAGTCAACCAAATTATGATATAGGTCAAGTTCATATGGTTGACTACCCTAGGGTTATTCTAACCCTTAAGGATGGATTTTGGAACCCAAAATAGATTCTTTCTTATTGGGTTCACTAAATATTCCTTGGGGATCCATTTTCTAGCTATTACTTTCTTTTTATCTTGTCCCCTAGCTATTAGGCATTTATAGGCCTTTTCATTTTTCTTTTCCTTGTAGCCTAGGCCTTTCTTGTTGAAACTAGCTCTTTGGCTCCCTAAGATCATGTTCAATGTGTTGGAGCCAATAGTGAATTTCTCTAGGGCTTTGGTTAAGTAATCTACCTTTTCCCTTAATGCCCTATTTTCCTCTATGCATGCATCATTAACATTTAAAAGCATATAATCATGTGAGCATGCATCATCATTTAAGCTAGAAGAAATATTATCATTTTCATTTAAGCATGCCTTTTCTAATTTTTGTTCTAGGTCCTTAATTTGTTCAAGCATGCATTTATTTTTCTTCTTTGCCCTAAATAAATCCTTAGTTAAGCTAGAAACCATGGAAACTATTTTCTTAGGGGTTAGATTTGTTACCATAGTTTCCATGTCCTCTTCTTCTTCGGATGATGAGGATGTGGAGGCTCCCCCTTCACTTGAGCTTTCCCCACTTGAGCTTGATCTTTCATTTTCGGATGAAGAGCAATCCAAGTCATCAAAGGCCATCAAGGCCAAATTGGTGAAAAGGCATTCTCCTCTTCCGATGATGATGAAGAGGATGAGGAAGGATCATCCCATGTCTTGGCCTTGAATGCTTTGGCCTTCCCCTTTTCTTTTGCCTTCTTTTCTTCTTCCTTTCTCTTGCTCCCCTTCTTCTTCTTCCTTTCTTCTTTCTTTTTCCTTTCTTCCTTGCTCTTGTTTAGGAGAGGACAATTGTCCCTTATGTGTCCCTCTCCTTGGCAATTATAGCATATGACCTTCCCCCTTGGTCTTCTATTCCTATCATTAGATTTATCAAATCTAAAATTCTTAAATGCACGTCTTACCCTCCTTACCATGTAGGCTTCTTCGGTGCTATCCATGGAGGAGGAGGAAGATGCTTCGTCATCAGAGGAGGAGGTGATTTCCATCTTCTTCTTCCCCTTACTTGCCAATAGTGCTACTCCTCTTGAGGGTTGAATTTTAGGCTCCTCTTGTATTCCCTCAAGCCTAGTTTCGTGGAGTTCCATTGTTGAGAAGAACTCCTCCAAGGTGCTCACTTCTAAATTCTTTGAGATATAGAATGAGTCCACCATGGAGCTCCACTTTGAGGACCGGGGAAAGGCATCTATAGCCTTCATTACCATATCCCGGTTTGATAGCTTCTCACCTACACTTGTTAGTCCATTTAAAATTTCTTTGAATCTAGAATACAAAGAAATTACCTTTTCTCCCTTTTCTAATTTGATGTTGGATAGTTGGGAGCGGAGGAGATCTCTCCTTGCTAGCTTTGCCTCGGATGTGCCTTCATGAAGCTCAATTAGCTTCTCCCACATCTCCTTGGCGCTTAGGCATTCTCCTATTCGGTTGATCTCTTGTTGAGGGAGCACATTGTAGAGATGGTGCTTGGCTTTGGAGTTTGCAAGGTGCTCCTCTCTTTGCCTCTTGGTCCACCTAGATTTCTCTATTGGCTTCCCTTCTTCATCCCTAGGCAAAACGAAACCGGATTCCATTGTAATCATTATATCAAAATCCGTTTCGAAAAATACCTCCATTCGCTTCTTCCACCAAGCGAATTCTCCTTCAAACTTCGGAGGATGGATGTTGGAGCCGGCCATTTTTGATGTAGGGCTTGTTGCGGTGGTTAGTCCGGTGACAAGCAACCTCGGCTCTGATACCACTTGTAGGGGATCGATATGGCCGGCTAGAGGGGGGTGAATAGCCCTCGTACGTTGGACGTCGTAAATTGCTCGTCTACAAAAGATTAGCGCAAGCGGAATATACAAATACAAAGCAAAAGACAAACAATAAAACAAACGCTAACACGATGGTATAACGTGGTTCACGGCCAGCGCGCTTAATCCACGGTCCCCGATTCGTCTCGGTGAATCACTCCGCCAAAACCAATCACTATCGGTCTCTTTGCACAAAGCTAGGTGGAGGTAACCTTTACAACCAAGATCACTCTTCTTACAATAGGATTGAAGTAAAGACAAGTAAGAAGAGTTTAGAGCGGGGGGGCACTAGGAAGATCGTTTGGAGTATGAGCATTAGCCTCTCAAAGGCTTACACCCTCTCTTTTTATAGAGAGGGCTACCACTACAATGGCCTCCGAACACGCCGGATCCCGCTGTAGTCCAACGGAACTCTTGGCTGATCGATGGATCACGCCGATCACGCTCCAGTCGATCGTACCGGTTGATCCGCGGTCTGTGGTAGAACCCTTATCTATCACCGATCACGCCTTGGCCGATCGATGGTTCTTGGCGATCGGCCGCCCACGTATGGCGATCGGCCACGCCACAATCCGGTCGATCGTATACCCCGAACTTACTGACTCAGAGCGATCGGCCGATCGCCATGACATGGCGGTCGACCGGTGTCGGAAAACCCATCGACACTTGGCCAAATGGCCAAGTTTCACCTAAGAGCTACCCTTCCTGGGTTACAATCGCCACTCATTTCTCGGAGTCCCTTGCCTTCGAAGTTCTCTTCGTTCTCGGCCACGTCCCTCGGCAGCATCAGGCGCACGGCTCTGCAATGCTCCTTCGCGTCTCTTGCCTCGAAGTCTACTCCCTCCGGCTTCACTCCAAGCTTCTCGTCCGGCGGTCCCTCGGATGCTCCAAGCGCACGGCTTCCGCAAAGCTATCCTTCACCGACTCAAGGCATGAGTCATGAGATGTGAAACTCGCCACGGCTCCATGTGCGAATTACTAAGTCCTGCACGACTTCAACGCACATATCACATCAACATATCAAACTAACTTAAACCCTTTGCCACACCATCAAAACCATATCACGGCAAGAGATTGCCCTAACAATCCTCAGCAACTCCTTCTGCAGCGGCATCCTCTGGTGCCGGAGCGCCACCTGCTAGCCGTCGTGCTGGGTCCCAGAAAATGGACCCTCTGTCGGCCTTCAGGCCCGCCAAGGAGAAGCTCCGACTAGTCATCTGATCATATTTTCTATTCATGACTTTAATGACTCCTATGTTGACATCAATGCCTACGGAGCTGAGCCATTGAGTAAGGACATTTCCAAAAGGTATATGAACCTTCCCATTGTTTGGCCTTATGAAATGAGTGATGCAATGGAAGGTATTGAGACCAAGATTGATGTCTAAGTATTTCCGAAAGATATGCATGAGAAGGAAGTGTGTAGGTCGAACCAAGGCCAAACCACGGGTCACTATAGGGAGAAGACAATGAGCAATGACCTTATAAAGGACATTGTCAGAGGCAGAAAGTTCTTGTGATTGAAATAGATTGGTGTTCAAAGGTCGAGGAGAGTGATAGAAAGTAGTATGAAGGGAATCTAAAGAAATCTCCTCAAAGGGAGGTGGAAGAGGTTCACTCCAAGATGGATATAAAATGAGATCATTCTCGGAAGAGAGACATCCGAGAAAATCGGTCCAGATCTGGGGACTAAAATCTAGATCGCGCTGAGCAACGCGAGTCCGGTATCTCAGCCCATCTCCAACCGGTCGCAGGTTGTTGAAAAATTCAGAAAGAAGAGTGATATTTACATGATGTTCACAAAAAACTAAAGACTCAAGTTTGTAATGTTGGATGATTTGAACAATGTCAAAACAGTAGTCTTTAAGAAAATTGGGATCCATTGATCTAGGTGGAATAAGTTGGAATTTGTTTTTATTGAAGGCACTTTCAAGTGCGGAGTTTGGAAATCGAGGATCGACAGAGAGTCGAGGGTTTGACGGGCCCTCGTTGGTCGAAGGTGCCCGGGTACGCTTAGTAGCAAAATGCTTAAGTCTAAATGTGTGAAAAGACAACCAAATAAGTATGCACAATGTAGGTTAAGGATGATGCATGGGCAAAGACAACAAAACAAGTATGCACAATGTAGGTTAAGGATGATGCATGGACAAAGACAACAAAACAAGCATGGTTAGTGAAACAAAATTATAGGAACAAACAAACATTGATCAGGGATAAGAATTTACCTAGGCGGCATGGTGAAAAAAATCAAAGAACAGTGTCGGACGCGAGTGTCCACGGAACCCTAGCCGAGTGAGTGGAAACTAGGGCGTGAACGGGGTGACAAGAGGAGGTCCTCGAGTCGGAGAGCACTCCAAATGGGAGCACCAGTTGGTGAAGTCGCCAGAAAAATGAGGGAGAACGGCTAAAAGGTGCGGTGGAGGTTCGTCGGAAGAGGAAGAGGAGAGAAAATCGGGAAGTTTTGGCGAGTCGAACCGGTGGAAAGCCCTAAAAACCACGACATCAGTCGACTGCCATTAGTCGGCAGTCGAACTGATGGGGATCAATCATCGAACGGGCGTGATACGAACGATTTCAGATCGCGGCCGATCGCCATAAATGGCGATCGAATCGATAAATCACCGAATCGACTAGTCACATACGAGCGCTCAGTGGGCGGCATCGCCATAAATGGCTGATCGATAACGAACCGGTAAGCCAGTTCGATATCATATATCGAATCGCGGCATTAGGTACCCGATCGAGATATACCGATAGCCTTTTTGGCCAGATTAAAAAATTCATAATTAATTCAATAAAGATCAAAAAATCACGAAATTTTGTGGGTAATATTGTTAGATCATTTCCTATCAAGGAAAAATTATTTTAAAATTATATTACCTCTATATTTTGATATTGACACAATCTTGAGATTTTGCAAAAGTTATGATATTTTTGCAAAACTTTGTATCACTTTGGTTTATCAATAGGAAATTGTTTCTCAAGGTTTGATAGACATAGTTTAAATTTTATTTTATTTGACATTTCCAATCATATTCTTGGAGCTATATGCACATTAATTGTACATAGGCCTTCCTAATGACTGGTCCAATGAAGGATTAATGTCTCTAGATGACACTTTGGTTCATAGTAATGCATCATAACAAGCATGATGAACCAAGTGAATCTTCCTAACATCTCACATGTTGTCTAGGTGGCTCAATACAAAAATCATGGTTTCCTAAGTATTTTGTGAGATGGTTAAAGGTATAAATCCTAGTATTTCTATAGGATCATGCAAACCTACACTTCTATTCTACAAAGCACATTCCAAGTTCCCTCCTAAGTGATGAAAATTCTATTTCGGGGAGAGGCTTGGTAAAGATGTCGGCTAGGTTGGACTTAGATTCAATGTAATTAAGCTCAATATCCCCCTTAGCCACATGGTCTCTAATGAAGTGATGTTTCACTTCAATGTGCTTGGTCCTAGAGTGATGCACCAGATTTTTGGTCAAGTTAATGGTGCTCACATTATCACAAAATACTTTCATGTTGGAGTAAGATAGCTCATAATCTTCTAAGGTATGTTTCATCCATAATAGTTGAGCTACACAACCACCCATAGCCACATATTCGGCCTCGGTGGTGGATAAAGCAACACAAGGTTGCTTCCTACTACTCCAACTCACTAGGGAGGACCCAAGGAATTGACATCCACCACTAGTACTCTTCCGATCCAATTTGCAACCGGCATAATCGGAATCGGTGTACCCAATCAAATCAAAGGACCTAGTCCTAGGGTACCATAGACCTACATTTAGTGTGCCTTTAACATATCTTAAAATTCTCTTAACGACAACTAAATGAGATTCCTTAGCACATGATTGATACCTAGCACACATACCAACCGCAAATAATATGTCGGGTCTACTAGCGGTTAAATACAAGAGGCTACCAATCATGCTCCTATAAAGGGTAAGATCTATTTGTTTTCCTTCACTATCACTATCTATTTTAGTATTGGTTGCCATTGGAGTTGACACTACCTTAGCATTTTCCAAACCAAATTTCTTAATCATTTCCTTAGCATATTTGGTTTGATAAATGTAAATTCCTTCACTTGTTTGTTTAACTTGCAATTCTAGGAAGAAATTTAATTCTCCAACTAGACTCATCTCAAACTCTTTTTCCATATTTTGAATGAAGTCTTGAAGAAGTTCATCATTTGTTGACCCAAAGATAATGTCATCAACATACACTTGGGCTACAAAGATGTCCTTAGATGTTGACTTTATAAAGAGAGTTTGATCTATACTACCCCTTTTGAAATCCTTAGAGATTAGGAAAGATGACAATCTTTCATACCAAGCCTGGGGAGCTTGTTTTAAACCATATAAGGCTTTCCTAAGCTTGTATACATGGTTTGGGTAGTCCATATTTTCAAACCAGGGAGGTTGTTCTACATACACCTCTTCCTTAATAAACCCATTTAGGAATGCCGATTTGACATCCATTTGATGGAGTTTGAAACCCATATAGGAGGCATATGCTAAAAGTATTCTAATGGACTCTAACCTAGCAACCGGGGCATATGTTTCATCATAATCAAGTCCTTCAACTTGATTAAAACCCCTTGCAACTAATCGTGCTTTATTTCTAGTGATATTCCCTTGGTCATCTAGTTTGTTCCTAAAGACCCATCTTGTAGTAATAATAGTGTTTTCACTTGGTCTAGGAACTAACTCCCATACTTGACTCCTTTCAAATTGATCTAATTCATCTTGCATTGCTAAGATCCAATCCGGATCAAGTAATGCATCTTTAATTGTTTTGGGCTCAATTTGAGAGATTAGAGCAATATGACTAGTAGGATTCCTATGGAATGACCTAGTCCTAACTCCTTGAGATAATTCACCCACAATTTGATCTAAGGGGTGACTTTGATGAACTCTTATGGTTCTAGGAGGTGTATTAGATGGAGTTTGATCATGATCAACCTCAATCCTATGCTCATCATCGGAATCATCCCTTCCTTGATTCAATCTTCCTCCTTTGATCATTACTCTAAAGTTAAATCTTGAAATTGTTCGCAATATCTTGTTTTTCAATATTTATATCATCATCAATAGGGGATTTCCTAGGGTATGTATTGGAAGTTTCATCAAATTGAACATTTGAAGATTCTTCAATCTTTTGAGTCCTTTTATTGTAAACTCTATATCCTACACTAGTGGATGAGTATCCAACTAGGATTCCTTCATCCGCTTTGGACTCAAACTTACTTAGGTTGTCTTTGGTATTTAAGATATAAACTTTACATCCAAAGACCTTAAAATAATGAATTGTTGGAATTGTACCATTCCACAATTCAAATGGAGTTTTTCCTAAAAACCTATGAATCAATACCCTATTTTGGATATAGCAAGCGGTATTAACCACTTCCGCCCACAAGTAGCTAGGTAAGGAATATGCATTAAGCATTGTCCTAGCCGCTTCTTGTAGGGCACGATTTTTTCTTTCTACAACCCCATTTTGTTGGGTGTTCTAGGACAAGAAAATTCATGCTTGTACCCTTATTCTAAGCAAAAATTTGAAAAATTAGAATTCTCAAATTCTCCACCATGATCACTACGGATCCGGTTGATTTTGAGTTTTCTTTCATTTTCTACTCTTTTGCTAAATCCTATGATTATTCCTAAGGTTTCATCTTTATTTTTCAAGAAAAACACCCAAGTAAACCTAGAAAAATCATCTACTATTACCAAGTAATATTTACTACCAATTATAGATGGGGTACTATGACAATCAAATAAATCCATATGTAGTAATTCTAACAGTAAAGCGGTACTAAGTAAATTTTTACCTTTGTGTGATGTTTTTGATTGTTTCCCTTCTTGGCAAGCATCACACATCTTGTCCTTGAGAAATTTGACTCTAGGCAATCCTTTGACTAGCTTCAATTTTGCTATTTTGGCTATATTCTTCATGTTTATGTGTCCTAGCCTCCTATGCCAAAGCCAACTTTCTTCCTCTTTTGCAATAAGACACTTAGTGGAAGGATTAGTAGCATAGGATAAATCAACATAATATATATTTGATTTCCTAAAGCCTACTAACATGCAATCATTTATAGTTTTGTGTCTTATAAAACATTTTGAGGAATCAAATTTAACATCAAAGTTTGCATCACATAATTGACTTACACTAAGTAAATTAAATTTCATATTTTTAACTAATAGAACTTTATGAATGGCAAGATTGGGAGATACCTCAATGGTGCCTTTTCCTAAAATTTAAAGTTTGCCGCTATTCCCAAATGACACTTTTCCTTTGCTAGTGTGGTTGATAGTGGAGAATTTTCTCTCATCCCCGGTCATATGCTTTGAGCACCCACTATCAACTATCCACAAGCTTGGTTCTTCTACCTATGTCACATGAAAAACACAATCCTTAGGTACCCAAATCTTAGGACCACTAGCATCAATTATAAACTTCTTTGGTACCCATGTCTTTCTCCCCTTGCTTTTAATCATTGATTTTCTACTAACAAGGGATGCAAATGCTACCTCTTTCTCCTTAGGTCTATATCCTAATTCGGCCTTATTGTAAATTGCCCTTTGATTCTTAATGATCATATCTAGATATTTAGAATCATTAGTGAATTTTTCTAGGCATGCTCTTAATTTACCTATTTCTTTTCTTAACTCATCATTTTCATCCCTAAGAGTACATTCATCAATATCACTAGATTGTTTGCAACATGATGAATCTACACTTTTAAGTGATTTGATTTCTAATTTTAGATCCTTAACCCTAATTTTTGATCTATTTAAAGCATTTTGTAAACATGCAATAGTCTTATAAAGTAAATCTATTTTAGGTGAGTTGTTTACCTCATCATCATCACTTGATGATGATTCATCACTTGAAGAGGAAGAGGACTCCTCGCTTGAGCTCCCGGCTTCTTCCTCTAATGCCATAAGGGCTAGGTTCCGGGTGGCATTGCATACTTCCTCATCGTCGGAAGACTCCTCCATACTTAGAGTGTCCCATGTTTGTGCCACCATTGCCTCCTTCTTCTTCTTCTCCTTCTTTTCCTTTTTTTTTATTTTCCTTCTCCTCCTTCTTCTTTAGTTCCGGGCAATTTGGCTTTATATGCTCTTTCTTGTTGCAACCAAAACAAGTCACGTTAGAGATAGAATTTGAATTATTTGAAGATTTACCTTTTGAGGATTGGAACATCCTCTTCACGTCTTTCTTGGTGAGTCTCCTTGACTTCCCACCGAACTTCTTGACGTAATGTGCCACCTCACTTGCCGATAACTCATCTTCACTACTTGATGAGTCTTCCTCGGATTCGGATGAGGAGGACACTTTCTTCTTCTCCTTCTTCTTCTCCTTCTTCTTCTTCTTCTCCTTCTTTCCTACAAAAAGAGCTATACCCTTCTCTTTGGATGAAGTGTTAGCTTGTTCATGTAATTGAAATTCACAAAAAAGTTCATCTAACTTGACTAATGAAAGATCCCTAGAGACCTTATAGGCATCTACCATTGAGGCCCATAAGGTGGTCCTAGGGAAAGCTTGTAATACATACCTTACAAGGTCACGGTTGTCGACCTTTTCACCTATAACGTGTAGTCAGTTGACTACTTCCTTGAAACGCCCGTGCATTTGGCTCACGGTCTCGTTTGTCTTCATAGTGAAGCTTTGGAGTTGGCCAATCAAAAGATCCCTCTTGGCCCTTCTTGTCTCTTTGGATCCTTCGTTGAGTTCGATGAGCTTCTCCCAAAGCTCTTTTGCGGAGTTGAAGGGCCCGACCTTAGAGAGTTGCTCCTTGGATAGATCACATTGAAGTGTGGTCGTTGCTTTTGCATTTGCTTGTGCTTTCTTGGCCATCTCTCTTGTCCAATCTTTTGTCGGTAGTGGTGCTCTGAATTCGTCGACCGGCTTTTTGAATCCATCTACAATACTAAACCAATTTTCTATGTCATTCATGAGATAGTATTCCATCCTACCTTTCCAATAGCCGAAGTCGTTGCCGTCGAAAAATGGAGGCCTCGCCGTGCTATATCCCTCTTGAAATGTCATGCTCCAGTTGATGGTTAGATCTTCCGATGTGAACCTGGCTCTGATTGTTGGTGCAATCGGCCCAGGTCACGATTGACCAGGACTCGAGTTTGACTCGAGTGATGTTTTGATGTTTGACAAAGTATATTTGAACAAAGTGTTTTGGCTTTGATGTTTGACATTAATGTCGGTTAATATGTTGGGGAGATTGTTTATACAATCGACCCAGGTTATAATTGAGTTGATGGTTGACCAGGGTTGACCATGTGAAAGTCCAAGCATGGGTCTTGGCAAGGTAAAGTCCAAGTCATGGGTACTTGGCAATGGAAAGTCCAAGTGGGACTCTTGGCAAATGGAAAGTCCAAGTCTTGAGCACTTGGCATGAGAAGTCCAAGCATGGGTCTTGGCAAATGAGAAGTCCAAGCATGGGTCTTGGCAAATGGAAAGTCCAAGTCTTGAGCACTTGGCATGAGAAGTCCAAGCATGGGTCTTGGCAAATGAGAAGTCCAAGCATGGGTCTTGGCAAATGGAAAGTCCAAGTCTTGAGCTTTGCAAGGAAAGTCGAGCATGGGTCTTGGCATTTGAGAATCCCAGCGTGGGTCATTGGCACCGGAGATCAAGTCCTTGAGTCTTGGGCATAATACCAGGGTTTGATATTGGCGGCGAAAGTCCAAGCCAGAGTCTTACGAGTCTCGTGAGATCCAATGGTTGGCGTAAGTCAAGTAGTCTTACGGCATTAAGTTCCACTGTGCCTTGGCGGTGTAGGATAGAATCGTTAGCGCGGGACTTGGCCGAGGAAAGCACACAGGCTAAGTCCAATGGTTGGCGTAAAGTCCAAGCCCGAGTCTTGGCGGAAGTCGATAGCATGGCGTGTGAACACAGATTAGCATGGCATGGTGATGGAAGCACTGAGCTAACGCGATGGATGAACAAGTCATGGTTGACTTGGAGGATCGAGGCGTGAGGTGATGGAGATGGCTAGAAGGCTTAGGTCTAGGCTAAGGTGGTCTTGCAAGTATGGGGAACCATACTTGGGTTAAAACCTCATTGTTGAGGTTGGCGGTCGTGGCATTATGGCGGTTCATTGCCGTAGTCGACAAACTCAAGCTGTCATTCAAAGTGAAAGTGCCTTGGCGATCATTGCTCATTGGAAGCGATTATTCTCAGCGATCGGTGATGGATGGAAGATCGGTGCGGTTGAGTGTCGAGCACGAAGCGCTCCATGGCCGTAGGCGGTCGACTACGAGCGTTAGCGATCGGCGCCAATGTTGGCGATCGGCGATCGTGGTGATCCGTTGGAACTTGTCAGCGTGGATTGAGCCGTTGTCTCACGGACTTCTGATCGATCGGGACTTATGGCGATCGCTGCGAAATCGGCCCGAGGATAAAAGCGGTGATCGTGGAAGGCTCAATCATCAGTTTTCTTAGGCGATTTGAAGGAAGAGTTGGTGCTTTTCCGGTCCTTCAAGGCTAGTTCAAGACAACCAAAAACAAGCAAATCTAAAGTAGTTTTCTTTACTTGCATTGTATTTCATTCTTGTATTTTGCTTGTATTTACTTCTTATTGTTGTAAGAACATTTGTACGAGGTTTCTCCGCCTCCGGATTGTTCCAGAAGGAGTGTTTTATAGTGGTGTGTGATTGGCATCACTAGGGTTCGTGAACCCGATCAGTGGAGTAGGAACCGTGCGGTTCGAAACGCTAAATAATTGTGTTCGTGTTGTGTATTTTGTTATTGCTTTATTTCTATATATTCTCACGCGCTAACGAAATTGTAGAGACAACCGCTAACGATTTCCATCATCAAACGGTCACCGCTTATTCACCCCCTCTAGCGGCATTCAATCTCAACAAGTGGTATCGAGCTCGTGGCTCTTCAACGGATTAACAACCGAGCAAGACGCTAGAGGGTGAAGATGGAACCAAGACAAGCTTGATGGGATATCAACACACCTATCCCTTATACTTTCTATGGACAAGAAGGATTTAGTCAATGGAAGGCAAGGATCAAGACTACCTAATGATGAGGGACTTCAAGAATGGTCTCTCTTAATGGAAGGCTTTGAATTGCCAAGAGGACCAAAAGGTGGTTTCTCAAAAGAAGAGATGGACCAAGAGCAAGTCCAAGCCTTCGAGAAAACACCAAGGTAATAAAGTTTTTGGTTGAGTTAATACCTAACAATATCTTGTGTATGTTAGGGAATTATATAGATGCCAAGGAGCTATGGAGCCAAGTGGCAAAGCTCCATGAAAACTCATCATCAATTCAACAAGAAGAAGAAGAAGAAGAGGAGTGCACACCCTCTCAAGCTCAAGCAAGCACATCTCCATCAAAAGAGCTTGAGGAGTCCGAAGTTGATAGGGAATCAACTTCCGGATTGGTGGAGGAAGTGGAAGAAGCATCCACTTCTATTATTGAGGAGGAGAGACCATCCTCAACACCGGAGCAATACCAAGAAGCTTCGACATCCGGACAAGATGAAGAAGCCCAAAATTCAATTCCGGTCTCCACCACCCTAGGTAACTCAAGCATGTCAATTAATAATAAAATACATATTATATGCTTTGAGTGTAGGGAGCAAGGACACTACAAGAGTAAGTGTCCTAAACGGGTTAAGAAGACTCCACCCGTGCCAAAAATCAAGGAAGTCGGTGCCCAAAGTCAAAGAAGCAAAGAACAAGTAATTTGCTTCAAGTGCCGACAACCGGGACACTTCCGGAGTCAATGCAAGAAGGGGGACAAGAAGACTCAAAATGGAGCATCATATGTAGGGGGAGCTAAGGCAAACCCTAGGGTAACTTCTAATTTTGCTCCTTCTTCAATTTATAAGCAAAAGCATGCTAGGGATTTCAATTCACTTGCAATTTATGAAAAGCATGCTAATAGGAACAAGTATTTTTGCTTAGGAGCTAAGAGTGTCCAATTAGGAAATAGGGAGAAATTTGGGACTAATGTCCCTAAAAATAATTTACCTAAGAACACCTCTAGGTCATATATCCCTAAAAATATTCTACCTAGGGAATCAATTAAGAAAATAGGGGAACATCTAGGTTTTAATCCAAAATGGACTAGGCATATGCCGAGAAAGTCAAATGCCCATGATTTAAATCAAAACTCTAAAATTGGGCAATTAGAAAAGGAAAATCAAGTCTTGAGGTCAAGGCTTGAAAAACTTGAGAAGACCCTTAAAATTATACAAAATCAATTTAAAGGGTCAAATGATCTAAAGTCAAGGTCCAAAAGTCAAAGTCAACACCAAGGACCTAAGAGTCAAAAGTCAACCAAGGGCAAACAAGGTTTGGGTCACAAACCTAAGCCTAAGGTGGCTTACCATAGTGTTCCATTAGATTATGGAACACTAACTAGGTCTAGGAAGACCAAGGTTACTAGGGAAGTCATCCCTAGAGTTGACCAAAGGGTATGCCTAGTGGCTAGGGTTTCTAGGAAACCTAAGGTGGCTACTAAGAAGGTTGTTAGGGAGGCAATCCCTAAGGTTAACCTAGGCAAGACCCAAATGACCAAGGCTAATAAGCCTAGGAAGGTCATTAGGAAGGTATCTAGGGAGGTTATCCCTAAGGAATACCTAGTTAACCCTAGGAGCTCAAATCGGTTTTGGGTTCCTAAGAGCGTGTTTGATTCACGCTAAATGGGTTAGGGTGTGCCAACTTTAAATGGAAGGGTAGTTAACCTAACCATGGTAAAGGTGGCATTTTAGGTCATTTTCAAGGTTATGGTTACCTTGAAAATACATTTGAGTTTTTAATCCTAAAAGATTTTAGGATGTGCCAATATTAATTATGAAGTTTGATAAAATGATCTTTTTGGCACAATTTAGGTTTAGAGGTTGGTGTGCCATTTTGGGTTTTTGGCACACTAGGGAGATTAGGTTAATATGGCAAAATATGTTTAAATCCCAACAAGTCTCAACAAATGGCAATTAATATTAAAATTTAGGTATTATTATACCTATACATTTTATATGCCATGCTTGTTTGCCATATGCCATGTCATGACATCATGCCTATTTCTATGATTTTATATGTCATGAGTATGCTTAGGTTTTAGGTTAATGTCATGTATGATTATTTTTATATCATATGCCATGACATCATGATTATGAGCATATACTTATTTATATCTTCATTAATGCCATGATCATTTTCATGCATCTAAATTGATTAAAATTGATTTAAGGACTATGGCATGACTTGGAGTCCCATTTATAAGGGAATCAAGTAAAGTTGCCTTAGAAAAATGCATGAAACCCTAGTTTAGGGAGAACAAAACCCACATCTCACATCCAATTGACATGTATGTGTATTTACACACCCTAGATACATGTGAGATGCTAGGATATGAGTTGAGTTCAAGGTGCATAGTTTTTGCATCTAGATGAACTAAAACTCATCTAATTTTATTGGTGGATCATTGGGAAAGCTTGTGTACAAGTCATGTACATAGAGCCCAAGGAATATGATCCAAAATAAGGTTTTCAAAATCATTTTAAAATCAATTTAGAAAACCTTGGTGAAGTCTATCTTTTGATAGCAATCACCATTGATGAGATTGATACAAAGTGAGCCAAAAACGTAGAAGTTTTCTTCACTTTTGAAATTTGTATCAATTTCGATATTTTATGGGTAAAATAATTTTAAAACATTTTTCACCCATTGTATTGGTCATAAGTATTATACGTATGAATTTTCATGATTTTTTGATATACGTATAATTATTTATGAATTTCTAAAATTGAATCGATTAAATTCGAATTTGCTACCGACCGCCGCTTGGTGGCAATGATCGATGGATGGCTCGACCGATTACTATCGAGAGTCATCACAGGTCTGATTTCGGGTTAACAAGGTTTGTTTAGCCCGTTTTCAGCTATGGTAAAGGTCCCTAACCACTCCTAACCCTAGGATATGCTTTGGGAAGCATTATGAAGGGTGAAAATCCATTGGATATGGATTGGGAGTTATGTTAGGTCAAAGTATAAAATTTAGGGTGAGTAAAAGTTCTATGTTGAACTTAGAACCTTAATTTTGATGGTTTAGAGTTCCTATTGGCTTAGGGCTTTCAAGGACATTGTTGGTGCAATGGTCAAAGGGAAGCAAGCCTTTAGGGGATGTATCCATCTTGGAATGATGGATGTTTTTATGGGAGAATGTTATCAATTGAGAATTGATGGGTGTTTGATACCCAATTTGGAAATTGGGAGAGTGAGATAGGATTGCCTCTCTTGAGTGATATGGGACTTATCACTAGGAAGATGGTAGGCATCCTAGGTATTTTTGATCAAGGGGGAGATTGTAAGATCTCATTGGGACATGAGACATTGACCTCCTTGGAGAGAAAACCTTTTTGATGTTAGTCAAAAAGGGGGAGAATGTTCGGGGGAGAATGTTTGGGAGAATGTTTTGGAAATGTTTGGGAGAGAACATTTGGTGAGTGTTTACCAATTTGGGATAATTGGTAAGGGATTTGAGTTAGTGCTCTAACTCATGATTGGTTTGGTTTTTGTCAAACATCAAAAAGGGGGAGATTGTTGGTGCAATCGGCCCAGGTCACGATTGACCAGGACTCGAGTTTGACTCGAGTGATGTTTTGATGTTTGACAAAGTATATTTGAACAAAGTGTTTTGGCTTTGATGTTTGACATTAATGTCGGTTAATATGTTGGGGAGATTGTTTATACAATCGACCAGTTATAATTGAGTTGATGGTTGACGTGGTTGACCATGTGAAAGTCCAAGCATGGGTCTTGGCAAGGTAAAGTCCAAGTCATGGGTACTTGGCAATGGAAAGTCCAAGTGGGACTCTTGGCAAATGGAAAGTCCAAGTCTTGAGCACTTGGCATGAGAAGTCCAAGCATGGGTCTTGGCAAATGAGAAGTCCAAGCATGGGTCTTGGCAAATGGAAAGTCCAAGTCTTGAGCACTTGGCATGAGAAGTCCAAGCATGGGTCTTGGCAAATGAGAAGTCCAAGCATGGGTCTTGGCAAATGGAAAGTCCAAGTCTTGAGCACTTGGCATGAGAAGTCCAAGCATGGGTCTTGGCAAATGAGAAGTCCAAGCATGGGTCTTGGCAAATGGAAAGTCCAAGCATGGGTCTTGGCATGGAAAGTCCAACATGGGTTGGCAAGGGAAAGTCCAAGCTTGAGTCTTGGCATTTGGGTAGTCCAAGGGGATTGATATTGGCTGCGTAAAGTCCAAGCGGGAGTCTTGGCGGCATAAGTCCAATGGGCCTTGGCGGTGTAGACACCGTTAGCATGACATAGCCGATGGAAGCATCTGAAGGCTAGCGCGATGGATGAACAAGTCATGGTTGACTTGGAGGGATCCGAGAGGCGTGAGGCTGATGGAGATGGCTAGAAGGCTTAGGTCTAGGCTAAAGGTGGTCTTGCAAGTATGGGGGAACCATACTTGGGTTAAAACCTCATTGTTGAGGTTGGCAGTCGACTGGCATTATGGCCGGTTCGACTGCCGTGAGTCGACTAGAGCTCAACTGTCATTCAAGGCTGAAAGTGCCTTGGCGATCATTACTCATTGGAAGCGATTGGCGCGATCGCGCGCCATGGATGGAAGTCATTGCCCGATTGAGTGTCGAGCACAGAACGCTCCGTAGCCGACTGGGCAGTCGACTACGGGCGTTGGCAGTCGACTGCCAATGTTGGCAGTCGACTGGTGAGAGTCCCGTTGGAACTTGTCCAACGTGGATTGAGCCGTTGTCTCACAGCTACAGTATTGCTTAAGTCTGCCGCGACTTTGGCGCGTTATCAAATTCAACACCATCATTAGCAAGCCTTTGCAGCTAAAAATCCGAGTAGGTAAGTGTTAATTTACGACCCAGGGCCTTTGCGGATAGGCATGCACAAGGCTAGTTCAAGACAACCAAAAGCAAGCAAATCAAAAGCTCTAGTAAAGTAGTTTTCTTTACTTGCATTGTATTTCATTCTTGTATTTTGCTTGTATTTACTTCTTATTGTTGTAAGAACATTTGTACGAGGTTTCTCCGCCTCCGGATTGTTCCGAGAAGGAGTGTTTTATAGTGGTGTGTGATTGGCATCACTAGGGTTCGTACGAACCCGATCCGTGGAGTAGGAACCGTGCGGTTCCGAACCACGTTAAATAATTGTGTTCGTGTGTTGTGTATTTTGTTATTGCTTTCATTTCTATATTCCGCTGCGCTAACGAAATTGTAGAGACAACCGCGAACGATTTCCATCATCAAACGGTCACGCCGCTATTCACCCCCTCTCTAGCGGGCATTCAATCCCCAACACTGATACCACTTGTTGGTGATCGTTTGGAAGCTAGAGGGGGTGTGAATAGCGCTTTTCATTTCTACAAGAGTAATTAGCGGAAGCAAACACAAATAATATATGTAAAAACAAAAGGCAATGCTAACAAGGCCTTTACGTGGTTCAGAGATAACGCTCCTACTCCACGGCGATCCTTAAGGTGGATCAACCCAAGCAATTCCACTAAGAAGCTTTCTCTTTACAAAGACCTCCTCTTCTTACAAAAGATGACAATGAAGATTTGAGAGGAGGAGGGAGATTAATACACTTAGAAAGCTTGGAAAACTTGTGGGAGCTTAGAAGAATGATCAAAATATATGCATTAGCCCCTTCTTGCTCTCCTTTGGCTCTTTTTATAGGAAAGAGCCTCTTTTTCCCGTTGGAGGTCTATCAGTCGACTGATGACTTACATCAGTCGACTGCCGCCGATTCTAATGGCTTCTGAACAGTCGGATTTGCGGGATTTGCCGTCGTCATCGCCAACGGGAAGACTATCGATCAGCGCCAGCGATGTCGATTCGGCGTCTTGCTCATCGTAGCCGTAGCTAGTCGGCTCACGACGTGTTTATGTGATCAGCCGGCTTGTATGTGGCGATCGAGTGCAGTTGACTCTCACGATTCGGGATAACTCCCCAATCGGCCTCTAATCGCATTTTAAGGGCTTCATACTTGAAAACATAACCTAAGCCTAGACTTAACCTTCTAGCTTCTCCATCAGCCTTGCGCCTCTAGGATTTCTCTGAGTCCACGACTCCATCCATGCGCTTGCCTTCAAAAGCTTCCTTCGGTTTCGTCATGCTTTGGGTTTCTTCTTTGCCAAAGTACGCTTGGAATTTACGCCACCAAGACTACATGCTTGGACTTATGCTGCCAAGACTTTCCTTTGGTCTTTCTTTTCCAAGGACTGCTTGGACTTTACGCCGCCAAGACTACATGCTTGGACTTACGCTGCCAAGACCTTTCCTTTGACTTCTCTTTGCCAAGATCACACTTGGACTTGTCTTTTACCAAGTCTTCATACTTGGATTTTCCTGTCACTTAAACATGTTTACAATTAGATCACAAAACATTGCCTAACTTAGATGATTATACAAACATCAAAATATATAAATGCTTGGGGCATTGTTGCACCAACAACTGACTTGATCTTGCAATCCTTACCAGAAAGCTATAATCAATTTGTCATGAATTACAACATGAATGAAATTGATAAGCCACCGCCTAAGATGCTTAGCATGTTGAGAACTGCTGAGCTCAACCTTAAGAAGGGAAAACCTGACTCTATTTTGATGGTGCAAAAGAAGAAAGACAAGGACAAACCTAAAGGTAAGGGAAAGTCCCAAGCCAAGGGCAAAGGCAAGGCACTGAAACTGAAAGGAGGGGTGGCCAAGGAAGGGACTTGCTTCCACTGTAAGGAAGCTGGACACTGGAAGCGTAACTGCAAAGCATACCTGGAAGATCTTAAGAAGAAGAGAAGTGAGACTTCTACTTCAGGTATATATGTCATAGAAGTCAATCTATCTATTTCTTCATCATGTGTATTAGATATCGGATGTGCATATCACATTTGTACTAATGTGCAGGCGCTAAGAAATAGCAGGGCATTGACGAAGGGCGAGGTGGACCTACGAGTAGGCAATGGAGCAAGGGTTGCTGCTGTTGCTGTAGGAACTTATTATCTATCTCTGCCCTCTGGGCTTGTACTAGAACTAGATAAATGTTGTTATGTGCGTGCTTTGACTAAGAACATAATTTCAGTTTCTTGTTTAGACAAGAAAGGCTTTTCATTTATAATAAAGAACAAATATTGTTCAGTTTATTTAAATGATATGTTCTATTGTAGTGCACCTCTGATGAACGGACTCTACATTCTAGACTTAGAGAACCCCATCTATAACATAAGTACCAAAAGGTTCAAGTCAAATGAGTTGAACCAAACCTATCTTTGGCATTGTCGCTTAGGTCACATAAATGAGAGTCGGTTATCCCAGCTCCATAAGGATGGATTGTTGGACTCATTTGATTTTGAATCATATGAGACATGCGAGTCTTGCCTTCTAGGCAAGATGACCAAGACTCCCTTTAGTCGACACAGTGAAAGAGCAACAGACTTGTTAGGACTTATACATAGTGATGTATGTGGCCCTTTCAATATTGCTGCTAGAGGTGGTTATAGGTACTTCATTACATTTACTGAAGACTTCAGTAGATATGGTTATGTGTATCTGATGACACATAAGTCAGAATCCTTTGAAAAGTTCAAAGAATTCAAGAATGAAGTACAAAACCAGCTTGGCAAGAGTATTAAGATACTTCGATCAGATCGAGGTGGTGAATACCTTAGTCATGAGTTTCGTAACTATCTAGCTGAGTGTGGGATTCTATCCCAACTCACTCCTGGAACACCATAGTGGAATGGAGTATCCGAAAGGAGGAATCGTACCATATTAGATATGGTACGATCTATGATGAGTCACACAGATCTTCCTATATCCTTTTGGGGATATGCTTTAGACACAGCAGCCTTCACACTTAACCGTGTATCATCCAAGGTTGTGATAAAAACACCATATACGATATGGACAGGGAAAGATCCCAAGATATCTTTCATGAGAATTTGGGGTTGTGAGGCTTACGTTCGACGTCAAGTCTCAGACAAACTGGGACCTAAATCCAATAAGTGCTATTTTGTTGAATATCCCAAGGAGACGAAGGGATATTACTTCTACATTCCCAGTCAGCATAAAGTGTTTGTGGCAAAGACTGGGGTATTTCTAGAAAGGGATTTTGTTTCTAGAAAAACTAGTGGGAGTATGTTCGATCTTGAAGAAATTCAAGATAAGGACCATAGCACTGAGGCCTTGATGGAGG
The DNA here is from genome assembly GCA_025175895.1 of Wurfbainia villosa. Taxonomy (NCBI): domain Eukaryota; kingdom Viridiplantae; phylum Streptophyta; class Magnoliopsida; order Zingiberales; family Zingiberaceae; genus Wurfbainia; species Wurfbainia villosa. Next base: position 12,826,243 of record CM046007.1, on the reverse strand, counting down.
TAGAACAAGAACCACAAAGTGTTGTGGGTGATGAGATTGTTGCACAAAGAGTTGTGGAACAACAACCTGTTTAGGTAGACCTACCTCTTCGCAGGTCTGATAGGGTACATCGTCAGCCTGAGAGATATTCATTTCTCTTGTTTGACCATGATGACGTTATGCTCATTGAGAATGAGCCTACCTCCTATCAGGAAGCTGTAATGAGCCCAGATTCTGAGAAATGTCTAGAGGCCATGAGATCCAAGATGAAATTCATGTACACCAACCAAGTATGGACTTTGGTTTATCCACCTGAAGGCGTCAAACCCATTGGGTGTAAGTGGGTCTTTAAGAGAAAGACTGACATGGATGGACTTACACATACCTATAAGGGTTGATTGGTGGCTAAAGGTTTCAAGCAAATTCATGGTATTAACTATGATGAAACCTTTTCTCCAGTGGAGATGTTTAAGTCCATTCAGATCTTGCTTGCTATTGCAGCATACCACGATTATGAGATCTAGCAGATGGATGTCAAAACCACATTTCTGAATGGAAACTTGCTCGAGGATGTGTACATGACACAGCCTGAGGGTTTTGTAGATCCACAGTATACTGGAAAAGTATGCAAGCTACAAAGGTTCATTTATGGGCTAAAGCAAGCTTCTCGGAGCTGGAATCTTCGATTCGATGATGCGATCAAACAGTTTGGTTTCATCAAGAATGAAGATGAACCCTGTGTCTACAAGAGGGTTAATGGAAATACAGTTGTTTTCCTTGTATTGTATGTGAATGACATACTACTCATTGGGAATGACATCCCTTCGCTGCAGTCTGTAAAGACTTTGTTGGGGACGTGCTTCTCAATGAAAGACTTAGGTGAAGCAACCTATATTCTAGGCATCAAGATCTATAGAGATAAATCTAAGAGATTTCTTAGCCTAAGTCAGAGTACATATATTGACACGGTATTACTACGGTTTACCATGCAGAATTCCAAGAAGGGACTTCTGTCGATGTCACATGGTGTGAGTCTTTCAAAGACTCAAAGTCCCTCATCTAGAGAGGAGAGAGACCGCATGGATAAGATCCCTTATTCATCTACCATAGGATCTATCATGTACGCCATGCTATGTACTCATCCTGATGTCTTGTATGCTTTGAGCATGATGAGTAGATACCAGTCAGATCCAGGTGAGTGTCACTGGATAGCAGTCAAGAATATTCTTAAGTACTTGAGAAGGACTAAAGAATATTTCTTGATATTTGAAGGCGATGAGGAGCTAGCTGTAAAGGGTTACAGCGATGCTAGCTTCCAAACTGACCAAGATGATTATAGATCACAGTCAGGGTTCGTGTTTTGCTTGAATGGTGGCGCTATGAGCTGGAAGAGTTCGAAGCAGAACACAGTTACTGATTCTACAACAAAGGTCGAGTATATTGCTGCATCAGAGGCAGCAAAAGAGGCAGTTTGAATCCACAAGTTCATTACTAAGCTTGGGGTGGTTCCTAACATAGTAGATCCTATAGAGCTCTATTGTGATAATAATGGAGCGATTGCGTAGGCTAAGGAATCTCGCTCACACCAGCGGACCAAACACATACTACGGCGCTTCCATCTCATTCGAGAGATTATCGATAGAGGAGATGTGAAGATTTGCAGAGTACCCACAGAGGCTAACGTCACAAATCCCTTGACCAAGGCTTTGGCACAGAAAAAGCATGATGGTCACACTAGGTCATTGGGTATTAGATACTACAGTGATTGACACTAGTGCTAGTGGGAGATTGTTAGTGAAAGCCCTAGAGTCAATCATGTGATGATTGTTATATGGACTTTGTTGTATCATATTCCTATTTATAAAGGCATTTATTTGTGGGTATTATACTTACTTGTATTGGTGTCAAATAACTAAGTATAATAATGTCCTTGAGTAGAAGATTCTTATCTATATCAATCGATTAGTTGAATCGATAATAAGATGATATAGAGAACACTACTCTTAATCATTCCTAGTCAAGTATTAACATTCAAGGACAATGTTAATGCGAAGAGACTAGCATGTAGGTCAACTCGATGACTTGATCTCACAAGTCATGGATATGAGATATCAAGTTGACACATGGGTATGCATTGAAGAATGTATACTGAATGACCTGCCATGAGAAAGTATCATGGATCGTTATATGAGTGTCATATACTTTCTCATGTGACTATTAGTATGACTATTAGTGCTTGGACCTGAATTCACCATGGTTCCCTACATAAGAAGTTGCATACTTTGACTTCATCAAACGTCACCCGTAAATGGGTGGACTATAAAGGTGATTACTGGATATGTAACAAATTATGCGGAGGGATGTGAGTGATGTAGATGGGATCTATCCCTCCTATATGACGAGAGTGACATCATGATTCTTGATAGAGTGAGACCACTAAGTGAATGATCATGCCCAAATGAATCAATATGAGATATTGAGCTTATTTGATTAGAGTGAGTTTACTTGGAGTTCAAGATATAGATTGTACAAAGGATGACACGGTCTATGCCTCAATTGGTCAATCTAGATGTCAAGGATAGAGGGACATTGTCACATATTGTGAGAGTCACAATTAGTAGTCACAAAGGTGATGTTGGATCTCAACATTCTTGTAACTTGGGTAACAATGATGTGTTGCTAGATACCGCTTATTACTTATGTTTCTAAATCGGTTTAGGAACATTGCCAACGTTACAAGAACCTATAGGGTCACACACAAAGGGCAATTAGATGGAGATTAGGTTCATATGATGGACCAAGAGGATTAGGTTCATGTGATGAACCAAATTGGATTAAGAGTAATCCAAATTAGACTAATTGAGTTGGACTCAATTTGATTCAAGTGTTGAATGAGTCTAATTTAGATTTGATTCATTGAGTCAATTTAAACTAATGAATAGAGATTCATTAAATTAAATTGACTTGAATCAAATGGTTGGATTTGATCAACCATGGGAGATAAGAGGTCAAGTTTGACTTGACTTGAGAGAGAAGATGAATGGTCAAGTTTGACTTGACCAAATGTCATGTCATGATGATTTGGCATGGGTCGACCAATGATGATGTTCCACATCATCATGGACACATCATGGGGTGCCACCTCATGAGGGAGACTAAGAGCCATGGCTCTTGGAATTACATGCATGTATATAACTCCCTTGTAGTGGCAGGCCACTATTGAATGGGTGCATTAGTGTGAAGTTAGTGGATTTTAACTTCATCTTCTTCCTCCTCTCTTCTCAAGCTCTCTCTTCCTCATCCTTGCCGTGGGCTTCTAAGGGTGCTAGCACACTCTAAGTTGTTTTCTCCACCTATTGTTCGTGTGGATACTTGTAGAGGAGTGTACGCTTGACACTCTCGAGTTCCGACAAGCCATTTGGACGAGTGGGATAAGTGAAGGGCGTTGCATCAAGGGTAAAGCTCTTCACAAGTAGATCTAAAGTAGATCTAAGGTTTTAACACGTACATGTATATTTTTGTTTATCTTCGCACGAATCCGTGGTCGACTTCTGAGGTTTCCGCAACGCAAAAAGCGATTTTTGCGGCTCGAATAGTCCAACAGAGCCAACCCATCTAGATACACAATCCACACAGATTGATCCATTTAGGCCTGCCAGATGATGGGTTGATAAAACTTTAATCTAATCCGCTTAAATTATTTGGCAAGGTTGGCCAACCTGACGGGCCCAACCCAACTTGACGGCTCTACTCAACGATTGAGGGGGGAGGGATTAATCATTAACACTGGAATAAAAGGAACCCTCGACATTCGGAGTCGATAGAGATCATTAACAACTAGTCGACTGCCATCAACACCAGTCAACTGCCTAAAGTGGCAGTCAACTGGTTTCTACAAACATAGAAATCAGCTTATTAGAAATGAATTTCAAAAATTCATAAGTAAAAATATGTATTTTGAAAAATCTTGAAAATTCATACGTACATTACTTACAAAAAATACAATGGGTAAAAAATACTTTTAAATTAAAATACCCATTGAATTGTGAGATTGATACAAAGTTCAAAAGCATTGAAACCTTTCAATATTTTGTCTAACTTTGTATCAACCTTCTCAATGATAAGTGCTATCAAAAGATGGCTTCACTAAGGTTTTTCAAAATGATTTTAAAATATTTTCAAAACCTTATATTGAACCATGGTCTATGAGTTAGATGTACATAACTTGTACATTAGTTTTCCTCATTATTCATTAATGTCATATTACGAGTTTAAGTTCACCTAGATGCAATATCTATGCACCTTGAACTTAACTCATTTTTCTAACATCCCACATGTGTCTAGGGTGTATCAATACACACACATGTCAATTTAAGGTTTTTGTGAGATATGAATTTTTTTTCTTTCTTAATATAAGGTCTCATGCATTTTATCTAGGCAACTCTATTTGATTCCCTTATCATGGGACTTCAAATCATATCATTGTCTTTAATTCAAGTTTATTACCCTAAATGCATGAATTATATTCATGGAATAAATGATAGCATAATTAAAAGCATGTGCCAATGATACATGATGTCATGACATAATATAAACCTAAGTATAAGCATGACATAATTAACCTAAGCATTTTCATAACATTTTATATGATCAAATGAAATATAATGTCATGACATAACATATGGCAAACAAAACATGACAAATAAAATATAAAGGTATAAAAATACCTAGATTTCAAGCCAAATTATCATTTACTAAGTTTTATACTAGTTTGTCATAATACTAATTTTCCCTCAAGTGTGTCAACACCCAAAATGACACACTTTTGACTCTAACCTATCTTGTGCCAATTTAATTGACTTTTCAAACTTCTTGAACTTTATTGGCACATTCATTTTCAAAGTATTACAATACTTCAAAAATGCCCTAAAGTACTATCTTTACCATGGTTAGATTAACTACCTATCCATTCAAGATTGCCACACCCTAAACCCATCTAGCGTGAAGGGATCACGCTCCTAGGAATCCAATATCTATTGGAGCTTCTTGGGTTAACTAGGTACTCACTAGCGATATCTATAAGGGATCCATGGATGGCTAGAGGGTGTGAATAGCCTCTTTTCGTTTTCTACAAAATGATTAGCGGAAACACAACAAATACAATAATAATAGAAATGAAAATGCAATGCTAACACGGAAGCTTTTATGTAGTTCGGAGATAACGCTCCTACTCCACGACAATCCTTAAGGTGGATCAACTCAAATCGATCTTCACTAACAAGCTTTCTCTTTTACAAAACCTCCTCTTCTTACAAAGGATGAAAATGAAGATTAGAGAAGAGGAAAGGATTTAAAACACTTAGAAAGCTTAGAAAATTTGTGGGAGCTTAAGAGAATGATCAGAATATAAGCATTAGGCTCTTCTTGCTCCCCTTGTCCTCTTTTTATAGGAAAGAGCCTCTTTTTCCCATTGGAGGTCCATCGATCTGATGAATTACATCGATCATTGTTATTCAATAATGGCTTCGAGCACTAGATTTGTAGGATTTGCGGCTATCATCACTAACGGGAGGACTATCGATCATTGAATAGATCGATAAGTGATCCGGCCGATCTTGGCACCGTGATCGCGATCGATGAATTACATCGAGTTGTATGTAACGATTGATCGAGTCGACTATCATCGATTCAAGATAACTCGATCGTCTAATCTGCATTTTGAAGGCGATTCATACTTGAAAATATACCCTAAGCCTAGACTTAACCTTCTAGCTTCTCCATCAGCCTTGCGCCTCCAGGATTTCTCTGAGTCCACAACTCCATCCATGCACTTGCCTTCAAAAGCTTCCTTCAACTTCGTCATGCTTTGGGTTTCTTCTTTGCCAAAGTACGCTTGGACTTTACGCTGCCAAGACTACATGCTTGGACTTATGCCGCCAAGACTTGCCTTTGGTCTTCCTTTTCCAAGGACTACTTGGACTTTACGCCGCCAAGACTACATGCTTAGACTTATGCCGCCAAGACCTTTCCTTTGACTTCTCTTTGCCAAGATCACACTTGGACTTATCTTTTACCAAGTCTTCATACTTGGATTTTCCTGTCACTTAAACATGTTCACAATTAGATCACAAAGCATTGCCTAACTTAAATGATTATCCAAACATCAAAACATATAAATACTTGGGGCATTGTTGCACCAACAATCTCCCCCTTTTTGATGTTTGACAATCATTTAAGTTAGGTCTTTAACACATGCACATAAACATATTTCCAATATGAATTCTAACTTAAACATCCCTTCTCCCCCTTTGTCATACATCAAAAAAAAAGTTCATACAACAATAAGTTCATGAAAGAATTATAATTGACACATCTTGAACTAAGGTATAAAATTGATATGAGGCTCCCCTTAATCCAAGACATGGTTCATGATGTGGGAATAACATGTGAAGCAAAGCATAAACAATAGAATAAGCAAATATGTCCTAGCTTTGCACCAACAATGATAGATTTAAGAAATGTAGCTCCCCCTAAACCAATGCATAAATAAAATTCTCCTTTCCATACAAGTTATCATTTATATTGTCACGCCCCAATAGAGTCCCCTCCAGATAAAAATTCGGCAGCATCTCCCCTGTACGGGTGACAATACCAATTTTTATACAAGGCCTACACGGACACTATACATCGGTCAACACGATCGGAATATACCACACCACAATATACATAATATGCGACCTCAGGCCATCAACCAAAATAAGTAAAAGATCTAAAACATCAAGACCTACCCCTTCTGCCATCTGAGCAGGAACATACAACCAAAACGAACCGAATATAAGTCCACAAGGACATAACAAATATAACCAAAACATCCACCAGTATACAATCCACACATAAATCCTAAACATATCCTCTAATAAAATCCCAATCCATAAAACTAATAAAACCTATCCACTTCGACGAGGGGGAATTGGCAGCTGGACTCTCCTGGCAGTTTCAACCTGAAACAGATGTAAAGCAACGGGGTAAGTTCAAAGAACTTAGCGGATACTAGTCAATATGAATAGCAAGAAATAGCTAACAATACTAATCATGTCAGTACAGTTTCATATATATGGTAAGCAAGAAATAAATGCAAAAGGACTGTACTCACCTAAATCTCCTACCCTGATATAGGAGTATGTGTCCTACTATAAGAGATAAAGTCATCGCCATATACGAATATGAATCCTGTATGCATGGCAATCATATGCAACATCCAAGGCATCAATAAAATGCAGCAAACACCATACAAATGCGATCCGTGTAAGAATGCATGTCATGCAAATGACATGGTCACCCCTGACGCCAGTCAGCCGCCTCACACGCGATGGTGAAGCCGAGTGGGTAGGGCTATGACAACTGTGCACTCTGCCATCACTGCTCCTGAGTAACCGAGTGGACAGGATGCTGTTGGAGTACACCTATCCTCCTACCCCAAACAGAGTGGGGGAGCTAAGCTCTCATCTCCCGGTGTCATAGACCAGAGGAGGGATCCCTGCCCGCTACCACGCTGCCTCATCGCTACCCATGAGCAGACCAGCGGAGCCTGACAGAGCAACTGCACACACCCTCCTGATGTACCACTAACCCATGAGTGGCAGTGTGTGCAGGCCATGTAACTAGCTGCGGGCTCAACAATAATGGAACCCCGTCCAACCAGCATGCAATCATGCAAGATGGTGCATGATACTAAAGCATGTAAATCCAACTAAATACACCTATCTGAATAATATGCACAATCAATATGTGCATATCCATAATCCAAGTAACTATGATCCAAATAAAACAAGGAAGGTATAATCATAACCTATCACATGCATGTATCAAGTAGGCACCAAAAACATACTAGACATATAAACATGGAAATTATTGCAAGCTATCCTAACTAGCATATCAACTTGACTATATCTAAAAGATAAGTCAAAATACCCGCTTACTATGTAGAATATCACTGTCTTTACGCTCGTGGACCTGTCTCGTATCCACCTCCTATAATCGTAAAATACCAGTATAACCAATCACTAGCCTAAACAAATGGTAGGGATATGAATCTAATCCAACCTTAATCAGATTAAATTCACCGTATAATTCCTGAATCAACTCTAGCATCAACTATAAAGGTAACACATCCTACTTCATAACATACTAAATCAAAGCTTACCTTACAATGCTTCACAGCTTCTTGATCCACCTGAAATTCTCCGATATGAATCATTCGATTGATCGGCAACAAAATCTAATTTTAATTAACCTAACCCCTGCAATCAAAATCTCCAAGCTCACAACAAATCTATAAATTCTCAGTTTCCCTTAATCTATAGGAATAGATCACAGGGGTCCCTTACCATAAATCGAGGGTGATCACTATATGGAATCCCACAGCAGAATCCTTGATCTAGCCCTGCACTACACCGACAGCCAATCCTTCTCTATTCCATAATACGTCAGAAAACATCGCTGCCCTAAATCACAAATTGACTCAACCACAGTAATTTACAGCTAGGTATAGTTTTCTTCCAAGATCAAAGAGAGATTTCGCTTACCTAGCTCCCGGAGAATTGGGCAGAGACAACTCCCAATCAAGCAACCCCGAAATCGCTGTCGATCCCCCTGCTCCTGGTGAGCACTCGACCAGATCACGCCCGGTAGAGCTTCAATCGGTGCTCTTCCCTACTGTTGGGTTTCCCACCGAGAGAACGTCGGCAGCGAGCATAAGGATCGGTGTCGATCCGAGTTGGTGATGACCGTCGCAAAATCAGGGAACCTCAAGGAAAGTCGAGCGGTGGGACTGTCCTGGTGGTCGGAGACAAATCGTCTGGCAGCGAAGACGAGAGCAGTGGCGGCTCGACCTCTAGGTCGGACGGCAAGCAGCGGCGATCGGAATCGTGGCTGCTGGCTGCCGCGCGAGGGAGGAAGAAGCGGTGGTGGCTTGCGGCGATGGCTGCGGGTGCGCCCGAAGGGCAGAACGACGACAATTCTATTTGCAGTGGCGACAGACACAGGGAAAGGCGGGGCGCGGCCGGTGCTGTGGGTGACGATGCGAGGAAGAAGGGGCTCAGGGAAAAAGTTTGGGAATGGCGGGCGGAGGCGAGGAGAGGAGACGACGTTCGCCGGCGCTTGTGGAGGAGCGGTCGTAAGCCTGAGTGGCGTCGTCTGTGGCACAGGAAAGAGTGGCGACGATGCTCGTTTGGCATGGGCAACGTCGGGCTGCTTGCTGCGGCGAGGAGAATTTCACCAAGGAAACCGTCGCGAGGAGGGGGGTCGGGCGCAACGGGAAAAAGAAAAAGGGAAAAATCGAAAACCTAGGTTTTAGGTTAATAAAATTTATTAACCCCTAAAAATTGATATTTCAAGTAGGCCCCTCCAAAAGCCTATTTATTTTATCCCCGCAAATATCTCGTACAAGCCTCATTTAATTCCAGAAAAATTCTGAAAAAATTCCTAAAATTTCCTTAAAAAAAATCCCGAAATAATTCCTAGGATTATTTTCCCTAAATTTTGGCCATTAAATTTAGTATTTTAAATTTCAGTATCTAACATTCTCCCCCACTAATTAAAATTTGGTCCCCAAATTTTTCTACTCAAATACATAATGAGTAAGAGATATCGCAAGTACTGAAAATATATCTCACGTACCTTAAGTAAACAGGTGGAGGTATTGAGCTTGAATCTTTTCCTCAAGCTCCCAAGTAGTCTCCTCATCGGTGTGGTGACTCCACCCGACCTTGACAAGTTGCAAAAATTTTGTTTCGCAATTGTCGTTCCTTGTGATCCAAAATCCGTACCGGAACCTCTGCATAAATAGCATCAGGTTGAATGGAACCTGACACATCTGATAGAATATGTGTAGAGTCTGACACATACTTCCTTAGCATTGACATATGAAACACATCATAGATACCAGCCAAAGACGGTGGTAGCGCTTGTCGATAAGCGACTGCTCCGATCCTCTCCAAAATCTCGAAAGGTCCAATGTACCTTGGCGCTAACTTACCACGATGGTCAAATCTCTTCACCCCTTTCGCAGGTGAGACTCACAGAAATACCTGGTCACCAATAGAGAACTCCCGAGGTCTCCATCTCCGATTTGCATAACTCTTCTGATGATCCTGCGTCTCGGCCATCCTTTGTATGATAGTACGGACCAACCCTACCTCATACTGAGCTCTATGGGTCCTAGCAACTGGTCCTCCCAGTTGCCCCCGAAATCCATAACACAGGACCTCAGCAAGTCCTCTAGTGTCTAAATGAACCGCTCACACTGTCCATCTATCTGCGGATGGAATGCAGTACTAAAACAAAACTGCGTGCCTAAGGCCTGCTGCAGACTCTGCCAGAACCGAGACGTGAATCGGGGATCTCTATCTGATATAATACTCAAAGGAACACCATGCAATCTGATGATATCCTGACAATATAACTCCATCTAACGATCCAAGGAGTCGGTCTTCCAAATCGCTAAGAAGTGCACGGATTTGGTTAGTCGGTCAACGACTACCCAAATCGCGTCATGATCTTGATGTGTCCTAGGCAAACCCACCACAAAATTCATAATAATATGCTTCCACTTCCATTCCGGAATCGAAATTTCCTGAAGCATCCGTTCCTTAAACTAAAGCAACTATGGAAACCATTATCCTCCTCGGAGTCAGAGACGGTAGTCCATCTACCTTCCAAAATCCACTCCACCACACACTCTATAAGTGCATGGGAGGCTATCGCGACCAAACTTCCTTGTTACAACCGTTCGTGTTCCAGCTACTCTATAGTAGCTATCCAGTAGCTAGCCAAAACTCCTTGAGCATTCCTGCTCCTCACCTCTACAAAACAACTTAATAACTGCTAAGTCCACGTCATATATATATGACAGCTTATTTCGCAGTTCCTTAACTGTCGTACGCTTAGGATACGTCCTATTCAATAGCATCGAAATCGCTCCGATCCCCGAAATGATGCATCCATGTACACTACCATTCCTTCCACACCGGCATGATTAATCAACACTGGCGTAAAAATCAACCATCGTCTGAGCCCTGAAACTAGTTTCACAAGCTTCAGACCAAGTAAATTCTATCACCTTCCTGATCCAACCAGTCAGCGATGTAGTACAGCTAGAGCATCCTATCCATACCTATGTAATACCAGAAAACCACCATCTACGGTGGTCGAGTGCGCAACTCCAACTACCACCCTCAACAGTGGCCAAGTTAAGCAATCCAACGCCCACAACTGAGCCAATCGTGCCCAGAATACACGACTTCCCAAATCCCTGGATGACTAAGTCATCAATAAGTCTAATAAGATACTCACAAGCTCATTCAATTCATACCAAGTATGAAATTGTCGTCGCTACAAACCTGCATTCTCTTTACTCTAGGCTGATGATATAACAATCATCACAACGATACTCATAATTGTATGACACCATGTCACTACAATATCATCACACCAGTCATAGATCAATTCTAGAGTATACACCGGTGTCCTATAGCTGATCTAAGTAGATCCTCTATCCACAATAAAGGATATTCATTTCCTTCCGTAACTACCGCATTCTATCATCAAAAATCGATGCATAAACTCAAAGGTCCATATCTCTTTTAACAAAGAGTTCCGAATCTTCTCTAGAAAAATACTGGGACAGATAAATATCCCATCCAACACCTCCTATAATAAGGTAAAACGATCTCTCATCGTCTTTACCAGTGTAGGCATACACGCCTTATCCATAACCAAATCACTATTAGTAGGGACTGATATTTTCTGAGGATTTACTCCTTGTCCTTAAAATTGGTGGCTAGTAGGTCAAATCCCTAGCTTCCCAATTCGACATCGGTCGGCACCTCTAAAGAGTCCGTACTTCTGAAATCATCGTTAGGTTCCTCAAGATCAATACGTCATCGACCTCGTCCCCGACCATGAGTAGGGGCAATTTCACTAAGTCAATACTTTTCCTAACCACTAAAGTACAACAACAACTAAAGATAATACTTTTCCTATAGCTCAGAGATATCCTTCAGCTTGCTTGGTCCCAAAACACGAGAACTCCCAAAAATCCAAGGAAAAGAAAATCCTCGAAACACAAAACCCACAAACCAAAATCGCAAACCAATAAAATTGTCACGTCCTGGGGGCATATCCGTCATCCAAACTGACAGAGGAGCCCCTTAGTGACAATATTTCGAAATCCATGGACCAAATCTGGTAAAAACCTCGAAATAATTATAGAAATACCAGTATTTTAATAATTGCATGCATGCACGACTAAACATATATCAATTAAAGTAAAATAGTTTTATGACCCCAAATCCAATTGCGACAAAATCCAAAGTGCATAATCAAAATGCAACACTGATAAAGTAAACAAAGCGGCATCCCGACAATGCAGGGAGATAAGCACGGCAAGGAACTCTCTGAGCGACACAAAGGTAGGTCAACATGACACGTCCTCCAGTTAACCTAGAGGATAAGTGAGGAGGGGGTGAGTACAACCACTCTGTGGATGTATAGACAATAGTGCATAATCATAATGCACATAATGGAAGTCACAGGGAACAATCTAGAGTAACCCAACCCTCAGAGTACCAATATCAGTCTGTAACTATCCTAATCAGCAGTATAACAAATATACTCGCAACATACACAACCACTGCAACAAGCAGTGCACATCCGGGTACCACAACAAAGTCTCGTGGCCCTCGCACAAAAAAAAGGAACTACCTATGAGCTACTGCGAACGTAACCCATGGGCCGACAATCAATAGCACGGTCTATGCGCAACTATAGGCTACCACGAATGAGACTCGTGGATAGACAGGCAATATACAGATATCTAATTATTGACTGCACACACTAGCGTACTACCACTAATAGGTCGCGTGGGCAGTCGATTATCCTAGGTGGTTAAACCTAGGGTTATCCAATACATCCAGCATAAAACGACAATCAACATCGTTAAGGATCATCGATCTACAATTAAACCCATTGAGGTGGTCAAGCGAGGGTTTCAACACCTCTAATACCAAATGTTTACCAAAGTCGGAAAAGATCATCGACTTATAAATAAATAAGTCAAGATGGTTAATTCTAGGGTTCCAACCCTTCCAACATGCTCGGTTATCAAGGTCGATAAAAATCATAAGTCCCCTAATAATCACGTCGAGACGATTAATCATAGGGTTTCGTCCCAACTAACAGGAAACACCTATCAAAGCCAATAAAGGCCACCCCTCTACTAACAAGCTCGGCAAGAGGGTTAAGCCTAAATTATACCATTCTACCAATTCAATCATGCATACTGTAACATGCAACCACGAACAGATCTCGTGGGTACTTAAGATGTAAAGTAGATATCTTGCTACAGACATCATACGAATCCGATTATCACCAACTCTGAACGAATAACGCAAGAGTATAACCTTACAGTAGATTATCTCAACCATACATGGGAGACCTAATTGACCACAAATATACAAAAGCAACCATAGAGAGACTCTACTGCAGACTCTCTCTCAACCAAGAGTGGGAGATATAGTAAGGATTAATGGCATCCTAACCATACGAACTCTACTAGTCCGATCACCATATCAAATGAAATAGTAAATGGATAATCACATACCAATATGCACATCCGGGTTATTATGCCTAGGGTTCCAACACCTAGGGTTTTACAAATGTTGTTTCATTCCTGAGATCCACTCCTACAGAATAACCTCATCTAAGTTATTCTATCTCTACTAGTCTTAATCATGGTATCCACCGCAAAAACACATAACTATATACTCACATAATACGCTGTCTAATAAACGACAGCTTAGTCATACTAACGGGAATCAATGGCGGAAATTAATTAGGGTATAACTAAAGGGTCATGCCAGAACAGAGTCAAGGCAACACTAAATAAAGCATCAGATGCTTATATATACTCTAAACTACATAAGCTGTAATCATGTCATCATGCCTTCTACGAATTTATCCATCTTAGTCATATTATTCAACTAGTCTAATCCTAATACTAGTCCAATCCAAATACTAGTCCAAAAAGTAAGAGGTAAACATCTACCAATAATATCTAATCATTTATATCACAATGATAACTAGCTACGTATAGCAGTAATAACAATTAGTAACCATATACTAATGATAAACCAACAACCTAAAAATCTAAAAGTCTAACAGATATAAGATTAAATCAAGACTAGACAAAACATGATACCACCTAAGTAAACTGCATAATGAATATAACCAATACAAATATGTACTTAATCTAGAAAATTTTCTAGAATTTATTTACCTGTTAGCCGTCTGGAGATGTCTTGTCGCCGCCAAATCCCCCAAATTGACCTCGTCAATAATACCTCGAATTTCCGAAACATAAAAATCATCGGAAATCCGTACAACTCCGAAAATATCCCAATTAACCTACCAAACTTGGCGAACTCCAAAAACCCAAAGACCCTAAGGAACTCGGAAACCAAGGCTCTGATGCAAATAAATTTTCACGCCCCAATGGAGTCCCCGTCAGACAAAAATCCGGCAGCATCTCCCCTGTACGGGTGACAATACCAATTTTTATACAAGGCCTACACGGCCACTATACATCGGTCAACACGACCGGAATATACCACAACACAATATACATAATATGCGGCCTCAGGCCATCAACCAAAATAAGTAAAAGATCTAAAACATCAAGACCTACCCCTTCTTCCATCTGAGCAGGAACATACAACCAAAACGAACCGAATATAAGTCCACAAGGACATAACAAATATAACCAAAACATCCACCGGTATACAATCCACACATAAATCCTAAACATATCCTCTAATAAAATCCCAATCCATAAAACTAATAAAACCTATCCACTTCAACGAGGGGGAATTGGCAGCTGGACTCTCCTGGCAGTTTCAACCTGAAACAGATGTAAAGCAACGGGGTAAGTTCAAAGAACTTAGTGGATACTAGTCGATATGAATAGCAAGAAATAGCTAACAATACTAATCATGTCAGTACAGTCTTATATATATGGTAAGCAAGAAATAAATATAAAAGGACTGTACTCACCTGAATCTCCTACCCTGATATAGGAGCATGTGTCCTACTATAAGAGATAAAGTCATCACCATATACGAATATGAATCCTGTATGCATGGCAATCATATGCAACATCCAAGGCAGCAATAAAATGTAGCAAACACAATACAAATGCGATCCGTGCAAGAATGCATGTCATGCAAATGACATGGTCACCCCTGACGCCAGTCAGCCGCCTCACACGCGATGGTGAAGCCGAGAGGGTAGGGCTATGACAACTGTGCACTCTGCCATCACTGCTCCTGAGTGATCGAGTGGACAGGATGTTGTCGGAGTACACCTATCCTCCTGACCCAAACAGAGTGGGGGAGCTAAGTTCTCATCTCCCGGTGTCATAGATCATAGGAGAGATCTCTGCCCGCTACCACGCTGCCTCATCGTTATCCATGAGCAGACCAGCGGAGCCTGACAGAGCAACTGCACACACCCTCCTGATGTACCACTAACCCATGAGTGGCAGTGTGTGCAGGCCATGTAACTGGCTGTGGGCTCAACAATAATGGAACCCCGTCCAGCCAGCATGCAATCATGCAAGATGGTGCATGATACTAAAGCATGTAAATCCAACTAAATACACCTATCCGAATAATATGCACAATCAATATGTACATATCCATAATCCAAGTAACTATGATCCAAATAAAACAATGAAGGTATAATCATAACCTATCACATGCATGTATCAAGTAGGCACCAAAAACATACTAGACATATAAACATGGAAATTATTGTAAGCTATCCTACCTAGCATATCAACTTGACTATATCTAAAAGATAAGTCAAAATACCCGCCTGCTAGGTAGAATATCACTGTCTTTACACTCGTGGACCTGTCTCGTATCCACCTCCTATAATCATAAAATACCAGTATAACCAATCACTAGCCTGAACAAACGGTAGGGATATGAATCTAATCCAACCTTAATCAGATTAAATTCACCGTATAATTCCTGAATCAACTCTAGCATCAACTATAAAGGTAACACATCCTACTTCATAACATACTAAATCAAATCTTACCTTACAATGCTTCACAGCTTCTTGATCCACCTGAAATTCTCTGATAGGAATCATTCGATTGATCGGCAACAAAATCTAATTTTAATTACCCTAACCCCTGCAATCAAAATCTCCAAGCTCACAACAAATCTGTAAATTCTCAGTTTCCCTTAATCTATAGGAATAGATCACAGGGGTCCCTTACCATAAATCGAGGGTGATCACTATGAGAATCCTTGATCGATCCACCTTTGATCGCAACGACACCAATCCTTCTCTATTCCACAATACGTCGAAAAACATCGCTGCCCTAAATCACAAATTGACTCAACCACAGTAATTTACAGCTAGGTATAGTTTTCTTCCAAGATCAAAGAGAGATTTCGCTTACCTAGCTCCTGGAGAATTGGGCAGAGACAACTCCCAATCAAGCAACCCCGAAATCGTTGTCGATCCCCTTGCTCCTGGTGAGCACTCGACCAGATCACGCCCGGTAGAGCTTCAATCGGTGCTCTTCCCTACTGCTGGGTTTCCCACCGAGAGAACGTCGGCAGCGAGCATAAGGATCGGCGTCGATCCGAGTTGGTGATGACCGCCGCAAAATCAGGGAACCTCAAGGGGATCGCCCCGTGGCTTGAGACAAATCATCCGACGGAAGACGAGAGCGGCCGACCTCTAGGTCGACAAGGCAAAGATGGCGACGGAATCGTGGTCGCCGTCGCGAGGAGGGAGGAAGAAGCGGTGGTGGCTTGCGGCGATGGCTGCGGGTGCTCCCGAAGGGTAGAACGACGATGATTCTATTCACAGTGGCGACAGACACAGGGAAAGGCGGGGCACGACCGGTGCTGTGGGTGGCGACACGAGTAAGAAGGGGCTCGGGGAAAAAGTTTGGGAACGACGGGCGAAGGCGAGGAGAGGAGACGACGTTCGCCGGCACTTGCGGAGGAGCGGCCGTAAGCCTGAGTGGCGTCGTCTGTGGCACAGGGAAGAGCGGCGACGACGCTTGTTTGGCATGGGCAGCGTCGGGCGGCTTGCTGTGGCGAGGAGAATTTCACCAAGGAAACCGTCGCGAGGAGGGGGGTCGAGCGCAACGGGGAAAAGAAAAAGCGGAAAATCGAAAACCTAGGTTTTATGTTAATAAAATTTATTAACCCCTAAAAATTGATATTTCAAATAGGCCACTCCAAAAGCCTATTTATTTTATCCCCGTAAATATCTCGTACAAGCCTCATTTAATTCCAGAAAAATTCTGAAAAAATTCCTAAAATTTCCTAAAAAATACCAAAATAATTCCTAGGATTATTTTCCCTAAATTTTGGCCATTAAATTTAGTATTTTAAATTTTAGTATCTAACATATATACTATGGGAATCATAGTATGGAGATATAATGTTCAAAATTGGACCATTTAAATGATGAAAACAGTTTTCTATTCCAAAACAGTGTCACCGGTTCGATTGAAATTGTCATCAGTCAACTGCCAGCCTTGGCAGTTGACTGCCAATAATGGCAGTCCACTGATATCAGACAATTCTGAAATCATAGTTTTTCAGTCAAGGTTTAAAAATGCGTAGGAAATTCTGTGGATGTCCAAAAATCATGAAACTCGGCATACACATTATTTATGACTAATATGATATGTGAAAAATAGTAGACTAAAATTATGCTCATCAGATTAACGGATTGATACAAGATTCAAAGTGATAAAAGTATGAAACAAAAATTGGATTGTATTGTATCAATATTCGTAACTAGATTACAATAAAGGTTTTCAAAAACACTTAGTAATATGTGTTCAATTCCTAAACTTGAAAAATATCAAATCATAGTAATATAGACGCGAATAGAAATGAACCAAAAAAAACAACTCCATCTCATTAAACAAAAAGTCATTAACACAAGTTTGAGTTAGTGTCGTACATATGGCCAAAACAAAATAAAACACAAGCTATCTAAAGATCGGCATCATCAGCGTCCATCGGTGCGGATGACGACCCATCGTGAGGAGGCGAATGTCCGGGTGCAGGAGGGCGGAGAATCGCTAGAATGTCCTGCTGCTGACGATGCATCCCCCTCACGAGGGAGAGGAGCTCCTGATGCTCTCGCTGAAGCTCCTGGTGCCCCAAACTAAGCTCCTCAAGGCATGCATCCATCCTCTCAGCAAAGGCATCGGGCGAAGCGACGTTGAGTCCGCATAACGGCATCGCTCGCACTCAAAGACTCCTCCGACGGGCACCGTGAAAGAAAGACTGCAATGCATCCTCCGGTGCCAGAGCGCCACCTGGCGGCCATCGTGCAGGGTCCCAGATAACGGACCCCTCGTGGGGCTTCAAACCCGCCAAGGAGAAGCTCCGAGTGTTCATCTAGTCATATTTTTTGTTCATGATCTTAATGACCCCTTTGGTTACATCAATGCCCACTGAACTTAGCCACTGAGTAAGGACATTACCAAGTGGCATATGAACCTTTCCATTGTTTGGCTTGATGAAATGAATAATGCAATTGAAAGTGTTGAGACCAATGTTGATGTCTAAGCTTTGACGGAAGATATGCATGAGGAGGAGGTGAACAGGTCGAACTAAAGTCAACCCGCATGTAACTATGGGAAGAATACAATGAGCAATGACCTTATAAAGGACATTGTCAGGAGCAGAAAGCTCTTGGGATTGAAATAGATTAGTATTCAAAGGACAAGGAGAATTGTAGAAGATAGTATGAAGTGAGTCTAGAGAAATATCCTCAAAGGGAGGTGGAAGTGGCTCACTCCAAGACGGATAAAAAACGAACTCATTCTCAGAAGGGCGACATCCAAGAAAATCTGTCCAAATCTAGGGGCTGAAATCCAAATCACGTTGAGAGACGCGAGTCCGGTATCTCAAGCCATCTCCAGCTAGTCGCAAATTGTTGAAAAATTCAGATAGGAGGGTAATATTTACTGGGTGGTCACAAAAGACGAAGGACTCGAGATTGTAAAATTGGATAATCTGGACAATGTCGAAGTAGTTGTCCTTAAAAAATACAGGGTCTAATGATCGAGGCGGGATGAGTTGAAATTTGTTTTTATTGAATGCATTTTCAAGTGTTGAATTAGGAAACCTAGGATTGACCATGGGTGGAGGGTTCGACGGGCCCTCATTTACCGGTGGTAATCGAGCACGCTTAGATGCAAAATGTTTAATTCTAAATGTGCGAAAAGAACAATTTAGGTCAAGGATGATGATGATGAATGCATACACAAAAACAACACACACAAAAAAAATTGTTAGTGAAACAAAAAATAGAGAATCAACCAAATTATGAGCAGGGGGTGAGGGTTTACCTAGGAGGCATGGTGAATGATCAGAGAAAGGGCGCCAGAAGCTAGGTTCCACGAAACTCTAACTGAGAAAGTGGGCTGTGGTGGAAACTAGGGCATGAAATGGTGAGAGGAGGTGGTCCTCGAGTCGA
This sequence comes from Wurfbainia villosa, assembly GCA_025175895.1. Lineage (NCBI taxonomy): Eukaryota > Viridiplantae > Streptophyta > Magnoliopsida > Zingiberales > Zingiberaceae > Wurfbainia > Wurfbainia villosa. The sequence continues at coordinate 12,806,680 of CM046007.1, read as the reverse complement.
AGAACGCTTCAAACGCGAGTACCGGTCGGTAAGATCGCCGGAAAGAGGGAGAAAAGATGAGAGAAATGCGGCGGAAAGATCGTCGGAAGAAGAGGAAGAGGGAAGTTCGGGGTTTTTGGCGAGTCGAACCGATGGGAAAACCCTAAAAACCGCGACATCAGTCGACTGTCATTAGTTGGCGGGGGCAATCGATAAAGATCACCGAACGCCACGATATTTAACGGTCGGTGAGTCATCATAAATGGCAGTCGAACTACCTGTGAACCGGGTAAGCCCGGTTTGAGAAAGGCGTATCAGTCGAACCGGCGATAAGCGCTAGTTGACATATACCAGTCTGATAGGCTTTTGGCTAGATTAAAAAATACATAATTAATTCAATAAAGATCAAAAAATTACGAAATTTTATGATTGACTTTGTTAGATCATTTCCTATCACAGAAAAATGATTTTAAAGATATGTCACCTCTAGATTTTGGTATTGACACAAACTCAAGATTTTGTAAAAGTTATGATATTTTTGCAAGCTTTGTATCACTTTTGCTTATCAATTGAAAATTGTTTTTCAAAGTTTGATAGACATAATTTAAATTTTGTTTTATTTGATATTTTCAATCATATTCTTGGAGCTATATGCACATTAATTGTGCATAAGCCTTCCCAATGATTGGTCCAATGAGAGATTAATGTCTCTAGATGGCACTTTGGTTCATAGTAATGCATCATAACAAGCATGATGAACCAAGTGCATCTTCCTAACATCTCACATGATGTCTAAGTGTCTAAATACATAAATCATGGTTTCTTAGGTCTATTGTGAGATGTTTAGAGGTATAAAACCTAGATTTTCTATGGGATCATGCAAACTTACACTTCTATTCTACAAAGCACATTCCAAGTTCTCTCCTAAGTGATGAAAATTCTATTTCGGGGAGAGGCTTGGTAAAGATGTCAGCTAGGTTGGACTTAGATTCAATGTAATTGAGCTCAATGTCCCCCTTAGCCACATGATCCCTAATGAAGTGATGTTTCACTTCAATGTGCTTGGTCCTAGAGTGATGCACCGGATTTTTGGTCAAATTTATGGTGCTCACATTATCACAAAATACTTTTATGTTGGAGTAAGATAGCTCATAGTCTTCTAAAGTATGTTTCATCCATAGTAATTGAGCTACACAACCATCCATAGCCACATACTCGGCCTCAGTGGTGGATAGGTCAACACAAGGTTGCTTCCTACTACTCCAACTAACTAGGGAGGACCCAAGGAATTGGCATCCACCACTAGTACTCTTTCTATCCAATTTGCAACCGACATAATCGGAATCGGTGTACCCAACCAAATCAAAAGACATAGTCCTAGGGTACCATAGTCCTACATTTAGTGTGTCTTTAATATATCTTAAGATTCTCTTAACGGTAACTAAATGAGATTCTTTGGCACATAATTGGTAGCTAGAACACATACCAACCACAAATAATATATCGGGTCTACTAGCGGTTAGATACAAAAGGCTACCAATCATACTCCTATAGAGTGTAAGATCAATTTATTTTCTTTCATGATCATTATCTATTTTTGTATTAGTTGCCATAGGGGTTGACACTATGGTCGCCAATTGTTTGTGCAACAATGCCCCAAGTATTTATATGTTTTGATGTTTGAATAATCATCTAAGTTAGGCAATGCTTTGTGATCTAATTGTGAACATGTTTAAGTGACAGGAAAATCCAAGTATGAAGACTTGGTAAAAGATAAGTCCAAGTGTGATCTTGGCAAAGAGAAGTCAAAGGAAAGGTCTTGGCGACGTAAGTCCAAGCATGTAGTCTTGGCGGCGTAAAGTCCAAGCAGTCCTTGGCAAAGGAAGACCAAAGGCAAGTCTTGGCGGCATAAGTCCAAGCATGTAGTCTTGGCAGCGTAAAGTCCAAGCATACTTTGGCAAAGAAGAAACCTAAAGCATGATGAAATCGAAGGAAGCTTTTAAAGGCAAGCTCATGGATGGAGTCGTGGACTCAGAGAAATCCTGGAGGCGCAAGGATGATGGAGAAGCTAGAAGGTTAAGTCTAGGCTTAGGGTATGTTTTTAAGTATGAATTAGTCATACTTGGGGTGTGCCAGTCGACTGGAACATTGTGCTAGTCGAACTGGCCTTCAAAATGTAGCATTAGAGGTCGGAGAGCTGTTGGTAGTCGTGGAGTTATCGGTCGAGTATCGATAATCGACTGATGATACTGATACAAGTGGAAGTCGATTGCCATTATTGGCGATCCACGGTCAGAAAGGCTCGTGGCAGGCTAGCCCGGTCGACTACAGGCGACATCGATCGGCATCTTTGTTGGCAGTCAACTGATAGTCCTCCCATTGGTGATGACGACTACAAATCCCGTGAATCCGACTGGTCAGAAGTCGTTAGCCGCAACGACAGTCGACTGATGTAATTCATCAGTCGACTGATGGACCTCCAACAGGAAAAAGAGGCTCTTTCCTATAAAAAAGAGGCCAAGGGGAGCAAGAAGAGCCTAATGCTTATATTCTAATCATTCTCTTAAGCTCTCACAAATTTTCTAAGCTTTCTAAGTGTTTTAAATCCTTTCCTCTTCTCTAATCTTCATTTTCATCCTTTGTAAGAAGAGGAGGTTTTGTAAAAGAGAAATCTTGTTAGTGAAGATCGATTTGGGTTGATCCACCTTAAGGATCGCCGTGGAGTAGGAGCGTTATCTCCGAACCACGTAAAAGCTTCCGTGTTAGCATTGCATTTTCATTTCTATTATTATTGTATTTGTTGTGTTTCCGCTAATCATTTTGTAGAAAACAAAAAGAGGCTATTCACCCCCCTCTAACCATCCAAGGATCCCTTACAATATCCTCCCTTAGTACTTTTCTAATGACCCTCTTAATCTTGGAAGCCTTGGTCATTTGGGTCTTGCCAAGGTTAACTCTAGGGGTAACTCCCCTTTTAACCTTTTTAATGGCTTCCCTAGGTTTCTTTGAAACCTTAGCCACTAGACACCAACCATTGTTAGCCTTAGGAATGACTTCCCTAGTAACCGTGGTTTTCTTAGACCTAGGGTTTGTTCTATAGTTAAATGGAACATTTTGGTAGGTGGGCATATCTACCTTGGACTTAGCCATATGACCCAAGCCTTTCTTGTTCATAGTTGATTCCTTCCTATCAACCCCTAGATTTTGACCCTTAGACCCTAAAATTGAATTTTTCATCTTATTGAGGTTTTTTTCAATTTCTCAAGCTTTGACCTCAAAGCTTGATTTTCTAGTTCTAATTTGTCTAATTTTGATTGTCTATTATACTTTTAGACATTCTTGTTCTTCCTAGACATATGTATAGATTTCTTGGGTTATTACTTAGGTTATTGTCATTTTTAGGTGTGATAGTTTTAGGGGTAATTGTTCTAGACTTGTCATTAACTCTAATATCGTAAGATTTAGCACCTAAGCAAAAGTACTTATTTCTAGTATGCTTTTCATGATTAACAATATCAATAAAATTCCTACCATGCTTTTGATTGTTACGCAAATAAGGAGCATTATTAAATGATACCATAGGGTTTGCCTTATGTTAAATACTGGAAATTTAAATACTAAATTTAATGGCCAAAAAAATTTTAAAAAAATAATCCTGGAAATTTTTCGGGATTTTTTCGGGAATTTTTTCCGGAATTTTTCTGGATTTAAAAGGAGTCCGTACGGAATATTATGGGGATAAGAAAAATAGGCTTTTAAAAGGCCTGTTTGATTTATTAGTATTGAGGGGTTAATAAATTTTATTAACCTGTAGTTTTAAATAGAAAACCTAAGTTTTCTATTTTTCTATTCCCCCACCGCTCCTGACACCACTTTCTATCGCGATTTTTTTTCGGTTTCTTCTCTCGCGCGACCCCCTCTTCTCCCGACTTCGCTCAACAGCCGCCGTTCCCAAAAAAATCACGAGCGCCTCTTGCCTCGCGTCGCATGCTTCCGCAACCGGCCGATGCCTTTTCTTCCCGAGTCGTTCCCCTTCCTCGCACCATAGCCACCGTAAGTAGCAGCAGCGATTTGCGGTCGCCACAGTTCACCGTCAAGCGCCTTCACCGGCAACAACCCTCTGCCGCTCGCGTCCGACCAGCAGCGTCGGCCTTCTCGCCGCACGACGCGTGGCCTCCTCTGCCAAAGAGCTTCGTCGCCGCTCCTCTTCCTTCCTTCCCGCGCGCGCTTGCTGCTAGCCTAGTCGCCGCTATGTGCTGATTTGGGGCGGAGGCTGCGATCCCTACCGGTGGTCGCCGGAGCAAGGTAGGAGTCGGATTCCTTGTTCCTTGGACGGGATGTTCTGTCGTTGAATTTGATCGATGGTGGGCAGTGATCGCGAGCGTCATTTGCTCCGGCAAACAACGGATAAAGGAAGGTTGTTGTCAAAGGATTTCTAAAGCCAGTAAGTGGTGATTTACCCTTCTCTGTTCTTATGTGATGACTGTATTTTGTGGAGGGTTAATGGATCTGGGAGTGGTTCTTGGCGCTGTGAGCGTGTTGTTGGGCTGAGTGGGAAGGGGTTGTGCACGACTAGGTTTTTTTTTGGAAGTTTGTTAGGCTGTGGGTCTTGGTTGTGAGGTTTATTATGCAGTTGGTTGGCTGTGAAGGGTTGTAAATGAATTGTGGGTGCCAAGTTGTGGGATCCAAGTGTTGGATCGAGGTTGAGGTAAGGTTTGGTTGAGCTGTTGTATGTCACCTAGGGTTAGGTTGGATGCATACTTCTGATCGGTGAGATATTCTGTTATTGTTGTGGGTTGTAAATTAGGCTTGAGGAAAATGAAGGATTTATTTAGGGTGTCGTTAAATTCCATTGCTGCAATGGGGATGATTGTGATTGATTGGTTGGATTACATACAAGATGATTTTAATTTAATTACAGGTTATTGACAGTGGTTGTTTGTACTATGGTTATATGATTGGGTGTGTATTAGTTCTTAGTGAACTATGGTTGGCTGGGTTGTTGATTTCGGTGTGATGTTGATCGGTTCTGTAATTATATATGGAGGATTGATTAGGTTAAATAGGATAACTAAAACAATTTAGTGGATCGGATATGAGGTCGATGTAGGATTCGATTCAAGCATGTTGTCATGTGCTTGGATTTGATGGATTTACTTTGGATTAATTGGTTATGGAAGGAATTGATTATGTATTCGATTTGTCGATGAATGGTATGTTGTGCTTAACAATAGTTATGCGTTATGCAGGTTTCAGTCACGAGGCAGATTCACGATCGTGACGATCTGGTTCTTTTTGCGGATATTTTGGCAGGCGGGTATTTTGACTTATCTTTTAGATATAGTCAAGTTGATATGCTAGTTAGGATAGCTTGCAATAATTTTCATATTTATATGCCTAGTATGTTTTTGGTGCCTACTTGATACATGCATGTGATAGGTTATTATTATACCTTCCCTGTTTTTATTTGGATCATAGTTACTTGGATTATGGATATGTACATACTGATTGTACATATTATTCGGATAGGTATTTTGAGTAGGATTGGCATGCTTTAGTATCATGCACCATCTTGCATGATTGCATGCTAGCTGGACGGGGTTCCATTATTGTTGAGCCCGCAGCCAGTTACATGGCCTGCACACACTGCCACTCATGGGTTAGTGGTACATTAGGAGGGTGTGTGCAGTTGCTCTGTCAGGCTCCGCTGGTCCGCTCATGGGTAGCGATGAGGCAGCGTGGTAGCGGACATGGATCCCTCCTCTGGTCTATGACACCGGGAGATGAGAGCTTAGCTCCCCCACTCTGTTTGGGGCAGGAGGATAGGTGTACTCCGACAGCATCCTGTCCACTCGGTCACTCAGGAGCAGTGATGGCAGAGTGCACAGTTGTCATAGCCCTACCCACTCGGCTTCACCATCGCGTGTGAGGCGGCTGACTGGCGTCAGGGGTGACCATGTCATTGGCACGGCATGCATTTTGCATGGATAGCATTTGTATTGTGTTTGCTGCATTTTTATTGCTACCTTAGATGTGCATATGATTGTCATGCATACAGGATACATATTTATATATATATGGTGAGGACTTTATTACTTCTAGTCATGCACATGCTCCTATATCAGGGTAGGAGATTCAGGTGAGTACAGTCCTTTTGCATTTATTTCTTACTTACCCTATATGTGAGACTGTACTGGCATGATTTTTATTGTTAGCTAGATCTTACTTGCATATCAACAATATCCGCTAAGTTCTTTGAACTTACCTTGTTGATTTATATCTATTTCAGGATGAAGCTGTCAGGAGAGTCCAGCTGCCAAACCCCCTCGTCGTGGAAGTTTATTTGGTTATTTGGTTTATGGTTTTGGATATCTTGATTAGAAGATATATATTTAGGACTGGAATTTGATTTATGTATTCGTGGATTTTTAGTGTCCTTGTGGACCTCTATTCGGAGTTTTGTTCTGGATTGGATTTCGGTTGAGTATTCCTCCCCAGATGGCAGAAGGGGTAGGTTTAGATGTGATAGACTGTTTATTTATTTACTTGGATTGAAGGCCTGAGGCCTAATTATACTCTGCGTGGGTTGTTTGGATTCAGATCGTGTTGACCGATGTATAGTGGTCGTGTAGGCCTTGCATGTAAATTGACATTGTCACCCGTACAGGGTAGATGTTGTCGGATTTTCGTCTAGCGGGGACTCCATCGGGGCGTGACAATTTATTTGGTATCAGAGCCCTAGGTTTTCGAGTTCCTAGGGGTTTTTGGATTTTTCGGAGTTCGCCACGTTTGGCAGGTTTTACGAGGCAATTTGGAAAATTTTGGATTGGTATGGATTTCCGACAATTTTTATGTTTCAGAAATTCGAGGATTTATGACGAGGTCAATATGGGGATTTGGCGGCGACGGGACCTCTCCTGCGGCGAAATAGGTATGCTGAAAAATTTTATATATTTTTTACTTCTAGTAACATCTGTTCTAGTAACATCTATAATAATTTAATAGATATGAGACGAGGTGAGCGTGCTCTTGCTTCGGGACGTGGTGCAGGGTAACCACTCAAGAGGACAGTGAGATCTCTGGCTAAGGAGTTGCCAGAAGGGTCTATATAGTTTTGACTCATGTGCAGACTCGTAGTAGGGGTCGCCCACCAAGGTGACTAGCCGGAGTTACCGTAGTGTTTATACTTCATGTTAGATTAGCTGTGTTAAGTGGATAATAGGAAATAACATTCAGTGTGTTGGTTACTATTCGTAATCGTAGATGGAGTTGACCACATGAACAACCTGTTCAGGCTGTGAGTCTTGAACCTGTGTCGAAAAGGTGAATTTCCTTTGAGAGCTGACTGATACCGAGTCAGAAAGCAGGGGTCAAGTCGTCATATTTGTTGTGGAAATCAAGGACTACAGTGTCAGGGATTTTCACTGATTATGCTAGTCAGATTATTACCCTATGGGGTATTGGACAAGGACTGTATACTATTGTTGATGCAGACAATGGAGGTTAAGTTTTGAAGTTCCATAGGGATTTTGATCCTTGAGTGACTTGAGCCTTAGATTTATAACATTGAAGGTACTGTTTGTTGGTGCAGGGGCACTAGATAATCGAACCTGTGTTTTGATTATGGCAAAGACACAAAGTTAAGTTTACATCGTTATCTCACGAGCTAAATCAAGTGTGCAGAAAAGTGCTAAAGCTGGAGCTGAAGGCTAGCGACACCCGGCGGAAGCCGCGGTGGTCGGGCGACACTCGAGTGACTTCGGAGGGAGCCGAAGGAATCGAGTGGAAGGCCGGAAGCGAGAGCTACTATCGAGGTAAGCTCATGTGAGTGAGAGATTGTAAGGTTGTGTCCTCTTTACGGGGACGACCGTAGGCGGCGATCTGATTAAGACTTCCCGTGGAAGGTCTAGGTCGAGATCGGACGGTCAGAAACCATCGCATTTATCATTTTCCGAGCTAACCTCTTACTGTAGGGAAGTGGCCAGGCTGGCAGTCGACTGCTGGACATCAAGCAGTCGACTGATGCTCATCAGTCGACTGATGGGAGGCATCAGTCGACTGATGGCGACGAATCAGCCTTTGCGCTAGGTCAAAACGGATAAGGTTTGACGCGGTCACTTCGCGATAAAATTTGGACAACTTTGTGATATGTTTCGAAAAAAGAGGAGACATATTCAGAGGCCAAAATCTATAAAATGAGGGGAGGATTCCAACTCCAAGCATCATCAAGTTTATTCATCAAGTGCTCCTACAACGCCAACGCTCCAACACCGTCATAACGTCGACGCGACGACAAGTTCAAATCTCCTTCATCGACGGCAGTAGCAAGTAATTATTTTTATTGTATTCTTTATTTTAATCGTAATGAGGTGAGGTAGGCTTGTTGCCTCATCCTCGTACATTCGGTTTTTGTGATCGTTGTCTCCTACCTCCAACGAGGAGGAGACGTTATAGTATTTTGCCCTTCGTACGCGGTTTAGGACCGATAGGGCCTTGGAGTAGCAACCGCTGGGTTGTGAACCAAGTAAAAATATACGTGTTCCTTTATTTTCCGCTGCTCTTACTCGTTTAATTGTCTACTCGAACGAAACATCGAAAAGATTTACGATCGCTATTCACCCCCCCCCCTCTAGTGACGCTTCTCGATCCAACAATTGGTATCAGAGCGGGGGCGCTAAGATTTGGTGAAACCACCAATCTAGCACGTTTTGGTTTTCTTTTCGTATTTTTCGATTCGTATCTTTCTTAGGTTTTTATTCCTCCCGCACTACTAATCCAAGACGAAGTCTTGGTACGTTTCTTTTGGTTGTGTGCTTGCAAGTATTCTCCCTTGGAGTAGCCGACGGTAAAATGGCCATAACGTTTCGTACAAGTGGACTCACGTAACGATCTACCTACCAAATCGAAGCCCTCTGAGAGATCTACATTTCTTATGAGGGTTTACCCTCGTAACAAGTTGTTTCCAGCCCCAAAATCTAACGTTCAGTAGCCTTTCGGGGACACCGAAGGTCGTAAGTTTCTAGTTTTTGTTAGTTTCTTATTCTTCTTATTTATTTCTGTTTATTTCCTATTATTTCCCGCACTACTAATCCAAGACCAAGTCTTGGAATTCTCTTTGGTTTTTATTCATGTTTTTGCAAGAGACTTAATGACTCACATTGAGAGGTATAGCACCACCCGACCTCCGTTCTTTAACGGAAATGATTTCCGTTATTGGAAAGGTCTGATGGAGTGTTTCTTGAAAACACAAGTCGAGACTTGGATAATAATCCAAACTGGCTTTGCTCTACCCACCAATGATCAAGGAGAGCCCTTGGATTTCAATAAGTGGACAAATACAACCAAGAGGCAAATCGAAGCCGATGCAAGAGCAACTCAAATATTACAATGTGGCTTGTCCAAGGAGGAGCTCAACCGCATCGGTCCATTCATTAGCGCCAAAGACCTCTGGAACAAATTGATTGATCTACACGAAGGGATGCCCGATGCTAAGGTATGTAAAAGAGATTTACTTTTAAATAAACTGTACAATCTAAAGATGCAGGATCGCGAGACCGCCACCCAATTACATGCGCGGATCCAAGACATCGTCAATGGTCTTCACTCGATCGGGCAAGCCGTAGAGAACCGGGACCTTATAAGGTACGCTTTAAATGCTTTCCCTAGGACTACCTTGTGGGCATCCATTGTCGATGTCTACAAGGTCTCTAAGGACCTTTCAAAGCTTAGGTTAGACGAATTATTTTCCGAGTTTGAACTTCACGAGCAAACTAACGTGGTCCGGGCCGAGAGAGGTATTGCTCTACTTGCAGGACAAAGAAGCAAGCCACCTACTAGGCAAGTAGATGAACTCGAACCCGAAGACGAATCAGAGTCTGAATCAGAAGAGGTGGAAGCAATAGTGAACGTTGTGCGGAGAATAGTTCGAAAAGAAAGAAGGAAATTGAAGTACGAGAACCAAAAGAAAAAGGGAGCAAGGAAAGCCTTCCATGCAACTTGGGACAATAAAGAAGATATAGCTTACATGGCAAGACTGGAGGAGTCTGAGTCAGAATCCGAAGCCAAGTCCAACTATAACACCGACTCTGAACTCGAGGACTACTTCGAGAAGCAACTCAAAGTCGGACCAAAAGAGAAAATTAAGGTTAGCCGCTCACTAATTCATACGCTTTACAATGCAATTAAAATGCTTAATAGGAAATTAACTAAGTCCGAGTCTAGGGTTGAGTCGTTACTTGAGGAGGTTGAAACCCTCAAGCAAGAGGCTACTCTAACCTCTTCAACTAGTCAAGTTCAAGAGGGAAACTCAACCCAAATTGAAAAACTTGAGGAGGAGAATTCTCTCTTGAAAGACTGAGTTCAAGAGGTTGAGGCTAGGTTGGAAAGGTTCACATTGGGATCTAAGAACCTTAATCGACTACTTGGAACCCAAAGAGCCGTGTACAACAAAGCCGGACTCGAATTTAAGTCAAAGACTACGAATAGGTCTTATATGTCTATCGTAAATCGTAGTCATCAAAGAGTCCAAGCATGGGTCCCAAAGGTTTTATTGAACTCACATATAAGGACTAATAAGGTTTGAATTCCCCAGGATCAAGTTCATTATTTGAATAGACCATATTGGTTCAATGGTCCAGGGGGAGCTAACACTAAAATAGTATACCCACTTACTTAGCAAAACCATTGCATATTTTACTTAATTTTTAGAATGGCTAGATAGGCTAAATGGTTAGTCAACTCTTGACAATATAGTATCAGGACACGGCGAGATGATAGTACGTTAGGGAAACAAAGTCTCGTGTATTCGAGCTAGATAAGGCGTATCTAGCTTGGTGCACTTGACCGAGTGGAACTAGCTGAAGCTACCTCGCCGTATCCTAAACTAGTTAGACCACGAAGTAACCCTAAGTGACTTAAGTGATATTTTCTTGAATTTGGCTTTGTCTAAGGAAGTGGTCATTGTTCTGATCAAAGAAGGCCCCTGTGCCTCGCCACGACCTGGAAGCCAGTTTCTCGAAAAGTTACTTAACGATCTAAAGGTTAAATCCGAATCTAACCCAAGGTTGACTATCTTTAATCAATTTAAAATCATCTCACAAAACATATAAGGTGAACAAATTCTGAGACACATAGAATGGGTGAGATGTTAAGGATAATTGAAATATACTTAAAACAATCTCTTCAAAATACTACTTATTTTCTCAACTATTGTACTTAACAACTCTTAGGCCAAAGTTTAGCGCCCCCTACATCTCTTATACTTCATATATTTGACTAAGGGGGAGAGCAAACTAACCCTAAGGGTTATATTATAAACCTTTAGATTATTGGTGCAGAGGGACACACCTCGAACCAATCTATCTAACTACTGCTAGACACATGCTTGGACTCATATTTGATTTATCTAGATGCATGCATATACGATATTATTTTTAAAACCCTATTTTATACAAAAACCCCAAATTTTTTTTTTTGATTTATGACAAAAGGGGGAGAAGAGAAAAATTTAAGGGGGAGTAACATAAAATTTAATTTTGAAAATTAAATTATCTCTTTCAAAACTCACCTAGGGTTAAGGGGGAGTTTTGGTTGAGGGGGAGTTTTTGGAAATGATATTCATCTTCACATTCATCTTCTACTATACTTGTTTTATGCTTTAATTTTCCTTAACTTTGTGTTGGTTTGCCATAGATTAAAAAGGGGGAGATTGTTGGTGCAGGGGCACTAGATAATCGAACCTATGTTTTGATTATGGCAAAGACACAAAGTTAAGTTTACATCGTTATCTCACGAGCTAAATCAAGTGTGCAGAAAAGTGCTAAAGCTGGAGCTGGAGGAAGCCGCGGTGGTCGGGCGACACTCGAGTGACTTCGGAGGAAGCCGAAGGAATCGAGTGGAAGGCCGAAAGCGAGAGCTACTATCGAGGTAAGCTCGTGTGAGTGAGAGATTGTAAGGTCGTGTCCTCTTTACGGGGACGACCGTAGGCGGCGATCCGATTAAGACTTCCCGTGGAAGGTCTAGGTCGAGATCGGACGGTCAGAAACCGTCGTATTTATCATTTTCCGAGCTAACCTCTTACTGCAGGGAAGTGGCCAGGCGGGCGTGATCGGACATCAAGCCGATCGTGATGGGAGGCATCACGGTCGATGGCGATTTAATCACCAAGCGCTAGGTCAAAATGGATAAGGTTTGACGCGGCCACTTCGCGATAAAATTTGGACAACTTCGTGATATGTTCCGAAAAAAGAGGAGACATATTCAGAGGCCAAAATCTATAAAAGGAGGGGAGGATTCCAACTCCAAGCATCATCAAGTTTATTCATCAAGTGCTCCTACAACGCTCCAACGTCGTCATAACGTCGACGCGACGACAAGTTCAAATCTCCTTCGTCGGCAGCAGTAGCAAGTAATTATTTTTATTGTATTCTTTATTTTAATCATAACGAGGTGAGGTAGGCTTGTTGCCTCATCCTCGTACATTCGTTTTTTGTGATCATTGTCTCCTACCTCCAACGAGGAGGAGACGTTATAGTGCTTTGCCCTCCGTACGCGGTCTAGGACCGATAGGGCCTTGGAGTAGCAACCGTTGGGTTGTGAACCAAGTAAATATAAACGTGTTCCTTTATTTTCCGCTGCTCTTACCCGTTTAATTGTCTACTCGAATGAAACGTCGAAAAGATTTATGATCGTTATTCACCCCCCCCCCTCAAGCGATGCTTCTCGATCCAACACTGTTACGTACCTAACTTGTATTTATATACGGAGAGTGGAGTTAATTTCTTACTATGGCAATGATCAAGTTGTTATTTGGTGGAATATGTAGAAGAAATTTATTTGAGGAAATAACCCATTACGGGATCACGAGTTCAGGATGTTTTCGAGAGACAGAATTTCCCTATGCTATTTTGTATGACTCATTGTTGAGGAATTCTTGGGCCTTAAGTTGAGTGATCAATTGTTAATGGAGTTCACTATGGAGTTTACCCCCATTTAAGGGCTCAAGATAGTGATTGAGTTGTTTTCGATCACCCACGATGTATTGGCTTACATTTGGATTAGGATAGTAGGATCTTCCATCAGTTCCTATCGGGAGGCATTAGGGTGAGTCATATTTATGAAAAAGACACTGCAGCAAGTGTCTTAAGATAATAGTGTAGTCAATCTAGTAATAGTAACCTACACTTCGGATAAGGCAACGGTAGAAGTCGTGAACGTGCTTTTCTAGCTGAATTCACGTGGAATTATTTCGCTCCCATGTTGATGCTCGATATTGATTATGTCTGTTGCTAGAGATGGTTACTTGATGTTGTTGATGGAAGTTTACAACCTCTTGAGTGATAGAGGGTTTAGTTGGAATTTTAGTTTATTTTTGGAGGTGATCAAGGCTCTGTCTTGGAAATGAAAGATTGATGAAACACTTCATTGCCCAGCGGAAAACAGGAATATGGATTAAAGCTTTCTCCTCAGATTTATGTGGCTATCAGAAGTGGTTTGTGCACTTGTGGAGATATGAGGCTGGTTGTATGGTTCTTGAAGATAATGATAGGAAGAGGTGTATACCGAATTCTTATTCTAGGTCACTGTGAAATAGGGAATCTGTTAAGAGCAGAACTTGGATGAGTTTGCATCTTTACTCGAAAGGAATTGTAGATGGTTGAAGGATTGATTATTGAGGTATTACTATAGTTTACCTTACTTGATGATATATTGAGAGATACAGGTGTTTATAGATATCTGTGGTTAAAACATGCACAGATAGGATTAAAAGGATTTCTATATTTGGATCATGTGGATTAATAGTGTTTCCATCGACAGGTGAGATGTTGAGATGATTACTGTGATGATTATCAGAGGGGTATGATAATAGATTTTGGATGTTTAGAGGTTGATTAATGGAAATGTTATATTTTAGTGAGAGAATTGACTTAGTTGTTTTATAGTTAACTTGGTTGATATGATATGGATATCTGGACATTAACTTGGAGGTTATGATTGTGACATGATGGTATAAGAATGTCTCTCGGATGTCTGTCTAATTCGAGAGTAATCAGATGTGGTGTCGGAGGAACTTCTAAGCTTGCCGCTGTATAGGCAAGTAGAGTAGGCGACCGGAGTGATTTCGGAAATAGTTTTCGATATCGAAGATCCCCTACTGGGTGATAATTTATTTGGTACTGAGGTAATGATATTTTACGAGCCAAATGTTTGTACTTATGGTGCTTTGGCTGAGGGCTAGTGTAAAGTGCACAAGGTTGTTGAAGCTCGTGATATACTCAAGGCAATGTCATCCAATTGGCTGAGCACCAAATAGAGTTGCTTAGATACCGTCATCGATCGGTCTTTCAAAGTTGACAAGGTTGAGGATGCCGAGAGGTATTGGTTAGAATGACGATTTTTCAGGGGATAATTTAGTTGGTATCAGTGTTGCTTAACACTATGGGAATTGGAAGAATCTAAGTTCCAATTATAGGAGGTGTTGGATGGAATATTTATTTGTCCCAGTATTTTATTTCTTGAGAAGCTCTGGAACTCGTTGTTCAAAGAGAGATGAACCTTTGAGGTTATACATCGATTATCGATGATGGAATGAGGTAGTGGTAGAAGGAAATGAATATCCTTCATGGTGGATTGAGGATCTATCTAGATCAGCTATAGGACACCTGTGTATACTCTAGGATTGATTTATGATTGGTGTATGGATATTGTAGCGACAGGGTGTCATACAATTATCAAAGTCGTAGGGATGATTAATATATCATCAGCCTAGAGTAAAGAGGATGCAGGTGTATAGTGATGACAATTTCATACTTGGTATGAATTGTATGAGCTTTTGGATTATCTTATTTGACTTATTGACGACGTAGTCGTCCAGGGATTTAGGAAATCGTGTATTCTAGATACGATTGGATCATTTTGTTGGATCGATCGGATCGCTAGAGGGGGGTGAATAGCGATAGAAATTTTTCTTTCGAATTCATTTCAAGACAAATATACGCAGCGGAAAAATAAAAAAAAATAAAAGACAATAGACACAAAGGTTATACTTGGTTCGTAGCCGAAGGCTACTACTCCAAGGCCCTAGTGGTCCTTGACCACGTACGGAGGGCAATCTACTAAAAAACTCCTCCTCGTTGGAGGTAGGAGTTAGACGGATACACAAAATGAAAAAAGCTCAAGGTAGAGGGACACTTCCCCTCTCCTTGATATGATTTAAATCTTGAAAAGAAGAACAACTTATAAACTGAATTATAATTCAAACTTTTCGTTACCGACGACTTCAAAGGTTGGAGGTTGAAGCTCTAGTCGTCGTCTCGGCAGCGCTTTATCGTAGGGATGTCGGAGAGTCGGAGCGTATCGGAAGCACTTGGAAGCTTTTTAATTGATTGAAAAACCCTAAGACAAGCCCTCCTTTTATAGCCTTTGAGCCCCTTTTCGAGAGGAACCCTAGCCAATCAAAATTGAGCACCAATCTCCTTGAAATGGGGTGATAAGCCTTGACTCCTCGAATCTGATCATTGACCATCAGTCGACTGATTGCCATCATCAGTCGACTGATGGCAAAGATCTCGAGTCCGACCTTGCGCGATCGCTTGTGGCGATCGAGTCCTCTAAGCTGGCAATCGACTGATGCTAGCTGCAGGGCAAAGTTAGCTCAAAGAAAACATTATTTCAACGGCCTTCGACCATCCGATCTCGACCTGGACCATCGATGGAATGTCTCTGGTCGGATCTACGCTTAAGATCATCCCCGTAAGGAGGATACGACCTCACTTACGCTCGCACACACGAGCTTACCTCGATACTTACGTATTGCTTTTGCTTCCGGCCTTCCACTCGATTCCTTCGGCTCCCTCCGAAGTCACTCGAGTGTTGCCCGACCACTGCGGCTTCCTCCGAGTGTCGCTAGCCTTCAGCTCCAGCTATATCAATCTTCTGCATACTCGATTCAGCTCGTGAGATAACGACATGAGCTTAACTTTGTATCGTTTGCTATAATCAAAACTCAGGTTCGACTTAGGTGCCTACTGCACCAATAATCTCCCCCTTTTTGATTTATGGCAAACCCACATACAAAGTTAAGAAAAAAACAAATTAAGTGCATTAAGTAAAATGAGCAAGAGATATGCATGAATGTGTAGGAGTAAAAACTCTTTTTCAAGTGCTCCCCCTTGAGGAATCCTCCCCCTTGACCGAGGGTGAGTACTTGAGAAAGGGTTTTAACTCTCCCCCTTGATATTTGCTACTAAAAAAGAATTAAGTGACCGAAATTACTTAATATTGGTCATAGTGTTTAAAATAAGTTTTAAGTTAAGAAAAAATTGATTTCTTAACCTTGGCCTTTACTTCTATTTTGTTAACAAGTTAAGTAAATTACTTTTTGTTAACAAGTTAAGTAAGAGTTAAGTAAATTATTGCATTGTTAACGAAAACAAGTTAACTAAATGTGTTTAAGTTAAGAGTTCCCTTAACTTGTTTTGTTAACTTAAAGTTAAGTAAGCCTTGGCCATAAAAAAAATGATCCCTTAACTTTGGCCTTTTTCTCCCCCTTTTGCCATATATCGAAAAGAGTGAGGATGTGTGTGGAATAATAAAAAATAAGTTTTAATTTTAAAGTCCAAGCATGGTCCACATTATTTTGAAAATAATATACTGAAAATAAGTTCATCTATAAAATATTTGACTCATATTTGGCTTGATTGATATGAAGGATCAACCAGTCCTGGTCAGAGTCGGTTAGTATGTATGATTATACTCCGTGGTTCATAGCGATGCACTAGCTCTACATCTGGAACCAGGAGTATGGTTTTAACATCTCACGCCCATCTATGTGGCTAAGTACACAAACACATTAGTCCTATGTGTTGTGAGATGTATTGGCTCCTTAAATCTATAGGTGCATGATATCTAAGGTATGTCCTATGCTAGTTCCATAATAATGAAATTAAAGAAATAGTAGTAAGAACATATAATTTGCAAGTACCTATTCTATTACGCACATGCCCAATTTTCATCTTAATAGACTAAATTCGGCTTCGGGTAGGAGTTTAGTAAATAGGTCTGCTAGGTTAGACTTCGAGTCAACATATTCGAGTTGTATGGAGTCGTTGGCTACATGTTCTCGAATGAAATGGTGTTTTACCTCTATATGCTTTGTCCTTGAATGGCATATAGGGTTCTTAGTTAGATTTATCGAACTTATGTTGTCTACAAAAATTTTAGTTTTGGTGAAGTCCAACCCAAAGTCTCGGAGAGTGTGCTTCATCCAAAGAAGCTGAGTTACACACTCACCCATCGCAACGTATTCGGCTTCGGTGGTAGATAAGGCAACACAATGTTGCTTCCTACTGCACCAACTCACTAGACTCGAGCCGAGTAGTTGACAACAACCACTCGTGCTCTTTCTATCGAGTTTACTACCGGCATAATCCGAATCGGAGTAGCCGATTAGTTCGAACTCCGTAGATCTAGGGTACCAAATACCAACGTTAAGTGTACCCTTAAGATATCTAAGGATACGCTTAACTAGGGTTAGGTGAGACTCCTTAACACAGGTTTGAAACCTGACGCACATACTTACTGCGAATAGGATGTCGAGTCGACTCGCAGTTAAGTATAGGAGACTTCCTATCGCGCTCCTATAGTACTTTAAGTCAATGGACTTACTTTCTAGGTCTTCTCCTATGTTAACATTAATCGCCATTGGGGTGTTTATTATCTTAGCGTCTTGCATTCCAAATCTTTTAATTAACTCCTTAGTGTATTTTTGTTGATATAGGTATATACCATCCTTAGTTTGTTTAATTTGTAGACCTAAAAAGAAACTTAACTCGCCTACCAAGTTCATTTCGAACTCACTTTCCATGAGTGAAACGAACTCGTTTAGTAAGGCTGAGTTAGAGGTTCCAAAAATTATATCGTCTACGTAAATTTGAGCTATGAATATTTCTTTACCTAAGGTTTTTACGAAGAGAGTTGGGTCAACTAAGCCTTGGTTAAACCCTTTTGACTTAAGATGGATTGAAAGTCTCTCGCACCAAGCTCGAGGAGCTTGTTTAAGTCCATAGAGAGCTTTCTTAAGTTTTAGAACATGGTCGGGTTTATCTAGATTTTCGAATCCGGGGGGTTGGCTAACATAAACTTCTTCTTTAATGTATCCATTTAGGAATGCCGACTTAACATCCATTTGAAACAGCTTAAATCCTCGATGTGCGGCATAAGCTAGCAACATTCGAATGGATTCGAGTCTAGCTACTGGGGCAGCTTAAACCCTTTGGCGACTAACCTAGCCTTGTTTCTAACTACTTCACCTTTATCATCAAGCTTATTTCGAAACACCCACCTTGTTCCAATTATCGTTTTGTCTTTAGGTGGTGGTACTAATTCCCACACTTCATTCCTAGTAAATTGAGCTAGCTCTTCTTGCATTGCAATAATCCAATCGGGATCAAGAAGAGCTTGTTCAATTGATTTGGGTTCTATCTTTGAAATTAAGGAAATTTGACTAAGGTTCCTATAGGATGCTCTAGTTCGAACTCCTAGATTAGGATCTCCTATCACTTGATCGATAGGGTGGTCAGTCTGAATCCTAGATTGGGTTGGGTTTGTGTCACCTAATGCTTGATCAATGGGGTGACTTGGTTGAACACTAGTTTGACTCGGATCACTTGTCACTTGGTCGACAAGAGAAGTTGGTTGATGTGGATTAGACTCGATCTCAGGGTCGGAGACGAGTTTGGTATCAGTGGGCTCAACACTTGGGGTCATTATGAGTTTTGTAGGTTCGAGTACTTCATCGAACACTACATTAATAGTCTCTTCGACTTTAAGGGTATCGTGGTTATATACCCTATAGGCCCTACTCGTGGTTGATTATCCTAAGAAGATTCCGGTGGAGGTTTTGGATTTGAATTTCCCTAGGTGGTTCTTAGTGTTTAAGATATGTACTTTACATCCAAATACCCTAAAGTACTTGATGTTGGGTACTTTATTGTGATAAATCTCGTACGAGGTCTTAAGGTGCCTCTTTACCATAAGGATCCTATTCTGGACATAGCAAGCCATGCTAATGGCTTCTGCCCAAAACCTATCAGGTAGGTCGTATTCGTTCAACATGGTCCTAGCAGCTTCTTGTAGAGTTCAGTTTTTCCGCTCCACTAGGCCATTTTGTTGAGGGGTCCTAGGGCAAGAGAATTCATGGTGGTATCCGTTTAGGTTACAGAAGTCGGTGAACCTTTGATTTTCGAATTCACCACCATGATCGCTTCTAAGTCTTTTAACCTTAAGGTTTTTTTGATTCTCGATTAATTTGAATAGATTGATTAATTGATCTAGGGTATCATTTTTATGTTTGATGAACCTAACCCAGGTAAACCTGGAGTAGTCGTTAATTATGACTAAGCAATATTGACTTCTATTGAGTGACTTGGCTCCATGTGAATCGAATAGATCCATATGCAGGAGCTCAAGTACACTTGAGGTTCGTTCTTGGTTAGTTAACTTGTGTTGTGTCCTAGGTTGTTTTCCTTGTTGACAAGCATTACAAATTTTATTAACCAAATTGTTGAGGTTGGGTAAGCCTCTGACTAAGCCACTCTGACTCATCTTATAGACGAGTCTTGGGTGCGAGTGACCGAGTCGTCGGTGCCACAACCATGATTCCTCTTTTTATGTCATAAGACATTTGGCTGAGGATTTGATTAAGTTAATTGTATAAATGTTATTTGTCCTAGTTCCTTTGAGTATTGTTTTAGCTGTTTTATTTGTTTTAATTACACATTCATTTTCTAAAAATGAGACCTTATAGTTATTGTCACATAATTGACTTACGCTAAGCAGGTTATATTCAAAATTCTCTACAAGTAATACATTTTTAATAACAAAATTCGAGTTAAGCTCGATATCACCTGATCCGATGATTTTGAGCTTGCCGTTATTCCCAATGGCTTCCGATCCTTGTCGTTTGAATTGAAGCTTTGTGAATTTGAGTTGATCCCCAGTCATGTGTCGGGAGCAACCGCTGTCCAACATCCATTGATCCTACACACAAGGTGGTTGGATTGGATGTTAGATTTTTTATATATTTTTTTTTTAAAAAATTAGTTGTAAGTTTTTAAACCTAGGTCATCTCACCTGTGTCTATATGATCAAGCATGTTATACTTATGTGTTTTTGTGAGATGACTTTCAATTAAGTTGATTGAGTGCATTTAGGTTCAAGTAATTTTATGTTAGATTTGGATTTGACCCTAGGCTTGTCAAGTTTACCTTTTCAAGATCATGGCTTCCAGGTTGTGGCGAGGCACAGGGGCCTTCTTTTATCGGATCATCGACCACTTCCTTAGACAAAGCTATTTTCAAGAAAATGATGACTTGACTCACCTAAGACTATTTTATGGTCTAACTGGTTATTTTTGAAAAGAGGCTCCCCGAGGCTCAATCTTTTCGAAGGATTTTAGTTGGTTATGTATGTGTTCTAAGTGAGTTCACAAGTTAAAAAAAAATAAAACAAAAAAAAATTCTAAGCATGCAATTTCTAAGTTAAAGCACAAACATATTTTGTACTGGCTCCCCCTAGACCGTTGAATCGGTTCGGTCTATCCACATAGTGGATTTGGTCCTTGGGAACCCAGTACGGGTTGGATCCTAGAGTTGAAATCAAAAAGTTCTTAGGGACCCATGCTTGGACATGTTTCCTATGTCGACTTACAATCGACATATACGACCTATTAGTCGTGTTTGAGTTAAACCCTAGTCCAGCCTTGTTGTACACGGCCCTTTGAGATCCAAGTAGGAGGTCAAGTCCTTTGGATCCCGAAGTGAACCTTTCCAACGTGTTCCTAAGATCTTCAACTTGACTTTTCAAGAGAGAGTTCTCAACTTTGAGCTTTTCAACTCGAGTTGAGTCCTTCTCTTGAACTCGACTAGTCGAAGAGGTTAGGGAGACCTCGTGTTTGAGGAGTTTAACCTCCTCAACAAGGGTCTCGACCTTGGACTCGGACTTAGCTAATTTCCTAGACAAAAACCTAACCGTATTATGTAAAGTATTAAATAAAGTTCGACTCACTTTAAGGGTATCTTTTGAACCTGATGCGATCCGTGGCTTGACTTGAAGGTAGCTCAGTAGTCCGAGTCATCCTCGTGTTCCACTCAAGTTCTGTGTTCGGCCTCCGTGTCCGACTAATCGATTTCGCCATGAAGACGTGGTCTTCGCCTTCTTCGGATGACGCTTCTTCCCATGTCGCTGAGGGCCTTCTTGTGCTTAGGTGCTTGGTGGTTGAGCTTGGGGCACTCGGACTTGATATGTCCAAACCTCGCTACACTCATAACACCTAATATTAGAACTTTTAGGCTTACCTTGGTTGGGTCGAGTCGTGGTTCGCTTTCGTCCCTTGGCTATCCTTCGAGCTAGGTTCATTAGTTCGGCAGTCAACTCCGGGTCAACTTCTTCTTCGGACTCATCTTCCTCCTCGGGTGGTGGTGGCTTGCTTGCGATTTTCTTCTTCTTTGAACCTCGCAAACAAGGCTATACCCTCTCGTTCCGAGTTGGATCGCTTCATGTAATTCGAAATCAGAAAAGAGTTCATCTAACCTAATTTTAGAAAGATCCTTGGAGACCTTGTAGGCGTCGACCATGGATGCCCACAAGGTAGTCCTCGGAAAAGACTTTAGAACATACCTTATAAGGTCGCGGTTTTCGACCTTTTGCCCGATTGCGTGTAGGTTGTTGACTATGTCTTGGACCCGGACGTGGAGTTGCGTCGCGGACTCGTGTTCCTGCATTTTTAGGTTATATAGTTTATTGAAAAGAAGATCACGCTTACATACCTTGGCTTCATCGGTCCCTTCGTGTAGCTCCACTAGTTTTGTCCAAAGATCTTTTGCGCTTATGAAGGGGCCGACGCGATTTAGCTCCTCCTTGGATAGGCCGCATTGGAGGATTTGTGTTGCCTTGGTGTCAGCTTCGACTTGTCGTTTTGTCGCAATGGTCCATTGATCATAATCCAAGGAGTCACCCACTTCATTAGTCGGAAGTGTGAAACCCGTTTGGATTATGATCCACATCTCGATTTGGGTTTTGAGAAAGCATTCCATCCGACCCTTCCAATAACAGAAGTCATCTCCATTGTAAAACGGAGGTCGGACGGTGCTAAAACCCTCCAGATGGGCCATTAGAACAAAAGACACAAATAGACGGAGACGAAGAAACTAGCAACGACAAAAACACAAAAACAAGTACCAAGACTCGCGTCTTGGATTAGTAGTGCGGGAGAAAAACTTAACAAAGCGAAATAAATAAAAAAAATAGAATTAAAAGAAAAATAAATCTGTAAAAATGGCTAGATTGGTAGTTTCACCAAATCTTAGCAACCCCCTGCTCTGATACCAATTGTTGGATCGATCGGATCGCTAGAGGGGGGGGTGAATAGCGATAGAAATTTTTCTTTCGAATTCGTTTCAAGACAAATATACGCAGCGGAAAAATAAACAAAAATAAAAGACAATAGACACAAAGGTTTTACTTGGTTCGTAGCCGAAGGCTACTACTCCAAGGCCCTAGTGGTCCTTGACCACGTACGGAGGGCAATCTACTAAAAAACTCCTCCTCGTTGGAGGTAGGAGTTAGACGGATACACAAAATGAAAAAAGCTCAAGGTAGAGGGACACTTCCCCTCTCCTTGATATGATTTAAAGCTTGAAAAGAAGAACAACTTATAAACTGAATTATAATTCAAACTTTTCGTTACCGATGACTTCAAAGGTTGGAGGTTGAAGCTCTAGTCGTCGTCTCGGCAGCGCTTCGTCGTAGGGATGTCAGAGAGTCGGAGCGTATCGGAAGCACTTGGAAGCTTTTTAATTGATTGAAAAACCCTAAGACAAGCCCTCCTTTTATAGCCTTTGAGCCCCTTTTCGAGAGGAACCCTAGCCAATCAAAATTGAGCACCAATCTCCTTGAAATGGGGTGATAAGCCTTGACTCCTCGAATCTGATCATTGACCATCAGTCGAGTGCTGACCTTTGGCAGTCGACTGTTTGACGGCAGTCGAGTCCTCCAAGCTGGCAGTCGACTGATGCTAGCTGCAGGGCAAAGTTAGCTCAAAGAAAACATTATTTCGACGGCCTTCGACCGTCCGATCTCGACCTGGACCATCGATGGAATGTCTCTGGTCGGATCTACGTTTAAGATCATCCCCGTAAGGAGGATACGACCTCACTTACGCTCGCACACACGAGCTTACCTCGATACTTATGTGTTGCTTTTGCTTCCGGCCTTCCACTCGATTCCTTCGGCTCCCTCCGAAGTCACTCGAGTGTCGCCCGACCACCGCGGCTTCCTCCGGGTGTCGCTAGCCTTCAGCTCCAGCTATATCAATCTTCTGCATACTCGATTCAGCTCGTGAGATAACGACATGAGCTTAACTTTGTATCGTTTGCTATAATCAAAACTCAGGTTCAACTTAGGTGCCTACTGCACCAAAACATTTGTGATGGTGGTAGTTGGAGTTGAGCACTCAGCCACCGTAGATGATGGTTTTCTGGTATTGATTTGATTATTACCATAGATATGGATAGGATGCTCTAGCGGTATTACATCGCTGATTGGTTGGATCAGGAAGGTAATGGAATTTACTTGGTCTTAAGCTTGTGAAACTAGTTTCACAACTCCGACGATGGTTGACTGCTACACCAGTGTTGTTTGATCATTCTCGGGTGGAAGGAAGGGTATTGTATGCTGATGTAATGTTTCAGAGAATGGAGCGTTTCTGTTGTAGCTGATCAAGACGTATCCCATGTTTACGTCAAATGAGGAACTACGAGATGGGTTGTCATATATATGACGTGGATGTATCAGTGTTATGTTGTTTTGTAGAGGTGAGGAGCAGGAATGCTTATGAGGTTTTAGCTAGCTACTGAGTAGTTGCCTGGAGTTGTTAGAACAAGGAAAGTTGCAACTAGGGATCCCTGTTGGGATGATAGAGAGAATCTACCATAGAGTTATACTCTTGCTCTACTTGATTCGGAATTGTGATAGTGGAATTTGTATGTCGTATGAGGCTAGATAGCTACCTGACATCTTGACTGGCTACGAGTCCCGGTCGTGGTAGCATGTCGTTGCCCGTAAGTAGTGCCTTTTGCATTACCCCGAGGGCCACAAGGCTTGGTCACGATATTTTGATAAGTATTGCTTGAAGATTGCAATAGGTTGCATATGTTGCAGATGTATTCGGATTGTATCTGGGAAATCGTAAGTATTAAAATGTTCTTTGTGGTGGAACGACATGCGGAACATAGTTGATTTGGTAGTCTGGTGTTCAGTGTGTCAACTGGTAAAGGTGGTATATAAATAATCAGCAAAGTTCTGTACCGAGATGGACATGAAAGCCAAGTATGATGGACAGTGTTGGGAGATTATTTAGCATACGGAAAGGACTTAGTATGATTGGCTAAGTTCGCTCATTTTTGTCCGATCCATACGATGAGTTTGTTGGATCGCTGGATAGGTTATGCTGTGGAGATTTTCAGTCATGGAGTATCTTTGAATATCATATGCGATAGAGATTCAGGATTTACCTTAGGATTATGGTAAAGTCTTTAACAGGTCACGGATATAGAGTTCCACTCTGGTACAGTTATGTACTTTATGATAGGTGGTCGATATGAAGATACTATTCATACTTTGGAAGGACTGCTAGAAGCAGATGTGATTTGATTTTAGGGGATAGCAGTAACTCCACTTTGTCACTTGAGGTATGACTTATTTCTATATGCTTGAGATAGTTGTTGTGACATCTCGTACTCATATATGAGTAGAAAATTTGGGGACCAAATTTTTATTAGTGGGGGAGAATGTTAAATACTGGAAATTTAAATACTAAATTTAATGGCCAAAAAAATTTTAAAAAAAAATAATCCTGGAAATTTTTCGGTATTTTTTAGGGAATTTTAGAAATTTTTTCTGGAATTTTTCTGGAATTAAAAGGAGTCCGTACGGAATATTACGGGGATAAGAAAAATAGGCTTTTAAAAGGCCTATTTGATTTATCAGTATTGAGGGGTTAATAAATTTTATTAACCTGTAGTTTTAAATAGAAAACCTAAGTTTTCTATTTTTCTATTTACTTTTTTCTTTTCCCCTGCCGTGCCCGACACCACTTTCTATCGCGATTTTTTTTCGGTTTCTTCTCTCGCGCAACCCCCTCTTCTCCCGACTTGGCAATGACGCTGCTCCAAAAAATTCATGAGCCCTTCTTCCCCGATCGCAATCGCCACACGCTCTCGGCGTCAGATGCTTCCCTTCGCAACCAGCAGCCGACGCCTTTTCTTCCCGAGTCATTCCCCTTCCTCGCGCCATAGCCACCGCGCAAGCGGCGGCGATTTACGGCCGCCACACTCGCTGGCGTCCGACGCTCCGCGCCTCGACGCCCTCTCGCGCTTCGCCGTCCACAATACGCGCCACGTCACCTCCTCTCCGCACCGACGACGCCCGGCCTCCTCTCGCTAAAGAGCGACGCCGCCGCCTTCCTTCCTTCCTCTCCTCGCTTCGCTAGCCTAGTCGCCGCTACGTGCTGATTTGGGGTGGAGGCTGCGATCCCTGCCGGTGGTCGCCGGAGCAAGGTAGGAGTTGGATTCCTTGTTCCTTGGATGGGATGTTCTGTCGTTGAATTTGATCGGTGGTGGGCAGTGATCGCGAGCGTCGTTTGCTCCGGCGAACAACGGATAAAGGAAGGTTGCTGTCGAAGGATTTCTAAGGCCGGTAAGTGGTGATTTACCCTTCTCTGTTCTTATGTGATGACTGTATTTTGTGGAGGGTTAATGGATCTGGGAGTGGTTCTTGGCGCTGTGAGCGTGTTGTTGGGCTGAGTGGGAAGGGGTTGTGCACGACTAGGTTTTTTTTTGGAAGTTTGTTAGGCTGTGGGTCTTGGTTGTGAGGTTTGTTATGCAGTTGGTTGGCTGTGAAGGGTTGTAAATGAATTGTGGGTGCCAAGTTGTGG
The DNA here is from genome assembly GCA_025175895.1 of Wurfbainia villosa. Lineage (NCBI taxonomy): Eukaryota > Viridiplantae > Streptophyta > Magnoliopsida > Zingiberales > Zingiberaceae > Wurfbainia > Wurfbainia villosa. The sequence continues at coordinate 12,780,711 of CM046007.1, read as the reverse complement.
GATCCAAGTGTTGGATCGAGGTTGAGGTAAGGTTTGGTTGAGCTGTTGTATGTCACCTAGGGTTAGGTTGGATGCATACTTCTGATCGGTGAGATATTCTGTTATTGTTGTGGAGTTGTAAATTAGGCTTGAGGAAAATGAAGGATTTATTTAGGGTGTCGTTAAATTCCATTGTTGCAATGGGGATGATTGTGATTGATTGGTTGGATTACATACAGGATGATTTTAATTTAATTACAGGTTATTAACAGTGGTTGTCTGTACTATGGTTATATGATTGGGTGTGTGTTAGTTCTTAGTGAACTATGGTTGGCTGGGTTGTTGATTTCGGTGTGATGTTGATCGGTTCTGTAATTATATATGGAGGATTGATTAGGTTAAATAGGATAACTAAAACAATTTAGTGGATCGGATATGAGGTCGATGTAGGATTCGATTCGAGCACGTTGTCGTGTGCTTGGATTTGATGGATTTACTTTGGATTAATTGGTTATGGAAGGAATCGATTATGTATTCGATTTGTCGGTGAATGGTATGTTGTGCTTAACAATAGTTATGAGTTATGCAGGTTTCAGTCACGAGGCAGGTTCACGATCGTGACGATCTGGTTCTTTTTGCGGACATTTTGGCAGGCGGGTATTTTGACTTATCTTTTAGATATAGTCAAGTTGATATGCTAGTTAGGATAGCTTGCAATAATTTTCATATTTATATGCCTGGTATATTTTTGGTGCCTACTTGATACATGCATGTGATAGGTTATTATTATACCTTCCCTGTTTTTATTTGGATCATAGTTACTTGGATTATAGATATGTACATACTGATTGTACATATTATTCGGATAGGTATTTTGAGTAGGATTGACATGCTTTAGTATCATACACCATCTTGCATGATTGTATGCTGGCTGGATGGGGTTCCATTATTATTGAGCCCGCAGCCAGTTACATGGCCTGCACACACTGCCACTCATGGGTTAGTGGTACATCAGAAGGGTGTATGCAGTTGCTCTGTCAGGCTCCGCTGGTCCGCTCATGGGTAGCGATGAGGCAGCGTGGTAGCGGACAGGGATCCCTCCTCTGGTCTATGACACCGGGAGATGAGAACTTAGCTCCCCCACTCTGTTTGGGGCAGGAGGATAGGTGTACTCCGACAGCATCCTGTCCACTCGGTCACTCAGGAGCAGTGATGGCAGAGTGCACAGTTGTCATAGCCCTACCCACTCGGCTTCACCATCGCGTGTGAGGCGACTGACTGGCGTCAGGGGTGACCATGTCATTGGCACGGCATGCATTTTGCATGGATAGCATTTGTATTGTGTTTGCTGCATTTTTATTGCTGCCTTGGATGTACATATGATTGTCATGCATACATGATACATATTTATATATATATAGTGAGGACTTTATTACTTCTAGTCAGGCACATGCTCCTATATCAGGGTAGGAGATTCAGGTGAGTACAGTCCTTTTGCATTTATTTCTTGCTTACCCTATATGTGAGACTGTACTGGCATGATTTTTATTGTTAGCTAGATCTTACTTGCATATCAACTATATCCGCTAAGTTCTTTGAACTTACCCCGTTGATTTATATCTATTTCAGGATGAAGCTGTCAGGAGAGTCCAGCTGTCAAACCCCCTCGTTGTGGAAGTTTATTTGGTTATTTAGTTTATGGTTTTGGATATCTTGATTAGAAGATATATATTTAGGACTGGAATTTGATTTATGTATTCGTGGATTTTTGGTGTCCTTGTGGACCTCTATTCGGAGTTTTGTTCTGGATTGGATTTCGGTTGAGTATTCCTGCCCAGATGGCAGAAGGGGTAGGTTTAGATGTAATAGACTATTTATTTATTTACTTGGATTGAAGGCCTGAGGCCTAATTATACTCTGCGTGGGTTGTTTGGATTCCGGTCGTGTTGACCGATGTATAGTGGTCGTGTAGGTCTTGCATGTAAATTGACATTGTCATCCGTACAGGGTAGATGCTGTCGGATTTTCGTCTGGCAGGGACTCCATCGGGGCGTGACACCTTAGCTCCCCCTACACTTGAGCTCCCTCCTTTGCCCTTCTTAGGTTGTCTTCCCTTAAGGCATTGGCTCCTATAGTGGCCCCTTTGATTGCATTTGAAGCAAGTAATATGCTCCTTGCTCTTTTGACTTTCGGCACCGGCTTCCTTTGGCTTCTCATTGACTTTTGGTGCCGATTGACCTTTCTTGACTCCTTTTGGGCACTTATTCTTATAGTGCCCTTGTTCCCTACACTCAAAGCAAGTTATATAATTTTTATTTTTAATCAATGCACTTGAATTACCTATAAAGGAAGAGGAATCGTGAGTTTTCTCTTCATCTCTTCCGGATGTAGAAGCTTCTTCTTGCTCTTCCTCCGGTGTGGAAGGTCTCTCCTCTCCCTCAATCCTAGAGGTGAAGGCTTCCTCCAATTCTTCTACCTCTTCTACCAACCCGGATATTGATTCTATTTCAACCTTCGGATCCTTAAGCTCTTGGGATGATGATGATGTGTTTTCTTCTTGAGCTTAAGAGGATGAACACTCCTCCTTGGACTCCTCCTCTACTTCTTGGGTCGATGAGGGACTCTCATGGAGCACAATTAACTTGCTCCATAACTCCTTAGTATCCCTAAATTCTCTTAATCTAGATAATACATCGTTAGGTATTAAATTTTCTAAAAATTATACTACCTTAACCTCGGTCTTAAATTTTCGGCGTTACTCCTTGGTTCATTTCTTGATTTTAAGGAGTCCCCCCTTCTTGTTCATGGGAGGTTCAAATCCATCCATGATGATGAACCAACTCTCTATTTCCATCATCAAGAAAGTCTCCATCCTTGCCCTCCATGTCAAAAAATCTTCTCGGTCGTATGGTGGAGGAATGTCGATGGAGTACCCCAATCCATTATTAGATAGCTCTATCTTCTCTACCGTATTTGCTCCTTGGTGGTTAGTCCTTGAAGAACGTCCTCACTCTGATACCAATTCTAGGGATCGATTTGTCCCCGCTAGAGGGGGGTGAATAGTGATTCGTCATTTTCATCATTCAATTGATCAGTTATGTGCTCGTCTACAAAACTTATTAATGCGCAGCGAAATATACAACAATAAAAATGCACAACAAGAATAAAAGATAAACACACACAAGCAGTACACGGTTTTACGTGTTCGGAACCTAGGGTTCATACTCCACAGTCGAGCTCTAGTGAGCTCTATTGATGCATACCACTATTATTAAACTTCTCATTCTCGGTGACACACCGGAGATAGAGAAACCTCTTACAAGGCTCTTACAACAATAAGAATAAGGATACAATCAAATACAACAGGAGTACAAATGAAATGCAAAGAAACAATTTACAAACTAGTGCTTTTGAATGCTTGTTGATGTGGTTGCTTGGACGAGCTTGGAAGGTCTGAAATGCAATAACAATTCCCCTTCAAGATCACCAAAAATCGACAGTCATCTTCCTCCCCTTTGAGCTCCTTATAAAGAATGCCTCGGGATGAATTTTCACCTAGCAATCGAATGCTCTTACCTAGCAGTCAACTACCCACAGTACCATTGTCTCACAATGGACTAATCCATACTGGAATCGTCCAACAGATACACTAGCAGTCGACTGCTCTTACTGGCAGTCGACTGTTGCCCAATAGTCGACTACCAAATATTTTGTGCTCGTGTCCATCAGCTCCAGTCGACTACCTATACATTGTAGTCGACTGTTGTAGACCAGTCGACTTCCCACAACTGGCAGTCGGCTGCCAGAGCATAGCTCGAGCAGTCGAGCCTGAGTCAACTGGGTCATAATCCAAGTCAACTGTCCAAGTCAACTAGGCCTCTTGAGTGTCAAACACTTGATCAGTCGACTAGACAAAGCCATCAATCGACTGGTAAACCTCAACAATGAGGTTTAACCCAAGTATGATCCTCTCATACTTAATAATCACTCATAGTCTAGACCTAAGTCTTCTAACCACCTTCATCAGTCTCACGCCTATCGGATCCCTCCAAGTCCTCCATGACTCGTTCACTCATTGCGTTAGCCTTCAAGTGCTTCCATCGTCTATGTCATGCTAACTGGATACCCTTAGCCTAGATCTCAGCCTTCTAGCCACTTCCATCAGCCTCACGCCTCTTGGATCCCTCGATCCACAACTCTTCATCCTCGCGCTAACCTTCAAGTACTTCCGTCAACCTAGTCATGCTAACTGGGTCTACCTTTGCCAAAGTTCACTTGGACTTTACACCGCCAAAACTATACACTTAAATTTACGCTGCCAAGACTTTACCTTTGGATTTTTTCCTTGTCAAGTATCCATACTTGGACTTTCCTTGCCAACTCCATGTTAGACTTTCATGCCAAGACTCATGCTTGGACTTTTTATGCCAAGATCATTCTTGGACTTTTCATGCCATGTACCCATAACTTGGGTTTTTCAATTGTCAAAACTCATTTGAACTTTCATTGCTAAGCACCCATGACTTAGACTTTCTCATGACAATCACATTGTCAATCCATTTGTCAAACATCAAAACACTACTCGAGTCCCACTTGAGTCCGGTCAATCGTGATCCGGACCGATTGCACCAACACATCTAAGGTATTATTATATGCTTTTAAAAATGTCATTTAATTGCTTTCAAAGATCAAGTTACCAAGAAGTCTTTTTGAGCCCAATTGATTGTATGTCAACTAGTGTTTTGGAATATTGTTCTTGGGCAATCATCTCTTAGAATATGGTGACATTTTTTTCATTAGTTTCCATTTTATTTTAGATCAACATGTGATTAGTTTTACTTTTACATAAGATAGTGGTCTTAAACATGTAATTTTTCTTCTCAAAATAATATTTAAAGCCATCTAACTAATTTGAAAATCTGTTAGGGTCTAATTCTCCTTTAAAACTAAGTTAACAAGCTAAGGCATACATATCATGATTTTAAAAAAAAATAATTTATTTCTTCTCTATAAATAAGATAATTTGATTGTGTGATTATAATATTACAAATGTAAAAAAAAAACTATTTGGACGGTTTGTTTTAGTTCTCGTGATTTTAATTAGTTTGTTATCCATATGATACTAGTGCATATTTCTCCAATTTATCATGGAATTGTAATGATTTCTTTAATTATATTGATAATGTTTTTAAAATTAAGTTAAATGACAAATTTAATTTGAGATGAATGACATTGATAAAAATTAACATGCGTGTTAGATAATTAGCTCATGGCAATGATAAGCAACTGAAATGATACAAGACTAATCTGATGTTTAAGTTGTCGTATGGTAAACATCTTGGTCGATTGACGAACTACAAGTCTTTCTTTGCATTTTAAATTCCTTCAATTGAGTCCCAAGCTGTGTAGTTTGCTGTTAAAGTTGATAATGGAAACGAAACGATCCAATCAATTCGATTTTTTTTAATAAATCAAATTAATTGAACTTTTCCAAAATAATTGAATAAATCGAATTGATAAAACATTGATATTTTATATGTTATAGTTGAAGAATCAATTGATAATTTTCTATTCGATTTGATCTAAGACTAATCAATTTTTGAAAATATCAATAGATTATTTTTTTTTCTCACCGTCCATTTTTCCTTCTCTTTATTTCTTAAGTGGAGCCCATCTTTTTCCATAACATAAAGTTTTTTTTTTCAGGTTTCTGTTTGCTACAGCAAATTTTTTTAGGTAGTAAGGCCAAAGTGAAAATTTACGGATCGCGTGGAGGGTTAAAGTGGAAATATAAGGATTAGAAGGACTAATCTACAAAAATGTCAAATTCTAAAACTATTTTGGTAAAGATTGGAGGAAGGGCTAATCCTGAGAGCGAGAGTGCAAACGAATTGAATCTAATATATATGAAAATGTTGATATTTAAATTTGAACTTGAAAAGTATATACAATATTCAAATTTAATTCAAGTTGGAAAAGATATTTTTAACTTGAACTCTTTTTAAATTAAAATTCGTGTTTGAATTTGATTTAAATTATTCAAATCTTGATTTAAATTATTGTGTGAAATGACTTAAATTTAAACTCGATTTTTAATTTAAATTAAAATAATATAAAAGTGATAGAATTCGATTCAATTAAGGCTCACTCTCGAAAAACTATTAAAAACCAACTTGAATTACGAATTAAATATTTTTTAAAAAAAAAATCTATTCCAAAAGTTCGCAAATTGACTAGATTGATTTGCTTCGCAAAAGGTTAGAATTGTCAACCTAACAATCTCTATCGATCTGTTATACGATCATTGTGAGAAAGATAAATCGTAAGAGACCTTTGACTTTGACATAATTGATCAGGACAACGAAGGATCATCTGAACTCAGAAACAAATTTTAGACTCTCCTTCGGAATAAATCCATACTCATTTTACAAATAACATCCAGTCTCAACTAACGCGCCATCCACTAGATTCATTCGCACTCCTATTCCGAACTGAAAATTTTTCACTGTTGATAGCAATATTAATCGGTTAGACGTCGAGGAAAGCATGGGGAGTAGCAGTGCCAGTGCTAGTGCTGGCACATATGCAAAGATCCAAACTGGGGTATCAAGCTAAGGAGCAAGGGATGTGCGACATGTCAACGTGGCGTCGAGAGGAAGCATCCAACGATACGACATATGGCATCAGGCATTGAATAGCAAATTTCCTGCAACAGAATCAAAATCCGCCAGCGAAAAAAAAAACCTTAATTATCATGCATGAATCAAATACTTTGCGAAGCTGAAGCAAAGACTGTATTTCTCTAATTTTCAAGTGTCTAAAATTCATCAATTTTTATAGTACCAAATCATCTTTGGTAGAGCGATCTATCTATCTATATTGACATAATGAACATCTTCGCCCATCAATTGAAACGTTTTTTTTCGCAGGATAAAACCACTCAATAGATCCAATTAAAATTTTCTCATTCAATATCCTATTTCATGCATTAATATCGATCCTCTCAATACATACTCGTCAGCAGTTTTATCTTCCACAACCATCTGACAAATAAAATTGACGGTTGAGATTCATGTGAAAAAGGCGTTGCAGGAAGAGGGAAGATGATTACGGAGCACTTGTGCAGACTGCAGAATAGGATTTACCTAAACTAAAATACTGATAATATCTATAAAATTCATATATCTCCATAATGATATGATATTGTCCACTTCGAATCTAAATCCTCATAATTTTATTTTCGAGATTTATCCAAACGGTATCATATCAATGGATATATCTTTTTATCTTATAAGCATATGATCTTTTCTATATCTTACTAATGTAGAATTTTAATTATATTCCCCATACTTTTAACATATACTCCACCGAGACAATGATCCTATCGACAAGAGAGCAATTACCACCATTTCTATAGGTTTTACCTAACTAAATAAAATGAACCCAAATAAATAGGATTGAATCATGTGTATGCATAAAATTGATGGAAAACTTGTTGAAAAGAATCACGAGCAAGAAAATAAAATAATAAGTCTATGATTTTGTCCATGCCGTAATCAATGATTGAGAAGTATCTAGGTTGATTGTTAAATAGGTAACGACAAAAATAATCATTAGTAAACGTAGTGTCTTAAATGGTAATAGAGGTTCTCTCATATGGGAAAATTGACAATGGAAAACAAGAGACTTAAAGGATCAATTTTACTCTAGGTGCATAAACTATATAATGAACAATTAAAATTCCACAACCAAATGCCTCGTGCAAGAAAATTTAGACGGTGAAACAAGAACCTCTTCCATCTATGCCTCACCTATCCACTTCTGTTGCGGTCGGTGAGTCCTGTGTTGGCACAACAGCCCATCCACCACCAGCACTCTAGTGCCTACTGCTTGGAATATGGTCCATTTGTTATAGAAATGGTCCGATGAGCATAGGAACCCTATTTTAGGGTTTCTCTAGTACTTCGAGGAGGGATGAGATGTTCAGAAACCTAACAGATACCTCAAAGTGTGCTTGAAGTTGTGGGATATCATATTGCTTGGAGAGAAGAAGGTTTTATAGGATCATTAATTGAGAGATCTGTTGTACAACAAGGTGTGAGAAATACTTTTCCTGGTCTTTAGTTCACTTTTGCTCTCACATATTATAGAGTTTTAACTTCTCCTTGTGGAGTAGACTTGTGTGGAACCGTACGAAACTGTTTTTATTCGTTCTTGTGTGTTTGTGTCATTTTACAACTGAAGATTCGGCATTTTAAGGACATCGAAATTTGAAACTGCATAAATGTAGTTCGTGATGAAAAATTATAACAAACATTGCAGAGAATTTTACAATGTAATCAAGTGATATCAGAGAAACTTGTGATTTCAACATGTCAAAGCTTAACACTTAAATTTTCAATTTTCTAGCAGTGCATTCTGAGTTGGTAGTAAATAATTCTTATTCAAAGGTTCAATGGGAGGTCCAGTTTCTCACTTTGGTTATGGAGAATATAAGATCTAGTGGGTTTATGTTTCTCTAATTGCAAAGAGAATGGTAAACTATCATGATATCAAAGAGTGATTAAAAGTTGGAGGAGGCAAAAGTCATCACTACCATCAGATTATAGATAGCATCATGTTAGGCAAAAATTGGAGGTGGATTGCATGACAAACAGTATCGTTAACTAAATCCATCTCAAAAGGAGACTACATAAGTTACATATGAGATGAAAACTACCTAAAGACATTCTAAGGCTTTATAAATAAGTTCACCAAGATTAGACAATAGATCTCAAATGGTGACTTCGGCATAAACATCTATTATTTTATTGTTTAATTCATTTAATCTTTTATGGAGACTGTCCTTGTTGGTAGGATAGATAAGGTGACCCTAGAGAAGATGACAAATAAAGCTATAAGATATGTTACTCAAGGAAAGTCTAAAGCTATTGTTTCACGTTCAAGTGGGAGTGACCAGTTACATTGAGAGGGATTAGGAAGGAAAAGTCTCATGAGCAAGGATCTCAACATCGTAGATCTTAATCCAGACTTAAGTCGTCAAAGGATGTTCAACAATACAGGTGCAAAGCATATAGTCATGTCAGAAGCAATTGCTTAGATAGCTAAGGCTAAAAAATGATGTTCATGTCATTATAGAGGAAAACATGCTTCTACAACTTAATATTTGGATTCAGCTTATTCAATACATATTTACACTAGGATAGTTGATCGACACATTTGATATAAGTGTAACCACAACCTTGAATTTGGGAGATGACTCGAAGTGGAGGTTCTCAATGCAGTCAGACTCTAGTTACATGGTCGAGCATAACACATCTTAGGATAAATGATTGTTGTCTTATAGATGAGGCAGAATTTGACTAAATTGAACTAAAATTTAGAAGTGCAGCCAGTAGAGTTTAGAGGGTAGTTCATGGTAAGTGGCTTTACAAAACATGTATGTTGTGCATATATCATCTGGAGATATCCCCAAGGCATGTGAAATTGGTAGCATAGCACCCAAGTGACACAAGACACCTCAAAACATCATATGGACAAAGCATATCCATAAATTATCTGCTAGTAGAGAGATTAAAAGAATCTCCGTCCATGGTTGACTAACATCATCCACCAAACTAATCGCACATAAGCTTGGCAAAGATGAAGATAAGGACATGGATCATATGACTTAATGTAGGTAGTTCTTACAACCGCTTGCACACGTTGCACGTATAGCAACGTGTGCACGCACTGCTCGTGAAGCAGTGCATTAACACCCCTATAAAGAAGCGTCCAAGTGATGAAGGTGATGGGAGATAAGATAGAGATTATTGCCGTCAGGCTGCCGGAATACCGAAACTGTGTCAAGATTGTGAAACATCCAAGACAAGAAGGATTTGATTTGTGAAAGAGTAAGGACGGTTCATTTTTTAATCGTTCTTCAAACGACAAGCTACAACCTGAAAGATCTCGTCCAGGAACAAATCCTCTTTGGAAGCTCGAGGAACTCCAACAAACTCACTGTAAGTTTTACAGTATTTATTTACAGCTCTTTTTAAATTCATGGAAACTTCATTGCAAATCCTACATTGGTATCAGAGCAAACGTAAGTTTGCGTCTGTTTGTATAAATTTATTTGTAAAGTCTATAAATTTTACAAGTTCATCGGAGAAGAAGATAAACAATGAAATTGTCGAGTAATTCCCAAGTAGGAAAAGTGTCGCCCGAGCACTTTACGTGCTCGAGTGCTCGGGACAGACAAGCTCAAAGCACTCAGCTTTTCTCTGATGTTTTTCGAGTGGGAAACAATCTACTGAGCATTTTTCCCGAGTAGGATATAGTCCGCCGAGTGGCTCCCAAGTGGAAAATAGTGACACGTAGATACTGCCTTGGTCGAGCACTCAAAAGTGCTCAAGAAAGAGGATCGGGTATCCGAGGAGCACTCGGAGCTCGAGCACATAGGTGCTTAGGTGATAGAAGAGTGCTCGTCACTCAGCTGCTCGGGCGACAATGCACGTCCTGCTCAAGCACAAGGTGCTCAGGCAGCGAGCACATAAGTGCTCGGGTTGTGTTAGTTGGCACTCGAGGTAGTCAAGAGAAAACTTGTGCTCCGACGCCGAGCACAGGGTGCTCGGATTGGGGAAAGAGCGCAAAGCGCGCTTTGGTGCTCAGCAATCGACTCAGCTGAGAAAAGCACAGTGCTCAGGCACAGGGTGCTCGAGCACAGTTCACTTGGTGCTCGGGCATAGTGGTGCTTAGGCGAGAAGTGCAGAGCTTCTGCTCGAGTGAGAAGGGCTCATGCTCGGGGCGCTTGGCTGAGAAATGCATAGTGTTCCGACTGTGCATACGGTGCTCGAGAAATAGAAAGCTCAGCACTGGGTGCTCGGACTATTCACTCAACAGATCGAGCACCGTGGAGTGCTCGGGCTGAGAAGCTTGTAGTGAGCAAAGAAGTGCTCAACACTCGGTTGTCCAAGAGCACATAGTGCTCGGTAGGGTCCTGGTGCTCGGCTTCTTTCGCGAAGGAGCACAAGGTGCTCAACAAGAGCTACTCGGCTCGATGGGAAAAGCATAGTGCACTTGGTGCCTGGCAAAAGCATGAGGTGCACGGGCTAAGTGAACACAATGTTTGGTACTCGGCAGCAAAGAGTTGTACTCAGTGCTCCACTGAGTAGGCATAGTGTTAAGTACTCAAAGTACTGGGTAGAAGCACGAGGTGATCGGGACGTCATGTAATGGTGCTCAAAACATAAGTGTTATGCTCGAGTTTTGAGTAAACCAGTCGACATTGGCTGACTTGAATAGTTGACAATAGTTGACTATCCTCATAACAAAAATGTTGAGTCGTTGTGAGAACAACTTGGACTCGGGATAAACTACTGAGAATAAACTTAGTTAACTAGGGTTGGTGGCTTGGGACGTTGAGAAGATAGAATACCACGCATAGTGCTCGGGTGCTCAGAGCAGAATGTGTAGTGTTTGGGTTCTGATGAAACCCTGCCAGATCGAGTTTCCAAAGTACCAGTCGACTAGTTCATCGTGACAGTCGACTAATAGACTATTGAAAGGTGCCAATCGATTGGTAAATGGGTCAATCGACTAAGACTCCTTAAAATCAAGAAGATTTGATTTTTTTTCTTAATTAATTGTGTTGGTTCTATGTATGTATAAATTGAATTAAGTCAATTTTATACTGGTTAGTTGTTTTGTATCGACTTATTTAATTTCAATTTTCGAATGGCACAAATAATTACTATCATGACTCGTCGCTATTTATTGCGAAATAAACTGAGGGAAGCTATCCAAGGGATAGAGTATCACCCTGCTTATGGAGTCGCTGGACACATGGGAGGCTTGATCGTTTATTCTGGAGATTCGAGATGCAAGAGTTTCCTATTCTGGATAACTACAAGATTTGAACATTGGTTCGTTCACTGCTAGAAAATCTGAGTGCAATTGCACATCATGTATGGGGGCACTACGAGGGGCGCATCACATATACAGAGTTATGCACAGAGCTGTTTCACTTTGCATGTCAGGAGGATCATGTTGAGAGTGAAGAGGATCCAGAGGAAGAACCCGAAGAGGACCGTTATGTGGGTTCTGAGAAAGATTCTGCCACTGATTCACCTGAAAGTGCCCTAGTAGTGCCTAAAAAGATAGGGCATATAATGATTACTACTCATTAGTGTTTGTTCTAGTGGGAGTAGTAATTACCTATCTAGTTTCTTAGAGTTGTTTCGGTTATAAGTAGTAAAAAATGTTGTGTTGACAATCTTTATGCAGTTTGTTATATGTTGACAAAATTTCTATATGTAAATGATTAGTTCATTTATATAATATCACAAGTAGTTCATTTAATGATAAGTTCATTTTATGTTGTTTCATGATGTATTAATGATTTGTTCATTAACTAGGGTGTATGTAATATAATTTATCAATGTCAGTCAGATTGATAGATACAAATGATAAGTAGAAATATAGTTATCACTTGATTTTGTAAACCGAATCAGATTTACATTGAGTCAATATGAGATTACATACATACAACATATATTGAATATCTAAATAATTTATTTATTTATGGTAGATTATGGCAACAAAAAACATCATAGCTAAATTTAATAAAGGTGAAAAGTTAAATGGAGAAAACTACCAGATCTGACACCTCAAGATTCAGTATGTTCTTGAAGAACAAGAAGTTTTAGAGGTTGTACATCAGGTTATAGTTGAACGTGTTGATGGTCTCATTGCACAACACAGATGAGACCTTGATGTCTATAAGGCATAGAAAAAGAAGCACTCAAATGCTAAGGGCATATTGATAAGTTCAATGGTAGATGACCTAGTTTTTTAGTATAAGTCATATCCTTCGGCTTATGCAGTCTAGGTAACCCTTAGGAATAGATACAGTGGAATTAGTCTGAGCAAGCTTCGACAACTGATAATCAAGTTTGTCAGCTACAAGAAGCGCCTGAATGTCTTCATGGTCTAGCACTTGAGGGAGATACCCAACATGATTCAAGAGCTTAAAACTGTTAATCATGAGTTGATCGATGAATAACAGATTCTAGCAGTTATTCGATTCCTTCTAGATTCTTGAAAAATCATGAAGTAGATTTTAACTCATAGTGAGAGTATTAAGACTTTCATTGACGTCTCACGCCATGTTGAATTGGAAGCGAAGAGAGTGGAATCCACAAGGATTTTAAGACTAGCTTATGTGGTTGTCGGTTCTGCTGGATCATCTAGATCCAAGAAAAATAAATGGTTCAAAAAGGGAAAGAGAAAGAAGAAGGAAGCTGCTACTGTTCGGAAAGGCCCAATTAAGAACGGAAAGAAGACCGGGAAGAAATCTAAAAACAAGATAACTTACTTTAACTATGGCAAGAAGAGTCGCTTCGCTCAGGAGTGTACTAAGCCGAAAAAGGTAAATTTGAGTATGTTTTCTTTTCCTAAGCATTTTGTTGTTAGTTCAGTGTTGTTAGCTGATTCTTTTCCTTTGTGGATTATAAATTCGAGAACAACCAACTATGTAGCTCGAGAGCGGATTACATTCGTAAAGTACCGTCGGATACTAGCTATTAACAAATGGATCTATGTAGAAAACAATGCAAGAGTTAAAGTCAACGGAGTTGACACTTTCAAACTTAATCTTTATGATGGAAGTATTTTATTTCTATATGATGTCCTGTATACTCTTGAGATTTGAAGTAATCTAGTTTCTGTAACGTGTCTTCTTGATTTAAGATATTGTATTAATTTTTACAGCTGGTGTGTTAAACTTAAAATTGACTCTATATCAATTGGATATGATTTTTTAACCAATGATTTTATAGTACTTGATGTAGAACCAGATGTCAATTGTGCAATTGATAGTTATTCTTCAAACATTGCTCATACTAGTGATGCAGATATAAATGATAAGGTTTGGCATGCTAGGTTAGGACATATAAGACAAGAACGAATGAATCGGTTAGCTAGAGAGAACTTATCGGGCTCTCAGGCTAAGATTAATTTGTCTATATATGAGAATTGTCTGGCTGGAAAAGCAACAAGGAAATCATTTGGTAAGGCTATTAGGATTGATTCTCCATTGCATTTAATTCATTCGGATATTTGTAGTTCCTATTTCATTACATCTATAGATGATTTCACTCGATTCGGTCATGTGTATTTGATTTCTCATAAATTTGAAGCATTCGTTATGTGAACAAAGTTAAGAATCAATTGGAACGTAAGGTTAAGACCTTACACACTGTCCGTGGAGGGGAATATTTGTTTGATCTGTGTAACACAATATATAATGATAAAGGGATTATTAGACAGCTAACAATCTCAGGAATTCCACACCAAATGGGATTGAGGAAAAAATAAATAGAACTCTTCTTGAAATGGTTAGGTCTATGATGGCTTAGACTAATTTATCGATCTCCTAATGGAGAGATACATTATTAGCAACGACCTATATACTTAACAAAGTGCCTTTAAAATCAGTTCCATCTACCCTGTATAAACGTTAGACAGATAGGAAACCAGATTTAAGTAATCTGAGACTCTGAGGGTCAACTACCTACGTTCATGAGTTCTCATGAGTATGGAAAACTATAACCTAGAGGTAAGAAATATATCTTTATAAGATATTCTGAGTCCTCCAAAGATTATGTTTTCATAGGTGAGCAACAAGATGAAACCATCTCCAAAATAGAATTGAGAGATACTACTTTTTTCGAAACTGAGTTCCCAACTAAAAGTGATGTTGACAAGATAATTCTCTATTTGAGGAGAATGAGTCATTATCAACTAAAGAGGTGTCAAAAGGGATGCACCGAGTGAGAGTAATTTACTGGTCATGAGTTGACTTCTTAACATCCTAACTTACGAAGAAGTGTTAATAAGATCAAACCTAAGGAGAAGTTCAACATTAAGAATGAGGCAATGATGACACTCCCAATTGACGATGATGAACCTCAATCTGTTGAGGAAGCTTTAGGATATAAAGTTAGAGAAAAGTGGAAAGTTGCAATGGTAGAAAAGATGGAGTCTATGAAAATAAATTAAGTTTGAGATTTAGTTGATCTTGGGAATAAATGGATTCTCAAAATAAAGAGGAAAGCATATGGATCGATTAATAGACACAAAGCTCATTTGGTTGCAAAATATTTTACCCAACTAGAGGGTATTGACCATAAAGAGGTATTTTCTCCTGTAGTGAAGTTTGTGTTAATACGAATTATTTTGGTTTATATAACATATTATGACTTGGAATTACATCAGATGGATATAAAAATCGTTTTCCTTAATGGTGAGCTTGACGAGAAAATCTATATGGTACAACCATAAAGTTTCATTGTTAAAGGCTAAGAGGAGAAAGTATGTAAACTTAAAAAAGTCTATATATGAGCTAAAACAAGCATCAAGATAATGAAACATAAGATTTAACGAAGTCATTTTATCTTAGGGTTCCGAAATGATCAATGAGGATCATTATGTTTTCCTAAAAAAGAAAAAAGGAAAGTATGTTATTTTATCATTATATGTGTATGATATACTGATAGCAGGAAATGACATAAGATTTGTGATAGAAGTCAAAGAGTGACTTTCATCACAGTTTGACATAATAGATATGGAAGAAACTGGATACATCTTAGAAGTAAAGATCGTGAGAGATCGATCTAAAAGACTTTTGGATTTGTCTCAAGAGTCTTATATAAATAAGATATTACAACATTTCAACATTTTTAATTACAACAGTGAACAGACACCTATTGTAAAAGGTACTGTTCTGAGCAAGAGTATGTGTCCCAAGACTCATGAGAAAATAACTAAGATGAATAAAAGATCATATGTCAGTGTTATTGGCAGTTTGATGTACACTATGTTGTGTGCTCGTCTCAATATTAGTTATGCTATTGGCTTAATCAACCGGTTCTAGTCAAACCCAGGACTGAGACACTAGAAAGCGATGAAAAGGATATTCAGATATTTGAAAGCGACAACAGATTATTGTCTCTGTTTTAAAGGATTATATATGAGCCTGAAGGATTATTCAGATACAGATTAGGTTGGAACCTAGATGATAGAAAATCCACATCAAGCTACACGTTCTTGCTGAATGGTGGTGTCATCTCCTGGAACAACAAAAACCAAACTTGTGTAGCCTTGTTGATAATGGAAACTGAATATGTGGCATATTCAGCAGTTGTGCAAGAAACAATCTAGTTAAGAAGGTTCCTAAAGCACCGGAGATTCTTGAGGACGATTAGTCAATCATTCGCATCTCTCGATCATTCTATAGCTTTTCCAAAGGATCCCAAATATCACAGCAAGGACAAGCACATAGCTATAAAGTATAAATTTGTTAAGGATATTGTTGCTAAGAAGACGGTGATTCTTGAGTATATCTCTACACGTACTATGTTTGCAGATCATTTTACTAAGTCAATGACTAGAGAATCATTTTATGAACATGTAAAGTCTATGGGACTTCGAAGAATGTAGCAATATTGTAATGACAATCGGATATTGTAATTTGATTATATGAAATGCTATAATCTATTCAGTGTATGTGTTAAGTTACATTCTAATAAGATCTCGGTGAGTATGTTGGGATGTTTGATTGGTTCTCTCATATGGACAATCATCTCTATTTGTTAAGTACGAATAAAGGTAAGATCATTGCTTATAGGATAACTTGTGAAGTTATATGTATATAGAGACATACCTGTAAGCTGGGTCGCCTTGATATTTGTATCAAAATAAGATCGTTTGTAGATTTATGAACGACGTAAATGAACCCACCATTTACTATACCTGTTTGGAGTCAAAATAAAATTTGTGTTGAATTCAGGATTAGGCATTGGAAATGTCTACATTGAAATCTATACGATGTTAATTTGAAAAAAACATGTATTATTTATTAGTAAAGAGAATAACATCGTAGCATGTGATTCATACCACATGTGCTATGATGACAATAATAGTAGGAGAATAGGTCTCTGTTTTTTTACTATGTGAGTCGTTTGAGATTATATGTTAATCTCAACATTTGCCCTGAGTAACTATTTAGTTGTCTACTTGAAGTTTTAATCAGGGTCTGCTACTTTAGCATGTAACCTATTGACTATGGCTGATTCGGTCAATGGAACATGACTAGGAAAATGACTGATTAAAATATTTGGATTCGAGTTAAAAAGGAAGATTAAATAGATTTATATCTTTTGAAGATTATTCACTGGTCGACTCATTTTTGTTGCATACAGAAATAAATTGTGAATATTAAAAATATGGAGCATACTCTTGACATAATAGTCATTACGAAGGATTAGAGATATTCATATTGATATAAATATTTTAATCTGGATAAATAGCAAGACATGTATGTCTTCAGGAGAACGACTGTGTGCCACCAATATAATGATTGTGGGCTACTTGTAAAGTGGTTGTGTATCATTTAGTGAGCGGCTAAGTAAGGTGTAATAATTTTCTTGGCATTGATCGCTCGATGAGCAACTATGTAAGGTGTAACAACTTTCTTAGCATGGAATACTCAGTGTACTTGCTGTCGCACAAATCATTTTACCAAAGTATGAATTGGATATTGTTATATTAGTCTTTATAACTACTGACCTATGTTCTATTAGTTTTTGTAACTATCTAGTCTTTGTGATTAGAAACCTCTGTATTAATAGTCTTTGTGATCATTTGCCTTTGTGGCTTAACTTAGACGAGTGGAAGATGTAGGCAGTTCTTGCAACCGCTTACACACGTTGCACGTATGGCAATGTGTGCATGCACTGCTCGTGGAGTAGTGCACTAACACCCCTATAAAGGAGCATCCAAATGACGGGGGTGATGGGAGAGAAGATAGAGTTTATTGTCGTCAGACTGCCGGAATACCGAGACTGTGTCCAAATTGTGAAACATCCAAGGCAAGAAGGATTTGGTTTGTGGAAGAGTAAGGACGGTTCGTTTTTGTGAGCATTCTTCAGATAACAAGCTTCAACCTGAAAGATCTCGTCCAAGAATAGATCCTCTTTGGAAGCTCGACGAACTCCAACGAACTCACTGTAAGTTTTACAGTATTTATTTGCAGTATTTAAATTCATACAAACTTCATTGTAAATCCTACACTTAAATATATGTAATGGTGGAGTAGGTTGAAGTAGATCATTTTGGGGGATTACCTATCAAAAGCAATGAAGCCATCTCTCATTAAGATGAAAATTTATTATGATTAGCAAGTGTTGCACAGGCCCAATAGTCCCTGCGCCAACAACACCCTAATTTTTACTACATAGAACATGGTTAATTATTTTCATCAATTTTAAGGTGAGATTTAGTCTACAAAGGAGGAGGTTGTGAGCTTTCTCACCTATGAAATGACCTGGAGCTTCGGGGGCAATTTAGAATGTGTTTGAACATTGTGTGATGCCATATTATTTATAGAGAGCAAAGAATTTTCTCTCTAGGAATTGGGAAATGCTAGGAGTGAGATTTTCTGAAGTTTTTTTCATTAGTGTTGAGAGAGGACTGGAGGATTGATAAAGATATGGGTGGGTAGAACTTGTTCAATTTTGGATGTGATTTTGCTCTCACATTATAAACTTGGATTCCTTTCGTGGAATAGGGTTAAATTGTTCTTCTTCTTACTTTTGTATTTGTGTTATTCTACCATTGAATAGGAAAATTCCACCATGTGGCCTTGTGGTGGAGGCGATTCCATATTCTAGAAATTAAATTTGGAAATGCAAATTGTGTGGTTGAGGTGATGGGTCTTAGAAATTGTTGCAAGGTTAATCTCCAATCTATCTAGTGGTTTTGGAGACGCTCGGGTCCTAACATTCATTTGCTCATTTGGTTGGCAAAGCAAACTAATAAGCTGAAAATAAAAGCCAAGTATATATAAGGGCAAACCATGGATTTTTGCTTAGAGTTGTGCTTCCACCCATTTATTGAATTCACCATGCTCCAAGCCATCAGATACAGCCATTCCAATCCTGGTTCCTCTACCCTTACCAATGCCCATATAGTACAACCTCCATTCTTCATTCCTTCCATCTGTAACTTGGAGCAGACACGGCGCCCCTACCCCTTTGTTATCCCATGCATCTTCGTCAGGGGAAGGCTCAAGAATTGGCTTGCCTTTGCACCGTCTCCAGTCCTTCAATCCGTCCAGAGACGCCGCCAGGCCAATATGTGATACGCCGTCGACAGATAAACCTTCGTAGGCCATCAAGTACGAACCATTTATCTGGTTCCTCACAACGTGGGCATTCCTCACACCAGCCTCGTCGAAAGCTCCAGGTGGGCCGCAGCCAAGGACCTGCCCAAGCTTCACCCACCTAATCCCATCCCTGGACCTGGCTATGCCGATAGCATAGCAGCGGTTCGCCTGATTGAACGAGTGGTAGTACATCCTCAGGTCCTCTCGGCCATGGAACACAAGCTTTGGCGACTCCACGAAAGAGGAGTCCCACTCCCCTGCTGATCCAATCTCAAAGAGGGCGCCGCTGTGGTGCTCGCCTTCAATCCTCGCCCAGTAGCGGCCATCTTGACTGATGGCGAGGCCAGGAAGAGACACGAGCCGAGGGAGAGAATGATATGCCGCTCCCTCTCTAACGATCTCCAGCTTCTCCTGGCTAAATCCGGTGTAGTAAAGCCAATAGACGGCGCCCGGAGTCGTGATCTTCTCGCTGGACATGATGAGGACGTCCGAGGGCCTGACGCTGGCCGTGTCAAACGCCCACCAGTCGGAGTTGGGGCGCATGACTTGGCCAACGTCGTCGCCGGAAGAGACCGCACTGGTCGCCCTCTTCCATTGAATGCCGTCCTCGGACACTGCGATGCCGATGGAGTCCTCATCGACATTGTCGCCTCTTCCGTGGTACCACATGAGCCAGCGCGCCTCGTCGTCGCTGAGGTAACGCTTGACGACGGGGGAGCCGACCTCGTAGCTGTCCCAGGAAGGCGAGGGGCCAACATCGAACACCATGCCTTGGAAGGAAGTAGCGGAGACAGATGAGGGAAGTGGTGAAGTTGTGCAGGAAGCAGAGACAGGCGGTGGTTGCTTTTGCCGATGGCTTCCGATGGAGAAATAGGACGAGGAGAACGATCTACTTGTGGGGTAGTTGTTGGAGAACGGGAGCGAACGGAGAAGCGACGGCATCATCATCCATTTCGATGCCGCTTCCATCTGTGTGTGGACAGCACGGAGCTCGGGAACGAACGCATTGGGGGAAAAAAAACAATTAAAAGCATAACCGGAGTTATCCATGATATTATTGGTGCATTCGTTCGCCTCAATCGATCCCATAAATTAAGAGTATATTATTCAATTAAAAATTAATATGATAAAATGACAGACATTTAAAAAAATTTATAATTTTCGAAGATTAATTCTTATTCATTGATATAATTCTTCGTTCATCCTCAGTGTTCTCATCAATCGATCTCACAGCTAATACAAAAAAAGATAAATCATGAAAAATATATTATCCAACCAAGGACTAGCGCGTAGGGGTGTACAATCGGTCGATTAAATCGAACAAATCGATTGAACTGACCGAACTTGAAAATGTTGGATGTATATTGAAAAGTTTATCTTTTGTATGAACATCTTTATTTTTGAAATAAGAATCACATGATCATTGTTTGCATATTTATGGTTATGCATATTATCTAATATATTACATTGTAGATAACATGGTGTGTAGTGTCACACGGGAGATCATGTTATCAGTTCCTTGTAAAGTATAAGTAAAGGCTCACAACCGAGATGGTTTTGGACAAACCATTGGTATGGTTGTAGTGTGATTTGGTATTGGTTTGTCTTGACCATAGAATTACACTAGTACACTTTATGTGTATTGAGCATGACCGACTTAGAGGTGATTCGATTTATTGCTGACTACATAATTGAATCGGACCTCGGATATTATGGTGTGCATGCTCTTAATCCCGATATAATAACGGGCACATATACTTAGTATTTATTTCTTTGATTTACCAATGGGCGATATTTATAGATTAAATCGATAGACTCGGTAAGTTGAAAAATAATATTATTTACATGGTGTGTCGTTGATTATAGGAGGAAATCATATCCTATATATTAAGATGATGATGTCCGCTTGAGGAGCTCATAAGGTTCATTATGTAAACCCTGCAAGTGGACTTAGTCCGGCATGATGATAAGGTTGAGTGGTACTACTCATGGAGTTAGATGTTGATTAATTAATTGTCAGTAAATTAATTAATTGACGGACATTCGAGATCTTAAATACGAGGAGATATTTGTACAATTAATAAATGAAGCTCATATTTATTTATAGGGGTTGGTGAGGTAGATTAATGATAATCCTCTAGTGGAATGGATTATCATTAATGGATCGGACTTTATGTGGGCTTGATCCATTGGGTGGCCAATATCCAACTCCTTCTCATGGTCTCTATTGTAGTCTATTAAAATCCTCATGAAGTCTAGATCCGATGGTGGAAAATGGAACTCTAGATCCGACGGTGGAGATTAAATCTCTAGATCCGACAGTAGAGATTAAATCTCTAGATCCGACGGTTGAGATTAAATCTCTAGATCCGACGGTGGAGATTAAATCTCTAGATCCGACGGTTGAGATTAAATCTCTAGATCCAACGATGGAGATTAAAAGGAGGCTTAAGCCTAACTCTATAAATAAGGCTTAAGAGGTGGGCGGCAAGGAGAAGTAAGGAGATTAAGGTTTTGGTTTAGGTAGCTAGGGTTTGGGAATTGGCTTGGGCGGCAACAAGTTGAGAGATTAGGGTTTATTTCCTTCTCTTCCTAAGGAGTAGCCAGCGCCCATCTTCTTCCTCTCTACTTTTGTCGGCGCCCATCCCTCTTCATATATTCCTCCTTGGTCGCGCGGCAACAAGGGAAAAAGGTTCTTCCTATGTAGCTCTTGGCCGGCGCCCATACCATCTCCTTCATCCTCTCCTTGCCCACGACAACATCAAGTTCCTTGGCTTGGTGGTCGGTTCTAGATAGGAGAAGGAGTTTTGTTTTATTCTTCTCTTCGTTCGGAGCGAGCAAGGAAGGGAAGAACGTGATCTAGGAGGCTTCAACTCTTGGAAGATCGTTGCCCACACAACGTCCAAGAGGAGAATAAGACATACGATAGAAGACCTTGAGATAAACAAGAGGTATAATTCTTGTTTTGCTTTCCTTTTGTTTCTTTGTATTGTTAGTTATAGCCCTAGAACCAATCATGTGATGGTTGAATAGGGAACATTTTGTATCATATTGTATAAATGCAAAGGATCGGTTAGTATATTTACGTCTTGCTTGTGCCAGCTAAATTAAATATAATAATGCCTTAGAAAAGTAGGTTCTTATCTACAGCACATCAATTGGCAGAATTGATTATGAGAGGCTGTAGAGAACACTTTCCTAAATGTTCCTAGTCAAGTATTAATATGCAAGGGCAATATTAATACATAAAGACTAGCATGTAGGTCAATTGATGACTTGATCTCACAAGTCATGGATATATGATATCAAGTTGACACATGGGTATATATTAGAGAATATATACTGAACTAACCTGCCATGAGAAAGTTTCATGGATCGTCATATGAGTGTCATAAACTTTCTCATGTGACTATTGGTATGAATAGTCCTCAAACATGAAGTCACTACGGTTCCCTACATAAGGAGTTATGTACTTTGGTATTGTCAAACGTCACCCGTAACAGGGTGGACCATAAAGGCGATTACTGGGTATATAACAAATTATGCGGAGGGATGTGAGTGATGTAGACAGAATCTATCTCTCCCATATGACGGGAGTGATATCTGTGGGCCCCTTGATTGAGTAGAACTACTAAAACGCATGGCCATGCTCGAATGAGTCAATATGAGATATTGAGCTCATTTATTTGAGTTAGTTTACTCAGGGATCAAGAAACACATAGATTGATCGAGGATGACACGGTCTATGCCTCATTGGTCAATCTGATATCAAGGATAGAAAGACACGGTCATACATTATAGTAGTCACGGAAAGGTTAGTCGGATCTTGACTTATTTCGTAACTTGGGTAGCAATGATGTATTACTAGATGTCGCTCATTGCTTGTGTATCTAAAAGAGTTTAGATTCACTGCCAACGTTATGAGAGCCTATAGGGTCACACACAAAGAGCATGGTGATTAGAAGAATTAGTGCATTCTAGTTTGACTAGAATAATTTGGGAATAAGCTTAAGTACAAAATGGTTTTTTGGACTTTGAGCTTAATGAGAATTTTAGCTTGTTGATTTAATGAGATTAATTCAATATGCTAAGCTTATTAATTTAATAAGATTAAATAAATATGTTATCATGATAGCCTAAGCTTGATTGATTTAATAAGATTAATTCAATATGTTACCTTATTGATTTAATGAGATTAATTCAATATGATAACATAAGCTTATTGAATTAATAAGATTAATTCAACATGCATGAATGTCACATAAGCATGCCACCAAAGCATGCCACATAAGCATGCCACCTAAGCTTGATGAGGTGGAAGGAGACAAAGGGTTTTGACATTTGGAATTTCTCCCCATGTGGCCGGCCAAACAAGGAGTGTTTGATTATTTTTCAATGCAATTGATTGCATTGAATGTGATAGGAGGTGAAAGGTTTTTTCAATCCTATAAAACACTCCATGGGGTGGCCGGCCAAAGTGGTGGAAGCTTGAGGCTTGGAGAGAGCTTGGTGGTGAGTGGCTTTGGTTGTGTGGCTTTTGTGAGTGTAGGCTAGCAAGAAGAGTGGTCTTCTTCTTCCTTTCTCTTTTTCCCTACCTTCCTCTCCTTTAGGGACTTCTCTAGCAAGAAGTAAAGGAGAGCTCTTCTAGTTTCTTTTGTGAGACAAGAGCTTGCTCGTGTGGATACATATAGAGGCACGAACATTTGAACGTGCTAAAAGATCCAACAAACCCAAGGAGAAGCGGGATTAAAAAGGGCACGCAACAAAAGGTAATATTCTCCTATAAGATAGGTTTTGAGAAATTTATTTTTTGTACGAGGTTTTCTTTCGCAAGGATCACTTGGAAGGGATCCTATTTTTCAGTTGCGCATATGCTATTTTGCATAAAAAATCCCTACAGTGGTATCAGAGTCACTTGCGAAAGATCGTATAAAAAAAAATAGGTTTTCTCTATTTTATATATGATATAGAAGTAGGATAAATTTTATTATGAGTTGATAATTGCATTAGCAATTTTTCAAACATAATAAAATATCCGATGTCTTTTAAAAGTTAAAATTGACATGGTGCATGGTTATGGCCTAGTCCCAAAAAGTTTGTGAATGTGTGTGTTGTAATTCTTAATACAGCCTGCGTGTCGTGCCTTTCTCCTAAAATTCTTGTTGTAAAAATTAGTTTTAGACTCGAATGTAACTCGAGTATTTCTCCTTTTGTAATATACAAAATAAAGATGGAGGGTCCATTGGAAGATGACGTTACAAGGAGGAAGTCAACAACACAAGACAACCAAAAGGAAGCACTTGGGAGAAGATGTTATCCCTAGGTTGACCAATCAATCTTTTCATTGGCTTGAGAAGATTGTAGAATAAGGGTCATAACCATGACACGCTTAGTTTAATATGTATGTGATGCATGTTAATTTAGCTTATATGTGATGTATGCTAATATGTATGTGATGCATGTTTAAGTTTATTTCTTAATAAGTCAAAAACGATATGTCTACCAAAGTTTGGTACTCACTACTTCCTCGATCATTTGTTGTTTGGTTTGCCAAAGCAAAGCAATGCATTTTATCTTGGAAGAGTGCGAGTGGACAATCGTGATGTCCCGCTATCAAATTTGGTTAAGACTTAATTAAGTTTTTCTTAATTAATTAAGAAAGTAGAGGCATATATTAGCTTTGAACATAAGTTTTAAAAATTAGTTTTTGTGTGATTTCCGAACATCAGCTTTGTCTTAGAAAGTGGTCGTTGCTCCGATATCAAAGAAGGCCTCTGTGCCTCGCCACACTACCGAAGCTGGTTTAGGAATAAGCACTAAACTAATCTAAACTTAACCAAAGCTATTAAAGAGTTACATCAGATGTAATTGACAAAAGATTGCCTACCTAATCATACTACGTCTTGGGCGATTAGCCAAAGCTAACTCAAGACGAAGTATGATGTGGATCTTTATCTCATATAAACTTATAGCTAAATAGAAGCTAATGATGTAAGCAAAATGTGTTTTCCTACATCAATGATTAGCTCATATCAAAGCTATGAGAATTTAGTGGGAGCCTCATTTAATTAAAGGCCTAATTAAATGACTTAGGTATGATACTTAATTTTGCATTGTAATGTTATAGATCACCATATCATCTAACACGACACACCCCCTCAACTTGCGATCTGTCCTTGAGAAAGACAAGCTCAATGGAGCTAACTTTCTAGACTGGTATAGGAACTTGAGGATTATCCTCAAGCAAGAACGTAAACTGTATGTCCTAGAGCAGTCTATCCCTGAAACACCCGCCCCTGCGGCCACTCGTGTTGAAAAGGATGCTTATAAGAAGCATCAAGATGACGCATTAGATATGTCATGTCTTATGCTTGCCACCATGAACTCTGAGCTTCAGAAGCAACATGAGAGCATGGATGCCTATGGTATGGTTGAGCATTTGAAACAACTATATCAAGGACAAGCTAGGCACGAGCGTTTTGAAGTGTCTAAGGCTCCTTTTGCATGCAAGATGCAAGAAGGAACACCTGTAGGAACTCACGTACTTAAAATGATAGGGTACGTTGAGAACCTTGAAAGACTAGGTTTTCCACTGAGCCAAGAATTGGCAATCGATGTTATCCTGCAATCATTGCCGGAAGCATATAATCAATTCGTCATGAATTATAACATGAATGAAATTGATAAGCCTTTGCCTGAGATTCTCAAAGATGTTAAGAATCACGAACCGAATCTCAAGAAGAAAGTTAGTAACGTACTAATGGTCAAGAAAGGCAAAGGTAAGCGCAAAGGCAAGGGTAAGACCCAAGCCAAAGGCAAGGCCAATTCATCCACTTCAAAGGGTAAAGGTAAAGTACCTAAGGAAGGGGACTGTTTCCATTGCGGTGAGACTGGACACTGGAAGTGGAACTGCAAAGTCTACCTTGAGGAAGTAAAGAAGAAAAGAAGTGGGGCTTCTGCCTCAGGTATACACGTTATAGAAGTTAATCTATCTATTTCTTCTACATGGGTATTAGATACCGGATGTGCATCTCATATTTGTACTAATGTGCAGGGACTGAGAAATAGTAGACTAATGGCAAAGGGAGAAGTGGACCTACGAGTAGGCAATGGCGCAAAAGTTGCTGCTGTAGCTGTAGGAACATATTCTTTGTCTTTGCCCACTAGGCTTATCTTAGAACTAGAGGAGTGCTTTTATGTACCTGCATTAACGAAGAACATAATTTCTGTATCTTGTTTAGACAAGAAAAACTTTTCTTTTATAATAAAAGATAAATGTTGTTCCATTTATTTGAATGAAATATTCTATTATAATGCACCACTTATAAATGGTCTCTATGTTCTAGATTTAGAAAACCCAATTTATAACGTAAATACCAAACGGTTCAAATCGAATAATTTGAACCAAACATATCTCTGGCACTGTCGCCTAGGTCACATAAATGAAAAACGCATATCCCAACTCCATAAAGATGGATTATTGGACTCATTTGATTTTGAATCATATGAGGTATGTGAATCTTGTCTTTTAGAAAAGATGACTAAAACTCCATTTAGTGGACATGGCGAGAGAGCGACGGACTTGTTAGGACTCATACATACTGATGTATGTGGCCCTTTCAATGTCGAAACCAGAGGAGGCTATAAGTACTTTATTACTTTCACTGATGATATGAGTAGATTTGGCTACTTATATTTGATGAGACATAAGTCAGAATCCTTTGAAAAGTTCAAAGAATTCAAGAATGAAGTACAAAACCAACTTGGTAAGCGTATTAAGCTACTTCGATCAGATCGAGGTGGTGAATACCTTAGTCAAGAGTTTCGTGATCACCTGGCTGAGTGTGGGATAATATCCCAACTCACTCCACCTGGAACACCACAATGGAATGGTGTATCTGAGAGGAGAAATCGTACTCTATTAGATATGGTACGATCAATGATGAGCCAGACTGATCTACCTACTTCCTTTTGGGGTTTAGCTCTAGAGACAGCCGCTTTCATACTTAATCGCGTCCCATCAAAAGCCGTAGAAAAGACACCATATACGTTATGGACTGGAAAGAGTCCCAAAATGTCTTTTATAAAGATTTGGGGTTGTGAAGCTTATGTTAGACGTCAAGTCTCAGATAAACTAGGACTCAAATCAGATAAGTGTTATTTTGTAGGATATCACAAGGAAACTAAGGGATATTACTTTTACAATCCCACACTTGGCAAGGTGTTTGTTGCCAGAAATGTTGTTTTTCTAGAAAGAGAATTTATTTCTAGAAAAACTAGTGGGAGTAAAATTCATCTTGAAGAAATTCAAGATGAAGATAACATTAAGGTTTCGATGGAAAATGAACAGGCACCACAAAGTGTTGTGGATGAGGAAATTGTTGCCCAAAGAGTTGTGGAGCAAACACCTGTTCAAGTAGACCAACCTCTTCGTAGATCTGATAGGATCCGTCGTCAACCCGAGAGATATTCTTTTCTCTTGACTGACAACGGTGATGTATTGCTTGTCGATCTTGACGAGCCTACATCCTATCAAGAAGCTATGATGAGCCCAGATTCCGAGAAATGGCTAGAGGTCATGAGATCCGAAATGGAATCCATGTACACTAACCAAGTATGGACTTTGGTTGATCCACCTGAAGGGGTAAAACCCATTGGGTGTAAGTGGGTCTTTAAAGTAAAGACTGACATGGATGGTAATAAGCATACCTATAAAGGTAGATTGGTGGCTAAAGGATTCAAACAAATTCATGGTATTGACTATGATGAAACCTTTTCACCAGTTGCGATGCTTAAATCCATTCGGATCATACTTGCTATTGCAGCCTACCACGATTATGAGATCTGGCAGATGGATGTCAAAACCGCTCGAATGGAAAGCTACTGAGGATGTGTACATGACACCGAGGGTTTTGAAGATCCAAAGCATCTCGAAAGGTATGCAAACTGCAAAGGTCCATTTATGGACTAAAGCAAGCCTCTCGAAGCTGGAATCTTCGATTCGATGATGCAATCAAGGAGTTTGGTTTCATCAAGAATGAAGATGAACCTTGTGTCTACAAGAGAAATAGTGGGAGCACAGTTGTATTTCTTGTCTTGTATGTAGATGACATACTTCTCATCGGAAATGATATTCCCTCACTCTAGTCTGTGAATATGTGCTTAGGGAATAGTTTCTCGATGAAGCACTTAGGTGAACCAGCAAATATTCAAGGCATCAAGATCTAGAGAGATAGATCTAAAAGATTACTTGGCCTAAGTCAGAGTACATACATTGATAAAGTGCTAGATCGTTGTGCTATGCAAAATTCCAAGAAAGGATTTCTGCCTTTATCACATGGTGTGAGTCTTTCGAAGACTCAATGTCCCTCTTCTAAGGAGGAGAGAGATCGCATGGATAAGATCCCTTATGCATCTGCCATAGGGTCTATCATGTACGCCATGCTTTGGATTGCTCTCGACGTCTCGTATGCTTTGAGCATGACGAGTAGATACCAGTCGGATCCAGGTGAAAGTCACTGGATAGCAGTCAAAAATTTTCTTAAATACTTACGAAGAACGAAAGAATATTTCCTGATATTTGGAGGCAATAAGGAGCTAACTGTAAAGGGTTACAGTGATGCAAGCTTCCAAACAGACAAGGATGACTATAGATCGCAATCGGGGTACGTGTTTTGCCTGAATGGTGGAGCCGTGGAGTCGGAAGAGTTCAAGCAGACACGCTGCCGATTCTACAATAAAGCGAGTATATTGTCGCCTCGATGCAAAGAAAGGAGGTTGTTTGGCTCCGCAAGTTCATCAGTGAACTTGGGGTAGTTCCTAGCATTGCAGATCCAATAGACCTCTATTGTGACAACAATGGGGCTATTGCACAGGCTAAGGAACCTCGATCACATCAGCGGACCAAACACATACTGCGAAGCTTCCATCTCATTCGAGAGATCATCGATAGAGGAGATGTGAGGATATGCAGAGTACCGACAGAAGCTAACATCGCAGATCCATTGACCAAGGCTTTGGCACAGAGGAAGCATGATGGTCACACTAGGTCACTGGGTATCACATATTATAGTGATTGGTACTAGTGCAAGTGGGAGATTGTTAGTTATAGCCCTAGAACCAATCATGTGATGGTTGAATAGGAAACATTTTGTATCATATTCTATAAAGGCAAAGGATTGGTTATTATATTTACGTCTTGCTTGTGCCAGCTAAATTAAATATAATAATGCCCTAGAAAAGTAGGTTCTTATCTACAGCACATCAATTGGCAGAATTGATTATGAGAGGTTGTAGAGAACACTTTCCTAAATGTTCCTAGTCAAGTATTAATATGCAAGGGCAATATTAATACATAAAGACTAGTATGTAGGTCAATTGATGACTTGATCTCACAAGTCATGGATATATGATATCAAGTTGACACATGGGTATATATTAGAGAATATATACTGAACTGACCCGCCATGAGAAAGTTTCATGGATCGTCATATGAGTGTCATAAACTTTCTCATGTGACTATTGGTATGAATAGTCCTCAAACCTGAAGTCACTACGGTTCCCTACATAAGGAGTTATGTACTTTGGTATCGTCAAACGTCACCCGTAACAGGGTGGACCATAAAGGCGATTACTGGGTATATAACAAATTATGCGAAGGGATGTGAGTGATATAGATGGGATCTATCCCTCCCATATGACGGGAGTGATATCTGTGGGCGCCTTGATTGAGTAGAACTACTAAAACGCATGGTCATGCTCGAATGAGTCAATATGAGATATTGAGCTCATTTGTTTGAGTTAGTTTACTCAGGGATCAAGAAACACATAGATTGATCGAGGATGACACGGTCTATGCCTCATTGGTCAATCTGATATCAAGGATAGAAGGACACGGTCATATATTATAGTAGTCACGGAAAGGTTAGTCGGATCTTGACTTATTTCGTAACTTGGGTAGCAATGATGTATTGCTAGATGCTGCTCATTGCTTGTGTATCTAAAAGAGTTTAGATTCACTGCCAACGTTATGAGAGCCTATAGGGTCACACACAAAGAGCATGATGATTAGAAGAATTAGTGCATTCTAGTTTGACTAGAATAATTTGGGAATAAGCTTAAGTACAAAATGGTTTTTTGGACTTTGAGCTTAATGAGAATTTTAGCTTGTTGATTTAATGAGATTAATTCAATATGCTAAGCTTATTAATTTAATAAGATTAAATAAATATGTTATCATGATAGCCTAAGCTTAATTGATTTAATAAGATTAATTCAATATGTTACCTTATTGATTTAATGAGATTAATTCAATATGATAACATAAGCTTATTGAATTAATAAGATTAATTCAACATGCATGAATGTCACATAAGCATGCCACCAAAGCATGCCACATAAGCATGCCACCTAAGCTTGATGAGGTGGAAGGAGACAAAGGGTTTTGACCTTTGGAATTTCTCCACATGTGGTCGGCCAAACAAAGAGTGTAACTCCTTGTTTGATTATTTTTCAATGCAATCGATTGCATTGAATGTGATAGGAGGTGAAAGGTTTTTGCAATCCTATAAAACACTCCATGGGGTGGCCGACCAAAGTGGTGGAAGCTTGAGGCTTGGAGAGAGCTTGGTGGTGAGAGGCTTTGGTTGTGTGGCTTTTGTGAGTGTAGACTAGCAAGAAGAGTGGTCTTCTTCTTCCTTTCTCTTTTTCCCTACCTTCCTCTCCTTTAGGGACTTCTCTAGCAAGAAGTAAAGGAGAGCTCTTCTAGTTTCTTTTGTGAGACAAGAGCTTGCTCGTGTGGATACATATAGAGGCACGGACATTTGAACATGCTAAAAGATCCAACAAACCCAAGGAGAAGCGGGATTAAAAAGGGCACGCAACAAAGGTAATATTCTCCTATAAGATAGGTTTTGAGAAATTTATTTTTTGTACGAGGTTTTCTTTCGCAAGGATCACTTGGAAGGGATCCTATTTTTCCGTTGCGCATATGTTATTTTGCATAAAAAATCCCTACATGTATATTGTATGTATTGTATGTGGCTAATTTACTTGGACCCCAAAGACAAATACAAAAACCGGCGATTCGTACATCGTCTATTCCGCGGCTAATCAAAGAAAAGAGGTAGGTTGCTTGAACAATAAGTTTGTTTAAGTGACCACTCAAATCGAATAGCACGACGATGGAACGGTTGCTTGGGTAATCCCTCTTTGTCAAGGATTAATTTTTTTAATTCGGGGACGTAGACGGGATCGCCATGAACAAGCGACCGAGTTGAAGTGGGAAGTGAAGCTTCGTCCCTTCAGAAAGTTTGGTTTGATTCAATCAAAAATTCAATTTTTTTACTAAAGAATATCGATTTATTCGAGTTTTTCGATTCGATTTCGGATTTGAACCAAAAAAATTCGGTTTAACCGAACCGATCAATTTTAACTGAAGCAATCGATTGATGTAAATAAGCAGTCGACTGTTTGCCGCAATTTGGTCTAAAATCATGATTCATGAAATCACGAACTTGCGATTTTCTCCGACTTGCAACCCTAAACTCACGATTTGGTCTGAATCCCTTTCACTCATAGCCTCTTGTCGACTCTCCGAATCCCTCTCTTCGGCCTCAGCCTCCATCAGTCCACCCCTCCGTCTTCATCTCATCCTAAACCCTAATTCTCAACTCTCTGTCTTCCATCTCCGTCTCCGTCTCCGTCTCTGTCTTGTCTCTAAGCTGCAGGTCTACTGTGTAGTGCTCCCCTCACCCCTTGGGTTTCGACTTTCGATTTCCAACGACTGACGGTTAGTTTACTATACTTAGTTCTTTTATCGCATGATATTTTTATGATTTCATGAATTAATGATGATTGATGATCATGATTCATGAATAGTAAACAATTTAAGATTAGGGGCATAGTTTGATTATAATTCTAAATTGTTAATCTAGTAAAATAGTTATATATAATTTTTTTAATGAATTGTATGTTTTTTTAATGTTAATGCAAGGAAATCTTTCAAATATGGATGTTGATAATAGTTGTTCAATGTCACAATCTGGATCTTCAATAGGTACAAGACTACCTGTGACAGGAAAAGTAAGCAAACAGAAAACAATAAAATCAGAAGTGAGGTATGGGAGCATTTTACGAAGTTTACTAATGTCGCTAATGAGATTAAAGTCAAATGCAATTATTGTGATAAGGAGTTTTTTGCGATCCATACAAGAATGGAACAACGAGTTTTAAATCTCATATGACCTCATTGTTGGGTTACGGTCAACGCGTATATGTGGTTTTTGTCGTTTCACAAACGAACGCAGCGAAAGAAAACACATAATAATTTCCTAAATTATTACAATGCTCACACTCACGCATGCAGGATTACAACACGTGCGGATATATCCGCCAAATAAAGTTTTACATATAATAGGAATAAAATAAATTTTACTCTAGGCATACCTTTCGGATGATGGCGAGCCGGAAGGGCATCAACAGTACAACGCTCGCGGAGCTTCGTCTCTACTCGTATCCATGTCGAATCTTCGGAGGGACGACTTCTCAAAGCCATGAGTTTGACCTTCTCTTCGCTACTAGACGAAACAAGAAGGTCGGGTGATCGGAGAACAATCACCGACTTATTTTGTGACACAAACAAGTCCTCGAACAACCTTTACAAGGTTGTCGATTCGTGTCAGAATTAGCCGCTGTTTTGAAGCTTCAATAAGAGACAATAACAACCCTAAAACCTATAGTGATAGATCTCTAAAGAAGTGGAAACAACCCTTGTTTCCTTGATGGTCGGCGGAATACCAAACCCTAATTCTCTTAGGTTCAGCTTGGTTGAGGAAGAGGACCTTCAGGACTTCTATTCATTAGGTTTAGCCTTTATAACCCTTTATATAGGCACTAATCCTAATGGGTTATAGGTTAGTGGATTAAATCCCTAAGTTCATAACCATTAAGGCTTAATCTCATCCATTAAACTCTAATTAGGTCCTTAACCAAAAGAGAGTCATTTTAATTAAAATCAAATGTGTTTGGTTTATAATTAAACCTTTTAAGGTTCAACCCGTCTTCTTAAGACGTGCTCCTTTCGCGTTTCCAACTTAACAAATATTTCCATATTTGTCATGTGTTTGATCTAACCAAACTTGATCTCTCTCGATCTTGAGAATCCAATTCTCAAACTCATTTTAAGTTTCTTCGAAGGATTCGTAGTGTGTGTGACCTAATAGATTCTCGATTTATATTGGCCATCCATAATTAACCATTAATTATGGAACGATCATGAGTGGTACCTAGTAGTATATCATGATTCTCAATTAATTGAAAAATTAACGGTTGATCTCGGAACCATTTCTGAACCCTTCAGCAGCTACAGTAAATCGTGTCTCGTTCCTTTCACTCATCTTATACCCACTTGGTTCAGGATATGATCTATGTGCTAGTCCCCACTAGGCTGACTACGTTGCACCTAACCCAAGTCTTACTTCCTCGTCCAGTGGATTCTAATTACTTCGACATGTATCCAAGAGT
Organism: Wurfbainia villosa; assembly: GCA_025175895.1. NCBI lineage: Eukaryota > Viridiplantae > Streptophyta > Magnoliopsida > Zingiberales > Zingiberaceae > Wurfbainia > Wurfbainia villosa. The sequence continues at coordinate 12,747,002 of CM046007.1, read as the reverse complement.
ATCATACTCTTGACATGCAATGTTTTGCCCAAAGACTTTAAGTAACAATCCTGATGAGTGACCATAGGGTATACATCTCCTCGCAAGGAGTGATGAATCCGTTGTTGGTTGTTCAATCACCTTCAGACACTTCGACTTATACCCAATCATCTCATACTCACACCTCCGTAGAGATGTATCGACTAAGATGTCAAAGTATAAGTCTTCATGACTAAGATGACTTGAATACCTCAAGTCGAAGGAAACTCGCACTCGAGCTGCAGTAAGAGGTTCACTAACATATCTTATATGCAAAGAACCATATGAAGTCTTACAGTAGGTCACTCCAATGAACTAGTTACCATAACTAGCATCCACGTTTAACTCTCGATATCTCAATGTCTCCAACTAGTGAAGAGCAGCTACTTGGATAAACCAAGGAGTATAACCCGTGCTAGTCTCTTAGAATTGATGATGTCCGAACTCATCAATTCATCGATTGGGAATTTTTTTTCAATACATTTATAATTACACATGTAGAGATACTCACTAGTTGTGATCCAATCACAAGTTCTCTCATGCTATGAATCGTATTGCGGACATTCAGTAAATGAGTTTAAAATCTAATCAAACACATATGATATATGCGCTCAAATAATGAATCTTTATTTATCAAATAAATAATGAAACCATAAGGCGATTGCCTTAGGACACCTCTCAAACATAACACTCATGCAAGAAACAACCTCATGCTATTGAAACAAATCAAACACAATTGAGTTTTCAAGTGGGTGCAAAACAGGGTGAGGAATCTCTCATTTCTTGGACATTTGATCAGGATGCATCTAGAAAAATATTAACTAGAATGATTATCATGGATGAATTGACTTTTAAATTTATAGAAGGAGAAGGGTTTAAAGCATTTATGGCTATGGTATATCCAAAGTTTAGAATTCCTTTGAGATGAACAGTTGCACGTGATTGTGTTGAATTATATAAAATTAAAAGGGAAAAATTGAAAAGTATGTTGCATGATTCAACACAAAGAGTTTGTTTGATTACTGATATATGGACATCGATTCAAAAATTTAACTATATGTGTTTGACATCTCATTTTATCGATAAAGATTGAAAGTTGCATAAAAGAATTTTGAATTTTTGTCCAATTACAAGTCATAAAGGTGAGGCAATCAGTTTAGCTATTGAAAATTATTTGAGAGGTTGGAAAATTAATAGAATTTGCACTATTACTGTTGATAATGCAAGTTCAAATGATGTCGCTGTCAATGTTAGGACCCTTTGGAACGGCTAGAGGGGGGGTGATTAGCGTTTCTTCGATTCTACAAACAAGTTAGCGGAAGCAATACAAATACGAAGATGAATACGAATAAGTAATACGAAACCAATGCTAACACCCGATGTTACGTGGTTCGGAGATGACGCTCCTACTCCACGGCAATCCGTAAGGTGGATTAGTCCTAGCCAAGCTTCACTATCTTCTCCTTTGAGTGAGCCAAGGTGGAGAAACCTTTCTTACAATGATCTCCTCTTCTTTACAATGATGGATGATCAAGAACAAGAGAAGAGGAGGTTTTGAATCACTAAAAACACTTAGGAAGCTTGGTGAGCACGAGGATGTAGTTAGGATTTAGAGCACTAGCCTCACCAAGCTCCCCATGGCCCCTTTTTATAGAAGAGGGGCTGTTTTTCCCGTTATGCGTCGTCGATCGGATCGATGCATGCCATCACGATCGCACGGCCAACGGCTAAAACGCGATCTCCGCGAGAGAGATTCAACGCACTTCGGATCACCGATCGATCCTCCATCACCAACCGATGGGGTGATCGATCGAGTGACCAAGACAAGAATGAGTGAGACCGTGATTCGTGGCGATATTTCTCTTGATCACCGATCGATGTCATTTTCGCGATCGATCGCGATCACGATCATTGCTCGATCAAGGCGGTCGATTGATGGCAGTTTCACCGACCGCCGACCCGGTCGATCGATACATCGATATTCATACTTGATTTTATACCCTAGACCTAGACTTAACCTTCTAGCTCCTCAATAAGCCTTGCGCCTTCAGGATCCCTCCGAGTCCACGACTTGTTCATCCTTTGCGCTTTGCTTCCAAGAGCTTCCTTCGGTTTCGTCATGTCTTGGGTTGCCAAATGCTTGGACTTTATGCCGCCAAGACTACAAGCTTGGACTTATGCTGCCAAGACTTTACTTTGGACTTCCTTTGCCAAGGTTCACTTTGGACTTTATGCTGCCAAGACTACAAGCTTGGTCTTATGTCGCCAAGTCCATCCCTTGGACTTCCTTTGCCAAGATCATACTTGGACTTCCTTTTACCAAGTACTTCATCCTTGGATTTCCCTGTCACTTAAACACATTCGTAATTAGATCACAAGATATTGCCTAACTTAGATGATTAGCCAAACATCAAAACATATAAATGCTTGGAGCATTGTTGCACCAACAATCTCCCCCTTTTTGATGTTTGACAATCATTTAAGTTAGGTTTTTAAAGATACACACATAATCATCTAACTTAAGCATTCCTTCTCCCCCTTTGACATACATCAAAAAGAGAAGGATGAAAGAATTAAGAATGTTGGATCTTGGACTAAGGTATTAAATTGAAATTAAGCTCCCCCTTAATCCAAGATAGGATGTAAATTACATTTTAAGCAAAGCATAATCTAAAATTCAAAAGTTAAATCCTAACTTTGCACCAACAATGGTTTTGGGGATAAAAGGATAGAATTTATTGAAACTCCCCCTAAACCACTGTATTGAGCAGTCCTAAAACTCGTTTATACGCAATATTATCATACTAGAGTGTTAGGACATCAAAAATACACCAAATATCAAAAAATGGAGCTTATTATCAGAAAACCCAGTGTATCACTGATCGGTATTCGAACTAGCCGATCACTACTACGTCTGAAATCGAAATTTCAAATTTTTCATTATTTTAATGCGGTAAAAATTCCAGAAATCTCGAAAAATCACAAAATTTTGCGTACATATTTCTGAAATCATACTTTATTAAGGAAAAATAATTTGAAAAATATATGTTTTCCAGATTCCAAGATTGATACAAATTTGGAAACTTACAAAAGTTCTAAAGAATTTTTAACCTTTGTATCACTTTTGTGATTCACTTGAAAACTGTTTTCCAAAATATAATGAACATAGTTTAAAATATATATGATTTGGAATTTCCAACCATGTTCTTAGAGCTATGTACTCATTACTTGAATACAAGCCTTCCCAATGGTTGGTCCATAAGGTATTTATGTCTCTAGGTGTGTCATTGACTCATAGTAATGCATCATAACAAGCATGATGAGCCAAGTACACCTTCCCTATCATCTCACATGGTTCTAAGTGTCTCAATACAAAAATCAAGGTTTTTTAAGGCTTTTTGTGAGATGTATCAAGGTATAAAGATAACATATAAACATGGGATCATGCAAACCTAGAATTTTACTCTAAGGCACATACCAAGCTCTCCTTAAAGATGAAAATTCATTTTTGAAGAGCTTTGGTGAAGATATCGGCAAGATTGGACTTAGATTCTACATAATTAAGCTCAATGTCCCCTCTTGCCACATGATCTCTTATGAAGTGATGTTTCACTTCAATGTGCTTGGTCCTAGAGTGATGTACCGGATTTTTGGTCAAGTTGATGGTACTCACATTATCACAATAAACTTTAATGTTAGAGTAGTGTAGCTCATAGTCCACAAGTGTATGCCTCATCCAAAGTAATTGAGCTACACAACCACCCATAGCCACATATTCGGCTTCGGTGGTTGATAAAGCAACACAATGTTGCTTCCTACTACTCGACTAACTAGGAGGACCCAAGAAATTGGCATCCACCACTAGTACTTTTCCTATCCAATTTGCACTGCATAATCGAATTGGTATAACCAAGTAATTCAAATGACCTAGTCCTAGGATACCAAAGTCCTACATTTAGGGTGCCTTTAATATACCTTAATATTCTTTTGACGGCTACCAAATGTGATTCTTTGGCACAAGATTGGTATCTTGCACACATACCTACCGCAAATAAAATGTCGGGTCTGCTAGCGGTTAGGTATAGTAAGCTACTAATCATACTCCTATAAAGTTTAAGATCAATTGATTTACCTTCATGATCACTATCAATCCTAGTGCTAGTGGCCATAAGAGTGGTTACAGTTTTGGCATTTTCCAAACCAAATTTCTTGATCATTTCATTTGCATATTTGGTCTGATAAATATGAATACCCTCATTGGTTTGTTTGACTTGTAAACCTAGGAAAAAGGTAAGCTCTCCAACCAAACTCATTTCAAATTCATTTTCCATATTTTTTATAAAGTCTTGAAGAAGATCATCATTTGTTGACCCAAAAATGATATCATCAACATATACTTGGGCTATGAATATATCTTTTAACGTTGACTTTATAAACAAGGTTTGATCTACTTGGCCTCTTCTAAAATCCTTAGAAATTAAGAAGGATGACAATCTTTCATACCATGCCCGGGGAGCTTGTTTTAACCCATATAATGCTTTCCTAAGCTTACATACATGATTTGGATAATCTATGTTCTCAAATTGGGTGGTTGCTCTACATATACTTCCTCCTTAATAAAACCATTTAAGAATGCCGATTTAACATCCATTTGGTAAAGTTTAAATCCCATGAAGGAAGCATACCTAAGAGTATCCTAATAGATTCTAACCTTGCAACCGGGCATAGGTTTCATCATAGTCAAGCCCCTCAACTTGATTGAATCCCCTAGCAACCAACCTAGCCTTATTTCTAGTGATATTTCCTTGATCATCTAGCTTATTCCTAAAGACCCATCTTGTAGTAATTATGGTGCTATCATTGGGTCTAGGCACTAATTCCCACACTTGACTTCTCTCAAATTGAGCCAATTCATCTTGCATTGCCAAAATCCAATCCGGATCATATAATGCATCATTGATCGATTTGGGCTCAATTTGTGAGATAAGAGCAACTTGACTGGTAGGAGGTCTATGAAATGACCTAGTTCTTACTCCTTGAGATAGATCTCCTACTACTTGGTCAAGTGGATGATCTTGATGAATTCTTAGGTTTCTAGAAGGGGTTTCAATTTGATCATTGTTATCTTCCACCCTTCTCTCATCATCGGAGTCTCCTCTTCCTCCCCCTTGATCATTACCCCTAATGGTCAAATTTTGAAATTTTTGGGTAATGTCTTGATTATTGTCATTAATATCCTTATCAATGGAGGACTTTCTAGGGTAGGTACTAGTGGTTTCATTGAATTTAACATTTGAGGACTCCTCAATCCCTTGGGTTCTCTTATTATAGACTCTATACCCTCTACTTGTGGATGAGTATCCAACTAGGATTCCCTCATCCGCTTTAGATTCAAATTTCCCTAAGTTATCTTTGGTATTTAAGATATAAACTTTACACCCAAAGACTTTGAAATAGTGAATTGTGGGAATAGTTCCATTCCATAGTTCAAAAGGTGTTTTTCCTAAAAACCTATGGATTTGAACCCTATTTTGGATATAGCAGCGGTATTCACGCTTGCCACAAGTAGCTAGGAAGTGAATATGCATTAAGCATGGTCCTAGCGGCCTCTTGTAGGGCACGATTTCTCCTTTCCACCATCCCATTTTGTTGGGATGTTCTTGGACAAGAGAACTCATGCTTGTACCCTTGTTCTAAACAAAATTGTGAAAATTTTGAGTTCTCAAATTCACCACCATGATCACTACGGATCCGGTTGATTTTGAGACTCTTTTCATTTTCAACCCTTTTACTAAATCCTATGATTATTTCTAAGGTATCATCCTTATGTTTCATAAAATAGACCCAAGTATACCTAAAAAAATCATCTACTATAACCAAGCAATATTTATTACCATTTAGAGATGGAGTACTATGACAATCAAATAAGTCAAGATGCAATAACTCTAATGGTAAAGATGTGTTAGTTTGAGTTTTACCTTTGTGTGATGCCTTTGTTTGTTTTCCTTCTTGGCATGCATCACACAATTTGTTCTTGACATACTTGATCTTTGGTAGCCCTTTGACCAACTCCATCTTGGCTACCTTGGCTATGTTTTTCATGTTGATGTGCCCCAATCTTCTATGCCATAGCCAACATTCCTCTTCTTTTGCAACAAAACACTTAGTAGAAATGTTAGAAGCATATGAAAGATCAACATAATAGATATTTGACTTCCTATATCCAACTAACATGCAATCATTTAATTCCTTGTGTCTAATCATGCATTTAGAGGATTCAAAGGAAACATGATAGTTTGCATCACAAAGTTGACTAACACTCAATAGATTAAACTTCATATTTTCAACTAGCAAGACTTTGTAAATAATAATTTTGGGGGATACCTCAATTGTACCTCTACCTAATATCTTGAGTTTTCCACTATTCCCAAAAGACACCGCTCCCTTCTTCACATATTTAATTGTGGAGAACTTGCTCACATCCCCGGTCATATGTGTTGAGCAACCGCTATCCACAATCCACATACCTCGCTCTCCTACCTAAATCACATGAAAAACACAAGCTTTTGGTACCCAAACATTTGGACCGGTAACATTAAGTAAAAACTTCTTAGGTACCCAAGCTTTCTTAACCTTACCCTTAATGGTTGCTTTCCTATTAATTAATGAAATATAAGCAACTTCTTTTTCTTTTGGCTTATATCCTAAACCGGCCTTGTTATAAACGGCTCTTTGCCTACTAAGAATCATGTCAAGACACTTTGAGCCATTTGAAAATTTTTCTAAACATGCTTTTAATTCACTAACCTCATCCTTAAGTTTATCATTTTCTTCTTTAAGCATGCAAGAGTCAATATGTGAGGGTTTTTCATTTCTAATGGCTTTTAGTTCTACCTTCATGCTTTTAACCTTAGATTTTGACTTATCTAGAGCTTCTTTAAGATAGGCAATTGATTTATAAAGGAGCTTAACCTTAGGAGAGTTCATTACCTCATCGTCACTAGATGACAATTCATCGCTTGAGGAATCTTCTTAGCTTGAGATGCTCGAATCATCTCCTAGGGCCATGAGTGCCACATGGCGTGTGATGTGGCAAAGCTCATCATCGGAGGAAGAATCTTCAATGCTTGGTGTGTCCCATGTGGTTTGAGCCACCATGGCCTCCTTCTTCTTCTTTTCCTTTTTGTCCTTCTTTTTCTTCTCTTTTTCTTCCTTCTTTTTTAGCTCCGGGCAATTCGGCTTTATGTGCCCCTTCTTGTTGCAAGCATGACAAATCACATTATTATTAAAACTTGAATTACCATTAAATTTACCTTTTGAGGAATGAGACCCCTTCCTTGCTTCTCTATTCTTGAACTCTCTAGACTTCCTATAAAGCTTCTTGACAAAATTTGCCATTTAACTAGATGAGTCTCCATCACTACTTGACTCATCCTCCGACTCGGATGATGATGATGCTTCTTTTCTTTCCTTCTTCTTCTTTTCTTTCTTGTCCTTCTTTTCAACGAATAGAGCTAAACCCTTTTCCTTAGAGGACATGTTAGTTTGCTCATGTAATTCAAACTCACAAAACAATTCATCAATTTTAATTTGAGATAAATCTCTAGTTACCTTAATTGCATCAACTATAGAAGTCCATAAAGAATTTCTAGGAAATGCTTGTAAAATATACCTTACCAAATCCCGATTGTCAACTCGCTCACCTATGATATGGAGTCCGTTAACAATTTCTTTGAACCTTCCATGCATTTGACTTACGGTTTCATGCATCTTCATTTGGAAGGCTTGAAGTTGTCCAATCAATAGGTCCTTCTTGGCCCTCTTTGATTCCTTGGAACCTTCATTTAGCTCAATGAGCTTTTCCCATAATTCTCAAGGATTCGAAGGTCCCACCTTGTTAAGTTGCTCCATGGTAATCCCACATTGGATGGTGAGTAATCGCTTGCATTTTTGACTCAAACTCCTATTCATTTCTCTTGTCCAATCCTTGCTCAGAATAGGGTTTCCACGTTCATCCACCGGTTCCTTGAAGCCATCTACAACACTATGCCAAATTTCAATATTACTCATTAAATAGTATTTCATCCTACCTTTCCAATATGCGAAGTGACTCCCATCGAAGAGTGGTGGCTTGGCGATGCTATATCCCTCTTGAAGAGCCATTGATGCCTTGGTTGATGGTGAGATCTTCCAAGCAATCCGGGCTCTGATACCACTTGTTAGGACCCTTTGGAACGGCTAGAGGGGGGTGATTAGCGTTTCTTCGATTCTACAAACAAGTTAGCGGAAGCAATACAAATACGAAGATGAATACGAATAAGTAATACGAAACCAATGCTAACACCCGATGTTACGTGGTTGAGATGGACGCTCCTACTCCACGGCAATCCGTAAGGTGGATTAGTCCTAGCCAAGCTTCACTATCTTCTCCTTTGAGTGAGCCAAGGTGGAGAAACCTTTCTTACAATGATCTCCTCTTCTTTACAATGATGGATGATCAAGAACAAGAGAAGAGGAGGTTTTGAATCACTAAAACACTTAGGAAGCTTGGTGAGCACGAGGATGTAGTTAGGATTTAGAGCACTAGCCTCACCAAGCTCCCCATGGCCCCTTTTTATAGAAGAGGGGCTGTTTTTCCCGTTGGGCATCGATCAGTCGACTGATGCATGCCATCGATCGATCACGCGCAAGCAACGACACGAAATGCGATCTCGCGGAGATTCATAGCCGCACCAACGCAGTGATCACCGATCGATCCCTCCATCACCGATCGATGGGGTGATCATCGAGTGACCAAGACAACGATGAGTGAGACTACATTCTGGCGATATTTCTCTGATCGATCGATAATGTCATTTTGATCGACCGATCGCGATCGATCATTCGCTCGATCAAGCGGATCATGGCTGATGGTTTCACCGACTCGGTCGAACGCTGACTGGGCCGATCGATACATCGATCGATCGATACTCATCAAGTATGAGTAATTCATACTTGATTTTATACCCTAGACCTAGACTTAACCTTCTAGCTCCTCAATAAGCCTTGCGCCTTCAGGATCCCTCCGAGTCCGCGACTTGTTCATCCTTTGCGCTTTGCTTCCAAGAGCTTCCTTCGGTTTCGTCATGTCTTGGGTTGCCAAATGCTTGGACTTTACGCCGCCAAAACTACAAGCTTGGACTTATGCTGCCAAGACTTTACTTTGGACTTCCTTTGCCAAGGTTCACTTTGGACTTTATGCTGCCAAGACTACAAGCTTGGTCTTATGCCGCCAAGTCCATCCCTTGGACTTCCTTTGCCAAGATCATACTTGGACTTCCTTTTACCAAGTACTTCATCCTTGGATTTCCCTGTCACTTAAACACATTCGTAATTAGATCACAAGATATTGCCTAACTTAGATGATTAGCCAAACATCAAAACATATAAATGCTTGGAGCATTGTTGCACCAACAGTCAATAGTTTCGAGAAAAAGATGGTTAATTGAGATTCTACTATTTTAAAAGGTGAATTCATTCATATGAGATGTATAGCTCATATAATCAATTTGATTATTGTTGATGACTTAAAAGATATAAATCCATATGTGATGAGAGTTAGGAATGCTATTAAATATATTAAGCAATCCCCTTCTAGATTAAGCAAGTTCAAAGAATGTGTAGAAACTAAAAAAATTGAAAGCAAAAATTCATTATGTTTGGATGTACTGACCAGATGGAATTCAACTTATTTGATGTTGAATGTAGCAGAAAAATTTGAAAAAGCTTTTGATAGGTTTGATGAAAAGACTCATGCTTTAGAATATATCTTCAACATATAGATTGGGGTGTTTGTTGTGAATGACAATGGAGATATGATATTTGGACCAGATGGGAATATCCAAATAGAATTACAGACTATTGATTGGAAGCCAACAAGTGTTGATTGGAATAATGTTAGACTCTTTGCATCTCTATTGCAAGTTTTTTATGAGTTAACATTAAAAGTCTCAGGATCTTTATATGTCACTTTTAACACTTTTGCACATGAAATCAATTCTATTCATTCCATATTAAAGGAGTGGTAAGAAAGTGATGAACCTGATGTATATTCAATGAGATTGAGAATGAAAATTAAATTTGACAAATATTGGAGAGATCCAGAGAAAAATGAATAAGTTGATTTATATTGTAGTAGTACTTGATCCAAGACATAAATTAGATTTTTTGGAATTTATATTGATTGAGTTATATGGAGATGAAAAAGGTGCAATAGCAGGCCAAAATATAAAGGAGATTTTGTTTGTTTTGTACAAAAATTATAAAGAGAAAATGGAGCCTCAAAGTAGCACCTCAAAAATTTCAGTTAATTCAGAATCAAGTGATAGCGACATCGTGTCTAAAAATATGAGTCAAATAGATTTGAAAAGACAATCAACCTTTGCAAAGTATAAGAAACAAAAGACACAAATTTTTTGTGAAGGCAATATGTTAGAATTAGACAAGTATCTGATTGAAATAGTTAAAGAATATTGTAAGACTTTTGACATTTTGGGATGGTGGAAGTAAAATTATCATAGATTTCCTATACTTGCTCAAATTGCTCATGATGTGTTAGTTATTCCAATATCAACAGTTGTTTCAGAATCTGCTTTCCGTACTGGTGGTCGGGTACTTGATTGTTTCAGGAGCTCATTGACTTCTAGAATGGTAGAAAGTCTGATTTGTACCCATGATTGACTTCAATTAAGTTTGGAGCCAATTAATGCCGAAGAAATTTTAGAAGAGGTAGACAAACTTGAAAATGGTACGTTTTATTTAAAGAAAATTTTATAGTTAGTTGTTTGTTTACAATTAAAAATATATAGAATATTAATTTGTTTGACTTGCATCATGTTATACTTTTTTGTCAGAGTTCTCAAAAGTAATAATAGATTCGTCTTCTTCGACAACACCAATTGAGGTGTAATTAACCACTTCATGGTATATTTCAATTATTATAATCTAGTTACAAGTATATTTACTTTTTAATTATCTTGTTCAAATTATAATAATAAATTTGTACTTCTTGATCATTATTTATTAGGATAAACACAAGTGGTGAAGCAGACAAATTTGAACTCTGAAGTGAAGTCACAACTTACAAGGAGTCAAGGAGTGAAGGAAGGACTAAGGACTCAACTTTCAAGTCTTAAGTGTCAACTCTCAAGATCTAAGGATACGTTGTATTCATTTTGATATTTGACATGTTCTATAAGTCCATATCTTAAGTGTAAAAAAGTTAAAATTATATGCTTTATTGCTATGTTAGCAGCTTGATTGCTTGAATGTTTTAATTTTAACGAGATATTTTTATATATTTTGATGTGTTGATATTTATTAAATTGTGTCTTGTATAGTTGTGCTATTGTTGACATGTATAATGTATTTAATTTAAATAGCTATATTATTATGTAATATTGAATGTTTAAATTTTTAACGATGAAATTTAAGAATGTACAGGAAAATAAATTATATAAATATAGGGGAGGTATTTTTATTTTTTTTAAAAAAAAATCTAATAAACCGTGTAAATTTAAGTTCCACATAATAGGTATAACATCTAATCGTATATATTCATTAAATGCACGAAATAATATCAAATTAGGGTTTTACAATAGAATTTTACAATAAACAGTCGACTGTTTTAGAAATCAATCGACTGTTTATTGTAAAATTCATTTGGATAATACACAGACAGTTTAACGATCGACACTATATTGATCGATCGTAACTATCGATTAATCGAGTCATCATGATCGCTATATTATATTCTCGCTCTGTCACTAGATCCAATGATCGCTATATAACAACGATCGATTGATTGGACTCACGATCATCAAAAAACTAAAAACATTCTCGCATCGTCATGGATTGATCATTGCTATATAACAACAATGATCGATTAGACTATCAGTTGATTGATTTGAGCTATCAATCGACTGGTAGTAAAAAATCAGATTTTTTTTTTATTTTTAATCGAAAAATTGATTTTTTTTTTTTTTTTTTTGCTAAATTAGTTTGATTCGGTGAAAAATTTAGTTAAAAAAATTTCAATTTATTTGATTTTGATCTTAATGGATTTGATGGATTCGATTTTAATCAATTACACACCCTACTCGCCGTGGTACAACAGCTACAACTATCACTTTATGGAAGGGGAATAAATGCGAGTGATGTTCGAGCGATGGTTTGTGCAGTACAAAGTGGATGTGGTTTTCTCAGTCCATGCCCATGGTGCAAGTGCTTCCTCTCTTGTGCCTTGGAAAACAGCTTCAGTTAAAGAAATAATCTGTAATTGAGATGTAAATGCTTGCCATCTTGCAGCATAGAGTTTCAAATGTTGTATCCTTTTTACTGAATGGAAAGTGTGAACCAATGCCAGATGGATCAGCTCCAGTCAGCCAGTGTATGTCACCATTGGCAACGGAGGAAATATCGAAGGACCTGCAAACAAGAATCTGCATAAGTCTGTACATGAAAACTGTTTTGTTATTTCTTTTCCCTTTTCATGTCGATCGACCTTGTTGTTCTAAAATGCAGCATGACAGAGCCACAGCCCAGCTACTCAGTCTTCAGGGAAGCCAGCTTGCTTTGGTCATGCCCGTCTTCGAGATCAAGAATCGGACTCGTGCGTACTATGCTTGGCATCGGAATCAAGATGGCTATCCAGTGATTGCTAATTCTTTGTGGTTCTACAGATTTTGGAAGTCAGCTGATATTTGATATTATTAGGTTATATTAAAAAAGAATTTAAAAAAAATCTTCTATCAATTTGTAACCATTATGTGAATCTGTTGTTGCTTTTGGAAGTGGCTTGTTCTTGGTGCCAGTCATTTGCTAGCATATTTTACAATTGCTAAATCTGAATTTTGATGTGGGCATTTCTTTTTCATTTTTTTTTTCAAATTATGCACACTTTATTGATTAATATTGTCTATGCTATAAATGGAAATAGACTTTAGATGATTAATAAATATTCCAATTAGATAATATGAAATTATTATAAATATATAAATCAAATCAGAAAAAAATAAAAAAATAGTAATAATAAAATAAAATTTATATATATATAAATAATGATATAGTAAAGAATAGAATTATTAAATTTTAAATTTTAATCTTAATCTTTTTCTTTGAATATTGTATCATTGCACACCCGTGAGAAAAAAAAAATGAAAAATAGATGTGAGCCGTCCATCAGTCTAGTAAAATATTTAGAAGACACAAATAAGAGAAGTGGAACTTGAATTCCACTAAAAATATATTTTAAAAATTACATAAATTATATTCTAAATTTACCTAATAAATAAATAAATAAAGAAAATCATCTACTTCTAAAATTATTCAGATGAAATCTATATACTTGAACTATCAAATAAATAAATAATTTTCTGCATGAAATTATAAAAATATTAGTGTGTCCCATATACTAACGATGAAACATAATAGCAAATTATTCTACCACAATGGTTCTTATAGTGTTAGGTTAGCTCTTTGTAAAATGTTTTACAAATCTAGAAGAGTATAGCAATTTTGACCTTGTAGCACACAATAAGCAACAACATATGAAGATTATTGTAGTGGTACTGATATTGGCATCAATGATCCGTCATTTACTTTCAGATGAACAAAAAAAAAAAAAAAGAGTACTAAAAGTCAGAATCCTCTTATTGAGGTAGCACAGGTACAGGAGCTAAGCTGAAGAATAATTGAGAACAAAGCTATCATGCTAGAGAGGATGATGAACTCTGGTTCTTAGGAACCTTGTTTCCTGGGAAAGCAGTGCGAGAGACGTCAACCAGTGCCTTGAAACTATATGGCTCATGCATTGACAGTTCAGAAAGAACTTTCCTGTTCAGCTGAATATTCTCCTTCAGCAATCCATGCATGAAGTTCCCATAATTGACCTGAAATGCACAGATCAAAATGTATTAAATTCAAAGTTCGATAAATCAATGCGATAGAAGAGTTGTGGTTTTAGATACACAAATTTCTGTGTGATGCTAGCTAGTCAAGATCTATAAATTATATAAACATGAGCCAAAGACAGTATTTTTAAAGCTCGAAAATTGCAATCTAGCTAACTGTAAATAGCAAACCAATATTTTACCTTGTCGGGTTAAATCCTTGTGATCCTCCCTTTGTAATGAAATTCATCCTAATACATGTATACTACTAAACCAAAGCTTTATGATCAAGTATACAGTTGATAAAAGTACTGATTTAGAGATATGGAATATAAAATGCAGTTAGAAGAACACATTAGGCAATTTTTCTCAATATTAGGTAGCATTTTGAAACTCCAATTAGATTAATGTGTGAGAAACGACTTCTTCAGTATTTTTTGTATCGCTACACTACACAAGTATATATCAGACACATTTCTTGGTCTAGCGATTTTGGTACAGCTAAAAGTATTGCCATGAGATCTAAGTTGAAGTGCATAGATGAGTCAGATAAAAGTCCAGATTACTCCAATTAACTACCTATAGTAAATTGTGTTCATGAGAATACAACTGACAATGTAGATCTATTAATATAGATCTGATGGCGTAACAAGTATTATCAAGTAAAAACTTCTCATAAGAAACATCAACTCTCATTCATTAGCACTCGCCATATGCAAGACTTGCGTGCCCAGATGGAATAGATATAGGGTGGATGAGTATGCAAGAGGAGAAGGGGATGGGAAGGAACAATAGCATGAGCATTTAAATAATTACCATAAATGTCCCTCTTTTGTTCCTTTCCATCCTCCTATTCTCTTCCATATTCATCCACCCAAGCAATCAACTTCTAAACATTGCTAAGCGCACCTGGTTAATAACACCTAGAATTGATTTCCATTATGATGAGATTTTGAAGTACCATTTTATAATGAATCATAAAAGTACCAAAATCATTCAGGGAAACTTAGATACCAAAGCATCTAATCAGATAATTTCTAAAATAAGTAAGAAATTTACCACAGAGATTGCAAACCCACCTTTTTGACTCTGCCCATTCAACCTGACTAGCATGATACAATATGTACTTTTTTTCCCTTAAGGAAAGGATAGTTAAGGTAGCATTCCTATGAAACCTTTTCTACCCAAGTGTCCAGGTAAATAAATAAAAAGTTGCAATTCACCTCCAGCACCAGACAACATAATGAAGTTTAAAGAGAGAAAGAAAACATGATTCAACTAAGTTATACTACTCTGTTTCTAGATTCATTTTCATTTTTCCTTCTCTTCATCTTGTCCAAACAAAAGAATTGCAAACTACTGTATTTACTGACTTTAGTACTGTCACTGAAGCTAATTCTACTCCTTTAGAGCAGCAACTTTAGGGATTGATAAACAAAGGGGGAAAACTCAAATCTAAAAGTAAGAAAAATGGAACATAGAATCATAAGGACTTAGCATTAATATTGCAACTGATAAATTCGATAAACTAACATTGGAATTCCATCTATCTATTATTATACCAGCAAAAGAGAGAAGAAAAAAAAAGACAATAATCTCTATTGATTGTTCTCAAAGAAAACTGTTTAAATCAACAAACCCCATAGAGTCGTGTGCCAGCATTAATACGCTCAATCCAGAGGGACCTCATGTCCCTCTTCTTGTTGCGACGATCCCTGTAGGAGTATTGTAGCGCTTTCTCCACCCTTTCTCGAGCTATTCTGATGCAGTTTTTTGCCCTCCCCCTGAATCCCTTTGCCAGCTTAAAAATTTTATCTTTGTTCATTGTGACACTTCCTACCTTCTTTCCTTCACTTCTGTCAATCGTCTACCAGTCAAAAACAACTAACTTTTCAGTCACTTCGCTTTAATTCAATCCTAAAACTAGCAAACAATCCCTGGTTTACAAATAGTAATTTCAAAAGATAACTAAGAAAAGTGCAATTATTCCATGCAATAATTTATAGAAGAAACACTACCATCTCCAAACACACCGTGTGAAACAGAACATATCAAATAAAAACCATCGTACCTGCTCTAGCTAAATAAAAGCAAATCGACCAAAGCTATTAACGTTTGCAGAAACAATGATTGAGTCGTCAATAGATAGTAAAAAAATCACAAGGACAGACACAATCTAATAGTATCAATCGAATGAACGAACAAAAAAATACAAATTGACAAGCAAAGTTACCAATTAATCATCCAACATAAAATTCACACACAAGATAATGATGCCTCAAAACAAGGTTGTCCTGATTACTGGTCTTCGACTAACATAAGAACAGAAACGAGTAAAAAAGATCATTATTTTTTTGCTCGACACAGAATTTCTAGCAAGTACCGAAACCGTTACTGCTCACTTACCCTGGGCCTTCACGAAAACTTTTATGCTTGTATAACTTTTTTTTTTTTTAAAAGCAAATCTGTAGTGACTCTGCCTGAGTAAACAGAAAAGAAAATTAAAGTCCATATCGGTAAAAACTACAATCCCTAATTAAGCAATCAACAATGGGCTCGTTCCCGTTAAGGATCGGGGAGGACGTGGATCTACGTTTGCAACTGGGAGTGGAGTTAGGGCGACGGGCAGCCGGTAGTGATCGCGAAGGTGTGTCGGCGACGGAAGCCCTACGGCTTTACAGGACCGGAGAGGGAAGGTGAAAGAAGGGATACACGCAGATGGAAGAGGATTTAGCGTAGCGGCGAGTGTGGGAAGGAAGGAACGAGGTCCCGCTCTTTCACCGGAGCAAAGAAAAGAAAACGTAGACGAGAAGGCGCAGTAGATGAGTGAGGCTGTCCAAATTAAGGGTTGAGAGAGAGTATACCAGAAGCGAGTTCGGGGAACTCCGGCGTGAGCCGAGATGAGAAGGCGCTGGTAGGAACGTCGGCGGGATCGGAGACGAAGGTCCCGGCGACGAGGAGAGAGGCCGTTAGGGAGCAGGGAGCAAAAATCCGTACCTTGTAAACCCTAAACCCTTTTTCATTATTCACCCCTTTTTTATTAAATTTGCCCATTTATATAAATCTGTACGTACGACGAGATCGGACAGTGGAAATTCCTCACTTACCCTACATTTTTTATTCGCGCACGAGGGAGGAATCGGGCCGATCTATTAACTAGAGCAGCATTAAAAGGTATAATCTTTCATGATTTAAAATTTTTTCCATGCTCAAAATGATCATCTATCAATGAATTAAAAAGTATAGTCTTTCATAATTTTTTTTTTCATTATCATTGAAAAATCGATGAAAAATATTGAGAATGAATATAATCGTCATTTTATTTAAAAAAAGTGAGTGCGTAGATAAAATTCTAATGTGAGTACACAGAAAAATATTATTCTATAAATTATCCATGAATATCCATAAATATTTTCATTATTCACTAATTTCTTAGAGTTCAAAAATAGAATGAATAGAAAATATTTTGATTATTTTACGATATTCAACATGCAGGGAATACCATATCCAGCTTTACCCAAGGAGGAGATACCCAGGCGTGTTGATCTGTGAAACCCAGGCGTGTTGATCTGTACTTCTCGAATTGGCACATCATAGCCAGTAATTTTCCATTTTCAATTTTCTCATGTTTTTCTGAAGTTAAGCGACTAAGTAAAGATCTGTCGATCCAGTTTTCATCTTGTGATATTTAGTTCAGAGAAAACACCAGTCTAGATGGCACCTAGTGTCTTTCAATAGACAAAAAACCACAGGATCAAACCTTAGCAAGTTAGATGTTTAATCCCTGAACTATTTTTCAATGACTTCCGCACTCAGTCCACTCTTTTTGCTTGGCTCACACAACCTCAATCTATGTCTGTTGGCTTTCAAATGCAATTCCAAAGCCTAACCCTGTTAGTATCCGAAAGATAGCTATTTTTCTTTGATTTCAGACATCTCATACTTACCAGGAAACTACTAGTGTCATTTGAAAGATTTTCAAGCCTTCTTTTTCTATGGCCACAGTGGAATCGCGCAAGCAAGACGACCAGTTATCGTCTGCATGTGAAGGAACTCTGATCCACTACGAAGATATAGGCATACCAAAGAATTTTGCTGAGGTTGGCGTTCAACATGGAAAGTGGAGAGCAGTTAAGAAACTACATTCTGGTCTGAGAGCATATCAACTGATGAGGAAAACAGAAGTTTTAGATGTGCACTCATGGCACATATCACCACTCAATTCTCTGACAATGGAACCATCACTCAATTCGACCCAGAGTCCTCCACCTCTACTTCTAAAGCAGCCGATAGCATTGTCAGTAACAAGGAACATCGAGGAATCAATTGGAAAATGGGTGGTGATTGGTGGAGTTGCTGTGGCCTGCGTCTTCATGCTGGTCATATCGGAAAAGCCCTCTTAGTCGGTGGAGCTGCAGAGCGACTAGCCAAAAAATGAACCTGATCAGGTTCTATTCATGGTGGAGAACCTGAATTCCTCTTTTGGATGAGGGCATGATGCAATTGAAGGCTGAGTTGCTTATCTCATTCTTCGATGATGAATATACTTCTGATCTTTTCCCAACGTAAAGGGTATATTATGCATCATTCTGTAGGATTCTTGCCAATATCATAATCCCATCATATATCGATATGGTATTGAGACCCATAAGACTTTATGTTGTCACAATTATCCTGCTAGACCACAAAGAACATTGCAATTTGTGAACGTAAAACCGGAGTCGTTGAGTTACTTGGTTTCTTGTATTCTTGTCGAGTGTTGAGGTTATTTATTAATTCTTAACTTCTGACCTTCATGGGATGATCTCGGGAACTCATTTAAAGTCGACTGAACTTCAAGTGTTGTTGATTTTTTTTTCTCTCTCTATAAAAGAAGAATCAAAATAACTCAAAGATTCAATCTTAACAACCAACGGAGAGGTAACACAGTGGTCAGTTTTTGTAGACTTTCTTTCCTGATCCATCCCCATCTCTCTTGTCGACCTTGCAGTCATCACCACTAATGCCTCTTGTGACTTGGGATGCCTCGTCCCTTCTTTTGCCACCAGCTTTGCCTGAGTTGGTCTCGCTCGCAATGTCATAAGCTTTGCACTTGGTCCTTTTACATGATCATGGTGCAAAATGAATGCAAGTCCTCTCCTCTCTCATCCATGTCAAATGTGTTGCCATTGAATGCATTCGAGTTCATGATTAGAAGCATTAGCTCGACAAACTCACCAGTTGAGAAGCACCTAAGGTGATGAGTATCTAGTCTAAGTGTGGAGTCGAAAATGAGTATTTAGGCTTTTACGGTCCTAACTAATTTTAGAGACGAGTAACCCACTTTCCTAGTTCATCCATCAAATAAATTTAGATGCGAGCAATTGATCTCTTACTGTAAGTGTGTCCTAATTAACTAGAATCCGAACTAGAGTACTTTGAATATCCACTCCACTTCATCTTGCCCCTAAGGGATCTTTCGTGTATCATTAATGCAAAGGTTGTATCATTAATGCATTGTAAAGGCACATGGTGACTGACCATTTTTCTTTCTTTTTTTTTTCATCGTAGAGCTCTCCAGGTTTAGTGGTTGCTCACCCAAACATACATAAAATAGAGCTATCACCATGTATTCCTACTCATGTATTTAACACTGCCCAACTAAGTACATGAAAGGAAATTGTGGCCCTGTCGAGTGTTGAACCTCAGTTTTCTACTGGGCACGATCAGCTGTGTTGTCTTGGATGCTACATGGTTCTCCTTGATTTGCTCGAACTATAATAAGCAAACTTTGATTGCCAAGGAGACTTAGCGCTGCCCAGTGATCAGGCTTATTTTAATGCCACTTTGTAAGGCTTGATGTTGTTTTGGGTATGGAAAGGAACTCTCTGTCACTTAAACCCATGTACAGGAAGACGTCAAGTTTAGTTGATGCATGGATAACTGGGTTTATGTGATGAACGTCAGTGTTTTTAGAGTCGATCAAAATATTAAACGTAGATATTTTTTTTTTAAATATGTGATAGAAACAATAATTTTAATAATATTTGTTCTTATTTGCAGATTTTTTTCCCTTCTTATTTTTAGTAATTTATTAAAATAATTTTAGGAAAAAAAATATATAATTTAGAAATCAGGCTTAGTGGGCTAGGGCTGGGGCTCGGTTCGAGTGCAAAGCTCAGTCAATTTATGCCCAAATGATTTATTCGCTATGTATCATGTCCAACCATGATCTGTTGAAACTCTATTTTAAACTCAAGGCTTTGGTAACGACGCTTACGGTCCTTTATCTGTTGGATTAGCTGAAACCCTAAAAACTATAAAGAATCATTTGGGCTCCATGTTCAAATGATACGACCACAATCACTAGCCTAAAACTTGTGATCTGCCAATCTGTCTTAGTTTGGATAATTCTGCCACTTGAGAAGGATCAGTGGTTTAATGACTTCACCATTATGCACCACATCCTTTATGTTCCCCCACCTAATGATCAGTGTCGAGTAGGGAAGTTATATAATGGGCAGAGATTAACGTAGACAGCCAAAGACATCGACCATGAGGCTAAGTGTGGTATTTTTATAATTGATGTTCAGTCTATTAAGATAATGAAATGGACCTTCTTGCAAGAACACGATGGCACCATCTGCATACTACAAATGCATGGGATTATCTTTAGAACACAAAACTAAAGGACTTCTGCTGAGAAAGTCGTGCTCAAAGCTTGTGTGTACTATTCTTGTAGCTGATGTGTAAATATTATAAACAGCAATGTTTACATGAACCGAGGTTTGAGTTGTCCATCGATCAACACTGCCAATTGTCATTAGTAATCAGCTTCTCTAACCACATCAGCCAGCAAGGTGGAAGCCCATGTAACTTCAGCAGCAGCAGGTGTAGACTGTCACAATTGACTCTGTCCAAGGCCTCTATTCTATCGCGTTGAGAAATCGGCTGAATGATCTAACCCATAAAGATCAGTATAGCCTCCCTGGGATCAATACCATTCTCAAACGAGTCAGTACCAAACGGATTTTCTCTAAATTTGACCTCAAGTCAGGATTTCATCAAGTTGCTATGCACCCTGATTCAATTCCATGGACTGCCTTTTGGGTCCCTGATGGGTTATATGAATGGCTTGTTATGCCTTTTGGTCTCAAAAATGCAACTTTCTTATCAATGAACTTTCTGTTGCACAGGTAAAAAAAAAAAAAAAATCCCCTATATATGTCACCAGCGAATCCAAAGGAACAAATAAAACAGTATAATCGGCATTTGCTCATTTGCTCGAGAGGCTGGGGAATAAAGACATTAGGACATTACTCAACGTTGATCAATGGACTGTTTTCTCACTAAAAATGCTACATGGATTATATATCCTCTAAACTAAGGTTTATAAGCAACAATTAAATCAACAAACGGGAGCTCATCTGCTAACATGTATTGTAAAACATGTCCAATGAATTACTTCCTCATAAATTTCTATCAAGCAGTAACACAGTTGGTAACTCTTTGACGAAGCTGAGCATCGAAAGCGAGCTATGTCTGATCTCTGATCAACTGCCATTCTTTTTTATCTTGTATGAATCAACAATCATTCAACCCTCAGTTGTGCAAGCTGATATTTTAACAAAATTTTGGCCAAGTCAAAGACGATCAAGCAATTTATCAGCATGATGTCTAGAAGCTGTGCCCTTCTTCATCTTTGGTGCTAGGGCCATCGTCGAAACCTGTCCCTGGGTCCTGGGGCAAGTTCATTAAGGTCTAGAAACCTTATTCTTTGGACACCATTCTCCTCCTGTCTATGGTCATTTGTCTTTTCTACTGCTCGTTGCTGTTCTTCGTGTCCATTATTAATATGATCCACGTCCACGGTCATTTCTCTATCTTCCATTTCTTTACTGCCTCCTCCCTCAGAATCTTGACTTGCTGTTGAAAGTTCTAGATCACCCGATGCATCAGAGTTTTCATCTGTTGCATTTGACTTTCCTGACCTGGCTGAATCTGTATCTGTATCTGTATCAGATTGTTCATATTGCCGGTAATTTATACGTGATCGCATTGCTCTCTTGCTTCGTCTTAGACCTGTTTGTAGTTCATCAACTAATCTCAACTTCTTTTCTCGCCTAGTTCGTGTTAGAAACTTCTTATTATGCTGTTTCTCTTCCATATCTTCACTACTGAGAGAATATTCCTCTTCTTCCTCATCTTCTGCATTTTCCTTTCCTCCTCCCATAGGTACTCCTCATCCTCCTCTGAACCACTGGACACCTTTCTCTTTTTTATTCTTCTCAAATATTCATCATCGTACACCGCTTCTCCTACTATGTCATCATCACTGCCATCAATATCTGAAACAGTATCCACAAAATCTTTCTCTGAATATCTCTGAGGTCTTTTTCTTCGCCCATTGCTAAGTTATAGAAGTGCAAAGTTAGTTGGCACAATAAAAACAATTCGAACAAACCACCAAACTAATAGTACCTTTTCGCCAATAAAAAGAAGTGATGGTACCTGCGGTCGAGAGTCTCATCCTGCCTGTCCATGTCAGTTTCTTCATTGTCATTTAATCGTGGTGACTGTGCATCTAGATTGTCAGTTGGATCTATTTGTGAAGTTTCATTCCAATTACCATTCGCATATTTGTTAAGGCTCATTTAATCGTGGTGCCTGTCGACACTGATTGTTATCGTGGAGTTAACCACATAATCTACTAATCTGCAAAAGGATCACCATCCCATGCTACTATAAATGAGCCTCTTCCAAACCAAAAAAAGCTAAAACTGCTGAGACCGTAGTACTTTTCGATTTATTTTCTTTTTCAAACGTGAAACAGTCATAGTAGAAGGACCACTAATATACCACTAATATGACGGTCAAAGGCTCCTACCAAATTGGAGTGCATGTACCATAAAAAAACATATTAAATAACCTATTTTGCAATAAAATTGCATCAATTATTGCCATTGCACAATTTGTATCAGCAACCATAATACAATTAAGCAATTAACCAAGTGACGAACTTTGTATAAAAACAAACAAACAAACAAACTGAACGGGTTCTTACATTGTCAAAAAACGTTTGAAAAAATAACTAAAACACCCTCAAAAAATGAGGTATCCATTGATTGAACTATTTTAACACAATTTTCAAAGTAACTGTTAAATAGCTCTGCTGGCACAATATTCACGTCGCACACATTTCCTAGCCTTCCATCATCCGGCACATGATATAACTCACGAAAATCTGATGTGTGTTTCTTCTTCAATGTTACTGAATATTTCCTTTATCCTGAAAGGTAAAGATGGAGGTTAACGTTATTACATTTGGGACTATACAGATTGTTGGCAACGAGAGCATGAAACTTTACTCGTCTAAGCAACATAATGTAAATTTACTTGGACTGAATAGCTTACGAAATCTGTTACTGGGACTAGTGAATGAAAATAACAAAATCACAGAAATTTAGGAGCTTGCAAAATTCTCTTTTTTTTTTTTAAAGAAAATTACACGTGATTACTGAGGGTATTGGTGTTTAACTAAAAATGTCCTTATTGAAGAATCAGTGTTGGACACAAGTATGAGTAGATGAAAGTTTGAGCATCAAAAAATCGTGACCATAGCCAACTAAAAGGTTAGAAACAAAGCACCATATTTAATATTTTAATCTTTCATAGGTCCTCAAGGCAATTTCTGCATACTAGATTATCAATGAACATTATCTGGTGGTGATCAGGTCCGAGCACGTGATCATAATTTTAGGCAAAGATTAAGTTTTCCTAAATAAATGTGAAAAATAAAAGCTTCAGTTTTGCATACCTATATTCATCAATATTTACATCAGAAATCCAGGCCATCAAGTACACCTACATACATAAGATATCACCCTCAGACATGAATAAAAGATTGCTCGCCGTATCTATATTTTTAAAATAAACAATAAAAAAGTCACTTGAATAGTATATAACATCTTAGAGTTGCTCCTAGAAATATGAATACCCCTGAAAGGCAGAAAACAGACAAAGGGTGAACTAAGGGGGGAAAAAGTAACTATGCAGATTTCCATTTAAAAGTTGAAGAAAAATCTTTTTTGATGTTATATAGGGAAGCATGTCTGCTATGTTGAAGGATATTGGCGAAAAAATTGATCTTCCACTAATATGCACTCATATTGTTATCTTGGCAACAGACATCTATAGGGAACTACCATATAACCGGTCACTAATCAGCTAAATATTACTCAAGCTTTAAGACTAACAAGAGGAGAGTGAAGGACAGGGGAAGGAGAGAAGGGGAAACAAGGACAGGAAGTTGTAAGGACGATTACTTGCTGATGAAAAGTTTGAGTGAAAAGAGATGAGAAAGGGTAAAAGGATCAAATTACCCCTACTACCAATCCATTGTCTTCTCAGTCAGATCCATTTTGTTCTACCACTTCCAAGAAACTACCCAACTACCACTAACAAAATTTAGCAAGCACCATACACTTCCGTTTGCAGCTGTAAAATTCCTTGTTGCCCTTGAATCCCACCCCTTTGCTTACTATCTGCAGCTCATCGATCTATAACATGAGTACTCTCGTCCAATTCTAGGGTTTTTGCATTGGTCCATAACAGATCAGTATAAATGATGGTCTGAATGAGGATGACAGCATGCACCATGTAGAAGCACTAGTTTAGCTTCACCACTGCATCCTTCCTCCACATGGTGAAGCAGCTCCTCACTGCCATTGAATGGCTTCCATCCCTGCTTCCTTGGACATAATTTCTCTACTTCCGTCATGGTAGGTCATTTGTCACCTCGCAAGGTGATGCCTTGAGGTCCACCTCTAATATCATCACCGACAAACACTTATCCACTCATGG
This sequence comes from Wurfbainia villosa, assembly GCA_025175895.1. NCBI lineage: Eukaryota > Viridiplantae > Streptophyta > Magnoliopsida > Zingiberales > Zingiberaceae > Wurfbainia > Wurfbainia villosa. The sequence continues at coordinate 12,722,214 of CM046007.1, read as the reverse complement.
AGGCAAAGAGCATCATGATCTCTTTATCCATTGATGACTCTTCCCTTCGTTTCTTTTTGTATTTGGTGAAAGTTAAATTCGCTCAAATTCTTTCAGTGGAATCATTCAAGAGAGGGACATCTGATTCCCCTTTCCGCAAGAATTAGATCTCTCCTCCCCAGCAGTTGTAGCTTAAGTGAATACCTTCCCTTTCTATAGAAATAGACATCTCCTCCCAAGCAATTGTAGCATAAGAGAGTGCTGTCGAGCTAGAGGAGGTGATAATGAATGTCCCTAATTTACAACTCAAAAGATTCTTGTTAATTACTTAGCAAGGTTAGAACAATCGAAACATAGCGGAAATGAAAAGATAAAACAACAAACCAAAGACTCATGGATGTACCATGGTTTGACAACCCCCAGACTCCTAGTCCATAACTTATCAATCCTTCAGGTGCAACACCCCAACAGCCACTACTTTTCTCCTTCTCAATCAAATACAGAAGGTAGAAAAGCATCTTACAATTCACTTACATGAATTCCAATAAACCTCACCAGGAAGGCTCACAAATGGATATAAGAAGGCTTAGAGATTGATAGAAATGTTCTTGGAAATGTTAGATTTAAATCCCCTTCAAGTCCTTTTATAAGCCTTCTTCCAACCTCTTTACCATTACTATTCGATGCCCAACAATCGGCTAGAAATTTTCTATTGGTTGACTAAATCACTGTTGTATAAAAATCCGATTGTTGTTACTTTATCAATTGCCCCTTCTATGTTGGCTCCTATAGCATCAGCAATCAACTTAGCCACAAATGATAGCATTTTGTTCACTGCTGATTGGCTCCAATCAACTAGCCAATCGGCTAAGCCAATCAGTCACCTGGACCACTAATCAACTAAACATTACCACAATCTGATTCATACCTCAGAACTCCTCATTTGGAGTTTGAAGTTTCACCAATCAACTGATCCAGATCATCAATAGACCGGACTGGATAACTATGAACACAAAACTATTCTGTTCAAAGTCACCAAGTCTATAACTCAATCATGAGTCAATTACTGTCCAATACCAATCGACTAATACACTGACTTTGACTACTTCTAAGGTCGAGTCTGCTTATGTTAAAATAACATCCTTGCTTAGGCACATTTTCTTTCAACAATCAACTCACCATGAGTTATACTTGTGTTTTAAAGTCTATCTCTTATCAAGTTACTTGTCCCTCATCTGCAATTGAACCTGCAGCTCTTTCTCATGTCATCCTTCACACCTTCACTTGTATAGTTTATGTGCTCAGCTTAGTCATACTCTTATACTCCTCATCTTGTGGTCTCTCGGATGCTCCACATCATTGTTCTTCAATCTCCAAAAACCAAAAACCATCAAATCTTGAACCGACCTTGGTCGCATCAAATATCTCCATGTGTATATCTTCAAGTTCTACACTACTCGAATACACATCAAACACAATAGCAATCCTAACTTAAACTCTTTGCTCAATCCATCAAAACATGTATCAATCCAAATCTCAAAGGGTGATTGCACCAACAATAGTGTATATAGTAGATAATGAAATTTGTAGACCTTACAAAGTTTATTATACAAATAAGAAATGTGGGATCAAAATGTACCTACAGAGGAAGCAAGAATGTATTCTATACATTGTCAATCATCACGCTTCAGCCATCACGATTATGGAGAAGACTGCTTGTGTATTCCAACATTGTGATTCATTGAAATTTTTGTTTCTTCTAGGCACAATCACATAGCTTAGAATAATAGAAACTTTCAAACTGTTTAGCAAACATAAATGAGGATATGAAAAGTGGATTGAGGTTGATGAGTCATCAGGATTCTACGGGGATCCAAAGGGCAAATTAATGAGATAATTAAAACATATCAGAATGTCATCAATTGAGATGCAGTAAACAAAGAACAAAACATCAACATGGATTAATCAGGAAAAAGATCATAGTTGTACCAAACAAAAACATGTAATTCCTGCTTTATCAACTGACCTGCAAAACATCACTGCTCAGAAGATGACAATCCTTTGTGTCTAAGGGACTCGATGGTAGTTGACCTCTTAATTGTGGAAATAGAGGTGGGATATTGTTTTCAGTGCACAGACCACTAATCGTTAGATCATCAAATTCTCCAATATATAGTTCATCTGACCACTTTATCTTCTTACTCTGTCTTTCACCTTCACATCTAAGTGAGAGAAACTCAACCACCAGGAACCGCTGTCCGAATGAAGGTTACCAATAGCCACAGGAGAATGATCAGCACTATAGCACCATTAGCAGAAGAAACAGAAGCAGCCAAAAGGTCCATAGAATTTTAATATATAAGTATTACGTACCTTCAAGCTTAACTCTGATACAAACATCTCAACTAGTTCCCGTGCAAGATCCTCTGGCATTCCCACAAATAAGAAAAAATCAACAGTAATTTCTGAGACTCATGATAAAAAAAAATTAAAACAAAAAGCATAAATGGTTTACTGACTAAATGAAATATAGTTAAATTTTGATAGAAAATATTATGACTAATGAGATTCGAGAATGAATTAAAAGATCCCACAAACATAATGCAAAGAAAAATTTTAAATTTCTCTTTCATGAACCTATTACATACAAAGGGGATAGGGATTATCCTTGAATGCAAAACATATTACAAATACTATAAGCATTAACAGATGAATCTATAATAGGTTTCATACAAATTTGAGAGTTTTGAACTGAATATCTAATCAATGAGCAGCTAGCTAAAATAAGTGTGTTGGTTATTAGAAATAAGATTGATAGAAGTTTACGGGCATGGGAACAAAATATGTGTGTTTTGAAACTTTATAGTTGGATGGAAATCCAATTCATCAGTCAACCAACTTGGAATCCATGGCGTCATTTTTCTTGTCACTGATACAAGAACAGCTAGAGCCTAGATTTCTGTTCCAGCCTTTTCTTTGATGCCTGACAAACTCAAAAGAACTAAAGGAAGATATACAAATGAATTATGCTGAGACGAGCAACTTCTTGATAAAATGCTAGCAAAAATCCTACTATTCTGAAAAAGAAAATGAAAATAAGTTCATTTGGTCAAGAGAATTTAAATACGATGTCAGTTTTTCTTTTTTTTTAGTAATTACAAATAGAAGCAAACCACAAAAGCAATGTTTTCTCTTTTTTTCCCGAAACAATTTCATAGTATATCATCTTTATGACTATAACAACAATAACAACATCCAAGCTTTATTCCACTAGATGGGGTCTACTATATGGATCCTCCTACGCCATTAAGTTCTATCCCTTACTATATTATCATCTATATTTAAATAAATTTTATTTTGCTTTATCGTTGCTAATCAAATCTTCTTTGGTCTTCCTCTTTCTCATTTGATTTACATATTTATAATAGTCTCACATCGTCTAACTGGAGCAACTATCGATCATCTAAGTACACATTTGTACCATCTTAAATGTCTCCCGAGAATTTTCCTCAATAGGTGCAACCCCAATTTTTGCTCTAATATTCTCATTTCTTATTTTATCCATTCTTGTATATCCAGACATCCATCTTAATATCTTTATCTCTACAACTCTCATCTTCTGCTTATGTGCTCGAGTCATAGCCCAATATTCAGCTTCATATAACATAACAAATATAACTATCATTTTATAAAATTTCCTTTTAAGTTTTAAAAGTAGCTTACGATCACAAAGAATACATGATGCTCTTCCCCATTTTAACCATCCTACTTATATTCTATATACGACATCTTTCTCAACCCCTCCATCCTTTTGCAAAATCAATTCTAAATATTTAAAACTTTCAGTTACAAACAACTTATTATCTCCTAACGTAATCATTGTCTCATTATATCTAACATTACTAAATTTAAATTTCATATATTCTATCTTTACTCTACTAAGTGTAAGACCTTTCACTTCTAACGTTTTCCTCCAAAATTCAAATTTAGCATTTACTCATTTACGTGTCTCATCTACCAAAACAATATCATATGTAAATAACATGCACCACGGTATCATGTCTTGAATATGTCTAGTGAGTTCATCCATGATTAATGTAAAAAGATAGAGACTTAAAGTTAATCCTTGATGTAATCCTATCTTTATGGGAAATATTTCGGTTAATCCTCCTAGCGTTTTCATTCTTATCATTACCTCTTCATACATATCCTTAATTATTTCAATATATGCTACACTAACCTCTTTTTTTCTAGAATTCTACATATAATTTCTCTTGGGACTCTATCATAAGCTTTTCAAGATCAATAAATATCATGTGTAAGTCTTGTTTTCGTTCCTGATACTTTTTAATTAGTTATCCGAGAAGATGTATAACTTCTATTGTTGATTTTCTCGATATAAATCTAAATTGATTTTCGATTGCTATGATCTCCTTAATCTTTTTTCTATTATTTTTTCTCATAGTTTCATAGTATGATTCATTAGTTTAATGTCTCTATAATTTGTACAATTTTGTATGTCTCCTTTGTTTTTATATAAAAGAACTAGAGAACTTATCCTCCATTGATCAAACATTTTTTCATTTTCAATATCAAGTTGAATAACTTTGTAAGTCATTTAATACCTTGTTTACCTAGGTACTTCCATACCTCTATCGGAATATCATCTAGTCCAACTATTTTTTCATTTTGCATCTCATTTAAAGTCTGTCTACTTCTGAAGGTTGGATTCTATGATAAAAATTTAAATTTCTATACTCATTTGACCTACTTAAATTACATAAGTTAATTTCATTACCTAAATCTTCATTGAAAAGTATATGAAAATATCTCTTCCATCGCTCTTTTATTTCCTCATTGTTTACTAGTACCCTACTGTATTCATCTTTAATGCATCTTAATTGAGTAAGATCTCTAGTCTTTCTTTCTCTAGCTTTAGCTATTCTATATATAGCTTTTTTCCCCTTCTTTTTTATCCATTATTGATATAAGTGTTCAAAAGTTTCATTCTTAATCTCATTTATTATTTTTTTAGCCTTCTTTTTGGTCATTGTATACTTTTTTAAAATTTTCTCAGCCTTGCAAGTGTATAATATCTTATAGATTTTTTTTTTTTTTTAAGTTTCTCTTATACTTTTTCATTCCACCATCAAAATGTGGAACCGCCACATTAGCGACCCTCCATCGATGCCCCTACCGTGGAGGGGGGTAAACCAGGACTCCAATTGGCGAGCGCAAAAGAGAGGAGTCGTCGATAGCCCAAGGTCATGACTTCCCCGGAAATTGATTCCTGTCCACTACAGACAAGCCTCTTTGCACTTGTCAATTGGGTTAGCCTTGGGGGCTTTCATTCCACCATCAAGATTCTATAGTTAGTAGTGCACATCCTTTTGACTCACCTAATAGACCTCTGACTACCATTTTTAACTTAATGTCATCTTATTCCATGTTATATTTGAGTTATTGTGTATTTTTTCTAATACTTGTACTCTTATCTTTTCTTTAAATATGTCTTATTTTTCATCTTTTAACTTTCACCATTTAATCCTAGGAATCATAGATGTCTTTCTTTTATGAATATTATGTTTAAGACTCGTATCCAACACTACCAATCTATGTTGGATAGTTAAATTTTCTTCGGGAATAACTTTACAATCTTTACAAATCTTTCTATCATTTTTTCTCGCTATAAGTAAGTCAATTTGTGACTTATTATTCCCACTTTTAAATGTGACCAAATGATTTTCGCTTTTCTTAAAAAATGTATTAGTTTATATAAGTTCATATATTATTGCAAAATCTAATATAGTTTTTCCTTTTTTTATTACTTGTTTCAAATCCATCATTCCCATGCACCCTATTATATTCTACATTTTTTACTCCTACATGTCCATTTAAATCTCATCCTATTAAAATCATTTCATTTGGCAAAATTCTTTATAATGCCTCATCTAAATCTTCCGAAAACTTAATTTTAGGATTTTCATCTAATCCTACTTGAGGTGCATATATGCTAATTATATTAATAGTTTCTTTCGCTATCACCATCCTGAGAGCTATAATTCTATCCTTTTTTCTGATTACTTCTACAACTTCATCCTTTAATGAACTATCTAGAACAATAGCTACTCCATTTCATATTCTATATTTTCCTATGTACCACAACTTGAAACTTGAGTTCTCATTCATCTTTGCCTTCTCCTCTATGCACTTTGTCTCTTGTACACATAAATATTAATGTTTCTTCTAATCATAGTATTTACTACTTTCATCTTTATCACTTTCACACAAAAATAGTTATAGTTGGTTAGTTAACACCAAGCATATTAGGTTTGAGTCGAACAAACTAAGAAATTTCACGTTTTTCTTAATTCAGTTCTGATAGGTTTGATTCACTTGTTGCATAAAATTTTATTTTAAAACAGGTTTAAATTGGTTAGCTGCCGATCTCACCTAGTGGGATAAGGCTTGATTGTTGTTGTTGTTTAAATTGGTTAGCTCTTTCAATTTGTACCACTAGACACATCTCAATTCTATCTTTGAGAGTACAAGTTGAAAATGAAGCTCCAGCTTAAGATGTGTTCTTCAGGTTCTTTATAGTGTTAGATTGTTTGATTTCATCTAGGCATTACATAACATAGTAAAATACTGAGATCGAGCAAAGCAAGCTAACATCAACTTAATAGGAATAAAATCTTCCATTTATCAAACAAAGTTCTAATAGAAGAACAATGTAAATGCAGTAAAATTGTGCTTCCAAAAGATACAACCTAAGATTCATCCACATAACACCAATCTAATGCGTAAGATGTTGACAGAAGGAGAAAGCATACCGAAGTGTGAGATTGAAAGAAATGTAAAAACTGGTACTCCACCACCATCTCCACTATCATTCTCATGTTCAGGAATATCACCAAATTGTGCCAGAGGGCTGGCAACAGGTCCTTTAAGGAAACATCTGATAGAGTGTGCTGATTTGACCGATTCAGCAACTGTGAGTACCTAAAATGGATTGAGATTAGAGAATCTGAATGTGACCTGGAAATAAAAAAGCATGCAGCAATGGACATTTCAGCTGGAGTCACCTTGAATGCTTCCATATGGCTACACTATTATAAAAGAACAACAACAACAACAACAACAAAGCCTTATCCCACTAGGTGGAGTCGGCTATATGGATCCTTCTACGCCATTGGACTCTATCCCCTACTATATCATCATCTATATTTAAATAAATTTTATCTTGTTTTATTGTTGCTAACCAAGTCTTTTTTGGTCTTCCTCTTCCTCGTTTGATGTGTATATTTGATATCGTTTCACTTCGCCTAACTGGAGCATTTACTGGCCGTCTAAGTACATGTCCGTACCACCTTAAACGTGTCTCTCGGAGCTTTCCTTCAATAGATGCTACACCAACTTTTTCTCTATTGCTCTCATTTCTTATTCTGTCCATCCTCGTATGTCCGCACATCCACCTTAACATCCTCATCTCTGCAACTCTCATCTTTTGCTCATATGCTCGAGTCGTAGCCCAACATTCAGCTCCATATAACATAGCAGGTCTAATCGCCGTTTTGTAGAACTTCCCTTTAAGTTTTAGAGGCACTTTACGATCACATAAAATACCCGATGCTTTCCTCCATTTCAACCATCCTGCTTGTATTCTATGTAAGACATCTCTCTCAATCCCTCCATCATCTTGCAAAAATGATCCTAAATATTTAAAGCTCTCAATTCCAAACAACTCATCATCTCCTATCTTAACACTTGTCTCATTACGTCTAATATTGCTAAATTTAAATTCCATATATTCTGTCTTTCCTCTACTAAGCTTAAAACCTTTCACTTCTAGTGTTTCCCGATTCTAGTTTAACATTTACTCCTTCACGTGTCTCATCTACTAAAACAATATCATCCTGCAAACAACATGCACTACGGTAATGTGTCTTGAATGTGTCCGATGAGTTAAATCCAGATTAGTGTAAAAGATAGGACTTAAAGTCGATCCTTGATGTAACCCTATCTTTATTGGAAATGCTTGATTAATCCACCAAGTCTTCACTCCTGGTCCTTATACATATCTTTAATTATTTCGATATATGCTACACTAACACCTCTTTTTCTAAAATTCTCCATATTATTTCTCTTGGAACTCTATCATGTTTTTCTAAATCAATGAATACCATGTGTAGATCCCGCTGCTCTCTATACTTTTCAATTAGTTATGCGAGAAGATGTATAGCTTCTATCACGACCTTCGCATGAATCCAAATCGATTTTCGAGAACCATAGTCTCCTTCCTTAATTTTTTTTCTATTATTTTGTCCCAAAGTTTCATGGTATGACTCATTAGTTTAATACCTTTATAGTTTTCACAAGTTTGTATGTCTCCCTTATTCTTATATAAGGGAATTAGGATACTTACCCTCCATCGATCGAGCATCCTTTTTGTTTTCAATATCATGTTAAATAATTTTGTAAGCCATTCAATACATTGTTTCCCTAGACACTTCCATAACTCTATCTAATATCATTCGTCCAACGACTTTTCCATTTTCAGATTCCATTTAAAGCTTGTTCTACTTCAAATTAGAATTCTCGATAAAAATTTAAATTTCTATACTCATTCGACCTACTTAAATTACCTAAATTAAGTTGGTCTCCTAAACCTTCATTAAAAGTTGATAAAAATATCTCTTCCACCGCTCTTTTATTTCTTCATCATTTACTAGTACCCTATCAGATTCATCTTTAATACATCTTATTTGATTAAGATCTTTTGTCTTCCTCTCTCTAGCTATTCTATAAATGTCTCTTTCCCTTCTTTTGATCTAATTTTCGATATAACCGCTCAAAAGTTTTAGTCTTAGTTTTCATTCACGCTTTCTTAGCTTCTTTTTTGCTATTGTATATTTTTTCAAATTTTCCTCATTTTTACAAATATTTAATTTCTTATATGCTATTCGCTTTTCCTCGACTTTCTCAGACTTTTTCATTCCACCACCAAGATTCTTTACTTGGTGGTGCATGATCCTTCGACTCACCGAGTACACTCTTAGCTACTATTTTCAATTTTGATACCATTTTATCCCACACATCGTATTAGGTCATGATATGTCATCTAATACTCAGACTACCTTCTCTTTGAATATATTTAGTTTCTCATCCTTTAACTTCCACCACTTAATTCTAGGGTCGTATATTTTTCTTCTATTAATACTATATTGAGGCGTATATCCAATACTACTAACCTACATGAGTAGTTAAACTTTCTCCGGGAATAACCTTTACAATCTTTACAAATCTTTCTATCTCTCTTAACCATAAGAAAGTCAATTTGTGATTTATTATTTCCACTTTCAACGCGACTAAGTGTTCTTCTCTTTTCTTAAAAATGTATTAGCTAGTATAAGATCATATGCTATCGCAAAATCCAATATAGTTTTACCTTCTTCATTTCGCTCCAAACCCATAACCCCTACGCACCTCTTATATTCGCTATTTTTCACCCGATACGCCATTTAAATCACCTCCTATTAAAATCATCTCATTCGACTAATATTTTGTAATACTTCATCCAAGTCCTCCTAAAACCTTAATTTGGTATTTTCATCTAATCCTATTCGAGTGCATATACACTAATTACGCTTATAGTTTCTTTTCTCCACTACTATTTCGAGAGCTATAATTCTATCCCCTTTCTAATTACTCCTACAACTTCATCCTTTAACTATCAACAATAATACCCACTCCATTTCTTGTTTTACTCTTCCTGTATACCATAACTTAAAACCCGAGTTCTCTATCATCTTTGCCTTCTCACCAATCCATTTTTCTCTTGTACACATACAATATTAATTTTTCTTCTAATCATCGATCTACTATCTCCATTGTTTTACCTGAGGTTCCTATGTTCCATATGCACTAAATCTTAGACTACTAGTTTTTCTATAATATTTGTTCTTACCCAACCTATGGTGTGAGAACTCTTGCTTATTTAACACTACACCCAAGTTCTCATGGAGATGTAGCGGTCCTTGCCGATACGTTGCAGTCGGACCCTGCAACGTGAACTCTAGCATATTTTTCACTACACCCGAGTTCTGAAAATGTAGCGGTCCTTGCCGAGACATTACAATGACCAGAACGCTGCTCCTTCCAACAACCTAGCATTTTGATCCATTCATCAACATTTGCCTTAGTTTACTTTAACGGGCCAACCTAACGCAACCCTCCTCCTTTATCCGGGCTTGGGACCGGCCACGACAAAGTTAACTTATCATGGGCGGAGTTCACTATTATAAAAGAAGTAGATGAAAAATCAAGAAGATAAATTGAATCAGAAATAAAATGTACTAAACCCTATAGTGATGTTGCTCCATGAAGTTTTTTTATACAAAGGTAGAAGTAAATTCAATTTTGCTAATAAAAGACACACAAGTTATCCAGTTACCAAGCATACCATATTCTTGTACGAGGATAGAAGATAGTTTCCATATGTTTCCTGGAAACAAAATGCCATCAGCATCTTAGTCCAAGAACAAACAATAAAAGTATTCAACTTCAAGTCTATGAGATATAAACATGAAAAGAAAGATGAAAATTCAAAAAGAAGACCTGCTTACGAGCCAATTTTTGGCATGCCTTCTCTCGAATCTTAGGCATGTCAGTCACAGCACCCAAGCTCACTGATGACATGTATCTAAAGAAAACTACTGTCAAATGTAGCTCAAACAAGTCCTTATTGTCCCTTGAAACCTAAAAAATCATAAAACAAACTGTTCCCTCACCTCTGATTGAGACATGCATTTACAAGTGAGGTAGCATGTGATCTGCCCTCTGACATGGTCTTGGCCCACTGAGTCTTGCTTGAGAACAATTTCGACCATTGGTTCCTCACATTCCTCTGAGCTGCTGGCCTCCATAAGCGAAATGGTGAGGGCGATAACAACACTGAAGGAGAGTTGCTACTGCAATTAGGATTTTGAGATCCAACACCCTTTAATGAGGGATGCAGTGAGGCAGGAGATGCCATTGAGCAATGAGCACTAACCAATGACAACACAATTGGGTAAGATCTTATATGTTAATCAGATTATGAATGAAATATTTAATTAATTTTTATTATTATACATATGACTTTTCATATTGAAAAATTAATATTAAGCATTGACTAGGCTAAACAAGTAAATTGAATCATTTTGAAGCATATGAGACAACACTGCTTGCCTAGCTCGTTAAATTAAATAGGATCATGGGAATCGATCTATTTTAAGAAGTGATATAGCTAGGTTTCAAAACTTGACCAATTAGGTTATGTTTGAACTAAGACTTAATGAGGGTTCAATGAGACACGTCATGTTGTCCTTCTAATATGAATTATTACCACTACCAAAAGAAGAAAAAAATTATAAAAGTGAGAGAGTTTAGATATATTGTTTTTCTAATAATATATTTTATCCTTTTTAGGTACATTCAAGTGTTCCATAATTTGGCTCATGTCAAAGTTCAAAAAATATATTGTGTACTTGTTAAGTGTTTAAGTTTAATGAAATTATTAGTGACAAGGCTAATTTTAACTTAATTGACTGCCTAGGTGCCTATTGGATTCAAATATTAATTAATTATACCTAGGCAAATAAGTAAAAAACCTTAGGTTCTGATATATTCAAATAGTTAATCGAGTTCATATAATGAATAAAATGATGAGTGGTCCCATTATCATTCATGTTTCCTGTGGCTGCAATCTGAAATAGATGCCATGGAATATGCAAAGGTAGGCGCATCAAAAAACTTAAAAATATTAGTTAACCACATAAACACTTTAGAATCTATCCATAAACATTTTGGTAAGTCCTATAGTTCATAATATGAGACTACTAGCTTATTTACTTGGGTGGAAACTAAAATGAATGGACAAAAACCTTTCTGGTAGCTTACCTGGAAATACTTAAGAATGAAAAACAGTTGATAAAAAATTGCTCAAATTTTTCTCAATATTGTTTCCACCATTTCCTCACAAGCAAACAAAAAATGAATTCTTTCAAGTAAATAACATGATGGAAACATTAAATTTAATCTATCCTTACTATCTTCCATCCTATATATATATATCGTCTGTTCATCCTTTTTTAATAATAAAAATTAAGTAAGATCTTCAATCCATCCTATCATCAATTGCAGCATTGACAAAGATCTTCAATCCATCCTTTTTTAAGGGAGTCTTCAACGCATCAGCACCTGCTAATTCAAAACCAACGACACAAGATAGAGCCACATACAAAGATTTCTAACTGATTATTTTAAAATTTTCCCAAAATCTTAAATTAAATAGCTATCAATAAAATCATAAACAAAATCCAACTTCCACTATTAAGCATAAAGTCTCATACTACTGGCAGCAAAATAAAAGATTACATGAACAACAAGAAATATAAAAGAATCCTGATTAAATAGGCAGGAAATACAAGAAAGGAGACGCAAAGCCAAAAATCTTTGAAAAACTATGAGAAGTGCCCTCACAGCATTTGCATAGCAATGGTTAATATCAACGTTTGAAGTGTTGACCCATGTCACCCAAAACAAATAGTTGTTCGGCACCAATACCCTACTGGGATAACACGCACAAGAATCTTGCATGTGTCCTCACGTGCATTGAGTTGTGGCACAGTGTGCAACAGAAGGAATTTTGTGGATCACAAGATTATGGTTAGTCAAAAATAAAAAATAAAAATAAAAATAAAAAAAACTATATAAACGATGAAGACTTACCTGGAAGTAGCAGCGAGGGTGATTGGCAAGAGATTAGCTTGGCGAGGGCGATTGGTGAAAGATTAGTAGTGGCAGTGAGGTGGTGACTACCCTTCGGATAGATACGATTGTAAATTTTTGTAGATTTCAATTTGAGGAGGGGAGATGCTGGAGGTCGATGGAAAAATCACGATCAACTACAACTGACATGGAATCATGTATTCTAAGAAGGAGATGACGGAATCACGAGCAAGAGGAGGCGATGGAATCGCAAAGATATTAGGCTTTATTAAAAATTTAATATAACAGTTTTAATTAAAACTGTTATATTAAAATAAAATATAAATGTATAGGTTATAATTGTTGGTGCAGGGGCACCAGGTAATCGAACCTAAGTTTTGATTATGACAAAGGCTCAAAGTTAAGTCATATTGTTATCTAATATGCTGTTAAGTGTGCAGAACCCGAATAATCTTAGCTGAGCTCAACGACACCGAGAGAGTCTCAGTGGATCAAAAGAGTCTGAACATCGAAGACATCCATAGTAGATCAAATGTTAAGTAGTAGGACAAAGGGCCAAAAGGTAAAGTAAAGTAAGCTCTGTGTGAGGAGCGGTGGTAAGGGCGCATCCTCGGTAAGGGGACAACCCTAGGCGTCGATCCGACTAAGGCTTCCGGAGGAAGGCCAAAGTCGAGAACAGACGATCAAAAGGACTGTCACTATTAATATACTTGAATATTCTGTGCTAATCTTGTAATGCAGGTGAAAGACTGAAGAAGCACCAAGCATATTTGCCAAGTCCTTTGTAACAGTTGACTGATAGGAGTTAGCAGTTGACTGATGCCAAGCTTTATGGTCCAGTCGAGTCAGCACCTCGATGCAGTCGACTGATGACTACGAATCAACCCAATAAACAAGGTCAAAGATCGATCGGTCAAAGCTGCCACCTCAGGATAAGATCCACGAGATTTGGATCTAGATCTGGACTTATTCCAAGGCTCTAGTATATAAAAGAAGACTCAATTGCAAACCCTAAGCTAATGCCCTTCCAACGCTCAAGCTCTCACAATCTCTCAAGCAACCAAGTTCCACTCATCTTCTAAACTCCAACCGTGCTCAATCTTCCATTTATTTTGTCGGTAACCTTTTATTTGTCGTTGGTATATTTTGATTATTTCCTTTGTACTTAATTTGTATAGGGTCCGATAAGGTTGTTACCGACCCTTTTCATTTGAGTTGTAATCGTTTTGTCTCTTACCTCCAACGAGGAAGAGATCCTTTAGTGATTGCCCTTCGAAAGCCATCAAGGATAATAGAACCTTGAACTAGCAGCTGATAGGTTGTGAACCAAGTAAAACCTCTGTATGGTCTTTGTTGTGTTTTTATGTTTCCGCTGCAAGTTACGTTGGTTTTAAATACGAAAAGAAAGAAAGTTTTTAATAAGCTATTAACACCCCCCCCCCCCTCTAGCGTGTTTCCAGTCCTACAATTGGTATCAAAGCGGGGGCGCTCAATTTTGGTGCAACCACCACTTTGAGCAGATTTTCTTTCAATTTTTGTTGGTGTATTTGAATATTTATTCTTTTCTCCCGCACTACTAATCCAAAACTAAGTCTTGGAATTTTTTATTTATGTTTTTTTTCCAAGTATCTAAAGTTGTACAACTAAACCAACCGCTTCTGGAGTAGCTGATGGTAGAACGGGCGTAACTTTTGATATAAGTGGACCCACAAAACGTGCAACCCACTGAATCGAAGTTCTCTCGAAGATCTACACGTCTTACCGGGGTATACCTCGTAACAAGATGCTATTGACCCCAAAAAACGTCGTTTAATACCTTTTCGGGGACATCGAAGGTCGTAAGTGTTTAGTTTTTGCTTAGCTTTTTATTTCTCGTTTTTTTTTTGTTGTTTATCGTTATTTCCTGCATAACTAATCCAAAACCAAATCTTGAAAAGTTTTTTTTGTCATTAAATTACTTGCGAGGTTATCTAAATGACCCACCTTAAGGGGTATAGCACCGCTCGACCTCCGTTCTTTAACGGAAATAACTTCCGTTATTGGAAGGGTCGGATGAAGTGTTTTTTAAAAACACAAGTCGATATGTGGATTGTCTGTCACGCCCTGGGGGTATAATTGTCATCCAAAAGATGGAGATACCCCTTAGTGACAATATTCTGAAATACGTTACTGGAATCTAAGATGACAACATTTTCTGAAATAACCAAAATATAAAACTGTATTTTATTAATTGCATGCACGACTAAAGTATAAGTCAATTAAAAGTAAAATAGATTTATGACACTAAATCAAATTGCGACAAAATTCAAAGTGCGTACACAAAATACAATAACAATAAAGAAAACAAAACGACATCTCGACAATGCAGTGGAACCAGCACAACAAGGGACTCTCTGAGCAACACGAAGGTAGATCAACAGGACACGTCCCCTATCAGCTAACTTGGAGGTCAAACAAAAGAGGGAGTGAGTACAAATCACTCAGTGGGTATATAAAAGATAGTGCATGATAATATAAATATAATGAAGGTCAAAGGAAGTAAATCTGAGTAACCCAAACCTCAGAGTACCAATATTAGTCTGCAACTAACCTGGTCAGCAGTATAACAAATACACCTGTAACATACACAACCAACTGCAAACCTACAAGAAATACACATCAAGACACCGCAACAAAGTCTCATGGCTCTCGAGGTAATACCAAGGGGCACTATCTGCGAGCAACAACATGCTACCACGAACGGAACTCGTGGGCAGATAGGCAATATACAGAGCACTGTCTACGCGCAACCTCATACTACCACGAACGAGACTCGTGGGTAGACAAGCAATATAAAGACTCAATGTCTGCGGGCAACGACATGCTACAACGAATGGATCTCGTGGGCAAACAGAGTATAGCTATCTAGCTATTGACTGCATGCAACAACATGCTACCACGAATAAATCACGTGGGCAATCGATTATCCTAGGAGGTTAAGCCTAGAGCAATCCAACACATCTAGCATGAAACATCTATCAAGGTCGATAAAGATCATCAATCTACTAATAAACACGTCGAAGTGATTAAGCCTAGGGTTACATCCCATCTGACATGAAACGTCTATCAAGGCCGATACAGATCATCAATCTACTAATAAGCACGTCGAGGTGGTTAAGCCTAGGGTTCCAACCCATCTAACATGAAACGCCTATCAAGGCCGATAAAGATCATCAATCTACTAATAAGCACGTATTCCATAAATGTTGTTTCATTCCTTATATTCCCTTCTAAGGAATAACATCGTCTAAATTATACCATTTTTACCGGTTCAATCATGCATGCAACAACACGCTACCACGAATGGGTTTCGTGGGCAGTTAAGATATGAGGTAGCTATCTAGCTGCAGACGACACACGAAACCAACTATCACTAACTTCAACTAGGTAGTCCAAGAGTATAACTCCACGGTAGATTCTCTCAATCACGAATGAGAGACATCATCGACCACATGTATATAAACACAACCATGATTCAAAATTAAGAAAACTCTACTGTAGACTCTCTCAACCACGAATGAGAGATATAGTTCAAAGTCAATATATGAGAAATGTTATATACCTTCTAAGGAATAATCTCATCTTAATCATACTATCTCTACTAGTCTCAATCACAATATCAACCGAAATTATAAATAAATAAACATATACCAGTAACTTCTACTAATTTATACCGAAGCAATAAATAAGCACATAATCGTAATACCAATCAAACACTAGAATAAATAACTACATGTTAATAATGAGAAGCAACCTAGAAACCAAGTAAAGTATAAAAAGGTCAAGCAATTATAAAGTCAAAGCAATACTAGAAAGAACACAAAGTGGAAAGATAATATAATCTAAGTAAACAACGTAACCAAAATAATCATGCACTAAGATCTAAAGAGGTCAAAGAAGGAACCACCCACCTCTGACTGCAGAATGTCCTAGTTATCTTCCAATATGAGGATTTGTTTTAGCTTTCAACTCTGTTATAATTAATCCATTGTTAACTCAACTATCAATTAATCTATAAATTGATTATCTAATCAATTGTAAATCTTCTTATAAATTTAGTTAACTCTTAATCTAATTCTTTCATTATTCCATTAATTACCCAAAATTAGCCGTTACTCATCTATTAATTCCTCATCTAAGTTAACTAAACAAGATCAATTGTATTAATTATACCTATTTAACTAATGAATTAATTCATTTAACCGATTAAATAGACTAATTAATTAAACTATAAATCAGATTTATTAATCTAACCCAATAAATCAATTAATCCAAAATTTTGATTAATTAATATAAAGATAATTAGTCAGTCAGATTAATTAATACAATCTAAATTAATTACTCAATTAAATACGATTAATCAACAGATTAATACATGAGCTAATTAACAAAATCCTATGGCTTTTTAATTAACCAAATTAGATTAATTAACTTAATTAATTAATCAATTGAAGCAAAAAAAAACATTTTTTACCGTACAAGTTCGACCGACGGTCGCCAGATTCCGCTCACTGATGAGCGGGAGACGGCGGCGAGGTTCCTGGTGGCTCAGGAAAATGGCTACGGCAGCGAAGGCGATGCTGTGAGCGCACGCTAGCAGGTCCAGGACGGAGGCGGCGCTGCAAACGCGAGCCGACAGCGACTTGCGCGGCTGTCGCGACAGCGACGAGCAAAGCCCAGCAAAGCCGACAGTGGCGGGAGGCGAGGCTGGCAGCAGAAAAACTGGCAGCGTCGAAGCTGGCCACGAAAACGGCAGCGACGGAGGGAGCAGCGGGACCGTGGGAGGCCGCAGGGCGAAGGGGAGCGGCAATGCGACAGAACGAGGCCGCGGTGCAGGGCAGGTCGCACCGGAAGGAGAGGGCGAGGGCGTGGCAGCCGCGGCCGGTGGTCGCTCAATGCGGCCGTGCGTGCAGCGGCTGAAGGCGGAGCAAGAGGAGAGCGGCGGCGTGATCCTTCGGACGCGACGCTTCTGTGCGCGCCGGAAAGGGTCGGCGGTGGTCTGAGGCGGCCGAAAGCAAGGCTGATAGCGAGAACGGCTGCGCGTTGGTGTGGGCAGCGCGGAGAGGAGACGGGCGGAGGCCGTGGAGATCGGCACGGGAAAGAGGGGAAACGGGGCTGCCGACGCGAGAAGAGGAAAAGGGCAAAAAAAATATAAAACATAGGTTTTTTAACGTGTTTGATTTATATAATTTTAGGCTAATTGATTTAATCAACAAAGTGATTAAATTTAATCCAACCCAATAAAAATCTTATTTAGAAATTATCAATTAAAATATTAATAAATATCTAATTTTCTTTTAATAAATAAATAAATTTATTTTATTTATCTCGTTTTAAATCATATTATATTTTTAAATTTTAATTTTAATTAATTAATTAATTTATTATTATTATTATTATTTTCGATATATATTACATTGTCATCCAAATCGATTTTGCTTTACCCACCAATGACCAAGGTGAACCATTGGACTATGACAAATGGACCAACGCAATGAAGTGATAAATCAAAGCCAACGTAAAAGCAATTCAGATCTTACAATGCGGATTGTCTAAGGAGGAACTTAACCGCATCAGCCTCTTCATCAACGATAAGAACCTTTCGGATAGACTCATCGAACTACACAAAGGGACCGCCGACACTAAGATATGTAAACAGAACTTACTTCTCAATAAATTATTTAATTTAAAAATACAAGACAACAAGACAGCTACTCAACTTCACTCTCGGATCCAAAACATCATGAACGACCTCCACTCTATTGGACAAAAGGTAGAAAACTGAGACGTCATAAGGTACACTCTAAGGGTGCGTTTGGTTGGGGGTTTTTGTTGATAACCTTGTTAGGTTATCAACAAAAATCTTGTTTGGTTTAGGTTATAAACAATTACTTAGTAATTGTTCATTATCTAGTTATGAACAAAAATATTTTTAAGGGGAATCGAAAAACCTTAGAGAACCAAGGTTTTTGTTGATTCCCGGGGTTAAGGAGACTTTTTTCCAATATTACCCCTAGCAATATATTAAATGTCAATTTGTCAAAACTTAATCGATTTGTCGTCCGTCATCGATCGTCGCCCGTCGCCGGCCACCGCCGCCACGCTCGTCGCCACGCGCGCCGCCATCGCCGCCGGCCACCGCTTCGCCGTCGTTGTCGCGCCGCTGCCGTGCCGCCGCCGCTCGCTCGCCGCCGCTTATCGCTGCCGCTCGTCGGCCACCAGCCGCCGCTGCCGCCGACCACCGCCGCGCCACCCGCCTCGCCGGCCACCGCGCCGCTCGTTGTCGCCGCCACCGCCGCCCGCTGCCGCCACCTGCTAGTTAGCCGTCGCCGCCACCATCGCCACCACCTGCCGCCGGGCCGACCGCCTCCACCGCCGCCATCGCCGACCGACGACGACGGTCATCGCCGGCCAATCGCCGCTGCCGCCAATCGGCTTGCCGCGGCCGACCGATCGTCGTTGTCAATTGAGCAAAGACAAAGGATAATTTAGTAAAATGTTAAACTAAGTTATATATTAAAACCTCCAACCAAACAAGGTTTTTATCTAAGGTTATACTTTATTCCAAGGTTATGTTTTATTCCCTGATAATCACATAACCAAGGTTATGTATGATTACTTGAACCAAACACATCCTAAGAGTTTTTCCTAGGACTACTTTGTGGGCATCCATGGTTGATGCTTACAAAGTATCTAAAGATCTTTTTAAAATTATGTTAGATGAATTATTTTCTGAATTTTAGCTTCATAAACAGTCTAACTCAAAGTCGATAGAGAAAAGTATTGTTTTGCTTACAAGACAAGAGAAAGGAAAAGGCAAGTTTCCCCCTCCCGAAGACGATGAATCCGACTCCGACTTGGACGAAAGAATGGAGACGGAACTAGTCAATCTAATTCGAAAACTAATCAAACGAAAAGGAAGGACAAGAAATTCGGCTCATCCACAACAAATTACAAGTACTATGAATACAACAAGAAAGGACACTTCAAAGCCAAATGCCCGAAGCTAAAGACCAAACGACCTCAACCCAAGAAAGCTCTCAACACAATGTGGGAAGAATCTTCGGATGAGGAAGAATAAAACCAAGTCAACAATGTGGTGCTCATGACAAAACCATCCGAGTCCGAGTCCGAGTCCGAGTCCGAGGCTGACACAGAGTCCGAATCTGAATCCAACATCGAGCCCTAGTTCGAGTCAAACCACGGATCCGTATCCGATTCAAAAGGGTCAATCAAGGTAAGTCACTCTTTAATTAAAACCTTATATGATGTTATTAAATTATTGAATAAAAAATTGACTAAGTCTGAGTCTAAAGTTGAGTCTTTACTTAAGGAGCTTAAAATCCTTAAGCACAAGACTAGCCTAACCTCTTCAACTAGTCAAGTTTAAGAGGGAAACTTAAGTAAAAAAACTTGAGAAAGAGAATTCTCTCTTGAAAGAGCAAGTTCAAGAGCTTAGAACATCGTTGGAAAGGTTCACATTGGGTTCTAAGAGTCTTGACCTAATCCTTGGAACTCAAAAAGAGGTGTACAAGAAGATAAACTCGGGTTTAGATCAACAAATAGATCATTTATTTCACTTGTAAATCGTGATCGTAAATGAATCCAAGCATGGGTCCCTAAGTCGAGTCTAAAATCACAACTAGATTCAATCAAGTATTGGGTTCCCAAGGATCAAATCCACTATTTGGATAAAACCGTATCGATTCAATGATCCAAGGGGAGCTAATACTAAACTTGTTTGCTTAATTACTTGATTAATTTAGTCTTGCATACTTAGTTTAATTTAATTGCTTAATTTAGAATAGACTAGGTAGGGAACAAAGTTAGTTAAACTTAAACAAACTAATACTAAGACAAAGCGAATTGATAGTAAGTTAGGGAATCTTTTTGAAGTGCAGGTCTAGGCTGTATATGTCCTACCTGGTGCACTAAGTTTAGTGAAACTAACCGAAGCCAATTCACCTAGTCTTTAACTAGTTAGACCAAAGTTTAGTCTAAAGCAAGTCTAGTACTTAATTCCCTAATCAACTTTGTCTAAGTGGTCCACCTGATATCCAAGAAGGTCATATACCTCGCCACTATTTAGAAGTTGATTTTGAAAAAATTTACTCGACTAGCCCAAACTAAATTTGAATCTAACACAAGTTTAAATACTTTTAATTGTCATTAAAATTAATTAAGTAAAATTGAATCCATCTCACAATATTCATAAGGTTAACATATGTTATTTGTACTAAGATACATAAAATGAGTGAGATGTTAAGGACAATTAAAAATAACATAATTTTTGAAATATTTTCAAAATCTATAAAAATATTTATTTTCATGATTGTTGCATGTAATTATATTTAATTTTTGAAAATCCATAGTTGATTGGTTGACCAATACTAGGCATTTAATTCTTAGGTCAACTTTAGACTCCTAAACCCTCTAGACTTAGGTAAGTTTCCTTGTGGTTAATTAGAATGTCCTAAAAAGTATGACAGGTTAAGAGGGAGATACTGATTTTAAAATTTATTTATTTTTTTAAATTATTCTTGCAACTCTTAAAAAATATTAAATTGATAAATCTTCAAAGTATTTTGAAAATATATTTATTAAATCTTTTTTGTTTCAAAGGTATAAAATTAAACACCATGTTTAATTGAGAGCATGCATTCAAAATATAACTATTATAAAATGAAATACATGAGCTTTTAATATTTGAATTATGTTTATAACGTTTTCAAAAATTACTTTACAAAAGTTACAATAAACTTTTTCACAAAAATAAGTTAAACATTGTTGGTGCATAACCTAGAAACCTTAGGTCATAAATGTCAAAGGGGAGAGAAAGACTTGATTACCTCTAGATTGACATACAACCATTAGAATACTGAGTCTAAATTAAATATAAAAGAGGGAGTTGAACATGGCAAAGGACACATGCTTGAATTCATAAAAATGTTTAGTTACTTTATGTATTGCATTTAGAAATTATATTGCATTTATAACCATCTCAAAAATTTAACGATGTCTTGAAATTTTATAACTTAAAAATGACCTTTAATTTTTTTTCAACATTAACCATGAAAATACACTTCTCATAATATTGTTTTTGATATATGTCAAAGGAGGAGAGATACAAGTTAAGAGGTTAAATTTAAGAGGTTAAAATTTTAATTTTAATTTCTTACTTCTTTTCAAAACTCATCACACATTAAGGGGAAGGTATTTTTAAGGGGGAGTTTTTGAAAAATGATTAATTAATATTTTTTTCCTTAACTTTGAATTGTGTTGTCATAAAGTAAAAAGGGAGAGATTGTTGATGCAGGGGCACCAGGTAATCGAACCTAAATTTTGACTATGACAAAGGCTCAAAGTTAAGTCATATTGTTATCTGATATGCTGTTAAGTGTGTAGAACCTGAATAGTCTTAGTTGAGCTCAACGACGCCAGGAGAGTCTCGGTGGGTTAGAAGAGTCTGAATATCGGAGACAACCATGGTATATCAAATGCTAAGTAGCAGGACAAAAGGCCAAAAAGTAAAGTAAGGTAAGCTCCGTGTGAGGAGCGATGTAAGGACGTGTCCTGGGTAAGGGGACAACCCTAGGCGTCGATTTGACTAAGACTTTCGGAGGAAGGTCGAAGTCAAGATCGGACGATCAAAAGGACTATTACTATTAATATATTTGAATATTTCTGTGCTAATCTTTTAATGCAAGTGAAAGACTGAAGAAGCACCAAATATATTTGTCAAGTACCTTGCAACAGTCGACTGATAGGAGTTAGTAGTTGACTGATGCTAAGCTTCGTGGTCCAATCGAGTCAAGACTCGACCGATCGTAGTCGATCGAGGTAAATAGCGATGATCGATGACTATGAATCAGCCCAATAAATAAGGTCAAAGAGCGATTGGTCAAAGCTGGCACCTCGGGACTTATTCCAAGGCTCTAATCTATAAAAGAAGGCTCAATTGCAAACCCTAAGCTAATGCTCTTCCAACGCTCAAGCTTGTTGGTGCAATCGGCCCAGGTCACGATTGACTAGGACTCGAGCTTGGCTCGAGAGATGTTTTGATGTTAGACAAAAATATATGACAATGTAATTGTCATGGGAAAGTCCAAGTCTTAGGTACTTGGCATGGAAAGTCCAAGTGGGACACTTGGCATTTGGGAAAGCCCAAGCATGAGTCTTGGCAATGTAAAGTCCAAGCATAGGTCTTGGCAAGGTAAAGTCCAACATGGGTTGACAAGGGAAAGTCTAAGCTTGAGTCTTGGCATTTGAGAAGTCCAAGGGGATATTGGCGGTGTAAAGTCCAAGGGTGAAGTCTTGGCAGCATAAGTCCAATGGTTGGCGGCGTAAAGTCCAAGCGGAGTCTTGGTGGGGTAAGTCCAATGTGCCTTGACGGTGTAGACACCGTTAGCGTGACATAGCCGATGGAAACACCTGAAGGCTAGTGCGATGGATAAACAAGTCATGGATGACTTGGAGGGATCCGAGAGGCGTGAGGCTGATGGAGGTGGCTAGAAGGCTTAGGTTTAGGCTAAGGGTGGTCTAGCAAGTATGGGGGAACCATACTTGGGTTAAAACCTCATGTTTGAGGTGTGCTAGTCGACTGGTGTCATGTGGCAGTCGACTGGCCTGAGTCAACTAGGGCTTGACTGCGGGAATTGCCCTAGTAGTCGACTACCATAGATGGGCAGTCGACTGATTGGTCGAGTAGTCGACTGATCTTGCGATCAGTTGACTGGTGTTCGAGAAATCGAGCACAGAATGGAGTCTCACTCGACCACTGCGGTCAGCAGTCGAGTGATGACTTGATCAGTCGACTGATGGTCACAATCAGTCGACTGATGATGGATCCGTTGGACTTATCCAGCATGGATCTAGCCGTTGTCTCACGACAAAAGTGGCATCACGATCGATGGTCCACTACCGACCGATCGACTTTTTCAAAGAGCTTTATAAGGAGCTCGTGGAGGAGGAAAAAGGTAGCGATTTTCTTGAGCAAATTGAAGGGGAGAGTTGGTGCTTTCCAGTCCTTTAAGGCTAGTTCAAGGCAATCAAAGATCAAGCAAATCCAAAGAGCATTTGTAAAGTTTTCTTTGCATAGATTGTTGTATTCTTATTGTATTTGCTTGTCTTACTTTGTATTACTTAGTGTAATCTTTGTACGAGGTTTCTCCGCCTCCGACTTGTGTCGAGAAGGAGTATTTGTGATTAGTGATTGCATTGACATCGCTAGAGCTCTTTAGAGCTCAATCCGTGGAGTAGGAATCGTTCGATTCTGAACCACGTTAAACATCTTGTGTTTGTGATTGTGTTTCGTGTTATTGCTTTTATTATTATTATTCTGCTGCGCTAACACAATTTGTAGACACGAT
The DNA here is from genome assembly GCA_025175895.1 of Wurfbainia villosa. NCBI lineage: Eukaryota > Viridiplantae > Streptophyta > Magnoliopsida > Zingiberales > Zingiberaceae > Wurfbainia > Wurfbainia villosa. The sequence continues at coordinate 12,698,056 of CM046007.1, read as the reverse complement.
CACGTTCGAATTCCATCATCGGTACTAGCACGCGCTATTCACCCCCTCTAGCGTCCAATCGATCCCCTACAAGTGGTATCAGAGCGAGACCACTCTTCAAGGTTTAACAACTAAGGGAGTACGCTAGAGGGTGAAGATGGAAGTTCAAGAGCAACTAGGATGGGATATCAACACACCTATCCCTTATACCTTCTATGGACAAGAAGGGTTTAAACAATGGAAGGCAAGGATTGAAGACTTCCTAATGATGAGGGACTTCGAAGAATGATCTATTTTGATGGATGGATTTGAGTATCCGAGAGGACCAAAAGGTGGATTCCTCAAGAAAAAGAGATGGACCGAAGAGCAAGTCCAAGCCTTCGAGAAAAATGATAAAGTAATGAAGTTTTTAATTGATTTAATACCTAACAATATCTTGTGTATGTTAGGTAATTATGTAGATGCCAAGGAGCTATGGAGCCAAGTGGCCAAACTCTATGAAAGCCCATCACCGGTCCAAGAGGAAGGGACCAAAGATGCTAATGCATCATCCTCACAAGGAAGTGAGGACTTGGAGGTTGAGAGATCATCAACATCCAAGGAGGAAGAGGAAGTATAATTAGAGGAGACCTCCACCTCAAGGATTGAGGGGGAGGAGACTAGAGCATCCTCAACACCGGAGCAACAAGAAGAACCATCTACATCCGGTAGAGAGAAAGAGCAAGCTCAAGAGAACCTCACCTCCACCCTAGGTAACTTAAACACGGTAATTCAAAATAAAAATAATATTATGTGTTTTGAGTGTAGGGAACTTGGGCACTATAAGAGTAAGTGCCCAAATAAAGTCAAGAAGACTCCTTCGGCATCAAAAGTCAACACAAATTCAAACGATGCCGGTGTCCCCACTAAAAGAAGCAAAGAGCATATCATTTGCTTCAAGTGCAACTCGAAAGGGCATTATCGGAATTAATGCCCTAGGGGGAGCAAGAGAGTGAAAGAGGGAGCATCACAAGTAGGGGGAGCTAAGGCTAACCCTAAGGTATATTTTAGTAATGCTCCTTCTAATTCTTATAGTCAAAAGCATGCTAGAAATAATTTTAATAGTCTTGCTATTTATCATAAAGAGCATGCTAGGAATAACAAATATATTTGTTTAGGTGCCAAAAATGTTAATATTTCAAAGAAGGAGAAATTTGGGACTAATGTCCCTAGAAAAGTTTTACCTAGGGAATCTATTAGAAAAATAGGAGAACACCTAGGTTTTAATCCTAAATAGACTAGGCATATGCCTAGAAAGGATAATGCCTAAAGATCAAACCAAAATTCTAAAATTGGGCAATTAGAATTAGAGAACCAAGTCTTAAGGTCAAGGCTTGAAAAACTTGAAAAGACCCTCAATAAGATGCAAAATCAATTTCAAGGGTCTAATGGTCAAAGTCAAGGGTTTAGGACTCAAAGTCAACATCTAGGGCCAAAGAGAGAAAAGTCAACCAAAGGCAAGAAGGGTTTGGGTCACAAATCTAAGCCTAAGGTGACTTATCATAGTGTTCCATTTGATTATGGAACACAAATTAGGTCTAGGAAGACCAAGGTTACTAGGAAAGTTATCCCTAAGAGTAACCAAGGTTTGTGCCTAGTGGTTAGGGTTTCTAGGAAACCTATGGTGGCCACTAAGAAGGTTGCAAGGGGAGTTACCCCTAGAGTCAACCTAGGTAAGACTCAAATGACCAAGGCTACCAAACTTAGGAGGGTCATTAGGAAGGTATCTAGGGAGGTTATCCCTAAGGAATACCTAGTTAACCCTAGGAGCTCAAATAGATTTTGGGTTCCAAGGAGCGTGATTGACTCACGCTAAATGGGTTAGGATGTGTCAACTTTGATTGGATGGGTAGTTAACTCAACCATAGCAAAGTTGACATTTTAGATTATTTTCAAGGTTATGGGTACCTTGGAAATAGGCTTGAATTTTTATCCTAAAAGATTTTAGGATGTGCCAATACATTCTTGGAATTATGAAAAATAAATTAAATTGACACAAGTTAGGATTAGAGGTCATAGTGTGCCATTTTTGAATTTTTGGCACACTTGGGAGATTAATAGGAATATGACAAAAATATACTTAATTATCTCAAAAGGCAATTAATATTAAAATTTAGGTATTATAATACCTATACTTTTTATTTTCCATGCCTTGATTTGTCATATGCCATGAGATGACATCATGTTTATTTTCTTCACTTATATATGTCATGATCATGTTTAGGATTTACGATAAATGTCATGTATTTTTAGATTATATCTTATGCCATGACATCATGATTATGAGCATGTGTTTATTTATATCATCTATAATGCCATAATCACTCATGCATTTAAGATAATTTGATTGAAATTGATTTAAGGACAATGACATGACTTGGAGTACCATTTATAAGGGAATCAAGTAGAGTTGCCTTAGAAAATGCATGAAACCCTAGATTAGGGAGAACAAAACCCACATCTCATATCACATTGACATGTATGTGTATTTATACACCCTAGATACATGTGAGATGCTAGGATATGAGTTAAGTTCAAGGTGCATAGTTTTTGCATATAGATGAACTCAAACTCATCTTATATGAGTGGTGGATCATTGGGAAAGCTTGTGTACAAGTCATGTACATTGAGCCCAAGGAATATAATCCAAAATAAGATTTTGAAAATATTTTAAAATTATTTTAGAAAACCTTGGTGAAGTCTATCTTTTGATAGCAATCACTATTGATGAAGTTGATACAAAGTGAGCCAAAACTTAGAAGTTTTCTTCACTTTTGAATTTTGTATCAATTTCAGTATTTTATGGGTAAAATATTTTTTTATTATTTTTCACCCATTGTATTGACTATAAGTAATATACATATCAAATTTCATGATTTTTCGATATACGTAGAATTACTTATGATTTTACGAATTAACTCGATAATCGAAATTGAAATTTAGTTATCGATCGATTGCCACAGAATTTCAGCTTATCAACGATCGGAGTGGCGGGCGACCTGAATCGATGAGTCGATCGCCTATAATGCTGATTTCAGGAAAACTAGATTTGTTTAGCCCGTGTTCAGCTGCGGTTAAGGTTCCTAACCACTTCTAACCCTAGGATATGCTTTGGGAAGCATTATAAAGGGTGAAGATCCATTGTATATGGATTAGGAGAGGTGTTAGGGTAATGTATAAAATTTAAGGTGGGGAGAGTTCATATTTGAACTTTGAACCTTAATTTTGATGGTTTAGAGTTCCTATTGGCTTAGGGACTTCCCAAGGACATTGTTGGTGCAATGGTCAAGGGGGAGCAAGCCTTTAGGGGAAGGTATCCATCTTGGGATGATGGATGTGTTTTTCTCTTCTTGAAGGGGAGAAGTTATGGTGAGAAGGACATCAATTGGGAAAATTGATGGGATTTTGAGAGATCCAATTTGGAAATTGGGAGAGTGGATAGGATAGCCTCTCTTGAGTGATATGAGACTTATCACTAGGAAGATGGTAGGCATCCTAGGTATTTTTGAATCAAGGGGGAGATTGTAAGTTCTCATTGGGACATGAGACATTGACCTCCTTGGAGAGATAACCTTTTTGATGTATGTCAAAAAGGGGGAGAAAGATAAGATTACCAATTTGGGATAATTGGTAAGGAGTTTTTGAGTTAGATGGTCTAACTCAAATGGTTTGTTTGTTTTTTGTCAAACATCAAAAAGGGGAGATTGTTGGTGCAATCGACCCAGGTTACGATTGACCAGGACTCGAGCTTGGCTCGAGAGATGTTTTGATGTTAGACAAAAACATATGACAATGTAATTGTCATGGGAAAGTCCAAGTCTTGGGTACTTGACATGGAAAGTCCAAGTGGGAGACTTGTCATTTGGGAAAGCCCAAACATGGGTCTTGGCAATGTAAAATCCAAGCATGGGTCTTAGCAAGGTAAAGTCCAACATGTGTTGGCAAGGAAAAGTCTAAGCTTTGAGAGCTAATCCTTTTTCCTTGGAAGACATGTTAGTTTGCTCATGTAATTCAAATTCACAAAATAATTCATCAATTTTAACCAAAGAAAGATCTCTAGAAACCTTAGTAGCATCGGCCATTGATGCCCATAATGCGGTCCTAAGAAAAGCATGAAGAATATACCTTATCAAATCTTGATTGTCTAACTTCTCACCTATGATGTGGAGTCCATTTACAATCTATTTGAACCTTCCATGCATTTGACTTATAGTTTCATGAGTCTTCATGGCAAAGGTTTGAAGTTGTCCAATCAACAAGTCCTTGGCTCTCTTTGATTCTTTGGATCCCTCATTTAGCTCAATGAGCTTCTCCCAAATCTCTTTGGTAGATCCAAAAGGCCCAACCTTGTTGAGTTGCTCCATTGAGAGGCCACATTGAAGTGTGGTTATGACTTTTGCATTTGATTGAGTTTTCCTATCCATTTCCCTTTTCCAATCCTTGGTTGGGAGAGGTGTTCCATCTTCATCCACCAGTTTCTCGAAGCCATCTACAACACTAAATCAAAGTTTAATATCATTCATTAAGTAGTACTCCATCCTACCTTTATAATATGCAAAATGGTTGTCGTCGAAGAGCGGTGGTTTAGCGGTGCTATATCCCTCTTGAAGAGTCATTGCAATGCTTCGATTGATGGTTAAATCTTCCAAGCAATCCGAGCTCTGATACCACTTGTAGGATCCTTGAGGATTGGCTAGAGGGGGGGGGGTGAATAACACTTCTTTGTTTTCTACAAAATTTGTTAGCGGAAGCAATAGAAAAACACAATTAAGAGTGAAAACAAAGAAGACAATGCTAACACGTCGATGTAACGTGGTTCGGAGATGACACTCTTACTCCATGACAATCTGTATGGTGGATCACTCCTCACAAGCTTTCACTAGAACCTCCTTTTGATGAGAACACCAAGGTGGAGAAGCCTTCTTTACAATCACACTCTTCTTCTTACAAGATAATGGAGTTAAGTTTGGGAAGAAGTGGTTAAGAACACTTAAAAGCTTAGAGGAAGACTTGAGAAGCTTAGGATGAACGTTTAGAATGAAAGCATTAGCCTATTCTAAGCTCCCCTATCTTCCTTTTATAGATTGAGGTTGTTTTTGCCTGTTGATCCCGATAGCAGTCGACTGCTGCATACCAACAGTCGACTACTGCTACTGTTGATCGAATCCAACAACTTTTGATGAAGCCTGATCTACAGTCATCACAGCTCAACGTCAACTTGATCAGTCGACTACTATTATCATCAGTCGACTGGTATCATCCTAGTTGACTGAGGAGTCGGCTATCGGCTATTCTGTGCCCGCGATAGTCGACTGTCCATAATATCAGTCGATGCCAGATCTTGACTCGACTTCTAGACCTGAGTTTAAGTCTCCCAAGGGAGAGCACCTATTGCATTTGCCGAGCTATATAAATTAGTCAACTGATGTTATATGCCAGTCGACTGCCAAGCTTATGTTCGACAGTCGGATCTGCAGTTGACTACTTGACCAGTCGACTGGGGCATAACCCCAGTCGATTGCTCAAGTCTTCCGGATCCTCGAGTGTTGAACGCTCGAGACCAGTGGATTGATATAATATGTCAGTTGATTGGCACACCTCAAGTATGACTAATTCATACTTGAAAACATACCCTAAGCCTAGACTTAACCTTCTAGCTTATCCATCAACCTTGCGCCTCCAGGATTCCTCCGAGTCCACGACTCTTTCATCCCTTGCACTTGCCTTCAAAAGCTTTCCTCGATTTCGTCATGCTTTGGGTTTCTTCTTTGCCAAAGTCCCTTGGCCTTTACACCACCAAGACTACATTCTTGGACTTACATTGCCAAGACCTTGCCTTTGGACTTCCTTTTCCAAGGTCCACTTAGACTTTATGCTGCTAAAACTACATGCTTGGACTTATGCTGCCAAGACCTTCCCTCTGGACTTTCCTTGCTAAGATTCACACTTGAACTTCCCTTTACCAAGTCTTCATACTTGAATTTTTTTGTCACTTAAACATTCATGATTAAATCATTATTATTGCCTAACTTCAAATGATTATCCAAACATCAAAATACATTAATGATTGGGGCATTCTTGCACCAATAGTTTTTGTCCTTTGAGCCCAACTCCAGTCGACTGCTGCATATAGTAGTCGACTGGTGTTACTATTGATCGGATCCAATGACTTCTGAAGAAGTCTGATCGCGATCATCACCACTCAATGGACACTTGATCAATCGACTGCTCATACTAGCAGTCGACTGATCAGTCGGCTGCCAAATATTATGTGCCCTATCCACTTAATTCTAGTCGACTGCTAAACCCTAGTAGTCGACTGATGTGGACTAGTCGATTAGTGCACACCACTAATTGGTTGACAAAGCACATTTCGATAATTAAGCCCTCAGTTGACCACTCGACCAGTCAATTGGGTCATAACCCCAGCCGACTGTTCGAGTCAATCTGAGTTCCCGAGCGCCAAGCACTCGAGACTAGTCGACTAGTAAATACTCCAATCAACTGGTACACTTCAAGTATGACTATTTCATAGTTGAAAACAACCCTAAGCCTAGACTAACACCTTTAAGTTTCTCCAGCAGCCTTGCACCTATAGGATCCCTTTGAGTTCGCGACTCCATCCTTGCGCTTGCCTTCAAAAACTTCCTTCGGTTTTCTCATGCTTTGGGTTCCTCCTTTGCCAAGATCCTCTTGGACTTTACACTGCCAAGACTATATGCTTGGACTTATGTTGCCAAGACCTCACCCTTGGACTTCACTTCCAAGATCCACTTGGACTTATGTCACAAAGACTATATGCTTGGACTTATGCTACCAAGTCCACATTCTTGGACTTCTCTTGACAAGGCTTTACTCTTGGACTTTCCTTGCCAAGTCTTCACACTTAGACTTTCTTTAAACCTGTCACTTGGCATTCATGTTACATTACAAACATTGCCTAACTATAAATTATTATCCAAACATCAAAATGATGTAAATGAGAGATGTCCTAAGGCAATCGCCTTACAAGTTATTAATAAAATTCACTATTTGAGTGTGCATTGGTTATGTATTTAATTGGATCTTAAACTCATCTACTGAAGTCCATAATACGATATATAGCATGAAAGAAATTGTCATTAGATCATAATTAGTGGGTATCTTATCATGTGTAATTATGTAAGTATTGAAACTATCCCTAGTCGATGAATTGATGAGATTGAACATCACCAATTATGTGAGACTAGCACATGTTATGCTCTTTGGTTCATCCAAACATTTGGTACTCACTGAATGGAAGCATAGGGATACTGAGAGTGAATATGTGGATGCTAGTTAAGATAACTAGGTCATTGGAGTGACCTTCTTTGAGACTTCATATGGTTTTTAATGTTGTTGAAGATCTCATTGCAGCTCGAGTGAGAGATTCCTTAGACTTGAGGTATTCAAGTCATCTTGGTCATAACACCTTATACTTTGACTTCTTCGCAGCCATCTCCATAGGAGGTGTAACTCCGGGTTGATTGGGTATAAGTCAAAATGATCGAAGATGTTTGAATAACCCACAGAGAATTCACCACTCCTTATGTAAAGGATATGTATACCCTAGACCTCTTATCAGGATTGTTACTCAGAAGTCTTTTGCTAGAACAAGCATGATAAGAAGATAGTCTTCTCGAGGATATGTATGAGTAACTTGAATCCACAAGATAAGGAAACTAACTTGGGCTAGATGTGACGTAGTCAGCCTAGTGGAGATGTACACATAGACCATGCCCCGAACCAAGTGGGTATAAGATGAGTGAACGGTACAAGACATGGAAATAACTGTAGCCACTGAAGGGTTCAAAAACATTCTAGAGTCGATTTAGACTTTCTGGTCAATTGGGAGTCATGATGTACTACTAGGTGCCACTCATGATCTATTCATAATTAAAGGGTTAATTATGAATGACCAACATAGTCGGGAACCTATTGGGTCTCACGCACTATGGGTGATCTTGAGACGTAAAATAAGTCTGAGAATGAGATTCTCAATGAGAGAGAATGTATCTGGTTGGACCAGGCTAAGAGGATGCGAAATGGAGGCTATGAAACCTTCTATAGCCTTGTTGGACTTAGCACGACCATATCACACCTAAACGAAGTCAAATGGATCATATAGAGCTTCACATGGTCGTGCCTAATCAAGCATGGGTCGTGCCTCGCTTTGGCCAAAAATGACCAAAATCAAGGTTGTGCATAGTAGGACACACGACCAACCGTGTGTCTTGCATGACCTTGTCTTTTGGCATGGCCGATCGTGTGTAAAACACACAGTTGTGCCGCGGCTCGCCGATTTTGGGATTTTTCTTATGAAAATTTCTTGGGTTGTTCTTACCTTAATTATGAGATAATTATGGAAAGAAAGGTTTCGTATAAGCCTTCTTAGATGTCCTAATCAAGAGATCTATAAATATATCTCTTGATATTCTTTGGAGGCAACTCTTGGTTTTCTTTTTTGGCAGTTGTTTTTCTCTCTCTTTCTTCTCTTGCCTCCGCCGGTTGGCTAGCACCAATCGGAGACAAAGGCTTGCTACTCTAGGAGTTGTCTCAGGTGATCCTAGCATGGATACTGATAGAGTCAAGGTCTGTTGGTCATGCTAATGGTTTCGACAAATTTGATAAGAATCTCGAAGCTATTACTTCTCTCCTTTTGTGTGTTTGCATGAGATTATGTCAATAGCAAGGATTCCTGACCCCCAGGGGATGTCTGGGATGAAATAAAAAATTATTTTATTTGCTTTATTCTGCTATACATGATCTTGAAATCTCCAACAAGTGGTATCATGCCACCTTGTTTGTTTGACATAGATCACATGTTGTAGGAGAATATTTAAATCATGTTTGATGTTTTAATATACTTGTGTGATGTTTTTCTATATGATAGATTAAAGTATGCATGATTCTACATATAGGATATGTTTGATTCTACATATAGGATATGTTTGTAACCGAAAAAAAATATCGAGAATGCGCCTAGAAACACTGAAGGTGTTGGCCGCATCATTAGAGCCTAAGCATAGACTAGCCATGCATTGGGGAATAGGTTGCACGGTTCACGTATCTAATTCTTAAAATGACATGTGCATCAATTGTTCGGCTCACGTTCACATCGAGAAATTTGTTTCCTAATGTGACATTGGTTTTTCTATATTTAGGTTTATTTCCTGTTATAGATGATGCCTAGATAACCTAAAATTCCTCATGCAAATATTAGGGCGAACACCTTCCATTAATATGGTTGAACCAGAGTTCTTTTTCATGTTTGGGTTGTTGGACTCTCTCCAAGCCTGGCATGCCATCGAATATGTTCAATTCATATGAGATTCGATATTTATTTTAGATGATAAGGATCAGAGGTCAATTTCAAGTTTGGGTTGTTGGACTCTCTCCAAGCTTAGCTTGAAAATTGGATGTATTCAAACCATTTAAATTCGATCTCACGATTAATGGGTTAGCCCTAACTAAAAGCATTGATTTGTTGGACTCCCTCCAAGGTTAATGTGGGCAGAGGTGCAATTAGGTGATATGTATTGGATGCATATATGTTAATGAGTTAACAACCTAATGTACATGTGAACATTCAATTAGTTGATAGTCTAGGATCGTAGTGTTCTGAGAGAGAGGAGTGAATCTCGGAAGTTATAAAAATTTTCTTTTAGATTTTAAAATAAAATAATAATTGCAGCAGAAATATAAAATGTGACAAGATGATTTTTACTTGGTTTACAACCCTAGCCGAGTTGCTACTCCAAGGCCCGTAGCTCTCTAAGAGCTACCTTGATGGGCAATTCACTAAAGAGCCCTCCGATTTGAAACTCTCGAACTCGGAGGGTGTCGCTTTTACAAAAATGAGGTTAAGGTAACAAGATACTTTTCCTCTACAATTTAAGTACAATAAGCAACAAGTAATTTACAAAAATAAATATACCAACACTTGAAGTTTAGGGATGATGCTTAAGGTGTCAGTCTCGTAGAATGTTGACGTATCAAAGATTTTGCAGGTGAGGGAAGATAACAAAAACACTTGAATGTCTTAGCCAATATAGCCAATATATTTTTGGAGCTGGTCCTCTATTACTTTTATAAGCCTTTTCTAGTTAAATGGAACTCCCTCCAATAGACTCCAAATCAGCCATCAATTTGGTACATCGACCTTCCCAGTCAATTGGACCTGGTCCAGTTGACTCCAGGTCACCTAGCTCCGCATCGAAAAATTTGTCTTTCCAGTCGACTGGACCTCCCCAGTTGACTGGAGCTCTTGCCATTTTGGTCACCAGAACTCTGATCGACTACCAGCTTATCTTACTCACTAGGTATCCAGTCGACTGGACCATATGCAGTCGACTGAACTTCAGTCGACTGGAATCCTTTTAGTCGACTGGTCCCTTGCAAAACAAGATTAGCATAACATATAATACGAAATGTAATGGCAGTAGTAATACTGCCCGATCTCAACTTTTTAGTCTCACACGGACTATTCGTTGGATCGACACCTAGCTTTGTCCCTATATGAGGAGTTGACCTCACCTCTTCACTCGAAGCTTACCTACTGGCTTCCCAGCCGAACTTACCATGCTTGACATCTGATCTGACCCACCAGGACTTCTACCAACTATTCAATCTCCCTAACCCAGCTAGATTTCATTCTAATTATCCGGTCTCCCAACCCAATCAGTCTTCATGCTAGATGTCCGTGTTAGTATTAGCCCTAAGTGTAAATTATAAGATGATTGGTAAGGGAACTTTTGTATCATATTTCATAATAAAGGCAGAGTTTATGATTATTGTATTTACTTCTTTGATGTGCCATTTGAATAAATATAATAATATCCTAGGGTAGTTGGTTCTAGTCTATGGTATATCAAGTTGGTGACTTGATATTGGGATACTGTAGATATATATAGAACACTACTCGTAAATGTTCCTAGTCAAGTATTAATATACAAGGATATTAGTAATATGTTGAGACTAACATATAGGTCAACTGATGACTTAATCTCACAAGTCATGGATATAGGATATCAAGTTGACACATGAGTATATATTAAAGAATATGTACTGAACTGATCCACAATGAGAATGTTTCATAGATTGTCATATAAGTGTCATAAACATTCTCATAATGGCTATTAGTATGAATAGTCTTTAGACCTGAAATCACTATTGTTGGTGCAATCGGCCCAGGTCACGATTGACCAGGACTCGAGTTTGACTCGAGTGATGTTTTGATGTTTCGACAAAAACATATGACAATATAATTGTCATGGGAAAGTCCAAGTCTTGAGTACTTGGCATAGGAAGTCCAAGTGGGACACTTGACATTTGGTAAAGTCCAAGCATGGTTCTTGGCAAGGGAAAGTCCAAGCTTGAGTTTTGGCATTTGAGAAGTCCAAGGGTTTGATATTGGCGGCGTAAAGTCCAAGCGGGAGCTTGGCAGCATAAGTCCAATGATTGGCAGCGTAAAGTCCAAGCGGAGTCTTGGCGGCGTAAGTCCAATGTGCCTTGGCGGTGTAGACACCGTTAGCATGACATAGCCGATGGAAGCACCTGAAGGCTAGCGCGATGGATGAACAAGTCATAGATGACTTGGAGGGATCCGAGAGACGTGAGGCTGATGGAGGTGGCTAGAAGGCTTAGGTCTAGGCTAAGGGTGATCTAGCAAGTATGGGGGAACCATACTTGGGCTAAAACCTCATGTTTGAGGTGTGCCAGTCGACTGGTGCCATGTGGCAGTCGACTGGACCGAGTCAACTAGGGTTTGACTGCGGGTTATGGCCTAGCAGTCGACTGATGGCTCGAGCAGTCGACTGATCGTGTGATCAGTCGACTGGTGCTCGAGAAATCGGCCACAGAATGGAGTCGAGACTCGACTGGTCGAGTGAGGACTCCATCGGTCGACTGATGGTAGATCCATTGGACTTATCCAATGTGGATCTAGCCGTTGTCTCACGACAACAGTGGCATCAGTCGACTGATGGTCCCGATCAGTCGACTGATTGACTTTTTCCAGCACAGGTTGAAGCTATATAAGGAGCTCGTGATGGAGGAAAAGATAGCGATTTTTTTGGGCGAAATTGAAGGGGGAAGTTGGTGCTTTCCAGTCCTTCAAAGCTAGTTCAAGGCAATCAAAGATCAAGCAATCCAAAGCTCTTGTAAAGTGTTTTTCCTTTACTTGCATTTGTATTTTATATTGTATTTTCTTGTATCTAATTGATTATTGTTGTAATCATTATTGTACGAGGTTTCTCCGCCTCCGGATTGTTCCGAGAAGGAGTGTTTATTAGTGGTTGCATGTGCATCACTAGAGCTCGTAGAGCTCTATCCGTGGAGTAGGAACCGTGCGGTTCCGAACCACGTTATATCGTTGTGTTAGCGTGTTGTGCATTTCGTTATCGTTATTACTTTTCTATTTCCATGGTGCTAACGAAATTGTAGAAATAAACGCGAACAAATTCCATCTACGAACGAATTCTACGCTATTCACCCCCCTCTAGCGGCGTCAAATATTCTACAATTGGTATCAGAGCCTGGTGGCTCTTCAACGGATTAACAACCGGGAGCAAGACGCTAGAGAGTGAAGATGGAATTCCAAGACAAGCTTGGATGGGATATCAATACACCTATCCCTTATACCTTCTATGGACAAGAAGGATTCAATCAATGGAAGGTGAGGATTGAAGAATTCTTGATGATGAAGGACTTTGAAGAGTGGGGCATTTTGATGGAGGGATTTCAATATCCAAAAGGGCCCAAGGGAGGAATTCTCAAGATGAAGAAGTGGACCGAGGAACAAATCCAAGAGTTCGAAAAGAATACAAAGGTAATTAAATTCTTGGTTGATTTGATTCCTAATAAAATTATGTGTGAGCTAGGTGAGTACAAGGATGCCAAAGAGCTTTGGAGTCAAGTGGCAAAATATCATGAAGGCTCACAATCGGTCCAAGAGGAAGAGACCGAAGAGGCTAATTCATCATTCTCACAAGGAAGTGAGGAGTCAATCTCCGGATCGGAGAAAGAAGAGGTGGAAGAAGTGGAAGAAGTATCCACTTCTAGGATTGAGGAGATTAGAGCATCCTCAACACTGGAGCAACAAGAAGTAACATCTACATCCGGTCAAGAGGAAGAACAAGCTCAAGAGATCCTCACCACCGAACTAGGTAACTCAAACACTCAAATTTCAAATAAAATCCATATATTGTGTTTTGAGTGTAGGGAGTATGGACACTACAAGAGCAAGTGCCCAAAGAAGGTTAAGAATGTTGGTGCAGGGGCACCTAAGTGGAACCTGTATTTTGATTATGACAAAAGACGCAAAGTCAAGGATATATCATTATCTCACGAGCTGAATCGAGTGTGCAGAAAAGTGCTAAAGCTGGAGCTGAAGGCTAGCGACACCCGGAGGAAGCCGCGGTAGTCGGGCGCCACTCGAGTGACTTCAGAGGGAGCCGAAGGAATCGAGTGGAAGGCCGAAAGGGAAAGCGACACAGTAAGTATCGAGGTAAGCTCGTGTGTGCGAGCGTAAGTGAGGTCGTATCCTCTTTACGGGGATGATCTTAAGCGTAGATCCGACCAAAGACATCCTATAGATGGTCTAGGTCGAGATCAGACGATCGACGACCGTCGGAATTATATTTTTGTTGAGCTAACTTTGACTTGCAGCAAGCATCAGTCGATCGCACTTGGAGGACTCGATCCGTCAATCACCAATCGCCGGAGGTCGGCGCTTTCGACTGATCGATGCTACCATCAGTCGACTGATGATGGCCATCAGTCGACTGATGATGCCCATCAGTCGACTGATGGTCAAGGATCAGCCTTGAGAAGTCAAGCTCTATCACCATTTTTCAAGGAGGTTTTGTGCCCAATTCCTATTGGTTGAAGACCCATTCGATGAGGGGATTAAAGGCTATAAAAGGAGGGCTTGTCCTAGGGTTTTTCATCAATTAAAAAGCTTCCAAGTGCTTCCGATACGCTACGAGTCTCTGACATCCCTACGACGAAGCGCTGCCGAGACAACGACTCAAGCTCCAAGATTCAAGTCTTCAAAAGTCATCGGTATAATCTTTAATTTGTATAAGTTGTTCTTATTTCGAGCTTTAAATCATATCAAGGAGAGGGGGAGTGTCCCTCTACCTTGAGTCTTTCTTGAGTTTTTGTATTCGTTTAACTCCTATCTCCAACGAGAAGGAGTTCGTTTAGTGTTTTGCCCTCCGTGCGTGGTCAAAGACCACTAGGGCCTTGGAGTAGTAGCCTTCGGCTACGAACCAAGTAAAAAACCCATTGTCTCTTCTATTTTAGATTTATCTTCCGCTGTGTCCACTCGTGATTTACCGAACGAATTCAAAGAAAAGTTTCTATCGCTATTCACCCCCCCTCTAGCGATCCGCTTCGATCCAACAAAGAAGACTCCTCCGACGCCTAAAAGTCAACAAAAGTCAAAGGATGCCGGTTCCTCATCATCTAAAAACAAGGAGCATATCATTTGCTTCAAATGTCGGCAACCGGGACATTACCGAAATCAATGTCCTAGGGGGAGCAAGAAGATCCAAGAAAGAGTATCACAAGTAGGGGGAGCTACTAAGGCAAACCCTAAGGTATATTTTCATAATGCTCATTCTTTAAATTCTAAGCAAAAGCATGCTAGAGTTAATTCAAATAATGTTGCTATTACTCATGAATCGAAGCATGCTAGGAATGATAAATCTAGGCCTATTTCAAAGAAGGAGAAATTTGGGACTAATGTCCCTAGAAATATCTTTCCTAAGAAAGTAATTAAGAAAATCGAAAATCATTTAGGTATTAATTCCAATAAGAGTAAACATATGTCTAAGGCAAATGATAATTCCCAAAAACCTAATCAAAAATCATTTGGGTAATTAGAATTAGAGAACCAAGCTTTAAGGTCAAGGCTTGAAAAACTAAAAAAGACCCTAAATAAGCTACAAAATCAATTTCAAGGGTCTAATGGTCAAAGTCAAGGGTCAAGATCTCAAAGTCAACATTTAGGACCCAAAAGACAAAAGTCAACCGAGGGAAAGAAAGGTTTGGGTCACAAACCTAAGCTTAAGGTGACTTATCATTGTGTTCCATTTGACTATGGAATACAAACTAGGTCTAGGAAGACCAAGGTTGCAAGGGGAGTTACCTCTAGAGTCAACCTAGGTAAGACCGCAATGACCAAGGCTAACAAGCCTAGGAGGGTCATTAAGAAGGTATCTAGGGAGGTTATCCCTAAGGAATACCTAATTAATTCAATGAGCTCAAATAGATTTTGGGTTCCAAAGAGCGTGATTGATTCACGTTAAATGGATTAGAATGTGCCAACCATGATTGGATGAGTAGGTAACTCAACCATGGTAAAGGTGGCATTTTAGGTTATTTTCAAGGTTATGGGTGCCTTGGAAAAACATTTGAGCTTTAATCCTAAAGGGTTTTAGGATGTGACAATATAGTTTTTGAAAAATATGAAAATCAATAAAATTGGCACAATCTAGATTTAGAGATCATAGTGTGTAACTTTGATTGTTGGCACACTTTAAAAGTTCATGTAAAAGTAACATCAAGAGTGATACTCAAGTGTCACACAACTTGATGTCTTGTACTCACCATGCTTCATATGTTTTGCCATATGTTTGCATGGAAGGAATGTCTAGGATGGATTGCATCTCACAAAACAAGTCTTTTACCTTGATTGTGTATTTTAACACTTAGAAAGGGTGAGATGTTAGGATTTGGAAATCATTGAATGTTAATGTTTGCAAAAATGAAATAAAACATTAAAATATATTAACGAATACATGAATATAATTATAACATCAATATGTTCGATATACAAGAATAAACATGATAAAATGGAATAAATTAATGAAGAAATCGAGATTTTGAATTTGAGGAAATCGGATTGATAACCTTGTAGCGCGATACGATCACGATCGTGATCGAGTGCTAGCTTCATGACTCGCTTGAACATCGATCGGTGATATTCTTGTAGCACGTCACGAAGGTTGATGATCGATTCTTTGGTGGATCGATCATTGCCGCAGTAAACCCGGTAATAAACGCGATCGATCGTGATCGCGCATCGATCACATGCATCACGATTTTATAACACCGAACCGCTAGGGTTTGGCGTCTTCACGCGACGCGCCGACTTTTCCTCTCCTCTCCGATCGCCATCTCCTTCTCCGACCAACCCTTCCGGACGTGCCAGCCGCCCAAGCTTTTAGGTTTGATAGATAAGCCCTTTTTCTTGCATTTTTCACTTATTTCAAGCCTTAGTTCACTCATTTAGGGTTTGGTTCCTTGTTTCCGATTAGGGTTCCGACATTTGAGTCCTCCGGCGAACTTTCCGGCGACCCCTTCAGCGATATCTGAGCATCCCATCGCCACATCTCCAAATGGCGCCTAAGTAACATTCTTCTTACCCAAGCCCTAATTTGCCTTTCCATTATAATTTAGTTTTATCTAATCATGTATTATTGTCCTTGCATGTCATATCATTACATTGCATTCATAATAGGAGAGCCCGTAGGAATGATCCACCCGAGGGTGAATCTCGATTGTACCAACCTATGTTGGTTAGGTACATCGATAGGGACTTTTTCAATCGCCATTGTAGTGATGTCATGGAATTAATTGCATACTATAATCTCATGAAAATTGTTTTATGCACGCATCCCATTAATGATGACCTCCTTAAGGAGTTTTATCAAAACCTGAAAAAGGTAGACGACGACCCTACCTACACTACTCGCATTGCAAAACGCGAGTTAGAGTTCACTCCTGCGATACTGCAGGAGTTTCTCGAGTGTAAGCCCTCGGATGACACCTTTATTTTTTACCCTACCATGGATTTCCCTTTACCCGAGCCCTTTGACCATATCTCTATGGAGTCCATGCATGAGCATATCTTTGGTTATCCTCGTCCACCGGCCCAGAATTTATTCCCTATCACTGAGTTATCTGCACCTGACAATGTACTTTACAAGGTCATTGTTGGGTGTTTTCTTCCTATCGTCACTCGGGGTCTGGCCAAGATTCGACCTCCCCATCTCTTTCTTCTATACGCTATGCGTCATAGGTTAGACATTAACTTTGCATTAAACATGTTTCACTGCATTGTGCATTTCACTTCCCCTGTACAAGGGAAAGTGCATATGCCATATGGTCATATCATCACAGCATGGCTAGAGTCCGTAGGCGTTAACATCCACAGGGGTTCTCTGAGAGCGCTATCTGAGGTGTACGACTGTATATCAGTTCGTAACTTCTCGTTAGCAAAGCTACGGATGGGGCCTGGACAGATGGAGTTGGCGCCTCGACCACCACCCAGGGCACGCAGAGAGCCTCCTCCGGTACCCAGAGAGGCGACAGAGGACTACGAGGATGCATACGCCGCTGATGAGGATGATCAGATGTCGGCAGATGCATCAGCGGCGGGTCCATCAGATTGTCGTGGCCAACTGGAGTCCAGATTTCAGGACTATCAGCAGTCGATTGACTCTAGGCTGTCAGAGATATTGGCAGGCCAAGCATCCTTCGGCGCACATCTTGATCGGATGGAGGAGTCCCAGAGTCGCATCGAGTAGTGTCAGCTCGATATGTTAGAGATGATGCGGGCCTGGGCCTTGAGTCAGCAGCCTCCTCCACCGCCACCTTCTGCAGACGATTAGATATTGAGGATATTAGATTTTCTGTGGTTGTCAATTTTTGTAGTGAGATTAAGCATAGCCAATCTCCATTTTGAATGTAAAAGAATAAAATTTTTTAAGTTAAATGAAATTTTTGTTTCTGAAAATTTTGTGTGTTTGGATGAGTACTTGTATTATTGTATTGCTTATGAAAGTTGATATATCATGACATGAAATAGCATCCTATTATATACCATGTCATGTCATTGTTTAGGATTATTTTAGATGTCATGTGTTCTTAAAGTTCATCATATGTCATGACATCATGATCATTGGTCATGTTTTTATTTTGCCATCACTATGCCATGATCATTTCATGCATTAATTTGATTGAACATTGATTTAAGGAAAATGGCATGACTTGAAGTCTCACTTATAAGGGAATCAAGTAGGGTTGCCTAGGAAATGTATGAAACCCTAGATAAAGTGAATCAAAACCCACATCTCACATCATATTGACATGTATGTGTATTTATACACCCTAGATACATGTGAGATGCTAGGATAATAAGTTAGGTTCAAAATGCATGGGTGGTGCATCTAGATGAACTCAAACTTATTTTAATTATCACCAAGAATCATAAGGAAAGCTAATATACAAGCTATGTATATTTAGCCAATAAATTATGGTTCAAAATAGGCTTTCAAAAACATTTTAAAATCAATTTGGAAAACCTTGGTGAAATCTATCTTTTGATAGCCATCATCATTGTAGAAGTTGATACAAAGTGGATCAAAAACTTTAAAGTCTTTAATAGTTTTGAACTTTGTACCAATCTCCTATTTCAATGGTAAAAATATTTTTCCAAAATTTTTCACCTATTGTATTGGTCATAAGTATTATACGTACCAAATTTCGTGATTTTTCGATATACGTATAATTATTTATGATTTTCTGAAATTCAATTCTGATAACTGAAATTCAGAAATTTCAGTCATCAATCGACTGCCATTGGTGGTAGTCGACTGATGGAGGTGCCAGTCGACTGATTTCTGAATCACTTGACTGGTAGCCTGATTTCGGGGTAAACAAGGTTGTTTAACCCGATTTCAGCTACGGTTATGGTCCCTAATCACTCCTAACCCTAGGATATGCTTTGGGTAGCATTATAAAGGGTGAAAATCCATTGGATATGGATTAGGAGAAGTGTTTAGGGTTTGTATCAATTTTAAGGTGTTGGAAAGTTCAATATTGAATTTCTAACCTTAATTTTGATGGTTTAGAGTTCCTATTGGCTTAGGGACTTCCCAAGGACTTTATTGGTGCAATGGTCAAGGGGGAGCAAGCCTTTAGGGGGAGGTATCCATCTTGGGATGATGGATGTGTTTTTCTCCTTGAAGAGGAGAAGTTATTGGGAGAATATGACATCAATTGGGAAATTGATGGGACCTTTTGAGAGACCCAATTTGGAAATTGGGAGAGTAAATGGGATTGTCTCTCTTGAGTGATATTGGACTTATCACTAGGAAGATGGTAGACATCCTAAGTATTTTTGGACCAAGGGGGAGATTGTAAGATCTCATTGGGACATGAGACATTGACCTCCTTGGAGAGGAAACCTTTTTGATGTTAGTCAAAAAGGGAGAGAATGTTTGGGGGAGAACATTTGGGGAGTATTTACCAATTTGGGATAATTGGTAAGAGACTTGAGTTAGTGGTCTAACTCAAATGATTTGGTTGGTTTTTGTCAAACATCAAAAAGGGGGAGATTGTTGGTGCAATCGACCCAGGTCACGATTGACCAGGACTCGAGTTTGACTCGAGTGATGTTTTGATGTTTCGACAAAAACATATGACAATATAATTGTCATGGGAAAGTCCAAGTCTTGAGTACTTGGCATGGGAAGTCCAAGTGGGACACTTGCCATTTGATAAAGTCCAAGCATGGTTCTTGGCAAGGGAAAGTCCAAGCTTGAGTCTTGGCATTTGAGAAGTCCAAGGGTTTGATATTGGCGGCGTAAAGTCCAAGCGGGAGCTTAGCAGCATAAGTCCAATGATTGGCGGCGTAAAGTTCAAGCGGAGTCTTGGCGGCGTAAGTCCAATGTGCCTTGGCGGTGTAGACACCGTTAGCATGACATAGCCGATGGAAGCACCTGAAGGCTAGCGTGATGGATGAACAAGTCATAGATGACTTGGAGGGATCCAAGAGACGTGAGGCTGATGGAGGTGGCTAGAAGGCTTAGGTCTAGGCTAAGGGTGGTCTAGCAAGTATGGGGGAACCATACTTGGGCTAAAACCTCATGTTTGAGGTGTGCCAGTCGACTGGTGCCATGTGGCAGTCGACTGGACCGAGTCAACTAGGGTTTGACTGCGGGTTATGGCCTAGCGATCATTGCCAGGTGGGCGATCGTGATCGATGGCTCAGCGATCGATGATCGTGTGATCAGTCGACTGGTGCTCGAGAAATCAGCCACAGAATGGAGTCGAGACTCGACTGGTCGAGTGAGGACTCCATTAGTCGACTGATGGGTATGATCAGTCGACTGATGGTAGATCCGTTGGACTTATCCAACGTGGATCTAGCCGTTTCTCATGACAACAGTGGCATCAGTCGACTGATTGTCTTTTTCCAGCACAGGTTGAAGCTATATAAGGAGCTCGTGATGGAGGAAAAGATAGTGATTTTCTTGGGCGAAATTGAAGGGGGAAGTTGGTGCTTTCCAGTCCTTCAAAGCTAGTTCAAGGCAATCAAAGATCAAGCAATCCAAAGCTCTTGTAAAGTGATTTTCCTTTACTTGCATTTGTATTTTATATTGTATTTTCTTGTATCTAATTGATTATTGTTGTAATCATTATTGTACGAGGTTTCTCCGCCTCCAGATTGTTTCGAGAAGGAGTGTTTATTAGTGGTTGCATGTGCATCACTAGAGCTCGTAGAGCTCGATCCGTGGATTAGGAACCGTGCGGTTCCGAACAACGTTATATCGTTGTGTTAGCGTGTTGTGCATTTCGTTATCGTTATTACTTTTCTATTTCCGCGGTGCTAACGAAATTGTAGAAACAAACGCGAACAAATTCCATCTACGAACGAATTCTACGCCATTCACGCCCCTCTAGCGACGTCAAATATTCTACAACTATGGTTCCCTAAATAAGGAGTTGTATACTTTGGTATCGGCAAACGTCACCTGTAACAAGGTGGACTATAAAGTCGATCACTGGGTATGCAATAATTTATGTGGAGGGATGTAAGTGATGTAGATGAGATCTATCCTGGCCTTCCATATGACAGAAGTGATATCTGTAGGCCCCTTGATAAAGTAGGACTACTAAAATGCATGGTCATGCTCAAATAAGTTAATATGAGATATTGAGCTCATTTGATTGGGGTAATCTACTTGGAGATCAAGAAACACAAAGATTGATAAGAGGATGACATGGTCTGTGCCTCATTGATCAATCTAGATATCAAGGATAGAAGGATTAAGTTATACAAGATAATAGTCACAGATAGGTTATGTCAGATCTTGACATTCTCGTCACTTGGGTAGCAATGATGCATTGCTAGATGTCACTCATTGCTTATGTTTCTAAAAGGGGTTTTAGAGACATTACCAATGTTATGAGAATCTATTGGGTCACACACAAAGTACATGTTATTTTGGAGATGAATTCATTTTAGTTTGACTAAATGAATGATTAGGCTATTGAATTGGAATCATTGAGTTAGACTCATTGAAAGGGATGAATTTGAGTTAAACTCAAATAAGTTGGCCAAATTTGAGTTAGACTCAAATAAGTTGGCCGAATTTGAGTTAGACTCAAATTGGTTTAATTTGAGTTGGACACAAATTAATTTGAAGAAGATGAATGATATGGATTCATCATGAATTCATCATGCATGATTAATGTGAATTAATCATGCATTGAAGAGGGAAAACCAAAGGTTGGAAGAAACCTCTTTAAAGGTTTTCTTCTCATCTTCTTGAGAGATAGACTTCTTCTTCTTCTCATCTTCTTGGTTGAACATCTCTATTCCTCCCTCTTTTGGCTGAAAGTCTTTTGGGTGGTTGCTAGCACAACCAAAGACTTTGATTCTCTAAAAGAGTTTTCGTGTGGATACCATAGAGGCTAACCAACCTGATCGCGCTGAGATCCATTGCACAAGGTTACTGCTGGGATTGCGAAGGGCTACACATCAAGGGTAATCTCTCAATTAGATGTAGTTGTAAGAATGATCATGATACTATGTATACACATGGATCTTTGGAGGGATCCAATTTCCACTACGTTATGTGCTTGTTTTTTTGCATAAGATCCCTATAGTGATATCAGATCCACTTGTGAATACATCAATATCATTGAATTGTTATTTATATGTGATATAAATTTGCATGAACTGTTTATTATGTGCGCACGATTGTAAGGATGAATTTGTGCGACAAAATGCATCAAGGGTTCTCGAGTTCATCCTAATGGACTAAGGGCAGCAACTCATCCAATGAGTTGTTAAAATAAATTTTGCTTCGGGGGCGACACCCCTTGAAACCCTGCCTGCTAATCGGCTTGCGTGACCGCCGTAGCGTAGCAGCTTATAAATTCTATTTTGCATCATAATAAACCTTACATGTCATAGATCTTTGTGAATGATGTATGCCATAGTGCATGGTTATGACCCCTTATCCCAATGTGATTGGATATGTGTGTGTGCATGTTGTAATTCATAATACGACCTACGTGTCGTGTCTTCCACTTATATATTTCCGATTTGTACAATTAGTTTATCCTCGAATGTAACTCGAGGTTTCTCCATTGTAATATACATGTAAACTAGTACTAGTCTACTGGATGAAGATGAGAAAGGAAGATGTAGTCAACAACACATGACAACCATAGGATGCACTTGGAGAAGATGCTATCCCTAGATTGACCCATCGATCTTCTCATTGGCTTGAGAAGAGGACAAGGTAGGCGTTGATCCAACGGAGGATTCGAGTTGGACTCAGAGGTCGAGATTAGACAATATTACTATTGCCAATTCATTTTATATTCTACTTGTGCTACCTTTGTGTTGCAGGTCTCCAAGTGACTGGATAGGGTCCAAGCGCTTCATACCCAGTCGACTGGACCAGGTTCATGCGACTAGTATGCCGAGTTGGCAAGGCAAGCTATCGATCAACTAGAGATTGTGTGACTGAGATGACAAATATTCCAATCAATTGGACTGAGTCGAGGCGACTGGGATAGGAAAATTCTGAAACAGTAGTGAAGCAGATCAAACTGACATGGAGTTGACTGAACCAGGTCCAGGCACCTAAGAAGGCTAGAATTCCATATCGACGGGCTGATGTGGAGTCGACAGGGAGGTGGTCTAGGTGCTTAGAGGTTTATAAATGAAATGGAGAGCCATCTTCGAGAATAAATTTTTACCTCTTGTCCAAGTGTTGCTCCTATGTTTGCTTACCGCAAGATCCTCGACATGCTGACACTCCGACACTCCGACACTCTGACACTCTGACACTTTGAGCTCCATCTTCAACCATTCAAGTGTTGGTATATTTTTTTTTGTGTACTTACATTTTGCTTCTTGTATTTGAATTCTAGAGGGAAGGTAGTGTGTTACCTTTCTCTCTCATCTTTGTAAAAGAGAAACCCTCCGAGATCAAAAGTTTTCGATTCGGAGGGATCTTTAGTGATTTGCCCGATGAGGTGAATCTTGGAGAGTTATAGCTTTGGAGTAACAATTCGGCTAGGATTGCGAATCAAGTAAATTCTTGAGTTATTTATCTTACATTTCCACTGCATTTACTCTTGATTTAAAATACAAAAGAAAGGTTTTAAAAAGAAAATTTTAATAAACGAGATTCATCCCCCTCTCGTTCATCGCGATCCTACAAAAGTTTTTAACACAGTCAAGGGACAAGTAGTTGGGGTCAACCTAAACCACAAAATTTAAGTCCAAATCAATTTGTTTTGAGTGCAATCAAAAAGGACATTCCAAAATTGAATGTCCTGACCTAAAGAAATCCAACAAGCGATGAACAAAGAAGTCTCTTAAAGCTACTTGGGATTAGTCATTATCAGATGAGGATGAATAGGGCCAAACAAGTTACCTAGCTCTTATGCTAAATAAGCAAGAGGCCGAATCAAAATCTAAGTCTGAGTCAGAAGTCGAGTTCGAGCCAAGCTACGGATCTATATCTAATATAGAAGGTCCATACACCAAGGTAAGTATTTCTTTAGTTAAAAAATTGTATTAATTAATTACATGTTTAACTAAAAGATTAACCAAGTCTAAAGTACGGTTCAAGTCTCTTCTTGAGGAGGTAGAAGTCCTTAAGAAGAAGACTAACCCAAGCTCTTTAACTAATTAGGTACAAAAAGGCACCTTCACTCAAGTCCAAAAACTTGAGGAAGAGAATTCCATCTTGAAAAGTCAAGTTCAAGAGCTTAGGAAATCTTTAGAAAAGTTCACTTCAGGGTCCAAGTATATAGACATGATACTTATGTCTCAACGAGCCGTATACAATAGGTTCAAACTTGAATTTAAGGGTAAACACATGAATAAATCTTATTTGTCAATTGTAAATCAAAATAGATATCGAATCCAAGCATGGGTCCCTAAATCTAGTTTATTTAATCAAGTTGATTCAACTAAATATTGGATTTCCAAGGATCAAGTCCATTATGTGGACTAACCATATCGAACCATGATCCAGGGGGAGCTAATATAAAATCTATAATTGTTAAATAAATGCATGATTGTTTAATTCTTTATTTTATGTATGTTAATTACTTTATTTCTTAATGTAGAATGGCTGGATAGGAAAAAGATTAGTTGATTTTGATAACATAGTATCAAGATGCGGTGAGATGATAGTAAGTTAGTAAAGCTTGATCTATGTATGTACAAGTTGGATAAGGAGTATCCAAGTTGGTGTACTTATCCAAGTGAACCTAGTCGAAGCTATCTCACCACATCCTAAACTAGTTAGACCAAGATTTTTCCCAAAGTTGGTTAAATGTATAATTTCCTAAACTAGTTTTGTCTAAGGAAGTGGTTGTTGATTCGATTAAGAAGGTCACTATGCCTTGCCACGACTTGGAAGACAACTTTAGAAATGTTCATTTAATTGACTAATAGATAAATTTGAATCTAATCCAAGATCAAGTAATCTTCTCAACTGGACACTAAGTTTTAACTAAGTAGAATTAAGAATCATCTCATATAAACACATAGGATTAACCTGATTGATCATGTAGAAAATAGATTTAAAGTTTAAAGCTTACTAGTCCAATTACTAGATACAATCTAGTCACCTGTATCCTTTCTCGCTTAGTTTGATCGATGTTTTACTATCCCAGGTGATTGGATTATATCCAAGTGCCTGTAACTGTAAATTCAATGATAAGAATTAATTATGACATTGATTCTTACGTCACCAATCGACTGAATCCTTTCAAGGTGACTGAGAGATCTGACACAGATCAGGTCAACCTGACCAAACCAATTAACTGGATCAAATCCAGGTGACTAGAAAATCGCTATAAGTAGGGGTGTGGGCAGGCAACTCATTCACTCGGAAACCTTTCTAAAGCCTCTCCAACCAACTCAAGCTTCTTGTGATCTTTTTTATAGTCTCTAGTCACCATGCCTAGGTAATTTCTCACCAAAACTAGTAAAATTTCAATTTTATGCTATTTTTCTTATTATTTTTATGATTTTGGGATTAAGGGAAAGACAATTGAGACTGGTCCCTCTAGTATTTCTAGTTCTGACAATAGATTTCCTACTGAAGAACTTAGACTTAGGTTTACATCCACTACATTCATGTCCATGTCCACTAGATACTTAAATAGATCATTTTTCACAAAATCATGTTTGTCCACCATAGAAGTCATTGACTACTATGGTTCGAGTAGTCTAGTTTATTGTATGAGTCCTATCAATACAAACTTATGTGTCAAGCTCTACAATAACCTAGTAAGATTAGATGATCTTACATATTCCACCAGGGTTGGAAGTATTGATATCATATTGAGTCCCGAGGTGATTAAGACTCATTTAGGACTAGGGGAGTCTACATGCACATTTTCTTATTTCCACCCACTGCTTTGTTATTCGGTGATCCCTTTTCTCACATCACACTAGATATGATTTATTCATATTTTTTTATGAGGAGAGGATATCGATAGTAAGTTAGTTTAATTCGACTAGACTCTGAGTACAAGACTATGTCTTGTACCGAGTTTTAGTCAATTACATTTTAGCTATTAGCACTAGGGATATTGCTATGATGCACCCCTTTC
The DNA here is from genome assembly GCA_025175895.1 of Wurfbainia villosa. Taxonomy (NCBI): domain Eukaryota; kingdom Viridiplantae; phylum Streptophyta; class Magnoliopsida; order Zingiberales; family Zingiberaceae; genus Wurfbainia; species Wurfbainia villosa. The sequence goes on along the minus strand of CM046007.1, from coordinate 12,672,070 downwards.
ATTCATTTTTTACTTTATGTACTATGTCATAGGTTAGATATATACATTAATTTGTATATGTTTCATTCCATCATTTACTATTCCAGAGTCATGACTAGTAGTAGAGTTCACATGCCTTACTATCATATTTTGACTTCATTGATAGGATCCCTAGGGATTGACATTACAGTAGGTAATAGAAAACCCTTATTTGAGTATGACATGATAGGTGGTAGACAGTTCACAATAACTAAGATAGAAATAGATGATCATGACATGTCATGGAAGAGGAGGCCTAGCCTTAGCAGCCACTATCAGAGGATGAAAAGATGTTTGATTTTGACTTCCCCAACATTCCTTAGCTTCCTCCACCTCTAGTCACTCCTCTAGAGGATCAAGTCTCCAAACTTAAAGAGATTGTAGTCAGGGGATTCCAAAGAGTCGTGAAGAGATAGAAGGAGATGATGAATTTGTTACGATCTTGGATTGGAGGACAACCTCCACCACCGCCTACATCATCAGACTAGGATAGGATAGTTGGTTCTTTTTGTTGAAAATGTAAAAGCAATGAGTAAGACTTTTAACTTATTGAGGTATCTTAGTTGACATATCTTAATTTCTATGTTGTAGAATAGGACTTTATTTTGACTTGTCCTATTTATACTTATATTTATTAATTGTTTGAAAATTATTGGAACTAGTCTAGGACTTATCTTAGAAATCATGTACCTATAGATTTAAGGAGTTATTACATCTCACAATATTTAGATTTAATCTGATCGTGTATTAGACCACGTAGATGGGCGTGAGATGTTGAACCTTACTCTTGATTTCAAATGTAGATATGGTGCATCAACATGAGTCAGGAGTATAAATATAGACTAATCACTTAGGTGACTAACTTCAAATAAGACAATGATAATTTAATATCATTTGAGTCAAGTATCGAAGTTAGGCATTTCTTTAAGGATAATTTTTAGATGAGGTATTTCTAAATAAAGTTAAAATGGTATACATGCTTGGATTCTTAAAATGTTGTTGAGAGTATAGGGAATACAATCAAAGTCCCACATTGGTAAGATATGGAAAAGATCATGTGCTTATAAAATAAAAAGATATCTCCATTGGTATGAGACCTTTTGGATAAAGTCAAAAAGCAAAACCATGAGGGCTTAGGCCCAAAGTGGAAAATATCATGACATTGTGGATATATGTAGATCTTATAGGCATTAACAATTGGTATCAAAGCCATGGTCCATGTCAAGCCATGAACCTTGAACGAAGGAAGTGGAGCTCCCATATCTGGATCAAGAGAAGTAGACACCAGGCAGGAAGTCCAGTTGGGTCGGGAGGATCAAACAACTGGTAGGAAGTTCAATTGGGCCAAAAGGGCTGGACAACTGGTAGGAAGTCTAGCTGGGTCAAGAGGACTAAACAATTGGTAGAAAGTCTTGGTGGGTTGAGGATTGGACATAAAGCAAAAGAAGTCCTTTGAGGATGGATAGGCTTAGGAGGGCTCAATGTGGTCCTTCATTTGAGGGGGTATTGTTGAGAGTATGGGGAATACAATCAAAGTCCCATATTGATAAGACATGGAAAAGATCATGTGCTTATAAGATAAAAAGATATCTCCATTGGTATGAGGACTTTTGAGTAAAGCCCAAAAACAGAATCATGAGGGCCTAGGCCCAAAGTGGACAATATTGTAGGAATGTTGATGACGTGCTAGAGGGGGGGGGGTGAATAGCGGTTTTGCGTTGTCGCTTGGAATTTGATTGTTCTACAATTCGTTAGTATACATAGTGGAATATAGAATAAAGCATAAACTAAAGAACAAGACAATCACATGCACGAGACAAGAATATAACGTGGTTCGGAATCTAGGGTTCCTACTCTACGGGGTGAGCTCTAGTGATGCACACCACCACTAATAAACTTCTTCTCGGAACAATTCAGAGGTGGAGAAACCTCTTACAAGTGATTACAAAAGTAATACAACAATACGAACAAGATACAAGCAATTACACTAAACAAATGAATACAAGTAAAGAAAAATACTTTACAAATGTGAGCTTTGAATGCTTGATATTTGGTTGCTTTTGGAATGCCTTGAAGGTCCGGAATGCAGCAACAATTCTCCTTCAAATTCCTCAAGAAACACTAGCAAAAATCCTCCTCTTCGTGCTCCTTATAAAGCTGTAACTTGGGCTGATTTTCGCCTAACAGTCGACTTCCATAAGGCACCAGTCGACTGACCCTATAGACATTGTCTCACAAAGGCTCAATCCATGCTGCAAAAACTCCAACGGATACACTAGCAGTCGACTTCCCTTACCATCAGTCGACTGCTGGTCTAATAGTCAACTGATCAATTGACTACCAAAGCTTTTGTGTTCGTGTCCACTTAAAATAGTAAACTGCCCTTCATGGCAATCGACTGCTATGGACCAATCCACTGCTAAACCCTAGCAGTCGACTATTAGACCATAGAACAACAGTCGAGCATCAGTCGACTCCTGACCAGTCGACTACTCGTAACCTCAGTCGACTGATCCAAGTTGATTAGATTGCCAAGTGTCAAATACTCAGCTAGTCGACTGATCCATAACCCCAGTCTAATGATAAACCTCAAACATGAGTTTTAACTCAAGTATGATCCCTTCATACTTGATAGACCACCCTTAGCCTAGATCTAAGCCTTCTAGCCACCTCCATCAGCCTCACGCCTATCAGATCCCTCTAAGTCATCCATGACTTATTCATCTATATGCTAGCCTTCAGGCGCTTCATCGACTATTGTCATACTAAGCGTGTCTACTTTGCCAAGGTACATTTGAACTTATGCTACCAAGACACACGCTTGGACTTTACACCGCCAAACATTGGACTTATGCCACAAAGACTACAGCTTGGATTTTACGCCACCGATATCACACCCTTGGACTTCCCTTGCCAACTTCATGTTTGACTTTCCAATTGCTAAGACCCATGCTTGGACTTTTCAATTGCCAAGTACTCATGACTTGGACTTTACCATTGCCAAGACCCATGCTTGGACTTTCCATGTCAAGTATCCATGACTTAGACTTTACCATTGCCAAGACTCATGCTTGGACTTTCCATGAGAATCACATTGTCATATGTTTTGTCGAACATCAAAATACTACTCGAGTCAAACTCGAGTCGATTGCACCAACAATCTCCCCCTTTTTGATGTTTGATAAAACCTTTAGGTTAGGCCACCTAACTCAAGCTATCAATTCATCAATTCTCTCCCTTTTTGACATACATCAAAAAGGCTCTCCTCAAGGGTATCAATATCTCATATCTCAATGAGATCTTACAATCTCCCCCTTGGTCCAAAAATATTTAGGATGCCTTCACTCTTCCTAGTGATAAGTTCCATACGACTAAATGAGAGACAATCCTTACTTCTCCAAATTTTCAACTTCCCCCCTATGAGGAAAGACTCATCCATCATCCCTTGATAGATAGCCTCCCCCTAAATCCTTGCTCCCCCTTGATCATTGCACCAACAATGTCTTTGGAGAGTTTCTAAGCCAAAAGGAAACTTAAAACATCGAAATTAAGAGTAAAGATTCAACATTGAACTTTGCCCTCCCTTAAAATTCGATTTTTATCCTAAACACCTCTCCTAATTCATTTCCAATGAATTTTCACTCTTTTAATGCTTTCCAAAGCATATCCTAGGGTTAGGAGATGTTATGATACCTAGAGATGGCTGAAAATGGGATAAAAAAATCTTATTTACCTGAAATCAACTCAGTAGTTGACTTAATTAGCAAGCAGTCGACTGTAGCAACATGAGTCGACTGCCAAACTGAAATAATCGATTGCCCTTTGATTTTCAAAGATCATATTTTTAGAAATGAATTTTGAAAATGCATAAGTAAAAATATGTATTTCAAAAAAACTTGAAAATTCATACGTACATTACTTATATAAAATACAATGGGTGAAAAATAGTTTTAAAATAAAATACTCATTAAAAAGAGAGATTGATACAAAGTTCAAAACCATTGAAACTTTCAATGTTTTTGACCTACTCTGTATCAACTTCTTCAATGGTGATTGCTATCAAAAGATAGACTTCACCAAGGTTTTCTAAAATGATTTTAAAATATTTTTGAAAAACCTATTTTGAACCATGGACTATGGCTAGATGTACATGCCTTGTACATTAGCTTTGCTCATGATTCATCATTATCATTTAATGAGTTCTAAGTTCAATATGACATACTCAATAAGCGCATAAACTTAACTCATTTACTAGCATCTCACATGTGTTTAAGGTGTATGAAAACACACACAAGTTAATTTAATGTTATAATGAGATGTGGGTTTTGGTTCTTAGGATTTCATGCATTTTCTAGGCAACTCTATTTGATTCCCTTATACTTGGGACTTCAAATCATGCAATTTGCCTTAAATAAATTTGATTAACTAAAAAGCATGAAAGATGATTATGAAATATAAGATAGCATAAATAAACATGTGACAATAATCATGATGTCATGACATAAAGATATAACCTAAATACAAGCATGACATTAAAATCAACCCTACACATATATCATGACATTTAAAATGATTAAATGAAATATGATGTCTTGACATGACATAATAGGAATGCATGAACATACACATCAACACATGTAATAAGCACACATCACACAGAATCACAACCAAATAATAGGAGATAAATGACACATAATTTTGCAAAATAAAATATTTAATTTATCTTAAAGTCATTCCTATAAGTAAAAGACAGATGTCCAAACACTCAATCTCACTACGAAAATAAAAGAAAAATACATAAATGTAGTCCTAACTATCATCCACTAGAATCATCGACCGGAGGTGGTAAAGGAGGTGGAGGTTGCTGACTCAGTGACCAGCTCCGCATCATCTCGAACATCTCGAGATGACGCTGCTCCATCCGACTCAGCTGTTGAGTCACCGAGGACACCTGGTAGGCAATGGAGGACTGCTCTAAGATGAGCTCCTCCAACCATGTGTTGACCTCCTCATGAAAGTCCTCAAATCTAGTCTCTAATTGTGCAAAGCACGCCGAGAGACCCTCAGCCAGTGCATCTGGTAGCACAGGGTCATCCTGCTCCGCAACTCCCTCTCCATGCTCCATAGCTGGCTCTCCATGCTCCCCAGCTAGCTGATCCAGCCCCGCCGACCACTCCATCCATCCATAGCCCATTCACATCCCAACCAATGCGAAGTGCCTTAGGGTGATATGGACATAGGAGTCAGATAGTGGCCTCAAGGTCCCCCTGGAGATGTTTATGCCTTTAGATGCTAACCATGCAATGATGATATGGCCAAAAGGCATATGAACCTTCTCTTGGACAGGGGACACAAAATGAACGATGCAATGAAAAATATTTAATGCCACATTGACATCTAATAGGTGACACATCGCATACATCAAAAATAAATGAGGAGGTCGAACCATGGCTTGACCCCTAGTCATTATAGGCAAGATGCATGCAACAATGACCTTATATAAGAGATTATCTAGAGCTGAGAGGTCATTGATGGAAAATAAGTTTTGTCCTAAATGATGAGGATGGTGAAAGAAATGCTGATGCATATGATCAAGAGTAATATGATCAAAAGGTGCAGGGGGTGTCAAATCTAGGATAGGATAAAACACAAAAGTGTCATTCGATGGTCGACACTCTAGAAATTCCTATAGGATCTCCGGAGTAAAGTTCAGATTGCATTTTGCAACGTAAGTTTGATACGTCGAACCATCCCCGACTTTCTTAAGATTAGAGTAAAACTCCATGAGAACGTCAATATTAATAGGATGCATGCAAAAAACTAGTTTCACTAATTGGTAATGCATTATGATTTGAATGACATCTCCACAATAGGATCGAAATAATGGCTCATCTAAATAATGTCTATCCATGGGATGATACGTTCGTGATGGAGCCTGGGATCCTTCACCAGGCTCTGCCCTACATTTTTGTCTACATGAATGTAATGGATGCAATGAATGAACACAAAACGTGGTTAGATAAAGGCATTTTATGAGAAAAATGGTTAGGGTTTAGGGTTAGAGATGTTACTTAAGTGTCATTTGGATTAGAAGATGTAGGAATCAGTCGGAGTGCGCGAATGCTGGAGGAGAATGGCCGAAAATGGTCTCTTGCGCCTAGAACCCTAACTTGGGCAGAATCGACATGAATAGAAAAGGAAAGAGCCTCTATTAGCCTAATATAAAGAAGGAATAGGGTAAAAACAAAGTTTAGCTTGAAAATATAGGGCTTATCGGGGCTAAAGTCATTGGCAAAAAGTTAGGCGGGAAGAAATAAGAGCGTCAGAAACATTGGGAAGAAGAGGAACGCGTGAAGAAGCCAAACCGCTAGGGTTCAGGCTTATAAAATCACAGCGGTCAGTCAACTGCTGTGCCAAAGCAGTCAACTACTCGAGGTTCTGTGACTGGGTCACAACGCTAGCAGTCAACTGCTAGGGTTCAGTAGTCGACTGCTGAACTTTCTGTGTCAAGCTACAATAATGGTAGTCAATTGATAAGGACCATCAGTCGACTGCTCAACTCTCTGTACCATGCTACAATGACCTCAGTCGACTGCTCAACTGAAGCAGTTGATTGATGTCTAATTATTTGGCTGTAATTTTTAAGGCTTTAATTTGTTCACCTAATTTGTTTCATTTGGTGTGTTTATTGCATGTGTATCGATTATATCAGTATTATGCTTGTATTTGTGTATTTGTTAATGTGTTTTGATTTTTTTATTTTATTTTCACAAGCATTAATATCCAAGGATTTTATTCCTAACATCTCACCCTTTCTAGATGTTGAAATACACAATCAAGGTGAACCCTATATTCTTGTGAGATGCAATACATCATAAACACACCTTTCATGCAAACATACGATATGACATATGAAGCATGACAAGTGTATGACATACAAAGGTTTATAATACCTAAGTGTTAGACCCAATTGTCATTTTCTAAAATTAAAGTAATTTTTGCCTTAAACCCAATTTTCTCAAGTGTGCCAAAAATCCAAAATGACACATCATGACCTCTAAACATAATTGTGCCAATCTTGATCAATTTTCTATACTTCTCAAATTTATTGGCACATCTTAAAATCCTTTAGGATTAAGTTTCAATTTCATTTCCAAAGTATCACATAACTTTGAAAATGCTCTAAAGTGCTAACTTTACTATGGTTAGGTTAACTATCCATCCATTCAAGTTGACACCCCCTAATCCATCTAGCGTGAGGGAATCACGCTCCTAGAAATCCAAAATCTATTTTAACTCTTTGGGTTTACTAGGTACTCACTAGGGATATCCTCCCTTAGTACCTTCCTAACGACCCTCTTTGTCTTGGAAGCCTTCACCATTTGGGTCTTGTCAAGGTTAACCTTAGGGTAACTCCCCTTGTAACCTTCTTAGTGACCTTTCTGTAGGATCGAAAAGCACACTAGAGGGGGGAGGGGGGGGGTGGTGAATAGCGAGCGACAAATTCTTTTCGATTCGTTCGATTGAAACAAGACAAGAGTAATGCAGTGGAAAAGTAAATGAACACACATTTATTTTTACTTGATTCACAATCTAACGATTGCTAATCCAAGGCCCTGCGATCCTAGACCACGTATGGAGGGCAATTCACTAACAAGTCTCCTTCTCGTTGGAGGTAGGAGATGACGATTACAAGAGAATAAAAACTTGAGGTAGAGGGACAAACCCACCTCTCATCGTTACGATTAAAAGCTCGGAAATCAATGATTGAATACAAGTAATTGAAATGCAAACTCTAAACTATACCGATGACGATCAAAGCTTGAAGTTGAGGGCATGTTGTCGGCATTGCGACAGTGTTTCGGCGTCGCAGAGATGCGACGTTGCGGGAGCACTTCGAGAGCTTGAATTAGATGACCTAAAGGGGTGAAACCCCCTTCTTTTATAGCCCTTCAACCCCCTAGACATTGAGATCCAGATCCTATCAAAAAGGCCACCTCACACCAAGATAAGTGGTTCTTATCTTGACCTTCATCGAGCTAGACAGTTTGAATAGCAGTCGACTGATGCCACTAGCAGTCGATTGCCATATTGGTTATTCAACTACAATAGAGAGTTAGTCTGAAACATACAAGTAAAGGTAAATTCGACGGCCACTCACCGTCTGATCTCGACCTAGACCTTCCACTGGAAGTCTTAGTCAGATCACTGCCTAAGGACGTCCTCGTACGGAGGACTCGACTTCACCTTTACTCACACTCGAGCTTACCTCTGGTCCTTGTAGCTTGTGTTCCGGTCTTCACCTGGGTTTTTCGACTCCATCTGAAGTTCTTCCGATGTCGCTTGACCACCATGATTTCTTGACTCGAGATTCTCTGGGTGTCGCCGACCTTTAGCTCAGCTTAATCATTTCTGTACACTTAGTTCAGCTCATTAGATAATATGACATTAACTTTGGGCCTTTTCCATAATCAAAACCTAGGTTTTATTATACGGTATCACTGTACCAACAATCTCTCCCTTTTTGATCTATGGCAAACCGACACAAAGTTAAGGAAAAATTTAAAGCATAAGATACATGAAGTAAGTGAAATGATGAAAGAACAATTAGCATGAACATGAAAGAAGCATGAATATGAAGGAATGCCTAGCTTAGTAAGTTAGTGTGAATAACTTAGTAAGTTTAGCATGAGTAAGAGTATAAGTAAAATTCTTTTTCAAGTCCCCCCCTTGAGATAACCTCCCCCTTGACCTTAGGTGAGTACTTGAAAAAGGATCTTAGCTCTCGCCCTTAATGTTTGCCACTAAAATGGTTAAGTTAAGTAATCAGGATTACTAAATTTTGGCCTGAATGTTTTAAGTTAAGTTATCAAAAAAATAATTTTTGATCCCTTTAATTACTTAACTTTGGCCTGAATGTTTTAAGTTTAAGTTAAGTTATCAAAAAATAATTTTTGATCCCTTAACTTTGTCCTTTTTCTCCCCCTTTTGCCATAAATCGAAAAGTATGTGGGTTTGTAGAGAGAATTTTATAAGCTTTGTAAGTTCAAGCATGTCCCTAGTAGATTTTGAAAATAAATAGTTTTAACATAAGCTCAACTAATAGTATGTTCAACTCTTTTTGACTTGATTGATATGGAATGATTAATAAGTCATGATTAGAGTTGGTTATTTTAGATAATTATACTCCATGGTTCATGTCGATGCACTAGTTCTACATCTAGAACTAGGTGTAAAGTCCTAACATCTCGCGCCCATCTATGTGGCTCAATACACAAACACATTAGTCCTATGTGTTGTGAGATGCGCTGGCTCCTTAAATCTATAGGTGCATGCTTTCTAGGGTGAACCCTAAGCTAGTTCCATTTAGCATGAAAAGTAAAAATAGAGTATATAAGAAATATAAGTTTTGAGTCCTACTCTATTATGCACATACCTAATTTCTGTCTAAGAAGACTAAACTCTGCTTCAGGTAAGGGTTTGGTAAATATATCTACTAGGTTCGATTTGGACTCCACGTATTCGAGTTGTTTGGTTCCATTTGCTACATGTTTTCGAATGAAGTGGTGTTTGACCTCTATATGTTTAGTTCTAGAGTGACAGATTGGGTTTTTGGTTAAATTAATAGAACTGATGTTGTCGATATAAATTTTAGTGTTGTTAAAATTTAAACTGAAGTCTTGGAGAGTGTGCTTCATCCAAAGGAGTTGAGCTACACACTCACCCATCGTGACATATTCAGCTTCGGTGGTAGATAAGGCAACACAGTGTTGCTTTCTACTGCACCAGCTAACTAGACTCAAGCTGAGAAGTTGGCAACACCCACTCATGCTCTTTCTATCGAGTTTTACTACCAGTAAAATCCAAGTCAGAGTAGTTGATTAGTTCGAACTCGTTGGATCTAGGATACCAAATTCCTACATTTAGTATACCCTTTAGATATCTAAAGATGCATTTGACTAATGTTAGGTGTGACTCCTTAGCGTAAGATTGAAACCTCGCACACATACTCACTGCGAAAAGTATATCAGGTCGACTCATAGTTAAGTATAGGAGACTACATATCACGCTCCTATAGTATTTTAAATCTATTGGTTTTCCTTCTGAGTCTTCTCCTATATTAACATTTGTAGCCATTGGTGTATTGATTACTTTACCATTTTACATTCCAAATCTATTAATTAACTCCTTAGCGTATTTATGTTGATGTAGGTAAATTCCTTCCCTAGTTTATTTTATTTGTAAGCCTAGGAAAAATGTCGATTCCCCTACTAAGTTCATTTCGAATTCACTTTCCATTAGTGAAATGAACTCATTTAGTAATATTGAATTAGTTGTTCCAAAGATTATGTCATCTACGTATATTTGGGCAATGAAAATCTCTTTTCCTATGGATTTCACAAAGAGAGTTGGGTCTACCAAACCTTGATTAAACCCTTTAGATTTGAAATAAATCAAAAGCCTTTCATACCAAGCTCTAGGAGCTTGTTTTAGTCCATATAAGGCTTTTCTAAGTTTGAAAACATGGTCGGGTTTGTCTAAACTCTCGAATCTCGGTGGTTGGCTAACATAGATCTCTTCCTTAATGAATCCATTCAAAAACGCTGACTTAACATCCATTTGAAATAGCTTGAATCCTTGATGTGCAGCATAGGCTAATAACATTCTAATCGATTCAAGTCTAGCTATGGGTGCATAGGTTTCGTCATAGTTTAACCCCTCTACTTGACTAAATCATTTAGCAACCAATCTTGCCTTATTCCTAACTACTTCTCCTTTATCATCAAGTTTGTTCCAGAATACCCATCTTGTTCCAATGACCATTTTTTCTTTGGGTGGGGGGTACTAATTCCCAAAATTCACTCCTAGTGAATTGAGCTAACTCTTCTTGCATAGCTATAATCCAATCAGAATCAAGAAGAGCTTGTTCAATTATTTTGGGTTCAATTTTCGAGATTAGTGAAATTGACTTAGGTTTCTATAGGATGCTCTAGTTCGAACCCCTAAGTTGGGATCACCTATCACTTTATCAATAAGATGATTTGATTGTAACCTAGACTGATTTGGGTTAGGATTTATATTAGACTAGTTTTTATGATCAGATTCAGGTCTAGTATCAATTTGTTTATCAACTAGTTCTACTTTGGGGTTTGTAGGTTTATCTTCTTCGTCGAATACTACATTAATTGTTTCTTTGATTCTTAGGGTTTCATGATTATAGACCCTATAGGCTTTACTAGTGGTTGAGTATCCTAAAAATATTCCAGTAGTTGTTTTAGAAGTGAATTTTCCTAGGTGGTCTTTAGTATTTAATATATGTACCCTACATCCAAATACCCTGAAGTATTTAATGTTAGGTAGTTTTTTATGATAGATTTCGTATGAGGTTTTAAGGTGTCTTTTAACTAGTAAGATCCTATTTTGGACATAGCAAGCTGTATTAACGACTTCTGGCCAAAACCTATTAGGAAGGTTGTATTCATTTAACATGGTTCTAGCGGCTTATTATAGGGTTCTATTCTTTCGCTCGACTAGACCATTTTGTTGTGGGGTTCTAGGGCAGGAGTACTCATGGTGGTATCCATTTAGGTTACAGAAGTCGGTGAACCTATGGTTTTTGAATTCACCACCATGATCACTTCTAATTCTTTTAACCTTAAGATTCTTTTCATTTTCTATCAATTTGCATAAGTTGGTGAGTTGTTCTAGGGTTTCACTTTTGTGTTTTAAGAACCTAACCCATGTAAACCTAGAGTAGTCATCAACTATAACTAAAAAAAATTAACTTCCATTTAGTGACTTGGCTCCATGAGAATCAAAGATGTCTAAATGTAGGAGCTCAAGTACACTTTTGGTTCTTTCTTGATTGGTTAGTTGATGTGATGTCCTAGTTTGTTTCCCTTGTTGACAAGCATTACAGATTTTATTACCCAAGTTATTAAGGTTGGGTAAACCTCTGACTAAATCACTCTGACTCATTTTGTATACGAGTCTTGGGTGAGAGTGGCCGAGTCACCGGTGCCACAACTAGGATTCCTCTTGCTGTGTCATAAGACACTTGGTTGAGGAGTTGGGTAGGTTGATTGTGTAAATGTTGCTATTCCTAGTTCCTTTAAGTATTATTTTTGAGGTATCATTAGTTTTAATTAAGCATTCATTTTGTAAAAAGGTAACCTTATAGTTGTTATCACACAATTGACTTACACTAAATAAATTAAAATCAAAATTCTCAACTAAAAGGACATTATGAATTATAAAATTTGAGTTCAACTCAATATCACCTGATCCGATGATTTTGAGCTTCCTGTTATTTCCGAAGGCTACCGATCCTTGACTTTTGAATCTGAGCTTCGAAAATTTTAGTCGATTTCCGGTCAAGTGTCGGGAGCACCCACTGTCCAACATTCATTGATCCTACACATATAGTAGTTGGATCGGACATTGGAATTTTAAAGTTGGTTGAATATTTTAGCCTAATAGTCATCTCATCCTTTCTACATAATCAAACATGTTAACCTTATATATTTTTGAGAGGACTTCAATTTTACTTGATTAAGTTTAGTGAATTGAAGATAGTCAACCTTGTGTTAGATTCGGATTTAACCCTTAGCTCGTCAAGTAACCTTTTCGAGAAATTAGCTTCCAGGTCGTGGCAAGGCATAAAAGCTTTCTTTGATCAGAACAACGACCACTTCCTTAGACAAAGACAAATTCAAGAAATTGATCACTTGAGTCACTTAAGATTACTTCCTGATCTAACTAGTTTAGGATACGATGAGGTAGCTTCAGCTAGTTCAACTTAGTCGAGTGCACCAAACTAGATACACCTTATCTAGTTTGGACACACAAGACTTCATTTCCCTAATGTACTATCATCTAGCCGCGTCCTGATACTATGTTATCAAGGTTGACTAACTATTAACCCTATCTAGCCGTTTTAAAAATTAAAACAAAAACTTAACTCAGCATGCAAGTCTAATTAAAGAAATAAAACAAACAAGTTTAGTACTAGCTCCCCCTGGACCATTGAATCGATTCAGTCTTTCCACGTAGTGGATTTGGTCCTTGGGAACCCAGTACATAGCGGATCCTAATTGTGAAATTGAAGTGGTCTTAGGGACCCATGCTTGGACTATTTGTCTATTTCGATTCACAATTGACATATACAATTTATTTGTTGTTTTTGATCTAAACCTGAGTCCGACCTTATCGTACATGACCCTTTGTGATTTAAGTAGTAGGTCAAGATCCTTGGACCCCAAAGTAAACCTTTTCAATGTTTTCCTAAGATCTTGGACTTGTCCCTTCAAGAGAGAGTTCTCTTCTTCGAGTTTTTTAACTCGAGTTGAGTTCTCCTCTCGAACTTGACTAGTCGAAGAGGTTAGGGAGACCTCGTGTTTAAGGAGTTTAACCTCCTTAACTAAGGTCTCGACCTTGGACTCGGACTTAGCTAATTTCTTAGTTAAAAACTTAATTGCATTGTAAAGTGTATCAATTAATGACCGACTCACCTTGATTGAATCTCTTGAACCGGATACGGATCCGTGGCTTGTCTTGAATTGGAACTCATCGTCGGATCCGGAGTTAAACTGATCTTCGGGTTCGGACTCATCTTCGGGTTTGGTCGGCTTGGCCATGAAGGCGAGATTGTTGAGCTTGTCTTCCTCCTCTGATGATTCCTCCCACATTGCGTTGAGCGCCTTCTTGAATTGAGATGGCTTGTTCTTGAGTCTTGGGCACTCCGATTTGATGTGTCCCATCTTGTTGCACTCGGAGCATCTGTAGTTGGAAATTTTCTTTGACTTGTTTTCCTTGGATTGATTGATCAATCGTCTTCTACTCTTGATCATTTTCTGAACTAGATTTACTAGTTCGGTCTCCATCTCATCATTCACCTCCAATTCGTACTCGTCTTCTTCCTCGGGAGGTGATTTGCTCTTCGACTTCTTCTTTGGACCTGCAAACAAATCAACACTTTTCTCGACGGGGGTCGAATTAGACTACTCATGTAATTCAAACTCAGAGAAAAGTTCATCTAATATAATTTTTGATAGATCTCTAGAAACCTTGTAGGCATTGACCATTGATGCCCACAAGGTGGTCCTAGGAAATGCATTGAGTGCGTACCTGATCACATCTCGATTTTCAACTTTCTGTCTGATCGAGAGTATCCCATTCATAATGTATTGAATTCTAGCATGGAGCTGAGTGGCCGACTCATGTTCCTGCATTTTTAAATTAAATAATTTATTCAGAAGGAGATCTCTTTTACATACCTTGGTGTCGGCGGTTCCTTTGTGAAGCTCGATGAGATTGTTCCAAAGATCCTTTGTGCTTATGAATGGGCCGATGCGGTGGAGCTCCTGTTTGGACAGTCTGCATTGCAGGGTCTGTGTAGCCTTGGCATCGACTTCCACTTGATGCTTCATAGCGTTGGTCCATTGATCGCAGTCCAAGCATTCACCGACTTCATTTGTTAGAAGCGTGAAGCTGGTTTGTATCACAATCCACATCTCTACTTGGGCTTTCAAGTAGCACTCCATCCAACCCTTTCCAGTAAACGAGGTCGGGCAGTGCTAAACCCTTTGAGATGTGCCATCAAGGAAAAAACCTTGCAAAAACAAAGACGACACAAAGAACGAATGAATTGCCAAGACTTTCATCTTGGATTAGTAGTGCGGGAGAAAAGAGAATTTAATGAAATGAAAAACAATAAGAAAAGAGAATAAAACTAAATACGAAAAGAAATCCAAAAAATAATGCTAGATTGGTGGTTGCACCAAATCATAGCACCCCCGCTCTAATACCAATTGTAGGATCGAAAAGCGCGCTAGAGGGGAGGGAGGGGTGAATAGTGAGTGACAATTTTTTTTCGATTCGTTCGATTAAAACAAGACAAGAGTAATGCAGTGGAAAAGTAAATGAACACACATTTATTTTTACTTGGTTCACAACCTAACGGTTGCTAATCCTAGGCCCTGTGATCCTAGACCGTGTACGAAGTGCAATTCACTAACAAGTCTCCTCCTCGTTGGAGGTAGGAGACGACGATTACAAGAGAATAAAAACTCAAGGTAGAGGGACAAACCCACCTCTCCTCATTATGATTAAAAGCTCAAAAATCAACTATTTAATACAAGTAAATGAAATGCAAAATCTAAACTATATCGACGACGATCAAAGCTTGAAGTTGAGGGCATGTCATCGACATTGTGATAGCATTTCGACGTCGCAGAGATGCGACGTTGCGGGAGCACTTTGAGAGATTGAATTAGATGACCTAAAGGGGTGAAACCCCCTTCTTTTATAGCCCTTCAACCCCCTAGATGTTGAGATCCAGATCCTATCAAAAAGGCCACCTCACCCCAAGATAAGTGGTTCTTATCTTGACCTTCATCGAGCTGGACAGTTTGAATAGCTGTCGACTGATGGCCTTCATCAGTCGATTGATGCCACCGGCAGTCCACTGCCAACAGCCAACAGTCGATTGTCAGCTTGGTCATTCAACTGCAACAGAGAGTTAGTCCGAAATATACAAGTAAAGGTAAATTCGATGGCCACTCACTGTCTGATCTCGACCTAGACCTTCCACTGGAAGTCTTAGTCGGATCGTTGCCTAAGGACATACCCGTACGGAGGACCCGAACTCACCTTTACTCACACTCGAGCTTACCTCTGGTCCTTGTAGCTTGGCTTCCGGTCTTCATCTGGGTTTTTCGACTCCATCCAAATTTCTTCCGGTGTCGCCCGACCACCACGGTTTCTCGACTCGAGATTCTCCGAGTGTCGCCGACCTTCAGCTCAGCTTAATTATTTCTGCACACTTAGTTTAGCTCATTAGATAACAATATGACCTTAACTTTGGGCCTTTGCTATAATCAAAACTTAGGTTTGATTATCTAGTGTCATTGCACCAACATTTCCTAGGTTTCTTTGAACCCTTAGTCACTAGATACACATCATGGTCAACTCTAGGGATGACCTCCCTTGTGACCTTGACTTTCCTAGACCTAGACTTAGTTCCATAATCAAATGGAACATTATGATAGGTAGTTTTATCTACCTTGGACTTAGGCTTGTGACTCAAGCATTTCTTGCCCATAGATGAGCCTTGCCTATTAACGCCTAGATTTTGTCCATTGGACCCTAGAATCATATTTTCCATCTTCTTAAGGGTCTTTTCCATTTTCTCAAGCTTTGACCTCAAAGCTTGATTTTCCAACTCTAATTGCCCAATTTTTGAATTTTTATTCATTTTTTGGGCATTGTTATTTCTTTTAGGCATATGTCTACCCTTCTTAGGGTTAATGCCTAAATAGTTCTCTACCTTCCTAATAGCTTCCTTAGGTAGATAGTCTTAGGGGTAGTGGTTCTAGAACTATCCTTAGTCCTAATTTCATATGATTTAGCACCTAAGCAATAAAATTTATTGTTACTAGCATGCTTTTTATGATCATGAGCAATTGCAATAAAATTCCTAGCATGCTTTTGACTTTTAATTAAAGAAGAAGCATAATTAAAAGTTACCTTAGGGTTTGCATTAGCTCCCCTTACATGTGAAGCTTGTTAGTAATATATGAGAGATGTCCTAAGGCAATCGCCTTATGTATGAACCATTTATATGATAAATGAAGATTCACTATTTGAGTATACATGTTTCATGTATTTGATTGGATCTTAAACTCATTTACTGAATGTCCACGATACGATTCACATCATGAGAGAATTTGTGATTGGATCACAACTAGTGAGTATCTCTACATGTGTAATTGTGATGTATCAGAATTATCCCTAGTCGATGAATTGATGGATTTGGACACCATCAATTCTGTCAAGACTAGCATGAGGTATACTCCTTGGTGTATCCAAGCAGCTGATTCTCACTAGCTGGAGACATAGTGATGTCCAGAGTTGATCGTGGATGCTAGTTATGGTAACTAGTTCATTGGAGTGACCAGCCGTAAGACTTCATATGGTTCTCTGCATATATAGATATGTCAATGAAGTTCTTACTGTAGCTTAAGTGCGTTGTTTCTTTGACTTGCGGTATTCAAGTCATCTTGATCATGGAGACTTATGCTTTGACATCTTAAGCAAACATCTCCAAGGAGATGTGGACCCGGGATGATTGGGTATAAGTCAAAGTGATCGAAGGTGTTTGAATAGCCTATAAAGGATTCACCACTCCTTGCGAGGAGATGTATACCCATGGACTCTCGTCGGATTGTTACTAAAATCTTTGGCCAAAGCATTACATGTTTAGAGTAAGGTACTCTTCGATACATGTGCAGTAACTAGAATCCGTAGGACGAGGAAATGATACTTGGGCTAGGTGTGACGTAGTCAGCCTAGTGGGTACTGACACTATAGACCATGTCCTGAACCAAGTGGGTATAAGATGAGTGAAGGGAATGGGGCACGATTCATTCGAGGTGCTGAAGGGTTTCAGAAATAGTTCTGGATCAACCGTTGATCTTTTCGGTTAATTGGGGATCATGATGTACTACTAGGTGCCACTCATGATCGTTCTATAATTAATGGTTAATTATAGACGGACAATATAAACCGAGAACCTATTTGGTCACACGCACAACGAGCGTAATCCAAAGGATTTAAAACGAGCTTGAGAATGAGATTCTCAGACCGAGAGAAACTAGGTTTGGTTGGACCAAACATGAAGCGAGCATGAAATCGTTTCAGTCACAATGGAAGCGTGGATGGGTCGTGTCTTATGAAGACATAATGGATGAACCAAAATGGTTTGGTTATAATCCAATGGAGGAGAATAAACCAAAGGGTTTGGTTTATTTTAAACGAATGAACCAAAAGTTGGTTCGGTTCGTTTTAACTTAAAATAAACCATCATGGTTTGGTTTATTTTAACTTATCTTAATGGAGCGGGTTAACGGGCCTAATGGTTATGATCCAATAACCATTAAGAGAATTAGTTCTCTATAAAAGATGGCTTAAGGGATAATTAAGCCCTAATCCAAAACCCTAAAAATAGTTGCCGCCCACCTTTCCTTGGAGACTCTCGGCGCCAACCCCCATTGCCGCCCAGTCCCTTGTGCCGCCGTCCAGCTCCTTGCCGGCATCCAAGCTTCAGCCGGTGATCCTCCGGCGACCCTCCGGTGATCTTCCTAGGCTTCGGTGTTAAGGTGAGCACTTGGCTTCCCTTGTTTGGCCGGCGCCTACTCCTCCACCAAAGCTGTCCAGTTTTCTGGACAGCTTGTTCTCTTCTCGTCGGAGCGTCGTTTGGACGATGGTTAGAGCTCCGATAGCGCCTAACTTACCGGGGATTCGATCTCCGATAATCCTCTGAGGTGGAGGACGAAGTATTCGTCAATTGGTTGACGAATACCTCTCCGGAGAAGCGAGTTTTGAGGACTCGTTTTGGATCCGAATTTGGATTCGGATCGTGATCATCTCTCGATCACGTCGTCTTCAACACGAGGCTAGTAACCCGTACTAAGACGAAGCTCGTGTCTTAGTGAAGTCATCCTAAGGATACTCGGCGTGGATACGGATAGAGACGATTCTAGTGAGGATCATTCCGGTTGATGCCGTTCCCACTACACGTAATACGAAAGGTATAACGTAGTTAAATTTCCTTTTATTGCAAATTTAAATTTACGGTTATGTCTACACTTGTTGTACTATGCATGCGTGTGTTGTGTGTGTTGTAATAAATGTAGATTTATTTTTTTTTTCTTCCGCTGTGCACATGTTTAGAAACATGTACGAACACACACTCGCTGCGGTGCCGGAAACCCAACAAAGCTCCTCCCTTACCCTTGGTTTGCTTCCTCCCCTAGGGCATTGAGTCCTATAGTGCCCCTTTTGATGACATTTGAAACATACAATATACTCCTTGCTCTTAATGGTTGGGGCTCCGACATCCTTTGACTTGTTCTTGACTTTTGTGCCGGTTGAGTCTTCTTGACTCGCTTTGGACACTTACTCTTGTAATGTCCATGTTCCCTACACTCAAAGCACACAATATGATTTTTATTTTTAATCAAAATGCTTGAGTTACCTAGGCCAAAAATGAAATTTTAAATTTGCTCTTCATCTCTCCCAGAGGTAGATGGTTCTTCTTGCTCTTGTACTAGCGACTATGGTGATCTAATCTCCTTCCCCTCAATCCTAGAGGTAGAGGCTTCCTTCAATTCTTCCAACTCTTCTTCTTCCTCGGATGTCAAACACCTCTCGACCTCCGAATCCTCACTCTCTTGAGAGGATGAGCTTGCTTCTTCGGTCTCCTTATCCGATTGAGTCGAAGATGGATCTTCATGATATTTTGCCAAATTGCTCAAAAGCTCCTTAGCATCCTCATAATCACCTAATCTACACAAAATATCATTAGGGATTACATTGACTAAAATATTTATTACCCTTTCATTTATTTCGAAGGCTTGGACTTACTTTTTGGTCCATCTCTTCTTCTTGAGGTATCCACCTTTTGGACCCCATGAAAATTCAAATCCCTTCATTAAAATGAACCAATCTTCAAAATTCATCATGAAGAAATTCTTCATCTGTGTCTTCCATTGATTGAACCCTTCTCGTCCATAGAATGTATATGGAATTGGAGTGTTGATGTCCCATTCAAATCTATCGTTGGACAACTCCATCCTCTAGCACTTTTGCTCCTTGGCGGTTAGTCCGTAGAAGAGCTCCTAGCTCTGATACCAACTGTAGAAATGTTGATGACGTGATAGAGGGGGGTGAATAAGGGTTTTGCATCGCCGCTTGTAATTTGATTGTGATTGTCTCTACAATTCATTAGTATGCACTGTGGAATATAGAATAAAGCATAAACTAAAGAATAAGACAATCACATGCACGAGGCCAGAATATAACGTGGTTCGGAACTTAGGGTTCCTACTCCATAGGATGAGCTCAAGTGAGCTCTAGTGATGCACACCACTACTAATAAACTCCTTCTCGGAACAATGCAGAGGTGGAGAAACCTCTTACAAGTGATTACAAAAGTAATACAACAATAAAAACAAGATACAAGCAATTACACTAAGCAAATGAATATAAGTAAAGAAAAATACTTTACAAATGTGAGCTTTGAATGTTTGATCTTTGGTTGCTTTTGGAATGCCTTGAAGGTCTGAAATGCAGCAACAATTCCCCTTCAAATTCCTCAAGAAACACTGGCCAAAATCCTCTTCTTCGTGCTCCTTATAAAGCTGCAACTTGGACTGATTTTTGCCTAGCAGTCGACTGCCATAAGGCACCAGTCGACTGAATCTGTAGTCGTCTCACAATGGCTCAATCCATGCTAGAAAAACTCCAGCCTTACTAGCGATCATTGCTACGGCAGCGATCATGATCGATCGACTACCAAAGCTTCTGTGCTCGTGTCGACTTAAAACAATCGACTATCCTTCATGGTAGTTGACTATTGTGGATCAGTTGACTGCTAAACCCTAGCAGTCGACTGTTAGACCAAAGAACAACAGTCGAGCATCAGTCGACTCCTGGCCAGTCGATTTCTTGTAACCCTAGTCGACTAATCCAAGTTGACTAGGCTGCCAAGTGTCAAACACTCAACTAGTCGACTGATCCATAACCCTAGTCGATTGATAAACCTCAAACATGAGGTTTAACTCAAGTATGATCCGTTCATACTTGATAGACCACTTTTAGCCTAGACCTAAGCCTTCTATCCACCTCCATCAGTCTCACGCCTATTGGATCCCTCCAAGTCATCCATGACTTGTTCATCCATATGCTAGCCTTCAGGTGCTTCCATCGGCTATTGTCATGCTAAGCGGGTCTACTTTGCCAAGAAATATTTGGACTTACGCTGCCAAGACACACACTTGGACTTTACGCCACCAAACATTGGACTTTACACCGCCAATATCACACCCTTGGACTTCCCTTGCCAACTCCATGTTGGACTTTCCAATTGCCAAGATCCATGCTTGGACTTTCCAATTGCCAAGTGCCCATGACTTGGACTTTACTATTGAATTGAAGAGTAGTTGCTAGAGGGGGTGAATAGCGATCGTAAAACTTTTCTTTTTGTTTCGTCGAAAACATGAGTATTGCAGCAGAAATGAAAGTAAAGAAAAAATAAAGGAACACCTTTTGTTTTTACTTGGTTCACAATCAAAAGGTTGCTATTCTAAGTCCCTGCGATCCTTGATCACGTACGATGGGGCAATCCACTAAAAGTCTCCTCCTCGTTTGAGGTAGGAGATGATGATTACAAAAAACACAAAAGTCAAGGAAGAGGCAACAAGTCTACCTCTTCTCTTTGAAAGTAAAAGATTGAGTACAATAAAGAATAAGTAAAGTAAGGACAACTAAAATTAAAACTACCGACTAGAAGATCCGGAGTTTAGGCGTGAAGTTGGAATTACGACGACGTAGCATTGTCGTCGAAGCTTGGCATCGTTGGAGCACTTTGGGAGCAAGATTAGATGATCCAAAGAGGTGAAAAACCTCTTATTTTATGACCCTTTAAACCCTAGCTCACTGAGATATGGATCTGGGTCAAAGCTCCTTATTCCCCCATTTTTGGTGGAGCTTATCTTGACTTTCTTCGAGCTGACCAGTTTGAATAGCAATCGACTGATGGTAGGATCAATCGACTACTATAGCCTTCAGTTGACTGTTGACTTGGTCAGTCACTTGCAACAAAGAGTTAGTACAGAAATGTCGAGTAATGGACATTACGATGCTTCCTTACTGTCCGATCTCGACCTAGACCTTCCCCCAGAAATCTTAGTCAGATCGTCGCCTAAGTTAATCCCCGTATGAAGGACACGACCTCACCATTACTCTGCACTCAGTGCTTACCTCTGGTCCTCCTGGCCTGTCGCTTAGCTTCCAGTCACCACTGAGGTTCCTCGACTCCAATGAGATTCTCCTGGTGTCGCTCGACTACCGCGGTTTCTCATCCCGAGATTCTCCGGGTGTTGCTGACCTTGGGATTAGCTTAATACAATTCCTGCACACTCAACACAACTTATGAGATAACAATAACAACTTAACTTTGAACCTTTGTCATAATCAAAATCTAGGTTCGATTATCTGGTGCCCCTACACCAACATTTACCATTATCAAGACTCATGCTTGAACTTTCCGTGACAAATACTCATGACTTGGACTTTACCATTGCCAAGACCCATGCTTGGACTTTCCATGATAATCACATTGTCATACATTTTGTCGAATATCAAAATACTGCAAACTCGAGTTTGGTCAATCGTGACCTGGGCTGATTGCACCAATAAATATCATGTCATTATGGAAATATGTGGATCTTATAGGCACTAACAAATGTTATCATTTCTACATATGCGTACATTGATAAAATTAATTCTTAAACTAACCCCCTATGTTCGATTATATTTTGAAAAATTTGACATGTAAGTTTACTTATTTAAAAATTTTGACTTGAAAATATTGATTTAAAAGTTTGCTTATTTAAACATTTTGACTTGAAAGTTTACTTATTTGAAAAATTAACTTGAAAATTTTGACTTGAGAATATGTTTTAACTTGAAAAATATTTGTTCAATTAGTAGAATATTTACAAAGTGTGGTTTACAATTCCTATTTCTGAACTTAAAGATCTTCTTCTGCAAGGTATAATATAAATAATAATATTTTTAATGTATGATAAATAGGGAGTAGTTAAAGTTCAATTTAAGGGAATTTAAAATTTTCACATGTATTTTATTAAGAGAGAGATGAATTTTGAGGGGGAGTATTTTCACAAAAGTTGTTTTATAAGTTTTTTTATGCTTAATTTTCTTAACTTTGAATCATATTGTCATAAATTAAAAAGGGAGAGATTGTTAGTGCAAGAAGCACCTTATAGTCGAACCTAAGTTTTCATGATGGAAAATGTTTAAAGTTAAGTCATGTAATGATCTGATGTTGTGTGTTAAGTTTGCAGGACTTAACAGGTGGAAGTCCTAGTCATGAGGTGCCTAGGCAAGGAAGTCATAGTTAGGAAGTGACTTGGCAAAGAAGTCCTAGTCAGGAAGTGACTTAGCAAGGGAGACACAATTAAAAAGTGACTAGGCAAGAAGTCTTAGCAGGATTGAGGTTACCAAGTGAAGGATTTGTAATGGGTCAGCATGGTGTAGACATCAGAAGAAGCAATGGGGGTCAAAGGATTGAAGGCTAAACAAGAAGTCTAAACAGGTCAGCGGGACCAAAGGTTTGGCAAAGGTAAGTACCTTATGAGGCGAGGGTAAGTTCTCTTTGGAGGATAAACCTTATGCATTGATCTAACTTAGGATTCTAAGAGAATTCTAAAGTTAAGATCAAACAGTTGAGCACTATCAATCATACTTAGCATATTATGTTGTAGTTAACTCTATGAGCATAATTTAGGGCTTCAATCAATTGGAAGAGAACCAAACGACTAGGGGTACAAGCACCTGGAACAAATCTAGGTGATTGATACCATATACTAAGGAAGATAGATCTCCATTCAAGTTCAAGATGACACGTTAGCTTCTAGACGATTGGAACGGATCCATACGACTTGGATAGGATAATGTGTGGTTGAATCAACAGGATTAAAGAATGATCAAAGGAAACCACACCATCTCCCAGGTGATTGGAATGAGATCTAGGTAATTGGAAAAGGATAGGTTGTGATGGAAACAGAACTGAACCAGCCAAGTTGGAGGTGCTTGGAAAAAGTCTATTAAAAGGACCTCGAGTAGAGAGCCAAGGTATCATTTTCAAGAAGTTCTTCATCTCGTTCCTCGTATTTAAAAGCCAGTTTCTCACTTCATTGTGCAACTCCGACAAAGTGCCTCAAGTTGATCATCTTATTGGTATAAGTTTTACATTATTTTCCTTATCTCTACTTGTACTTATATTGAAAGGGAGCGGTAAGTTTATTATTGCAACCTACCGTTGTAGAGAGACAAATCTCCTTTTCTCTAGGGAAAGAGATTTTATAGTGAATTTCCTGTTAGGGATCGTTTGGAAGCTAGAGGGGGGGGCGAATAGCGTTTTTCGGTTTCTACAAAAATGATTAGCGGAAGCAAACACAATAATATAAGTAAAACAATGACAAACGAAAACAAAGCCTTTTACGTGGTTCGGAGATAGCGCTCCTACTCCACGGCGATCCTTGAGGTGGATCAATCCAAGAAAATCCACTAATAAGCTTTCTTTACAACACAACTCCTCTTCTTTACAAAGAATGAAGATCTAAGATTAGGGAGAAGAGGAGGAGATTTAAATCACTTAGAAAGCTAAAGAATTCGTGGAGGCTCTTGGGAAAGATTAGGAAATAAGCATTAACCCCAAAAACCTCCACCAGCCCTCTTTTTATAGAGAAGAGGCTAATTTTCCCGTTGGAGCATGATCAGTCGATTGATGTACAACATCAGTCGACTGCTGGCGTGGTTAACGACTTCTGAATAGCCGGATTCGCGGGATTCAGAGTTGTTTCATCCAACGACACTTTCATCAGTCGACTGATCCCTCCATCAGTCGACTGATGGAGTGATCAGTCGAGTGATCACGGCCGCAGTCGAGTGCAACTCCATTCTGTGCTCGTTTTTATGTCTATCAGTCGACTGACACTATCGGTTCGATTCTAACATCGATCGCCTTGGTCACGCGATCGCTAGTCGGTTTCACCGACTGGTCCGAGCACCGACTCCGATCGATACATTGTATCGATCGATACATCGATCGGGCCGATCGATACTCATCAAGTGTGAATATTTCACACTTGATTTCTCCCCCTAGACCTAGACTTAACCTCCTAGCTCTTCCTTATGCCTTGCGCCTTCAAGATCCCTCCGAGTCCGCGACTTGTTCATCCTTTGCGCTTTGCTTCCAAGAGCTCATTTGGTTTTGTCATGTCTAGAGTTTTCCTTTGCCAAAGCGTGCTTGGACTTTACGCCGCCAAGTCTACATGCTTGGACTTACGCTGCCAAGACTTGCTTTTGGACTCCCTTTGCCAAGGTCCGTTTGGACTTAATGCTGCCAAGACAACATGCTTGGTCTTATGCCGCCAAACCTTTACCTTGGACTTTTCTTTCACCAAGTCTTCATACTTCGATTTCCCTGTTACTTAGATATCATCATAATTTAGATCACAATTTGTTGCCTAACTTAGATGATTATCCAAACATCAAAACATACAAATGCTTGGGGCATTGTTGCACCAACAATCTCCCCCTTTTTGATGTTTGGCAATCATTTAAGTTAGGTCTTTTAAAGATACGCATATTATCACATCATATATCCAATTCCAATTCTAACTTAAACATTTCTTCTCCCCCTTTGACATACATCAAAAAGAGAAGAAAGATAAAAGCATATATTTCATGAAACGATTGAGTGTTTGACAATCTTGAACTAAGGCATAGATTTTAAAATTTTAACTCCCCTTAATCCAAGATACAGATTATGATGAATAAAATACATGTGGAGCTAAAGTCATCAAAAAATTTGAAAGTTTAAATCCTAACTTTGCACCAACAATGTAAATTTTGGAGGAGAAAGATATATTTTGTGAAACTCCCCCTAAAACACGACATTAAACATCCATAAACGTTGTTTATACTCAATACTACCATGTTATTTCTTTAGGATATCAACAATACACTAAACCTCAAAAAATGAGGCTAATTTTCCGAAACCACAGTGTATCAGTCGACTGGTTTCTGAACTAGTCGACTGCTATACCTGTAATACGAAAATCAGCCTTTTCAGGCCAAGTTCAGAAATGCGTCAGAAATTCTAGAAACCTCGAAAAATCATGAAAATTTGTGTACACATTTCTGAAATCATACTTTATCAAGGAAAAATATTTTGAAAAATATATGTTTTCCAGATTTCAATATTGATATAAATTTGGAAACTAGCAAAAGGTTCTAAAATTTTGCAAACTTTGTATCACTTTTGTGATACACTTAAAAACTGTTTTTCAAAGTATGATAATAATAGTTGAAAATATGTTTTATTTGACATTTCCAACCATGTTCTTGAAGCTATATGCACATCAATTGTGTATAAGCCTTCCCAATGATTGGTCCAATTAAGGATTAATGTCTCTAGATGACACTTTGGTCCATAGTAATGCATCATAACAAGCATTATGAACCAAATGCATCTTCCTATCATCTCACATGTTGTCTAGGTGGCTCAATACAAAAATCATGGTTTCTTAAGTATTTTGTGAGATAGTTAAAGGTATGAAATCTAGTATTTCTATAGGATCATGCATACCTACACCTTCACTCAACCAAGCACATTCCAAGTTTTCTCCTAAGTGATGAAAATTCTACTTCGGGGAGAGCCTTGGTAAATATATCAGCTAAGTTGGACTTGGATTCAATATAATTAAGCTCAATGTCCCCCTTAGCCACATGGTCTCTAATGAAGTGATGCTTCACTTCAATGTGCTTGGTCCTAGAGTGATGCACCGGATTTTTGGTCAAGTTAATGGTGCTCACATTATCACAAAATACTTTCATGTTGGAGTAAGATAGCTTATAATCTTCTAATGTATGTTTCATCCATAAGAGTTGAGTTACACAACCACCCATAGCCACATATTTGGCCTCGGTAGTGGATAAAGCAACACAAGGTTGCTTCCTACTACTCCAACTCACTAGGGAGGACCCAAGGAATTGGGATCCACCACTAGTGCTCTTCCGATCCAATTTGCAATCGGCATAATCGAAATCGGTGTACCCAATTAAATCAAAAGACCTAGTCCTAGGGTACCATAGACCTACATTTAGTGTGCCCTTGACATATCTTAAAATTCTTTTAACGACAACTAAATGAGATTCCTTAGCACATGATTGATACCTAGCACACATACCAACTGCAAATAGTATGTCGGGTCTACTAGCGGTTAAATACAAGAGGCTACCAATCATGCTCCTATAAAGGGTAAGATCTATTTGTTTTCCTTCACTATCACTATCTATTTTAGTATTGGTTGCCATTGGAGTTGACACTACCTTAGCATTTTCCAAACCAAATTTCTTAATCATTTCCTTAGCATATTTGGTTTGATAAATGTAAATTCCTTCACTTGTTTGTTTAACTTGCAAACCTAGGAAGAAATTTAATTCTCCAACTAGACTCATCTCAAACTCTTTCTCCATATTTTGAATAAAGTCTTGAAGAAGTTCATCATTTGTTGACCCAAAGATAATGTCATCGACATACACTTGGGCTATAAAGATGTCATTAGATGTTGACTTTATAAAGAGAGTTTGATCTATACTACCCCTTTTGAAATCCTTAGAGATTAGTAAAGTTGACAATCTTTCATACCAAGCCCGGGGAGCTTGTTTCAAACCGTATAAGGCTTTCCTAAGCTTGTATACATGGTTTGGGTAGTCCGTATTTTCAAACTCGGGAGGTTGTTCTACATACACTTCTTCCTTAATAAACCCATTTAGGAATGCTGATTTCACATCCATTTTATGGAGTTTGAAACCCATATAGGAGGCATATGCTAAAAGTATTCTAATGGACTTTAATCTAGCAACCGGGGCATATGTTTCATCATAATCAAGTCCTTCAACTTGATTAAAACCCCTTGCCACTAATCGTGCTTTATTTCTAGTGATATTCCCTTGGTCATCTAGTTTGTTCCTAAAGACCCATCTTGTAGTAATAATAGTGTTTTCACTTGGTCTAGGAACTAACTCCCACACTTGACTCCTATCAAATTGAGCCAACTCATCTTGCATTGCTAAGATCCAATCTGGATCAAGTAATGCACCTTTAATGTTTTTGGGCTCAATTTGAGAAATTAGAGCTATATGACTAGTGGGATCCCTATGGAATGACCTAGTCCTAACTCCTTGAGATAATTCACCCACAATTTGATCTAATGGGTGACTTTGATGAACTCTTATGGTTCTAGGAGGTGTATCAAGTTGAGTTTGATCATGATTAACTTCAATCCTATGTTCATCATCGGAGTCATCCCTTACTCCCCCTTGATCCAATCCTCCCCCTTGATCATTACCCCCTAAGGTTAAATCTTGCAATTGTTGGGTAATTCCTTGATTTTCATTGTTTATGTCATCATTAATAGGGGATTTCCTAGGGTATGTATTTGAATTTTCATCAAATTGAACATTCGAAGATTCTTCAATCTTTTGAGTCCTTTTATTGTAAACTCTATATCCTACACTAGTGGATGAGTATCCAACTAGGATTCCCTCATCCGCTTTGGACTCAAACTTACTTAGGTTGTCCTTGGTATTTAAGATATAGACTTTACATCCAAAGACCTTAAAATAATGAATTGTTGGAATTGTACCATTCCACAATTCAAATGGAGTTTTTCCTAAGAACCTATGAATCAATACCCTATTTTGGATATAGCAAGCGGTATTAACCGCTTCCGCCCACAAGTAGCTAGGTAAGGAATATGCATTAAGCATTGTCCTAGCCGCTTCTTGTAGGGCACAATTTTTCCTTTCCACAACCCCATTTTGTTGGGGTGTTCTAGGACAAGAAAATTCATGCTTGTACCCTTGTTCTAAGCAAAAAGTTGAAAAGTTAGAATTCTCAAACTCTCCACCATGATCACTACGGATCCGGTTGATTTTGAGTTTTCTTTCATTTTCTACTCTTTTGCTAAATCCTATGATTATTTCTAAAGTTTCATCTTTATTTTTCAAGAAAAACACCCAAGTAAACCTAGAAAAATCATCTACTATTACCAAGCAATGTTTACTACCAATTATAGATGGGGTACTATGGCAATCAAATAGATCCATATGTAATAATTCTAACGGTAAAGTGGTACTAAGTAAATTTTTACCTTTGTGTGATGTTTTTGATTGCTTCCCTTCTTGGCAAGCATCACACATCTTGTCCTTGAGAAATTTGACTCTAGGCAATCCTTTGACTAGCTTCAATTTTGCTATTTTGGCTATATTCTTCATGTTTATGTGTCCTAGCCTCCTATGCCAAAGCCAACTTTCTTCCTCTTTTGCAATAAGACACTTAGTGGAAGAATTAGTAGCATAGGATAAATCAACATAATATATATTTGATTTCCTAAAGCCTACTAACATGCAATCATTTATAGTTTTGTGTCTTATAACGCATTTTGAGGAATCAAATTTAACATCAAAATTTGCATCACATAATTGGCTTACACTAAGTAGGTTAAATTTCATATTTTTAACTAATAGAACTTTATGAATGGCAAGATTGGGAGATACCTCAATGGTGCCCTTTCCTAGAATTTTAAGTTTACCGCTATTACCAAATGACACCTTTCCTTTGCTAGTATGGTTGATAGTGGAGAATTTTCTCTCATCCCCGGTCATATGCTTTGAGCACCCACTATCAATTATCCACAAGCTTGGTTCTTCTACCTATATCACATGAAAAACACAATCCTTAGGTACCCAAATCTTAGGACCACTAGCATCAATTATAAATTTCTTAGGTACCCATGCCTTTCTCCACTAGCTTTTAATCATTGATTTTCTAATAACTAGGGATGTACCTCTTTCTCCTTAGGTCTATATTCTAATCCGGCCTTATTGTAAATTGCCCTTTGATCTTTAATAATCATATCTAGATATTTAGAACCATTTGTGAACTTTTCTAGGCATGCTCTTAATTTACCTATTTCTTTTCTTAACTCATCATTTTCATCCCTAAGAGTACAATCATCATTATCACTAGATGGTTTATCACATGATGTATCTACATTCTTCAATGATTTGATCTCTAATTTTAGATCCTTAATCCTAGTTTTTGATCTATTTAAAGCATTTTGTAAGCATGCAATAGTCTTATAAAGTAAATCTACTTTGGGTGAGTTGTTTACCTCATCATCATCACTTGATGATGATTCATCACTTGAAGAGGAAGAAGACTCCTCGCTTGAGCTTCCGGTTTCTTCCAATGCCATGAGGGCTAAGTTCCGGGTTGTATGGCAAACTTCTTCATCGTCGGAAGACTCCTCCATACTTAGAGTATCCCATGTTTGTGCCATCATCGCCTCCTTCTTCTTCTTTTCCTTCTTTTCCTTTTTCTTCTTTTCCTTCTCCTCCTTTTTCTTTAGTTCCGGGCAATTTGGCTTTATATGCCCTTTCTTGTTGCAACCAAAATACGTCACGTTAGAAATAGAATTTGAATTGTTTGAAGATTTACCTCTCGAGGATTGAAACATCCTCTTCACATCTTTCTTGGTGAGCCTCCTTGACTTCCCACCAAATTTCTTGACGTAGTGTGCCACCTCACTTGCCGATAGCTCATCCTCACTACTTGATGAGTCTTCCTCGGATTCGGATGAGGAAGACACCTCCTTCTTTTCCTTTTTCTTCTTCTCCTTCTTTCCTACAAAAGAGCTATACCCTTCTCTTTGGATGAAGTGTTAGCTTGTTCATGCAATTGAAATTCACAAAATAGCTCATCTAATTTAACTAATGAAAGATCCCTAGAGACCTTATAGACATCTACCATTGAGACCCATAAGGTGGTCCTAGGGAAAGCTTGTAATACATACCTTACAAGGTCTCGGTTGTCGACTTTTTCACCTATAACGTGTAGTCCGTTGACTACTTCCTTGAAGTGCCCGTGCATTTGGCTCACGATTTCATTTGTCTTCATAGTGAAGCTTTGGAGTTGCCCAATCAGAAGATCCCTCTTGGCCCTCCTTGTCTCTTTGGATCCTTCGTTGAGTTCGATGAGCTTCTCCCAAAGCTCTTTTGCGGAGTTGAATGGCCCGACCTTAGAGAGTTGCTCCTTGGATAGACCACATTGAAGTGTGGTCGTTGCTTTTGCATTTGCTTGTGCTTTCTTGGCCATCTCTCTTGTCCAATCTTTTGTTGGTAGTGGTGCTCCGAATTTGTCGACCGGCTTCTCAAAACCATCTACAACACTAAACCAATTCTCAATATCGTTCATTAAATAATACTCCATCCTACCTTTCCAATATCCGAAATCATTGCCGTCGAAGAACGGAGGCCTCGCCGTGCTATACCCCTCTTGAAATGCCATCTTTGCTCCGGTTGATTGCTAGATCTTCCGATGCGATCCGGGCTCTGATACCACTTGTTAGGGATTGTTTAGAAGCTAGAGGGGGGGTGAATAGCATTTTTCGGTTTCTACAAAAATGATTAGCAGAAGCAAACACAATAATATAAGTAAAACAATGACAAACGCAAACAAAGCCTTTTACGTGGTTTGGAGATAGCGCTCCTACTCCACGGCGATCCTTGAGGTGGATCAATCCAAGCAAATCCACTAATAAGCTTTCTTTACAACACAACTCCTCTTCTTTACAAGGAATGAAAATCTAAGCTTAGGGAGAAGAGGAGGAGATTTAAATCACTTAGAAAGCTAAAGAATTCGTGGAGGCTCTTGGGAAAGATTAGGAAATAAGCATTGACCCCAAAAACCTCCACCAGCCCTCTTTTTATAGAGAAGAGGCTGATTTTCCCGTTGGAGCACGATCAGTCGACTGATGTACAGCATCAGTCGACTACTGGCGTGGTTAACGACTTCTGAATAGTCGGATTCGCGGGATTCAGAGTCGTTTCATCCAACGACACTTTCATCGATCGGGATCCCTCCATCGATCGGTGATGGAGTGATCGATCAGTGATCGCGGTCGCGATCGAGTGCAACTCCATTACATGCTCGTTTTTTATGTCTATCGATCGGTGACACTATTGGCGGTCGGTGATTCGATTGTCGTCATTGCCTTGGTCACGCGCCGATCGCTAGTCGAGTTTCACCGACTCGATCGGGCACTGACCGTCAGCGATACATCGTATCGGTCGATACTCATCAAGTGTGAATATTTCACACTTGATTTCTCCCCCTAGACCTAGACTTAACCTCCTAGCTCTTCCTTAAGCCTTGCGCCTTCAGGATCCCTCCGAGTCCGCGACTTGTTCATCCTTTGCGCTTTGCTTCCAAGAGCTCCTTTGGTTTTGTCATGTCTAGAGTTTTCCTTTGCCAAAGCGTGCTTGGACTTTACGCCGCCAAGTCTACATGCTTGGACTTACGCTGCCAAGACTTGCTTTTGGACTCCCTTTGCCAAGGTCCGTTTGGACTTAATGCTGCCAAGACAACATGCTTGGTCTTATGCCGCCAAACCTTTACCTTGGACTTTTCTTTCACCAAGTCTTCATACTTGGATTTCCCTGTTACTTAGGTATCATCATAATTTAGATCACAATTTGTTGCCTAACTTAGATGATTATCCAAACATCAAAACATACAAATGCTTGGGGCATTGTTGCACCAACATTTCCCACTCGAAGCGGTCTCTGATCGCAGGCCTTGGACTAGCAACCCTTCTACTGTGAACCAAGTAAAACCATCATGTTTCTTGTGTTGTTATTACTTTTCGCTATGTATTTTTATGTATTTTTCGAACAAGTGAATTTCACTATTCACCCCCCTTCCACCCCTCTAGCGCTCTTAGTCAATACTGCAGTCATGGACAACTAGACGTTAGGTAAGTGTGAAGACCAAATAGGTTAAGGATGATATGATGTTTGATAATGGACAAAGTCCTAGAAGGTCAAGGATGATTAGATGTTAGGTGAATAAATTTTCAGCAAATCAAGAGTGATTGATGCAAGGTGAAAGAAGTCTTGATAGGCTGAGATCAATCAAATACTAGGAAAAGTGAGAATTCATCCTGGGTTAGGTTGAAACAACATTATCAGTCAACTGCTATAGAATAACAATCAACTAATGAACCGTAAACCCTATGTTTTGAGGGAGTTTATGTGGATTTTGGATGCTAGAAATCAATTGATTTATCAGTTGGGTGAAGGACTCGATTGATGTTACTATTGGAGTAAACAAAGAGTTCTAAACTCGATTGCTCCAACTTGACTGATTGTTATCACTTGACTGATGAATAGAATTAGTTGACTAATAACACTATAGTAGCAAACAAAAGATTTGATAGTCATTTGGGAAAATTCACTTATTGGTAGCAATCAATTAATGGTGATGAGCAGTTGACTGATATAGTCAAATTTGAGTTATAAAAAATTATTCTATAGGTAAAACTGTCGGATTCAATGGAGCAATCAATTGATTGGTTCTCACAGTCGATTGTTAGGTGAAAATTAACCCTTATCTGTAGCTTAACAAAGGGTATTTTAGGGATGTTTGGAAATGTCAATTCTTGGAGACATTAAAGGGGAAGACTACTATATTCTATACATTCAAGGAGAATTCAAAAGCAACCAAAGCAATAAGAAAGCAAACAAAAATAAATATCACACTTATAAATTATTGTTTACATTGGATTTCATATTTCATTTGTATCATTATATTTTTCCTTATATTTGGCTATAAAAGAATAGGTTGTAAGAGGTTTCTCTGCCTTTGAAAATTATCCAAGAAAGAGAAAAGATAGTAGTGTTATTGCTAGGACTAGACCATGAACATGTAAAAATGATTTGTGTTTGTGATGCTTGTATTTATTTATTTTTATTTTCCATTGCATATTAATGTGTTATACACAATGCCTAGAATGGTTTATATCGATCTCCAACTCTTTAGTCACAATGCTTGTATAGGATTGGTTATATAGCTAAGGGAAGGGAGGGGGCCCGGGGGGATTGAATAACACGTTTATTTTTCATCGATCATAGTTGTCTCTGACATATTAGCACATAGCAACAACATAAATAAAACAACACAAATAGGAGACAAGTATAAACCATACTTTTTTACTTGGTTCATAATCTCATTTCTTACTCTACAACCTATCGGTGTGTCAATTCCAGTAACATCACTACTTTTCTTATTGTCAAATACATTTCTAAGGCAGAGAAACCTTTTATAATATATATATCCTATTCTTACTGTAATACATAAAGCACAACAAATACAACAAATATAATGATAATGTAGTAAAAAAAATACAAAATAAAAATATCTTTGCTTGCTTTTTGTTCATGAGTAGGATGAAGATTTTCTTGTAGATGGATAGTAAAATCTATTTAGAAATGAGCAGCACACGATGTTTTATAAACATCAACATCAATCTATTGGATCATAAAGATGGGTTAGAGGGGGTGGATAGAGCTCATCATTTAGCATCTTTTTCGTCTATCAAGAGTGTTAGTAGCAACAAAAATATAAACAACAATAATAAAATACATAGGGATTTAACTTGGTTCCCAAACCCTTAGGGTTAGTACGTCCAATTGGTAGGAGGTCCATATCCACTATGTCTTCTCCTTTCCAGAGCCTTTCTAGAGGTGAAGAAACCTCTTACAAGGTTTATAGGATAATTACAAGTAATAAAAGAATATAACTAAATGTAAAGCAATACAAACAACTCTCATGATCAATCCGAAAGCCCTAAGCATTTTGCACTCCTCCTGACTCTTCCCTGATCAAATGAGCAGAACTTCATGACCATAAAAATTGTCTATTGAATTGATGATGTGTGTATTAATAATATAAAGCTTCCGCTCAAGGTCATTTTTATAGAGTTGATCCGGTCGCTTGGAAGACTTCTAGGTGCCCCTAGCTTAGTCTCAATCTAGTATGAGTCATTCGGACTTTATTCTCTTCGAGTCACCTGGATCTTTTTCAAGCATCCGAATGTTGACATGTCACATTCCTATCAGAAGTTGATCTATTTGATGCACACGAACGCGACCTCAAATCTCACGATGGAGACTATCGAGGACTTGAAGCGCGTGCTCGCACTCAATGCCCACAAGTGCACAGGTGTCGTCAAGTAATAATATAGATTATTGATCCCACAGGGACTAAGATTTGAGTATCGATATATTCAGTGGACTTTATTGTTCGGAATTCAGTTCTAATGGTTGTGCTTAGGAGGTCGTCAGTGGTCCGAACTCAGTACGGTGTCACACGGAGGAAGAGAAGGGTTGCTACGAGTCTTTAGATGGGATTCTAGGATTTCGGTTTTGTTTGTGTGTCACAGAACATGTTGTCAATTGAGTTTTGTCTAGGTTTCTAACTACGGTTTTATGGAAAGGACATCATACACTCCCCCGATGAGCCTTCGCATCTATCGGAAGCTACCTCTGCCATACTAGGTCAACCCCTGGCTTTAGGAAGGGATAGTCGGTACGAGGATGTCGAATCGATCCCTGCGACAAGTTGAAAATGGGGCACGTTTCCTACTCTATCGCATCCTTTTATCCACAGTTATCGACGATGAGGCCAACCCCTAGGTTCCTCCTTAATTCGCTTAAATCTTTGATACAAGGACTATCACCCCTTGTATCGGCTAAGCACAGTGACTAGAAAACCAAAACAATAGCTATAGATCTAAACCAAATGCCAATTGCAAATATAAATTCAAGAACGAAAAGATATTTGAACCAACATATTCTAACTCAACACAAACTACTCCCTAGTCCTAGAATCAGAGAATCTACTCCATGAATATGAGAAAAGAAACACAAGGCATTGTCGAATTTATATATACAAGATAAAGCATGGAAAGAATATAGATTACAATGCGATGGTACTCTTCTCCTTGGCGTTGAGGTGCAACATTTGAATCTTGAGCGACTTCCTTCCTCCCCGTTGCGAGTTTCTGGTGCTTTTTAGGGCACCGGTGTGCTGTCCCGGCCGTCGGGCCTTCTCCTTAGGGTTTGGGTGTAGCCTCCTTTATATAGGCATCAGCCTGGATCTCTCCGAAACCTGGAAAATAACTGAATCGCGTTGGAATCACACATCGCCACACGACCATGTGGATCCACACAGACAGGCCGTGTGTGGCACTGTGGTGTAGGCCGTGTGTTTTCATAGGGCCAGGGTGTGTGTCATTCTGTTCTAGCTGCCAAATGTCTTCTTTTCGCTCCAAAAGTGCACCATTTTCCCCGTATAATGCTGTCTTGCACACAAAAGTACAACGAACAGATCTCCGAACCAGAAAACAGGAAATGCATGCAAAATAAAGTAAATTATGCATGAAACAAACATAAAACGAAATGAGATGTGAGCGAAAACTACCCCTATATGTTTTGCTCACATCAATTCCCCCAGACTTAGATCTTTGCTTGTCCTCAAGCAAACCTCAGTGCTATGAAATTTTAAAAAGATATTGTTCCATACTCAGCATGTTAACTAGATTTATCAAGTGATATTTGCAATCAAAGCAAAATAGATATGTTCTAGAAATTCACTAAGTTAGCTCCTCGTGCTCGTGCTAAGCGAATCTTCTTAGGAGATACTCATTCCATGGTAAAATAAGTCATCATCCTATAGCTTTACTAAGGTCTCCAGCTCTTAGGCACTTACCTGCCCAAAGAGAGGGTCGTTCCATAGATCTAGCACAAAGTCTCAAAGGCGTGCTCGGTATTGAGAGAAATTGGTAAGTGTTTCCCCAGTAACCTAACTCGGTCTTAAAGGGGCACCTAACCATTTCCACCCACGACAACTATTTTTTATCCCTCATAATTTTTTTTCCAATTTTTTTACTCTCTTTTTCTTTTTTTTTCTTTTCTTATTCCATTTTTTTCTTCTCTCTCTCTTGGGATTTTGATTTTTCCGAATGGGCTTCCACAATCCAAGCATCTCCAATAATTAAAATGCTAAATCTAGAGTCACCTATGGATTCTAAAGTACTAGACTACTGAGATGAATCATAACTAGGTACGTACTAGATTTTCTCTTTCAGAATGTTCGTCATGTGTAGGTGTAAAAATAAAAGATAACCAATGTAAGTCTAGAATATTCATTAGAGCAAATAAAATAAAATACCATGAGGTAAATGAAGTTAAGCTACCCATGGAAACAACTCATGAAGAAAACTTTAAAAGTACTACTGAGGCAGCTTATAGATAGCAAAAACTAAGTGTTGAAAGAAATTGAACAACCTATGCATGAACAAATGAATGCTAACTAAAATACAAATATCAGAAAAGAAACTACTGCTATAAATAAAATAAATCAAAACTTAGGCCCCCCCTAGACTTAAGCGAAGCATACCTCTAGTATGGTGGACGAGGTGGAAAGTTCGGTAGCCTCGACATCTCAGGGTCCTGGGAGAATCTGGTATTGAGCCGCTGATGTCACATGTACATGTGGTCGATCTGAGAACTGGTGGATACAACAACTGCTCGATGCTCCTCCTCCCTAGCCCACTGTTCTTGCTGGGCACCCATGTGTTGCCGCATCTCCTGGCGGTAGGAGGCCTCCTCCTGGTGACGGGTAGCCTCCTCCTGGAAGTAGACACGAGCCTCATCGTAGAACTCCTCGGCCTCCTGGAAGTGCTCCTGGAAGCACCGAAACTCTGCCTATGTGTAAGCGCTCTACTCCTTCCATTGCTGCCTCTGCATCTGCTGCTCGATATATATGTCATCGAGGCGCGATCGGAACTCCGAAAAATCATAGACAGATGTACCTGCATCTTGCTCAAAAGTAAAAAAAGATGGTGGTGCAGGTGCAGGCTCATATCGACGAGGACTATGTGGGCTCCTATACATGTGTGGGCTGGAGGGAGAGTGATGTACATAGGCGAAATGCACGGTGCGGTGCCCTTTATCCCTTGTGCAACACGATCGTGTGAAAACACACGGCCAAGCCATGTGCGCTACTGGAATGTGGTGCACGACCGTGTGAAAACACATAACCAAGCCGTGTGCCCCCCGTTTCTCTCTCATGGTGCACAACAATCCAAATTCTTCTTACATGCTCAGTCATGTGTTGGGTTTCCGGTGTTAGTAATATATGAGAGATGTCCTAAGGCAATCGCCTTATGTATGAACCATTTATATGATAAATGAAGATTCACTATTTGAGTATACATGTTTAATGTATTTGATTGGATCTTAAACTCATTTACTGAATGTCCACGATACGATTCACAGCATGAGAGAATTTGTGATTGGATCACAACTAGTGAGTATCTCTACATGTGTAATTGTGATGTATCGAAATTATCCCTAGTCGATGAATTGATGGATTTGGACACCATCAATTCTGTCGAGACTAGCACGAGGTATACTCCTTGGTGTATCCAAGCAGCTGATTCTCACTGGCTGGAGACATAGTGATGTCCGGAGTTGATCGTGGATGCTAGTTATGGTAACTAGTTCATTGGAGTGACCAGCCGTAAGACTTCATATGGTTCTCTGCATATATAGATATGTCAATGAAGTTCTTACCGTGGCTTAAGTGCGATGTTCCTTTGACTTGCGGTATTCAAGTCATCTTGATCATGGAGACTTATGCTTTGACATCTTAAGCAAACATCTCCGAGGAGATGTGGACCCGGGATGATTGGGTATAAGTCGAAGTGATCGAAGGTGTTTGAATAGCCTATAAAGGATTCACCACTCCTTGCGAGGAGATGTATACCCATGGCCTCTCGTCGGATTGTTACTAAAGTCTTTGGCCAAAGCATTACATGTTTAGAGTAAGGTACTCTTCGATACATATGGAGTAACTAGAATCCGTAGGACGAGGAAATGATACTTGGGCTAGGTGTGACGTAGTCAGCCTAGTGGGGACTGACACTATAGACCATGTCCTGAACCAAGTGGGTATAAGATGAGTGAAGGGAATGGGGCACGATTAATTCGAGCTACTGAAGGGTTTCAGAAATAGTTCTGGATCAACCGTTGATCTTTTCGGTTAATTGGGGATCATGATGTACTACTAGGTGCCACTCATGATCGTTCTATAATTAATGGTTAATTATAGACGGCCAACATAAACCGAGAATCTATTTGGTCACACGCACAACGAGTGTAATCCAAAGGATTTAAAACGAGCTTGAGAATGAGATTCTCAGACCGAGAGAAACTATGTTTGGTTGGACCAAACATAAAGCGAGCATGAAATTGTTTGATCTGCAATGGAAGCGTGGATGGGCCGTGTCTTATGAAGACATAATGGATGGACCAAAATGGTTTGGTTCTAATCCAATGGATGAGAATAAACCAAAGGGTTTGGTTTATATTAAACGAATGAACCAAAGGTTGGTTCGGTTCGTTTTAACCTAAAATAAACCATCATGGTTTGGTTTATTTTAACTTATCTTAATGGAGCGGGTTAACGGGCTTTATGGATATGATCTTAATGGAGCGGGTTAACGTGTTCCACTAGCATGATGTAACTCGCCAGCTCAGAATCTGCCACATGTTTCTGATAGACCAACATTTGGTCTGGAGTTGCATCGTCCTTAGGACGGTTGGGAAGAGGCTCTTCAAGGACATATGCAAGCTTTTTCGCCTTGAGAACAATTCTCAGGTTTCTAAGCCAATCCAGGAAGTTAGGCCCAGTCAGTTTGTTTGAATCCAAAATCGTGCGCAAATTCAAAGACGTCATGATCAATTTATTGACCTAGAAATACAAAACGAGCATATATGAGAAAATGATTTAAAATGCATCAATATACATTCATAAATCCCATTCATTTTTCGAATTTCAAAAACCCCAAAATCACTTCGGGAGATCGTAGGTCCATCTTCGAATGGGCTGATATCCATCATAGATATGAACAACCTTGGAGAGAGTCCAACAAGCCATTCATAACTACGACGGTAGGTATCAACTATACCGATTCCATATCACGTATATGCAACTATCACAATGTGCTATCAACTAATTGAATGTTCACACATACATCGGGTTGTTAACACATTAACAAGTATGCATCATATGCATAGCACCCAACTTCACCTCCCTTTACATCGACCTTGGAGAGAGTCCAACAAGCCGATGCTCCAGGTTAAAGCCAACCCATTAATCGAGAAATAGTTTTAATATGGTTAGAGCGCATTCAATCAATTAGCCCAGCTTGGAGAGAGTCCAACAACCAAAGCTAACGATTGACCTCTGACTCTTACCATATTAGTATTAAACTATTCCATGGTTTGAACATGTTCGAGTTCGAGCCGGGCTTGGAGAGAGTCCAACAACCCAAACAAGAAACGGAACTCTGGTTCTAACCATATTAATGGAAGGTGTAGGCTTTAATATTGAGTTAGGGTTTTTATGTCTCATCCTCTTTGCATGCAAATAACTATTATCTACATGGCATGACATACATGACATACATCTACATGTCACGACACGCATGACATAATGATATGCATCTAATGCAATTACATTACATACAATTATGTCATGTACATAATTTCCTTATTTGTCATAATTATTTATGGAAATAAAATATGTTTAAGATTTGATTCTCCAAATCAAATCATGATTAAATTAGGAAACAAATTTCCAAATCTAATCACATATTTTATTTATGGAAATAGTTGATTAAGGAAAATCAATTTAGGAAACAAATTTCCTAAATCATCAAAACTACTTATGGAAATAAAATATTTTAAGATTTGATTTCCCAAATCAAATCATGATTAAATTAGAAAACAAATTTCCAGAATCTAATCAAATATTTTACTTATGGAAAATATCAATTTCCATAAATACTTCCAACTTTCCAAAAGTGGAAGATTTCCATAAATACTTCTAGACTTTCCAAAATTAAAAATTTCCATAAATACTTCTAAATTTCCAAAATTAGAAAATTTCCAAAAATAACATTATGACTATCGCAAAACCATTTTACGATTATGTCGAAACACAACCTGGGCTCTGATACCACTGTTGGGTTTTCGGCACCGCGGCGAGTGTATGTTCTAACATGTTTCGCAAACATGTGCACAGCGGAAGAAATAAAAATAATAAATCTACATTTATTACAACACACACATCACATGCATGCATAGTACAACATGTGTAGACATAACCGTAAATTTAAATTTGCAATAAAAGGAAATTTAACTACGTTATACCTTTCGTATTACGTGTAGAGGGAACGACATCAACCGGAACGATCCTCGCTAGAATCGTCTCTATCCGTATCCACGCCGAGTATCCTTAGGATGACTTCGCTAAGCCACGAGCTTCGTCTTCGTACGGGTTACTAGCCTCGTGTTGAAGACGACGTGATCGAGAGATGATCACGATCCGAATCCAAATTCGGATCCAAAATGAGTCCTCAAAACTCGCTTCTCCGGAGAGGTATTTATCAACCGATTGACGAATCCTTTGTCCTCCACCTCAGAGGATTACCGGAGATCGAATTCCCGGTAAGTTAGCCACTGTCGGAGCTCTAACCGTCATCCAAACAATGCTCCGACGAGAGAAGAACAAGCTGTCCAGAAAAACTGGACAGCTTTGGTGGAGGAGTAGGCGCCGGCCAACCAAGGGAAGCCAAGTGCTCACCTTATCGCCGAAGCCTAGGAAGATCACCGGAGGGTCGCCGGAGGATGACCGGCTGAAGCTTGGACGCCGGCAAGGAGTTGGACGGCGACACAAGGGGCTGGGCGGCAATCCTAGGGTTGGCGCCGAAAATCCAAGGAGAGGATGGAGAGGTGGGCGGCAACCACAAGCTAGGGTTTTGGATTAGGGCTTAATTATCCCTTAAGCCCTCTTTTATAGAGAACTAATTCTCTTAATGGTTATTGGATCATAACCATTAGGCCCGTTAACCCGCTCCATTAAGATAAGTTAAAATAAACCAAACCATGATGGTTTATTTTAAGTTAAAATGAACCAAACCAACTTTTGGTTCATTCGTTTAAAATAAACCAAACCCTTTGGTTTATTCTCCTCCATTGGATTAGAACCAAACCATTTTGATTCATCCATTATGTCTTCACAAGACACGGTCCATCCACGCTTCCATTGCGACTGAAACGATTTCATGCTCGCTTCATGTTTGGTCCAACCAAACCTAGTTTCTCTCGGCCTGAGAATCCCATTCTCAAGCTCGTTTTAAATCCTTTGGATTACGCTCGTTGTGCGTGTGACCAAATAGGTTCTCGGTTTATGTTGGTCGTCTATAATTAACCATTAATTATAGAACGATCATGAGTAGCACCTAGTAGTACATCATGATCCCCAATTAACCGAAAAGATCAACGGTTGATCCAGAACTA
Organism: Wurfbainia villosa; assembly: GCA_025175895.1. Taxonomy (NCBI): domain Eukaryota; kingdom Viridiplantae; phylum Streptophyta; class Magnoliopsida; order Zingiberales; family Zingiberaceae; genus Wurfbainia; species Wurfbainia villosa. Next base: position 12,630,124 of record CM046007.1, on the reverse strand, counting down.
TTTCTGAAACCCTTCAGCAGCTCGAATGATTCTTGCTCCATTCCCTTCACTCATCTTATACCCACTTGGTTCAGGACATGGTCTATAGTGTCAGTCCCCACTAGGCTGACTACGTCACACCTAGCCCAAGTATCATTTCCTCGTCCTACGGATTTTAATTATTGCACATATATTGAAGAGTACCTTACTCTAAACATGTAATGCTTTGGCCAAAGACTTTAGTAACAATCCGACGAGAGACCATGGGTATACATCTCCTCGCAAGGAGTGGTGAATCCTTTATAGGCTATTCAAACACCTTCGATCACTTCGACTTATACCCAATCATCCCGGGTCCACATCTCCTTAGAGATGCTTGCTTAAGATGTCAAAGCATAAGTCTCCATGATCAAGATGACTTGAATACCGCAAGTCAAAGGAACATCGCACTTAAGCTATAGTAAGAACTTCATTGACATATCTATATATGCAGAGAACCATATGAAGTCTTACAAATGGTCACTCCAATGAACTAGTTACCATAACTAGCATCCACGATCAACTCCGGACATCACAATGTCTCCAGCCAGTGAGAATCAGCTGCTTGGATACACCAAGGAGTATACCTCGTGCTAGTCTCGACAGAATTGATGGTATCCAAATTCATCAATTCATCGACTAGGGATAATTCCGATACATCACAATTACACATGTAGAGGTACTCACTAGTTGTGATCCAATCACAAATTCTCTCATGCCGTGAATCGCATCGTGGACATTCAGTAAATGAGTTTAAGATCCAATCAAATACATGAAACATGTATACTCAAATAGTGAATCTTCATTTATCATATAAATGGTTCATACATAAGTCGATTGCCTTAGGACATCTCTCATATATTACTAACATCATGTAGGTTCAAAATGATTTTTGTTTCTACTTAGCAAGTCCTTTTTAGTCCTAATTCAAATGCAACACGCTAAATGAATATAAATCAAAGTTCAAAACAAACGAATGCAACAAACTAATAAGAAATAAACACAAAATCTAAACTTGGGTTGCCTCCTAAGAAGCACTTTGTTTAAGGTCTTTTAGCTCGACTCTACGCCATTGTCTCAACTTGGCTCCGGAGGTTCTGTAAACCTCCATTCATCCATCTCGGAGTTGACATCCGGTGGGTTCGGATTTACCCTACTAAAAGTGTAGCCGTCTAGGAAGGGAGCTCTACACTCTGACAGATTGAAGAGGATGATCTCCCCATCTACTTCCAAGGAGATCTTGTGCACCTTTACGTCTATGCATGCCCCTGCAGTCGCCAAAAAGGGCCTTCCCAAGATGATGGGATTCTGAGGATTTGGCCCTGTGTCGAGTATAATAAAATCTGTGTGTATCATGAAATTCTCAATGACCACAGGCACATGTGCTAGCATGCCGACGGGTTCCTTGACTGAGTCATCCCCTATACGAATACCAAGGTTCGCTGGTTCGATCCCATTCAGTCCCATCTTCAAATAGTATGCATAGGGAATCACACTTACTAATGACCCCAAGTCGCATAGTGCTTCATCGAAGTTTTCCCATAAATCGAGTAGGGGATAACAAATTCACCAAAGTCCACAAGATGGGGTGGAATTTTATCTTCAATTTTGGCTTGGTCGGGTAGGGTGGAAATCATGGTTGCACACCCCTTGGCGAATCTGTTTCTCTGTGCTACTCTCTTACTGCACACTCCCTCCTCCTTGACTTGACTCAGCTCGGGTAATGATGGAGAACTATCCATAGGTTGCAACATGGTTTAGGCTATCTGGCCACTTATGTTTCCAACATCCTCGTGTGGCTTGCAAGACTGTCAACAGTAGCCTTCAAATCTTTAAGTGACTCTTCTATTTTCTGATGTTGGCATTAAAACTCTTCATTGGCCTTTGTTTGGGTAGCAATGAAGTCTTCCATCATCAATTCTAGCCTAGACTTCTGTGGTTGTTGCTGCCCATTGCCCTGTTGTTGCCCATACCCTCCTGATGGTTGGAAGTTCCCCGAGTTATTTCGATAGGAAAAATTCGGGTGGTTCCTCCATCCGGAATTGTAAGTAATGGAGTCTGGGTTGTTGGGCCTTTGATTATAATCCCCAACCGCATCGACATGCTCAATCTACTCTTCTGAGCTGCCCTGCCTTTCATAGTAGTCCTCCCGATGCACTGTTGTTCCTTCTCCAAAGTCAATGACCGCACGTGCAAAAACTGGATTTAGAGAGTCGAATTGTTTGCTAAGCGCATCCATCCTCGTTGACATGTGGTCCACCGAGTTGACAGCATATCGTCCCATGGCAGGAGCTGGGTGACTACGTTCGGAAGCCTATTGATGGTGGTTCTAGGCCACCTCTTTTATTAGCTCCTCCGCTTCCTCTATAGTCTTGTTCATAAGTGCTCATCCTGTGGCAGAATTGAGGGACATCTTTGTGGTGTACGTGATCCCATTATAGAAGATGTGGATCACCAACCACCTTTCTAGTACATGATGGGGGCATTGGTAGAATAGCCCCTTGTACCAATCCCAGGCTTCAAATAGGGACTCCCCTTCCTTCTGATGGAAGCTTATTATTAGATGGCACATGTGAGCAGTCTTGCTTGGTGGGAAGTATTTATTCAAGAACTGCTACTCACATTGCTCCTATGTAGTAATGCTTCCCGAAGGCAAGGAGTGAAGCCATGCCTTAGCATTATCCCGCAATGAGAATGAGAATAGGCTCAGGCGGATCGCGTCTGCAGGGACTCCATTGATCTTCATTATCGAGCAGATTTCCAAAAATATCTCTAGGTGTCAGTTCGGGTCTTCAGTCGCAGCTCCCCTGAATTGACTCTGCTGGACCATGTGTATGAGTGTCAGTTTCAGCTCAAAGTTGTTTGCCGAAATGGACGGTCCAGCTATTCTCGGCCTAAATCCTCTAGCACTAGGGGTTGCATAATCCCGCAAAGGTCGGCTACCTATATTCACCTTGGATGCAGCTTGGTCCTCCATCCTCTTTTGTTCATCTCTCCGACAATGATAGATTCGTTCGATTTCTAGATCGATCGGAATCAGTCCTTCTGATCTTAGACGTCTAAGCATACGAAGAACTGAGCCACAAGATTAGGAGTATTACCTAATACTTAATTAAAATAGAAAATAAATTGAACTAAATACTGAATCAAATTCAGAAAAGATAATTATAAAATAAAACGTAAAACTACTGCTAAAATAAAAAAAAACTAAATCTAGATATGGAAAATCTAAAACTGAAGTAAATAAAGTAAAATAAAAATAAAAGAAAGTAATAAAAGTAAAGCAAGTAAATAAATCTAATCCTCAGTCCGATCCGATTATCCACTTCTTGATTCCATATCAAATCAATCAATCCCCGACAACGGCGCCAAAAACTTGATGCACACGAACACGACCTCAAATCTCACGATGGAGACCGTCGAGGACTCGAAGCGTGCGCTCGCGCTCAATGCCCGCAAGTGCACGGGTGTCATCAAGTAATAATATAGATTATCGGTCCCACAGGGACTGAGATTCGAGTACCGATCTATTCAGTGGACGTTATTATTCAGAATTCAATTCTAATGGTTGTGCTTAGGAGGTCGTCGGTAGTCCAAACTCAGTACGGTGTCACATGGAGGAAGAGAAGGGTTGCTATGAGTCTTTAGATGAGATTCTAGGATTTCGATTTCATTTGTGTGTCACAGAACACGTTGTCAATTGAGTTTTATTTAGGTTTCTAACTACGGTTTTGTGGAAAGGACATCATACACTCCCCCCGATGAGCCTTCGCATATATCGGAAGCTACCTTTGCCATACTAGGTCGACCCCTGGCTTTAGGACGGGATAGTCGGTACGAGGATGCCGAATCGATTCCTGTGATGAGTCAAAAATGGGACACGTTTCCTACTCTATCGCATCCTTCTATCCACAATTACTGGCGATGAGGCCAACCCCTCGGTTCCTCCTTAATTCTCCTAAATCTTTGATACGAGAGTTGTTACCCCTCATATCGGCTAAGCACAGTGACTAGAAAACCAAAACAATAGCTATAGATCTAAACCAAACGCCAATTGCAAATATAAATTCAAGAACGAAAAGATATTTGAACCTACATGTTCTAACTCAACACAAACTACTCCCTAGTCCTAAAATCAGAGAATTTACTCCATGAATATGAGAAAAGAAACACAAGGCATTATTGAATTCGTATATACAAGATAAAGCATGGAAAGAATATAGATTACAATGAGATGATGCTCTTCTCCTTGGCGTTGAGGTGCAAAATTTGGATCTCGAGCGACTTCCTTCCTCCCCGTTGCGAGTTTCCGATGCTTTTTAGGGCACCGGTGTGCTGTCCCGACCGTCAGGCCTCCTCCTTAGGGTTTGGGCATAGCCTCCTTTATATAGACATCATCTTGGATCTCCTCGAAACCTGGAAAATAACCGAATCGCATCAGAATCACACAGCGCCACACAACCGTGTGGATCCACACGGACAAGCCGTGTGTGGCGCAGGCTGTGTATTTTCACAGGGCCAGGGTGTGTGTTATTCTGTTCTAGCTGCCAAATGTCTTCTTTTCGCTCTAAAAGTGTGCCATTTTTCCCATATAATACTGTTCTGTACACAAAAGTACAACGAGTAGATCTTCGAACCAGAAAATAGGAAATGCATGCAAAATAAAGTAAAATATGCATGAAACAAACAAAAAAACGAAATGAGATGTGAGCGAAAACTACTCCTAAAACCCTATATGTTTTGCTCACATCACTATTCGATTCAAATGCACCTTATTCTGTTCCGATCAACTTGATCCATTTCGGGCGTTTGGATCTGTCGTGGAATATGGACTGGATCTAGACTTTCTATGAATCTTATTGTGGTCACCTAGAAGCAATTTGGTTGCCCAAACCTCTAGTTGCTCGAAACCTATCTAGTTGCCTAGATTCCCCTGATTCTAAAACCTATAACATAAACATACAAACATGCAAACAAACAAGCCTAAGCCTAATCCTATAAGTCTACCTGATCTACTAGGTTTACTTGGTTCTTGCTTGGAGTTCATTGCTCAAAAACTTTCTACCTAGGGTTTACTCTTTAAGGGTTTCCCTATAATATACGAAAATAATAATAATAATAACAATAATAGTTAAATAAATAAGTTTATTTATTTTATTAAAACAAAATTTAGTTATTAATATTTAATTGAAAATTTGGTATAATTTTATTAGGTTTGGCTAAGCCTAATTATTTTATCCAAAATATTGATTAAGTCAATTAGCCTAAGGTTTTATAATTAAACCCTAGGTTAAGATTTTAATTTAAAAGCCTAAGTGGAGTTAGGGATTTAATCCTATTTTTCTGCCCTTTTTCCTCTCTCGCTACCCACGCTACGCATGCCGCCGTGCCATATGCGCCGTTGCTCGTGTGCTGTCCACTATTGCCAACCCATTTCTAGCCTCCGTCGCTGTAGTTTGCCACACATTAGGGTCAATTTTCATCATCGTGGTTTGCCCCGTGACTAACCCTTCGCGACCTGCTCCACACCACGACCAAATTTCACCGCCTCGACTTGCCCCACACCACGACCTCGCCCCTGTAGCATCGTCATTTCCCTTCGTCCCATTGCTCACGCACTGTGTGCCACCGACCACGACCATCATTGTCAATGGCCTTGGCGACCTTCCAACTACCACCGACCCACGACAACCACCGGCCGACTGACACCGAGGTCCGACAATGCTTATTGTCTGCTGCCAACCCGCACCAGAGAGATGAGTTTGATTAATTAATTCACTGCAACTAAGTTAATTAATCAATTTTATTGATTAGGATTAATTAAGAGTTTGATTAATCAATTATTTGAGTAATTAATCCTGATTTAATAGAATAATTAGTATTAGATTAATTAATCTAGTTTAATTGATTAATTTAGTAAGTTAAATTTGGTTTGAAATTAAACTTCTAATTAATTTAAACAAGTTAGGTGGGTTCTAATTGATGGTTAATTTGATTAAACTAATTAATTATCTAGATTTGGAATGAATCAATACGTAATTGCATTAGAACAATTGAATAATTATGATTAATTGGATAGATTTTGATTACATCCATTAATCTTATTAATTAATTAATTTTATTATTATAAGTAACAAAATTAATTAATTTAATGGAATTAAGTTGTATAGGATTAATTGATTTAAGCAAATTTAATTAAGTTAATTGAGTTTGGTTTGATTAAACGGTTAAGCTGATTAATTAGGTTAACATAATTAATCTAATTAATTATGTCTATGGCTTAACAAAACAATTAAGTAAATAATTGAGTTAAAAGCTAATTAAACTCACAAGAAGACTCACAATTGAGAGATAGCTAGGACACTCTGCAGTCAGAGGTAGGTGGTTCCTTCCTTTAACCTCTTTAGATCCTTTGATCTTAGTGCATGATTATTTTTGTTACGCAGTGTTGGTGCAGGAGTATCAGATAATCGAACCTAAGATTTTGATAATGACAAAGATTCAAAGTTAAGTTATTTTGTTATCTCATATGCTATTTTAAGTGTGCAGATTATGTATTAGACTTTGCTAAGGTCAAAGATACCAGGAGAATCTCGGGATGAGAAACCTCGGTGATCGGGTGACATCAGGAGAACCTCAGAAGGAGAAATCTCGGTGGTCAAGTGACTTAAAGCTAAGCTACATGTCAGAAGTACCAAAGGTAAGCAAGGTAAGAATCGTGTGTGGAGAGGACAGGTCGCGTCCTCAATACGGGGACAATCGTAGGTGACGATCCAACTAAGGCTTCCGGAGAAAGGGCGAAGTTGAGATCGAATAGTTTAGGACTGTCACACTACATGTCATTATGAATTTATTGTTCTAACCTTGTGTTGTAGGTGTCAGGTTAGATTCTCAAATGTAGCAGTCGACTGGGGCAATCGACTGATGTGTGTGAGAAGGACCAAGTGTCACTTCAAGGATAAGTTTTGCGGATAAAGTTTTATCTAGATCTGAATCCAAATCTAGATTTGAACGAGCTAGGGTTTGAAAAAGATATAAAATAAGGGGTGAGACACCCCTCATTCATTAACAAAAAATCTCTCAAGTGCTCCATCAATCCAAGTTCTCGCAACAATGTCGTAACGCCGGCAAAAGCTCTTCTCCTTCAAATTCTTAAGTCGGTACTTTGTTTAGTTTTGTTTCTTACTTATTACTTGCTAAGAGAAGAGGTAGGTTTGTTACCTCTTCCTCTACATCTTTTGTAATCGTTTGTCTCTTACCTCTAACGAGGAAGAGATTTTAGTGTTTGCCCTTCGGAAGCAATCAAGGATCGCAAGGCCTTAGATTAGCAGTCGGTTGGTTGTGAACTAAGTAAAAAAGCCTTTGTGTTTTTTGTTCATGTTTTTGTGTTTCTGCTGTGAAGTTTTTTAAATAGAAAAGAAAGTTTTTCAAATACATTATTCACCCCCTCCTCTAGTGTCTTACTCGATCCAACATGCAGTTTAGTTATGATACAGTTATCTTTCCAATGTATGTGCTTTCTAATATTGCTTTCACCTTATATTTGTTTGACCCTTTTATGCTCTATTTTATTTCAAGGTTATTTGATTATCATTAGTATGTGAATGCTTATGCTATTGTTTGGTGGATATTATTGTTATATATACTTATTTATTTATTGTTTTGGTTGATGTTATGATTGGACTAATGGAGATACTAGTATAACTAAGACAATATCCTGCCTTAGAATATAATCTAAGGAATGAATGGCATTTAATAAATATACGATATTAGTAGATTTGTTATCTTTATCAGCCTTGATAGACATTTCATGCTTGATGTGTTGGAACCCTAGGCTTAACAACTTAGGATAATTGACTGCCCACAAGACCCATTCGTGGTAGCATGTTCTTGTGTGTAGTCAATAGCTAGATAGTTATATACTCTGTTTGCCCACGAGGCTCATTCGTGGTAGCATGTCATTGTCCGCAGACATTGAGTCTTTATATTGTCTGACTGTCCACGAGAACTATTCGTGGTAGCATGTTGTTGCATGTAGTCAATGTTGGTGTAATCGGCCCAGGTCACGATTAACCAGACTCGAGTGAGACTCAAGTAGAGTTTTAATGTTTGACAATGGATTTGATAATGGGATTGTCAATGTGTTTATTAATATAATTTGACCATATGTTGGCCATATGACTAGTGGATGATTAGGATATTCAAAGACATATGGGGGAGATTGTGAGGAGGCAATTTTTGGAGCAATCGACCTCAGGTCAAGGTTGACCTAGTTCGAGTGAGACTCGAGTGAAAGTCCAAGTATGGATACTTGGCAAAAGGAAAGTCTAATATTGGATTCTTGGTAATGGAGAAGTTCAAGTATGGATACTTGGCAAGGAAAAGTCCAAGGGTGTAGTCTTAGCTGTGTAAGTCCAAGTGTGTAGTATTAGAGGCAAAAGTCCAAATATGAATATTTGGAAAAGGAAAGTTCAAGTGTGTAATCTTGGTCGTGTAAGTCCAAGTGTGTAGTCTTAGCGGCGAAAGTCTAAATATGGATATTTGGCAAAGGAAAAGTCCAAGGGTGTAGTATTGGTTGTGTAAGTCCAAGGGTGTAGTATTGGCGACGAAAGTCTAAGTTTGGATACTTGGAAAAGGAGACCTATTAGCATGACATGGCCGACAAAAGCACTTGAAGGTTAGAGCCAAGGGTGAGGAATCGTGGACTCTAACTAAGAGCTTGAGGCTGATAGAAGCGGCTTGAATACTTAGGTCTAGGATAAGGGTACCCAATAGCATGACATAGCCAATGGAAGCACTTGAAGGCTAGAACAAAGGGTGAATGAGTCATGGAGGACTCGTATGGACCTTGATGGCATGAGACTGATGGAAGTGGCTAGAAGACTTAGGTCTAAGCTATGGGTGAGTGGCAAGTATGAAGGGATCATACTTGGGTTAAACTCATGTTTGAGGTTTACCAGTCGACTGGTGGTATTCACCAGTCGACTGGTCGAGTGCACAACACTTGAGAGGCCTAGTTGACTCGGGCAGTCCACTGAGATTATGGCCCAGTCGATTGACAGAGTAGTCAACTGAGGCTCAACTGTGACCTGTGGCTATGACAATCGACTATTAGGGTTTAGCAGTCGACTGACCACTGGAAGTCAACTACTAGGGTTGAGCAGTCTATTGGAATTAAGTAGTCAGGGCACAAAATGTTTGACAGTTGACTGGTGCCTATGACAGTCAATTGCTAGGTCAGGACAGTCGACTGTTCGACTTAATTTGACGTGGATAAAGCCATTATGAGACAACGGTACTGTGACTAGTCTACTGCTGGATAAGAGCAGTCGACTGGAAGGCAGAAATCTGCTTGAGTTGTAGCTTTATAAGGAGCTTGAGAAGGAGGTTGAAGAAGCTGGTTCTTGAGCATTTGGGAGGGGTTTTGTTGTTGCATTCTAGACCTTCCAAGTCATTCAAAGCAACCAACAAACAAGTGATCAAAAATAAGTTTCTTGTAAAGTGTTCTTTATATTTCTTTCATACTTGTATTTCGTTTGTGTATTGTTGTTATAAATTCATATTGTAAGGGGTTTCTCCATCTTCGACATGTTGCCGAGAAGGAGACAAGAGTTTAGTGGAGTAAACACTAAAGTCCGACCGTGGACTAGGAATCGTAGATTCTGAACTATGTAAAATCTGGTCTTGTACTTGTGTGGTGTATATTTGTATTTGTGCTTTTGTATTCTGTTGTGCACTAATCATCTTGTAGATGAGCACGAACGCGATCGAACGAAGAAATTGTAAAGACACTATTTACCCCTTCTAGTGCATCCAACGATCCCCAACAATTAATAGCTAGATAGCTATATACTATGTCTGCCCACGAGATCCATTCATAGTAGCATGTCGTTGTCTGTATATATTGAGTCTTTATATTGATTGTCTACCCACAAGACCCATTCGTGATAGTATATTGTTGCCCGCAGAGAGTGCTCTTCATATTGCCTATTTACCCACGAGTCTCATTCGTGATAGCATGTTGTTGCCTACAGATAGTGCCCCTCTGTATTACCTTGAAAGCCACAAGGCTTTGTCGTGGTATCTTTTCTTGCAGGTTGTCAGTTGGTTATGTATGTCATAGGTGTATTTATTATATTGCTAAACAGGTTAGTTGCAGACTGATATTTGTACTTTGAGATTTGGATTACTCGAGATTCTTTCCTTTGACCTCCATTATATTTGTACTAACATGCACTATCTTTCTATGCTCCCACTGAGTAATTTGTACTCACTCCTTTTCTTTGACCTCCAAGTTAGCAGTTAGAGGGCGTATCTTGTTGACTACCTTTGTGTCGCTCAGAGATCCTCTTGACTTGTCAGTCCCACTGTATCGTTGGGAAGCTTATTTGTTTTCCTTATCATTATTGCATTTTAATTCAGACTTTGAATTTTTTCACAATTTAATTTGATATCATAAATCTATTTTACTTTTATTTATTTATGGTTTAGTCATGCATTCAACTATTAAATAAATTATATATTTTATTTTTCCCTTATATATTTTGTTATTTCAAAATTTTGGTCATATCTGCTTCCAATATTGTATTTCAAAATATTATCACTGTGGGATACCTCCGTCATTTGGATGACGAATATCTCCTGGGGCGTGACATTCCCTTTGCCAAATTTATGGTCATCTTAACCTGCTTGGATTTACCACTCGCTAGATATCCGGTCATCCTTGACCTATCTAGACTAAGCATCCGATCACTCTTGACCTGTCTGGACTAAGCATCCAATAACTCTTGACCTGCTTACAATTTTTTCTTGTCTAACATCCAATTCTCTCCTAATCTACTAGAACTTTCTCTTGCTAGTTTGACCTAACTAGACTTTACCTAAAATTCAATTCTCACTTAACTTGCTAGGTCTTTCACTTGTTGGTGCAATCGACCCAGGTCACGATTGATCGGACTCGAGTTTGACTCGAGCAGTATTTTGATGTTCGACAAACGTATGACATGTGATTGTCATGGAAAGTCCAACATGGGTTGGCCACGTAAGTCCAAGTGTGTAGCCTTGGCAGTGAAAGTCCAAGCATGAGGCTTGGCAAGGGAAAGTCCAAGTGTGTAGCCTTAGCATTTGGAAGTCCAAGCATAGGGCTTGGCATTGGAAGTCCAACATGGAGTTGGCAAGGGAAGACCAAGTGTGTAGCCTTGGAGGTGAAAGTCTAAGTTATGAGTACTTGGCATTTGGGAAGTCCAAGGGGTGGTATTGGCGACGTAATGCCAAGTAGTAGTCTTGGGAGTGTAAGTCCATATGTACCTTGCCAGTGTAGACACAAAGATCATGACAATGGCCGAAGGAAGCACCTAGAGGCTAGCGTATGGATGAACAAGTCATGGATGACTTGGAGGGATCCGAGCATGGATGAACAAATCATGGATGACTTGGAGGGATCCGATAGGCATGAGACTAGTAGAGGTGGCTAGAAGGCTTAGGTCTAGGCTAAGAGTGTCTAGCAAGTATGAGGACATCATACTTGGAGTAAACCTCATGTTTGAGGTTTACCAGTCGACTGATTGGAGTCGACTGGCATTCGACTGCGTCGCGAGGCTTGGCAGTTGATTGCTAGCTTTGGGTAGTCAACTGACCTTGGGCAATCAACTGCTGGGAATGGAAGTTGACTGCCAGTGTATTCGTTAGCTAGATGCCAACGTGGATTAAGTCGTTGTCTCACAATGACTACATGAGTAGTCGACTGGGGCCTTATGGCAGTCGACTGCTAGGCACAAAATCAACCCGAGATAAGCATAAAAGGAGGAGCTTGGGGAGGATTTCCATAGCGATTTTTGGGAAGATTTTGGAGGGGAATTGCTGCTGCATTCCAGATCTTCAAGAGCAAACCAAAGCAAGCAACAAGCAAAGTGTTCAAAGCTATTGTTGTAAATTTTTTTTTATAATTTCATTATTGTCTTTGTATTTGCTTGTACTTCTTGTATTATGTTTTGTAATTGCTTGTACGAGGTTTCTCCATCTCCGACTTATTATCGAGAAGGAGTTTGATTAGTGGTGTGAGCATCACTAGAGCTCGTTGAGCTCGCCCCGTGGAGTAGGAACCCTAAGGTTTCGAACCACGTATATCGCGTGTCGTGTGCTTGTATTCTTATTGTGTATTTTCATTATTATATATTCCGCTATGATAACAAGAATTGTAGAGACGAACGAATGATTTCCATCAAGCACGATGATTAGGCTATTCAACCCACCTTCTAGTCGGGCCACGATTCCCTAACAAGTGGTATCAGAGCGAGGAGCTTACCGTCAGACTCATCGCCACGATAAGCAAACAAAATGGTTGGCATCAACATCCACCCAACAAAATTTGAGGGAGAATTCTCATGGTGGAAAAGAAGGATGGAGGTATATTTTGAAACCGATTTCGATACTATGCTAATCATTGAAAATGATTTTGAAGTGCCTAGGGGTGAAGACAATAAGTCGTTAGTAAAATCAAGATGGACCGAGGAGCAACGACAACAATTCAAAACAAGCGTTAAGGTAATGATTATGTTAGTAAAATTAATACCTAATAATATTTTGTGCAACCTAGGTGAATATCAGGATGCTAAGGACTTATGGAATAAATTGATAAAATTTCATGAAAATCCCAAACCGGCACAATTAGAGAAGGAAGCCGTGGAGGAATGTTCATCAACATCCGAGGATGTGGAAGAATTGAAGGAAACCTCCACATCTAGTATTGAGGGGGAGGAGAGATGTTCCTTCCCGGAGCAAGAACAAGAAGAAGTTTCTACTTCCGGAAGAAGTGATGAAAAAGATCAAGAGGCTTCCACCACCCTAGGTAACTCAAATGCAATTCATAATAATAAAGATCATATAATTTGCTTTGAATGTAGGGAGAAAGGACATTACAAGAGCAAATGCCCAAAATCGGCTAAGGAGAAAGTGCCGACACCAAAAGTCAACCAAAAGTCAAAGGATGCTGGAGTCCTCACTAGGAAAAGAAAAGAGCACATTGTGTGCTTCAAGTGTAATCAACGGGGACACTACCGAAGCCAATGCCCTAGGGGGAATAAGAAGGGGCAAGAAGGAGCTACACAAGTAGGGGGAGCTTCTAAAGCAAATCCTAAGGTAAAAGTTAATAATGCACCTTCAAATTCTAAGGCTAAAAAGCATGCTAGAAATTATTTTAGTACTCTTACAATTGTTAATACTCATGAAAAGTATGCTAGTTAAAATAATAGATTTTATTGTTTAGGTGCTAAGCATGTTAATTTACCTAAGGATAAATCTAGAACTAATAACACTAGACCCATTCTACCTAGGGAGTTCATTAGGAAGGTAGAGAACCACCTAGGCATTAATCCCAAGAACCATAGAAATATGCCTAGGAAGAGTCTTTCTCAAAAGATTAATGAACAATCAAAATTGGAAAAGTTAGAATTAGAAAATCAAGCTTTGAGGTCAAGGCTTGAAAAATTGGAAAAGACCCTGGCAAAAATGACAAACTCATTTAAGGGTTAAATGGTCAAAATCTAGGTTCCAGGGGGCAAGAACCAAAAAGGGGGAAGAAAGGTTTGGGTCGCAAACCTAATTCTAAGAAGACTTACCATGATGTTCCATTCGATTATGGAACAATATCTAGGTCTAGGAAAACCAAGGTTAATAGGGAAGTCATCTATAAGATTAACCAAGGTAGGTGTCTAGTGGCTAAGGTTTCAAGGAAATCTAAGGAAACCACTAAGAAATTCAAAGGGGGAGCTACGCCTAGAGTTGACTTAGGCAAGACCCAAATGACTAAGGCTTCAAAGCCAAAAAGGGTCATTAGGAAGGTATCTAGGGAAGTTATCCCTAGTGAATACCTTGTTAACCCAAGGAGATCCAATAGATATTGGGTTCCTAGGAGCGTGATCGATTCATGCTAGATGGGTTAGGGTGTGTCAACCCTAAGTGGATAGGTAGTTAACCTAACTATGGTAGTGTTGACACATTAGAATGTGCCAATGTGCTTTGAGAAGTTGAAAATTGATCAAATTTCCACAATTAGATTTGGAAGTCATAGTGTGTCATTTTGTGTTTTTAGCACACTTGGGATATAAGTGTTAATATGGAAAAATGAATTTAATTCTATCAAATGGAAATTAATACTAAAACTTAGGTATTCCCATACCTTTAAATTTTATTTTTCATATCTTGTTTGCCATTATCATGCCATGACATCATATTTATTTTTATCGTATAAAATATCATGATCATGTTCAGGTTTATTTTTAGTGTCATGTTATGCTTAAGTTTATATCACATGTCATGACATCATGATTATTGACACATACTTTTATTTATGTTATCATTTATGCCATAATAATTATTCATGCATTAAATAAAATTGAGTTAAGGACAATGATAATATTTGAAGTCCCATGTATAAGGGAATCAAATAGAGTTCCCTAGCATATGCATGAAAACCTAAATAACCAAAACCTACATCTCATAAGAACACTTGACTTGTATGTGTTTCATACACTTAGATACAAGTGAGATGTTAGGGAAATGAATTAAAGGTTTTAAAATCATTTCAAAACCATTTTGAAAAATCTTAGTGAAGTCTATCTTTTGATAGCAATCACCATTGAAGTAGGTGATACAAAGTAGGGTCAAACATTGAAAATTTCAATGGTTTTGAACTTTGTGTCAATCTCACTAGTTTATGAGTATTTTAATTTCTAACTATTTTTCACCCATAATGATTGTTATAAGTATTATACGTATGAAGTTTCATGAATTTTCAAATTACGTATATTTACTTATGAATTTTCGAATTTGGATTCTGAACCCTGATTTACGAGCAGTCTGTAAATCGGTCATTTCATGTATGACAATGATCGTAGCGATGAGAGTCATTGCCAATGTTGATTTCGGGCAAGCAAGGTTTGTTAGGCCCATGTTCAGCTATATCTTGGTTCCCTAACTGCTCATAATCCTAGGATATGCTTTGGAGAGCATTGAAAGGGTGAAAATCTATTGGATATGGATTAGGAGGATCGTTTAGAGTGTGTATCAAATTTTAAGGAAGGTGAAAGTTCAATGTTGAATCTTTGCCCTTAATTTCGATTGTTTAGTGTTCCTATAGGCTTAGGGACTCTCCAAGGACATTGTTGGCGCAATTGTTAAGGGGGAGGTATCCATCTTAGAATGATGGATGTATTTCTCCTCATGGGAGGAGAATTGGGGGATTGCCTCTCTTAAGTGATATGAGACTTATCACTAGAAAGAGTGAAGACATCCTAAATGTGTTTTTGGACCAAGGGAGAGATTGTAAGATCTCATTGAGATATGAGACATTGACACCCTTGGGGAGTACCTTTTTGATGTATGTCAAAAAGGAAGAGAATGTACTAATTGGGGTTAGTTGGAATTCTCACAAGATGTGAGAATTGAAAATTGGAGATAATTAGTAGTTTTGAGTTAGGTTACCTAACTTAAAGGTGTTTGTGGTTTTGTCGAACATCAAAAAGGGAGAGATTATTGGTGCAATCGATCCAGGTCACGATTGACCGAGCTCGAGTTTGACTCGAGTAATATTTTGATGTTCGACAAAAAGTATGACATGAGATTGTCATGGGAAGTCCAACATGGGTTGGCCACGTAAATCCAAGTGTGTATCCTTGGCGGTGAAAGTCCAAGCATGGGGTTTGGCTAGAGAAAGTCCAAGTGTGTAGCCTTGGCGGTGAAAGTCCAAGTTATGGGTATTTGACATTTGGGAAGTCCAAGGGGTGGTATTGGCGGCGTAAGGCCAAACAGTAGTCTTGAGTGCGTAAGTCCATATGTACCTTGCCAGTGTAGAAACCAAGAACATGACAATGGCCGAAGGAAGCACCTAGAGGCTAGCGTATGGATGAATAAGTCATGGATGACTTGGAGGGATCCGTGCATGGATGAACAAGTCATGGATGACTTGGAGGGATCCGATAGGCGCGAGGCTAGTAGAGGTGGCTAGAAGGCTTAGGTCTTAGCTAAGGGTGTCTAGCAAGTACGAGGGCATCATACTTGGAGTAAACCTCATGTTTGAGGTTTACCAGTCGACTAGGGTGATGTACCAGTCGACTGATTGGAGTCGACTGACATTCGACTGCATCGCGAGGCTTGGAAGTCGATTTCCAGCTTTGGGCAGTTGACTGGCCTTGGGGAAGTGGACTGCCGTGTAGAGTAGTCGACTGATGTTGTTAGTCGCGAGTACAGAATGTTTGATAGCCGACTGATCAATCGGCTACAACCTTGGGCAGTCAACTGCTGGGAATGGCAGTTGACTACTAGTGTATCCGTTGGCTGGATGCCAACGTGGAATAAGTCATTGTCTCACAACGGCTAGAGGAGCAGTCGATTGGGGTCTTATGACAGTCGACTGCTAGGCGTGAAATCAACCCGAGACAAGCATCAAAGGAGGAGCTTGGGGTGTATTTCCACAGCAATTTTTGGAGAGATTTTGGAGGGAAATTGCTGCTGCATTCCAGACCTTCAAGAGCAAACCAAAGTAAGCAACAAGCAAAGTGTTCAAAGGTATTGTTGTAAAGTTTTCTTTACGTATTTCATTATTGTCTTTGTATTTGCTTGTACTTCTTGTATTATGTTTTGTAATTGCTTGTACGAGGTTTCTCCACCTCTAACTTGTTGTAGAGAAGGAGTTTGATTAGTGGTGTGAGCATCACTAGAGCTCGTTGAGCTCGCCTCGTGGAGTAGGAACCCTAAGGTTCTGAACCACGTATATCGCGTGTCATGTGCTTGTATTATTGTTGTATGTTTTTATTATTGTATATTCCGCTGCGCTAACAAGAATTGTAGAGACGAACGAACGATTTCCATCAAACACGACGATTAGGCTATTCAACCCCCTTCTAGCTGGGCTATGATCCCCCAACATCACTTGCTAATTATCTAGTTAATCTTTAACCTGACTTGACTTTCCCTTTGCTAATCATTCAGTCATCCTTTGATCTAACTAGACTTACCCTTGCTAGTCATCTAATCAACCTTTGACTTGACTAGACTTAACTCACTTACAAACATCTGATCCTATTTAGATCAACCTTGATCAATATTTGATCAAACATAGATATATTGTTAAACATCGAAACCTTTGAGGTTGATTGATCGACACAGTCAACTATTTATATGCCATCGATTAACTATTATACTTGATATGGTCGATATCCTAGTGTATGACATGTTTGCCTCTTCAAGGTATTCATTAATCTCTTCCTAAAATAACCATTATATGATTTTATGGTGAACATCAATCGACTGTGCATCATATAGTCAACTTCCATGGTTAACACTAGAACTTTTTGTTTGATCCATTTTAGCCTAAGTTGACTCCTCGAGTAGACTACCCATGCATCAGACAACTTCCCTAGTAGATTGAACAACTTTTTGTTCATTTTCAACTCATTCTTCTAAATTTATATTGAAAATACTATTCACTTAGTCAACTCCCCAAGTTGTTTGAAAACACTATTCACAAAGTTAACTCTCTCCGTCGACTAAATAATATTCTATTCATTTTTAGCCTCCCTACATCTAGAATTTTCTCATGCTAAGAGACCCCATATCTCCTAGTCTTCTTTGTATATCTAGTACAAGTTAATATCGATTTATTATAACTTCATTTTTATCTAGTATTCTAGTATCAAGTTGATCTCAACCTACTAGGATAGTCCTTGGTCAGAGTCTTCTCATCTCTAGAACATCATCGATTGTCTAGCTTTAGGTCCCCCATGACTTGCTAAGACTTCTATTATCTAAAATTCTCTCCTCTAGGACTTCCAATCTTGTCTAGTATCCAATCAATTTTGACATACCAAGACTTTATTTCATGCCAAACATTTATTCCTTTATGACTTGTCTATACATCGGTCAATGCCAAACATCTAGTCATCTTGACCAACCTAGAGTTTCCTAATGGACTTTTAATGGTCAAATGTCTAATCAACAATGTCAAATTTGTACTCTTTCATTATCAAGTATTAAGTTAGTCTTAACCTATTTGATATCTACCTTAACCATTAAATATATTAACCAAACATTCAAATTTAGTTTAAACTCAGTCAACCTCGATCAGAGGTTAATTGCACCAATTATTTAGAGATTAACAAGCTATTTATAAAAAGACTTGTATAGGTTACAAGCTAAGGCTAAGCAAAAAAAGAAATGTTATGTGCTTCGCTCATCTCTAGAGGCACTCCTTTTATGCCGCCAAAAACGTCTAGGATTATAATACATTTAGTTGAATCAAACATTATAAGTTAAAAGAATCATTAAAAGACCAATCATGAGATATGGCCTATTAACAAGTCAAATCCACAAATAAAGGTAAATCAATTTGAGCACCACTCAACTATCAGCGCCATTGCATTGCATATTGATTTATTTGATAGCAATGTGCATGTGACTCAATGGTCACATTTTAATTTTCCTTATAATAAGTTTAACATTTCTAAGTTATTGGTGATGCGGTATAGATTTTCTATCTCTTGTAAATGAAGGTATTGAAAAGGATGGGGATTCTCTCCGGCCGTAACAATAAATAATATGAGGACAATAGATTTAACGTGATTCAGAATTCAAATTCCTACTCCATGGATGAGCTTTAGAGCGAGCTCCGATGCTAGACACTTTAACTATAATCTCTCCTTCTCGGAAGTATCTCCAGAGGTGGAGAAATCTCTTATAGATAAGAGCTTACACAAAGTAAAAGAAATAACATGCAGGTGGTTCTCCCTCAATCTTGTCCTGCCGAGTATGCTCCTTTTCTTAGCCGGTCAACCCTTCGATGCTTCCCTCAAAACTTGTATCTCCAGATGAAGAAGAAGAAGCACACCAGCATCGTTCCTTGAAAAACAGTGAGTGTAGATAGAAAAATAATGAGTCCCCTCTTCTTCCACCTTCCTTTCTTTTTATATCTATTGCCCCTAGGGCCAACTGTTGTGTAACAAATCACCTGGATCGCCGTCCACATGAAGGGTCATGTAGATTCGAAGAATCATATTGTGATGCTGTTAGAGAGTATGCCCCATTAGTAATCTTCTGTGGGGTCTTTTAGGTGCCTTGGTTGGTTACGAGATATAACAAACTTCTATGAGAACATGCCGTGGGGTCCTTCTTTTCCTTCATTTTACCCCTACACCATTCCTTCAATTAACCCTCCCTACTACTCCCCCGACTCAATCCTTCCTCCTGAGTTATCATTTCTCTAGTTCGGCTCACTTCTTTGAGTCATTATCTTACTTCGTTTTAGCCATCAAGCCAATGTATTTCTAACTTAGCATGACTCCTCGAGCTGTAATCCTCTCAGCTCAGCTTAACCTTCCGAGTTATGTCTCATTTGACTCATATATATATCCCGAGCAGTAGTCTTATTCATCTGATCTTACCCTCTGGATCATAGCCCTCCACTCTTTCTTCCTTTATTCCCTAAGTCGGGTTATAACAGTATCATTAGTCACTCTCTCAAAATAGTGAGACTAATCCTTTGGTCTGACTCTTAAAGTTGAGTCCCCCATCATCACGCTTCTTCTCCACCTCAACAATGACCTAACTAACTCTTGATTCCTTATGGATTCTACCTAGCTTATTGGGTCGGGATCCCTCTCTTCATTACCCATTTTAAGCGTACTAATCATCCCACTGGGCTAATGGGCCCCACTTCCCCATCTTAGATTTAAAAGCTAAAAACCTCCGAATCCCTACTTCTGTGCGGTAACTTCATCTTCCTCGATTCCGACTCTTCCTCTCCCTTCCGGTGACTCTCTCCAGTGAACATTTTTCACCTAAGCCCTCATCATCTAGAAGTCTTTTTTCTTCCAATGATCGTTACCTCTCAACCACAAGTGACACCTTTCTTCTCTTGCTATGGCTCCTTCCCTAAAAAACTCTAGTTCGATCCCTTGGTATGAGGACACTCCTTCTCTCATAAATAGTCGCCACTACTTTCATGACATTAGGGGCCTATATATGGACCTGTCTATTAAGTGTGCCTACGCCTCATCCCCTCACTAACCACATCTCCCCCTGCTTCTTCTTAGATCAATTAGAGAACGACCTTCGACTCCTCGTACCCCCTATTTACTTTGAGCTTTTAGATTTTTATAAAATAACTACCAGTCAATTAGCCCCCAATGCTTTCTGACTTTGGCGGGCACCGTGAGAGTTTTTAAGTACTTAGGACTCCCTTTATCCCCCCTGATATTTCACAGTATCTTCTAATTAAAATCTTCAAAAGTAGGGTATTTTTTACTTCACTAGTCATCTTGACTGTCAATTCCTTACTAACAAGCCTTCCTCCCATAAAGGTCGAAGGGAGTTATATTTGTTTTCTCGACTTCCTACCCCTCTTCCCCACTCTAAAACCTAGAAGACAACCCTTCCAGATCTGCCCCCCATTCAAGACTGCTGACTCCAATGCCCCTTTACTAAAATTCACAGAGTGTTGAATGACCACCACTATAATTCAAACCTTTTATTAGATACCCACCTTCTGAGTCACTATGGACTATCCCCTTTCCACCTGGATGATCTTGTTGTGATAGGTAGGATATTGCCAGAAACTTTTTGAACGATGTAGTCCTTTAATATTGCTTAATGTTTATTATCCCTTTATATTGTTGTTGTTACTCTGTATATGTTGTGCTGCAAACGATTTAATGCAGAGGGCCATGGTGAGTGCATAAAAGGTCATAGCCTAAAAGACCAGGAAAGCGCATAAGGGAAAAATCCCCTGCATCCCCATCCTCCTCTCCTAAAAAACTCCGTCATCATAGGGGGGCTCCTACCACCTCCATAGCTCTTCCCACAGTTTCTCCCTCTGAATCTCCTTGCCCTCCTCCTATCCAACATCGTCGACGCCGATACCTTTCCAGTCCTAGTCCATTTGAGGAGGACTTCGTCCTTTCCAGAGACTCTCCCCTCATATAGGAAGAGAATTCTCCCATTTTACCTTCTTCTCCAATTCCCTCTCCCCCAGGTGTGAAGATTGACCTTCCTATATCTTCTCCACCCCTGACTTCACCCCTGGAAATACCACCTACCACTTCCTCTCCTTTTGGCTCCATTCCCCCCGAGCCTTCCTCTCTTGGGGATGAGCCCCCTCGTCCAATGGGGGATATCCTCCCTCTCAGCCCCCCGACCACCACGCTTAGGTCGGTTCTTAGACTCCGTACTCCCTAAGAAGTAAAATTATTCAACCAGTCAAGAGTACAAGGCCCTTTTGAATGCCTCCGGACAAAGCTATCAGAGGTATTATCCTTTATCTTCACTACACATAAACCATCTTAATATTTATCTCTCAGATATACCTTCTCCCTACATAGGTAGCGACCAGCTATAACGAGGCAACCTAACACTTGGCTGACCATCAGTCAACTATGGCAGCTCGCCATACTGCCTCCAAGGTTAAACTGAAGCAAATGTTCCATCAAATAGCTGAGGGTAAGTAGCGAGAAACTGCTTTGTCCACCTCCGAGAAGAGTTTAATGGATTCCTGTAAGGAATTAAAGACTCAATCGACAACACTAGGGCACGTCAAAGAAGAATCTCTTAGGGAAGCTGACTCCCTTCATGCTCAATTATTACTCCAAACTGCCCAGATTCAGAATAATAATGCCTTATCCTAGGAGCTGGCAACGTGCCAAATTCAACTACAGAAAACTCATGCCAGAAGGTCTGAATCTTTTTCCAAGTTGATATAAGCTCAATCTACCATCAAGATTTTAGAGTCTTCTCATGTATCAAGTTCGGCCCAACTGGATCATCTTTCCTCTAAGGTATCCACACTCTTTGGAGATCTTTCAGCAATAGCCCTTCAGATGCAGGCACTGCAGCTAGAGCAACATCAACCTATCACTTCCTTAGGTCAACAGGCTCTATCCATTGCCAAAGAAAGAGATGAATTGCAAGATGTCCTTGCTACCCAGATGGCTACTTAGGAAGCTCGTTGGAAAGAGTGGGAGCTATTAGTATTAGCCCCAAGTGTCAATTATGAAATGATTGGTAAGGAAGCCTTTGTATCATATTTCATAATAAAGGCAAAGTTTATGGTTATTATATTTACTTCATTGATGTGCCATTTAAATAAATATAATAATATCCTAAGGTAGTTGGTTCTAGTCTACGACATATTAAGTTGGTGACTTGATAGTGGGATACTGTAGATATATAGAACACTACTCATAACTGTTCCTAGTCAAGTATTAATATACAAGGATAATATTAATACGTTAAGACAAGCATGTAGGTCAACTGATGACTTAATCTCACAAGTCATGGATATAGGATATCAAGTTGACACATGGGTATATATTAGAGAATATGTACTGAACTGACCCGCCATGAGAATGATTCATGGATCGTCATATGAGTGTCATAAACATTCTCATAGTGAGTATTGATATAAATAATCCTTAGACCAGAAATCACTACGGTTCCCTACATAAGGAGTTATATACTTTGGTATCGTCAAACATCACTTGTAACAAGGTGAACTATAAAGTCGATCACTGGGTATGCAATGAATTATGTGGAGTGATGTGAGTGATGTAGATGAGATCTATCCCTTCCATATGATGAAAGTGATTTTAGTGGGCTCCTTGATAAAGTAGGACTACTAAAATGTATGACCTTGCTCAAATAAGTCAATATGAGATATTGAGCTCATTTGATTGGTGTAGTCTACTTGGGGATCAAGAAACATAAATATCGATAAGAGGATGACATGAGCTATGCCTCATTGATCAATCTAGATATCAAGGATATAAGGATTGAGTCATACAAGATAATAGTCACAGAAAGGTGATGTTGGATCTCGACATTCTTGTCACTTGAGTAGCAATGATGCATTGTTAGATGTCACTCATTGCTTATGTTTTTAAAAGGGGGTTTAGAGGCATTTCCAACATTACGAGAACCTATTGGGTCAAACACAAACAACATGTTGTTTTGGAGATGGGTTCATTTTAGTTTGACTAAATGAACCATTAGGCTATTGAATTGGAATCATCGAGTTAGACTCATTGAAAGGGCTGGATTTAAGTTAGACTCAAATATGATACTCAAATTGATTTAATTTGAGTTATACTCAAATTGATTTAATTTGAGTTGGACTCAAATTAATTTGAATAAGATGAATGATATGAATTCATCGTGAATTAATCATGCATGGAAGAAGGAAACCCAAAGGTTGGAAGAAACCTCTTATCATGCATGAATAATGTGGATTAATCATGCATTGAAGAGGGAATACAAAAGGATACAAAACCTTTTCATATTTATAGGATGAATATAAAAAGGAGGCTTTGGATCATGATGCTTTAGGCGAGATTTCCTTTTTGTCTTTTTCTTCTTCATCTTCTTGGCTGAAACTCCTTCTTGGCCTAGACCCCTTGTTTGGTGTTGCTAGCACAACTTTGATTCTTCAAAGTGTGTGTTCGTGTGGATACCATAGAGGTGTGACCATCCTGATCGCGCTTAGATCCTTTGAAGAAAAGTTACTGTCGTGATTGCGAAGGGCTACGCATCAAGGCTAATCTCTTAACTAGATGTAATTGTAAGAACGATTAGTTTTATATATACACATGGATCTTTGAAGGAATCCAGTTTTTCCGCTGTATTTTATGATTATTTTTGCACAAGATCCCTACAGTGGTATTCGAGCCACTTGTGTAAATATAAAATCGTCGTATTGCTAATTTATATGCGATATAAATCTGCATGAATTTTTATTATGAGTGCATGATTGTTTGGATGATTTTGTTCGACAAAACATGCTTCGCAGCAATACTAGTTGCTATCCGATCAACAAGTGTGCTGATTGTCGACGAAATTGTTTTGTTGCTACGAACGGTAGCATTAAGGGTTCTCGAGTTCATCCTCAGGGACTAAGGGCAGCAACTCATCTAATGAGTTGTTAAAATAGATTTTGCTTCGAGGGCGCAAGGTTCTCGGGTTCATTCTGATGGACTAAGGGCAACAACTCAGTAAATGAGTTAATGGAAAAATTTTGCTTCGGGGGCGCTGCCCCCTGCAAATGCTGCAAGGTGCATTGCCCCTTGATCCTGCTTGCTAACCGACTAGCAAGATCGTCGTAGCATAGTGGCTTATAAATCGTATTTTGCATCATAATAAACTTTACACGTCATAGATCTTTGTGAATGATTTATGTTGGTGCAGTAGGCACCTAAGTCAAACCTGAGTTTTGATTATAGCAAACGATATAAAGTTAAGCTCATATCGTTATCTCATGAGCTGAATTGAGTGTGCAGAAAAGTGCTAAAGCTGGAACTGAAGGCTAGCGACACCTGGACGAAGCCGTGGTGGTCGGGCGACACTCGAGTGACTTTAGAGGGAGCTGAAGGAATCGAATGGAAGACCGGAAGCGAGAGCTACAAAGTAAGTATCGAGGTAAGCTTGTGTGTGTGAGCGTAAGTGAGGTCGTATCCTCCTTATGGGGATGGTCTTAAGTGTAGATCCGACCAAAGACATCTCAAGGATGGTCTAGGTCGAGATCGGACGGTCGGCGACCATCAAAATTATGTTTTTATTAAGCCAACTTATGATTTCAGCAAGCATCAATCGACTGCCCACAAGGGCCACTCGACTGCCTTCATCAGTCACCTGCTGAGTGTTGCGACTCGACTGACGCTGCCATCAGTTGACTGATGGTTAAGGATCAGCTTTGAGGAGTCAAGCCATATCACCTCATTCCAAGGGGCTTTGTGCCTAGTTTTGATTGGCTGAGGATCCACTCGATGAGGGGCTCAAAAACTATAAAAGGAGGGCTTCTCTAAAGGTTTTTCATCAATTCAAAAGTGCCCTAAAGCCTTCGTAATGTGACAACACTCCAATGACTCCACGACGACGAAGTGCTACAGAAATGCCGACGACACAAGCTTAAGCCTCCATCCTTTTGGTAGTCGATAAAAGTTTTTTTTAGTCGTCCATTAACTCTTGTATTTACTTTCTATTCTACGAGCTTTTATTGCAACGAGGAGAGGGGGAGTGTCCCTCTACCTCAAGCTTTGGTTTTTGTGTATTCGATTAACTCCTACCTCCAACGAGGAGGAGTTCGTTAGTGTTTTGCCCTCCGTCCGTGGTCAAGGACCACTAGGGCCTTGGAGTAGTAGCTGTAGGCTATGAACCAAGTAAAACCCTATTGTGTTCATTTTATCTTTCTGCTGCGTTTACTTGTGTTTTGAAACGAATTCGACGAAAAGCTTTTATCGCTATTCCCCCCCTCTAGCGATCCGCTCGATCCAACAATTGGTATCAGAGCTGGGGGCGCTAAGATCTGGAGAAACCACTGATCTAGCATTGTCTTTTGATTTCATTTTCATTTAATTTTTGATTTTACAAAGTTTTTATTCATTCCTTCCACACTACTAATCCAAGACGCGAGTCTTGGAATATTTTTCTTGTTTTTGTCTTTACTAGATTTCGTTTTCCTTTCTTCTTCTTACCTTTGTGTCAAATGGCCCATCTCGAGGGTTTCAGCACCGTCCAACCTCCATTTTACAACGGAGATAATTTCCGTTACTGGAAAGATCGGATGGAATGCTTTCTCAAAACCCAAATCGAGATGTGGATCATAATCCAAACGGGATTCACACTTCCGACTAATGAAGGTTGTGAATCTTTGGATTATGACCAATGGACCAATGCCATGAAAAGGCAAGTAGAAGCCGACGCAAAAGCAATGCAAATCCTCTAATGTGGTTTGTCAAAGGAGAAGCTCAACTGCGTTGGCCCCTTCATCAGCGCAAAGGATCTCTAGACAAAGCTAGTGGAGCTACACGAAGGGATCGACGAAGCCAAGGTATGTAAGCGTGATCTTTTTTTCAATAGGTTGTACAATCTAAAACCTACACGAAGGGACAGCGACGTAACTGCACGCTCAGGTTCAAGATATCGTCAACAACCTACACGCAATCGGACAAAAGGTCGAAAACTGCGACCTTATCATGTACATGCTAAACTCGTTTCCTAGGACCACCTTGTGGGCATCCATGGTCGATGCCTACAAGGTCTCTAAGGATCTTTCATAACTTAGATTAGATGAATTGTTTTTGGATTTCAAACTCCATGAACAGTCCAACTCGGAACCCGAGAAGGGTATAACACTTTTTGCAGATTCGAAGAAGAAGACCGCGAGCAAGCCACCCCTGAAGGAGGAAGAAGATGAGTACGAGTCGAAGGTCGACTCGGAATTGGAGACCGAACTAGTCAACCTAGTTCGGAGGATGGTCAAGGGCCGAAAGTGAACCGTCACTCGACCCAACGAAGGTAAGCCTAAAAGTTCTAATGTTAAGTGTTACGAATGCAATAGGTTTGGACATATCAAGTACGAATGTCCGAAGCTCAAGAGCAAAGCACCGAAACTCAAGAAGGAACTCAACGCTATGTGGGAAGAAGCATCAGAGGAACGATCACATCTTCATGGCTAAACCAGCTGAATTGGAGATGGAGTCTGAACCGGAGCACGAGTCTGAACCCGAAGACGAATCAGACTATGAAGCTCTATTCAAGACAAGCCACGGATCCGCATCTGGTTCAAGAGATACACTTAAGGTAAGTCGATCTCTTATTAGTACTCTTTACAGTGCGATTAAATTCTTAACTAGGAAGTTAGCTAAGTCTGAGTCCAAGGTAGAGACCCTAGTTGAGGAGGTTAAACTCCTCAAACACGAGGTCTCCCTAACCTCTTCGACTAGTCAAGTTCGAGAGGAGGACTCAACTCGGGTTGAAAAACTCGAAGTTGAAAACTCACTCTTGAAAAGTCAACTCGAAGATCTTAGAAACACGTTGGAAAGGTTTACTTTGGGATCCAAGGGACTTGACCTCCTACTTGGATCGCAAAGGGCTATGTACAACAAGGTCGGACTAGGGTTTAACTCAAATACAACCAACAAGTCGTATATGTTGATTGTAAGTCGACATAAAAAACATGTCCAAGCATGGGTCCCTAAGACCGCTTTGATTTCAAACTTAGGATCCAACCAGTACTGGGTTCCCAAGGACCAAATCTACTATGTGGAGAGACCGAACCGATTCAACGGTCCAGGGGGAGCCAGTACAAAATTTGTTTGTGCTCTAACTTAGAAATTGCATGCTTAGGTCCTTTATTTATTTTTATTTTTTATTTTTAAAATGGTTAGATAGGATTATAACTCGTCAATACTTGGTAACATAGTACCAGGATGCGGCGAGATGATAGTACGCTAGAAAAGTGGAGTCTCGTGTATTCGGGTTAGATAAGGCGTATCTAGTTCGGTGCATTTGACCAAGTGGAACTAGCTGAAGCTACCTTGTTGTATCCTAGACTAGTTAGGCCAGGAAGTGGTCTTAGGTGAGTCAAGTCTCTATTTTCTTGAAAATGACTTTGTCTAAGGAAGTGGTCATTTTTTCGATCAAAGAAGGCCCCTGTGCCTCGCCACGACCTGGAAGCCATGATCTTGAAAAGGTGACTTGATGAGCTTAAGGTCAAATCCGAATCTAATGCAAGGTTGACAAATGTTCAAATCATTAAATTCAAATCAAGTAAAATTGGAAGTAATCTCACAAGAACATATAAGGATAACATGCTTGATCATGTAGACATGGGTGAGATGATTTAGGTTTAATAAATTACAACCAACCTTTAGCATTTCCAATATCCGATCCAACTACCTTGTGTGTAGGATCAATGGATGTTGGACAGTGGTTGCTCCCGACACATGACCGGGGATCAACTCAAGTTTTCGAATCTTTGATTCAAACGACAAGGATCGGTAGCCTTCGGAAACAACGACAAGCTCAAAATCATCGGATCAGGTGATATTGAGCTCAACTCAAACTTTATCATTCAAAATGTCTTATTGGTAGAAAATTTCCAATATAATTTACCTAGTGTAAATCAATTGTGTGATAATAACTATAAGGTCATATTTCTAGAAAATGAATGCGTAATTAAAACAAATGAAACCTCTAAAACAATTCTTAAAGGAACCAGAAATAACAATATTTATACTATTAATTTAACTAACTCCTCAACCAAGTGTCTTATGACACGACAAGAGGAATCTTGGTTGTGGCACCGATGACTCGGTCACTTGCACCCAAGACTCATCCACAAGATGAGTTAGAGTGACTTAGTCAGAGGTTTTCCTAACCTCAACAACTGGGATAATAAAATATGCAATGCTTGTCAACAAGGTAAATAATATAGGACACAACATCAACTAACTAATCAAGAATGAACCAAAAGTGTTCTTGAGCTCCTACACATGGATCTATTTAATTCACACGAAGCTAAGTCACTTAATGGGAGTCAATTCTACTTAGTCATAATTGACGACTATTCTAGATTTACTTGGGTTAGGTTCATCAAACACAAAAGTGATACCCTAGATCAATTAATCAACCTATTTAAACTAATAGAAAATCAACAAAACCTTAAAATCAAAAGACTTAGGAGTGATCATTGTGGTGAATTCGAGAACCACAGGTTTACAAAATTCTATAACCTAAATGGATACTACCATGAGTTCTCATGCCCTAGAACCCCACAATAGAATGGCCTAGTAGAACATAAAAATAGAACCCTACAAGAAGCCGCTAGGACAATATTAAACGAGTATAACCTACCCAATAGGTTTTGGGCAGAAGTCGTTAGTACGGCTTGCTATGTCCAAAATATTATCCTTATGGTAAAGAGACACCTTAAGACCTCGTACGAGATTTATCACGATAAAATACCTAACATCAAGTACTTTAGGGTATTTGGATGTAAGGTACATATCTTAAACACTAAGGATTACCTAGGAAAATTTGTTGGTGGATGCTTCGGAGGCTCATTGGCTCCCATGTCCCCGGATTAAAATTTTCACTAATGAAAGAATCAATCCGGATGGGATGAGCTTCCTTAGCACAACCTATTCGTCGTCGTGCTAACAACTTGAGTGGTCGCTTGAACAAACTAGTTATTCAAGCAACACAACTCTTCTAGTTGGTTAGCCGCGGAAGAGACGATGGACGGATCGCCGGTTTTTGTGTTTGTCTTCGGGGTCCATGATTATACAATATATATTCATACACACACATGCATAATCAAAATATTAAAGAATATATTCAGATCTGTAAATAAAGTTAAAATAACTTTATACCTTACGATCTTCTATCGTATGTCCTATCCTTCTCGTGGACGACGTGTGGACGAAGATCCTCCACGAGTAGAAGCCTTCTAGATCGCTTTCTTCTCTACCTTGTCCGCTGCAAACAAAGAGAAGAACTCACAAATATCTTTCCTATCTAGAACCAGCCACCAAATTAGGGAATTTGGTGCAACCACTGGCCAAGGAGCAATGGATGATGCGCCGGCCAACTTGTAAAGGAGTTGCCGCCGGCCACCAAGGAGAAAAGAAGGAGGAAGACCACCGGCCACCAATGGAAGGAGAACCGCCGGCTAAGGAAGAAGAGAAAAGCCTTAAGGATGGGCGCCGGCCAAGTATTGAAGGTGGAAGTTGGGTGCCGGCAACAACTAGAAGGTAGAAGAAAGTTGCCGCCCACTTTTGCTCCAAACCCTAGCCGCCCACCTCTCCAAGAGCCAAACCCTAATTCTCTAATTCAAATCCTTGATTATATTGCCGCCCAACCCTAAGCATCTATTTATAGAATAGGGCTTAAGCCTCCTTTAATCTCCACCGTCGGATCTAGGGATTTAATCTCGACCGTCGGATCTAGGGTTTTATCCCAACCGTCGGATCTAGGGTTTAATCCCAACCGTCGGATCTAGGATTTCATCCCAACCGTCAGATCTAAGGTTTCATCCCAACCGTCGGATCTAGGGTTTTATCCCAACCGTCGGATCTAGGGATTTAATCCCAATCGTCGATTCTTGGATTTCATCCTAACCATCGGATCTAGGGATTTAATCCCAACCGTTGGTTCTAGGTTTTGTTTTACATTCTTGGATCTAGACTTCACAAGGATTATATTAGGCTACGATAGGAACCATAAGGAGGAGTTGGGTCTTGGCCATCCGATGGATCGGAACCACACAAACTTGATCCATCAATGATGTACCATTCCACTAGAGGATCATCATTGAACTACCTCACCAACCCCCATAAATCAATATGGGCTCCATATATTATTTGTGCATTAATCTCCCCGTGTTTAAGATATCGAATGTCCGACAATTAATTGATTTACTGACCATCAATTAATTAACATCTAATTCCTTTGTAGTACCACTCAACCTTATCATCATGTTGACTAAGTCAACCAGCTGGATTCACATGATGAACCTTATGAGCTCCTCAAGGGGACATCATCAACCTAATATATAGGACACGGTTTCCTCCTATAATCAACGACACACCATGTAAATAATATTATTTCCCAACTTACCGGGCATATTGATTTAATCCATCTAAATCTCACCCACTGGTAAATCAAAGAAATAAATACTAAGTACATATTCCCATTATTATATCGGGATTAAGAGCATGTACAACATAATATCCGAGGTCCGATTCAATTATGTAGTCGGTACTAAATTGAATCACCTCTATGTCGGTCCTGCTCAATACACCTAAGTGTATCAGTGTAACTCTATGTTCAAGACAAAACAATACCAAGCTACACTACAACCATGCCAATGGTTTGTCCAAAACCATCTTGGTTGTGAGCCTCTACTTATATTTTACAAGGAACTGATAACATGATCTTCTGTGCCACACCAAGCACCATGTTATCTACAATGTAAAATATTAGACAATATGCACACATATAATAAATATATAAAGTGCAAACAATGATCATGTGATTCTTATTTCAAAATAAAATGTTCATACAAAAAGAGCTAGGCTTTCAGTATACATTCCAACAATCTCCCACTACATCTGATCCCCATGTCCTCCACATGCCTATCAAACGCTTTCTCTGGAAGGGCCTTAGTGAATGGATCCGCCAGGTTATCCTCTGATGCAATCTTGGCGACAGCAACTTCTCCTCGCTTTACGATCTCTCGTATGAGGTGGTACTTGCGCTCTATGTGTTTACTCGCCTTATGGGCTCGTGGTTCCTTCGAGTTTGCAACTGCACCACTGTTATCACAATAAATTGTGATAGTTCTGGGCAAACCAGGAATCACATCTAAGTCCATCAAGAAGTTCCTGAGCCATACAACTTCCTTGGCTGCCTCAGAGGCTGCCACATACTCAGCTTCCATGGTAGAGTCCGCCACGCATTTCTGCTTGACACTCCTCCATACTATGGCTCCACCTCCAAAAGTAAACACAAACCCCGAGGTAGACTTACTCTTGTCCCTATCTCGAATCAACTGTAACCCACAGGACTAATTGATCTGCCTAAACCAAAGATATAATCCCTAGTCCTTCTCAGGTACTTCAATATATGCTTTACCGCAGTCCAATGTCCCTGTCCAGGATTACTTTGATATCTGCTAACCATGCCCACGGCAAAGCAGATATCCGGTCTCGTACATAGCATAGCATACATAAGGCTTCCTACTGCCGAAGCATAAGGAACCGCCTTCATGTCCTCTATCTCCTTTGATGTTTTGGGACACATCTCTTTAGATAAAGGAACTCCATGCCTAAAAGATAGAAAACCTTTCTTGG
The DNA here is from genome assembly GCA_025175895.1 of Wurfbainia villosa. Taxonomy (NCBI): domain Eukaryota; kingdom Viridiplantae; phylum Streptophyta; class Magnoliopsida; order Zingiberales; family Zingiberaceae; genus Wurfbainia; species Wurfbainia villosa. Next base: position 12,598,436 of record CM046007.1, on the reverse strand, counting down.
AGTTCTGCATGCTAAAACGAGCAAGGATAGTGTCAATGTATGAAGCTTGAGATAAGCACAACATCCTTTTCTTGCGATCCCTTATAACTTTGATCCCAAGGATGTGTCCCACTTCTCCCAAGTCCATCATGGACAACCATACCCTTACGTCTGATAACACTTTGATATTGTTGCCAACTAACAAAATGTCATCTACGTATAGTACAAGAAATACCACTACGTTTCCGTCACATCTCTTGTATACACAAGGTTCATCCGGACTTTGAATAAATCCATATGACTGGATTACCTCATCAAAGCGGATGTTCCAAGATCTAGAAGCTTGCTTCAATCCATAAATGGACCGATTAAGCTTACATACAAGATGCTCTTTGCCTTTAGCAATGAATCCTCCGTTGCCGTGATATAGATGTTCTCCTCAAGACTTCAAGGAAAGGCTCTTGACATCCATCCGCCAAATCTCATAATCCATATGAGCAGCTATAGATAAGAGAATCCGGATAGACTTAAGATAGCTAATAAAAGGTCTCCTCATAATCGATACCCTCTTTCTGAGTATACCCTTTCGCAACAAGCCTAGCTTTGAAGGTCTCAACCTTCCTGTCTACACCTCTCTTTCTCTTGTAGATCCACTTGCATCCAATGGTTTTTACACCATCAGGTGACTCTACTAGCTCCCAGACCTAATTAGAATCCATAGATTCTATCTCTGAATTCATCGCTCTTTGCCAAGATACCGCATCTCTATCTTGGATTGCCTCGTCATATGTCCAGGGATCAGATTCATGTTCACCAGGGACTAAGTCCGAAGACTCTCCCAAAAACATGAATCTCTCGGGTTGTCTAACAACCCTCCCACTACGACGAGGTGCCTCCTGTGTATGCTCTGTGACACGCGGTGCAGTGACTTGTGGTGTCTCCTCTTGTACCGGTGGTACTGAAGTTGGGACTTCCCTTGTCAACTCCTCAAGAACAATCCTCCTCTTGGGCTTGTGGTTCATTACATAATCCTCCTCTAGAAATCTGGCGTTCGTGCTAACGATCACCCTTTGATCTCTGGGATTATAAAACAAACCAGCTTTCGTTCCCTTAGGGTAGCCAACAAACATGCACACTTCTGTACGAGGTTCCAACTTACCAGCATCAGCCTTCAGCACATGTGCTGGACTCCCCCATATCCGAATATGTCTCAGACTAGGCTTTTGCCCAGTCCACAATTCTACAGGGGTAGAAGGTACTGATTTAGATGGAACCAAGTTCAGAGTGTACATTGTCGTATTCAGTGCATACCCCCAGAACGAAACAGGTAACTCAGAATAACTCATCATCGATCTGACCATCTCCATAAGAGTCCTATTCCTTCACTCCGCTACACCATTCTGCTGGGGTGTGCCAGGTGCAGACAATTGGGATTGAATCCCAGCCTCTGATAAGTAACTCCTAAACTCTCCCAAGAGGTACTCGCCACCACGATCAGATCGTAATGTCTTGATACTTTTACCTTGACGGTTCTCCACATCAGCCTTGAATTCTTTGAACTTGTCAAAGCATTCAGACTTCTGGCAAGATCAAGTAAATGTATCCATACCTTGAATAATCGTCTATAAAAGAGACGAAGTATTCAAAGCCACCTCTTGCCTGGATAGACATAGGACCACACAAATCAGAATGAACCAATTCTAACACATCTTTGGCTCTATACCCCTTGGCCTTAAAAGGCCTCTTGGTCATTTTACCTTCCAAGCAAGATTCGCAGGTTGGGAGATCCTCCACCACTAATGAACCCAAAGGTCCATCAGCTATCAACCTTTGAATTCTGCTTAGGTTAATATAACCAAGCCTTAGATGCCAAAGATATGTTTGGTTCATTTGCGAAGGTTCTTTTCTCTTATTAGACTTAGAAGATGAGTTATTGATTTCTATATGCATCGTGGGAGTTTTTGGTTCAAGAGTATATAAATTGCCAACCAATGTACCAGAACAGATAATCTCCCTATTCCTTTTTATAACCACTTTGTCATTAAAAGAAATAGAATATCCATCCATAAACAATTTAGAAACTGAAATTAAATTCTTTCTAAAAGTAGGTACATAAAGACAATTTCTTAAAACCAAAACTTTATTCCTATCAAAAGATAAATAAACGTCTCCCACTGCAATAGCCGCCACCTTTGAAGCATTGCCCATGAAGACGGTAATCTCTCCCTCAGCTAGTCGTCGGGTTTCCTGGAACCTCTGCAAAGTATTGCAGACATGATCAGTGGCTCCTGTATCTACACACCAGGCACTGGTAGATAACACCGCTAAACATGTTTCAACAACTAAACAAGAAGATATACCTTTGTTCTTTCGGCGAGGACAGTCCGCCTTCCAATGTCCAGTCTGCTTGCAAGTGAAGCACTTGCCTTTCGGCTTCTTCACTCCTGCTTGAGGTCCTACTGCCACTTTCTTCGCTCCACCTTGTTTCTTCTTCTTCTTACCTTTCGGTTTAGAGGAAGAAACCTTCTGAGCGACCATGGCTTGAGCACTCTGACGAAAAAGCCCCTCTGCCGCCTGGAGTTACGGAAGCTCCGCCAACGAATACAACCTTTTGTTCATGTTGTAGTTGAGGCGGAACTGCTCAAAACTCCTAGGCAGAGACTGGAGAATGATATCGACCTGGGTTTCCCCATCGATCTCAGCTCCTAGGACTTCCATCTTATTAAGATGAGCCATCATCTTGAGAACATGATCCCTAACGGGTGTTCCCTCGATCATGGAGGTCGTCATCAAGTTTCTCATAGCCTCCTGCCTAGCCGCCCTACTCTGATGTCCGAAAAGTTCCTTGAGATTGAACATCATGTCATAAGCTGTGGCTATGGCCTGATGCTGATGTTGCAGCACATTTGACATAGATGCCAAAATGTAACACCGCGCCATCTCATCTGCCTCGACCCATTTCTTATAACGTTCTTTCTTCTTTTCATCAGAGTCATCGGTGGGCTTAGGAGGACAGACCTCGAAGAGTACAAATTTGTACTCTTCTACAGTTAAGACAATATCCAGGTTTCTTTTCCAATCAATGTAGTTTGGACCAGTAAGTTTGTTTTCTTTTAAAATCACAGCAAGTGGGTTGAAAGCCATTTGAAAATCCTAAAAATCACAATGATCAAAATATTAGATTTCAAAAATTATTGATTCCTCAAAACAATAAAATCCCGAAATCAACCAACACCTCAAATCACCGAGAATGTCGCATGCCACTCTGTGGACGATAATGAATTCGTCATTTGTAAGAGGAGGTTTTACCCATTAATTTTATTATCTTGTCAACCTTACTTTTTGACAAATAAAATTAATAGTTGGTTCCTCTTTGGCCCTACAAATAAAAGCAGTGACTCCGATGGGGAGGATACCTTTATTTGTATCTAAGTGTGCACCATTACACGATACTAAGGGAATTATTTTGGATTATGTGCCTTACCTGCGTGAAGTACACATGCTCCTAGATAATTTCCTATAACCATTATTTGACCTAGTGATCTAAACAAACCCGTCCTCGGGAGGAAGGCACTTTGAGCCAACACACAAGTTTGTTGCATCACATGTCAAATTGTAATGGAGGTCATGAATTAAATAAAATATCCTCTCCCACTTAGTAAATTGCAAATGAGGAATTTTAAATCATACACAACATGCATATAAAACAAATAAGCAATAAATATGGAAAAACAGAAATTTTCCAACTATTATGGCATTGTCCTCCAATGTCGCCACCTCGTCCGCTCCATCTTTTCCCGTGCGCAAGTCACCAAAGAGTTCCGAGCCGAGATAAATCATTTTATTTACATCCATCGATCCTATACTCCATGAAGGAGTGTACAAATAATCTAGATCGAAAGTAAACTAAAATGATTGGCTAAACAATGCCGTATTTAATTACAAAAATTAAATACTAATCTAGCCTCGTCAACCCCGAGGATTCAAATAATAAATTTTTACACACATCCATTCACATACACACACATGGCCATAATAGTCGGATCTTATGCCTGCAACCAAAGAGTTAAACTACGCATATCCTACTATTATCCGGCACATATAATATATGAAAAAAGTGCATAAAAAATTAACCGAATCCAAAACACACAAAACTGGAAACCGTGGCTCTGATACCACTTGTTGGTGGATGCTTCGGAGGCTCATTGGCTCCCATGTCCCCGGATTAAAATTTTCACTAATGAAAGAATCAATCCGGATGGGATGAGCTTCCTTAGCACAACCTATTCGTCGTCGTGCTAACAACTTGAGTGGTCGCTTGAACAAACTAGTTATTCAAGCAACACAACTCTTCTAGTTGGTTAGCCGCGGAAGAGACGACGGACGGATCGCCGGTTTTTGTGTTTGTCTTCGGGGTCCATGATTATACAATATATATTCATACACACACATGCATAATCAAAATATTAAAGAATATATTCAGATCTGTAAATAAAGTTAAAATAACTTTATACCTTACGATCTTCTATCGTATGTCCTATCCTTCTCGTGGACGACGTGTGGACGAAGATCCTCCACGAGTAGAAGCCTTCTAGATCGCATTATTCTCTACCTTGTCCACTGTGAACAAAGAGAAGAACTCACAAATACCTTCCCTATCTAGAACCGGCCACCAAATTAGGGAATTTGGTGCAACCGCCGGCCAAGGAGCAATGGATGATGCGCCGGCCAACTTGTAAAGGAGTTGCCGCCGGCCACCAAGGAGAAAAGAAGGAGGAAGACCACCGGCCACCAATGGAAGGAGAACCGCCGGCTAAGGAAGAAGAGAAAAGCCTTAAGGATGGGCACCAGCCAAGTATTGAAGGTGGAAGTTGGGCGCCGGCAACAACTAGAAGGTAGAAGAAAGTTGCCGCCCACTTTTGCTCCAAACCCTAGCCGCCCACCTCTCCAAGAGCCAAACCCTAATTCTCTAATTCAAATCCTTGATTATATTGCCGCCCAACCCTAAGCATCTATTTATAGAATAGGGCTTAAGCCTCCTTTAATCTCCATCGTCGGATCTAGGGATTTAATCTCGACCGTCGGATCTAGGGTTTTATCCCAACCGTCGGATCTAGGGTTTAATCCCAACCGTCGGATCTAGGATTTCATCCCAACCGTCAGATCTAAGGTTTCATCCCAACCGTCGGATCTAGGGTTTTATCCCAACCGTCAGATCTAGGGATTTAATCCCAATCTTCGATTCTACGATTTCATCCTAACCATCGGATCTAGGGATTTAATCCCAACCGTTGGTTCTAGGTTTTGTTTTACATTCTTGGATCTAGACTTCACAAGGATTATATTAGGCTACGATAGGGACCATAAGGAGGAGTTGGGTCTTGGCCATCCGATGGATCGGAACCACACAAACTTGATCCATCAATGATGTACCATTCCACTAGAGGATCATCATTGAACTACCTCACCAACCCCCATAAATCAATATGGGCTCCATATATTATTTGTGCATTAATCTCCCCGTGTTTAAGATATCGAATGTCCGACAATTAATTAATTTACTGACCATCAATTAATTAACATCTAATTCCTTGAGTAGTACCACTCAACCTTATCATCATGTTGACTAAGTCAACCAGCTGGATTCACATGATGAACCTTATGAGCTCCTCAAGGGGACATCATCAACCTAATATATAGGACACGGTTTCCTCCTATAATCAACGACACACCATGTAAATAATATTATTTCCCAACTTACCAGGCATATTGATTTAATCCATCTAAATCTCACCCACTGGTAAATCAAAGAAATAAATACTAAGTACATGTTCCCATTATTATATCAGGATTAAGAGCATGTACAACATAATATCCGAGGTCCGATTCAATTATGTAGTCGGTACTAAATTGAATCACCTCTATGTCGGTCCTGCTCAATACACCTAAGTGTATCAGTGTAACTCTATGTTCAAGACAAAACAATACCAAGCTACACTACAACCATGCCAATGGTTTGTCCAAAACCATCTTGGTTGTGAGCCTCTACTTATATTTTACAAGGAACTGATAACATGATCTTCTGTGCCACACCAAGCACCATGTTATCTACAATGTAAAATATTAGACAATATGCACACATATAATAAATATATAAAGTGCAAACAATGATCATGTGATTCTTATTTCAAAATAAAATGTCCATACAAAAAGAGCTAGGCTTTCAGTATACATTCCAACAAAATTCACATCCAAAATCTCTACCGGAATCTTTCTAGGATACTCGACTACGAGTAGAGCCTATAGGGTATATAACCATGACACCCTTAGAGTCGAAGAGACTATTAATGTAGTGTTTGATGAAGGACATGAACCTACAAAACCCCTACCAACCCCAATTAGCGAGCCGATTCATATCAGACTCGACTCCGATCTTGAGATCGAGTCTAGTATTAATCCTAACCTAAGTCAACCGAGTCATCCTATCGAGCAAGCGATAGGTGACTCTAACCCAAGTCAAACTAGGACTAAAACAAATCATCCTATCGACCAAGTGATAGGTGATCCAAGCCTAGGAGTTTGAACTAGAGCTTCATACCGAAACCTTAGTCAAATTTCATTGATTTCAAAAATTGAACCCAAAACTATTGACCAAGCTCTTCTTGATCCCGATTGGATTATTGCAATGCAAGAAGAATTAGCTCAATTCACTAGGAATGAAGTATGAGAACTAGTACCACCACCTAAAGATAAAACAATCGTTGGAACGAGGTGGGTGTTTCGAAATAAACTTGATGATAAAGGTGAAGTAGTTAGAAATAAAGCTAGATTAGTCGCTAAAGGGTTTAGTCAAGTTGAAGGTTTAGATTACGACGAGACCTATGCCTCATTAGCTAGATTAGAGTCCATCCGAATGTTGTTAGCCTACGCTGCACATTGAGGATTTAAGTTATTTCAAATGGATGTCAAGTCAGCATTTTTGAATGGACTTATTAAGGAAGAGGTATACATTAGTCAACCCCCAGATTCGAAAGCCTAGATAAACCCGACCATGTCCTTAAACTAAAGAAAGCTCTCTATGGACTCAAACAAGCTCCTTGAGCTTGGTACGAGAGGCTTTCGATTTACCTTAAGTCTAAAGGATTTAACCAAGGTTTAGTCGACCCAACCCTTTTCGTAAAAACCATAGGGAAAGACATATTCATAGCCCAAATCTACGTAGATGATATCATTTTCGAAACAACCAATTCGATCCTACTAAACGAATTCATTTCACTTATGAAAAGTGAATTTGAAATGAATTTAGTAGGTGAGTTGAGTTTCTTCTTAGGTCTACAAATTAAACAAACTAAAGATGGAATATACTTACACCAATGCAAATATACTAGGGAATTAATTAAACATTTTGTAATCCAAGATGCTAAAATTATTAATACCCCAATGGCAACAAATGTAAATATAGGAGAAGATGTAACCGAAAATTCAATTGACTTAAAATACTATAGGAGTGTGATAGGGAGTCTCCTTTACTTAATCATGAGCCAACTCGATATCTTATTTGCGAAGTATGCGTAAGGTTCCAAACCTGTGCCAAGGAATCTCACCTAACTCTAGTTAAGCATATCCTTAGATATCTAAAGGGTACACTTAATGTCAGTATTTGGTATCCTGGATCTACCGAGGTCGAACTAATCGGCTACTCCGACTCAGACTATGCCGGTAGTAAGCTCGATAGAAAGAGTATGAGTGATTGTTGTCAACTTCTCGGCTCGAGTCTAGTGAGTTGGTGCAGTAGGAAGCAACACTGTATTTCCTTATCTACCACCGAAGTCGAATACATCGTGATGGGTGAGTGTGCCACTCAGCTTCTTTGGATGAAGCACACTCTCCGAGATTTTAAGTTAGACTTTACAAACACTAAAATTCACGTAGATAACATTAGCTCAATTAACCTAACTAAAAATTCAATATGTCACTCTAGGACCAAACATATAGAGGTCAAACACCATTTCATTAGAGAACATGTGACCAACGGAGCCATACAACTTGAATACGTCGAATCGATGTCCAACTTGGTAGATCTATTTACTAAACCCCTACCCGAAGCCGAATTCAGTCTATTAAGACAAAAATTGGGTATGTGCGTAGTAGAGTAGGAATTTACAAATTATATTTTTTTATTACTACTTTTTACTTTTCATGTTCATGGAACTAGCTTAGGACATACCTTAGATATCATGTACCTATAGATTTAAGAAGCCAACACATCTCACAACACATAGGATTAATGTGTTTGTGTACTGAGCCACGTAGACCGGCATGAGATGTTAGGACCTACTCCTGGTTCTAGATGTAGAGCTAGTGCATCGCCACGAACCACGGAGTATAATCATATATATTAATCGACTCTGACCAGGACTTGTTGATCTTTCATATCGATCAAGTCAAATAAGAGTTGAACATTTAATAGATGAGATTATTTTTAGTATATTATTTTCAAAATAATATGGAACATGCTTGGACTTGGAACTTAAACTTAATACTTATATTTTTTTTTTCAAAACCCCTCTTTCCGATTTATGGCAAAAGGGGGAGAAAAGGCCAAAGTTAAGGGATCATTTTTTTTTATAACTTAACTTAGTAACTTAATTCTATATTCTTATGGCCAAACCTTAATGTTTTACTTGAGAAAGGGGAAGAAAGGCCAAGTTAAGATATCTTCTTAACTTAAACTTTTTTTAATACTAAGGCCAACTATAAGTAATTTCTAATTACTTAAACTCTTCCTAAATAGCAAACATCAAGGGGGAGGATTAAGATCTTCTTTCAAGACTCACCCTCGGTCAAGGGGGAGTTTCCTCAAGGGGGAGTACTTGGAAGAAGATCTCTATTACTCCTACTTAATCTTTGATTCTTCATGTATATTATTTCCTTAACTTTGTATGGGTTTGCCATAGATAAAAAAGGGGGAGATTGTTGGTGCAATAGGCACCTAAGTCGAACCTGAGTTTTGATTATAGCAAACGATACAAAGTTAAGCTCATATTGTTATCTCACGAGTTGAATCGAGTGTGCAGAAAAGTGCTAAAGCTAGAGCTGAAGGCTAGCGATACCTGGAGGAAGCCGCGGTGGTCGGGCGACACTCGAGTGACTTCGGAGGGAGCCGAAGGAATCGAGTGGAAGGCTGGAAGCGAGAGCTACAAAGTAAGTATCGAGGTAAGATCGTGTGTGTGAGAGTAAGTGAGGTCGTATTCTCCTTACGGGGATGGTCTTAAGCATAGATCCGACCAAAGACATCTCATGGATGGTCTAGGTTGAGATCGGACGGTTGGCGGTCGTCGAAATTATATTTTTATTAAGCTAACTTGTGATTTCAGCAAGCATCAGTCAACTGCCCACAAGAGCCACTCGACTGCCTTCATCAGTCGACTGCTGAGTGTTGCGACTCGACTGACGCTGCCATCAGTCGACTGATGATGGTCATCAGTCGACTGATGGTCAAGAATCAGCTTCGAGGAGTCAAGTCTTATCACCTCATTCCAAGGGGCTTTGTGCCTAGTTTTGATTGGCTGAGGATCCACTCGATGAGGGGCTCAAAAACTATAAAAGGAGGGCTTCTCTAAAGGTTTTTCATCAATTCAAAAGTGCCCTAAAGCCTCCATAACATGACGACACTCCAACGACTCCACGACGACGAAGTGCTATAGAAACGTCGATGACACAAGCTTAAGCCTCCATCCTTTTGGTTGTCGGTAAAAGTTTTTTTTAGTCATCCATTAACTCTTGTATTTACTTTTATTACAACGAGGTTTTATTGCAACGAGGAGAGGGGGAGTGTCCCTCTACCTAAAGCTTTGTTTTTTGTGTATTCGATTAACTCCTACCTCCAACGAGGAGGAGTTTGTTAGTGTTTTTCCCTCCGTGCGTGGTCAAGGACCACTAGAGCCTTGGAGTAGTAGTCGTAGGCTACGAACCAAGTAAAACCCTATTGTGTTCATTTTATCTTTCCGCTGCGTTTACTTGTGTTTTGAAACGAATTCGACAAAAAGCTGATATCGCTATTCACTCCCCCCTCTAGCGATCCGCTCGATCCAACAATTTATGCCATGGTGCATGGTTATGGCCCCTTTACCCCAATGTGATTGGATGTATGTGTGTGTGTGCATGTTGTAATTCATAATACAACCTATGTGTTGTGCCTTCCACTTATATATTTCCAATTGTACTATTAATTTATCCTCGAATGTAACTCGAGATTTCTCCATTGTAATGTACATGTAAACTAGTACTAGTCTATTGGATGAAGATGAGAAAGGAAGATGTAGTCAACAACACACGACAACCAAAGGATGTTAGGGATATTGTAACGGCTAGAGGGGGGGGGGGTGAATAGCGTCAATGTAATTCTTTCGCGTTTGTTTCTACAATTTCGTTAGCGCAGCGGAAATAGAAAAGTAATAACGATAACGAAATTCACAACATGCTAACACAACGATATAACGTGGTTCGGAACCGCACGGTTCCTACTCCACGGATCGGGTTCGTACGAACCCTAGCGATGCCAATCACACACCACTATAACAATAACTCCTTCTCGGAACAATCCGGAGGCGGAGAAACCTCGTACAATATGATTACAACAATAATCAAGTAGATACAAGCAAAAACAATATGAAATACAAATGCAAGTAAAGGAAAAACACTTTACAAGAGCTTTGGATTGCTTGATCTTTGATTGCCTTGAACTAGCTTTGAAGGACTGGAAAGCACCAACTTCCCTCTTCAATTTCGCTCAAGAAAATTGCTATCTTTTCCTCCATCACGAGCTCCTTATATAGCTTCAACCTGTGCTGGAAAAGGTTGATCAGTCGACTGCTCGGGACCATCAGTCGACTGATCACACTGTTGCTGTGAGACAACGGTGTAATCCACGCTGGAAAAATCCAACGGCTAGGACATCAGTCGACTGATCATGACCATCGGGCCGATCGATGAGCCATCACTCGATCGCTCATCTCGAATGAGTGAGACTCCATACGTGGCGAAAATCCGAGCATCACGATCGATAATATAATCGCCGATCATCATCCATCGATCCGACGCTAAGCTGGTGGCCGACTGCTAGGCCACTTTCCGCAGTCAAACCCTAGTTGACTCAGTCCAGTCGACTGCCACATGGCACCAGTCGACTGGCACACCTCAAACATGAGGTTTTAACCCAAATATGGTTCCCCCATACTTGCTAGACCACCCTTAGCCTAGACCTAAGCCTTCTAGCCACCTCCATCAGCCTCACGCCTCTCGGATCCCTCCAAGTCATCCATGACTTGTTCATCCATCGCGCTAGCCTTCAGGTGCTTCCATCGGCTATGTCATGCTAACGGTGTCTACACCGCCAAGGCACTTTGGACTTACGCCGCCAAGACTCCGCTTGGACTTTACGCCGCCAACCATTGGACTTATGCTGCCAAGACTCCCGCTTGGACTTTACGCCGCCAATATCAAACCCTTGGACTTCTCAAATGCCAAGACTCAAGCTTGGACTTTCCCTTGCCAACCCATGTTGGACTTTTCATGCCAAGACCCATGCTTGGACTTTTCATGTGCCAAGTGTCCCACTTGGACTTTCCATGCCAAGTACTCAAGACTTGGACTTTACCAAATGACAATTACATTGTCATATGTTTTTGTCGAAACATCAAAACATCACTCGAGTCAAACTTGAGTCCTGGTCAATCGTGACCTGGGCCGATTGCACCAACAATCTCCCCCTTTTTGATGTTTGACAAAAACCAAACAAATGATTGAGTTAGAACACTAACTCAAATCCTTTACCAATTATCCCAAATTGGTAAATACTCTCCAAATGTTCTCCCCCAAACATTCTCCCCCTTTTTGACTAACATCAAAAGGTTTTCTCTAAGAGGGTCAATGTCTCATGTCCCAATGAGATCTTACAATCTCCCCCTTAGTCCAAAAATACTTAGGATGCCTACCATCTTCCTAGTGATAAGTCCAATATCACTCAAGAGAGACAATCCCATTTACTCTCCCAATTTCCAAATTGGGTCTCTCAAAAGTCCCATCAATTTCCCAATTGATGTCATATTCTCCCAATAACTTCTCCTCTTCAAGGAGAAAAACACATCCATCATCCCAAGATGGATACCTCCCCCTAAAGGCTTGCTCCCCCTTGACCATTGCACCAACAATGTCCTTGGGCAGTCCCTAAGCCAATAGGAACTCTAAACCATCAAAATTAAGGTTAGAAATTCAATATAGAACTTTCCAACACCTTAAAATTGATACAAACCCTAAATACTTCTCCTAATCCATATCCAATGGATTTTCACCCTTTATAATGCTACCCAAAGCATATCCTAGGGTTAGGAGTGATTAGAGGCCATAACCGTAGCTGAAATCGAGTTAAACAATCTTGTTTTCCCCGAAATCAGGCTACCAGTCGAGTGATTCAGAAATCAGTTGACTGGCACCTCCATCAGTCGACTACCACCAATATCAGTCGACCGATAACTGAAATTTTTGAATTTCAGTTATCAGAGTTGAATTTCAAAAAATCATAACTAATTATACGTATATCGAAAAATCACGAAATTTGGTACGTATAATACTTATAACACATACAATCAGTGAAAAATTTTGGAAAAGTATTTTTACCATCGAAATAGGATATTGATACAAAATCCAAAAGTGATTAAAAACTTTAAAGTTTAAGCTCACTTTGTATCAATCTTATCAATGGTGATTGCTATCAAAAGATAGGCTTCACCAAGGTTTTTCAAAATGATTTTAAAATGTTTTTGAAAGCCTATTTTGAACCATAATTTATTGGCTAAATAACATAGCTTGTATATTAGCTTTCCTTATGATTCTTGGTGATAATTAGAATAAGTTTGAGTTCATCTAGATGCACTACCCATGCACCTTGAACCTAACTTATTATCCTAGCATCTCACATGTATCTAGGATATATAAATACACATACATGTCAATGTGATGTGAGATGTGGGTTTGGATTCACTTTATCTAGGGTTTCATGCATTTCCTAGGCAACCCTACTTGATTCCCTTATAAATGGGACTTCAAGTCATGCCATAGTCCTTAAATCAATTTCAACCAATTGCCTTAAATGCATGAATGATTATGGCATTAGAAATGATATAAATAAGCATATGCTCATAATCATGATGTCATGACATAAGATGAAATTTAAGAACACATGACATCTAAAATAACTCTAAACAATGACATGACATGGTATATGATAGGATGCGATTTCATGTCATGATATATCAACTTTCATAAGCAATACAATTATACAAATACTCATCCAGACACACAAGATTTTCAGAAACAAAAATTTCATTTAACTTAATAATTTAGTCTTTTACATTCAAAATGGAGATTGGCTATGCTCAATCTCACTACAAAAACTGACAACCACAGAAAATCTAATATCCTCAATATCTAATCGTCTGCATGAGATGGCGGTGGAGGAGGTCGACTGGGGTCCAGCCCGCATCATCTCTAACATATCGGTGACCGCTCGATGCGGCTCGGGACTCCTCCATCCGATCGGGCGGCGAAGGATGCCTGGCGGCCAATAACTCGATGCCTAGCGTCAACCGATCCGATAGTCTGAAATCTGGACTCGGTACCACGACGATCATCGATGGACCCGGCTGGCGATGCATCTGCGACATCCGATCGTCCTCATCCAGCGTCTACATCCTCGTAGTCCTCTGTATCTCTCGATCGGAGGAGGCTCTCGCGTGCTGGTGGTGGTCGTGGCGCCAACTCAATCTGTCGACCCCATCCGTAGCTTTGCTAACGAAGTTCACGAATTGATATACCGTACACCTCCGATAAGCGCTCGGAGAACCCCTGTGGATGTTAACCCCTACGGACTCTAGCCATGCTGTGATGATATGACCATATGACATATGCACTTTCCCTTGGACAGGGGAAGTGAAATGCACAATGCAATGAAACATGTTTAGTGCAAAGTTAATGTCTAACCTATGCCGCATGGCGTATAGAAGAAATAGATGGGGAGGCCGAATCTTGGCGGACCAGTGACGATAGGAAGAAAACACCCAACAATGACCTTGTAAAGGACATTGTCAGTGTATAACGATGATAGGGAATAAGTTTTGGGCTGGTGGACGAGGATAACCAAAGATATGCTCATGCATGGACTCCATAGAGATATGGTCAAAGGGCTCAGGTAAAGGAAAATCCATGGTAGGGAAAAAGATAAAGGTGTCATCTGAGGGCCTACCCTCGAGAAACTCCTACAGTATCGCAGGAGTGAACTCTAACTCGCGTTTTGCAATGCGAGTAGTGTAGGTAGGACCGTCATCCACCTTTTTTAGGTTTTGATAAAATTCCTTAAGAAGGTCATCATTAATTGGATGCGTGCATAAGACGACTTTCATGAGATTGTAGTATGCAATTAATTCTATGACATCACTACAATGGCGGTTGAAAAAGTCCTTATCGATGTACCTAACCAACATAGGCTGGTACAATCGAGATTCACCCTCGGGTGGATCATTCCTACAGGCTCTCCTATTATGAATGCAATGTAATGATATGACATGCAAGGACATAATACATGATTAGATAAAAACTAAATTATAACGGAAAGAAAAATTAGGGCTTGGGTAAAAAGATTGTTACTTAGGCGCCATTTGGAGGTGTGGCCGGAGGGAAAACTCAGATGTTACTGGGGGGTCGTCGGAAAATTCGCCGGAGACGCCGGAACCCTAATCGGAACAAGGAACCAACCCTAGAATGAGTGAAATGAGGCTTGAAATAAGTGAACTAAGGTAAAATAGGGCTCATCTAACAAACCTAACACCTTGGGCTGCTGGCACGGTCGGAAGGATCGTCGGAGAACAAGAATGGCGATCGGAGAAGGAGAGAAGAACGAAGGCACGTCGAGTGAAGACACCGAACCCTAGCGGTTCGGTGTTATAAAATCATGATGCAGTCGACTGATGTGTAGCATCAGTCGACTGATCGCGGTTTATTATCGGGTTTACCGAGCCGGCGATCGCTCGGCTCGCAATCGTTGAACCTTCGCGGCGTGCTACGGTAGCATCGATCGTGATGTTGCTCATCGATCGTGATGTTGCTCATCGATCAAGCGATGTATGCATCACTCGATCGTCGAGCACTCGTGATGACCCTCGGCCTTAGTGAGCGTGCCATCGATCAATGGTGTATCCATCGATCGGTGATGTTCAGCGATCAGTCATGAAACGCTTTCGGTGATGGCCATCGTATCGTGCTACGATGTTATCGATCGTGATAATATGTCGATCGGTCACGATATCTGATTTCGAAATCTCGATTTCTTCATCTAATTAATCCATTTTATCATGTTTATTCTTGTATATCGAATATATTGATGTTACACTTACATTCATGTATTCGTTAATATATTTTAATGTTTTATTTTATTTTTGCAAACATTAACATTCAATGATTTCCAAATCCTAACATCTCACCCTTTCTAAGTGTTGAAATACACAATCAAGGTAAAAGACTTGTTTTGTGAGATGCAATCCATCCTAGACATTCCTTCCATGCAAACATATGGTAAAACATATGAAGCATGGTGAGTACAATACATCAAGTTGTGTGACACTTGAGTATCACTCTTGATGTTACTTTTACATGAACTTTTAAAGTGTGCCAACAATCAAAGTTACACACTATGATCTCTAAATCTAGATTGTGCCAATTTTAATCATTTTATCAAACTTCTCAATTAGTATTGGCACATCCTAAACCCACCTAGCGTGAATCAATCACGCTCTTAGGAACCCAAAACCAATTTGAGCTCCTAGGGTTAATTAGGTATTCCTTAGGGATAACCTCCCTAGATACCTTCCTAATGATCTTCCTAGGCTTATTAGCCTTGGTCATTTTGGTCTTGCCTAGGTTGACTCTAGGGGTAACTCCCCTTGCAACCTTCTTAGTGGCCACCCTAGGTTTCTTAGAAACCTTGGCCACTAGGCACAACCCTTGGTCAACTCTAGGGATGACTTCCCTATTGACCTTGGTCTTCCTAGACTTAGTTAGTGTTCCATAGTCAAATGGAACACTATGATAAGTCACCTTGGACTTAGGTTTGTGACCCAAACCATTCTTGCCCTTAGTTGACTTTTGACTCTTAGGTCCTAGATGTTGACTTTGACTTCTTGACCTAGGAGTTTGACCATTAGACCCTTTAAATTGATTTTGCATAGTGTTGAGGATCTTCTCAAGTTTTTCAAGCCTTGACCTCAAGGCTTGGTTTTCTAATTCCAATTGCCCAATTTTAGAATTTTGATTTAAAACTTGGGCATTTGACTTTCTTGGCATATGCCTAGTCCATTTTGGATTAAAACCTAGATGTTCTTGTATTTTCTTAATAGATTCCCTAGATATGGTTTTTCTAGGGACATTAGTCCCAAATTTCTCCTTATTACTAAAATGGACACTTTTAGCTCCTAAGCAAAAACATTTATTCCTATTAGCATACTTTTCATAAATTGCAGGAGAATTTAAATTCCTAGCATGCTTTTTAACATTTAAATTCGAAGATGCACTACTAAAATGTACCTTAGGGTTAGCCTTAGCTCCCCCTACTTGTGATGCTTCTTCTTGGGTCTTTTTCCTCCCCCTAGAGCATTGGCTTCTAAAATGCCCCTTTTGATGGCACTTGAAGCATATAATATGCTCCTTGCTCTTTTGACTTGGGGAACCGGCATCCTTTGACTTTTGTTGACTTTTGGGCACCGGAGAGGCTTTCCTAACCTTCTTTGGACATTTTCTCTTGTAATGCCCATACTCCCTACACTCAAAGCACATTATATGATTTTTATTTGAAAATAAAGTGTTTGAGTTACCTAGGGTGTTGGTAGGTGCCGGAGTTAAATTTTGAGCTTCCTTATCTTGATCGGATGTTGAAGGCTCTTCTTGAGGTTGCTCCAGTGTAGAGGATGGTCTCTCCTCCTCAATCCTAGAAGTAGATGCTTCTTCCACCTCTTCTACTTCTTCTTTCTCCGATTCGGAAGTTGACTCCATCTCAACTTTCGATTCCTCACTTTCACTTGAGAATGAACTCTCCTCATGGAGTCTTGCCAATTTTCTCCATAACTCCTTGGCATACATGTAATCCCCTAGCTTGCACAAAACATCATTAGGGATTAAATCTTCCAAAAGTTTCGTTACCTTAGCTTTGGTCTTGAGCTTTTGGCGTTGCTCTTGGGTCCACTTTTTCAATTTTAGGATATTCCCCTTCTTATCCCTAGGGGGTTCAAGGCCTTCAATGAGGATGAACCAATCCTCTATGTTCATCATCAAGAATGTTTCCATTCTTGCTCTCCACGCCGGAAAATCTTCTGGATCATATGGAGGTGGAGTATTGATATCCCATCCAAGCTTATCTTGGAATTCCATCTTCACCCTCTAGCCTTTTGTTTTAGCTCCGGGCGGTTAGTCCGTAGAAGAGCCCCTGGCTCTGATACCACTTGTTAGGGATATTGTAACGGCTAGAGGGGGGGGGGGTGAATAGCGTCAATGTAATTCTTTCGCGTTTGTTTCTACAATTTCGTTAGCGCAGCGGAAATAGAAAAGTAATAACGATAACGAAATTCACAACACGCTAACACAACGATATAACGTGGTTCGGAACCGCACGGTTCCTACTCCACGGATCGGGTTCGTACGAACCCTAGCGATGCCAATCACACACCACTATAACAATAACTCCTTCTCGGAACAATCCAGAGGCAGAGAAACCTCGTACAATATGATTACAACAATAATCAAGTAGATACAAGCAAAAACAATATGAAATACAAATGCAAGTAAAGGAAAAACACTTTACAAGAGCTTTGGATTGCTTGATCTTTGATTGCCTTGAACTAGCTTTGAAGGACTGGAAAGCACCAACTTCCCTCTTCAATTTCGCTCAAGAAAATTGCTATCTTTTCCTCCATCACGAGCTCCTTATATAGCTTCAACATGTGTCGAAAAGGGATGATCAGCGCTCGGGACCATCGATGATCACACCGATTCTTCGTGAGATAACGGTGTAATCCACGCCGAAAATCCAACGGCTAGACATCACGATCGATCATGACCATCACGATCGATGAGCATCACTCGACCGCTCGCCCGAATGAGTGAGACTCCATTCTGGCCGGTATTCGAGCATCACGACTAATAATATAATCGATCATTGCTCATCCATCACCGATCGCAAACCCTAGTTGACTCAGGATCACACATGGCACCCGACCGCACACCTCAAACATGAGGTTTTAACCCAAATATGGTTCCCCCATACTTGCTAGACCACCCTTAGCCTAGATCTAAGCCTTCTAGCCACCTCCATCAGCCTCACGCCTCTCGGATCCCTCCAAGTCATCCATGACTTGTTCATCCATCGCGCTAGCCTTCAGGTGCTTCCATCGGCTATGTCATGCTAACGGTGTCTACACCGCCAAGGCACTTTGGACTTACGCCGCCAAGACTCCGCTTGGACTTTATGCCGCCAACCATTGGACTTATGCTGCCAAGACTCCCACTTGGACTTTACGCCGCCAACATCAAACCCTTGGACTTCTCAAATGCCAAGACTCAAGCTTGGACTTTCCCTTGCCAACCCATGTTGGACTTTTCATGCCAAGACCCATGCTTGGACTTTTCATGTGCCAAGTGTCCCACTTGGACTTTCCATGCCAAGTACTCAAGACTTGGACTTTACCAAATGACAATTACATTGTCATATGTTTTTTGTCGAAACATCAAAACATCATCGAGTCAAACTCGAGTCCTGGTCAATCGTGACCTGGGCCGATTGCACCAACAAAGGACGCACTTGGAGAAGATGTTATCCCTAGGTTGACCCATTGATTTTCTCATTGGCTTGAGAAGATCATGGATTTTGGGCCATAACCATGTCACGTTTCTTTTTAGCATATATGTGATATGTGTCATGATTATGATTGTATGTGATGCATGCATAATTAAATTGGTTATCATAATTAGGTCATTTTTCATATGCCTACCAAAGTTTGATACTCACGACTACCTCGATCAATCGTAATCAGGTTTGCCAAAGCAAAGTGACTCGATTTATCTTGGTAGAGTGTGACTAGACAATTGTAATGTCTGACTATTGAACTTTGGGTGTGACCTAACTGAGTTATCTCAATTAGATTGAAAAACTTAGAAGCATATCTCATACGATGGGTAAATGAACAAATAATGTTGTTTTATGCAAGAGTTACATGGTGTAATTGGTACATAATGCCTACCTAAGTTATACAAGTCTTGAGCGATTAGATAAAGCTAACTCAAGATGAAGTATAATATGGATCTTGCTCCACTTGTGAAGTGGAAAACTCATTTAATCAAAAGACCTAATTAAATAATTAAAATATGATGCTTATTCTGCATTTCCTTTCGTAGAATCACCATGACAACAAATACGTCAAATACTCTCTCTCTCTTTGTGATCTATCCTTGAAAAGGACACACTCAATGGAGCTAATTTTCTAGACTGGTATAGAAACTTGAGAATTGTTCTCAAGCAAGAACGAAAACTATATGTCCTAGAGCAACCCATTCCTGAATCACCCGCTACTAATGTCACTCGTGCTAATAAGGATGCTTATAAAAAGATTCAAGATGATGCATTAGATGTGTCATACCTTATGCTTGATACTATGAACTCTGAGCTTCAGAAGCAATATAAGAACATGAATGCTTTTGATATGGTTGCACATCTTAAACAACTGTATCAAGGGTAGGCAAAACACAAAAGATTTGAGATGTCAAAGGCATTATTTGGATGTAAAATGCAAGAAGGAACTCTTGTAGGAACTCATGTACTCAAAATGATTGGGTACATTGAGAACCTTAAAAGATTAGGATTTTCATTGGGTCAAGAGTTGGGCACTGACCTTGTTCTACAGTCATTGCCTAAAGGCTATAGTCAATTTGTCATGAACTATAACATGAATGAAATTGACAAGCCTTTGCCTGAGTTGTTAAGCATGTTGAGAACTACTGAAAGTAATCTTAAGAAGCTCCAACTTGGTAATGTACTAATGGTTAAAAAGGGCAAAGGCAAAAAGAAGTCTAAAGGAAAGGGTAAGATCCAAGATAAGGGCAAGCCTAAGGCATTGAAACCTAAAGGTGGGGTGTCTAAGGAAGGAACCTGCTTCCATTGTGATGAGATCAAACATTGGAAGAGGAATTGCAAAAAGTACCTAGAGGAAGTTCAGAAAAAGAGAAGTGTGACTTCTGCCTTAGGTATATATGTTATAGAAGTTAATCTATCTATTTCTTTTTCATGGGAATTAGATACCGATTGTGCTTCTCACATTTGTACTAATGTGCAGGGCCTAAGAAATAGTAGATCATTGACAAAAGGAGATGTGGACCTACGCGTAGGCCATGGTGCAAGAGTTACTACTATAGCTATAGGAATATATTCCTTATCTTTGCCCAGTGGTTTTATCATAAAACTAGAAGAGTGCTATTATGTACCTACTATAACTAAGAACATTATCTCTATTTCTTGTTTGGACTAGAGAGGTTTCTCATTTATAATAAAGGATAAAAGTTGTTCTGTTTATTTAAATGAAATATTCTATTGCAATGCACATTTGGTGAATGGACTCTATGTTCTAAATTTTGATAACCCAATCTATAACATAAATACCAAACGATTCAAATCTAATGATATGAATCAAATATATCTTTGTCATTGTCGCTTGGGTCACATAAATGAGAGTCGCATATCCCAACTCCATAAGGATGGACTTTTGGACTCATTTGATTTTGAATCATATGAGGTATGCAAATTTTGTCTGCTATGCAATATGAAAAAGACTCCTTTTAGTGGACACAGCGAGAGAGCTAATAATTTGATAGGACTCATACATACTGATGTTTATGACCCTTTCAAAGGAGCAGCTAGAGGAGGCTATCAGTACTTCATTACATTTATTGATGATTTCAGTAGATATGGTTATGTGTATATTATTAAATACAAATCTGAATCCTTTGAAAAGTTCAAAGAATTCAAGAATGAAGTACAAAACCAACTTGGTAAGAGTATTAAGATACTTCGATCAAATCGAGGTGGGGAATACTTTAGCCAAGAGTTTCATGACCATGTAGTTGAGTCTGGGATAATATCTCAACTCACTCCACCTGGAACACCACAGTGGAATAGTGTATCAGAAAGGAGAAATCATACTTTATTAAATATGGTACAATCAATGATGAGTCAGACAGATCTTCCTTCTTCCTTCTGGGGACATGGTCTAGAGATCGCTGCTTTCACTCTTAAATGTGTTCCATCTAAGGCAATCATAAAGACACCATATACGATATGGACTGAGAAGAGTTCCAAGATGTCTTTTATGAAGATTTGGGATTGTGAGACTTACATTAGACGACAAGTCTCAGATAAATTAGGACACAAATTAGATAAGTGCTATTTTATTGGATATCCCAAGGAGACTAAGAGATATTACTTTTATAATCCCACACAAGGCAAAGTGTTTGTTGCCAGAAATGGTATTTTTCTGGAAAGAGAATTTATTTCTACAGGAATTAGTGGGATTAAATTTGATCTTGATGAAATTCGAGATACACATAATAGCCCTGAAGCCTTAATGGAAATAGAACCGACACCACAAGGTGGTGAAGATTATGAATTTATACCACCGCATGAAGTTGTGGCACAACCTGTTCGAGTAGACCATGTTCTGCGCAGATCTGATAGGATACATCGTCAACTTGAGAGATATTCTTTTCTCTTGTGTGACCACAATGATGTAATGCTTGTTGATTTCAATGAGCCTACAACCTATCAAGAAGCTATAATGAGCCCATATTTTGAGAAATGGCTAGAGGTCATGAGGTCCAAAATGGAATCAATGTACACTAACCAAGTATGAACTTTGATTGATCCACCTGAAGAGGTCAAACCCATTGGGTGTAAGTGAATCTTTAAGAGAAAGACTGACATGGATGGTCATATGCATACCTATAAAGGGCGATTGGTAGTCAAAGGATTCAAGCAGATTCATGGTATTGATTATGATTAAATCTATTCACCAGTTGCGATGCTTAAATCTATTCAGATCATGCTTGCTATTGCAGCTTACCATGATTATGAAATCTCGCAGATGGATATCAAAACTGTATTTCTTAATGGAAATCTACTTGAGAATGTGTACATGACACAACCTGAGGGTTTTGTAGATCCAAAGGTTGCTGGAAAGGTATGTAAGTTGCATAAGTCCATTTATGGTTTAAAGCAAGCTTCTCGAAGTTGAAATCTTCGATTTGATGATGCGATCAAAACATTTGGTTTCATAAAGAACGAAGATGAACCTTGTGTCTACAAGAGGGTTAGTAGGATCACAGTCATTTTTCTCATCTTGTATGTAGATGACATACTACTCATTTGAAATGATATCCCTATGTTGCAGTCTGTGAAGACTTGGCTTGGGAATTATTTCTCAATGAAAGACTTAGAAGAAACAAGCTATATATTGGGCATCAAGATCTATAGAGATGGATTTAAGAGACTGCTTGCCCTATGTCAGAGTACATATATTGACAAGGTGCTTAATCATTTTGCTATGTAGAATTCCAAGAAGGGATTCCTGTCGATGTCACATGGTGTAAGCCTTTCGAAGGCTCAATGCCCTGCTTCTAAGGAAGAAAGGGATCGCATGGATCAGATTCCTTATGCATATGCTATAGGGTCTATCATGTATGTCATGTTATGTACTCGCCCCAACGTCTTATATGTGCTAAGCATGATGAGCATATACCAGTCAGATCCAGGTGAAAGTCACTGGACAACAACCAAGAATATTCTTAAGTACTTGAAAAGAATAAAAGATTATTTCTTGATATTTGGAGGCGAGGAAGAGCTCATTGTAAAGGGTTACAACGATGCAAGCTTCCAAACATACAAGGATGATTTCAGATCGTAGTCAGGGTATGTATTTTTCTTAAATGGTGGTGCTGTGAGTTGGAAGAGTTCAAAGCAAGACACAGTAGCTGATTCTACTACAGAGGCTGAGTATATTGCTGTTTCAGCTGCAGCAAAAGAGGTTGTTTGGATCAGGAAGTTTATTTCTGAGCTTGGTGTTGTTCCTTGCATATTGAGCCCCATAGACCTCTATTGTGATAACAATGAGGCTATTGCACAGGCTAAGGAACCTCACTCTCATCAGCAATCCAAACACATACTATGGCGGTTCCATCTCATTCGAGAGATCATCGATAAAGGAGATGTTAGGATATGCAGAATATCGACCGATGCTAACATTGCGAACCCTTTGACCAAGGTTTTGGCACAGAGGAAGCATGATGGTCACACTAGGTCACTGAGTATTAGATATTTCAGTGATTGACATTAGTGTTAGTGGGAGATTGTTAGTATTATCCCTAAGTGTAAATTATGAGATGATTGGTAAGGGAACTTTTGTATCATATTTCATAATAAAGGCAAAGTTTGCGATTATTATATTTACTTCATTGATGTGCCATTTGAATAAATATAATAATATCCCAGGGTAGTTGGTTCTAGTCTACGACATATCAAGTTGGTGACTTGATAGTGGGATACTGTAGATATATAAAACACTACTCATAACTATTCCTAGTCAAGTATTAATATACAAGGATAATATTAATACATTGAGACTAGCATGTAGGTCAACTGATGACTTAATCTCACAAGTCATGGATATAGAATATCAAGTTGACACATGGGTATATATTAGAGAATATGTACTGAACTGACCCGCCATGAGAATGATTCATGGATCGTCATATGAGTGTCATAAACATTCTCATAGTGACTATTGGTATGAATAATTCTTAGACCTGAAATCACTACAGTTCCCTACACAAGGAGTTGTATACTTTGGTATCGTCAAACGTCACCTATAACAAGGTGGACTATAAAGTCAATCACTGGGTATACAATGAATTATGTAGAGGGATGTGAGTGATGTAGATGAGATCTATCCCTTCCATATGATGAAAGTGATATCTGTGGGCTCCTTGATAAAGTAGGACTACTAATATGCATGGCCTTGCTCAAATAAGTCAATATGAGATATTGAGCTCATTTGATTGGTGTAGTCTACTTGGGGATCAAGAAACACAAAGATTGATAAGAGGATGACATGAGCTATGCCTTATTGATCAACCTAGATATATATCAAGGATATAAAGATTGAGTCATACAAGATATTGTCATAGAAAGGTGATGTTGGATCTCGACATTCTTGTCACTTGGGTAGCAATGATGCATTACTAGATGTCACTCATTTCTTAGGTTTCTAAAGGGGGTTTTAGAGGCATTGCCAGCGTTACGAGAACCTATTGGGTCACACACAAAGAACATGTTGTTTTGGAGATGAGTTCATTTTAGTTTGACTAAATAAACCATTAGGCTATTGAATTGGAATCATTGAGTTAGACTCATTGAAAGGGTTGGATTTGAGTTGGACTCAAATATGATTGGCCAAATTTGAGTTAGACTCAAATTGGTTTAATTTGAGTTGGACTCAAATTAATTTGAAGAAGATGAATGATATGAATTCATCATGCATGATTAATATGAATTAATCATGCATGGAAGAAGGAAAACCAAAGGTTGGAAGAAACCTCTTATCATGCATGATTAATGTGGATTAATCATGCATTGAAGAGGGAATACAAAAGGATGCAAAACATTTTCATATTCATAGGATGAATATAAAAAGGGGGCTTTGGATCATGATGCTTTAGGCGAGATTTCCTTTTGTTGTTCTTCTTCTTCATATTCTCGGATGAAACTCCTTCTTTGTCTAGATCCCTTGTGTGGTGTTGCTAGCACCACTTTGATTCTCCGAAGTGTGTGTTCGTGTGGATACCATAGAGGTGTGACCATCCTAATCGCACTGAGATCCTTTGAAGAAAAGTTATTGCTGGGATTGCAAAGGGCTACACATCAAGGGTAATCTCTCAACTAAATGTAGTTGTAAGAACGATTAGTTTTATGTATACACATGGATCTCTGGAGGGATCCAATTTTTTCGCTGTGTTTTGCAATTGTTTTTCGCACAAGATCCCTACATGAGCAAGAGTTGTTGATGAAATTTGGTGATAAAGGGGTCGACCTATTCATGTTGGGCTTTGAAGGGTCAAATAAACAATTTTCAAGTCAATGATACCCTCATCAAGGAGCAGATACTAGCTTTTTAAGTGTTGAGGCAGCCATAGACAACTACCCATATTCTATCTTTGATTTGTAAAAGATCTCCATAGATCTTGTATGTGTGCAGTCTAATTTACTTCTAGATTTGTTGAAGTGATAATATCTTTATAGTTATAACTTAGCTCTGCTTTGACTTACTTTTTTATGACTGAATAAACCTTACCAAACACTTTGCTAGTGCCAATCGACTAGCACCCGACTACTGTGAGAGCTTCTAAATAAATTAAGGCCTAGATAGAGAGACCCTTTCCGGACCCCATTTATAACCACCAAGCTGTGTAAGGTTCACCCCTCCTGAAATCTCTTACCACACCGCACTATGCTAAAGTTGAATTATATTCAACAAGTATCTACCTCTTTTATGGGATATGACTGGTCACGTCTTCATTAATGCATCGACCATTCCCAACGCCCCCCCCAATCGTCTATCCATCTCATCAACCCATACTTTTCTTCTTTTTCGAGAAAATAAATTAATGCTCCCTTCTCTTCTATAAATACTCCCTACAAAACCCTCTGCCCTCATACTCCTTTACCCTTCTACCTTTGAATGACCAACCCCTTAGAGCAAGAAGATAGAGCCCTTTCCCCGGAGCTTTTCATGGCAGGTAAACAACGCATACTAGAATTAGAAAGCCTGGTGAGATATTTGAGGGGTCATTTGCAAGTATCTTCCACCCACACCTATTCTCTTTGCCAGGCTCTAACCATCACTCAACGAAGCTTGAAAAGGCTCCATGTGGCTCATCGAGCTCTTGTAAGACACTACATGCCGACTATGCCCCCTCCTACTGCGGATCTGCCTCCCAACATTCCGACTGAGGAGAGATCATTTATGAAGAACCTTAATTCTTTTCCCCAGCATAATCTCCTTCTTCGCTATCTGGTTGTACTAGTTATCATAGATTTAAATAAAGATGTTATATATATATATATATATGTTATTTTGTAGCGAGCACGATACTGCATAAGAAAATTCATTACTACACAATTAAAATAGTGTACCTTTTCCAGAAAATATCCCTTCATGATTCTCCCTCTGAACCCCATAGTCACCATGCATAGTTGCATCATTTGTTTGTCAATGCGCTTTCAGAAATCCTGACTTGTCCTAATTCGCTGTTCCTCTAAAATGAGAAGTATTCTGCTGCTCTTCTGAAGTGAAATTTTCCCCGAGTCTTAACTCCTCTGATCCGCTATTGCATGGAGATAATATCTTCAGCTAATGCCAAGTTTAAATCCAGTTCCTCCGATCCGCCACCGCACAGGATAATAGCTTTAGCTAAGGCCTAGCTTAAACCCAGTTCCTCTGATCCACCACCACACGGGGATAATAGTTTCGGCTAAATCGAGCTGTAAAAATAGTGATGATTTGACTTAAGGCTTTGTCTCATCAGATCGGAGTAATTTTTTTACTTCCATCATCTTTCAGAGTGAATTTACCTTAAACTCAGCTCCTACGATTCACCATTACATGGGGATAATAACTTCGACTAAGGTAAAGCTATAAAAATAGTGATAATCTGACTTAAGGCTTTGCCTTGCTAGATCAGAATAATTTTTTACTTTCGTTATCTTCCAAAGTGATCTTACCTTAAACCCAGCTCCTCCGATCTACCATCGTACGGTGACAATAGCCTCAACTAAACCAAGCTGTAAAAATAGAGATGATCTGACTTAAGGCTTTGCCTTGTCAGATCGAAATAATTTTTTACTTCCGCCATCTTCCAAAGTGATCATACCTTAAAGCCAGCTCCTCCGATCCACCATCGCACGGGAACAATTGTAGGGGCGATGTTGGCCGGCTAGAGGGGGGTGAATAGCCTTTATCGTAGACGGTGGAAGTCGTTCGTTCATTGCTCGTCTACAAACACTATTAGCGCAAGCGGAATATACTAACACAAACAATTACAGACAAAGCAAAGGAAGAATAAAAATGCAAACGCTAACACCACAATGTAACGTGGTTCATGGCCTCACCGTTAATCCACGGTCCGATTCGTCCATGGTGAATCACGCCTTAAGCTTTCACTATTCTCTCCTTTGCACCAAGCTAGGTGGAGGTAACCTCTTTACAATCCCTCTTCTTACAATAGAATGGAATAATAGCAAGTAAGAAGAGTTGGAATCCTTTAGGGCACTTTGAGAGTTGTTAGGAGTTAAAGCATTAGGCTTCCAAATGCCCTCACCCCTTCTTTTTATAGAAGAAGAGGGTTTCTTCCCGTTGACACAGGACGAGTCAACTGATGTCCCGATCAGTCGACTGATCCTGTAGTCGTTGCCCACTAACGACTTTTTCCACGTTGGATTTCTCCCAACGGCTCCTACATCAGTCGATTGATTTTCCCATCAGTTGACTGATGGAGCTATCAGTCGAGTGCTGAAAGCAAGCACTCGATTCTGTGCCTGAAACCCTTGTGACCAGTTGACTGATGCCTTCATCAGTCGACTGGTGGTCTCGTAGTCGACTGCCAATCCATAGAAGTCGACTGTTGGCACATGAACCGGACTCAAACACTAGTCGAGTCACAGTCGACTTAGAGTAGTTGACTACCATGACATGGCGGTCGACTGATGTCGGGAAATCCAATCCGACACTTAGCCAATTGACCAAGTTCCACCTAAGCGCACTACCCCTTCCCGGGTTACATTCGCTCACTCTCATCCCTTGGAGTCCCTCGCCTTTGAAGTTGTCTTCGTCCAGCCATGTCCCTCGGATGCGCCAAGCGCACGACTCTGCAGCGCCATCCTTCGCGTCTCGCCCTAAAGTCTACTTCTTCTGGTTTCACTCCAATGCTCCTCGTCCGACGGTCCCTTGGATGCTCCAAGTGCACGACTTCCACAAAGCCATCCTTCACCGACTCAAGGACCGAGTCATGAGGGGTGAAACTCGCCAATGCTCCATGTGTGAATTACTAAGTCCTGCAAGACTCCAACACACATATCAAATCCAAACATCCTAACTTAAACCCTTTGCCACACACATCAAAACCATATCACGAGTTGATTACACTAACAATCTCCCCCTTTTTGATGTGTGGCAATCCGTTTAAGTTAGGTAAAACATTTGATAAAAATATTAAGGTAAGAAAGCATGTAAATAAACATGATTATCAAATCTCTCCCTTAATACATGAAACTCCCCCTAAATGCAATTCTCCCCTTACTTAAACTTGCATATTTCTCCCCTTTTGACACCATAAAAAATATTAAACAAAGTTTATACAAGCATGACATCAACTCTAGGGAAAAAAAATACCAAAACATGCCTTAAAATCTGATAAAAGAGGGTTACTGGGCATGTTATCAGTCGATCAGTCGACTGGTTCAGACTACCAGTCGACTGTCACTCTGATTTCGAGTTTTTCTAATTTTCAGGGTGAATTTCAGAAATGCATTAAAAATTCTATAAAATTTGAAAAATCATGAAATTTGGGGAACATATTTCTTGTAAGTATCTTTATTAATGAAAGATAGTTTTTCATGAAAAATCAATATATTTTCGAAAATTAGCCAAAAATCCAAAAGCTTCAAAAATAACTAAGTTTTTGATCAAGTTTGTATCAATTTTAACACCTAATTTTGCTTTGGATTGTTTCAAAACATGAACACACATATTTTAAAGTAAGAGATTATTTTGAAAACATATCAAATATCCAACCATGATCTTTGGGCAATATGTCTATGAATTAAACATAAGCCTTCCCCATGATTGGTCTATTATTGCTATTTGATACCTTAAATGACCATCTAAATTCCATAGGCATTAGTGGACCATTAGTATCATCCTATCATCTCACCCATGCTAAGTTTTCAATCAAGGTAGCCTATGGTGAGTGTGAGATGTATCCTAAAGGTATTTATATATATATACTTAACCATTAATTTCATGCAATTCTACACAAGGTTAAGTATCATCCTAACATCCCACATGATCATAAAGATATATATGTATTGATTTCACATTATGATCATGAAACAATTGTATTCATCAATTTGTGATCACGCATTAGGTATGAATTATGATAATAAGTGAGGTATCACCCAAGACATGATTTAAACCTTATTGTCCATGATTATACATCAAATGTCAAGATCATAAATCATGATTGCAAACATATATAGCAATTGCATTAACTATCATGATTTAAGCATTATTATCAATTTATGGGCACATTATCATCACCCAACACTATGCTAAAAATTTATAGGTCATGAGTGTCAACATATATAACACTAAGTGTTGAGCATGATTTAAACTATTTATGGGTGCATTATCATCACCCAACACTATTTCTAAAATTAAGTCCCACCATCCTAAGTCAACCAAATAATATGATATAGGTAAAATCCATATGGTTGACTAACCTAGGGTTTTCCTAACCCTTAAGGATGGATTTAGGAACCCAAAACAAATTCTTTCCTATGGGGTTCACTAAAAATTCCTTAGGGATCCATTTTCTAGCTATTGTTTTCTTTTTATCTTGACCCCTAGCAATTAAACATTTATAAGCCTTTTCATTTTTATTTTCCTTATATCCTAGGCCTTTCTTATTGAAGCTTGCCCTTTGGCTCCCTATGATCATGTTAAGGGTGTTGGAGCCTATGGTGAATTTTTCTAGGGCCTTGGTTAAATGATCTACTTTCTCTCTTAAAGCCCTATTTTCATCCATACATGCATCATTAACATCAAATGACATATAGTCATGTGAGCATGCATCATCATTATTAACATTTAAACATGCTTGTTCTAATTTATTTTCTAAAGCCTTAATTAGATCTAGCATGATTTTATTATTTTTCTTAGCCCTAAATAAATCTTTAGTAAGACTAGAAATCATGGAAACTATTTTATTTGGTGAGAGATTCGTTACCATAGTCTTCATGTCTTCTTCTTCGGATGAGGAAGACGATGATGAGCCTCCCCCTTCACTAAAGCTCTCCTCACTTGTGCTTCTTTCTTCTTTCTCGGAGGAGGAGGTGTCTAGGTCATCAAATTCCATTAGTGCCAAATTTGTGACAAAGGCATTTTCTTCCTCCGATGATGATGATGAGGAGGAAGGGTCATCCCATGTCCTTGCTTTTAGTGCCTTGGCCTTCCCCTTTTCTTTGGCCTTCTTCTCTTTTTCCTTCTTTTTGCTCCCCTTCTTCTTCTTTTCTTCTTTCTTCTTCGTCTCTTCTTTGCTCTTGTTCAAGAGGGGACAATTATCCCTTATGTGTCCATCTCCTTGGCAATTATAGCAAATTACCTTCCCCCTTGGTCTTCTCCTCCTATCATTAGATTTATTAAATTTAAAATTTTTCAAAGCACGTCTTACCTTCCTTACCATGTAAGCTTCTTCCGTGCTATCCATGGAGGAGGAGGAGGATGCTTCATTGGAGGAGGAAGGAGTTTCCATCTTCTTCTTCCCTTTGTTGGCTACTAGTGCCACTCCCCTTGTTGGCTTAAAGCTTGGTTCTTCACTTACCCCTTCAAGCCTTGTCTCATGCAACTCCATGGTTGAAAAGAATTGCTCTAGAGTGGTTATCTCTAGATTCTTGGAGATGTAGAAAGAGTCCACCATTGAGCTTCATCTTGATGACCGAGGGAAGGCATCTATTGCCTTCATGACCATGTCCCGGTTGGAGAGTCTTTCTCCTACACTTGTTAGTCCAATCAAAATTTCTTTAAACCTAGAATGTAAAGAGTTTACCTTCTCTCCCTTTTCGAGTTTGATGTTGCTTAATTGGGAGCGAAGGAGATCTCTCCTTGCAAGCTTGGCCTCAGAAGTGCCTTCATGAAGTTCTATGAGTTTCTCCCACATTTCCTTGGCGCTTGCACATTCCCCTATCTGATTGATCTCTTGTTGGGGGAGCACATTGAAGAGGTGGTGCTTGGCCTTTGAATTGGCAAGGTGCTCCTCCCTTTGCTTTTTAGTCCACCTTGACTTCTCTATTGGTTCACCCTTTTCGTCCTTAGGCATCTCAAAACCGTTTTCCATTATAAGCATGATATCAAAATCGGTTTCAAAGAATACCTCCATTCTCTTCTTCCACCAAGAGAATTCTCCCTCGAACTTTGATGGGTGAATGTTGGAGCCGACCATTCTTGATTGTAGTGCTTGTTGCGGCGGTTAGTCCTTGACAAGCAACTTGGCTCTGATACCACTTGTAGGGCCGATGTTGGCTGGCTAGAGGGGGTGAATAGCCTTTATCGTAGACGGTGGAAGTGTTGGATCGAAGCGGATCGCTAGAGGGGGGGGTGAATAGCGATAAAACCTTTTTCTTTTCTTTTCGTTCGGTAGACAATTAAATGCAGCAGAAATGTAAATAAAAACTAAATGATACAAATAGTTTTTTTTACTTGGTTCGTAGCCTTCGGCTACTACTCCAAGGCCTTAACGGTCCTAGACTGTGTACGGAGGGCAATTCACTAAAACACTCCTCCTCGTTGGAGGTAGGAGTTTTACGATTACAAAAACCTTCGAAGCACAAGATAGAGAGACAAACCCTCTCTTCTATTAAAATGAAATGCAACGGTAGAAAGGCTCGATTAACAAACGAATTGCAAGATTAAAAGAAATGAAAAAATAAGATTATACCAACAACTCGAAGATAGGACTTAAACTAGGGTTGTTGGCAGCACTTCGTTGTTGTAGAGTCGTCAGAGGGTCACAGCGTTGCGGAGGCTTTTGAGCACTTAGAATTGATGATGAAACCCTAGGTTATGACCTCCTTTTATAGCCTTTAAGCCCCTCATTGAATGGGTCTTCAACCAATAGGAATTGGGTGTTGGAGATTTGAGGGCCGCTAGAGGGGGGGTGAATAGCGTTGACCGTACGTCGATTGAATTCTTTCGCGTTTGTTTCTACAATTTCGTTAGCGCAGCGGAATATAGATAATGAAAGCAATAACGAAATATACAACACGCTAACACAACGATATAACGTGGTTCGGAACCGTACGATTCCTACTCCACGGATCGAGCTCTAAAGAGCTTTAGTGATGCACACACACTCACTAATCACAAATACTCCTTCTCGACACAAGTCGGAGGTGGAGAAACCCCTTACAAGTAATCTTACAACAATAAGATACTAATACAAGCAATTACAATAATGAAATACAATGCAAGTAAAGAAAACTACTTTACAATTGCCTTTGGATTGCTTGATTGCTTGGTTGCTTGATATCAACTTGGAGACCTTGATTTGCAACAGCAAATTGCCTCAAAGAACCATTGGTTTTTCCTCCATCATGAGCTCCATATATAGCTTCAACCTGTGCTGGAAAAAGTCGATCAGTCGACTGATCGGGACCATCAGTCGACTGATGCCACTATTGTCGTGAGACAATGGCTGACCATCGATCGGTGATGAAATCTCACTCGACCGATCAGTCACCGACTCCGATACGTGGCGATTTCACCGGCACCCGGTCGGTGATCACCACGATCGATCATTGCTCAGCTCATCGATCGGCCGCCCACCTCGGCGATCGCTAGGCCATAACCCACAGTCAAACCCTAGTTGACTCGGTCCAGTCGGCTGCCACATGGCACCAGTCGACTGGCACACCTCAAACATGAGGTTTTAACCCAAGTATGGTTCTCCCATACTTGCTAGACCACCCTTAGCCTAGACCTAAGCCTTCTAGCCACCTCCATCAGCCTCACGCCTCTCGGATCTCTCCAAGTCATCCATTACTTGTTCATCCATCGTGCTAGCCTTCAGGTGCTTCCATCGGCTATGTCATGCTAACGGTGTCTACACCGCCAAGGCACATTGGACTTACGCCGCCAAGACTCCGCTTGGACTTTACGCCGCCAACCATTGGACTTATACTGCCAAGACTCCCGCTTGGACTTTACGCTGCCAATATCAAACCCTTGGCTTCTCAAATGCCAAGACTCAAGCTTGGACTTTCCCTTGCCAACCCATGTTGGACTTTTCATGCCAAGACCATGCTTGGACTTTCCTTGCCAACCCATGTTGGACTTTCATGCCAAGTACTCAAGACTTGGACTTTACCAAATGATAATTACATTGTCATATGTTTTTGTCGAAACATCAAAACATCACTCGAGTCAAACTCGAGTCCTGGTCAATCGTGACCTGGGCCGATTGCACCAACAATCTCCCCCTTTTTGATGTTTGACAAAAACCAAACAAATTATTGAGTTAGAACACTAACTCAAATCCCTTACCAATTATCCCAAATTGGTAAATACTCTCCAAATGTTCTCCCCCAAACATTCTCCCCCTTTTTGACTAACATCAAAAAGGTTTTCTCCCCAAGAGGGTCAATGTCTTATGTCCCAATGAGATCTTACAATCTCCCCCTTGGTCCAAAAATACCTAGGATGCCTACCATCTTCCTAGTGATAAGTCCCATATCACTCAAGAGAGGCAATCCTATACTCTCTCCCAATTTCCAAATTGGGTCTCTAAAAAATCCCATCAATTTCCCAATTGATGTCATATTCTCCCAATAACTTCTCCTCTTCAAGGAGAAAAACACATCCATCATCCCAAGATGAATATCTCCTCCTAAAGGCTTGCTCCCCCTTGACCATTGCACCACAATGTCCTTGGGCAGTCCCTAAGCCAATAGGAACTCTAAACCATCAAAATTAAGGTTAGAAATTCAACATTGAACTTTCCAACACCTTAACATTGATAAAAACCCTAAACAACTCTCCTAATCCATATCCAATGGATTTTCACCCTTTATAATGCTTCCCAAAGCATATCCTAGGGTTAGGAGTGATTAGGGACCTTTACCATGGCTGAACACGGGCTAACCAAACCTAGTTTTCCTGAAATCAGCCTTGGCGATCGACTCACACTACAATGATTGTTATTATCATCACCGATCACAGTAGTAGGCTGATCGATAATCGAAATTTCCAAATTTCAGTTATCAGAATCGAGTTTTGAAAATTCATAAATAATTATACGTTTATCGAAAAATCCTAAAAGTTCATACGTATAATACTTATGACACATACAATTGGTGAAAAATATTTTAAAATTATTTTACCCATAAAATAGTGAATTTGATACAAAACTCAAAACCATTGAAATTTTCAATGTTTTGGCCCTATTTTGTATCAACATCATCAATGGTGATTGCTATCAAAAGATAGACTTCACCAAGGTTTTTCAAAATGATTTTAAAATGTTTTCAAAACCTTATTTTGGATCATATTCCTTGGGCTCTATGCACATGACTTGTACACAAGCTTTCCCAATGGTCCACTAATAAAATTAGATGAGTTTTAGTTCATCTAGATGCAAAATCTATGCACCTTGAACTTAACTCATATCCTAGCATCTCACATGTATCTAGGGTGTATAAATACACATACATGTCAATTGGATGTGAGATGTCGGTTTTGGTTCATTTAATCTAGGGTTTCATGCATTTTTCTAAGGCAACCCTACTTGATTCCCTTATAAATGGGACTCTAAGTCATGTCATTGTCCTTAAATCAATTTCAATCAAATTATCTTAAATGCATGAGTGATTATGGCATTAGAGATGATATAGATAAACACATGCTCATAATCATGATGTCATGGCATAAGATGAAATTTAAAAACACATGACATTTAAAGCCTTAATCCTAAATATGTACATGACATATAAAATGATTAAAAATAGGCATGATGTCATGGCATGTTATATGGCAAACAAAGCATGACATATAAAATATATAGGTATAGTAATACCTAAATTTTAATATTAATTGCCATTTGATATAATTAAGTATATTTTGCCATATTAACCTAAATTTTCCCAAGTGTGCCAAAAACCCAAAATGGCACACTATGACCTCTAAACCTAAATTGTGCCAATTTGACCATTTTATCAAGCTTCTCAAATAATATTGGCACACCCTAAAATCTTTTAGGATGATAATTCAAATCTATTTCCAAGGTCTCCATAACCTTGAAAATAACCTAAAGTGCCACCTTTGCCATGGTTGAGTTAACTACCCATCCATTTAAGGTTGGCACACCCTAACCCATCTAGCGTGAATCAATCACGCTCTTAGGAACCCAAAAACGATTTGAGCTCCTAGGGTTAATTAGGTATTCCTTAGGGATAACCTCCCTAGATACCTTCCTAATGACCTTCCTAGGCTTGTTAGCCTTGGTCATTTGGGTCTTACCTAGGTTGACTCTAGGGGTAACTCCCCTTGCAACCTTCTTAGTGGCCACCCTAGGTTTCCTAGAAACCCTAGCCACTAGGCACAACCTTTGGTCAACCTTAGGGATGACTTCCCTATTGACCTTGGTCTTCCTAGACCTAGTTTGTGTCCCATAATCAAATGGAACACTATGGTAAGCCACCTTAGGCTTAGGTTTTTGACCCAAACCCTTCTTGCCTTTGGTTGACTTTAGTCTTTTAGGTCCTACTTATTGACTTTGATTATTTGACCTAAAAGTTTGACCAATTGACCCTTTAGATTGATTTTGTATCTTATTTAGGGTCTTTTCAAGTTTCTCAAGCCTTGACCTCAAGGCTTGGTTCTCTAATTCTAATTGCCCAATTTTAGAATTTTGATTTAGACCATGGGCATGGTTCTTCCTAGGCATATGCCTAGTCCATTTAGGGTTAAGGCCTAGATGTTCTCCTATTTTCTTAATGCTTTCCTTAGGTAATATATTCTTAGGGACATTAGTCCCAAATTTCTTCTTATTTCCTAAGTGAACACTCTTAGCACCTAAACAAAAGTATTTATTTATATTAGCATGCTTTTCATGGCAAATTGCAAGAGAATTAAAATTCCTAGCATGCTTTTGACTTTTAAATTTAGAAGATGCATTATTGAAATATACCTTAGGGTTTGCCTTGGAGGCTCCCCCTACATGTATAGCTCATTCTTGGGTCTTTTTGCTGCCCCTAGAACATTGATTTCGGTAATGCCCCGGTTGCCGGCACTTGAAGCAAATGACTTGCTCCTTGCTTTTCTTGGCATTGGGAACACCGGCTTCATTGACCTTTGGAACCGGTTGAGCCTTCTTGACCCCTTTTGGACACTTACTCTTGTAGTGTCCGGATTCCCTACACTCAAAACAAATGATATGAATTTTATTTGAACCTTGAGTGTTTGAGTTACCTAGGGTATTTGTGGTGGTGGGTGCCGGAGTTGGAGCTTCTCCATCTTGACCGGATGTGGAAGCTTCTTCTTGTCGCTCCGGAGTGGAGATCCTTTCCTCCCCCTCAATCCTAGAAGTAGATGCTTCTTCCACCTCTTCTACTTCTTCTTTCTCCGATTCGGAAGTTGACTCCATCTCAACTTCCGATTCCTCACTCTCACTTGAGGATGAACTCTCCTCATGGAATCTTGCCAATTTTCTCCATAGCTCCTTGGCATACATGTAATCCCCTAGCTTGCACAAAACATCATTAGGGATTAAATCTTCCAAAAGTTTCGTTACCTTAATTTCGGTTTTGAGCTTTTGGCATTGCTCTTGGATCCACTTTTTCAATTTTAGGACATTTCCCTTCTTATCCCTAGGGGGTTCAAGACTTTCAACGAGGATGAACCAATCCTCTATGTTCATCATCAAGAATGTTTCCATTCTTGCTCTCCACGCCGGAAAATCTTCTGGATCATATGGAGGTGGAGTATTGATATCCCATCCAAGCTTGTCTTGGAATTCCATCTTCACCCTCTAGCCTCTTGTCTTAGCTCCGGGCGGTTAGTCCGTAGAAGTGCCCTGGGCTCTGATACCACTTGTTGGAGATTTGAGGGCCGCTAGAGGGGGGTGAATAGCGTTGATCGTACGTCGATTGAATTCTTTCGCGTTTATTTCTACAATTTCGTTAGCGCAGCGGAATATAGATAATGAAAGCAATAACGAAATATACAACACGCTAACACAACGATATAACGTGGTTCGGAACCGCACGATTCCTACTCCACGGATCGAGCTCTAAAGAGCTCTAGTGATGCACACGCACTCACTAATCACAAATACTCCTTCTCGACACAAGTCGGAGGTGGAGAAACCCCTTACAAGTAATCTTACAACAATAAGATACTAATACAAGCAATTACAATAATGAAATACAATGCAAGTAAAGAAAACTACTTTACAATTGCCTTTGGATTGCTTGATTGCTTGGTTGCTTGATATCAACTTGGAGACCCTGATTTGCAACAGCAAATCGCCCCAAATCGCCTCAAAGAACCCTTGGTTTTTCCTCCATCACGAGCTCCATATATAGCTTCAACCTGTGCTGGAAAAAGTCGATCAGTCGACTGATCGGGACCATCAGTCGACTGATGCCACTGTTGTCATGAGACAACGGCTAGATCCACGCTGGATAAGTCCAACGGAACCTTCATCAGTCGACTGATTCATCACCGATCGACAGACCATCACGATCGATGGAGTCCTCACTCGACCGAGTCTTGACTCCATTCTCGCGTCGATTTTCGAGCACCACGACCGATCACACGATCGACCGATCGCCATTGCCATTAGTCGACCGCCCACCTCGCATGATCGCTAGGCCATAACCCGCAAATAAACCCTAGTTGATTTCGGTCCGACCGCCACATGGCTCCAATGACCGCACACCTCAAACATGAGGTTTTAACCCAAGTATGGTTCCCCCATACTTGCTAGACCACCCTTAGCCTAGACCTAAGCCTTCTAGCCACCTCCATCATCCTCACACCTCTCGGATCCCTCCAAGTCATCCATGACTTGTTCATCCATCGCGCTAGCCTTCAGGTGCTTCCGTCGGCTATGTCATGCTAACGGTGTCTACACCGCCAAGGCACATTGGACTTATGCCGCCAAGACTCCGCTTGGACTTTACGCCGCCAACCATTGGACTTATGCTGCCAAGACTCCCGCTTGGACTTTACGCTGCCAATATCAAACCCTTGGACTTCTCAAATGCCAAGACTCAAGCTTGGACTTTCCCTTGCCAACCCATGTTGGACTTTTCATGCCAAGACCATGCTTGGACTTTCCTTGCCAACCCATGTTGGACTTTTCATGCCAAGTACTCAAGACTTGGACTTTACCAAATGACAATTACATTGTCATATGTTTTTGTCGAAACATCAAAACATCACTCGAGTCAAACTCGAGTCCTGGTCAATCGTGACCTGGGCCGATTGCACTAACATTGGGCATAAAACTCCTTGAAAAATGGTGATAAAGCTTGACTCCTCAAGGCTGATTTTTGACCATCGGTTGAACTGATGGCTCAACAGTTGAACTGATCCTTGGCCGGTTGAACTGATGGCTTAGCGGTTGAACTGATTTTTGGCCGGTTGAACTGATTTTTAGACTTTTCGACTGTAATAAAGAGTTAGCTCGAAATATAAGTGAATTCGACGGCCACTTGCCATCCGATCTCAACATAGACCTTCCATAGGAAGTCTTGGTCGGATCGTTGCCTAAGGATGTCCCCGTATGGAGGACTCGACCTTACTTACGCTCACTCACATGAGCTTACCTCAACATTTACCTTTGAAGTCTTGCTTTCGGTCTCCACCTGATTCCTTCGGCTCCCTCCAAAGTCCTCCCCGTGTCGCCCGACCACCGCGGCTTCCTCCGAGTGTCGCTAGCCTTTAGCTCCAGCTATAGCAATCTTCTGCACACTTGATTTAGCTCATGAGATAATGACATGAGCTTAACTTTGTATCGTTTGCTATAATCAAAACTCAGGTTCGACTTAGGTGCCTCCTGCACCAACAATCTCCCTCTTTTTGATTTATGGCAAACTCACATACAAAGTTAAGTAAATAGCAAGCATGAAGAATAATGTGCATTAGAAACAAGAAATAAAGAAGATTAAGTTGGAGTAGTAAGGATTTTCTTCAAGTACTCCCCCTTGAGGAAACCTCCCCCTTGACCGAGGGTGAGTCTTGAAGAAAGACCTTAATCCTCCCCTTTGAGGGTTTCTTTAAGTAATTAACATTACTTAAAGTTGGCCTTAGTAAAACGTTTAAGTTAAGAGTTCTTCTTAACTTGGCCCTTTCTCCCCCTTAAGTAAAACATTAAGGGCATAATAAAAAATAAGTAAAACGTTGACGCCACAAATAAGTTTAAGTTAAGAATTCTCTTAACTTGTCCTTTAATAAGTTTTCAAAACTTAAAGTTAACTTTTGGTTTAAATATAAAGTAAGAGTTAAGTTATCAAAAAAAAATTTGACCCCTTAACTTTGGCCTTTTTCTCCCCCTTTTGCCATATATCGAAAAGAGTGAGTGTGTGTGTGGAAAACAAAAATAAGTGTTAAATTTAAAGTCCAAGCATGTTCCACATTATTTTGAAAATAATATACTGAAAATAAGTTCATCTATAAGATGTTTGACTCATATTTGGCTTGATTGATATAAAAGATCAACCAGTCCTGGTCAGAGTCGGTTAGTATGTATGATTATACTCCGTGGTTCATAGCGATGCACTATCTCTACATCTGGAACTAGGAGTAAGGTCCTAACATCTCACGCCCATCTACGTGGCTAAGTACACAAACACATTAGTCCTATGTGTTGTGAGATGTATTGACTCCTTAAATCTATAGGTACATGATATCTAAGGTATGTCCTATACTAGTTCCATAAAAAATGAAAGTTAAGAAATAGTAGTAAGAAAATATAATTTGCAAGTTCCTATTCTACTACGCACATGCCCAATTTTCGTCTTAATAGACTAAATTCGGCTTCGGGTAGGGGTTTAGTAAATAGGTCTGCTAAGTTAGACTTTGATTCGACGTATTCGAGTTGTATGGCTCCGTTGGTCACATGTTCTCGAATGAAATGGTGTTTGACCTCTATATGTTTGGTCCTAGAGTGACATATCGGATTCTTTGTAAGATTAATTGAACTAATGTTATCTACGTGAAGTTTAGTATTCGTAAAGTCTAACTTAAAGTCGCAGAGAGTGTGCTTCATCCAAAGAAGCTGCGTGACACACTCACCCATCACGATGTATTCGGCTTCGGTGGTAGATAAAGCAACACAGTGTTGCTTCCTACTGCACCAACTCACTAGACTCGAGCCGAGAAGTTGACAACAACCACTCGTAGTCTTTCTATCGAGCTTACTACCGGCATAGTCCGAATCGGAGTAGCCGGTTAGTTCGAACTCGGTAGATCTAGGATACCAAATACCGACATTAAGTGTACCCTTTAGATATCTAAGGATACGCTTGACTAGAGTTAGGTGAGACTCCTTGGCACAGGTTTGAAACCTTGCGCACATACTTACTGCAAATAAGATATTAGGTCGGCTTGCAGTTAGGTAAAGGAGACTCCCTATTATGCTCCTATAGTATTTTAAATCAATTGAATTTCCGATTACATCTTCTTCTATATTCACATTAGTTGCCATTGGGGTATTAATAATTTTAGCGTCTTGCATTCCAAAGCGTTTAATTAATTCCCTAGTATATTTGCGTTGATGTAGGTATATTCCATCTTTAGTTTGTTTAATTTGTAGACCTAAAAAGAAACTTAACTCACCTACTAAATTCATTTCAAATTCACTTTCCATAAGTGAAATGAACTCATTTAGTAGGATTGAGTTGGTGGTTCCGAAAATAATATCATCTACGTAGATTTGAGCTATGAATATGTCTTTACCTAAGGTTTTTACGAAAAAGGTTGGGTCAACTACACCTTGGTTAAAGCCTTTGGACTTAAGATAAATCGAAAGTCTCTCATACCAAGCTCGAGGAGCTTGTTTAAGTCCATAAAAAGCTTTCTTTAACCTAAGGACATGATCGGGTTTGTCTAAACTTTCGAAACCGGGGGGTTGACTAACATAAACTTCTTCTTTAATGTATCCATTTAAGAATGTAGATTTCACATCCATTTGAAACAACTTAAATCCTCGATGTGCTGCATATGCTAATAGCATTCGAATGGACTCTAATCTAGCTACTGGGGCATAGGTCTCGTCGTAATCTAAACCTTCGACTTGACTAAACCCTTTAGCAACTAGTCTAGCTTTATTTCTAACTACTTCACCTCTATCATCAATTTTATTTCTAAACACCCACCTTGTTCCAATGATTGTTTTATCTTTAGGTGGTCGTACTAATTCCCATACTTCGTTCCTAGTGAATTGAGCCAACTCTTCTTGCATTGCAATAATCCAATCGGGATCAAGAAGAGCTTGGTCAATAGTTTTGGGTTCAATTTTAGAAATCAAGGATATTTGACTAAGGTTTCTGTATGAGGCTCTAGTTCGAACTCCTAGACTTGGATCACCTATCACTTGGTCGATAGGATGATTCATTTGGATTTGGGTTTGAGTCTACAACTTGATCCATAGGATGACTCGTTTGAGTTCTAGTTTGGTTGGAGTCATCTATCACTTGGTCGATAGAGTGACTTGGTTGACTTAGGTTAGGATTAACACTAGACCTGATCTCCGGATCAGAGTTAGGTCTAGTATGAGTCGGTTCGCTAATTGGGGTTGCCGGGGGTTTTGTAGGTTCGTGTCCTTCATCAAATACTACATTGATAGTCTCCTCGACTCTAAGGGTGTCGTGGTTATATACTCTATAAGCTCTGCTTGTAGTTGAGTATCCTAGAAAGATTCCAATCGTGGTTTTGGATGTAAATTTCCCTAGGTAATCCTTAGTGTTTAGGATATGTACCTTACACCCAAATACCCTAAAGTACTTGATGTTAGGTATTTTATCGTGATAAATCTCGTATGAGGTCTTAAGGTGCCTCTTTACCATAAGGATTCTATTTTGGACATAGCATGACGTATTCACGGCTTCGGCCCAAAACCTATCGGGTAGGTTATACTCATTAAGCATTGTCCTAGCGGCTTCTTGTAGGGTTCTATTTTTGCGTTCTACTAGGCCATTTTGTTGTGGAGTTCTAGGGCAAGAGAACTCATGGTGGTATCCATTTAGGTTACAGAATTCTGTAAACCTATGGTTTTCGAATTCACCACCATGATCAGTCCTAAGTCTTTTGATTTTAATGCTTTGTTGATTTTCTATTAATTTAAATAGATTGATTAATTTGATCTAGGGTATCACTTTTGTGTTTGATGAACCTAACCCAAGTAAATCTAGAATAGTCATCAATTGCTAAGTGACTTAGCTCCGTGTGAATCAAATAGATCCATGTGTAGGAGCTCAAGCACACTTTTGGTTCGTTCTTGACTAGTTAGTTGATGTTGTGTCCTAGATTGTTTACCTTGTTGACAAGCATTACATATTTTATTATCCAAGTTATTGAGGTTAGGCAAACCTCTAACTAAGTCACTCTGACTCATCTTGTGGATGAGTCTTGGGTGTGAGTGACCGAGTCATCGGTGCCACAACCATGATTCCTCTTGCCATGTCATAAGACACTTAGTTGAGGAGTTAGTTAAGTTAATAGTGTAAATGTTGTTATTTCTAGTTCCCTTAAGAATTGTTTTAGAGGTTTCGTTTGTATTAATTACGCATTCATTTTCTAGAAATATGACCTTATAGTTATTATCACACAATTGGCTTACACTGAGAAGATTATATTAAAAATTTTCTACTAATAAAACGTTTTGAATGACAAAATTTGAGTTAAGCTCAATATCACCTGATCCGATGATTTTGAGCTTGCCGTTATTTCCGAAGGCTACCGATCCTTGTCGTTTGAATCGAAGCTTCGAAAACTTGAGTTGATCCCCGGTCATGTGTCGGGAGCAACCACTGTCCAACATCCATTGATCCTACACGCAAGGTAGTTGGATCGGATATTGGATTTATTAAAAATTGGTTGAAAATTATTAACCTAAATCATCTCACCCATGTCTACATGATCAAACATGTTAATCCTATATGTTCTTGTGAGATGACTTCCAATTTTAGTTGAATTAAATTTACTGACTTAAACACTTGTCAACCTTGCGTTAGATTCGGATTTGACCTTAGGCTCATCAAGTCACCTTTTCAAGATCATGGCTTCCAGGTCACGGCGAGGCACAGAGGCCTTCTTTGATCGGAACAACGACCACTTCCTTAGACAAAGCCATTTTCAAGAAAATAGAGACTTGACTCACCTAAGACCACTTCCTGGTCTAACTAGTCTAGGATACGACGAGGTAGCTTCAGCTAGTTCTGCTCGGTCAAGTGCACCGAACTAGATACGCCTTATCTAGCTCGAATACACAAGACTCCGCTTTCCTAGCGTACTATCATCTCGCCGCATCCTGGTACTATGTTATTAAGTATTGACGAGTTATAGTCCTATCTAACCATTCTAAAAAGAAAAATAAAAACCTAAGCATGCAATTTCTAAGTTAAAACACAAACAAATTTTGTACTAGCTCCCCCTGGACCGTTGAATCGATTCGGTCTCTCCACACAGTGGATTTGGTCCTTGGGAACCCAGTACTGGTTTGATCCTAAGTTTGAAATTAAGGTGGTCTTAGGGACCCATGCTTGGACACGTTTTTTATGTCTACTTACGATTGACATATATGACTTATTGGTCGTGTTTGAGCTAAACCCTAGCCCGACCTTGTTGTACACGACCCTTTGCGATCGAAGTAGGAGGTCAAGTCCTTTGGATCCCAAAGTAAACCTTTCCAACGTATACCTAAGATCTTCGACTTGACTTTTCAAGAGTGAGTTCTCAACTTCGAGTTTTTCAACCCGAGTTGAGTCCTTCTCTTGAACTCGACTAGTCGAAGAGGTTAGGGAGACCTCGTGTTTGAGGAGTTTAACTTCCTCAACCAGGGTCTCGACCTTGGACTCGGACTTAGCTAACTTTATATTTAAAAACTTAATTGCACTATAAAGTGTGGTAATAAGAGAGCGACTTACCTTGAGTTTATCTTTTGAACCGGATGCGTATCCGTGGCTTGTCTTGAATAGTGCTTCGCAGTCCGACTCATCTTCGGTTTCCGATTCAAGTTCCGGTTCCGACTCCGTCTCCGATTCCACCGGTTTAGCCATAAGGACTCGATCGTTGTCTTCTTCCTTGGAAGCTTCTTCCCAAGTAGCGTTGAGTGCCTTTTTGTATTTTGGTGCCTTGCTCTTGAGTTTTGGGCATTCGGACTTAATGTGTCCAAACCTGTTGCATTCATAACATCTTATGTTTGAACTTTTAGGCTTACCTTCGTTGGGTCGAGTGACGGCTCATTTTCGGCCCTTGACTATCCTCCGAACTAGGTTGACTAGTTCGGCTTCCATTTCCGAGTCGACCTCCGAATCCGACTCATCCTCTTCTTCCTTCGGAGGTGGCTTGCTAGCGGTTTTCTTCTTTGAACCTGCAAATAAAGCTATACCTTTCTCGGGTTCCGAATTAGACTGCTCATGAAGTTCAAAATTAGAAAAAAGTTCATCTAATCTAAGTTTAGAAAGATCCTTGGAGACCTTGTAGGCATCGACCATGGATGCCCACAAGGTAGTCCTTGGAAAGGAGTTTAGGACATACCTTATAAGATCGCGGTTTTCGACCTTTTGCCCGATTGCGTGTAGGTTGTTGACTATGTCCTA
Organism: Wurfbainia villosa; assembly: GCA_025175895.1. Lineage (NCBI taxonomy): Eukaryota > Viridiplantae > Streptophyta > Magnoliopsida > Zingiberales > Zingiberaceae > Wurfbainia > Wurfbainia villosa. The sequence continues at coordinate 12,553,666 of CM046007.1, read as the reverse complement.
GACTCGGGCGTGAAGTTGCATCACGGACTCGTGTTCCTGCATTTTTAGGTTATATAGTTTATTGAATAGAAGATCACGCTTACATACCTTGGCTTCATCGGTCCCTTCGTGTAGCTCCACTAGTTTTGTCCAAAGGTCCTTTGCGCTTATGAAGGGGTCGACGCGATTTAGCTCTTCCTTGGATAAGCCGCATTGGAGGATTTGTGTTGCCTTGGCGTCGGCTTCGACTTGTCGTTTTGTTGCAATGATCCACATCTCGATTTGGGTTTTGAGAAAGCATTCCATCCGACCCTTCCAATAACGGAAGTCATCTCCACTGTAAAACGGAGGTTGGACGGTGCTAAAACCCTCGAGATGGGCCATTAGAACAAAAGACACAAGGAGACGAAGACGAAGAAACTAGCAACGACAAAAACACAAAAAAAAAAGTACCAAGACTCGCGTCTTGGATTAGTAGTGCGGGAGAAAAAATAACAAAGCGAAATAAATCTGAAATAAACAGAATTAAAAAGAAAAAAAAATCTGTAAAATGGCTAGATTGGTGGTTTCACCAAATCTTAGCAACCCCCGGCTCTGATACCAATTGTTGAATCGAAGCGGATCGCTAGAGGGGGGGGTGAATAGCGATAAAACCTTTTTCTTTTCTTTTCGTTCGGTAGACAATTAAACGCAGCAGAAATGTAAATAAAAACTAAATGATACAAATAGTTTTTTTTACTTGGTCCGTAGCCTTCGGCTACTACTCCAAGGCCCTAACGGTCCTAGACCGTGTACGGAGGGCAATTCACTAAAACACTCCTCCTCGTTGGAGGTAGGAGTTTTACGATTACAAAAACCTTCGAAGCATAAGATAGAGAGACAAACCCTCTCTTCTATTAAAATGAAATGCAACGGTAGAAAGCCTCGATTAACAAACGAATTGCAAGATTAAAAGAAATGACAAAATAAGATTATACCAACAACTCGAAGATAGGACTTAAACTAGGGTTGTTGGCAGCACTTCGTTGTTGTAGAGTCGTCAGAGAGTCGCAGCGTTGCGGAGGCTTTTGAGCACTTAGAATTGATAATGAAACCCTAGGTTAGGACCTCCTTTTATAGCCTTTAAGCCCCTCATCGAATGGGTCTTCAACCAATAGGAATTGGGCACAAAACTCCTTGAAAAATTGTGATAAAGCTTGACTCCTCGACGCTGATTTTTGACCATCGATTGAACTGATTTCTTGGCCGGTTGAACTGATGGCTCAGCAGTTGAACTGATCCTTGGCCGGTTGAATTGATGGCTTAGCAGTTGAACTGATTTTTGGCCGGTTGAACTGATTTTTAGACTTTTCGACTGTAATAAAGAGTTAGCTCGAAATATAAGTGAATTCGACGGCCACTTGCCATCCGATCTCAACATAGACCTTCCATGGGAAGTCTTGGTCGGATCATCGCCTAAGGATGTCCCCGTATGGAGGACTCGACCTTACTTACGCTCACTCACATGATCTTACCTCAACATTTACCTTTGAAGCCTTGCTTTCGGTCTCCACCTGATTCCTTCGGCTCCCTTCGAAGTCCTCCCGGTGTCGCCCGACCACCGCGGCTTCCTCCGGGTGTCGCTAGCCTTTAGCTCCAGTTATAGCAATCTTCTGCACACTCGATTCAGCTCGTGAGATAACGACATGAGCTTAACTTTGTATCGTTTGCTATAATCAAAACTCAGGTTCGACTTAGGTGCCTACTGCACCAACAGGAAGTCGTTCGTTCATTGCTCGTCTACAAACACTATTAGCGCAAGCAGAATATACTAATACAAACAATTAAAGACAAAGCAAAGGAAGAATAAAAATGCAAACGCTAACACCACAATGTAACGTGGTTCACGGCCTCACCGCTAATCCATGGTCCAATTCGTCCAAGGTGAATCACGCCTCAAGCTTTCACTATTCTCTCCTTTGCACCAAGCTAGGTGGAGGTAACCTCTTTACAATCCCTCTTCTCACAATAGAATGGAATAATAGCAAGTAAGAAGAGTGGGAATCCTTTAGGGCACTTTGAGAGTTGTTAGGAGTTAAAGCATTAGGCTTCCAAATACCCTCACCCCTTCTTTTTATAGAAGAAGAGCGTTTCTTCCCGTTGACACAGGACCAGTCGACTGATGCCCCGATCAGTCGACTGATCCTGTAGCCATTACCCACTAACGACTTCTTCCACATTGGATTTCTCCCAACGGCTCCTACATCAGTCGACTGATTTTCCCATCAGTTGACTGATGGAGCTATCAGTCGAGTGCTGGAAGCGAGCACTCGATTCTATGCCTGATACCCTTGCGACCAGTCGACTGATGCCTTCATCAGTTGACTGGCAGTCTCACAGTCGACTGCCAATCTATGGCAGTCGACTGTTGGCACATGAATCGGACTCGAACACTAGTTGAGTCACAGTCAACTTAGAGTAGTCGACTACCATGACATGGCAGTCGACTGATGTCGGAAAATCCCATCCGACACTTATCCAATTGACCAAGTTCCACCTAAGCGCACTACCCCTTCCCGGGTTACATTCTCTCACTCTCATCCCTTTGAGTCCCTTTCCTTTGAAGTTGTCTTCGTCCGACCACGTCCCTCGAATGCGCTAAGCACACGGCTCTACAGCGCCATCCTTGGCGTCTCGCCCTAATGTCTACTTCCTCCAGCTTCACTCCAATGCTCCTCGTCCGGCGATCCCTCGGATGCTCCAAGCACACAGCTTCCGCAAAGCCATCCTTCACCGACTCAAGGACCAAGTCATGAGAGGTGAAACTCGCCAATGCTCCATGTGTGAATTACTAAGTCCTGCAAGACTCCAACGCACATATCAAATCCAAACATCCTAACTTAAATCCTTTGCCACACACATCAAAACCATATCACAGGTTGATTGCACTAACAACAATAACTTCGGCTAAGGCCAAGTTATAAAAATAGTGACGATCTAATCTAAGACTTTGTCTCATCAGATCGAAGTAATTTTTTACTTCCATCATCTTCCAAAGTGAATTTACCTTAAACCCAACTCCTCCGATCTGCCACCGCATGGGGATAATAACTTCGGCTAAGGCCAAGCTATAAAAATAGTGATGATCTGACCTAAGACTTTACCTCATCAGATCGAAGTAATTTTTTACTTCCATCATCTTTCAAAGTGAACTTACCTTAAACCCAGCTCCTTTGATCCGCCATTGCACGGGGATAATAACTTCGGCTAAAGTCGAGTTGTAAAAATAGTGATGATCTATCCTAAGGCTTTGCCTTGTCAAATCGGAATAATTTTTTTACTTCTTCCAATCTTCCAAAGTGATCCTACCTTAAACCCAACTCCTCCGATCCGCCACCGCATGGAGATAATAGCTTCGGCTAAAACCAAGCAGTAAAAATAGTGACAATCTGACCTAAGGCTTTACCTTGTCAGGTCGGAATGATTTTTTTACTTTTCTCAATCTTCCAAAGTGATCTTACCTTAAACCCAACTCCTCTGATCCGCCACCACACGGGGATAATAGCTTGGGCTAAGGCCAAGCTGTAAAAATAGTGATGATCTGACCTAAGGCTTTACCTTGTCAAATCAGAATAATTTTTTACTTCCGTTATCTTTCAAAGTGATCTTACCTTAAACTTAGCTCCACCGATCCACCATCGCGTGGGGATAAAAGTTTCATCTAAGGCCAAGCTATAAAAATAGTGACGATTTGACTTAAGACTTTGCCTTGTCAAATTGGAACAATTTTTTTACTTCCGTCATCTTCCAAATTGATCTTACCTTAAAGCCTGCTCCTCGGATCTACCACCGCACGGGGATAATAGCTTCGACTAAATCGAGATGTAAAAATAATGATGATCTGACTTAAGGCTTTGCCTTGTCAGATCGGAGTAATTTTTTACTTCCGTCATCTTGCAGAGTGAATTTACCTTACACCCAGCTCCTCCGATCCATCACCGTACAGGGATAATAGCTTCGGCTAAAGCCGAGCTATAAAAATAGTGACAATTTGACCTATGGCTTTGGCTTGTCAGATTCAAATGGTTTATTTACTTCCGTCATCTTCCAAAGTGATTTTACTTTAAACTCAACTCCTCCGATCTACCACTGCATGGGGATAATAGCTTCGGCTAAGGCCAAGTTGTAAAAATAGTGACGATTTGACCTAAGGCTTTGCCTCATCAGATCGAAGTAATTTTTTTTTACTTCTGTCATCTTCCAAAGTGATCTTACTTTAAACCCAACTCCTCCTATCTGTCACCGTAGGGAGGTAATAGCTTCGGCTAAGGTGAATCTATAAAAATAGTGATGATTTGACTTAAGGCTTTGCCTTATCAGATAGAAATAATTTTTTACTTTTGTCATCTTCTAAAGTGATTTTAGCTTAAACCCAACACCTCCGATCCGCCACCACATGGGGATAATAGCTTCGGCTAAACCGAGTTGTAAAAATAGTGACGATCTGACTTAAGGCTTTGCCTTATCAGATCGAAATATTTTTTTACTTCTGCAAATCTTACAGAGTGATCCTACCTTAAACCTAGCTCCTCTGATTTGCCATCGTATGGGGATAATAGCTTCGGCTAAAGACGAGCTGTAAAAATAGTGGAAATTTGTCCTAAGGCTTTGCCTTGTTAGATGGAAATAATTTTTTACTTTTGCCAATCTTACAGAGTGAGCTTACCTTAAACCCAACTCCTTCGATTTGCCATCGTACGAGGATAATAGCTTCGGCTAAGGCTAAGCTATAAAAATAGTGACGATCTAACTTAAGTCTTTTCCTTGTCAGATCGAAATATTTTTTTTACTTTCGTCATCTTCTAAACCCAGTTCCTCTGATCCGCCACTGCACGGGGATAATAGCTTCAGCTAAACTGAGCTATAAAAATAGTGACGATCAACCTTAAGGCTTTGCCTTGTTAGATCGGAATAATTTTTCCTTCTGCCAATCTTCCAGTGTGATCCTACCTTAAATCCAGCTCCTCTGATCCACCATCGCACGTGGATAATAGCTTTGGCTAAAGTCAAGCTATAAAAATAGTGATGATATATCCTAAGGCTTTGCCTTGTCAGATCGGAATAATTTTTTTACCTCTGCCAATCTTCCAGAGTGATCTTACCTTAAACACAGCTCCATCAATCTGCCATCGCACGGGGATAATAGCTTCGGCTAAAGAAGCATTGTAAAAATAATGATAATATGTTCTAAGGCTTTACCTTGTCAGATCTGAATAATTTTTTTACTTCTACCAATCTTCCAGAGTGATCTTACCTTAAACGCAACTCCTCCGATCCGCTACCACACAAGGATAATAGTTTCAGCTAAAGTCGAGTTGTAAAAATAGTGACGATCTAACCTAAGGCTTTGCCTTGTTAGATCGGAATGATTTTTTTACTTCTGCCAATCTTCAAGAGTGATTTTACCTTAAACCTGTTGGGATCCTACTATGCATGCGAACCGATTCACAAAACCACAGCGGAAACAAAATTTTGGATCCCACCAGAGATCAAAGCGAAAACATATAAATTGTTTTTAACCATCTAGATCCTATCTAGAAGAAGTATTATACCTTTGAAGCGAGCCCTTCACAATCCCGCTAGTCTAAAGTTGTCGGATCTAAATACGGTAAGGATAACTGTATCTCTAAGGTATCCACACTGACACTCAGTCCTTTTAGAAATATGGTTGTTCTAGCAACCTTTGTAGAACAACTAGCCAAAATTAGGAGGATGAAGAAGTGAAGAAGAAGAAAGAACACCCAACTCTCTTTGGCTCTTCTTCCACCCTTATATATTATCATGCTTGAATTCTAAAATCAATGCATCATTGAAAATCCACTAGCCTCTTCCCATTCTACACGTTGAAATCCAATGCATCAAATGCATTGAATTGTAATCAAATGCATTATTGAAAAGCCACTTCCAATTCAAAGTGTAGGGGATCGTTGGAACGCTAGAGGGGGAGGGGTGAATAGTGTCGTGCTATACGTCGATGGAACTCTTTCATGTGTTTGTCTACAAACTTCGTTAGCGCAGTGGAATATAGATAATAATAACAATAACAAAATAGACAATTACACGAACATAAGAATATAACATGGTTTGGAACCGAACGGTTCCTACTCCACGGATCGAGCTCTAAAGAGCTCTAGTGATGCACACGCAATCACTAATCACAAATAATGTTGGATCGAGAAGCGTCGCTAGAGGGGGGGTGAATAGCGTTCGTAAATCTTTTCTTTTTCGTTCGTTCGATACGCAAAGTAAGCACAGCGGAAAATAAATGAACACGTTTATTTTACTTGGTTCACAACCCAGCGGTTGCTACTCCAAGGCCCTATCGGTCCTAGACCGCGTACGGAGGGCAAAGCACTAAAACGTCTCCTCCTCGTTGGAGGTAGGAGACAACGATTACAAAAACCGAATATACGAGGATGAGGCAACAAGCCTACCTCACCTCGTTATGAAGATAAAAATACAGAATATAATATCAAAAATATTACTTGAATCTGCTGCCGACGAAGAAGATCAAAACTTGGCGTCGCGTCGGCGTTATGACGGTGTTGAAGCGTTGGCGTTGTAGGAGCACTTGATGAATAATTGATGTAATTTGGAGATGAATCCTCCCCTCCTTTTATAGACTTTAGCCTTTGAATTTGTCTCCTATTTCTTTGGAACGGATCATGAATTTTTCCAAATTTTTATCGCGAAGTGGCCGCGTCAAACGTTATCCGTTTTGACCTAGCGCAAAAGCTGAATCGTCGCCATCGATCGATGATGCTCATCATCGGTCGATGATGATGATCGCGATGCATCTCATCATCAATCGATAACGATCGCCAATGTCCGTGATCATTGCCCGGCTAACCACTTCCCTACAGTAAGAGATTAGCTCGGAAAATGATAAATACGACGGTTTCTAACCGTCCGATCTCGACCTAGACCTTCCACAGGAAGTCTTAGTCGAATCGTCGCCTACGGTCGTCCCCGTAAAGAGGACACGACCTTACAATCTCTCACTCACACGAGCTTACCTCGATAGTAGCTCTCGCTTCCGGCCTTCCACTCGATTCCTTCGGCTCCCTCCGAATTCACTCAAGTGTCGCCCGACCACCACGGCTTCCTCCGGGTGTCGCTAGCCTTCAGTTCCAGCTTTAGTACTTTTCTGCATACTTGATTTAGCTCGTGAGATAACAATATAACCTTAACTTTGTGTCTTTGCCATAATCAAAATACAGGTTCGATTATCTAGTGCCCCTGCACCAACAAATAACTCCTTCTTGACACAAGTCGGAGGTGGAGAAACCCCTTACAATTGATTACAACAATAATCTAAATGCTACAAGCAAATATAACATGAAATATAAAATACAAGTAAAGAAAAATTTACAACACTTTGCTTTTGAATGCTTGCTTGCTAGGTTGATCGAGTAGCACTTGGAGACCCTGAATTGCAGCAACAACTCGCCCCAAAACACCTCACCTTGGCATTTTCCTCCATGAGCTCCTTTTAAAGCTTCTACCTATGCTAGAAAATGCCGATCAATCGACTGCTCGAGACCATCAATCGACTGATGCCACTATTGTCATGAGACAACGACTAGATCCACGCTGGAAAGATCCAACGGCTAACCCCAAAGAATGAGTCAGACTCCATTCTATGCCCAAAAAATCGAGCACCAATCGATCGATCACATGATCACCGATCGCTGCTCGAATCAGGCCGATCGCCCACCTATGGCCGATCGTAGCAATTCCCGTGGTCAAACCCTAGTTGACTCACACCAGTCGACTGCCATATGGCACCAGTCGACTGGCACACCTCAAACATGAGGTTTAACCCAAGTATGGTTCCCCCATATTTGCTAGACCAACAGTAGCCTAGACCTAAGCCTTTTAGCCACCTCCATCAGCCTCACGCCTCTCGGATCCCTCCAAGTCATCCATGACTTGTTCATCCATCGCGCTAGCCTTCAGGTGCTTCCATCGGCTATGTCATGCTAATGGTGTCTACACCGCCAAGACACATTGGACTTACACCGCCAAGACTCCGCTTGGACTTTACGCCGCCAACCATTGGACTTATATTGCCAAGACTCCCGCTTGGACTTTACGCCGCCAATATCAAACCCCTTGGACTTCTCAAATGCCAAGACTCAAGCTTGGACTTTCCCTTACCAACCCATGTTGGACTTTCCATTACCAAGACCCATGCTTGGACTTTCCTTGCCAAGGCCCATGCTTGGACTTTACTTGCCAACCCATGTTGGACTTTCCATTGCCAAGACCCATGCTTGGACTTTCCTTGCCAAGGCCCATGCTTGGACTTTACTTGCCAACCCATGTTGAACTTTCTCATGACAATCATATTATCATATGTTTTTGTCGAACATCAAAACATCACTCGAGTCAAGCTCGAGTCCTGGTCAATCGTGACCTAGGTCGATTGCACCAACAATCTCCCCCTTTTTGATGTTTGACAAAAACCAAACAAACCATTGAGTTAGACCATCTAACTCAAACCAATCATCCCCATCAATTTTCCCAATTGATGTCATTCTCCCAATAAGTTCTCTCCCAAAACATTCTCCCCCTTTTTGACTAACATCAAAAAGGTTATCTCTAAGGAGGTCAACGTCTCATGTCCCAATGAGATCTTACAATCTCCCCCTTGGTCCAAAAATACCTAGGATGCCTACCATCTTCCCAGTGATAAGTCCCATATCACTCAAGAGAGGCAATCCTATGCACTCTCCTAATTTTCAAATTGGGTATCTCAAAAACCCTTTTTCTCCTCCCCATGAGGAAAAAATACCATCCATCATCCCATGATGGATACCTCCCCCTAAAGGCTTGCTCCCCCTTGACTATTGTACCAACAATGCCCTTGGGAAGTCCCTAAGCCAATTGGAACTCTAAACTATCAAAAATAAGGTCTAAAGTTCAAACATGAACTCTTCCATCCTTAAATTTGATACGAACCCTAAACAACTCTTCTAATCCATATCCAATGGATTTTCACCCTTTATAATGCTTCCAAAAGCATATCCTAGGGTTAGGGACCTTAACCGTAGCTGAACACGGGCTAAACATACCTTGTTTTCCCGAAATCAGCATTGGCAGTCGACTCTCTCAGCTACCAGTCGACTGCCACCCTCATCAGTCGACTGCCACCCAGGGCAGTCGATTGATAACTGAAATATCAGAATTTCAGTTATCAGAAATGAAATTCAAAAAATTATAAGTAATTCTATGTATATAGAAAAATCATGAAAATTCATACGTATATTACTTATAGTCAATACAATGGGTGAAAATGATAGAAAAATATTTTACCCATAAAATATTGAAATTGATACAAAATTTAAAAGTGAAGAAAACTTCTAAGTTTTGGCTCACTTTGTATCAATCTCATCAATGGTGATTGCTATCAAAAGATAGACTTCACCAAGGTTTTCTAAAATAACTTTAAAATGTTTTGAAAACCTTATTTTGGATCATATTCCTTGGGCTCAATGTACATGACTTGTACACAAGCTTTCCCAATGATCCACAAATGAAATAAGATGAGATTTAGTCCATCTAGATGCAAAACCTATGCACCTTGAACTTAACTTATTATCCTAACATCTCACATGTTATCTAAGGTATATACACACACATACATGTCAATGTGATGTGAGATGTGGGTTTTGTTCTCCCTAATCTAGGGGTTCATGTATTTTTCTAAGGCAACTCTACTTGATTCCCTTATAAATGGAACTCCAAGTCACGTCATTGCCCTTAAATCAATTTTAATCAAATTAAATGCATGAAATGATCATGGCATAATGATAGCAATAACTAAGCATGGCCAATGATCATGATGTCATGACATATGATTAAATCTAAAAAATACATGACATTTAATCCTTAATCTTAAACATGATCATGACATATAAATGATAACAATAAACATGATGTCATAGCATGTTATATGACAAACAAAGCATGACATATAAAAAGTATAGATATAATAATACCTAAATTTTAATATTAATTGTCATTTAATATAATTAAATATATTTTGCCATATTACCTAAATTTCTCCCTAGTGTGCCAAAAACCCAAAATGACACACTATGACCTCTAATCCTAAATTGTGCCAATTTAATTGATTTTTCATGATTCTAAAAATGTATTGGCACATCCTAAAATCTTTTAGGATTATAATATCAAATCTATTTCCAAGGTATCCATAACCTTGAAAATAATCTAAAGTGTCACCTTTACCATGGTTAGGTTAACTACCCTTCCATTTAAAGTTGGCACACCCTAACCCATTTAGCGTGAATCAATCACTCTCTTAGGAACCCAAAATCTATTTGAGCTCCTAGGGTTAATTAGGTATTCCTTAGGGATAACCTCCCTAAATACCTTCCTAATGACCCTCCTAGGCTTGGTAGCCTTGGTCATTGTGGTCTTACCTAGGTTGACTCTAGGGGTAACTCCCCTTGCAACCTTCTTAGTGGCTTTCCTAGGTTTCCTTGAAACCCTAGCCACTAGGCACACACCATGGTCAACTCTAGGGATGACTTTCCTATTGACCTTGGTCTTCCTAGACCTAGTTTGTGTTCCATAATCTAATGGAACACTATGATAAGCCACCTTAGGCTTAAGTTTGTGACCCAAACCTTGCCTGCCCTTGGTTGACTTTTGTCTCTTAGGTCCTAGGTGTTGACTTTGACTTTTGAACCTAGACTTTTGATCATTTGACCCTATAACTTGATTTTGCATAATCCTAAGGGTCTTTTCAAGTTTTTCAAGCCTTGATCTCAAGGCTTGGTTCTCTAATTCTAATTGTCCAATTTTTGAATTTTGATTTAATCTTTGGACATGGTTCTTCCTAGGCATATGCCTAGTCCATTTAGGGTTAAAACCTAGGTGCTCTTGTATTTTTCTAATAGATTCCCTAGGTAAGGTTTTTCTAAGGACATTAGTCCCAAATTTCTTCTTATTTTCTAAATGGACACTTTTAGCTCCTAAACAAAAATATTTGTTATTTCTAACATGATTTTCATGAGAGATAGCAAGAGAATTAAAAGCATGCTTTTGACTTTTAGCTAAAGAAAGAGCATTACAATATACCTTAGGGTTTTCCTTAGAGGCTCCCCCTACTTGTGAAGTTCCCTTTGAGTCTTCTTCTCCCCCTTTGGGCATTGATTCCTATAGTGCCCCTTTTGATGGCACTTGAAACATACTACAAGCTCCTTGCCCTTCCTAATTGAGGCACCGACATCCTTTGAATTTGTGTTGACTTTTGGTGCCGGAGGAGATTTTCTTACTCTCTTTGGGCACTTGCTCTTATAGTGCCCAAATTCTCTACACTCAAAACACTTAATATTATTTTTATTTTGAATTACGGTGTTTGAGTTACCTATGGTGGTGGTAGGTGCCGAAGTTGGAGCTTCTTCATCTTGACCGGATGTGGAAGCTTCTTCTTGTTGCTCCGGAGTGGAAATTCTTTCCTCCCCCTCAATCCTAGAGGTGGAGGTTTCTTCTACTTCTTTCACCTCCTCTTCCACCGATCCGGAAGTTGACTCATCTTCAACTTCCGACTCCTCACTTGCTTGTGAGGGTGATGAGCTCTCTTCATCTTCGGTCTCCTCCTCTTGAGTCGATGAACACTCTTCTTCTTGGACCGGTGATGGGTTTTCATAATGTTTCGCCAATTTGCTCCATAGCTCCTTGGCGTCTTTACAATCCCCTATCTTGATCAAAATGTCATTAGGGATTACATTAAGCAAAATACCCATTACCTTATTGTTAAAGCAATCTCTTGCCGTGATATGTTTTTGATGTGTGTGGCAAAGGGTTTAAGTTAGGTTGTTATTGTGATTTGATATGTGCGTTGGAGTCTTGCAGGACTTAGTAATTCGCACATGGAGCCTTGGCGAGTTTCACCTCTCATGACTCGGTCCTTGAGTCGGTGAAGGATGGCTTTGCGGAAGCCGTGCGCTTGGAGCATCTGAGGGACCGTCAGACGAGGAGCTTGGAGTGAAGCCGGAGGAAGTAGACTTCAGGGCGAGACGCGAAGGATGGCGCTGCAGAGTCGTGCGTTTGACACATCCGAGGGACATGGCCGGACGAAGACAACTTCGAAGGCGAGGGACTCCGAGGGATGAGAGTGAGCGAATGTAACTCGGGAAGGGGTAGCGCTCTTAGGTGAAAACTTGGTCATTTGACTAAGTGTCGGATGAGATTTCGACATCGGGCCGATCGCTTCTCGATCGGGGTTCAACTGATATCCGATTGAGTGGATTTGGCCCGTGATCCGCCATATGGTGGCGATCGAAGATCACATCGATCGAAGGTAGCAGTCGACTGATCAAGAGGGTTTGAGCCACAGAACCGCTCGTAGTCGACTGGGCAGTCGACTACGGAGGCAGCAGTCGACTGATGGATCCATCAGTCGACTACCAAGGGATCCGTTGGACTACAACGGTCGAGATCTGATGTGTTCATAGGCCGTTGTAGTGGCGGCATTCGACTGCCAAGGGCAGCAGTTGACTGGTGGTGGCCAACGGAAAGAAATCAGCTCTCTCTATAAAAAGAGAGGGTGTGGGCTTTTGGATGGCTAATGCTTATGCTCTAAGTGATCATCCAAGTGCTCCACAAGATTTAAACTCCTTCTCTTAGTTTTCTTTCACATCTATTATAAAAAAAGGAGTATTCTTGAGTTGTAAGGGTTACTTCCACCTAGCTTAGTGCAAAGGAGAGACCGATAGTGAATTGGTTGCGGAGTGATTCACCGAGGACGAATCGGGGACCATGGATTAGCGGCGTAGTCGTGAACCACGTTATATTATCTTGTTAGCATTGTTTTTATCTTTGCATTGTTTATTTTCTTGTCTTGTTTGTTTCCATTGTGCTAATTAGTTTTGTAGACGAGCAAATTTCGTCATCAAACGAAAGAGGGCTATTCACCCCCCTCTAGCCGGCCAATACACATCGATCGATCCCCTACAAGTGGTATCAGAGCCAAGTCATTTGTCGAGGACTAACCGCCGCAACAAACACTTCATCAAAAGATAGTCGGCTCTAACATTCATCCACCGAAGTTCGAAGGGGAATTCTCTTGGTGGAAAAAGAGAATGGAGGTATTTTTCGAAACCGATTTCAAAATTCTTTTAATTATGAAAAACGGTTTCGAATTGCCTAGGGATGAAGAAGGGGAGCCATTGGAGAAATCAAGGTGGAGCAAGAGGCAAAGGGAAGAATACTTGGCAAATTCAAAGGCCAAGCACCACCTCTACAATGTACTCCCCCAACAAGAAGTGAATAGGATAGGGGAATGCTCTAGTGCCAAGGAGATGTGGGAGAAGCTAGTAGAGCTTCATGAAGGTACCTCGGAGGCCAAGATTGCAAGAAGAGACCTCCTCCGCTCCCAACTATCAAACATCAAATTAGAAAAGGGAGAAAAGGTAACCTCACTACACTCTAGATTTAAAGAGATAATAACCGGTTTATCTAGTGTAGGGGAGAAGCTTTCAAATAGGGACATGCTCATGAAGGCTATAGATGTCTTTCCCCGATCATCAAGATGGAGCTCTATGGTGGATTCTTTTTACATCTCCAAGATCCTAGAAGTTAGCACCTTGGAGGAATTTTTCTCAACCATGGAGCTCCACGAAACAAGGCTTGAAGGAATAGTTGAAGAGCCTAGAATTCAACCTCCAAGAGGAGTAGCCTTGTTGGCCAACAAAGGGAAGAAGAAGATAGAGATTCCTCCCTCCTCCTCCGACGAAGCATCCTCATCCTCCTCCATGGATAGCACGGAAGAAGCTTATATGGTAAGGAGGGTAAGGCGTGCATTAAAAGGTTTTAAATTCAATAACTCTAATGATAGGAGAAGAAGACCAAGGGGGAAGGTGATTTGTTATAATTGCCAAGGAGAAGGACACATAAGGGACAATTGTCCCCTCCTAAATAAGAGTAAAGGGGAGAAGAGAAAGAAGGAAGAAAAGAAGAAGAAGAAGAAGGGGAGCAAGAAGAAAAAGGAAGAAGAAAAGAAGGCCAAGGAAAAAGGGAAGGCAAAGGCATTAAAAGCAAGGACTTGGGACAACCCTTCTTCCTCCTCATCATCATCATCCGAGGAAGAAAATGCCTTTGTCACAAATTTGGCATTAATGGCTTTTGACGACCTAGACTCATCCTCCTCCAAAAATGAAGGATCAAGCACAAGTGAGGAGAGCTCTAGTGAAGGGGGAGTTTCTTCACCATCCTCATCCGAAGAAGAGGAAGACATGGAGACTATGGTAACGAACCTCTCACCAAGTAAAATAGTTTCCATGATTTCTAGTCTTACTAAGGATCTATTTAGAGCTAAAAAAAAAAATAAGAGCATGCTAGATCAAATTAAGGACTTAGAAAATAAACTAGAAAAAGCATGCTTAAATATTAATGAAAATATTTCTTCTAGTCATGATGATGCATGCTCACATGAATATATGCCATTTAATGTTAGTGATGCATGTATGGATGAAAATAGGGTTCTAAGGGAAAAGGTAGATTATTTGACCAAGGCCCTAGAAAAATTTACAATAGGCTCCAATAGCCTTAACATGATAATTGGGAGCCAAAGAGCTAGCTTCAATAAGAAAGGCCTAGGATACAAGGGAAAAACTAATGAAAAGGCCTATAAATGTTTGATTGCTAGGGGCCAAAGTAAAAATAAGACAATTGCTAGAAAATGGATCCCTAAGGAGTATTTAGTGAACCCTATAGGCAAGAATTTGTATTGGGTTCCTAAATCCATCCTAAAGGGTTAGGAAAACCCTAGGATAGTCAACCATAAGGATTTCATCTATATCATAATTTTGGTTGACTTAGGATGGCGGGACAATATTTTTGAAATAGTGTTAGGTGATGATAATGCACCTATAAATAGATAAATTATGCTTTAGGTGATATTTGCTTTATTATCATGATGTAATATCTAATGCATGATCACAATTTGATGAATACATTTGTTTCATGATCATAATGTGAAATTCATACATATGTCTTTATGATCATGTGGGTTGTTAGAATGATACTTAACCTTGATAGAATTGCATGGAAATAATGGTTAAGTCTATACAAATACCTTTAGGATACATCTCACACTCACCATAGGCTACCTTGATTGAAAAATTAGCATGAGTGAGATGTTAGGATGATACAAATGTCCACTAATGCCTATGACATTTAGATGGTCATTTAAGGTACCAAAATAGCAATAATAGACCAATCATGGGGAAGGCTTATGTTTAATTCATAGACATATTGCCCAAAGATCATGGTTGGATATTTTATATGTTTTCAAAACAAATTCTTACCTTAAAATCTGTGTGTTCATGTTTTGAAACAATCCAAAGCAAGACTAGGTGTTAAAATGAATACTAACATGATCAAAAACCTAATGGTTTTTAAAGCTTTTGGATTTTTGGTAAATCTCTGAAAATATAATGATTTTTCATGAAAAACTATTTTTCATTGATAGATATACTTAAAAGAAATGTGTTCCCCAAATTTCACTATTTTTAGAATTTTCTAGAATTCATAGTGCATTTCTAAAATTCGTCTAGAAAATCAGAAATTCGGAATTCATTGTGTCAATCGATTGCCATACTGATAGCAGTCGACTGATGGACTGTGAACGAGCACAGTAACCTAATTTTATCATGTTTTTGACTGATTTTAATTTTTGTTTCTCTCTATACTTGATGTCATGATATATAAACTTTGTTTAATCTTTTTTATGGTGTCAAAGGGGGAGAAAACTATATGTTTAAGTAAGGGGGAATATATTTAGGGGGAGTTTCATGTATTAAGGGGGAGAGTTGCTAATCATGTTATTCACATGCTTTCTTTCCTTAATATTTTATCAAATATTTTTACCTAACTTAAACAGATTGTCACACATCAAAAAGGGAGAGATTGTTAGGGCAATCTCTTGTCGTGATATGGTTTTGATGTGTGTGGCAAAGGGTTTAAGTTAGGTTGTTATTGTGATTTGATATGTGCGTTGGAGTCTTGCAGGACTTAGTAATTCGCATATGGAGCCTTGGCGAGTTTCGCCTCTCATGACTCGGTCCTTGAGTCGGTGAAGGATGGCTTTGCGGAAGCCGTGCGCTTGGAGCATCCGAGGGACCGCCGGACGAGGAGCTTGGAGTGAAGCCGGAGGAAGTAGACTTCAGGGCGAGACGCGAAGGATGGCGCTGTAGAGCCGTGCGCTTGGCGCATCCGAGGGACGTGGCCGGACGAAGAAAACTTTGAAGGCGAGGGACTCCGAGGGATGAGAGTGAGCGAATGTAACCCGGGAAGGGGTAGCGCTCTTAGGTGAAAACTTGACCATTCGGCTAAGTGTCGGATGAGATTTCCTGACATCAGTCGACTGCCATGGAATGACAGTCGACGACTTTGAGTCGAACGGGTTCGACTGGTATCCGACTGAGTGGATTTTGGCTCGTGATCTTTCATATGGTGGCATCGCCAAGACCATCACCGATCGATCGGCAGCGATCATTCTTTGAAGGTAGCGATCCGAAGGTAGCGAATCGATCGATCAAGAGGGTTTGGGCCATAGAACTGCTCGTAGCCGACTGGGCAGTCGACTACGGAGGCAGTAGTCGACTGATGGATCCATCAGTCGACTACCAAGGGATTCGTTGGACTACAACGGTCGGGATCCGACGTGTTTGGAGGTCGTTGTAGTGGCGGCAGTCGACTGCCAAGGGCAGCAGTCGACTGGTGGCGGCCAACGGGAAGAAATCAGCCCTCTCTATAAAAAGAGAGGGTGTGGGCTTTTGGATGGCTAATGCTTATGCTCTAAGTGATCATCCAAGTGCTCCACAAGATTCAAACTCCTTCTCTTAGTTTTCTTTCACATCTATTGTAAAAGGAGTGTTCTTGAGTTGTAAGGGTTACCTCCACCTAGCTTAGTGCAAAGGAGAGACCGATAGTGAATTGGTTGCAGAGTGATTCACCGAGGACGAATCGGGGACCATGGATTAGCGGCGTAGCCGTGAACCACGTTATATTATCTTGTTAGCATTGTTTTTATCTTTGCATTGTTTATTTTCTTGTCTTTTTTGTTTCCGTTGCGCTAATTAGTTTTGTAGATGAGCAAATTTCGTCATCAAACAAAAGAGGGCTATTCACCCCCCTCTAGCCGGCCAATACACACCGATCGATCCCCTACACTTATTATTGATATTGTAATATCGTAGTTGGTCTTGGCTTCAATTCTTCTTCTTGATTCTTCTTCCTTCGTCGTCTTTTAGAGTGTCGAAGCCTACTAAGACACTAATACAATTGTCAAAGTCACACATTAAAAAGTGCATCATTCTACCTTTCCAATACGCGAAATCTTCGTAGTCGAAGGACGGTGGAATGTTGACGTCGTCACCCAATTTTTCTTGGAAATCCATCTTCTTCCTCTAGCGTGCTCCCTTAGTTGTTAAACCTTGAAGAGTGGCCTCGCTCTGATACCACTTGTAGGGGATCGTTGGAATGCTAGAGGGGGGGTGAATAGATGTCGTGTTATACGTCGATGGAACTCTTTCGCATGTTCGTCTACAAACTTCGTTAGCGCAGCAGAATATAGATAATAATAACAATAACGAAATAGACAATCACACGAACACAAGAATATAATGTGGTTCAGAATCGAACGGTTCCTACTCCACGGATCGAGCTCTAAAGAGCTCTAGTGATGCACACGCAATCACTAATAACTCATTCTCGACACAAGTCGGAGGTAGAGAAACCCCTTACAATTGATTACAATAATAATCTAAATGCTACAAGCAAATACAACATGAAATACAAAAGACAAGTAAAAAAACTTTACAACACTTTGTTTTTGAATGCTTGCTTGCTAGGTTGATCGAGTAGCACTTGGAGACCCTGAATTGCAACAGCAACTCACCCCAAAACACCTCAAAGAACCTTGGCATTTTCCTCCTCCACGAGCTCCTTTTAAAGCTTCTACCTGTGTTGGAAAACATCGATCAGTCAACTGTTTGGGACCATCAGTCGACTGATGCCACTGCTGTCATGAGACAACGGCTAGATCCACGCTGGAAAGATCTAACGGATCCATCATCAGTCGACTGATTTTGACCATCAGTCGACTGATAGAGCCTCCACTCGACTGCTAACCCCAGTAGTCGAGTCAGACTCCATTCTATGCCCGAAAAATCGAGCACCAGTCGACTAATCACACGATCAGTCGACTGCTCAACCAATCAGTCGATTGCCCACCTATGGCAGTCGATTGCTAGGGCAATTCCCACGGTCAAACCCTAGTTGACTCACATCAGTCGACTGCCATATGACACCAGTCGATTGACACACCTCAAACATAAGGTTTTAACCTCAAACATGAGGTTTAACCCAAGTATGGTTCCCCCATACTTGTTAGACCAACCATAGCCTAGACCTAAGCCTTCTAGCCACCTCCATCAGCCTCATGCCTCTCGGATCCCTCCAAGTCATCCATGACTTGTTCATCCATCGCGCTAGCCTTTAGCTGCTTCCATCGGCTATGTTATGCTAACAGTGTCTACACCGTCAAGGCACATTGGACTTACGCCTCCAAGACTCCGCTTGGACTTTACGCCGCTAACCATTGGACTTATGCTGCCAAGACTCTCGCTTGGACTTTACGCCACCAATATTAAACCCCTTGGACTTCTCAAATGCCAAGACTCAAGCTTAGACTTTCCCTTACCAACCCATGTTGGACTTTCCATTGCCAAGACCCATGCTTGGACTTTCCTTGCCAAGGCCCATGCTTGGACTTTCCCATGACAATCACAGTGTCATATATTTTTATCGAACATCAAAACATCTCTCGAGTCAAGCTCGAGTCCTGGTCAATCGTGACCTGGGTTGATTGCACCAACACAAAGCCACTTCCAATTCTTCATGTTGAAATCCAATGCATTTTCAATGCATCATGCATGCATTAAAACCTTTTGCATGTGACTTGGGTTTAACTCAAGTCTAACTTGAGTTTTGCATGTGACTTGGGTTTAACTCAAGTCTAACTTGAGTTTTGCTTGCGAATTGAGTTTAATTCAAATCTCACTTGATTCTAACTCAAATCTAGTCTTCATCCATCCAATTTAGTTTGAGTCTAACTCAAATGTAACCTGCTTGAGTTTAACTCAACCAACTTGATTTTGACTCGAGCCTTGACCATCCATTATTCTCATTGTTCTTTTAGTCAAACTAAAATAACTGATTTCTAAAATAGAATGTCATTTGTGACCCTATAGGCTCTTGTAACGTTGGCAATGTGTCTAAAATCCCTTTTAGACACATAAGCAATGAGCGACATCTAGCAATACATCATTGCTATCCAAGTTACAAGAAAGTCGAAATCCGACAACCTTTCCCTGACTATTATTATGTATGACGGTGTCATTCTATCCTTGATATATCAGATCGATCAATGAGGCATAGACTGTGTCATCCCCTTATCGATCTTTGTGTTTCTTGATCCCCAAGTAGACTCACTCAAACAAATGAGCTCAATATCTCATATTAACTCATTTGAGTATGACCATGCATTTCGTGGTCCTACTCTATCAAAAGGCCAAAGATATCACTCTTGTCATATATGAGGGATAGATCCCATCTACATCACTCACATCCCTTCGCATAATTCATTACATACCCAGTGATCACCGTCATAGTGCACCCTATTACGGTGTGACGTTAGATGATACCAAAGTATATAACTCCTTATGTAGGGAACCGTAGTAACTTTAGGTCTAAGGACTATTCATACTAATAGTCACATGAGAAAGTATATGACACTCATATAATGATCCATGCCACTTTCTCATGGCGGGTCAATTCAGTATATATATTCTCTAATATATATACCCTTGTGTCAATGTGATATCTCATATCCATGACTTGTGAGATCAAGTCATCCATTGACCTACATGCTAGTCTCAATGTATTAATATTGCCCTTGTATATTAATACTTGACTAGGAATATTAAGAATAGTGTTCTCTACAGCTTCTCATAATCAATTCTACCAATTGATATACTGTAGATTAGAACCTACTATTCAAGGGCATTATTATATTTATTTAGCTGGCACATGCATAAAATAAATATAATAACCAATGTTTGCCTATATTAATATAAGATATGATACAAAAGTTTCCCTCACCAATCATCTCATAATTGTCACTAAGGGCTCATACTAACAATCTCCCACTAGCACTAGTGCCAATCACTGTAATATCTCATATCCAGTGATCTGGTATGACCATCATGCTTTCTCTGTGCCAAAGCCTTGGTCAAGGGATCCGCAATGTTAGCATCAAAATCTACTCTGCATATTCTCACATCTTCTCGATCGATGATCTCTCGAATGAGATGAAACTGTCGTAGTATGTGTTTGGTCCTCTGATGAGAGCGAGGTTCCTTAGCCTAAGCAATAGCCCCATTGTTGTCACAATAGAGGGCTATAGGATCTACTATGCTAGGAACTACCCCAAGTTCAACAATGAACTTTTTGATCCAAACAACCTCCTTTGCTGCATCAGATGCAGCAATGTACTCAGCTTCTGTTGTAGAATCTGCGACTGTGTTCTGCTTCGAACTCTTCCAACTCACAGCACCACCATTCAGACAAAATACATACCCTGACTACGATCGCGAATCATCTCTATTGGTTTGGAAGCTTGCATCGCTGTAACTCTTTATAACTAGCTCCTCATCACCTCCAAAGATCAAGAAATATTCTTTCGTCCTTCTCAATTACTTAAGAATATTCTTGACTGCTATCCAGTGACACTCACCGGGAAATGACTGGTACCTACTTGTCATGCTCAAAGCATACGAGACATCGAGGTGAGTACAAATCATGACATACATGATAGATCCTATAGCAGATGCATAAGGGATCTGATCCATGCGTTGTTTCTCTTCCGTAGAAGAGGAACATTGAGTCTTTGAAAGACTTACACCATGTGACATTAGCAGAAATCCCTTCTTGGAATTCTGCATGGAAAAATGCTTAAGCACCTTGTCAATATTTGCACTCTAACTTAGACCAAGCAATCTCCTAGATCAATCCCTATAGATCTTGATGCCAAGAATATAACCTGCTTCACCTAAGTCCTTCATTGAGAAACAATTCCCAAGCCAAGTCTTTATAGACTCCAGCATAGGGATATCATTTCCAATGAGTAGGATGTCATCTACATACAAAATGAGGAAAACAACTGTGCTCCCACTAGCCTTCTTGTAGACACAAGGTTTATCTTCATTCTTAATGAAATCAAACGTTTTGATTGCATCATCGAATCGAAGATTCTAGCTTCTCAAAGCTTGCTTTAAACCATAAATAGACCTATGCAACTTACAAACCTTTTCAGCATCCTTTGGATTGAGAAACCCTTAGGTTGTGTCATATACACATCCTCGAGAAGATTTTCGTTAAGAAATGCAATTTTGACATCCATCTGCCATATTTCATAGTCATAGTAAGCAGCAATAGCAAGCATGATCCGAATGGATTTGATCATCACAACTGGAAAAAAGGTTTCATCATAGTCAATACCATGGATCTTCTTGAATCCTTTTGCTACCAATCACACTTTATAGGTATGCACATTGCCATCCATGTCAGTCTTTCTCCTAAAGACCCACTTACACCAAATGGGTTTGACCCCTTCAGGTGGATCAACCAAAGTCCATACTTCGTTAGTGTACATGGATTCCATTTTAGATATCATGGCCTCAAGCCATTTCTCAGAATCTGGGCTCATTACAGCTTCCTGATAGGATGTTGGCTCATCAAGCATGACACCATCATTGTCATCCAAGAGAAAAGAATATCTCTCAGGTTGACGACGTATCCTATCAGACTTGCGCAGAGCTTGGTCTACCTGAACAAGTTGTACTACAACTCCTTGTGATGACCTTGATTCATAATGCTCATCACCTTATGGTGCCTGTTCTTGTTGCATTAAGGCATCAGTGCTATTTTGTGTATCTTGAACTTCTTCAAGATCAATTTTACTCCCACTAGCCTTTCTAGAAATAAATTCCCTTTCTAGGAAAACATCATTTCTGGCGATAAACACTTTGCTTAGCGTGGGGTTGTAAAAGTAATATCCCTTACTTTCTTTGGGATATCCAACAAAATAACATTTATCTAATTTGGGGCCTAATTTATCTGAAACTTGACATCTCACGTAAGCTTCACATCCCCAAATCCTCATAAAAGACATCTTGGGACTCTTCCCAATCCATATCGCATATGGTGTCTTTATGACTACCTTAGATGGAACACGATTAAGTGTGAAAGCGGATGTCTCTAGAGCATATCCCCAGAAGGAAGGAGGAAGATCTGTATGACTCATCATTGATCGTACCATATCTAATAGAGTACAATTTCTCCTCTCAGATACACCATTCAACTATGGTGTTCCGGGTGGAGTGAGTTGAGATCGTATCCCACACTCAACTAGATGTTGGATCGAAGTGAATCGCTAGAGGGGGGGGTGAATAGCGATAGAAACTTTTCTTTGAATTCGTTCGGTAAATCACGAGTAGACATAGCGGAAGATAAATCTAAAATAGAAGAGACAATGGGTTTTTTACTTGGTTCGTAGCCGAAGGCTACTACTCCAAGGCCCTAGTGGTCCTTGACCACGCACGGAGGGTAAAACACTAAACGAACTCCTTCTCGTTGGAGATAGGAGTTAAATGAATACAAAAACTTCAAGAAAGACTCAAGGTAGAGGGACACTCCCCCTCTCCTTGATATGATTTAAAGCTCGAAATGAGAACAACTTATATAAATTAAAGATTATACCGACGACTTTTGAAGACTTGAATCTTGGAGCTTGAGTCGTCGTAGCCGTCGTAGGGATGTCGGAGACTCGTAGCATATCGGAAGCACTTGGAAGCTTTTTAATTGATGAAAAACCCTAGGACAAGCCCTCCTTTTATAGCCTTTAATCCCCTCATCGAATGGGTCTTCAACCAATAGGAATTGGGCACAAAACCTCCTTGAAAAATGGTGATAGAGCTTGACTTCTCGAGGCTGATCCTTGACCATCAGTCGACTGATGGCCATCATCGATCGTCGATGGTAGCATCGATCAGTCCGACTTCTGTAGTCGGCCGATTGACGGCAGTCGAGTCCTCCAAGCTGGCAGTCGACTGATGCTTGCTGCAAGTCAAAGTTAGCTCAACAAAAACATAATTCCGACGGTCGTCGATCGTCCGATCTCGACCTAGACCATCTATAGGATGTCTTTGGTCGGATCTACGCTTAAGATCATCCCCGTAAAGAGGATACGACTTCACTTACGCTCGCACACACGAGCTTACCTCGATACTTACTGTGTCACTTTCGCTTTCGGCCTTCCACTCGATTCCTTCGGCTCCCTCCGAAGTCACTCGAGTGTCGCCCGACTACCGCGGCTTCCTCCGGGTGTCGCTAGCCTTCAGCTCCAGCTTTAGCACTTTTCTGCACACTCGATTCAGCTCGTGAGATAATGATATATCCTTGACTTTGCGTCTTTTGTCATAATCAAAATATAGGTTCGACTTAGGTGCCCCTGCACCAACACTAGATAGTCATGAAACTCTTGGCTAAGGTATTCTCTGTTGGTGCAATCGACCCAGGTCATGATTGAATGGACTCGAGAGATGTTTTGATGTTTGACATGAAGGTTTGACATTGATGTCTGATAATGTTTTGGGGAGATTGTTGGTGCAATCGACCCGGGTCATGATTGACCGGACTCGAGTTTGACTTGAGGGGAATTTTGATGGTTGACTAGAGTTGACCATGTCAAGGACAAGTCTAAGCATGGGTCTTGGCATGGAAAGTCCAACATGGGTTGGCAAGTAAAGTCCAAGGGTGTAGTCTTGGCCACGTAAGTCCAAGGGTGTAGTCTTGGCGGTGAAAGTCCAAGTCATGGGTACTTGGCATTTGAGAAGTCCAAGGGGTTTGATATTGGCGGCGTAAAGTTCAAGGGTGAAGTCTTGGCAGCATAAGTCCAATGGTTGGCAGCATAAAGTCCAAGAGGAGTCTTGGCAACATAAGTCCAATGTGCCTTGGCGATGTAGACACCGTTAGCATGATATAGTCGATGGAAGCGCCTGAAGGCTTGCGTATGGATGAACAAGTCATGGATGACTTAGAGGGATCCAATAGGCGCGAGGCTGACGGAGGTGGCTAGAAGGCTTAGGTCTAGGCTACGGGTGGTCTTGCAAGTATGGGGGAACCATACTTTGGTTAAACCTCATGTTTGAGGTGTATCAGTTGACTAGTACAATGTGGCAGTCAACTGGTTGAGTCAACTAGGGTTTGACTGCGGGGAGTTTCCTAGCAATCGACTGCCAGAGGAGGGCAATCGACTGCTGGACCGAGCAGTCGACTGGTGCTCGGTATTTCAAGCACAGAATGGAGTCGAACTCGACTACTAGGATCAGCAGTCAAGTGAAGGCTCGATCAGTCAACTAATGGATATGATCAGTCAACTGATGTCCTATCCGTTGGATTTTTCCAACGTGGATTGCACCGTTGTCTCACAGTAACACTGTCATCAGTCGACTGATAGGTGATTTCTAGCCCAGGCAGCAGCTTTAAATGGAGCTCGTGGAGCAGGTTTGGAGTAGCGATTTCTTGAGCATTGTTGAGGTGATTTGCTAGTACAAATCAGGGTCTTCAACCACGATTCAAGCAATCAAAGATCAAGCAATCAAGTTCACATTTGTAAAGATTTTCCTTACTTGTATTTGTGTAGTCTACTTGTATTTACTTGTATTTTATTTTTATTGTTGTAAGAATATTTGTACGAGGTTTCTCCGCCTCCGACTTGTGTCAAGAAGGAGTTTATTTAGTAGTGGTGTGTGATTGGGATCACTAGGGCTCTTACGAGCCCAATCCATGGAGTATGAACCATTCGGTTCCGAATCACATTACATAGTTGTGTTTGCGTGTTTGTATATTGTTATTGCTTTATTTTCGATGTGCACTAATCATTTGTAGCAAGCATCGCGAATGAATTCCATCGAGCATTGAAATGCTATTCACCTCCCCTCTAGCGGCCACCGAATCCTCTACAATTGGTATCAGAGCTCGGGGCTCTTCTACGGACTAACCGCCGGGAGCAAAAGACGCTAAAGGGAAAGAAGATGGATTTTCAAGAAAAGCTAGGATGGGACATCAACACACCACCACCATACGATCAAGAAGATTTTTCGGCGTGGAGGGCTAGAATAGAGACATTCTTGATGATGGACATAGAAGATTGGTTCATCATCATGGAAGGTTTTGAACCACCTAGGTACAAGAAGGGAGAGGTCTTGAAGTTGAAGAAGTGGACCCAAGAGCAACGTCTTAAGTTCAAGACCGAAGTTAAGGTAACAAAACTTTTAGAAGATTTGATACTTAATGATGTTTTGTCTAGGCTAGGAGATTACATGGATGCCAAGGAGCTATGGAGCAAGTTGGCAAAATTCCATGAGGAGCCCAAAGAACAAGAGTGCTCATCGGCTCAGTTGAAGGAGGAGACCGAAGAAGAGAGCACATCATCCTCATCACAAGAAAGTGATGATTCGGAAGTTGATGGAGAATCAACATCCGGATCGGGATCGGTGGAAGAAGAGGAAGAAGTAGGAGAAGCCTCCACCTCTAATATTGAGGGGGAGGAGATTAGAGCATCTACACCGGAGAAACCTCAAGAGGAACCATCAACCTCCGGTCGAGAAGATGAACAAGCTCAAGAGGCTTCCACCATGGACCTAGGTAACTCAAACATATGTGTTAATAATAAAATGCATATAATATATTTTGAGTGTAGAGAAAATGGGCACTATAAAAGCAAGTGTCCAAAAAGAGTAAAGAAGACTCCACCAGTGCCTAAAAGTCAAGAGAAGTCAAATGAAGCCGGAGTTCCCACCAAGAAGAGCAAGGAGCACATGGTGTGCTTCAAATGCCATCAAAAGGGACATTATCGGAGTCAATGTCAAAAGGGGAAGAAAAAGACCCAAGAAGGAGAATCACATGTAGGGGGAGCTAAGGCTAACCCTAAGGTATATTTTAATAATGCACCTTCTAGTTTAAATGTCAAAAAACATGCTAGGAATAATTTTAACAATCTTGCTATTGTACATGAAAAGCATGCTAGGAACAATGAATATTGTTTAGGAACTAAGAAGGTCAACCTTAGGAATAAGGAGAAATTTGGGACTAATGTCTCTAAAATAAATTTATCTAAAGACAAATCTAGGTCAAATAATTCTAGACCAATTCTACCTAGGGAGGCAATTAGAAAGGTACAAGAGCACCTAGGTTTTAACCCCAAATGGACTAGGCATATGCCTAGGAAGAACCATGCCCAAGGATTAAATCAAAATTCAAAAATTGGGCAATTAAAGGTTGAAAATCAAGCCTTGAGATCAAGGCTTGAAAAACTTGAAAAGACCCTTGCAAAAATGACAAATCAAATGCAAAGGTCAAATGGTCAAACTCTAGGGTCTAGAAGTCAAAGTCAAAACCTAGGGCATAGGAGACAAGAGTCAACCAAGGGCAAGAAAGGTTTGGGTCACAAACCTAAGCCTAAGGTGACTTATCATAGTGTTCCATTTGATTATGGAACACAAACTAGGTCTAGGAAGACCAAGGTCAATAGGGAAGTCATCCCTAAGGTTGACCAAGGTATGTGCCTAGTGGCTAGGGTTTCAAGGAAACTTAGGGAAGCCACTAAGAAGGTTACAAGGGGAGTCACCCCTAGAGTTAACTTAGGCAAGACCCAAATGACCAAGGCTAACAAGCCTAGAAGGGTCATTAGGAAGGTATCTAGGGAGGTCATCCCTAAGGAATACCTAGTAAACTCTAGGAGCTCAAATAGGTTTTGGGTTCCTAAGAGCGTGATCGATTCATGCTATATGGGTTTAGGTGTGCCAACTTCAAATGGATGGGTAGTTAACCTAACCATGGTAAAGGCGACACTTTAGGTAATTTTCAAGGTTATGGATACCTTGGAAATTGATTTGAGTTATGATTCTAAAGGATTTTAGGATGTGCAAATACATTGTTGGGATTATGAAAAATCAACCAAATTGGCACAATTTAGGTTTAGAGGTCTTAGTGTGCCATTTTGGGTTTGCCATATAACATGTAGTAGTCGACTAGTGTGAGTCAACTAGGGTTTGACTACAGGGAGTGCCCGAGCAGTCGATTGATGCTCGGTATTTCGAGCATAGAATAGAGTCAGACTCAACTATTGGGGTTAGCAGTCGAGTGAAGGCTCGATCAGTCGACTGTTGGACATGATCAGTCGACTGATATCCTATCCGTTGGATTTTTTTCAGCGTGGATTGCACCGTTGTCTCACAGCAATAGTGTCATCAGTCGACTGATGGTCCCGAGCAGTCGACTGATAGGTGATTTCCAGCCCAGGCAGCAGCTTTAAATGGAGCTCATGGAGGAGGTTTGGAGCAGTAATTTCTTAAGCATTGTTGAGGCGATTTGCTGGTGCAAATCAGAGTCTTCAACCACGATTCAAGCAATCAAGTTCACATTTGTAAAGATTTTCCTTACTTGTATTTGTGTAGTCTACTTGTATTTGCTTGTATTTTATTCTTATTATTGTAAGAATATTTGTACGAGGTTTCTCCGCCTCCGACTTGTGTCGAGAAGGAGTTTATTTAGTAGTGGTGTGTGATTGGCATCGCTAGGGCTCTTACGAGCCCAATCCATGGAGTAGGAACCATTCGGTTCCGAACCACGTTACATAGTTGTGTTTGCGTGTTTGTATATTGTTATTGCTTTATTTTCGCTGCACACTAATCATTTGTAGCAAGCATCGTGAACGAATTCCATCGAGCATCAAAACGCTATTCACCCCCCTCTAGCGGCCACCGAATCCTCTACATTCCTCACCTCGATCTGATCGAAGCATCTTAATACTCTTTCCAAGTTGGTTCTGTACTTTATTCTTGAATTCTTTAAACTTTTCAAAGGATTCTAATTTGTTCCTCATAAGATAAACATATCCATATTTACTGAAATTATCAGTAAATATAATGAAGTACTGATAACCACCTCTGGCTGCGACTTTGAAAGGACCACAAACATCACTATGTATGAGGCCTAACAAATTTATCGCTCATTCGCCTTGTTCACTAAATGGAGTCTTGGTCATCTTGCCTAAAAGACAAGATTCGCATGTCTCATATGATTCAAAATCAAATGAGTTCAGTAATCCATCTCTATAGAGCTGGGATATGCGACTCTCATTTATGTGACCCAAGCGACAATGCCAAAGATATGTTTGATTCAAATCATTAGATTTGAATCATTTGGTATTTATGTTATAGACTGAGTTTTCTAGATCTAGAACATAGAGTTCATTCATTAAATGTGCACTGCAATAGAACATTTCATTTAAATAAATAGAACAACGTTTGTCCTTTATAGTAAATGAAAAACCTTTTTTGTCCAAACAAGAAACAGACATAATGTTCTTAGTTATTGCAGGTACAAAATAGCACTCATCAAGTTCTAAAATCAAACCACTCGGCAATAATAAGGAATATGTTCCTACAGCTATAGCAGCAACTCTTGCGCCATTGCCCACACGTAGGTCCACTTCTCCTTACGTCAATGATCTACTTCTTCTCAGGCCCTGCACATTAGTACAAATGTGAGAAGCACAACCGGTATCCAATACCCATGAAGAAGAAGTAGATAGGTTAACTTCTATAACATGTATACCTGAAGCATAAGTCTCACTTTTCTTTTTTTTGACTTCCTCAAGATACTTTTTACAATTCCTCTTCCAATGTCCAACTTCCTTACAGTGGAAGCAAGTCCCTTCCTTGGCCACCCCACCTTTGGGCTTCAATGCTTTCTTGCCCTTTTCTTGGGTCTTGCCTTTAGACTTCTTCTTACCTTTGCTCTTTTTAACCATAAGTACATCACTAGTACTAGGTTGTATCTTCTTAAGATTGCTCTCAGTAGTTCTCAACATGCTTAAGAGCTCATGCAACGGTTTGTCAATTTCACTCATGTAATAATTCATGACAAATCGACTAAAGCCTCTAGACAAGGATTGCAAAATAAGGTTAGTGGCCAACTCTTGGCCTAAAGGAAATCCCAATCTATCAAGGTTCTCCACGTACCCAATCATCTTGAGTACGTGAGTTCCTACGGGTGTTCCTTCTTGCATCTTGCATTGAAACAATGCCTTAGGTACCTTAGATCTCTCGTGCCTTGCTTGCCCTTGATATAGTTGCTTCAGGTGTGCAACCATAGCAAAGGCATCCATGTTCTCATGTTGCTTCTGAAGCTCAGAGTTCATGGTTGCAAGCATTAGGCATGATGCATCTAATGCATCATCTTGATGCTTCTTGTAAGCATCCTTATCAGCACGAGTGTCATTGTTGGTGGGTGGTTCAGGAATGGGTTGCTCTAGGACATAGAGTTTCCGCTCCTATTTGAGAACTATTCTCAAATTCCTATACCAGTCAATAAAGTTTGCTCCATTGAGCTTGTCCTTCTCAAGGACCGATCGCAGAGATAGGGTATTTGACGTATTTGAAGACATAGTGATCTACGATAGATATAATATGCAAAAAAAAAAAAAGAGTATCATATCTTTAAATCATTTAATTAGGCCTTTGATTAAATGAGACTCCCACTGAATCATAGATGCATGTGGGGCAAAATCCACATCATACTTCACCTTGAGTTAGCTTTGACTAATCACCCAAGATTTAGTATGACTAGGTAGGTAACAATTTACCAATTGCATCACATGCAATTCTTGCATAAAGAGGGGCCAAGATCCATATTACACATCATCTTGAGTTAGCTTTGGCTAATCGCCCAAGACTTAGTGTAGGTGCTCTCTAACGCATGTTTCCTAACTATTAGGATATACCTCTAGGTGTTTCTCAATCTAATTGAGACACTTAGTTAAGTCTCATCCAAAGTTTGATAGCGGGACATCACAATTGTCCTCTCGCACTCTACCAAGATAAAATGCGTTGCTTTGCTTTGGCAAACCCAACAACAAATGATCGAGGTAGTTTATGAGTACCAAACTTTGGAAGGCATATTAAATTGACTTAATTTAAAATAAGATTATTATTTAGCATCACATACACACATAGCACATACATGTATCACATACACACATAGCAAATAATCTTAAACGTGACATGGTTATGGCCTTAATCTACGATCTTCTTAAGCCAATGAGAAGAGCGAATGGTGAACCTAGGGATGACATCTTCTCCAAGTGCTTCCTTTGGTCACCTTGTATTGTCGGCATCCTCGTTGTAACTTCAACCTTCAATGGACCTTCCATTTCTTCATTTTGTACATTACAAAATAAGAACACTCGAGTTACATTCGAGTCTAAATCAATTTTACAATAGGAAAAATAGAGATGAAGGCGCAACATGCAAGCCGCATTATGAATAACAACATGCACACACAACACACAACCACAATCATATTGGGTCCTAGGCCATAACCATGCACCATGCATTATATCATTCATAATAATGTGATTTTATAAAATTGATTATACATACATGAATTTTAAATCCGCTTTGCCGATAAGCCGCAATGCCACGGCTATCCCGCTAGGGTGAACAGTGGCATCCACGGCTAGGTCGTAGACTCCCTGTTTTGCCTCTTTAGGACAATTGCAAGACTAAAATTCGTGTACCCATAATACACACATTTTATATCTCATATAAAATATGAAAATCTAAATTTATATCACATATAAATTATATAAACAACAAAATGTATGTTTCGCAAGTGGCTCTGATACCACTGTTGGGATCCTACTATGCGTGCGAACCGATTCGCAAAACCGCAGCGAAAACAAAATTTTTGATCCCACCAGAGATCCAAGCGAAAACATATAAATTGTTTTTAACCATCTAGATCATATCTATAAGAAGTATTATACCTTTGAAGTGAACCCTTCGCAATCCCGCTAGTCCAAAGTTATCGAATCTAAATACGGTAAGGATAACCATATCTCTAAGGTATCCACACTGACACTTAACCCTTTTGGAAATATGGTTGTGCTAGCAACCTTTGTAGAACAACTAGCCAAAATTAGGAGGATGAAGAAGTGAAGAAGAAGAAAGAACACCCAACTCTCTTTGGCTCTTCTTCCACCCTTATATATTATCATGCTTGAATTCCAAAATCAATGCATCAAATGCATCAATGAAAATCCACTAGCCTCTTCCCATTCTACACGTTGAAATCCAATGCATCAAATGCATTGAATTGTAATCAAATGCATTATTGAAAAGCCACTTCCAATTCTTCACGTTGAAATCCAATGCATTTTCAATGCATCATGCATGTATTAAAAACTTTTCAATGTGACTTGGGTTTAACTCAAGTCTAACTTGAGTTTTGCATGTGATTTGGGTTTAACTCAAGTCTAACTTGAGTTTTGCATGTGACTTGGGTTTAACTCAAGTCTAACTTGAGTTTTTCATGCGAATTGAGTTTAATTCAAGTCTCACTTGATTCTAACTCAAATCTAGTCTTCATCCATCCAATTTAGTTTGAGTCTAACTCAACCAACTTGATCTTGACTCGAGCCTTGACCATCCATTATTCTCATTGTTCTTTTAGTCAAACTAAAAGAATCGATTTTCAAAATAGAATGTCATTTGTGTGTGACCCTATAGGCTCTTGTAACGTTGACAATGTGTCTAAAACCCCTTTTTAACACATAAGCAATGAGCGGCATCTAGCAATACATTATTGCTACCTAAGTTACAAGAAAGTCGAGATCCGACAATCTTTCCGTGACTATTATTATGTATGACGGTGTCCTTCTATCCTTGATATCTTAGATCGATCAATGAGGCATAGATCGTGTCATTCCCTTATCGATCTTTGTGTTTCTTGATCCCCAAGTAGACTCACTCAAACAAATGAGCACAATATCTTATATTGACTCATTTGAGCATGACCATGCATTTCGTAGTCCTACTCTATCAAAAGGCCAAAGATATCACTCCTGTCATATAGGAGGGATAGATCTCATCTACATCACTCACATCCCTCCGCATAATTCATTACATACCCAGTGATCACCATTATAGTGCACCCTGTTACAGTGTGACGTTAGACGATACCAAAGTACATAACTCCTTATGTAGGGAACCGTAGTGACTTCAAGTCTAAGGACTATTCATACCAATAGTCACATGGGAAAGTATATGACACGCATATAACGATCCATGACACTTTCTCATGGCGGGTCAATTCAGTATATATATTCTCCAATATATATACCCTTGTGTCAATGTGATATCTTATATCCATGACTTGTGAGATCAAGTCATCCATTGACCTACATGCTAGTCTCAATGTATTAATATTGCCCTTATCTATTAATACTTGACTAGGAATATTAAGAATAATATTCTCTACAACTTCTCATAATCAATTCTACCAATTGATATACTGTAGATTAGAACCTACTATTCAAGGGCATTATTATATTTATTTAGCTGGCACATGCATAAAATAAATATAATAACCAATGTTTGCCTATATTAATATAAGATATGATACAAAAGTTTCCCTCACCAATCATCTCATAATTGGCACTAAGGGCTCATACTAACAAAACTCAACTCCTCCGATCCACCACTACACGGGGATAATAGCTTTAGCTAAGGCCAAGCTTAAACCCAGCTCCTCTGATCCGTCATTGCACAGGGATAATAAACTTCGATTTTCTCCACTATGCATAAGAATAATATAAACCTGGCCTGAGAGTATGGATCCGCACCAACCAATCATGATAAAGAACTCCTACCAAAACCTTTCAGTGACCGTACTCCAAATTTATGTTGTTTATGACATAGATAATTACGCCCCCCCCCCCTCACGTGGGCCAAGTCCCAAACCTCACCTATAGCTCATAACTTCTATTGGAAACTCAATTGCTTCCTTTGACAAAAGATGCGCCACTACTCTTCAATTAGGGTTTCTTGACTTCCCCCTCTTCAATCCTTCACCTTCTCCGACTTTAAAGCTCCTTCGGTCGCCGCCTTCCGTTATGAGAATTCCTCCTCCTCTTTTGTCACAACATTTCTCTCCCCTCCTTTTTGGAGAATGAAAGATGCTATAAAAAATGCCACTCTTCGAAAGCTCCAAGAGCAGCATGCTGAAGCTATTGGAAGGCCCGACAACTCTTCATTATCTCTCTTTTTACTAGTTATCACAAACCCCCTTCATACTACTTCCTCTTCGGTCCCCACCCCTTCTTCACCATTAACCATATTAGTTCCACCCGCTATACAACCTTCTGACCTTATTCGCTCCTATGCACCACTATCCATTCTTCCCTCAAGTATGCCATTGATGAACCCTAGCCCCTCCTCCTCTTCCCCTTCGCTTTTGGATCCTCCCATTTCACCCTCCTTGCGTTTGAACATTAAAGTGGCAATGTGAGGATCTGGATGTTGTAAAATTCAAGAAAAAGGTGTTGCCGCCACCGTTTGCTCTTCCCTATTCATCGAGGTGACCACTGTCGAACCTTCTTCCCCCCTTCTTCTTCCTGCCTCCATTTCTCCACCACGGGTGGTGTCGCCCCCCCACGTTTGGATGCTATCCTGTTTGTTATCCTGTTGGCAACCTCTTATTCTCTTCCTCAACCATTGAACCCCAACTTTCTGTTGATGCAGTGAGCATCACTCCTTAGTTTTGATGCATGAACAACAGTTAAGAGTTAGGATTCACTTGTGATCTAATATAAGTGTTAAGTATGCAGGCTTAACAGGAAGTCCTAGTAGGTCGTGTTGACTAGATACTAGGCATGTATCTTGACATATCAGGAGGACTGGACACCAGGCGTGAAGTCCAGATGGGTTGCGTGGACTGGACCTTTGGCATGAAGACTGGTTGGGTCAGGAGATCGGATAATCGGCAAAAAGTCCAGCTGGGTCAGGCAGACCGAACAGCTGGTGGAAGCCTTGGTGGGTCAGATCGGATGTCAAGAATGGTAAGTCCGGCAGGTAGCCGGCAGGTAAGCCTCGAGTGAAGAAGTGAGGCAGAGTCCTCTTTAGGGGGATAAAGCTAGGCGTTAATCTGACGAAAAGTCCACGTGGGACATAGTAGTCGAGATCGAGCAGTATTACTACTGCTATCCTATTTCATATCTTGTACTAATCCTGTTTTGCAGAGAATAGTCGACTGAATGGATTAAAGTTGACTGAACTCCAGTCGACTAGAGTTGTATCAGTCGACTGGATTCCTATTTGGCAGGATCAACTGGTGATCGATCGGAGATCGTGCGACACAGATGGAAAGGGCTTGAGTCGATTGAAAAGTTTGAGTCGACTGAAGAGGGAAAATTCCCGATGCAGAGCCAAGTGACGTGGAGTCGACTGGAAGACCACAAATTCCATATCGATGGGTTGATGTGGAGTCAACTGAAAGGCATTTCAATCGACTGGAAAGAGTTTATAAAATTTGTGCTTGACCAGATCCCATTATCGAAATCAATCAACTTCGAAGTGCTACCAAAATTTCCTCACGATCACAAGAGCTTCAACTTTTAGAAAGGACTCCTTTCTGACACCTTGAGCTACATCTGAATCTTCAGTAGTGTCGGTATAAAGTAGTCATAGCTTTATTTTCTATTTTGCTTTTATATTATAATTCAAGAGAGGGAAGATTGTTACCCTTCTCTCAATACTTGTAAAAAGCGAACTCCCTCCGAAGTCGAGAGTTCTCGAATCGGAGGGCATTATAGAGATTGCCAATCGAGGTAGCTCATGGTAGAGCTACGGGCCTTGGAGTAGCAACCCAGTCCGGGTTGTGAACCAAGTAAATTGCCTGTGTCTTTAATTGCATTTCATTTCCGTTGCGTACTCGTATTAAAATTAATAAAAAATTATTAAACACCGAGATTCACCCCCTCTCTCGGCTTACTCGATCCTACAATTGGTATCAGAGCGGGGGCGCTCCGGATTGGTGCAACCACAATCGTTGAGCTTTAGATTAATTTAGAATAATTTTAATTAATTTTTCTTGTATTAAAATAATTTTAATTAATTTTTCTTGCATTGGAATAATTTTAATTAATTTTTCTTGCATTGGAATAATTTTAATTAATTTTTCTTGCATTAGAATAATTTTAATTAATTTTTCTTGTATTAGAATAATTTTAATTAATTTTTCTTGCTTAGAATAAATTTAATTAATTTTTCTTGCATTAGAATAATTTTAATTAATTTTTCTTGCATTAGGATAATTTTAATTAATTTTTCTTGCATTAGGATAATTTTAATTAATTTTTCTTGCTAAGAATAATTTTAATTAATTCTTCTTACTTAAAATAATTTTAATTAATTTTTCTCACTTAGTAAATTAAATTAATTTTCTGCACATTTAATTAATTAAATTAATTTTCTCCACATTTAGTAAATTAAATTAATTTTCTACACATTTTATTAATTAAATTAATTTTCTATATTTAAAAATTATTTTCTGCATTTAAAAATAATTTTCTGTATTTAAAATCATTTTCTACATTTAAAAATAACTTTTTTCATTTACAAAATCCTTAATATAATTTTCTTCATTTAAAAAATTACCATAATATTTTTCCAGAATTTAAAAAAATTACCATAATATTTTTTCAACATTTAAAAAATTACCATAATATTTTTTTCAGCATTTAAAAAATTATCATAATATTTTTCAGCATTTAAAAATTTCCAAAATATTTTTTTTGCATTTAGAAAATTTCCAAAATATTTTTCTTCATTAGATTATTTTTTATTTGCTACAATTAGTTTAATTTTTAATAATCTTTGCTTAGAGTAAATTTCATTAACATTTGCAATTTAAATAATTCTTAATTATTGCAAGTAGGAATAATTCTTAATTTTAGTTAATTTAAATAGAAATGTCACATTTAGAGGGTTTAAGCACCGTTCGTCCTCCTCTCTTTAACAGAGAGGATTTTCCTTCTTGGAAGAGGCGAATGGAGTATTTTTGAAAACTGACATAGAGGTCTGGTTTTCGATTAGGAAAGGGTTCGTAGCTGTGGTAGACGACTCGAGTGAGTTGTTAGATCCGGAGAAATGGACCGTAAATTTTAGGAAAAGGGCTCAAGTCGATTACAAGACTTTAAACACCTTGCAATGCGGACTTACAAATAAGGAGCTAAATCGAGTCGGGTCCGTTCAAAATTTGAAAGAGTTATGGGATAAAATAATTAATTTACATGAACAGACTAACTTGAGTCAACCTGAGGATGGTTTAGTTTTGATGGCAGGAATGAACATAAAAGGAAAGAAATCCAAATCGAGAAAAAGAAAAAGGAAGAAAGCATCTTAGGCAAATTTGGTCAAGTCATCATCGGAAGAGTCGGACGCGAAAATATCTAAGACATGCTTCGTAGCACTCATGGCAGATGACGAGTCCGAAGTCGAATCAAGACATGAGTCCGAGTCCGAGAGAAGCCACGGATCCACATCTGTTTTCGAAGGTTCTGACGAGGCAACTTCTCCCCTAGAAGATAAATTGTATAATATTATTGCATGCTTAGGTAGGTAACTATCCAAGTCTGAAAATTGAGTCGACTCACTTCTTGAGGAAGTCCAAGTACTTAAGGAGCAAGTCAACTCGAAGACTTTGACTTGCCAAATTAAGAATAGAGACTCAACTCGAGTTGCAAAACTTGAGGAAGAGAACTCGGTCCTAAAAAGACAAGTATAAGATCTAACCGGATCGTTGGAAAGGTTCACTTTGGGCTCCAAGTATCTCAACATGATGCTTGGGTCTCAACGAGCCGTGTACAACAAGTCCGGACTCAGATACAAGACTAAGGACACATATATATCATACATGTCCTTGTTTAATAGAAATGCTAAGGGTCGAGTCGAAGCTTGGGTTCCTAAGACTAGCTTAGTCAATCAAGTTGGACCGAACCAATTTAAGATTCCCAAAGGACAAGTTCACTTAGTGAACAAGACCCAACAGAGCTACTATGCAAGGGGAGCTAACTCATTGATTGTTTCCTTAATTAGATAAATTCTTGCATGTTTTAGTTAACTTTACTTGCTTAATTTAGAATGGACTAGATAGGAAACAAAGTAGTTTAAACTTGAACAACCTAGTACTAAGACAAGTGAATTAATAGGAAGTTAGGGAAGCTCTTCGAAGTGCATGTCTAGGAAGTGGTCGTTGCTCCAATAACCAAGAAGGTCATGTGCCTCACCACGACCTGGTGCACTAAGTCGAGTGGAACTGACTGAAGCTAACTCACTAAGTCTTTAACTAGTTAGACCAAGGCTTAGTCCAAAGTGGATCAAGTACTTGATTCCTTCATTGACTTTGTCTAGGAAGTGGTCATTGCTCCGATAACTAAGAAGGTCATGTGCCTCACCACGACCTGAAAGTCAATGCTGGAAAAACCTACTTGACTAGCTCAAACCAAGCTTGAATCTAACACAAGTTTAAACACTTTGAAATTACTCATTAAACTTAATTAAGATTAAAATAAATCCTCATCTCACAAAAAACCATAGGAATAAGTGTATTGAAAACCTAGCTTGTATGAGATGATTTAGAACTTAATTAAGATTAATTAGTTTAATTAAACTTAACAACAACTTAATTAAACTTAAAAACATACCTTAATTAAACCTAACAACAACTTAATTAAACTTAAAAACTTACCTTAATCAAACCTAACAACAACTTAATTAAACCTAACAATAATTTAATTAAACTTAACAACAACTTAATTAAACTAAACAACTTAACTAAACAATGTAACCTAACCAATTTAATCGATTCAACTCTAATCAATCGATTAAACCCTAATCAACTAATTCAACCACAATCAATATATTCAACTCAATTCT
The DNA here is from genome assembly GCA_025175895.1 of Wurfbainia villosa. Taxonomy (NCBI): domain Eukaryota; kingdom Viridiplantae; phylum Streptophyta; class Magnoliopsida; order Zingiberales; family Zingiberaceae; genus Wurfbainia; species Wurfbainia villosa. The sequence goes on along the minus strand of CM046007.1, from coordinate 12,515,708 downwards.
AATCAACACAACTCAATTAATTCAATCAACTCAACTTTAATTCTAAAAGAATCAACATAATTAAAAGGGAGATTTTGGAGTTTTTAAAAAAGTTAAAAAATTTTAAAATTTTAAAAAAAATTTGATTTATTCAGGAGGAGATTTTGGAGTTTTTGAAAAAGTTAAAAAAATTTAAAATTTTAAAAAAAAAATTGATTTATTCAGGGGGAGATTTTGGAGTTTTTGAAAAAGTTAAAAAATTTGAAAATTTAAAAAAAAATTGAATTATTTAAGGAGAGATTTTGGAGTTTTTGAAAAAGTTGAAATTTTTGAAATTCTTTTTAAAAAAATTTGAATTATTCAGGGGGAAATTTAATACGTTTGAAAATTCTTTAAAAAATTTTGAATTTAAAGTTTTTATTCAGGGGGAGTTTTTAAAAAAAATTAAAATTTAAAAAAAATTAAATTATTCAGGGGGAGTTTTTGAAAAATTTAAAATTTAAAAAAAAAATTGAATAATTCAGGGGGAGTTTTTGAAATATTTGAAAATTTTGAAAAAAAAAATCTTAAGCGAGTGTTAAAAAGTTGCAAATTTTTAAAGTTTGAAAATTTTTATAGTTTGATAATTTTTTATGAAAAGCTTAAAGTAAATGAAATTTCAAGGTGTTTTGAGTTTAATAATTTATCATGTTTGTGAAACCTTAAATCTCCACTACATTATGTTGGCGTATTTTTTTAACTCAATCCTTATTTTGATGTATGCCAAAGGGGGAGAGAAGAGATATAAAATTATAAATTTAAAAAGAGATATAAAGTTAAGAGGATGTAAAAATTTGATAAGGACCTATGCATCTCATACATGATTAAATTTATGCATGACAAAAGTCATTAGTTCATTTCTTATATATGTCAAAATATGGAGATTGGTATTTGATTCTCCTAACTTTAACTGATGTGTTGTCATACATCAAAAAGGGAGAGATTGTTGATGCAGTGAGCATCACTCCTTAGTTTTGATGTATGAACCACAGTTAAGAGTTAGGATTCACTTGTGATCTAATATAAGTGTTAAGTATATAGACTTAACAGGAAATCCTAGTAGGTCATGTTGATTGGATACTAGGCACGTATCTTGATAGATCTGGAGGACCGGACACCAGGCGTGAAGTCCAGATGGGTCGCGTGGACTGGACATTTGGCATGAAGACTAGTTGGGTCAGGAGACCAAACAATCGACAAAAAGTCCAGCTGGGTCAGGTAGATCGGACAGCTGATGGAAGCCCTAGTGGGTCAGATCGGATGTCAAGAATGGTAAGTTCGATTGGTAGCCAATAGGTAAGCCTCGAGTGAAGAGGTGAGGTCAAGTCTTCTTTAGGGGGACAAAGCTAGGCGTCGATCCGACGAAAAGTTCGCGTGGGACATAGTAGTCGAGATCGAGCAGTATTACTACTGCTATCCTATTTCATATCTTGTACTAATCCTATTTTGCAGAGAATAGTCGATTGAATGGATTCAAGCCGACTGAACTCCAGTCGACTGGATTCCTATTTGGCAGGATCGGCTGGTGATCAATCGGAGATCGTGCGACGCAGATGGAAAGGGCTTGAGTTGACTGAAGAGGGACAATTCCCGATGTAGAGCCGAGTGACGTGGAGTCGACTGAAGAGGATTTAGTCGACTGGAAGACCATGAATTCCATATCAACGGGCTGATGTGGAGTTGACTGAAAGGCATTTCAGTCGACTAGAAAAAGTTTATAAAAGTTATGCTCAACCAGATCCCATTATCGAAATCAATCAACGTCGAAGTGCTGCCATAATTTCCTCACGATCACAAGAGCTTCAACCTTCAGAAAGGACTCTTTCCGATACCTTGAGCTGCATCCGAATCTTCACTAGTGTCGGTATAAAGTAGTCTTAGCTTTATTTTCTATTTCGCTTTTGTATTATAATTCAAGAGAGGGTAGATTGTTAACCTTCTCTCAATACTTGTAAAAAGCGAACTCCCTCTGAAGTCGAGAGTTCTCGAATCGGAGGGAATTATAGAGATTGCCCATCGAGGTAGCTCGTGGTAGAGCTACGGGCCTTGGAGTAGCAATCCAATCCGGGTTGTGAACCAAGTAAATTGCTTGTGTCTTTAATTGTATTTTATTTCCGTTACGTACTCATATTAAAATTAATAAAAAAATATTAAACACCGAAATTCACCCCCCTCTCTCGGCTAACTCGATCCTACACTTTCCTTTGTTAATCCCTATCTGTTCTGAAGAAACATCTTTGGTCACAACCTTCTTTCCAACCACCTCCGCATATTCCCCTACAGCTGACATTCCTATCTCCTTACCACCCTTAACCTCCCTCCTTCTTCTTCCTTCTTTTCTTCCACCCTTAGAGCCCATGAGCTCTCCTTCTTCAGACTCAAACTCTAACCCACTACTTCTTGCCCCCTCCTCGTACATAGATAGGGTTCAGAACAAGTGTACCTTATCTCTCAGCCTTTCTGAGATACCCAAGCCATCACCCCTTCCTTCATTACCTGAATTCACCCATGATATTATCTCAACCACACCTCATATTAACATTCCCCCTTTTTCTTCTGAAACTTTCCCCCCTCTTCATATTGGGGTTGTAAGGAGCCCGCATATTATTCCTCCACCTTCCCCAATAATGAGTGAAACAATGCTCCTTATTACTTCCTCTCCTTCTTCATCCCCCGCAAGAAACTCGTGTATTCTCAACCTGGATGAGCTAGTACTGCGGATGGAGAATTTGCAACAGGCTCTTGAGTTGGCAAGCCCTTCTAAATCATTCTTGCATTTAATTTTAGGAGTACTCCTTCCTTTAACTTGCTGTGCACAGGCCATGACTAATTACCAAGAGCTGAAGCGCTCCCTCTCCCACTATCAAATGCAACTTCAACAGAAAACCTTGCAGTGCTCCATCGCTAACTCAGCAACCCAAGAAAAATTTAAACAGAGGGAAGATTCTTTGCTTCAAGAGTTGGCTCTATGTCGTGCCCAATTAGCAGAGCCTCAACTCCAAAAAAAAAAAAGAGAGACACTAAAACCATAGCTAACTTACAAGCCCAAGTAATTAGAGAAATTTACCACAATTCCAGTTTATTGGCAGAGAGAAACAAATCCCTTCTCAAATACATCAACATGAAGCTTCCTTGCAACAAGTGAGACATGAGACTGCCTGTGCCAAGGCCCATACCACAACGGTAGGAGAGGTTTTGGTGTCTACGCGCCAAGACTTGGTGAAGATGTCTAAAGTCCTTTAACAAGATTATGCTTCTCATATTTAGGGCATGCATATCCTCACTGACACCCTTACTCAGACATCATGCCAATATCGCCGAATACGTCAAGACTTCATAGAGTACATAGAACACTGCATAAAATTTTGCCAGGAGATGAATGGTGCTGAGAAACACAAACAAGAACGTCTGAAGCCTCTGATGCAAGCTACCTTCAAAGATGGTTTTAATGAAGTCATTTGGGAATATGCGTCATAAGGATTTCCCCCTACTCACCAGTCGGCTCTCTTTCTAAATTGGGAAATTGACTTCAGACGCTATCCCCCTGAGCATTTTAGGTTGTAACTCCCTTCCCTTTTTTTCTTTCTATGATTGCAAATGATACATGCTACAAAGACAAAATGTCATACTTGGATTGTAGCTTTCCTTTCCCAAATAAGACTGCCTACATGAACCACTTGATCACGAGCTTCCACCAGAAGGAGGGGGAGTCCTTGTTCAAAGCTTGGGATCGCTACAAAGGGATGCTCTATGAATGCCCCCATCATGGTCTAGAGAGGTGGTTGGTGATCCACATATTCTATAATGGGATCACGTACGCCACTAAGGTGTCCCTCGATTCTGCTGTAGGAGGAGCATTAATGAATAAGACTATCAAGGAAGCAGAGGAGTTGATCAAAGAGGTGACTCAGAACCACCATCAATGGGCTTCCGAGCGTAGTCACCCAGCGCCTGCAGGCGGTCGATATGTTGTCAACTCCATCGACCACCCAGCGGCAAGAATGGATGCACTTAGCAGACGGTTTGATTCTCTAAACCTTGCTTCTGCACGTGCAACTAATACCTTTAGAGAGGGAGTAGTAGCATATCAGGAAGACTACTATGGATGGCAAGGCAGTTCAGAGGAGCAGATCAAGCATGTCGATGTGATTGGCAACCAAAGTCAAAGGCCCAACAACCCATATTCCAGCACCTACAATCTCGGATGGAGGAACCACATGAACTTTTCCTATAGGAATAATTCAGGGAATTTCCAACAATCGAGAGGATATGAGCAGCAACAGGGCAGCGGGCAGTAACAACCACCCAAGTCTAGGCTAGAACTAATGATTGAAGACTTTATTGCTACCCAAACAAAGGCCAATGCAGAATTCCAGCGCCAACATCAGAGATCGGAAGAGGCACTTATGGAGTTCAAGGCCTCTGTCGATGGGCTCGCAAGCCTCACTAAAATGCTGGAAACACAAGTGGCTCAAATAGCCCAGACCGTGTCACATACCATGGATGACTCTCCATCATTACCTGAGCCAAGTCAGGTTAAGGAAGAGGGGGTATGCGGTGAGAGAGTAGGTCAAAAAAATAGATTCGCCAAGGGGTGTGCAACCATGATATCGACGTTGCCAAACCAGGATGAAATTGAAGATAAAATTCCACCCAAGATGGAGGACCCTAGTGAATTTGTTATACCCTGCTCGATTTATAGTGAGAGCTTCGATGAAGCACTGTACGATTTAGGGACATCAGTTAGCGTGATGCCCTACGCATTCTACTTGGAGATGGGGCTAGGTGGTATACAACCGATGGGCATAGGTATTCGCATGGCGGACGACACGATTAAGGAGCCCGTTGGCATGCTAGAACATGTACCTGTGGTGATTGAGAATTTTATCATACCCATAAATTTTATCATATTGGACACAGGATCAAACCCCCATAATCCAATCATTTTAGGAAGACCTTTTCTGGCGACTGTGAGAGCATGCATAGGCATGAGGGCACATAAAATCTCCTTGGAGGTAGATGATGAGATCATCATATTCAACCTATCAGGGTGTAAGCATACCTTCATAGACGGGTATACCTCGTGCAGTATGACGACCACTTCACCCGAAGATAAAGTTTTTGAGACGGATGAAGGGAGGTTTACAGAGCCGAGTTGAAATAGTGGAGTGTGGTTGAGCTAAAAGACCTTAAACAAAGCGCTTCTTGGGAGGCAACCCAAGTTTAGTTTTTACTTGTTTTTGACTTTATTGCATCGTTTATATAGTTTAGATTTTAATTTCTGGCACTTAGCATTGTTTTATGAGTAAAATTGGATTAGAAAGAACTTGCTAGATATGAACAAAAACCCATTTTGAGCCTACTGTAAGAGGCATGGGTGGCCGTGTGGTTTCACACGGCCATACCCCTGGCCACACGGTAGAAAAAAATAGGGGCACATGGCGTGGTCGTGTCGCATGAGGTATAAGGGGTGCCACACCGTGTGTTTTGCCCTAAACCCACCGTGTGTTTCAATTTTCCTTGCCCTAGTCGTGTGAAATAGCCTTCCCCACATCCTAGGAGCCTCTCCAACCCTCAAGGAAGCCCAAAAGAAGCAAAGATGAGGAGGACAAGGCAAGTGGCACCCCAATCTACTACCTCAGAGCGAAGAATAAGGAGAGGGGACACCCCACAAGCTCCGGAGAAAGGCAACGCTCTTCCAACCCTTCTATTTTGCAATAACGAGCATAGGGAAAGATTTAATATGCTTTCTACTCGATACTAGGTATCTAGATGAAGATCTCTTAGAAACCCTAGGTTTGTTTGGTGATATTCAAGCCCTAATTGCAAAAATGGGATGGGGAGAGATTATAGGGGTAAGACACCCAACCTACCCTAGGATAGTTTTAGAATTTTTGAGTTCTTTAGAAGCGGAGATTTTGACGAGGAGAGAGAGCGAAGAGGGTAGGATTACCTTTAGGTTGTTTAACATTGAGCATGAGTGGACATTACACCAATGGAATAACTGTTTTAGTTTGCCTAGTGGGGGAGAGAGGAGAACCCCTATTGGGTTTAATGCCCGGACCTTTTGGTCCGAATTGATGGGGGAGAGTGCTTATGACCCTTCTAGGGCCAAAGCCTCACGCCTCCAAAACCCTATCTTCCAGTACCTACATGGATTATGGTGAGTGCCATTTTCGGGAGAGGAGAGAGTGACGGTGTAGTGAGAGCGAGTGAGTTGCTTTGCTTGTAGGACATGCTACAAGAAAGGAGAAGCATTGATGTAGGGTCCCATTTCATTAGACACCTAGTGAAAATGGGCAAAGCGGCGAGGGGAGAAATTATTTTGGAGAGCCTAATTACCTATATTTTCCATAGGATAGGATACGACTACACATCACTAGATAGCATAGAGGGGAGCGCTAGGATCGACCTAGGAGTGTGTATGGTAATGAAAATGATAGTGAGAGAGGGACACTCCTTGTGCTTTGTAAGGAAAAAAGTTATCATCCCTTAGGCTCCCCAACCCCGATCGTACCACCATCACCAACAACACCAACTGGCGTTCGGACCTGATAGTGGAGTCCCTACCATATGAGGGTCCCTCCACTTCGACACCCATCTCTCCCCTTGTACATCACTCTCCCTTGAGTTCACATATTTATAGGAGCCCACCTAGTCCACGCAGAGAGCTTGCACCTACACCACCACTTTTTTCTACTTTTGAGCAGGATGCAGGTACATCCGCCTACTATTTCTTCGAGTTCCGATTGTGCCTCGACGACATATACGCCGAGTAGCAGACACAGAGTCAGCGATGGGAGGAGTAGAGTGCCTATACGCAGGCAGAGTTTCAGGGCTAACGAGAGCACTTCCAGTGGGCCGAGGAGTTCTACGACGAGGCCCATATCTATTTCCAAGAGGAGGCTGCCCATCGCCAGGAGGAGGCCATATATCGCCAGGAGGTTCGGTAGCACATGAGTGCCCAGAAGGCACCGTGGGCCCGGGAGGAGCACTGAACAACCGCTGCATCCACCAGCTCTCAGATCGACCACATGTACATGTGGCATCAGCGGCTGAGCACCAGGTTTTCCCAGCAGCCTGACATGCCGAGACTGTCTGACTTCCCACCTCGGCCGCTATATTAGAGGTATAGCTTCATACAAGTCTGGGGGCAACCCCAAGTTTTGATTTATTTTGTTTCTAGTAGTAGTTTCTTTTTCTTGATACTTGCATCTTTAGTGTTAGTTTGCATTCATCTATTCATGCATAGAGTGTTTAGTTTCTTTCAGCACTTAGTTTTTGCTATCTTTAAGCTACCTCAGTAGTATTTTTAAGATCTCTTTGTGAATTGTCTCCATAGGTAGCTTAACTTTATTTATCTCATGGTATTTTATATTATATGCTCTAATGAATATTCTAGACTTGCACTGGTTAGCTTTTATTTCTACACTTACACTTGACGAATATTATGAAAGGAAGAATCTAGTATATACATAGTTATGATTCATCTCGGTAGTCTAGTACTTTGGAATCCATAGGTGACTCTAGATTTAACACTTTAATTACTGGAGATGCTCGAATTGTGTAAGCTCATTCGAAAAAATCAAAATCCCTGTGAGTAGGAGAAGAACAAAAGTTCTTTGAAAAAAATTATGAGGGATAAAAAAAATAATTGTTGTGGGTGGAAATGGCTAAGTGCCCCTTTGAGACCGAGTTAGGTTATTGGGGAAACACCTACTAATTTCTCTCAATACCAAGCACACCTTTGAGACATTGTGCTAGATCTAGGGAACGACCCTCGCTTTGGACAGGTAAGTGCCTAAGAGCTGGAGACTTAAGGAAAGCTATAAGAGTTCAGTTACGTATTGCTCTTCTATTGTATGGATCAAGTTTGTGGGCCGTCGTGTGGCGACGATCTACCAAAAGTGAATTTTTAGAACATATCTATTTTACTTTTATTGAAAATACCACTTGATAAATCTAGTTGACATGCTAGGTAAGGAACAATGCTTTTTAAAATTTCATGGCACTAAGGTTTGCTTGAGGACAAGCAAAGATTTAAGTCTGGGAGAATTGATGTGAGAAAAATATATAGGGTTTTAGGAGTAGTTTTCGCTCACATCTCGCTGCATTTTATACTTGTTTCATGCATATTATACTTTGTTTTGCATGCATTTCCAATTTTCTAGTTTGGAGATCCGCTCTTTGTGCTTTTGTGTGCAGGACCACATTTTATAGGATAAATGACACACTTTTGGAGCAAAAGGAAGACATTCGGCAAGCGGAACGAAGGGGGGTACGACCCGGCCATGTGAAATCACATGGTCGTGCCCCACCAGCCCAGCACCACACATGGCCTGGCCATGTGGCGTTGGCATTTATCGATGCGACTAGGGTTTTTTCATGGATTCGGGTAGTGTCGGCCTCAAGTCTATATAAGGAAGGGCACGCCCAAATCCTAGAAGGGAGGCACGACGGCTGGGATGACACACCGATGCCCTAAATGTTAGGACCTGTGCGCCCGCTAGAGGGGGGGGGTGAATAAAGTTTCATCGTTTGATTGGAATTTGATCGCGTTCATCTCTACAACACTTGTTAATGCAACAGAAATAATAATAACAATAATGAAAGACAACACAAGCACAAGAGACAACCGATATAACGTGGTTCGGAACCGAATGGTTCCTACTCCATGGATTGAGCTCAAACCAGCTCTAGCAATGCGAATGCAACCGCTAATCACAAATACTCCTTCTCAACAAAAAGTCGGAGGCAAAGAAACCTCTTACAAAGATTACAAAAGTAATACAAGAAGTAAACAAGCAAATACAAAATGAACATACAAAACAACGTAAAAAAAACTTGACAACTATTGCTTTGGAGTGCTTACTTGTTTATTGCTTGAACCGTGCTTGAAGACCTTGATTTGCACCAGAAAATCACCTCAACAATGTTCAAGAACCAATGGTGAAAACCTCCTCCACGAGCTCCCTTTAAAGCTTCTCCTTGGGCTAGATTCCGCCTAGCAGTCGACTGATCGGGACCATTAGTTGACTAATCCTGTAGTCATTGTCTCACAACGGCAAGAGCCACGTTGGATAAGTCCCAACGGATAGACCATTAGTCGACTAATCGAGTCATCACTAGACTGTCAAACCCTAACAGTCGATTCATAACCCTTCTGCGCCCGAATTCCTAACCAACAGTCGACTACTCAGGCCATCAGTCGATTGCCCAATGCTGGCAGTCGACTGCTAGGCCAATTCCAGCAGTTGAACTCTAGTCGACTCTCATCAGTCGACTGACCATTGTCCCAGTCGACTGATACACCTTAAACATGAGGTTTTACCCCAAGTATGATGCCCTCATACTTGCTAGACCACCCTTAGCCTAGACCTAAGCCTTCTAGCCACCTCCGTCAGCCTTGCGCCTATCGGATCCCTCCAAGTCATCCGTGACTTGTTCATCCATACGCTAGCCTTCAGATGCTTCCATCAACTATTGTCATACTAATGTGGTCTACACCGCCAAGGCACATTGGGCTTACGCTGCCAAGACTCCGCTTGGACTTTACGCCGCCAACCATTGGACTTATGCTGCCAAGACTCCGCTTGGACTTTACGCTGCCAATATTCCCCTTGGACTTTCCAATTGCCAAGACTCAAGCTTGGACTTTCCCTTGCCAACCCCTGTTAAACTTTCCATGCCAAGACCCATGCTTGGACTTTCCCTTGCCACGACCCATGCTTGGACTTTCCTTGCCAACCCATGTTGGACTTTCCATGCCAAGTACACAAGACTTAGACTTTTCCAAATGTCAAGTGTCCCACTTGGACTTTCCATGCCAAGTACACAAGACTTGGACTTCTCCCATGACAATGGTCAAACTATCGTCAAACATCAAATATGACCTCAGTCGATTGCACCAACAATCTCCCCAACACTTTGTCAGACATCAATGTCAAACATCAAAACACTACTCGAGTCAAACTCGAGTTTGATCAATTGTGACCTGGGCCGATTGCACCAACAATCTCCCCCTTTTTTATGTTTGACAAAAACCAAACACCTTAGTTACGCCCCTAACTCAAATTCCCTTATCAATTTTCCTAAATTGGTAACTCTTGTTGGATCGATGCGGTTCGCTAGAGGGGGGGTGAATAGCGAAAAACCTTTTCTTTTTCTTTCGTTCGTTAAAACTCGAGAGATAATAAATTAATTGCAGCGGAAATGTAAATATAAAATAAAAGAGACACTCGACACAAGGGTTTTACTTGGTTCGTAGCCGAAGGCTACTACTCCAAGGCCCTAGTGGTCCTTGACCACGTACGGAGGGCAAATTACTAAACAAACTCCTCCTCGTTGGAGGTAGGAGTTAATCGATACAAAAAGAACTTGAGGTAGAGGGACACTCCCCCTCTCCTCGTTACGATAAAAAAGCTTCGAAGAATGTAAATGAGCAACGACACTAAAATTAAAGCCGACGTACAAAAATAAAGGAAATGAAACCTAGACGTCGGAGAAGAAGAAGCACATTGTTGTCGGTAGCTTTGCGGAGACTTTTTGGAAGCTTAGAATTGTTGTAAAAACCCTAGGTTTGGCCCTCCTTTTATAGCCTTTGAGCCCCTTTTCGAGTGGGTCTTCAACCAATCACAAATGGACACCAAACCGCTTTGAGGTGGAGTGATAAGCCTTGACTCCTCGAATCTGATCATTGACCATCACGATCGGGATGGCCATCATCACGATCGTGATGGCGACATCGATCGATTGATGACCTTCTCAGCCGATCGGGATACACGCGGTCGAGTCCTCCAAGATAGCTTGTTGCAAGTCAAAGTTAGCTCAATAAAAACATAATTTCGATGGTCGTCGACCATCCGATCTCGACCTAGACCATCTATAAGATGTCTTTGGTCGGATCTATGCTTAAGATCATCCCCGTAAAGAGGATACGACCTTACTTACTCTCGCACACACGAGCTTACCTCGATACTTACGTGTCGCTTTTGCTTCCGGCCTTCCACTCGATTCCTTGGCTCCCTCGAAGTAACTCGAGTATCGCCCGACCACCGCGGCTTCCTCGGGTGTCGCTAGCCTTCACTCGACTATATCAATCTTCGCACACTCGATTCAGCTCGTGAGAAAACAAAATAGACTTAACTTTTGTGTCTTTGCTATAATCAAAACACAGTTCGATTTGGTGCCTCATTTGCACCAACAATCTCCCCTTTTGATATATGGCAAAAACACACAAAGTTAAGGAAATTAAGTGCATGAAACAGTAAAGACAAGAAGCAAAAGTAGGAGTAGTAAAAATATTTCTCAAGTTCTCCTTAGAGGAACCCTCCCTTTTGACCAGGGTGAGTACTTGAAAAGACTTTAGTTCTCCAAACACAAAAGTTAAGTTAGGCTTCTTAGAGTCAAAAATAAGTGCAAGTTAAGTAATCAAAAGTTAAGTCAAAGGTTAATTATTCAAAAGGTTTAACTTTTGATTTCTTAACAGGCCTTTAAAGTTTTCAATTCAAGAGTTGAAACCTAAACCTTACTCCCCCTTAACTTAGGCCAGAATCAAAGTTTTAAGTTAAGTTATCAATTTCAAAAATTTGAAATTGAACTTTTCTTGAACCTTAACTTTGGCCTTTTCTCCCCCTTTTGACATAAATCAAGGAAAAAGTGGGGGGGTTTTAAGAAAACCCTAAGTCCAAGCATGATGATTTTAAAAATAGTATGTGAAAATAATTCATCTAAATGTTCAACTCTAGTTTGACTTGATTGAAATGATATTATCAACAAGTCCTGATTAGAGTTGGTTAATATTAGTTGCATATTTATACTCCGAGGTTCATATTGACGCACTTGATCTACATATTGGAACCTGGAGTAGGGTCCTAACATCTCACGCCCATCTACGTGGCTAAGTACACAAACACATTAGTCCTATGTGTTGTGAGATGTATTGGCTCCTTAAATCTATAGGTGCATGATATCTAAGGTATGTCCTATGCTAGTTCCATCAAAATGAAAAATAGTAGTAAGAAAATATAGTTTGCAAGTTCTTATTCTATTACGCACATGCCCAATTTTCGTCTTAATAGACTAAATTCGGCTTCGGGTAGGGGTTTAGTAAATAGGTCTGCTAGGTTAGATTTCGATTCGACGTACTCGAGTTGTATGGCTCCGTTGGTCACATGTTCTCGAATGAAATGGTGTTTGACTTCTATATGTTTGGTCCTAGAGTGACATATTGGATTCTTGGTAAGATTAATTGAACTAATGTTATCTACGTGAAGTTTAGTATTCGAAAAGTCTAACTTAAAGTCGCGGAGAGTGTGCTTCATCCAAAGAAGTTGAGTGACACACTCACCCATCGCGATGTATTCGGCTTCGGTGGTAGATAAGGCAACACAATGTTGCTTCCTACTGCACCAACTCACTAGACTCAAGCCGAGTAGTTGACAACAACCACTCGTGCTCTTTCTGTTGAGTTTACTACCGGCATAATCCGAATCGGAGTAGCCGATTAGTTCAAACTCGGTAGATCTAGGATACCAAATACCGACATTAAGTGTACCCTTTAGATATCTAAGGATACGCTTAACTAGGGTTAGGTGAGACTCCTTAGCACAGGTTTGAAACCTGGCGCACATACTTACTACGAATAGGATGTCGGGTCGACTCACAGTTAAGTATAGAAGACTTCCTATTACGCTCCTATAGTACTTTAAGTCAATGGACTTACTTTCTAGGTCTTCTCCTATGTTAACATTTATCGCCATTGGGGTGTTTATTACCTTAGCGTCTTGCATTCCAAATCTTTTAATTAACTCCTTAGTGTATTTTTATTGATATAGGTATATACCATCCTTAGTTTGTTTAATTTGTAGACCTAAAAAGAAACTTAACTCGCCTACCAAGTTCATTTCGAACTCACTTTCCATGAGCGAAACGAACTCGTTTAGTAAGGCTGAGTTAGAGGTTCCAAAAATTATATCATCTACGTAAATTTGAGCTATGAATATTTCTTTACCTAAGGTTTTTACAAAGAGAGTTGGGTCAACTAAGCCTTGGTTAAACCCTTTTGACTTAAGATGGATTGAAAGTCTCTCGTACCAAGCTCGAGGAGCTTGTTTAAGTCCATAGAGAGCTTTCTTAAGTTTTAGAACATGGTCGGGTTTATCTAGATTTTCAAATCCGGGGGGTTGGCTAACATAAACTTCTTCTTTAATGTATCCATTTAGGAATGCCGACTTAACATCCATTTGAAACAGCTTAAATCCTCGATGTGCGGCATAAGCTAGCAACATTCGAATGGATTCGAGTCTAGCTACTGGGGCATAGGTTTCGTCGTAATATAAGCCTTCGACTTGGCTAAAACCTTTGGCGACTAACCTAGCCTTGTTTATAACTACTTCACCTTTATCATCAAGCTTATTTCGAAACACCCACCTTGTTCCAATTATCGTTTTGTCTTTAGGTGGTAGTACTAATTCCCACACCTCGTTCCTAGTAAATTGAGCTAGCTCTTCTTGCATTGCAATAATCCAATCGGGATCAAGAAGAGCTTGTTCAATTGATTTGGGTTCTATCTTTGAAATTAAGGAAATTTGACTAAGGTTCCTATAGGATGCTCTAGTTCGAACTCCTAGATTAGGATCTCCTATGACTTGATCGATAGGGTGGTTAGTCTGAATCCTAGATTGGGTTGGGTTTGTGTCACCTAATGCTTGATCAATGTGGTGACTTGGTTGAACACTAGTTTGGTTGGAGTCATCTATCACTTGATCAATAGAGTGACTAGGTTGACCTAGGTTAGGATTAACACTAGACCTGATCTCCGGATCAGAGTTAGGTCTAGTATGAATCGGCTCGCTAATTGGGGTTGCCGGGGGTTTTGTAGGTTCATGTCCTTCATCAAATACCACATTGATAGTCTCCTTGACTCTAAGGGTGTCGTGGTTATATACTCTATAAGCTCTACTTGTAGTCGAGTATCCTAGAAAGATTCCGGTCGTGGTTTTGGAAGTAAATTTCCCTAGGTAATCCTTAGTGTTTAGGATATGTACCTTACACCCAAATACCCTAAAGTACTTGATGTTAGGTATTTTATCGTGATAAATCTCGTACGAGGTCTTAAGGTGCCTCTTTACCATAAGGATCCTATTTTGGACATAGCAAGCCGTGTTAACGGCTTCTGCCCAAAACCTATCGGGTAGGTCGTATTCGTTCAACATGGTCCTAGCGGCTTCTTGTAGGGTTCGGTTTTTCCGCTCCACTAGGCCATTTTGTTGAGGGGTCCTAGGGCAAGAGAATTCATGGTGGTATCCGTTTAGGTTACAGAAGTCGGTGAACCTTTGATTTTCGAATTCACCACCATGATCGCTTCTAAGTCTTTTAACCTTAAGGTCTTTTTGATTCTCGATTAATTTGAATAGATTGATTAATTGATCTAGGGTACATTTTTATGTTTGATGAACCTAACCCAGGTAAACCTGGAGTAGTCGTCAATTATGACTAAGCAATATTGACTTCTATTGAGAGACTTGGCTCCATGTGAATCGAATAGATCCATATGCAGGAGCTCAAGTACACTTGAGGTTCGTTCTTGGTTAGTTAACTTGTTTTGTGTCCTAGGTTGTTTTCCTTGTTGACAAGCATTACAGATTTTATTAACCAAATTGTTGAGGTTGGGTAAGCCTCTGACTAAGCCACTCGACTCATCTTGTGGGACGAATCTTGGAGTGCGAGTGACCAAGTCGTGTGCCACAACCATGATTCCTCTTGCTGTGTCATAAGACACTTAGTTGAGGAGTTGGTTAAGTTGATCGTATAAATGTTGTTATTTCTAGTTCCTTTAAGAATTATTTTAGAGGTTTCGTTGGTATTAATTATGCATTCATTTTCTAGAAATATAACCTTATAGTTATTATCACACAATTGGCTTACACTAAGTAAGTTATATTCAAAATTCTCTACAAGTAATACATTTTTAATAACAAAATTCGTGTTAAGCTCGATATCACCTGATCCGATGATTTTGAGCTTGCCGTTATTCCCAAAGGCTACCGATCCTTGTCGTTTGAATCGAAGCTTTGGGAATTTGAGTTGATCCCCGGTCATGTGTCGGGAGCAACCGCTGTCCAACATCCATTGATCCTACACACAAGGTGGTTGGATTGGATGTTAGATTTTTGTTAAGAAAATTGGTTGTAAGTTGTTAACCCTAGGTCATCTCACCGGAGTCTATATGATCAAGCATGTTATACTTATGTGTTTATTTTGAGATGACTTCTAATTAAGTTGATTAAGTGGATTTAGGTTCAAGTAATTTTATGTTAGATTTGGATTTAACCCTAGGCTTGTCAAGTTTACCTTTTCAAGATCATGGCTTCCAGGTCGTGGCGAGGCACAGGGGCCTTCTTTTATCGGATCATCGACCACTTCCTTAGACAAAGCCATTTTCAAGAAAATGATGACTTGACTCACCTAAAATTATTTCCTCGTCTAACTAGTTATTTTTGAAAAGAGGCTCCCCGAGGCTCAATCTTTTCGAAGAATTTTAGTTGGTTATGTTTTTGAAAAGAGGCTCCCCGAGGCTCAATCTTTTCGAAAAATTTTAGTTGGTTATGTTTTTGTTCTAAGTGAGTTCACAAGTTTTAAAGTACAGACTTTCTAAGTTAAAGCATGCAATTTCTAAGTTAAAGCATAAACATTCTAAGTTAAAACATGCAATTTCTAAGTTAAAGCACAAACATATTTTGTACTGGCTCCCCCTAGACCGTTGAATCGGTTCGGTTTATCCACATAGTGGATTTGGTCCTTGGGAACCCAGTACGAGTTGGATCCTAGAGTTGAAATCAAAAAGTTCTTAGGGACCCATGCTTGGACATGTTTCTTATGTCGACTTACAATCGACATATACGACCTATTAGTCGTGTTTGAGTTAAACCCGAGTCCAGCCTTGTTGTACACGGCCCTTTGAGATCCAAGTAGGAGGTCAAGTCCTTTGGATCCCGAAGTGAACCTTTCCAACATGTTCCTAAGATCTTCGACTTGACTTTTCAAGAGAGAGTTCTCAACTTCGAGCTTTTCAACTCGAGTTGAGTCCTTCTCTTGAACTCGACTAGTCGAAGAGGTTAGGGAGACCTCGTGTTTGAGGAGTTTAACCTCCTCAACAAGGGTCTCGACCTTGGACTCGGACTTAGCTAACTTCCTAGACAAAAACCTAACCGTATTATGTAAAGTATTAAATAAAGCTCGACTCACCTTAAGGGTATCTTTTGAACCGGATGCGTATCCGTGGCTTGACTTGAAGGTAGCTTCGTAGTCCGAGTCATCCTCAGGTTCTGACTCAAGTTCGGTCTCCGTGTCTGACTCAATTGATTTCGCCATGAAGACGTGATCTTCGTCTTCTTCGGATGACGCTTCTTCCCATGTCGCGTTGAGGGCCTTCTTATGCTTAGGTGCTTGGTGGTTGAGCTTGGGGCACTCGGACTTGATATGTCCAAACCTGTTGCACTCATAACATCTAATGTTAGAACTTTTAGGCTTACCTTGGTTGGGTCGAGTCATGGTTCGCTTTCATCCCTTGGCTATCCTTCGAGCTAGGTTCATTAGTTCGGCAGTCAACTCCGGGTCAACTTCTTCTTCGGACTCGTCTTCCTCCTCGGGTGGTGGTGGCTTGCTTGCGATTTTCTTCTTCTTTGAACCTGCAAACAAGGCTATACCCCTCTCGGGTTCCGAGTTGGATTGTTCATGTAATTCGAAATCCGAAAAGAGTTCGTCTAACCTAATTTTAGAAAGGTCCTTGGAGACCTTATAGGCATCAACCATGGATGCCCATAAGGTAGTCCTCGGAAAAGAGTTTAGGACATACCTAATAAGGTCGCGGTTTTTGACCTTTTGCCCGATTGCGTGTAGGTTGTTGACTATGTCTTGGACACGGGCGTGGAGTTGTGTCGCGGACTCGTGTTCTTGCATTTTTAGTGTGTACAATTTATTGAATAACAAATCACATTTGCAAACCTTAGCTTGATCCGATCCTTCGTGTAACTCGATTAGTTTTGTCCAAAGATCCTTTGCGCTTATGAAGGGGCCGACGCGATTTAGCTCCTCCTTGGACAAGCCACATTGGAGGATTTGTGTTGCCTTGGCATCGGCTTCGACTTGTCGTTTTGTTGCAACGGTCCATTGATCATAATCCAAGGAGTCACCCACTTCATTAGTCGGAAGTGTGAAACCCGTTTGGATTATGATCCACATCTCGATTTGGGTTTTGAGAAAGCATTCCATCCGACCTTTCCAGTAACGGAAATCATCTCCGTTGTAAAACGGAGGTCGGACGGTGCTAAAACCCTCGAGATGGGCCATTAGAACAAAAAACAAGGAGACTAAAAAGACGACCTAGCAACAAAAAAAAAACACACGAAAGTACCAAGACTTGCGTCTTGGATTAGTAGTGTGGGAAATAAAAAGAAACAAACGAAAAATAGAAAGTTAAGCAAAGAAATGAGAAACTAAATAAAAAGTAAGTACTCACAACCTTTGATGTCCCCGAAAGGCTACTAAACGTTGATTTTTGAGGACGAAAACAACTTGTTACGGGGGTAAACCCCCATAAGAAGTGTAGATCTCTGCGAGGGCTTCGATTTGGTAGGTAGACCGTGTCGTGGGTCAACTTGTACAAAAAGTTATGCCCGTTTGACCGTCGGCTACTCCAAAAGCGAATACTTGCAAAACAAAATCAAACGAAGAGTACCAAGACTTCGTCTTGGATTAGTAGTGTGGGAGAAAAATTTAAACGAACGAAAAACAAATCTGTAAAAAAAATGTTAGATTGGTGGTTTCACCAAATCTAAGCGCCCCCGGCTCTGATACCAATTGTTGGATCGATGCGGTTCGCTAGAGGGGGGGTGAATAGCGAAAAACCTTTTCTTTTTCTTTCGTTCGTTAAAACTCGAGAGATAATAAATTAATTGCAGCGGAAATGTAAATATAAAATAAAAGAGACACTCGACACAAGGGTTTTACTTGGTTCGTAGCCGAAGGCTACTACTCCAAGGCCCTAGTGGTCCTTGACCACGTACGGAGGGCAAATTACTAAACAAACTCCTCCTCGTTGGAGGTAGGAGTTAATCGATACAAAAAGAACTTGAGGTAGAGGGACACTCCCCCTCTCCTCGTTACGATAAAAAAGCTTCGAAGAATGTAAATGAGCAACAACACTAAAATTAAAGCCGACGTACAAAAATAAAGGAAATGAAACCTAGACGTCGGAGAAGAAGAAGCACGTTGTTGTCGGTAGCTTTGCGGAGACTTTTTGGAAGCTTAGAATTGTTGTAAAAACCCTAGGTTTGGCCCTCCTTTTATAGCCTTTGAGCCCCTTTTCGAGTGGGTCTTCAACCAATCACAAATGGACACCAAACCGCTTTGAGGTGGAGTGATAAGCCTTGACTCCTCGAATCTGATCATTGACCATCAGTCGACTGATGGCCATCATCAGTCGACTAATGGCAGCATCAGTCGATTGATGACCTTCGGCAGTCGACTGATACACGACGGTCGAGTCCTCCAAGCTGACAGTCGACTGATGCTTGCTGCAAGTCAAAGTTAGCTCAATAAAAACATAATTTCGATGGTCGTCGACCATCCGATCTTGACCTAGACCATCTATAAGATGTCTTTGGTCGGATCTACGCTTAAGATCATCCCCGTAAAGAGGATACGACCTTACTTACTCTCGCACACACGAGCTTACCTCGATACTTACGTGTCGTTTTTGCTTCCGGCCTTCCACTCGATTCCTTCGGCTCCCTCCGAAGTAACTCGAGTATCGCTCGACCACCGCGGCTTCCTCCGGGTGTCGCTAGCCTTCAGCTCCAGCTATATCAATCTTCTGCACACTCGATTCAGCTCGTGAGAAAACAAAATAGACTTAACTTTTGTGTCTTTGCTATAATCAAAACACAGGTTCGATTTCGGTGCCTCACTGCACCAACAACTCTAACATTCTCCCCCTTTTTGACATACATCAAAAAGGTTCTCCCCAAGGAGGTCAATGTCTCATATCCCAATGAGATCTTACAATCTCCCCCTTGGTCCAAAAACATCTCCCAATTTCCAAATTGGGTATCTCATATTCCCAATTCTTCCCCCTCATGAGAAAAAATAACATCCATCATCTCATGATGGATACCTCCCCCTAAAGGCTTGCTCCCCCTTGACCATTGCACCAACAATGTCCTTGGGAAGTCCCTAAGCTAATAGGAACACTAAACCATCAAAAATTAAGGTCCAAAGTTCAACATTGAATTTTCCCTCACCTTAAAATTGATACATCACCCTAACAACTCTCCTAATCCATATCTAATAGATTTTCACCCTTTCTAATGCTTTCCAAAGCATATCCTAGGGTTAGGGGCAGTTAGGAAACCCTAACATAGCTGAAACATGGGCTAAATATCCTTGTTTACCCGAAATCAGCTTTGGCAGTCGACTCTATCAGCCAACAGTCGACTACCATATCCATCAAGCGGCAGTCGACTAATAACTGAAATTTTCGAATTTCAATTATCAGAAATGAATTTTAGAAATTCATAAGTAATTCTACGTATTTTGAAAAATCATAAAAATTCATACGTACATTACTTATAAGCAATACAATGGGTGAAAAATATTAGAAAAATAATTTACCCATAAAATAGTGAAATTGATACAAAGTTTAAAAATGAAGAAAAACTTCAATGTTTGAGCTCACTTTATATCAACATCATCAATAGTGATTGCTATCAAAAGATAGACTTCACCAAGGTTTTTCAAAATAATTTTAAAACCTTATATTGGATCATGTTCTTTGGGCTCAATGTACATGACTTGAACATAAGTTTTCCCAATGATCCATCCATGATTTTAGATGAGTTTGAGTTCATCTAGATGCAAAAACTATGCACCTTGAACTTAACTCATTTCCTAACATCTCACATCTATCTAGGGTGTATCAATACACATACATGTCAATGTAATGTAAGATGTGAATTTTGTTCATCCTAATCTAGGATTTCATGCATTTTTCTAAGGCAACACTACTTGATTCCCTTATACATAGGACTTCAAGTCATGTCAATTGTCCTTAACTCAATTTTTATTAATGCATGATGTATTATGGCATTAATAATGATATGAATAAGCATGTTCTCATAATCATGATGTCATGGCATAAAATAGAATCTAAGCATACATGACATTTAACCTTAATCCTAAGCATGATCATGACATATTATATAATTAAAAGTAGATATGATGTCATGACATGTTATATGGCAAATCAAGCATGACAAATAAAATGTAAAGGTATATGATACCTAAATTTTAATATTTGTTGCCATTTGTTAGAATTAGACCCATTTTTCCATATTACTAGCTTATCCCAAGTGTGCCAAAAAATCCAAAATGACACACTATGATCTCTAAACCTAAGTTGTGTCAATTTGATCAATTTTTATAGTTCCATAAATTATATTGGCACATCCCAAAATCTTTTAGGATTTAAATTCAAACCTATTTTCAAGGTATCCATAACCTTGAAAATGACCTAAAGTGTCACCTTTACTATGGTTAGGTTAACTACCCATCCATTTAAGGTTGGCACACCTAAACTCATCTAGCGTGAATCGATCATGCTCCTAGGAACCCAATACCTATTGGAGATCCTTGGGTTAACTAGGTATTCACTAGGGATAACTTCCCTAGATACCCTCCTAATGACCTGCCTAGGCTTAGAAGCCTTTGCCATTTGGGTCTTGCCTAGGTCAATTTTAGAGGTAACTCCCCCTTTGACCTTCTTAGTGGCTTCCCTATGTTTCCTTGAAACCCTAGCCACTAGGCATTTACCTTGGTCAACCCTAGGGATGACTTTCCTATTGACCTTGGTTTTCCTAGACCTAACTTGAGTTCCATAATCAAATGGAATATTATGGTAGGTTTCCTTGGGCTTAGGTTTGCCCTTGATTGGACCTTGCTTCCTAAAACCTAGGTTTTGGCTCTTAGACCTAGATTTTTGATCCTTTGACCCTTGTATTTAATTTTGCATTTTTGCAAGGGTCTTTTCTAGTTTCTCATGCCTTGACCTCAAGGTTTGATTTTCTAGCTCTAATTGTCCAATTTTTGATTTTTCATCTATTCTTTGGACATTGTTCCATTTCTTAGGCATATGCCTACCCTTCTTAGAGTTAATGCCTAAATAGTCTTCTACTTTCCTAATGGATTCCCTAGGTAGGATTTTTCTAGGGACATTAGTCCCAAATTTCTCCTTATTTGAAATGTTATATGATTTTGCACCTAGACAATAAAATCTATTTCTAGCATGCTTTTTTTCATGAGTAATAGCAACAAAATTCCTAGCATGCTTTTGTCTATTAATTAAGGAAGGAGAAAAATTAGAAGTTACCTTAGGGTTTGCCTTAGCTCCCCCTACATGTGTAGCTCTTCCTTCATGAGTCTTCTTCCCTCCCTTTGGGAATTGACTCCTATAGTGCCCCTTTTGATGGAACTTGAAGTACACCACATGCTTCTTGCTCTTCTTGGTGGGGACTCCGGCTTCATTGGTCTTTTCGTTGACTTTTGGTGCCGGAGGACTTTTCTTGACCTTCTTTGGGCACTTTCTCTTATAGTGCCCGGATTTCCTACACTCAAAGTATATTATATGATTTTTATTATTAATCGAAATGCTTGAGTTACCTAGGTCAATGGTGGTGGTTTGGACTTCTTCTTCTTCTTGACTGGAGGTAGATGGTTCATGTTCTTCTTGCTCCGGTATTGAGGATGATCTAATATCCTCCCCCTCAATCCTAAAGGTGGAGACTTCTTCCAATTCCATCCTCTATCGATTCAGATGTTGACTCTCTATCACCATCTGAATCCTCAAGCTCTTGTGATGAAGATGTGCTTGCTTCTTCTTGAGCTTGAGAGGATGAGCACTCCTCCTCTTCTTCTTCTTCTTGGACCGGTGATGAACTTTCATGATACTTTGCCAAATTACTCCAAGGCTCCTTGGCATCCGAATCAAATCAACCAAGAATTTTATTACCTTCTTGTTTATCTCGAATTCTTGGATTTATTCCCCGGTCCACTTTTTCATTTTGAGGAAACCTCCCTTTGGCCCTCTTAGATACTTGAATCCTTCCATCAATGCGGACCATTCTTCGAAGTCCCTCATCATAATAAAGTCTTCAATCCGTGCCCTCCATTGCCTAAACCCTTCTTGTCCATAGAAGGTGTACGGGATTGGAGTGTTGATATCCCATCCTAATTGTTCTTTAAACTCCATCTTCATCGTCTAGCGGTGCTCTCTTGGTTGTTAATCCTTGAAGAGCGGTCTCGCTCTGATACCACTTGTTAGGACCTGTGCACTTGCTAGAGGGGGGTGAATAGCGTTTCATCGTTTGATTGGAATTTGATCGCGTTCGTCTCTACAACACTTGTAAATGCAGCGGAAATAATAATAACAATAATGAAAGACAACACAAGCACAAGAGACAACCGATATAACGTAGTTCGGAATCTAATGGTTCCTACTCCACGGATTGAGTTCAAACGAGCTCTAGTGATGCGAATGCAAACACTAATCACAAATACTCCTTCTCGACAATAAGTCAGAGGTAGAGAAACCTCTTACAAAGATTACAAAAGTAATACAAGAAGTAAACAAGCAAATACAAGATGAACATACAAAATAACGTAAAGAAAACTTTACAACCATTGCTTTGGAGTGCTTGCTTGTTAATTGCTTGAACTGTGCTTGAAGACCTTGATTTGCACCTGCAAATTGCCTCAACAACGTCTAAGAACTGATGGTGAAAACCTCCTCCACGAGCTCCCTTTAAAGCTTCTCCTTGGGCTAGATTCCACCTAGCAGTCGATTGATCAGAACCATCAGTCGACTGATCCTATAGTCGTTGTCTCACAACGGCATGAACCACGTTGGATAAGTTCCAACGAATAGACCATCAGTCGACTGATCATGCCCATCAGTCGACTGATCGAGTCATCACTGACTGTCGATCCCTAACAGTCGACTCGGGACCCTTTTGTGTCCGAATTCTTGACCAGCCATCGACTGATCTCCAGATCAATGGACTGCTCAAGCCATCAGTCGACTGCCCAATGCTAGCAGTCGACTTCTAGGCCAATTCCAGCAGTCGAACTCTAGTCGACTGACCATTGTTCCAGTCGACTGATACACCTCAAACATGAGGTTTTACTCCAAGTATGATGCCCTCATACTTGCTAGACCACCCTTAGCCTAGACCTAAGCCTTCTAGCCACCTCCGTCAGCCTCGCGCCTATCGGATCCCTCCAAGTCATCCATGACTTGTTCATCCATAAGCTAGCCTTCAGGTGCTTCCATCAGCTATTGTCATGATAATGTGGTCTATACCGCCAAGGCACATTGGGCTTACGCTGCCAAGACTCCGCTTGGACTTTACGCCGCCAACTATTGGACTTATACTGTCAAGACTCTGCTTGGACTTTATGCCGCCAATATTCTCCTTGGACTTTCCAATTGCCAAGACTCAAGCTTGGACTTTCCCTTGCCAACCCATGTTGGACTTTCCATGCCAAGACCCATGCTTGGACTTTCCCTTGCCAAGACCCATGCTTGGACTTTCCTTGCCAACCCATGTTGGACTTTTCATTCCAAGTACACATGACTTGGACTTTCCTAAATGCCAAGTGTCCCACTTGGACTTTCCATGCCAAGTACACAAGACTTGGACTTCTCCCATGACAATGGTTAAACCATCGTCAAACATCAAATATGACCTGGGTCGATTGCACCAACAACCTCCCCAACACTTTGTCAGACATCAATGTCAAACATCAAAACACTACTCGAGTTAAACTCGAGTCTGGTCAATCATGACCTGGGTCAATTGCACCAACACTAAAAAGCTTCAGAAACTACAACGGGGAGGAAGAAGATGACTAGAGGATTGTATCTTGTGCTCTGACGTCGAAGAGAAGAACCAAGAGTATTGCAATTTACTTTCTATTCATCTCCTGCATTGCAATGATCTATTCTAATATGGATTGTGTTTGTTCAATATATGCGTAATCACAACCCTTAGAACTAAACTCCGAACAATAACGTCTACTAAATAATCGATACTCGAATCTCAGTCTCTGTGGGATCGATAATCTATTTATTACTTGACGGTATCCGTGCACTTGTGGGCATTGAGCGCGAGCATGCACTTCGAGTTCTCGATGGCTCCCATCGTGAGATTTGAGGTCGTGTTCGCGTGCATCAGGCATCACCTGCTTGTTGAAGACTCGTTGTATCCTTCATTTTTATGCTTCAACTCAGATATGAGCCTGCTCTCGCCTCTCTTCCAGTAAGTCTAATTTAGTGCTTCTCAAAATTTGATTCTACTAGGTTTATAAGCTTCAATTCGACCACTATTCAGAATAGCCTCTACAGGGATGACCACTTCAGTCTCGTATACTAAACTGAAAGGAGTCTTTCCAGTTGTTGTTTTAGGTGTAGTGCGATAGACCCACAGTATCTTTGGTAGTTCGTCCACCAAATTTCCTCGCTTAGCTCCTAATTTAGTTTTCAACCCTTGGATAAGAATCCTATTGATCACCTCCACTTGCCCATTAGCTTGAGGATGAGCTACTGAGGTAAAAGTTTGTTGAATATTAAGACTCTGACACCACTTTTGAATTTTCCAACTCTGGAATTGATGTCCATTGTCACTGACCAACTTTCTTGGGATTTCATATCTGCATACAATATTCTTCCATAAAAATTATACTACTGACCCTTTTGTGATCTTAGCTAATGGTTCCGCCTCCACCCATTTAAAGAAATAATCCACTGCCACTAATAAGAACTTCTTCTATGAGGAAGCTACAGGCATCAGACCCACTATATCCATTCCCCATTGATCGAAGGGGCAAGAAGTGATCACAGCTTTCATCAACTCGGTTGGCCGATCCAACCTGTTGCTATGCTTCAAGTAGGCTTGGCAGGTCTTGACTAGTTGCACAACATCTTAATGAAGGGTCGGCTAAAAGTAGACGACTAAAAGTAGTCGGCTAATAACACTTTTTGAGTCAGAGCTCGCCCTCCCAGATGATTGCTATAACATCCTTCATGTATCTCCCTAAGCACCTATTCATAATCTTCTTTCCCAAGACACTTCAGCAGAGGTCGGCCAAAAGATGTCTTATATAAAATCCCATCAATAATTACAAACCGCTTCACCCATCTTAGTAAATATGGTGCCTCTCTTGGGTTGGAAGGAATGCTCCCTTGCTGCAGATAGATCATAATATCTATCCTCCAATTGGGTACGTGATATGGTACGGATATTTGTCGTGGTACCATTACAAATTATTTACCGAACCCCCTAACTACACTAATACAGTATAGGACTGACTCGGATCATCTCCCAACGAATCTAATGGTTGGATGTTTGTTTTTAAAAAGAAGTAAACACTGGGGGTTTTTACAATTTATCAAAACAATTATTCAAAGCTAACCTAATGCAAGAACGATTCAACCTTGCACCGCACTATCACTATACGATGCAATGGCCAAACAATTCTGGTAAACAGACATGAAAATTAAATCTACAGAAAGTAAATCTAACTATCAAATAACAATTAACAAGTAACTATCCTAATGAGCAAAAGTAAGTAATCATGCACTGCACTGTCACTATATGGTACAATGATCAAGAAACAAATGTGAACAATTCAACCAAGCACCGCACTGTCACTGTACAGTACATTGGTCAAACAGTCACTAAAAACTAAACTAACAAACATAAAACAATTCAACCAAGCACCGCACTGTCACTATACGGCACAGTGGTCGAAGACTAACTAAAAACTAAATGCAAGGAAAGTAAGCAATTCAACCAGGCACCGCACTATCACTATATGGTACACTGGTCAAATGTAAATGAAATCTAAACTAATAACGAAAGAAATTCAACCAAGCACCGCACTGTCACTATACGGTACATTGGTCAAATGTAGATGAAAACTAAACTAAACATAATCAAATATAATAGACAAAACTAAACATGATAAACATAACATAACAAATTAACCGTAACCAAACAAACATAACAAAGTAAACTATCGAATTAAATGGACTAAATCCAAACATAAGCAATCGGTAACCCCACGATGGCGACAATAACCCAAACATCCCCTCCGTCGATGGATTACGGATGCGGTCCTAATCCCGGTACCGCAGAAAGGAGTTGAATGCGGAGGGATGCGAATGCTCTGCTCCGGCTGTGGATGCGGAACTGCCTATCCCGGCAGCTAGTGGATGGATGTCGAAGTGGTGCGGCCTAATCTCGGTCGCGGAATGGAATGGAATCGGAGCAAAGGCAGTAGAGTCTCATCGCCGATGGATGGGTTACGGAGCTTTCCAATCGGCATAACCGGTGGATGATTCTGAGATGGAGCGGCCTAATATCGGTCGCCGAAAAGGTAATGGATCGCCGGTGAAGGAGCTGGACTTGCCAGAATCACTGCCTCTCCTCACTTCTGACTAGCTGACCGAATCACGACATCTAGATCTGTCGGCGAGGATTGGATGGGATTGTCGTCGGCTGTCGGAGGGGAGGTCACCAGAAGGAACTATCAGACTGTCGCCGTTGCTCGTGGGGAAGAAGAATGCTCCATCGCCGCACTCGCGAGGAGGAAGAATGTCGCAATCTTCTGTGCTACGCGATTAGTTTTTGCCGATCGCGATTGAGTGAAGGTTTTAGTGATTTTCCCCCAGCCATCCGATTTGAGCCTCATCTGATCCCAGCCGTCCGAGTAAGCTAGGGTTTGATGCTTTAATGAATCGATTAAGGCTGTGCATCCAATGGCTAAAATCAATCTGATTTCAAATGGATGGATCTGATCCTCACGATCGGTCGAATCTGGATGAAGGGCTCAGATGTCCAAATCTGAATGTACAGACTGGATCTCTCCAAATCTGGATAAATAGCTAAGAATCAGCTACTTTCATCGGACGATCCATAATGCTCAGATATGATCCCTTGAGTGATTTGCCTTTGATCACGAGGCCCAGATTAATTCAGTTTGACATAATCCTTTTAGCCCTAAATGAAGCCATATTTGATCCAACTTGAGTCTAGTCTAGTGGCCCATCTCGATCTCCTACAAATAAAGACAAATTTTGCATATAAGTAAAAAATATAGGAGAATTTACAATTAGGTCCAAAAGATGATCCAACTCATAAAACATGCAAATAATCAACAATTAAACACACGAGAGGATTAAAATGGTGATAATAAGGACCAAAATAATACAACAAAATGGCAGCTATCAATACGTCATTGCCTCCCAACACCGCCTCCTCTACACTACATACCTCCAAAGAATGAGGAACTTCCAAGAATAAAGAATCCCGAGATCCCCATTCAGTCAGGGTACTTGCCAATCGCGCCAATTCATCCGCCTTGGTATTTTGCTCCCTTGAAATCTATTGTAATTGTACCTCTTGAAAATGAGCTTTCAACTTTTTGAAACCCTCAATACTTCAGTAATCTCTCTTCCTGAATAACAAAGACGCCCTGCAATTGTGGCACTGCTAATTGGGAATCTGAATACACCACAACTAAGGTGACACCTACTGCTTGAGCTGCATGTAATCCAACTAGAATAACTTCATATTATGCTTCATTGTTAGATGCCTTGTACCCCAATCGAATGGCTAGACGGGTTTCTTCCTCATAGGGAGATATTAATACTACTCCCACTCCACCCCCACGGACCCCCGAAGATCCATCCACGAAGAATTTTCACATACTTCCTTCTTCTCCATGTGTCGAACTATTTTTCAGACCCACTGACACCTCGGCTAAAAAATCAGCCAACGACTAAGCCTTGATTACAGTTTGGGGATAATAGCGGGCATCATATTCACTCATCTCTACAACCCATTTGGATAACCTTTCCGAGAAATTAGGTTTAGTGACCACCCGACCTAGCTCACTGTTTGTCAACACATTCACCGGATGAGCTAAGAAATAAGGCTTCAACTTACAAGCAATTAAGACTAGAATGTATGCTAGCTTTTCCAAATTTCTATATCGCAATTCAGCCCCCTTCAATAAATGGCTTGTGTAATAAATAGGTTGTTGTTGAGAACCTTCCTATCTTAATAAAATGGAACTGACAGCCCCTTCTAATACAACTAGATATACCCATAGTGGTTCTCCGAAAATGGGCTTGGCTAGTAGAGGGAGTTCAACCAAATACTTCTTTAATTCCTGAAAATCTTGCTCACAATGTTCATCCCACTAAAATTGAGTAGCCTTCCTCAGAATTCGAAAGAAAGGTAGCCCTTTATCTTCCGACCTAGCTATAAACCGAGACAGTGAAACTATCCTTCCTACTAATTTTTGTGTTTCCCATAAATTAGTAGGTGACTTCATATTGCACAATGCTTGTACCTTCTCGGGATTAGCCTGTAGTCCCTTTTACGTTACGATATATCCCTAGAACTTTCCACTCTTTACTCCAAATAAACACTTCTTTGGATTCAGCTTCATGTTATAACGTTTAAGGGTAGCAAATGTTTCTTCAAGATCTTGCACTAGATCCCGAGTGAATCGTGATTTTACTAGAATATCATCAACATACACTTCCACATTCCTTCCCTTCTGTTCGGCGAATATCTTATCCATGAGCCTCTAGTGGGTGGCTCCCGCATTCTTCAGCCCGAAGGGCATCACTACATATGCATATAACCCTCCCACTGTGAAGGGCGGATCCGAAGCTTCGCTTCCCACCTCGGTCGCTAGTGCATGGCGATCCCATCTATGTCTCCAGATTAAAAAAAAATAATCCTTGACAAAGAGAGATTGCCAAGCAACCGATCCATCGTCGTGCTATTCGAATAGAGTGGTCACTTGAACAAACTTGTTGTTCAAGCAACCTACCTCTTATCTTCGATTAGCCGCGGAATAGACGATGTATGGATCACTGGTTTTTGTGTTTATCTTCGGGGTCCAAGTAAATTAGCCACATATAATACATACAAATTGCATAGAATAAGAAAACATACATAAACAAGAATTATACTTCTTGTTTACCTCAAGGTCTTCTATTGTATGTCCTATCCTCCTCTTGGACGTTGTGTGAGCAATGATCCTCCAAGAGTTGAAGCTTCCTAGATCAGGTTCTTCCCTTCCTTGCTCGCTCCAAACAAAGGGAAGAATAAAACAAAACTTCTTCTCCAATCTAGAACCGACCACCAAGCCACCAACTTGGTTGTTGCCACTGGCCAAGGAGAGGAAGAAGGAGATGGAGTGGGTGCCGACCAAGAGCTCCAATGGAAGAAGAAGGAGCTGCCCTAGGAAAGGAGAAGCCGACCAAGATCAAAGGAGAAGAGGAAACCCTTATCCTTTTCTTGTGTTGCCGCCAACCCTAAGGGAGAAGCCAAACAAGTTGCCGCCCCAACCTTGAAACTCCAAACCCTAGCTCTCCAAAAAAACTCTTACTGCCCAAGCCAAGGGAAGCAAAACCCTAATCTCCCAAAAGATATATGCTGCCCAAGCCTTAGCCCTCCTTTTATAGAGCTAGGCATAAGCCTCCATTTAATCTCCATCGTCGAATCTAGAGATTTAATCTCCACCGTCGGATCTAGGCTTCATGAGGGT
Source organism: Wurfbainia villosa (assembly GCA_025175895.1). NCBI lineage: Eukaryota > Viridiplantae > Streptophyta > Magnoliopsida > Zingiberales > Zingiberaceae > Wurfbainia > Wurfbainia villosa. The sequence continues at coordinate 12,486,008 of CM046007.1, read as the reverse complement.
TTTAATAGGCTACAATAGGGACCATGAGAAGGAGTTGGATCTTGGCCACCCAATGGATCCGGCCCACATAAAATCCGATCCATTAATGATAGTCCATTCCACTAGAAGATTATCATTGATCTACCTCACCAACCCCATAAATAAATATGGGATCCATATATTAATTGTACAAATATCTCCCCGTGTTTAAGATCTCGAATGTCCATCAATTAATTAATTTACTAACAATTAATTAATCAACATCTAACTCCATGAGTAGTACCACTCAACCTTATCATCATGTCGGACCAAGTCCACCTGCAGGGTTTACATGATGAACCTTTTGAGCTCCTCAAGGGGACATCATCATCCTAATATATAGGACACGGTTTCCTCCTATAATCAACGACACACCATGTAAATAATATCATTTCCCAACTTACCGAGCCTATCGATTTAATCTATAAATCTCGCCCATTGGTAAATCAAAGAAATAAATACTAAGTACATGTGTCCGTTATTATATCGGGATTAAGAGCATGTACACCATAATATCTGAGGTTTGATTCAATTATATAGTCAGCAATAAATCGAATCACCTCTAAGTCGGTCCTGCTCAATACACACAAAGTGTACTAGTGTAATTCTATGGTCAAGATAAACCAATACCAAATCACACTACAACCATACCAATGGTTTGTCCAAAACCATCTCAGTTGTGAGCCTTTACTTATACTTTACAAGAAATTGATAACATGATCTCCTGTGTGACACTACACACCATGTTATCTACAATGTAATGTATTAGACAATATGCATAACCATAAATATGCAAACAATGATCATGTGATTCTTATTTCAAAAATAAAAATGTTCAAACAAAAGATAGACTTTTCAGTATACATCCCAACAATCTCTCACTTATACTAAAAGACTATGTTGTCCTCATACTACCATACATCTGATTCTCATTCCCTCTACATGTCTATCAAAAGCTCTCGCTGGAAGGGCCTTAGTGAAAGGATCTGCCAGGTTATCCTCTGATGCAATCTTGGCCACAATAACTTCTCCTCGCTTTATGATTTCTCGTATCAGGCGGTACTTGCGCTATATGTGTTTACTTGCCTTATGGGCTCGTGGTTCCTTCGAGTTTGCTACTGCACCACTGTTATCACAATAAATTATGATAGTACTGGGCAAACCAGGAATCACATCCAAGTCCATCAAGAAGTTCCTAAGCCATACAGCTTCTTTGGCCGCCTCAGAGGCTGCCACATACTCAACTTCCATGGTAGAGTCCACCATGCATTTCTGCTTGACACTCCTCCATACAATGGCTCCACCTCCCAAAGTAAACACAAAACCTGAGGTAGACTTACTGTTATCCCTATCTGATTAGAAGTCGGAATCTGTGTAATCCACAGGGAGTAATTGATCTGTCTGGTATACCAGCATATAATCCCTAGTCCTTCTCAGGTACTTCAATATATGCCAATGTGATTACTTTACGATATCTCTAACCATGCCAATGATAAAGTAGATATCCGGTCTCGTACATAGCATGACATACATGAGGCTTCCTACTGCCGAAGCATAAGGAGCCGCCTTCATCTCCTCTATCTCCTTTTTTGGACACATCTCTTTAGACAAAGGTACTCCATGCCTAAAAGGTAGAAAAATTTTCTTGGAGTTCTGCATGCTAAAACGAGCCAAAATGGTGTCTATGTATGAAGCTTGAGATAAGCACAACATCCTTTTCCTGCGATCTCTTATAACCTTGATCCCAAGGATGTGTTCCACTTCTCCCAAGTCCTTTATATCAAACTGTTTGGACAACCATACCCTTACGTCTAATAACACCTTGACATTATTGCCAATTAACAAAATGTCATCTACATATAATACAAGAAATACCACTATGTTTCCGTTACATCTCTTGTATACACAAGACTCATCCGGACTTTGAATAAATCCATAAGACTAGATTACCTCATCAAAGCGGATGTTCCAAGATCTCAAAGCTTGTTTCAATTCATAAATGGACCAATTAAGCTTGCACACAAGATGCTCTTTGCCCTTTGTAATGAATCCCTCTGGTTGCTTCATATAGATATTTTCCTCAAGACTTCCATTAAGGAAAGCTATCTTGACATCCATCTGCCACACCTCATAATCCATATGAGCAGCAATACATAAGAGAATCCGAATAGACTTAAGCATGACTACCGGCGAAAAAGTCTCCTCATAATCGATACCCTCTTTCTGAATATACCCTTTCGCAACAAGCCTTGCTTTGAAGGTCTCAACCTTCCCATATATTCCTCTCTTTCTTTTGTAGATCCACTTGCATCCAATGGTTTTTACACCATTGGGTGGTTCTACTAGCTCCCAGACCTGATTTGAATCCATGGATTCTATCTCAGAATTCATCACACTTTGCCAAGATACCGCATCTTTATCTTGGATTGCCTCGTCATATGTCTAGGGATCAGGTTCATGTTTGCCAGGGACCAAATCAGAAGATTCTCCCAAGAACATAAATCTATCAGGTTGTCTGACAACCCTCCCACTATGACGAGGTATCATCTATGTATCCTCTGTGACATTCGGTGCAATCACTTGTGGTATATCCTCTTGTACCGGTGGTACTGAAGTAGTGACTTCCCCTCTCAATTCCTCCAGAATAATCTTACTCATGGGCTTGTGGTTCATCACATAGTCTTCCTCTAAAAATCTGGCGTTCGTACTAACGATCACCCTCTGATCTCTAGGACTATAAAACAAACCACCTTTCATTCCTCTAGTATAGCCAACGAACATGCGCACTTCTGTACGAGGTTCCAACTTACTAGCATCTTCCTTCAGCACATGTGATAGACTCTCCCAAATCCGAATATGTCTCAGACTAGGCTTTCGCCCAATCTATAATTCTGTGGGAGTAGAAGGCACTGATTTAGATGGTACCAAGTTTAGAATATACACTGTCGTATCCAGAGCATACCCTCAGAACGAATCTGGCAACTCAGAATAACTCATCATCGATCTAACCATCTCTATAAGAGTCCTATTCCTTCTCTCCGCTACACCATTCTACTGGGGTGTGCCAGGTGTAGACAATTGGGATTGAATCTCAGCCTCTGATAAGTAATTCCTAAACTCTCCCAAGAGGTACTCACCACCACGATCATATCGTAGTGTCTTGATACTTTTACCTTGACGTTTCTCCACATCAGCCTTGAATTCTTTGATCCTGTTAAAGCATTCAGACTTGCGGCACATCAAGTAAATGTATCCATATCTTGAATAATCGTCTATAAAAGAGACAAAATATTCAAAACCACCTCTTTCCTGAATAGACATAGTACCACACAAATCAGAATGAACCAATTCCAACACATCTTTGGCTCTATGCGCCTTGGACTTAAAAGGCCTCTTGGTCATTTTACCTTCCAAGCAAGATTCGCAGGTTGGGAAATCTTCCACCACTAATGAGCCCAGAGGTCCATCAACTATCAACCTTTGAATTATACTTAGGTTAATATGACCTAACCTTAGATGCCAAAGATATGTTTTGTTCATTTTTGAAGATTCTTTTCTCTTATTAGAATTAGAAGATGAGTTATTTACTTCTATTTGCATCGTGGGAGCTTTTGGTTCAAGGGTATATAAATTTCCTATCAATGCACCATAACAGATAATCTCCCTATTCCTTTTTGTAACAACTCTGTCATTAAAAGAAATAGAATATCCATCCAAAAATAATTTAGAAATCAAAACCAAATTCTTTCTAAATACAGGTACATAAAAATAATTTCTCAGAACCAAAGTTTTATTTCTATCAAAAGACAAATAAACATCTCCCACTGCAACAGCCGCCACCTTCGTAGCATCGCCCAGGTAAACGGTAATCTTCCCCTCAGCCAGTCGTCTGGTTTCCTGGAACCCCTGCAAAGTATTGCAGACATGATCAGTGGCTCCCATATCTACACACCAGGTGTCAATAGATAACATTTCAACGACTAGACGAAAAGATATACCTTTGTTCTGCTTCCGGTTAGGGCAGTCCTTCTTCCAATGTCCAGTTTGCTTGCAAGTGAAGCACTTGCCTTTCGGCTTCTTCACTCCTCCCTGAGATCCTCCTGCCACCTTTGCCCCACCTTGTTTCTTCTTCTTCTTGCCTTTCGGCTTAGAAGTAGAAAACTTTTGGGCAACCATGGCCTGAGCCTGAGCACTCTAACGAAAAAGCCCCTCTGCCGCCTGGAGTTCTGTCAGAAGCTCCACCAACGAATACAACCTCTTGTTCATGTTGTAATTCAGGAGAAACTGCTCAAAACTCCTAGGTAGAGACTGGAGAATGATATCGACCTAGGTTTCCCCATCGATCTCAACTCCAAGGACTTCCAGCTCATTCAAATGAGCCATCATCTTGAGAACATGATCCCTCACGGGTGTTCCCTCGATCATGGTGTTCGTCATCAAGTTCCTCATGGCTTCCTGCCTAGAAACCCGATTTTGGTGTCCGAAAAGCTCCTTGAGATTGAGCATCATGTCATAAGTAGTGGGTATGGATTGATGCTGATGTTGCAATACATTTGACATAGAAGTCAAAATGTAACACCGTGCCATCTCATCAACCTTTATCCACTTCTTATAACTCTCCTTCTCCTTTTCCCAGAATCATTCGCAGGCTCAGGAGGACACTCTTCGAAGAGTACATACTTGTACTCCTCAGCAGTCAAGACAATATCAAGATTCCTTTTCCAATCAATATAATTGGGTCCAGTAAGTTTATTCTCTTTTAGTATCACAGCAAGCGGGTTGAAAGTTATTTTTGAAAAAATCTAAGAATCACATAGATCAAAACATTATATTTCAAAAAATTATTGATTCCTCAAGAAATAAAATTTTAAAATCATCCAACACCTCAAAACACCGAGAATATCATATGCCATGATCGTGTGGACGTATACGAATTCTACATTTATAAGAGGAGGTTTTACCCATTAATTTTACTATCTTGTCAACCAAACTTTTTGAAAAATAAAATTAATAGTTGGTTCCTCTTCGGCCCTACAAATAAAAACAGTGACTCCGATGGGGAGGATACTCCTATTTGCATCTAAGTGTGCACCATTACTTGGTGCCAAGGCAATTATCTCGGGTTATGTGCCTTCCGATGAGGAAGTACACACACTCCTAAATAATTTTCTATAACCATATTCGACCCTGTGATCTGCAAAATAAACTCATCCGATGGGGAGAAGGCAATCAAAGCTGACGCGCAAGTTTGTTTGCATCACATGTCAAATCGTAATGGAGGTCGTGGGAATTTAAAAAATATCCCTCTCCCACTTAGTAATTTAAAATTGAGGAATTTTCCTAGCACACGACATGCATATCAAACAAGAAGCAATAAATATGAAAAAAAAATATTTTCCAACTATTATGACTTTTGTTCACCAATATGCCTCCCGTCGTATCACCATCTCGTCCGCTCCTCCCTACGCCATGTACAAGCCATCCGGAGATCCGAGCCGAGAAAAATTATTTTAATTTACATCCATCGATCCTATACTCCACGAAGGAGTGTACATGAAATCTAGAACAAAAGTAAACTAAAATAAAAGAGTGGCTAAACAATGTCGTACTTAATTATAAAAAATTAAATACTAGTCTCGTCAACCTCGAGGATTCAAATAATAATACAATTACACACATCCAATCACATACACACATATATGGCCATAATAGTTAGATCTTATGCCTGCAACCAAAAAGTTAACCTACGCATATCCTACTATCATCCGGCACATACAATATATGATAAGTGCATAAAAGTAACCGAATCCTAAACACACAAAATCGGAAACCGTGGCTCTGATACCACTTGAAGGTTGTGGAACCGAAGCTTCGCTTACCACCTCGGTCGCTAGTGCATGGCGATCCCATCTACATCTCCGGATTAAAAAAAATAATCCTTGACAAAGAGAGATTGCCAAGCAATCGATCTATCGTCGTGCTATTCGAATAGAGTGGTCACTTGAACAAACTTATTGTTCAAGCAACCTACCTCTTATCTTCGATTAGCCGTGGAATAGACGATGTACAGGTCGCCGGTTTTTGTGTTTATCTTCGAGGTCCAAGTAAATTAGCCACATACAATACATACAAATTGCATAGAATAAGAAAACATACATAAACAAGAATTATACCTCTTGTTTAGCTCAAGGTCTTCTATTGTATGTCCTATCCTCCTCTTGGACGTTGTGTGGGCAATGATCCTCCAAGAGTTGAAGCTTCCTAGATCACGTTCTTCCCTTCCTTGCTCGCTCCGAACAAAGGGAAGAATAAAACAAAACTTCTTCTCCTATCTAGAACCGACCACCAAGCCACCAACTTGGTTGTTGCCGCCGCCCAAGGAGAGGAAGAAGGAGATGGAGTGGGCGCCGGCCAAGAGATCCAATGGAAGAAGAAGGAGCTGCCCTAGTAAAGGAGAAGCCGACCAAGATCAAAGGAGAAGAGGAAACCCTTATCATTTTCTTGTGTTGCCACCGACCCTAAGAAAGAAGCCAAACAAGTTGCCACCCCAACCTTGAAACTCCAAACCCTAGCTCTCCAAAAGAACTCTTGCCGCCCAAGCCAAGGGAAGCAAAACCCTAATCTTCCAAAAGATATATGCCGCCTAAGCCTTAGCCCTCCTTTTATAGAGCTAGGCTTAAGCCTCCATTTAATCTCCACCGTCAGATCTAGAGATTTAATCTCCACCGTCGGATCTAGAGATTTAATCTCCATCGTCAGATCTAAGCTTCATGAGAGTTTTAATAGGCTACAATAGGGACCATGAGGAGGAGTTGGATCTTGGCCACCCAATGGATCTGGCCCACATAAAATCCGATCCATTAATGATAATTCATTCCACTAGAGGATTATCATTGATCTACCTCACCAACCCCATAAATAAATATGGGATCCATATATTAATTGTACAAATATCTCCCCGTGTTTAAGATCTCGAATGTCCGTCAATTAATTAATTTACTGATAATTAATTAATCAACATCTAACTCCATGAGTAGTACCACTCAACCTTATCATCATGTCGGACCAAGTCCACCTGCAGGGTTTACATGATGAACTTTATGAGCTCCTCAAGGGGACATCATCATCCTAATATATAGGACACGGTTTCCTCCTATAATCAACGGCACACCATGTAAATAATATCATTTCCCAACTTACCGAGCCTATCGATTTAATCTATAAATCTCACCCATTGGTAAATCAAAGAAATAAATACTAAGTACATGTGCCCGTTATTATATCAGGATTAAGAGCATGTACACCATAATATCCGAGGTCCGATTCAATTATGTAGTCAACAATAAATCGAATCACCTCTAAGTCGGTCCTGCTCAATACACACAAAGTGTACTAGTGTAATTCTATGGTCAAGACAAACCAATATCAAATCACACTACAACCATACCAATGGTTTGTCTAAAACCATCTCGATTGTGAGCCTTTACTTATACTTTACAAGGAACTGATAACATGATCTCCCATGCGACACTACACACCATGTTATCTACAATGTAATGTATTAGACAATATGCATAACCATAAATATGAAAACAATGATCATGTGATTCTTATTTCAAAAATAAAGATGTTCATACAAAAGATAGACTTTTCAGTATACATCCCAACATGCTGTTATAAAGCTAACCCTCCTTTGATCATCCTGCGCTAATGGGATCTGATGGTACCCTTGATAAGCATCCATAAGTGACACCGCTTCATATCCCACTGTAGAATCCACCAGTTGGTCAATACGAGACAAGGGGTAGCAGATTTTAGGGTAGGCTTTATTTAAATCATGAAAATCAATATACATCCTCTACTACCCAGAAGGCTTGAGGAATTTGAAACCCACTCGCGGAATTGAATTTCTTTAATTTAGTCAGCCTACAGTAACTTATCCACCTCTTCAGTAATGACCTTATCTTTCTCCGACCTGAAGTGCTGCCTCTTTTATTGGATTGGTAAAACTCCTCGGATAAAGTTTAGATGGTGCTCTGTAATTCGGGGATCGATCCCCATCAGGTCATGTATGTCTTTAGCGAAGATATCTTCATTTCTTCACAGGCAGACAATGAGCCCTTCCTTCACCTCCAACTGCTATGCTATCCGAGTCACTTTCCCGGGAGCCATCTCCATAGACTCTCCTTCTTCTATCTTCTCTTTCTTGGGTAGGACTTCCTCCAGCACACATACTTCTAAAACAACAGCTGCCTTCCCTTTGGGATCATCCACTCGGGCCTTTTTCTTGTCATCTCACACCATTTGGACATAACAGCTCCGAGCTACCTTGTGCTCCCCTCGGACCTCTCCAATGAGTTGGCCCACGAGAAACTTGATCTTCTAATGATAAGGCAAAATCACCACCTGAAAAATTGATAAAAAAAAAGAGCGACCCAAGATGAAATTATAAGCGAAAGGAGCATCCACCACTAGGAAGGGAATCATATTAGTCTTTTGACTCGGCTTCATCCCCAGGGTGAGAGGCAGAGAGATTTTCCCTATGGGATGCACTATGTGTCTGACAAACTCAAACAAAGGGGTTGCCACATCTTCCAATTGTGCATTCCCGAGCTACATCTGTTTAAAGGCTTCCTAGAAAAGAATGTTAACAGAACTTCTTGAGTCCACCAAGACTCGAGCCACCTCATAATTCACAAGCGAGACCCTAATTACCAAGGCATCAGTGTGAGGCAAAAGAATACCTTAAAGGTCTTCAAGTCCAAAGTATATCCGGGGTGTGCTCTAGATGGCTTGGTCTTCCCCAATAGCCAAGCTTTCCATTATGCGAGCATAAGATTTCTAGGCTTTGTTGGAGTCTCCATAAATGGGTCCTCTTGCGAAAACATTAATAACCCCTCTAATTGGGGCATCACCTAGAGAAGTTAATGCCCCCTCACTGGCTAATCCTTCCTGAGAGATGCCTTCGGGATTGGGTTGCACTGGCCCCGGTGGGAGAAGAGCTTAGGGTCTTCGATTATAAGGACCGAGACGAGCAACATTAGGTCTGTGACCTCTCCATGTCAGTCATCACAACTGCGATTGTAAATACGGGTAACTTGCTCTGATACATTCTAGTTCGCTCTATAAATTGAAGCATTGGTCACTGGTATGCAAAAAATATGTATGATACTGACAGAAAAATAGAGTTGGGGGATTACGGGGAACCCCTCTGTACCCGACAGGGCGCTGAAGGATACCCTATTGATCGTATACTTCCATTTCCCGCTCCTTCCATGTTCCCGGGAAGGGTAGTCTTGGTGCAATCGACTCAGGTCACGATTGATCGAACTCAAGTTTGACTCGAGTAAGTGTTTTGATGTTTGACATGGATGTCTGACATTGATGTCTGACATGTGTTGAGAAGATTGCTGATGCAATCAACCCAGGTTAGTATTTGATGTTTGACGATGGTTTGACCATTGTCATGGGAAAAGTCCAAGTCTTGAGTACTTGGCATGTAAAGTCCAAGCATGGGTGTTGGCAAGGGAAAGTCCAACATGGGTTGGCAAAGGAAAGTCCAAGCATGGGTCTTGGCATGGAAAGTCCAACATGGATTGGCAAGGGAAAGTCCAATCTTGAGTCTTGGCATTTAGAAAGTCCAAGGGGAATATTGGCGGCGTAAAGTCCAAGCGGGAGTCTTGGCAGCGTAAGTCCAATGTGCCTTGGCGGTGTAGACACCGTTAGCATGACAATAGCCGATGGAAGCACCTGAAGGCTAGAATATGGATGAACTAGTCATGGATGACTTGGAGGGATCCGATAGGCGCGAGACTGACGGAGGTGGCTAGAAGGCTTAGATCTAGGCTAAGGGTGGTCTAGCAAGTATGGGGACACCATACTTGGAGTAAAACTTCATGGTTGAGGTGTATCAGTCGACTGGGACCTATGGGCAGTCGACTGGTGTGAGTCAACTAGGGTTTAACTGCGGGAATTGGCCTAGCAGTCGACTGCTTGCCTGATCAGTCGACTGATATGTCGATCAGTCGACTGATGCTTGAGAATTTAGGCACAGAATGAAGTCGGACTCAACTGTTGGGGTTAACAGTCGAGTGAAGGCTCTATCAGTTGACTGATGGGCATGATCAGTCGACTGATATGGATCCGTTGGATTTTTCAGTGTGGATCTAGCCATTGTCTCACGACAACAGTGGCACCAGTCGACTGATGATCCCGAGCAGTCGATTGATAGGCGAAATCCAGCCCAGGCAACAGCTTTAAATGGAGCTCGTGGAGGAGGGATTTGGAATGGTTATTTGAGAAGTTTTTGGGGCGAATTGCTAGTGTAATTTAGGGTCTCCAAGGCTATTCTTCAAGCAACCAAAAGCAAGCAACCAAAAGCAAGCAATCAAAAGCTCTTGTAAAGTTGTTTTCTTTACTTGTATTGCAATTCATTATTGTATTTTCTTGTATTCTTATTGTATTACTTTTGTAATCACTTGTACGAGGTTTTTCCACCTCCGGATTGTTCCGAGAATGAGTTTATTGGATTAGTGGTGTGTGGTTGCATTGCTAGAGCTCTTACGAGCCCGATCCGTGGAGTAGGAACCATTCGGTTCCAAACCACATTATATCTTTGTCTTGTTATTGTGTTTGTCTTATTTTGTTATTTCTATATATTCCACTGCTCTAACACGACTTATAGAGACGAACACGAACGAATTCCATCAAGCATCGACGACGCTATTCACCCCCCCCCTCTAGCGGGCGCAACGTTCCTAACAATTGGTATCAGAGAGGGTCGCTCTTCACCGGCTTCGCATCCGAGGGAGAAAACGTGCTAGAGGGAAGAAGATGGATCTTCAAGAGAGATGGAGCGATGACATAGCAATTCCACCCGCCTTTGACTGTGAAGATTTCGCATATTAGAAAGGTAGGATGGAATACTTTCTAATGTCCAATATAGAAAATTGGTTTGCCATGATTATAGGATTCGATGCTCCAAGAGGAAAGAACGGTGAAATCCTCAAGATGAAGAGGTGGACCGAGGAGCAACAACAAAAATTCAAGACAACAGTTAAGGTAACAAAAATGTTAGTAAATTTGATAGCTAATGATATTTTGTCTAGATTAGGAAGTTATAGGGATGCTAAGGAGTTGTGGAACAAGTTGGTCAAGTTCTATGACAATCTCGAATCGGTCCAAGAAAACTCGGAAGAGGAGGAATCATCATCATCCTCTTAAGCTCAAGAAGAAGCAAGCGCATCTTCATCCCAAGAGCTTGAGGATTCGGAGGTTGATAGGGAATCAACATCCGGATCGGAATCGGTGGAAGAGGAAGAAGTAGGAGAAGCCTCCACCTCTATGATTGAGGGGGAGGAAAGGATTTCCACTCTGGAGTATCAAGAAGAGTCATCCACCTCCGGGAGAGATGAAGAACTCACTCCGGCCACCAACACGGACCAAGGTAACTCAAGAATTTCGGTTAATATTAAAAACCACATTATATTCTTTGAGTGTAGGGAAGTAGGACATTACAAGAGTAAATATCCTAAACGGGTTAAGAAGAGTCCTCCGGCACCAAACGTCAACGAAAAGGTCAAGGATGTCGATGCCCCAATGAGGAAGAGCAAGGAGCATGTTATTTGCTTCAAATGCCGACAACCGGGACACTACCGGAGTCAATGCCTAAAGGTGGAGAAGAAGACTCACAGGGGAGCATCACAAGTAGGGGGAGCCTCTAAGGCAAACCCTAAGGTATATCTAAATAATGCTCTTTCTTTAAATTATAGGCAAAAGCATGCTAGAAATAATTTTAGCAATCTTGCAATTTATCACAAAGAGCATGCTAGAAATAGGTTTTATTGTTTAGGAGCTAAGAGTGTCCATTTTAGCAATAAGGAGAAATTTGGGACTAATGTCCCTAGAAAAACCTTACCTAGGGAATCTATTAGGAAAATTGAAAACCACCTAGGCTTTAATCCAAACAATTCTAGACATATGCCTAGGAATGGAAAAAATGATCAAATAAACAATGGGCCCACCAAATTAAGGAAATTAGAGTTGGAGAACCAAGCCTTGAGGTCAAGGCTTGAGAAATTAGAAAAGACCCTTAGGAATATACAAAATCAATTTAAAGGGTCAAATAGTAAAAGCCTAGGGTCTAGAAGTCAAAGTCAAAGACCTAGGAAACAAGAATCATCCAAGGGCAAGCCTAAGCCCAAAAATACCTATCACGATGTTCCATTTGACTATGGAACTCAAGTTAGGTCTAGGAAGACCAAGGTTACTAGGGAAGTCATCCCTAAGGGTAATCAAGGTGTGTGCCTAGTGGCTAGGGTTTCAAGGAAACCTAGGGAAGCCACTAAGAAGGTTACAAGGGGAGTCACCCCTAGAGTTAACCTAGGCAAGACCCAAATGACCAAGGCTTCTAAGCCTAGGAGGGTCATTAAGAGGATATCTAGAGAAGTTATCCCTAGCGAATACCTAGTAAACCCAAGGAGCTCCAATAGGTATTGGGTTCCTAGGAGCGTGATAGATTCACGCTAAATGGGTTTAGGTGTGCAAACCTTGAATGAATGGGTAGTTAACCTAACCATAGTAAAGGTGGCACTTTAAGTAATTTTCAATGTTATGGATACTTTGGAAATAGGTTTAAATTATAATCCTAAAATATTTTAGGATGTGCCAATATTATTTAAGAATTTTGATAAATCAATCAAATTGGCATAATTTAGGTTTAGAGGTCTTTGTGTGTCATTTTGGGTTTTTGGCACACTTGGGGAATAAATGACAATATGGAAAAATAAGACTTAATAATAACAAATGACAATTAATATTATAATTTAGGTATTATTATACCTATACATTTTGTCTGTCATATAACATGCCACGACATCATATCTATTTTTAATCATTTAATATGTCATGATCATGCTTAGGATTAAGATTAAAATGTCATGTATTCTTAAATTCCATCTTATGTCATGACATCATGATTATGAGCATGTGTTTATTTATATCATCATTAATGTCATAATCATTCATGCATTTAATTTTATTAAAATTGAGTTAAGGATAATGACATGACTTGAAGTCTCATATATAAGAGAATCAAGTAGGGTTGCCTTAGAAAAATACATTAAACCCAAGATTAGGAGAACAAAACTCACATCTCACATTACATTGACATGTATGTGTATTTATACACCCTAGATATATGTGAGATACTAGGATATGAGTTAAGTTCAAGGTGCATAGTTTTTGCATCTAGATGAACCAAAACTCATCTTATATTAGTTGTGGATCATTGGGAAAGCTTATGTTCAAGCCATGTACATTAAGCCCAAAGAATATGATCCAATATAAGGTTTTGAAAACATTTTAAAATCATTTTGAAAAACCTTGATGAAGTCTATCTTTTGATAGCAATCACCATTGATGAAGTTGATACAAAGTGAGCTAAAACATTGAAGTTTTTCTTACTTTTGAACTTTGTGTCAATTTCACTATTTTATGGGTAAAATATTTTTCAAATATTTTTCACCCATTGTATTGGTCATAAGTATTATACGTATGAAATTTCATGATTTTTTGAATTACGTATAATTATTTATAAATTTCTGAATTCCGATTTTGATAATTGAAAATCAAAATTTTCAGTTATCAGTCGACTGCCCTTGTTGGCAGTCGACTGATGGGCATGGCAATCGACTGATGCCTAATAACTAAAAAAACTTTCAGGTATGTTTAGCCAATTTTCAGCTATGGTAAGGTTCCCTAACCACTCCTAACTCTAGAATATGCTTTGGGAAGCATTGTAAATGGTGAAAATCCATTGGATATGGATTAGGAGAGTTGTTAGGATGATATATCAAATTTAAGGTATGAAAAAGTTTTATGTTGAACTTTGAACCTTAATTTTGATGTTTTAGAGTTCCTATTAGCTTAGGGACCTCCCAAGGACATTGTTAGTGCAATGGTCAAGGGAGAGCAAGCCTTTAGGGGGAGGTATCCATCATGGAATGATGGATGTTATTTTTCTTCATGAGAGGAAAAATGGGAATGTGAAATGCCCAATTTGGAAATTGGGAGAGTTTGTAGGATTGCCTCTCTTGAGTGATATGAGACTTATCACTAGAAATATGGTAGGCATCCTAGGTATTTTTGGACCAAGGGGGAGATTGTAAGATCTCATTGGATATGAGACATTGACCTCCTTGGGTGAACCTTTTTAATGTATGTCAAAAAGGGGAAGAATGTTAAAATTACCAATTTGGGATAATTAGTAAGGGAATTTGAGTTAGGGGCCTAACTCAAGGGTGTTTTTATCAAACATCAAAAAAGGGGAGATTATTGGTGCAATCGGCCCAGGTCACGATTGACCGAACTCGAGTTTGACTCGAGTAAGTGTTTTGATGTTTGACATGGATGTCTGACATAGATGTCTAACATCTGTTGAGAAGATTGCTGATGCAATCAACCCAGGTTAGTATTTGATGTTTGACGATGGTTTGACCATTGTCATGGGAAAAGTCCAAGTCTTGAGTACTTGGCATGTAAAGTCCAAGCATGGGTCTTGGCATGGAAAGTCCAACATGGGTTGGCAAGGGAAAGTCCAAGCTTGAGTCTTGGCATTTGGAAAGCCCAAGGGGAATATTGGCAGCGTAAAGTCTAAGCGGGAGTCTTGGCAGCATAAGTCCAATGGTTGGCGGCGTAAAGTCCAAGCGGAGTCTTGGCAGCATAAGTCCAATGTGCCTTGGCGGTGTAGACACCGTTAGCATGACAATAGCCGATGGAAGCACCTGAAGGCTAGCATATGGATGAACAAGTCATGGATGACTTGGAGGGATCCGATAGGCGCGAGGCTGACGGAGGTAGCTAGAAGGCTTAGGTCTAGGCTAATTGTGGTCTAGCAAGTATGGGGGCACCATACTTGGAGTAAAATCTCATGTTTGAGGTGTATCAGTCGACTGGGACCTATGGGCAGTCGACTGGTGTGAGTCAACTAGGGTTTAACTGCGGGAATTGGCCTAGCAGTCGACTGTCAGCCTTTGGCAGTCGACTGCTTGCCTGATCAGTCAACTAATATGTCGATCAGTCGACTGATGCTCGAGAATTCAGACACAGAATGGAGTCGGACTCGACTATTGGGGTTAACAGTCGAGTGAAGGCTCTATCAGGCGACTGATGGGCATGATCAGTCGACTGATGATGGATCCGTTGGATTTTTACAGCGTGAATCTTGTCATTGTCTCACGACAACAGTGACACCAGTCGACTAATGGTCCTGAGCAGTCGACTGATAGGTGAAATCCAGCCCAGGCAGCAGCTTTAAATGGAGCTCGTGGAGGCGATTTGGAATGGTTCTTTGAGGAGTTTTTGGAGTGAATTGCTGGTGTAATTCAAGGTCTCCAAGTCTATTCTTCAAGCAACCAAAAGCAAGCAATCAAAAGCTCTTGTAAAGTTGTTTTCTTTACTTGTATTGCAATTCATTATTATATTTTCTTGTATTCTTATTGTATTACTTTTGTAATCACTTATACGAGGTTTCTCCACCTCCGGATTGTTCCGAGAAGGAGTTAATTGGATTAGTGGTGTGTGGTTGCATCGCTAGGGCTCTTATGAGCCCGATCCGTGGAGTATGAACCATTCGGTTCCGAACCACGTTATATCTTTGTCTTGTGATTGTGTTTGTCTTATTTTGTTATTTCTATATATTCTGCTGTGCTAACACGACTTATAGAGACGAACACGAACGAATTCCATCAAGCACCGACGACGCTATTCACCCCCCCCCCTCTAGCGGGCGCAACGTTCCTAACAGGTAGGGCCTCAGTGGCCATAACCTGGAGGGGAGGATGAGGATGAGCTCCCAACATTGGGGGTCGAGGGTGGGATACCTCGGGAAAAAATGGTCTAGTATATTCCCTTCTAGGGGGGCCCTGCTAAACAGGAGGAAGATTCCTTTCTGCAGGAGTGGAGGCAAATTTCTTCTCTGCCCTTCTCACCTTTAACCCTTCCTCTTCATTAATATACTCTTCAGCATGACCAAGTAACTCTTCATAACTAGCGGCTGGCTTCCTCAACAAGGAACTAAGAAAGGGTCCTTTCTTTAACCCATGAGGGATAGAAACCCTTAAGATGTTGCTGAGGGTATCTCTCGGGCAATAGTAGTAAAATGGTATATATATAACTCCTTAATGATTTAAATGACTCTTGTTTTAAATGAAGTAAAATAGAGGCATCATGCTTATATGTTTTACAACTAGCAAACTACTTAAGAAAAACTCCCTTAGAATCAGCAAAACATGTAATAGAACTGAGAGGTAAAGACTTAAACCATCTCTGAGCGGATGATGCCAGAGTGATGCGGAATGTCTGACACTTAAAGGCGTCGGTATAGCAATGAAGGATAGTTGCACCTTCAAACTGAGACATGTTCCTCTGGATCGGAAGTGTCATCATATATCCCCACTTGGGGGGTCCGAAAATGTACTGGGGGTTGCTCTAGTACTATATCTTCGGTGAAAGGACATGGCTCATAAGGTTCTGGTGCTTTTGTCGAATCACTCTCTCCATGATCCTCCCGTCTCGCTGGCAACACCGGGAAAGGATACTGATACACCCCCTATTGGTACTTCTCCAGGCAATATCTCAATTTCTTGGGGGTCAGGCGGAGGAATGTGAGAAAGTCCTTCAAGTGGTGGATCCCTTTGAGAAGGCTCATGAGAATGAGGATGAAGATATCTCATCCACTTTCTTTCCCTCACCAAGGCTTCAGATATTGTTGTGTCCACTAGAGCCTTTTGTTGGAGGATCGGTGGTCGACTAGAGGGGGTGAATAACCCAATTCGACGTAGATGGAAATCATTCGTTCTTGCATGCTTTGTCTACAATGATTGTTAATATGCGTAGAGGAAATGCAAATACGAAATACAAAAATAAACACAAACACACAATCACAATAGGCAACCGATATACGTGGTTCGGAACCTTAGGGTTCCTACTCCACGGGGTGAGCTCAACAAGCTCGAGTTATGCGCACGACACTAACCAAACTCCTTCTCGACAACAAGTCGGAGGTGGAGAAACCTCATACAAGCAATTACAACAGGTAATACAAAAGTACAAGCAAAATACAAAGACAATATGAAATACAAGTAAAGAACAACTTTACAACACTTGGCTTTGATCACTTGCTTGTTGCTTGCTTTGGTTTGCTCTTGAAGATCTGGAATGCAACGGCAATTCCCCTCCAAAATCTCCCCAAAAATGGATGTGTAAATCCTCCCCAAGCTCCTCCTTTTATGCTTGTCTCGGGATGATTCTGCGCCTGGTAGTCGATTGCCAAAAGCCCCAGTCGAACTGCCCCTATAGCCATTGTCTCACAGCGGTTCGATCCACACTGGAAAAACCCAACGGATCGCTCAGCAGTCGACTGCCAACATTGGCAGTCGACTGCCAATGCCCGTAGCCGACTGCATAGTCGGCTATCGAGCGTTCTATGCTCCGACGCCAACCAGCAGTCGACTATCATCCATGGCAGTCGATTGCCATTAGTCGACTGCTCCAATGAGCAATCGACTGCAAGTTGGCCAGTCTCAGCCGCACACCAGTTGAACCCTGTCGACTTGGATCAGTCAAACTGACACCTATATCAGTCGACTGCTGTCGGATAAAACCTCAAACAAACACTTTGTTTGAGCATCCGACTGTCGGATAAAACCTCAAACATCTTGTTTGAGCAATCGACACTTCGTCTTAGCCACTTGGCCAAGTCCACCTCATCCTCTCATGGAGTTCTCCACTGAAGCTCTCTTCCCTCGGCCTACGTCCCTCAGATGCACCAAGCGCACGACTTCGCAATGTCATCCTTCGCGTCTTGCCCTCAAAGTCTTCTTCCTTTTGGCCTCACTCCATTCGCTCCCTGTCCGACGGTCCCTCGGATGTACCAAGCACACAACTTCCGCAATGCCATTCTTCACTGACTCAAGGACCCTGAGCCTACGAGACTAGTGACCTTGCCAAGTCCTCAAGACTTCTCATTGCCAAAGCTACACACTTGGACTTATTAACATCAAGCCCCATGCTTGGATTTTCCATGCCAAGGCTACACACTTGGACTTTTCCAGCACCAAGCCCTATGCTTGGACTTTCACTGCCAAGGCTACACACTTGGACTTACGTGGCCAAACCATGTTGGACTTTTAATGCCAAGCCCCATGCTTGGACTTCCCATGACACTCACATGTCATACATTTTGTCTAACATCAAAAAACTATTCGAGTCAAACTCGAGTCCGGTCAATCGTGACCTAGGTTGATTGCACCAATACCTTTAACTGAGATGGCAACAAGGTGATGGGAGCCTCCTCCACAGAAGCTGCAGGAGGAGGGATCTCTTGCAGATGCATCTCAACATCTTGTTCAGCCACAAATTGTTTCCCACAAACGGTACTAACTGATGCGATATAGATTTTCTACCTCTTCTAAATGAAGGCGTTAAAGAAGATGAGGGTTCTCTCCAGCCGCAATAGTAAATAATATGAGGACAAGAAATTTAACATGGTTCAGAATTCAAATTCATACTCCACGGATGAGCTCTAGAGTGAGCTCCGACGCTAGACACCTTCTCTACAATCTCTCCTTCTCGGAAGTACCTTCGGAGACAGAGAAACCTCTTACAGATAAGAGCTTACATAAAGTAAAAGAAATAACACGTAGGTGGTTCTCCCTCTAGACCCAGCCAAGGTCCGGGTCGAACTCAGACACGACCCGAAACCGGACCGTGGTCAACGGTCTGGTTAATCGGGTCCACGGGTTTGACTAGGCGGTCCGGTCATGGTTTTTTAAAAAACCAAATCGAAGCGGATAAAAAAATTAACGGAAATGAACGGCCACGATTTCGTGGCCATTGTGCAATGGCCGACCCACCAGGTCGGCCCGAACCAGACCCGGCGAGTCGACCGTTTATTTTTAAAAAAAATTTTGGACGGCCACGATTTCATGGTCGTTGATGATGAATGACCACGATTTTGTGGCCGTTGTGCAATGGTCGACCCGCCCTGACCCGGCGGGTCGGCCGTTGCAAAAGTTTTTTTTTAATTCTTTTTTTTCCTATAAATTCTTCCCCACTCCCTCTATCAAATCACAACTTCTCTTCTCTAAATCTCTAATTCTCATTGCCTCATTTGCTCTCAAGTCTCAAGTCATATTTTTACAAATGTCTGGAGCCGGATCAAGTCGTAAGGGTGCGGTCGGTGCCAAAGGAAAGGGAAAGAGCATAATGCCACCACTGCCCAAGTCCGAGTTCGAGCAAGGTAGCGATACACCTCAATTCGATATTGATGACTATGATCTTGATATTTATGATGATGAATATCAAATACATCATTATCAAAGTCAAAAAAATAGGAGCAATACATCTAGTACGATGGCGGGTTCTACAGCTACAAGACCAACTCAAGTGCCTCGCCCGACATCTGATATCTTCACCAAACATTTCGATAAAGTAACGCTCCCTTCCGGTGATATGCAAGCAAAATGCAAATATTGTTCGAAATGTTACAAATTTCAACAAGGAAGAGGTTACGAAACTCTTACTCGACATGTGGAGAGAAATCATCCGGTGGAAATTGGTATCGATCGTTCTCAAACTCAAATTCCGACATTCTCTTCTCAATCGGGTTGGGGTAACGAATCTAAACTTTTTAAATTTGACGAATCTAGATTTAGAGAAGAAACTGCTAAATTTTATGCGATTGAACAACTTTCTTTTAGTTGTAGTGATAAATTATCTTTTGAAAATTGGCTTTCTACAAGTGCAAATCCTTCTATTAAACGTATCCCAAGAAATACTCTAAAACACACACTTTTAAAATTAGTCTTAGAACAAAAAAAGAATTGATTAAAGAATTTTCTAGTTTAAACAGTAAAGTTTCTTTGTGTTTCGATATTCAGAGTGATCATTGGCAAAGTTGTTCATATATGGGTATTACTTGTCATTGGATTGATAATAATTGGAACATTCAAAAAAGATTGCTAGCATATAGATGTTTTAACAAAACACACATGACATAAAATATTTCATAACTTATCTTTGTTATTTTAAAAGAATATGGTCTAACTTCTAAAGTTTTTTCAATTTCTTTGATAATGTTGTTGGTGCAATCGACCCAGGTCACAATTGATTGGACTCGAGTTTGACTTGAGCGATGTTTTGATGTTCGACAAAATATATGACAATGTGATTGTCATGGAAAGTCCAAGTCTTGTGTACTTGGCATGGAAAGTCCAACATGGGTTGACAAGGGAAGTCCAAGCATGAGTCTTGGCATGGAAAGTCCAACATGGGTTGGCATTTGGAAAGTCCAAGGGGGTAGTCTTGGCCACGTAAGTCCAAGGATGTAGTCTTGGCGGTGAAAGTCCAAGTCATGGGTACTTGGCATTTGAGAAGTCCAAGGGGAATATTGGTGGTGTAAAGTCCAAGGGTGGAGTCTTGGAAGCATAAGTCCAATGGTTGGCTGCGTAAAGTCCAAGCGTGGTCTTGGCAGCGTAAGCCCAATGTGCCTTGGCGGTGTAGACACCATTAGCATGACAATAGCCGATGGAAGCACCTAAAGGCTAGCATATGGATAAACAAGTCATGGATGACTTGGAGGGATCTGATAGGCGCGAGGATGACGGAGGTGGCTAGAAGGCTTAGGTCTAGGCTAAGGGTGATCTAGCAAGTATGGGGACACCATACTTGGATTAAAACCTCAGCATTATGCGTGAGTCGATCGCTCATTAGAGTGATCGATGGCATCGACCGCCATGTATGGCGCTTGATCGATGGTTTAGTCGCGAGCATGCATCGCCCGTAGTCGATCGGGCGCTACCATTTAGGTCGGGCAATCGGCACGCCAATGATGGCAATGATCGTGAGAGTCCTGTTGGAACTTTTCCAGCGTGGATCGAGCCGTTGTCTCACGACAACAGTGTTGGTAGTCGAATTGGGGGTTTTGGCAGTCGACTACTAGGCGAAAATCCAAGTCGCGTGGAAGGATAAAAGGAGCTCGACGGGAGGGATTTTAGAAGCGATTTCTTGGACATTCTTGAGGCAATTTGCTGCTGCAAATCAGGTTCTTCAACCACGGTTCAAGCGATCAACAAGCAAGCATTCAAAAGAGCATTTGTAAAGTTTTTCTTTGCATAGATTGTTGTATTCCTTTATTATTTGCTTGTTTTACTTTGTATTACTTAGTGTAATCTTTGTACGAGGTTTCTCCACCTCCAACTTGTTGTCGAGAAGGAGTATTTGTGATTAGTGGTGTGTGATTGGCATCGCTAGGGCTCATCGAGCCCAATCCGTGGAGTATGAACCATTCGATTCCGAACCACGTTATATCCTTGTGTTATTGATTGTCTTGTGTGCTTGTATCTGTTATTGCTTTATTTCCGCTGTGCTAACACAATTTGTAGACAAGCACGCAATGAATTCCATCGACTCATCGAAACGCGCTATTCAGCCCCCCCTTCTAGCGGCCACCGAATCCTCTACAATTGGTATCAGAGCCCAGGGCTCTTCTACGGACTAACCATCGAGAGCAAAAGATGCTAGAGGGTAAGAAGATGGATTATCAAGAAAAATTAGGATGGGACATCAACACACCGCCGCCATATGACCAAGAAGATTTTCCGACATGGAGGGCAAGAATGGAGAACTTCTTGATGATGGACATAGAAGATTAGTTCATCATCATGGAAGGCTTTGAACCTCCTAGAGATAAGAAGGGAAATGTCTTGAAGTTGAAGAAGTGGACACAAGAGCAACGTCTCAAGTTCAAGACCGAAGTCAAGGTAACAAAGCTTTTAGAAGATTTGATACCTAATGACATTTTGTGCAAGCTAGGGGATTACATGGATGCCAAGGAGCTATAGAGCAAGTTGGCAAGATTCCATGAGGAGTCTCACTCGGCACAAGAAGAAGAAAACTCTTCCTTACAAGAAAGTGAGGATTCAGAATCATCATCCAGATCGAGATCGGAAGTTGAAGAGGAGTCAACTTCCGGATCGGTGGAAGAGGAGGAAGAAGAAGTAAGAGAAGCCTCCACCTCTAGGATTGAGCGGGAGGAGAGAATTTCCACACCGGAGCAACTTCAAGAGGAACTGTTTACCTCCAGTCAAGAAGAAGAAGTCCATACCACCATCATTGACCTAGGTAACTCGAGCACATCATTTCAAAATAAAATTTATATAATGTGTTTTGAGTGTAGGGAGTTTAGGCACTATAAGAGTAAGTGCCCAAAGAAGGTCAAGAAAAGTCCACCGGCACCTAAAAGTCAAGAAAAGTCAAAGGCAGCGGTCTCCCAACCATCAAAAGCAAGGAGCACATCATATGCTTCAAATGCCGACTACCGAGTCATTACCGGAGTCAATGCCCAAAGGGGGAGAAGAAAACTCAAAAGGGAGCTACAAATGTAGGGGGAGCCTCTAAGGCAAATCCTAAGGTAACTTCTAATTTTGCTCCTACCTTAATTAATAGGCAAAAGTATGTTAGAAGTAATCTTGCTATTTATCATGAAAAATATGCTAGAAATAACAAATATTTTTGCCTATGAGCTAAGAATATTCATTTTGAAACTAAGGAGAAATTTGGGACTAATGTCCCTAAAAATATTTTACCTAGGGCAAGCATTAAGAAAATTGAGGACCACTTAGGTTTTAACCCCAAATGGACTAGGCATATGCCTAGAAAGAATAATGGCCAAAGATTAAATCAAAATTCAAAAATTGGGCATTTAGAGTTTTAAAATTAAGCCTTGAGGTCAAGGCTTGAGAAACTTGAAAAGATCCTTGCAAAAATGACAAATCAAATGCAAATGTCAAATGGTCAAACTCTAGAGTCTAGAAGTCAAAGTCAAAACCTAGGGCCTAGGAGACAAGGGTCATCCAAGGGCAAGAAAGGTTTGGGTCATAAACCTAAGCCTAAGGTGACTTATCATAATGTTCCATTTGATTATGGAACTAAACCTAGGTCTAGGAAGACCAAGGTTAATAGGGAAGTCATCCCTAAGGTTGACCAAGGTAGGTGCTTAGTGGTCAAGGTTTCCATGAAACCTAGGAAGACCACTAAGAAGGTTACTAGGGAGACAATCTCTAAGGTTAACCTAGTCAAGACCCAAATGACCAAGGCTTCTAAGCCTAGGAGGGTCATTAGGTGGGTATCTAGGGAGGTTATCCCTAAGAAATACCTAATAAATCCAAGGAGCTCAAATAGGTTTTGGATTCCTAGGAGTGTGATCGATTCACGCTAGATGGGTTTAGGTGTGTCAACTTTAAATGGATGGGTAGTTAACCTAATCATGGTAAAGGTGACACTTTAGGTTATTTTCAAGGTTATGGATACCTTGGAAATAGATTTGATTCTTAATCCTAAAAGATTTTAGGATGTGCCAATATTATTTAAAAAGATTGATAAATTAATCAAATTGGCACAATTTAGATTTAGAGATCTTAGTGTGTCATTTTGGGTTTTTGGCACACTTTGGGAATAATTGATAATATGGCAAAATGGGTTTCATAATAACTAATGGCAATTAATATTAGAATTTAGGTATTATTATACTTATACATTTTATTTGTCATGCCTTGTTTGTCATATAACATGTCATGACATCATGTTTATTTTTATCATTTAATATGTCATGATCATGTTAGGATTAAGGTTTAATGTCATGTGTTTTTAGATTATATCATATGTCATGACATCATGATCATTGTGTTGGGTTTCCAGCACCGCGACGAGTAGGTGTTCGAACATGTTTCGTAAACATGTGCACAGTGGAAGAAATAAAAATAATAAATCTAATTTATTACAACACACACACCACACACATGCATAGTACAACATGTGTAGACATAACCGTAAATTCAAATTTTGCAATAAAAGGAAATTTATACTACGTATACCTGACGTATCACGTGTAGCGGGAAAGGCATCAACCGGAGCGATCCGCGCTAGAATTGTCTCTATCCGTATCCACGACGAGTATCTTCAGGATGACTTCACAAAGTCACGAGCCTCGTCTACGTACGAGTTACTAGCCTCGTGTCGAAGACAATGTGATCGAGAGAATATCACAATCCGAATCAAAAATTCGGATTCAGAACGAGTCCTCAAAAACTCGCTTCTCCGGAGAGGTATTCGTCAACTGTTTGACAAATCCTTCATCCTCCACCTATGAGGATTACCGGAGATCGAATCCCCAGCAAGGAAGCCACTTTCGAAGCTTCAAACGTCATCCAAATGATACTCTGACATGAAATAAACAAGCTGTCCAGAAAACTGGACAGCTTTGGTGGAGGAATAGGGGTCGTCCAAATAAGGAAGTTTGATGCTCACCTTGTCGCCGGACCCAAAGAAGATCACCGGAGGTTCGCCGGAGGATCACCGGCTGAAGCTTGGATGCCGGCAACAAACTTGGATGGTGACACAAAGCTGGGTGGCGGCTAGGGTTGGGCGCCGACCACTAGAGGAGAGGAGGGGTGGGCGGCAACTAGGGATTGCTTGGATTAGGTTTTTCACAAAACCCTTAAGCCCTATTTTATAGAGAACAAATTCTCCTAATAGTTATCGGATCATAACCAAAAGCCCGTTAACCCGCTCCATTAATTTAAGTTAAAATAAACCAAACCATGTTGGTCTATTTTAAGTTAAAACGAACCAAACCATCTTTGGTTCATTCGTTTAAAACAAACCAAACCCCTTTGGTTTATTCTCCACCATTGGATTAGAACCAAACCAATTTGGTTCATCCATCATGTCTTCATAAGACACGACCCATCCACGCTTCCATTACGACTGAAATGATTTCATGCTCGCTCCTTGTTTGGTCCAACCAAACCTAGTTTCTCTCGTTCTGAGAATCTCATTCTCAAGCTTGTTTTAAATCCTTCGGATTACGCTCGTTGTGCGTGTGACCAAATAGGTTCTCGATTTATGTTGGTCATCTATAATTAACCATTAATTATAGAACGATCATGAGTGACACCTAGTAGTACATCATGATCCCCAATTAACCGAAAAGATCAATGGTTGATCCAAAACTATTTCTGAAACCCTTCAGCAGCTACAATGAATCGTGCCCCATTCCCTTCACTCATCTTATACCCACTTGGTTCAGGACATGGTCTATAATGTCAGTCCCCACTAGGTTGACTATGTCACACCTAGCCCGAGTATCATTTTCTCGTCCTACGAATTCTAGTTACTACACATGTATCAAAGAGTACCTTACTCTAAACATGTAATGCTTTGGCCAAAGACTTTAGTAACAATCCGACGAGAGGCCATGGGTATACATCTCCTCGCAAGGAGTGGTGAATCCTTTATAGGCTATTCAAACACCTTCGATCACTTCGACTTATACCCAATCATCCTGGGTCCACATCTCCTCAGAGATGCTTGCTTAAGATGTCAAAGCATAAGTCTTTATGATCAAGATGACTTGAATACCGCAAGTCAAAGGAACATCGCACTTAGCTGCAATAAGAACTTCATTAACATATCTATATATGCAGAGAACCATATGAAGTCTTACAGCTGGTCACTCCAATGAACTAGTGTCCATAACTGGCATCCACGATTAACTCTGGACATCACAATGTCTCCAGCCAATGAGAATCAGCTGCTTGGATACACCAAGGAGTATACCTCGTGCTAGTCTCGACAGAATCGATGGTGTCCAAATCCATCAATTCATCGACTAGGGATAATTCCGATACATCACAATTACATATGTAGAGATACTCACTAGTTGTGATCCAATCACAAATTCTCTCATGTTGTGAATCATATCGTGGACATTCAGTAAATGAGTTTAAGATCTAATCAAATACATGAAAACATGTATACTCAAATAGTGAATCTTCATTTATCATATAAATAGTTCAAACATAAGGCGATTTCCTTAGGACATCTCTCATATATTACTAACAAACTCCCACTTGGCCTAATGTCAATCTCTACGGTATCCAATACCATAAGCTCTAACATGACCCTCAAACTTACTTTGAGGTAATGCCTTAGTCAAAGGATCCGCTAAGTTCCTTTCAGTGGGGATTTTCTCGATTTGTATTTCCTTCCTACTAATGATCTCTCTGATCAGATGATAGCTGCGAAGCACATGTTTGGATCGTTGATGAGACCTTGGCTCTTTCGCCTGTGCAATTGCTCCATTGTTGTCGCAGTAGACCGGTATTGCTTCAACAATGGCTGGAACCACACCAAGTTTATAAATGAACTTCTTGATCCAAACCGCTTCCTTTGCTGCTTCCGAAGCTGCAATGTATTCTGCCTCAGTGGTAGAATCCGCTACAGTGTCTTGTTTGGAACTTTTCCAACTCACTGCACCCCCATTCAAGGTGAACACATATCGGTGAGACTGGAATCATCCTTGTCTCTCGAAGCCGCATCCGTATACCCGCGTATCACCATGTCCCCTTCTCCATATATTAGGAACACATCCTTAGTTCTTCTCAAGTACTTAAGGATTGTCTTAACAGCCACCCAATGATCCATTCCTGGATCAGACTGGTATCTACTCGTGACACTCAGAGCATACGATACATCGGGCCTCGTACATAACATAACATACACGATAGATCCTATTGCAGATGCATAGGGAATCTTACTCATACAAATCCTCTCGTCTTCTGTGCGCGGACACATAGACTTCGAAAGGTGTATCCCATGCCTGATGGGTAGGAAACCTTTCTTGGATTCCGACATGCTAAATCTCTTTAGCACTCGGTCTATATATGTAGACTGTGAAAGACCAAGCAACCGTTTTGATCTATCTCTATAGATCTTAATCCCGAGGATGTAGGTTGCTTCTCCCAGGTCTTTCATGGAGAATGTCTTGGACAACCAAATCTTAACTGACTGTAAGACTGAAACATCGTTTCCTATAAGTAATATGTCATCGACATATAATACCATGAACACGACTGCACTCCCACTAACCTTCTTGTACACACAAGGTTCGTCTGAATTTTGTGAGAAATCAAACCTTTTGATTGTCTCATCAAAATGGATATTCCAGCTCCTGGATGCTTGCTATCCATATATGGACCGTCGCAATTTGCATACCTTGGTTTTATCAACCGATGTGAAACCCTCAGGCTGTATCATATACACTTCCTCGAGCAGGTTTCCATTAAGGAAAGTTATTTTCACATCCATCTGTCATATCTCATAATCATAATGGGCCGCTATGGCCAAGAGCATCCGAATGGATTTAAGCATAGCTACAGACGAATAGGTTTCGTCATAATCAACACCTTGCTTTTGACGATATCCTTTCACCACTGATCTAGCCTTATAGGTAATCACATTACCATCCATGTCAATTTTCTTCTTGAAAACCCACTTGCACCCTATAGGCTTTATGCCTTCAGGTGGGTCAACCAAGTTCCAAACTTAGTTTTCATACATGGAATCCATTTCCGACTTCATGGCTTCAAGCCACTTATCCCTTTCTAAACTTGTCAGAACTTCTTCATAACTGGTAGGCTCCTCATCATCAATGAGTAACACGTCGTTCGATTCACTTACGAGAAATCCATATCTCTCAGGAATGTTGCGTGTTCTACCAGATCTACGAAGATGTGGTGTTTCAATAGGTCCAACCGATTGCTTATCACTATGAGTTATCGGCTGTTGTGCTTCACCAGGTATCTCATCAATGTCTATTTGAGTCTCTCGAGCCTCCTTAAACTCGATGACACTCCCACTGTTTTCTTACAAGAGAAACACTTTCTCTAGAAACACAGCATGCCTTGAAACAAACACCTTTTGTTCCACAGGATGATAGAATTGGTAACCCCTTGTTTCCTTAGGGTATCCAATAAATAGACATTTATCAGACTTAGCATCCAATTTGTCTGATACAGTCCACTTCACATAAGCAGGACAATCCCATATCTTCAAGTAAGATACATGAGATTTCTTACTATTCCATATCTCATATGGAGTAGTAGAGACTACCTTGGTTGGCATTCTGTTTAACAAGTAAAGAGTTGTCTAAAGTGCATAGCCCCAAAAAGACTTGGAAAGATTCGCATGATTCATCATTGACCTAACCATGTCCAACAAGGTCCGGTTACGCCTCTCAGATACACCATTATGTTGTGGTGTATATGGCGGAGTCCATTGAGACAATATACCATTGTCTCTTATATAATCAAGAAACTCTTGACTTAAGTATTCACCACCTCGATCCGATCAAAGTATTTTAATACTCTTATCATGTTGTTTCTCTACTTCATTTCTGAATTCTTTGAACCTTTCAAAGGCTTCAGACTTGTGTTTCATCAAGAACACATACCCAAACCATGAGTGATCATCGGTGAAGGTAATGAAGTAGCTATAGCCTCCTAAAGCTTGAGTTGACATAGGTCCACATACATCAGTATGTATTAGGCCTAGCAACTCTCCCACTCATTCACCTTTTCCTGTAAAAGGTAACTTAGTCATCTTGCCTTTTAAGCATGATTCGCATGTATCGTATGAATCCAATTCAAACGATTCCAGAATTCCACATCGGTGTAATTCGGACATGCATTTCTTGCTTGCATGGCCAAGATGACAATGTCACATGTAGGAGTCTAATTGATTATCCTTTTGAGCACGCTTATTGCTCGCTTCGATATTGAAAATGTCACTGGATACGTCCAACGTATAAATACCATTGCTCAAAGTTCCAGTTCCATAAAGTACGCCATTCAAAGTTATATAACAATAATTGTTACTAAACGTCAAATGGTAACCATTTCTATTTAAATAGGAAATAGAAACAATGCTCTTTATTAGAGAAGGAACACAATAGCAATTGTCCATTTCCAAGACTAGTCCACTAGGGAGCTTCAGCAAATAAGTTTCGATGGCGACCGCAGCAACCTTTGCTCCATTGCCAAATCACAAATTTGACTCCCCTCTGACGAGTCTTCTTCTATTCCTTAGCCCCTGTATGTCATTACATATATGTGAGCCACACCCAGTATCCAATACCCAAGTGTCTAAGGAAATAGAATGGCAATCAATAACAAAGATACCTGAAGAGGATGGGGCATCGGATGCCTTCTTCTTCTTCACGGACTCAAGATAAATCTTGTAGTTTCTTCGCCAGTGCCCTTCCTTGCCACAATGATGGAAAGTGCCCTTTTGTGTTGGTTATGCCTTCTTAGCCTTCTTGTTCTTCCCTTTCTTCTGTTCCTTTGCCTTCCTCTTAGAACCTTTCTTTGAGGAATCAACTAATAGAACCGCCTTCTCCTCATGCTTCACAGAAGGCTCCACAGTCTTCAGCATATTGAGGACCTCAGGAATAGTGGATTCTAATTTGTTCATCCAATAGTTCATCACGAATTGTGAGAAACTCTTGGGTAAATAATGCAGAATTAAGTCAATACTTAATTCATGATCCATCACAAACCCGAGGGTGGCCAGCTGCTCGATGTACCCATTCATCTTTAGCACAAACTACACTACAGACGAACCTTCTTGCATCTTAGTGGTGAAGAGGAGCCTGGAGACTTTGAACCTTTCGGATCTCACTTGCTCATCAAACAACTCATGAAGATTGAAGACTATGGTATTAGCATCTATATGCTCATGCTACTTTTGCAGCTCAGGTACCATTGCAGCTAGCATGATGCAACTCGCCAGTTCAGAATCTGCCACATGTTTCTGATAGGCCAACATTTGGTCTGGAGTTGCATCGTCCCTAGGACAGTTGGGAAGAGGCTCTTCAAGGACATATGCTAGCTTTTCTACCTTGAGAACAATTCTCAAGTTTCTAAATTAGTCCAGGAAGTTAGGCCCAGTCAATTTGTTTGAATCCAAAATAGTGCGCAAATTCAAAGATGTCATGATCAATCGATTAACCTAGAAATACAAAACGAGCATATATGAGAAAATGATTTTAAAATGCATCAATATACATTCATAAATTCCATTCATTTTTCGAATTTCAAAAAACCCCAAAATCACTTCGGGAGAACGTAGGTCCATCTTCGAATGGGCTGATATCTAACATAGATATGAACAACCTTGGAGAGAGTCCAACAAGTCATTCATAACTACGAAGGTAGGTATCAAATATACCGATTGCATATCACATATATGCAACTATCACAATGTGCTATCAACTAATTGAATGTTCACACATACATCGGGTTGTTAACACATTAACAAGTATGCATCATATGCATAGCACCCAACTTCACCTCCCTTCACATCGACCTTGGAGAGAGTCCAACAAGCCGATGCTCCAGGTTAAAACCAACCCATTAATCGAGAAATAGTTTTAATATGGTTAGAGTGCATTCAACCAATTAACCTGGCTTGGAGAGAGTCCAACAACCAAAGCTAACGATTGACCTCTGACTCTTACCATATTAGTATTAAACTATTCCATGGTTTGAACATGTTCGGGTTCGAGCCGGGCTTGGAGAGAGTCCAACAACCCAAATAAGAAACGGAACTCTGGTTCTAACCATATTAATGGAAGGTGTAGGCTTTAATATTGAGTAAAGGTTTTTATGTCTCATCCTCTTTGCATACAAATAACTTCGTTTCAGTTGCATATTGCTATCGGTGATAATCACATATCACGACACGTCTTGCATAATGATATGCATCTAATGCAATTACATAACATACAATTATGACATGTACAAAATTTCCTTATATGTCATAACTATTTATGGAAATAAAATATGTTTAAGATTTGATTCTCCAAATCAAATCATGATTAAATTAGGAAATAAATTTCCAAATCTAATCACATATTTTATTTGTGGAAAGTGTTGATTAAGGAAAGTCAATTTAGGAAATAAATTTCCTAAATCATCAAAACTACTTATGGAAATAAAATATTTTAAGATTTGATTTCCCAAATCAAATCATGATTAAATTAGGAAACAAATTTCCAAATCTAATCAAATATTTTATTTATGGAAAATATCAATTTCCATAAATACTTCTAACTTTCCAAAAGTAGAAGATTTCCATAAATACTTCTAGACTTTCCAAAATTAAAAATTTCCAAAAATACTTCTAACTTTACAAAAGTAGAAAATTTCCATAAATACCATTACGACTATTGCAAAATAATTTTACGATTATGTCAAAATACAACCTGGGCTCTGATACCACTGTTGGGTTTCTGACACCGCGGCGAGTGTGTGTTCGAACATGTTTCGTAAACATGTGCACAGCGAAAAAAATAAAAATAATAAATCTAATTTATTACAACACACACACCACACGCATGCATAGTACAACATTTGTAAACATAACCGTAAATTCAAATTTTACAATAAAAGGAAATTTATACTACGTATACCTGACGTATCACGTGTAGCGAGAAAGGCATCAACCGGAGCGATCCTCTCTAGAATCGCCTCTATCCGTATCCACGGCGAGTATCTTCAGGATGACTTCACAAAGTCACGAGCCTCGTCTTCGTACGAGTTACTAGCCTCATGTCGAAGATGATGTGATCGAGAGAAGATCACAATCCGAATCAAAAATTCAGATTCAGAACGAGTCCTCAAAAACTCGCTTCTCTGGAGAGGTATTCGTCAACCGTTTGACAAATCCTTCGTCCTCCACCTATGAGGATTACCGGAGATCGAATCCCCGGCAAGGAAGCCACTGTCGGAGCTTCAAACGTCATCCAAACGACGCTCCGACATGAAATAAACAAGCTGTCCAAAAAACTGGACAGCTTTGGTGGAGGAATAGGGGCCGGCCAAATAAGGAAGCTTGATGCTCACCTTGTCGCCGGACCCAAAGAAGATCACCGGAGGATCACCAGCTGAAGCTTGGACGACGGCAACAAACTTGGACAGTGGCACAAAGCTGGGCGGCGGCTAGGGTTGGGCGCCGACTACTAGAGGAGAGGAGGGGTGGGCGGCAACTAGGGATTGCTTGGATTAGGTTTTTCACAAAACCCTTAAGCTCTATTTTATAGAGAACAAATTCTCCTAATGGTTATCGGATCATAACCAAAAGCCCGTTAACTCGCTCCATTAATTTAAGTTAAAATAAACCAAACCATGTTGGTCTATTTTAAGTTAAAACGAACCGAACCATCTTTGGTTCATTCGTTTAAAACAAACCAAACCCCTTTGGTTTATTCTCCACCATTGGATTAGAACCAAACCAATTTGGTTCATCCATCATGTCTTTATAAGACACGGCCCATCCACGCTTCCATTGCGACTGAAATGATTTCATGCTCGCTCCTTGTTTGGTCCAACCAAACCTAGTTTCTCTCGGTCTGAGAATCTCATTCTCAAGCTTGTTTTAAATCCTTCGGATTACGCTCGTTGTGCATGTGACCAAATAGGTTCTCGGTTTATGTTGGCCGTCTATAATTAACCATTAATTATAGAACGATCATGAGTGGCACCTAGTAGTACATCATGATCCCTAATTAACCGAAAAGATCAACGGTTGATCCAGAACTATTTCTGAAACCCTTCAGCAGCTACAATGAATCGTGCCCCATTCCCTTCACTCATCTTATACCCACTTGGTTCAGGACATGATATATAGTATCAGTCCCCACTAGGTTGACTACGTCACACCTAGCCCAAGTATCATTTCCTCGTCCTACGAATTCTAGTTACTGCATATGTATCGAAGAGTACCTTACTCTAAACATGTAATATTTTGGCCAAAGACTTTAGTAACAATCCGACGAGAGGCCATGGGTATACATCTCCTCGCAAGGAGTGGTGAATCCTTTATAGGCTATTCAAACACCTTTGATCACTTCAACTTATACCCAATCATCTCGGGTCCACATCTCCGCAGAGATGCTTGCTTAAGATGTCAAAGCATAAGTCTTTATGATCAAGATGACTTGAATACCGCAAGTCAAAGGAACATCGCACTTAAGCTGTAGTAAGAACTTCATTGACATATCTATATATGAAGAGAACCATATGAAGTCTTACGGCTGGTCACTCCAATGAACTAGTTACCATAACTAGCATCCACGATTAACTTCAGACATCACAATGTCTCCAGCCAGTGAGAATCAGCTGCTTGGATACACCAAGGAGTATACCTCGTGCTAGTCTCGACAGAATCGATGGTGTCCAAATCCATCAATTCATCGACTAGGGATAATTTCGATACATCACAATTATATAGGGGATCGATCGGCCGGCTAGAGGGGGGTGAATAGCCCTTTGTCGTTGAATGGTGGAATTTTCTCGTATACACAATTGTTAGCGCAAGCGGAATACTAATAAAGACAAGCAAATAAAAAATAAAGACAAAGCAATGCTAACACCGAAATATAACGTGGTTCACGGCTACGCCGCTAATCCACGGTTCCCGATTCGTCCTCGGTGAATCACTCTGCAACCAAATCACTATCGGTCTCTCCTTTACACTAAGCTAGGTGGAGGTAACCCTTACAACTCAAAAACACTCCTTCTTTTACAATAGATGTGAAAGAGATCTAGAAAGAGTTTATCACTTGTTGAGCACTTGGATGATGGTTTGGAATATGAGCATTAGCCATCCAAAATCCCACACCCTCTCTTTTTATAGAGAGGGCTGATTTCTTCCCGTTGGCCGCCACCAGTCGACTGCTGCCCTTGGCAGTCGACTGCCGCCACTTCAACGGCCTCCGAACACGTCGGATCCTGACCGTTGTAGTCCAACGGAACACTTGGCAGTCGATTGATGGATCCCATCAGTCAACTGCTACCTCCGTAGTTGACTGCCCAATCGGCTACGAGTGGTTCTGTGGCCAAACCCTCTTAATCGATCGTTGTTTCATCACCGATCGATCGGATGGTCTTCGATCGACTACCCACATATGGCGATCATGCGGCCCCAAAATAACTCAGTCGGATACCAATCGAACTCATTCAACTCAGAGCAGTCGACTGTCATTCCATGGCAGTCGACTGATGTTGGGAAAACTCATCCGACACTTAGCCATTCGGCCAAGTTCACCTAATGAGCTACTTACAATTCACTCATTCTCTCATCTCACTCGAAGTCCCTCGCCGAAGCTCTCTTCGTTCGCGACCACGTCCCTCGCCAGCATCAGGCGCACGGCTCTGCAATGCTCCTTCGCGTCTCTTGCCTCCGAAGTCTGCTTCCTTGGCTTCGCTTCAAGTCATCTCGTCTGGCGGTCTAAGCAAAGATCGCCGACGACTCGCAATGCTCCTTCTCCGACTCAAGCATGAGGTTCTGAGTGGTGAACCCGCCAAGGCTCCATGTGTGAATTACTAAGTCCTGCAAGACTCCAATGCACATATCAAATCATAATAACAACCTAACTTAAACCTTTTGCAACACACATCAAAACCATATCACGGCAAGAGATTGCCCTAACAATCTCCCCCTTTTTGATGTGTGGCAATCTGTTTAAGTTAGGTAAAAACATTTGATAAAACTATTAAGGAAGGAAAGCATGTGAATAAACATGATTAGAAACTCTCCCCCTTAATACATGAAACTCCCCTTAAATATATTCCCCCTTACTTAAACATATACATTTCTCCCCCTTTGACACCATCAAAAATATTAAACAATGTTTATACAACCATGACATCAAGTTGAGAGGTAAATAAACATTAAAATCAGTCAAAACCTGATAAGACCGCTATCGATGACATCAATGACCGCATAATGAAATCCGAATTTCTGATTTTCTGGATGAAATTCAGAAATGCACTATAAATTCCAAAAAATTCTAAAAATAGTGAAATTTGGGGAACACATTTCTTTTAAGTATATCTATCAATGAAAAATAATTTTTCATGAAAAATCATCATATTTTGAGAGATTTGCCAAAAATCCAAAAGCTTTAAAAACTACTAGGTTTTTGATCATGTTAGTATCCATTTTAACACCTAGTCTTGCTTTGGATTATTTCAAAACATGAATACACAGATTTTAAAATAAGAAATTATTTTGAAAACATATGAAATATCCAACCATGATCTTTGGGAAATATGTCTATAAATTAAACATAAGTCTTCCCCATGATTGGTCTATTATTGCTATTTTGATACCTTAAATGACCGTCTAAATGTCATAGGCATTAGTGGACATTTGTATCATCCTAACATCTCACTCATGCTAAGTTTTCAATCAAAGTAGCCTATAGTGAGTGTGAGATGTATCCTAAAGATATTAGTATATACTTAACCATTATTTTCATGCAATTCTATCAAGGTTAAGTATCATCTTATCATTCCACATGATCATAAAGATGTATATGAATTAATTTCACAATATGATCATGAAATAAATGTACTCATCAAATTGTTATCATGCATTAGGTATTACATCATGATAATAAAGCAAATATCACCTAAATCATGATTTATTTACTTATAGGTGCATTATCATCACCTAACACTAATTCAAAAATGTTGTCCCGCCATCCTAAGTCAACCAAAAACATGATATAGGTAAAGTCCATATGGTTGACTATCCTAAGGTTTTCCTAACCCTTAAGGATGGATTTAGGAACCCAATATAAATTCTTGCCTATGGGGTTCACTAAAAATTCCTTAGGGATCCATTTCCTAGCAATTACTTTCTTTTTGTCTTGACCCCTAGCAATTAGACATTTATAGGCCTTTCCATTTTTCCTCTCTTTATAACCTAGGCCTTTCTTATTGAAGCTAGCTCTTTGGCTCCCAATTATCATGTTAAGGGTATTGGAGCCTATTGTAAATTTTTCTAGGGCCTTGGTCAAATAGTCTACCTTTTCCCTTAGAGCCTTATTTTCATCCATACATGCATCACTAACATTGAAGGGCATATATTCATGTGAGCATGCATCATTATCATTATCATTTAAGCATGTTTTTTCTAGCTTATTTTCTAAATCCTTAATTTGCTCAAGCATGCATTTATTTTTCTTCTTTGCTCTAAATAAATCCTTAGTAAGACTAGAAATCATAGAAACTATTTTACTAGGTGAAAAGTTAGTTACCATACTTTCCATGTCCTCTTCTTCGGATGAGGAGGATGATGAAACTCCCCCTTCACTAGAGCTCTCCTCACTTGAGCTTACTTCTTCATTTTCGGAGGAGGAGCAATCTAAGTCGTCAAAGGCCATCAATGCCAAATTTGTGACAAAGGCATTTTCTTCCTCGGATGATGATGATGATGAGGAAGGGTCATCCCAAGTTCTTGCCTTTAGTGCCTTTGTCTTTCCCTTTTCTTTGGCTTTCTTCTCTTCTTCTTTCCTCTTGCTCCCCTTCTTCTTTTTCTTTTCTTCTTTCTTCTTCCTCTCTTCTTTGCTCTTGTTTAGGAGAGGACAATTATCCCTTATATGTCCCTCTCCTTGGCAATTATAGCAAATAATCTTCCCCCTTGATCTTCTACTCCTATCATTAGATTTATTAAATCTAAAACCTTTTAATGCACGCCTTACCCTCCTTACCATATAGGCTTCTTCCGTGCTATCCATGGAGGAAGAGGAGGACGCTTCATCGGAGGAGGAGGGGATCTCTATCTTCTTCTTCCCCTTATGTGCCATCAAGGCTACTCCTCTTGGAGGTTGAAACTTTGGCTCTTCTTGTATTCCTTCAAGCTTCATTTCGTGGAGCTCCATTGTTGAGAAGAACTCCTCCAAGGTGCTTACTTCTAAGTTCTTAGAGATGTAAAATGAGTCCACCATGGAGCTCCATCTTGAGGACCGGGGAAAGGCATCTATGGCCTTCATTACCATATCCCGGTTGGAGAGCCTTTCACCTACACTTGTCAAGCCGATTAGAATTTCCTTAAATCTAGAGTGTAGGGATTTTACCTTCTCTCCCTTTTCGAGTTTGATGTTGGATAATTGGGAGCGAAGGACATCTCTCCTTGCTAGTTTCGCCTCAGATGTGCCTTCATGAATTTCTATTAGTTTCTCCCACATTTCCTTGGCGCTAGCACACTCCCCTATCCTATTTACTTCTTGTTGGGGGAGTACATTGTAGAGGTGGTGCTTGGCCTTTGAATTCGCCAAGTACTCCTCTCTTTGCCTTTTACTCCATCTTGATTTTTCCAATAGCTCCCCTTCTTCATTCCTAGGCAATTCGAAACCATTTTCCATAATCAAAAGAATTTCAAAATCGGTCTCGAAAAATACCTCCACTCTCTTTTTCCACCAAGAGAATTCCCCCTCGAACTTTGGCGGATGAATATTTGAGCCGACCATTCTTAAATGTGCTTGTTGTGGCGGTTAGTCCTCGACAAGCTTTCCTTAGCTCTGATACCACTTGTAGGGGATCGATCGGCCGGCTAGAGGGGGGTGAATAGCCCTTTGTCGTTGAATGGTGGAATTTGCTCGTCTACACAATTGTTAGCGCAAGCGGAATACTAATAAAGACAAGCAAATAAACAATAAAGACAAAGCAATTCTAACACCAAAATATA
This sequence comes from Wurfbainia villosa, assembly GCA_025175895.1. Classification (NCBI taxonomy): domain Eukaryota; kingdom Viridiplantae; phylum Streptophyta; class Magnoliopsida; order Zingiberales; family Zingiberaceae; genus Wurfbainia; species Wurfbainia villosa. Next base: position 12,448,556 of record CM046007.1, on the reverse strand, counting down.
ACATGGTTCACGGCTACGCCGCTAATCCACGGTCCCCGATTCATCCTCGGTGAATCACTCCGCAACCAAATCACTATCGGTCTCTCCTTTGCACTAAGCTAGGTGGAGGTAACCCTTACAACTCAAGAACACTCCTTCTTTTACAATAGATGTGAAAGAGATCTAGAAGAAGGAGTTTATCACTTGTGGAGCACTTGGATGATGGTTTGGAATATGAGCATTAGCCATCCAAAAGCCCACACCCTCTCTTTTTATAGAGAGGGCTGATTTCTTCCCGTTGACCGCCACCACTCGACTGTTGCCCTTGGCAGTCGACTGCCGCCACTTCAACGGCCTCCAAACACGTCGGATCCCAACCGTTGTAGTCCAACGGAACACTTGGCAGTCTACTGATGGATCCCATCAGTCAACTGTTGCCTCCGTAGTCGACTGCCCAGTCGGCTACGAGTGGTTCTATGGCCAAACCCTCTTAATCACCGATCCGCTTTCATCCGATCGATGGTCTTGGCAATGATCGCCCACATATGATGGGATCGCTGGGCCCAAAACAACTCAGTCGGATACCAATCGAACCCATTCGACTCAGAGCAGTCGACTGTCATTCCATGGCAGTCGACTAATGTCGAGAAAACTCATCTGACACTTAGCCATTCGGCCAAGTTCACCTAATGAGCTACTTACAATTCACTCATTCTCTCATCTCACTCGAAGTCCCTCGGCGAAGCTCTCTTCGCTCACGCCACGCCCTCGAAGATCAAAGACGGCTGCAATCTCGCCGGCGTCTCTTGCCTCCGAAGTCTACTTCCTTGGCTTCGCTTCAAGTCATCTCGTCCGACGATCCCTCGGCAGCATCAAGCACACGACTCTACAATGCTCCTTCTCCGACTCAAGCACGAGCTTCTGAGTGGTGAACCTGCCAAGGCTGTTGGATCGAGAAGCGTCGCTAGAGGGGGGGTGAATAGCGATCGTAAATCTTTTCATTCGATTCGTTCGAGTAGACAATTAAATGAGTAAGCACAGCGGAAAATAAAAAGACACGTTTATTTTACTTGGTTCACAACCCAGCGATTACTACTCCAAGGCCCTATCGATCCTAGACCGCGTACGGAGGGAAAAACACTATAACGTCTCCTCCTCGTTGGAGGTAGGAGACAACGATCACAAAACCAAAATTACGAGGATGAGGCAACAAGCCTATCTCACCTCGTTACGAATAAAAAATAAAGAATACAATATCAAAATATATTACTTGATTCTGCTGTCGACGAAGAAGATTGGAACTTGTCGTCGCATCGGCATTATGACGGTGTTGGAGCGTTGGCGTTGTAGGAGCACTTGATGAATAAACTTGATGTATTGTGGAGATGGAATCCTCCCCTCCTTTTATAGATTTTGGCCTCTGAATATGTCTCCTCTTTTTTTGGAACAGATCACGAAGTTGTATAATTTTTATCACGAAGTGGCCGCGTCAAACCTTATCCGTTTTGACCTAGCGCAAAGGTTGATTCGTCGCCATCAGTCGACTGATGACTCCCATCAGTCGACTGATGAGCATCAGTCGACTACTCCATGTCCAGCAGTCGACTGCCAGCCTGGCCGCTTCCCTGCAGTGAGAGGTTAGCTCAGAAAATGATAAATACGACGGTTTCTAATCATCCGATCTCGACCTAGACCTTCCACAAGAAGTCTTAGTCGGATCGCTGCCTACGGTCGTCCCCGAACAGAGGACACGACCTTACCATCTCTCACTCACACGAGCTTACCTCGATTCTTATTGTGTCGCTTTCGCTTCCGGCCTTCCACTCGATTCCTTCGGCACCCTCTGAAGTCACTCGAGTGTCGCCCGACCACCGCGGTTTTCTCCGGGTGTCGCTAGCCTTCAGCTCTAGCTTTAGTACTTTTCTGCACACTCGATTTAGCTCGTGAGATAACAATGTAAACTTAACTTTGTGTCTTTGCCATAATCAAAACACAGGTTCGATTATCTGGTGCCCCTGCACCAACAAAGGCTCCATGTGCGAATTACTAAGTCCTGTAAGACTCCAACGCACATATCAAATCATAATAACAACCTAACTTAAACCCTTTGCAACACACATCAAAACCATATCACGGCAAGAGATTGCCTTAACAAATTACACATGTAGAGATACTCACTAGTTGTGATCCAATCACAAATTCTCTCATGCTGTGAATCGTATCGTGGATATTCAGTAAATGAGTTTAAGATCTAATCAAATACATGAAAACATGTATACTCAAATAGTGAATCTTCATTTATCATATAAATGGTTCAAACATAAGGCGATTGCCTTAGGACATCTCTCATATATTACTAACACATTGGTCATGCTTTATTTATGTTATCATTTATGCCATGATCATTCATGCATTTAAACTAATTAAAATTGAATTAAGGACAATGGCATGACTTGGAGTCTCATTCATAAGAGAATCAAGTAGTGTTGCCATAGAAAATGCATGAGGCCTTAGATTAGGAGAACAAAACTCACATCTCACATCTAAATTGACATGTATGTGTATTTATACACCCTAGATACATGTGAGATGATAGGATATGAGTTGAGTTCAAGGTGCATAGTTTTTGCATCTAGATGAACCAAAACTCATCTAATATCATTTGTGGATCATTGGGAAAGCTTATGTTCAAGTCATGTACATTAAGCCCAAAGAATATGATCCAATATTTGTTTTCAAAAACATTTTAAAATCATTTTAGAAAATCTTGGTGAAGTCTATCTTTTGATAGCAATCACCATTGATGAAGTGAATACAAAGTGAGCTCAAACATTGAAGTTTTTTTTCATTTTTAAACTTTGTGTCAATTTCACTATTTTATGGGTAAAATATTTTTCAAATATTTTTCACCCATTGTATTGGTCTTAAGTATTATACGTATGAAGTTTCATGATTTTTCGAATTACGTATAATTACTTATGTTTTTTGCAATTTCATTTCTGATAATTGAAATTCGAAATTTCAGTTATCAGTCGACTGCAGCCTGATGGCAGTCGACTGATAGGCACGGTAGTCGACTGATGCCTGATAAAGTCAACTGTCAATGCTAATTTTGGAAAAAAAATAAGATTGTTTAGCCCATTTTTAGCTATGGTAAGGTTCCCTAACCACTCCTAACCCTAGGATATACTTTGAGAAGCATTATAAAGGGTGAAAATCCATTGGATATGGATTAGGAGAGTTGTTAGGGTGATGTATCAAATTTAAGGTATGGGAAGGTTCAATGTTGAACTTTAGACCTTATTTTTGATGGTTTAGAGTTCCTATTGACTTAGGGACTTCCCAAGGACATTGTTGGTGCAATGGTCAAGGGGGAGCAAGCCTTTAGGGGGAGGTATTCATCATGGGATGATAGATGGTATTTTTCCTCATAAGGGGGAAATGAGAATTTTGAGATACCCAATTTGGAAATTGGGAGAGTTTGTAGGATTGCCTCTCTTGAGTGAAATGAGACTTATCACTAGGAAGATTGTAGGCATCCTAGGTATTTTTGGACCAAATAGGAGATTGTAAGATCTCATTGGGACATGAGACATTGACCTCCTTGGAGAGAACCTTTTTGATGTTAGTCAAAAAGAGGGAGAATATTTGGGGAGAATGTTTGGGAGAATTTATAGGATTACCAATTTGGGATAATTGGCAAGGAGATTTGAGTTAGGTGTTCTAACTCAAAGGTATGTGGTTTTGTCAAATATCAAAAAGAGGGAGATTGTTGGTGCAATCGGCACAGGTCATGATTGACCGGACTCGAGTTTGACTCGAGCGATATTTTGATGTTCGAAAAAATGTATGACAATGTAATTGTCATGGAAAGTCCAAGTCTTGTGTACTTGGCATGGAAAGTCCAACATGGGTTGGCAAGGGAAGTCCAAGCATGGGTCTTGGCATGGAAAGTCCAACATGGGTTGGCATTTGGAAAGTCCAAGGGGGTAGTCTTGGCCACGTAAGTCCAAGGGTGTGGTCTTGGCGGTGAAAGTCCAAGTTATGGGTACTTGGCATTTGAGAAGTCCAAGGGGAATATTGGCAGCGTAAAGTCCAAGGGTGGAGTCTTGGAAGCATAAGTCCAATGGTTGGTGGTGTAAAGTCCAAGCGTGGTCTTGGCAGCGTAAGCTCAATGTGCCTTGGCGGTGTAGACACCATTAGTATGACAATAGCCGATGGAAGCACCTGAAGGCTAGCGTATGGATGAACAAGTCATGGATGACTTGGAGGGATCCGATAGGCGCGAGGCTGACGGAGGTGGCTAGAAGGCTTAGGTCTAGGCTAAGGGTGGTCTAGCAAGTATGGGAACACCATACTTGGGTTAAAATCTCATGGTTGAGGTTGGCAGTCGACTGACATTATGACAGGTTCGACTACCGTGAGTTGACTAGAGCTCGACTGTTGTTTAAGGGCTAAAAATGCTCTGGTAGTCAACTGCTCATTGGAGCAGTCGACTGATGGTTTAGTTGTGAGCACAAAATGCTCTGTAGCAGACTGGGCAGTCAGCTATGAGCGCTGGCAATCGACTGCCAATGATGGCAATCGACTGGTGAGAGTCCCGTTGGAACTTTTTCAGCGTGAATCGAGCCGTTGTCTCACGACAATAGTGTTGGCAGTCGAACTGAGGGTTTTGGCAGTCGACTACCAGGCAGAAATCTAGGTCGCGTGGAAGGATAAAAGGAACTCGATGGGAGGGATTTTAGAAGCGCTTTCTTGGACGTTCTTGAGGCGATTTTCTACTGCAAATCAGGGTCTTCAACCACGGTTCAAGCGATCAACAAACAAGCATTCAAAAGAGCATTTGTAAAGTTTTTCTTTGCATAGATTGTTGTATTCCTTTTGTATTTGCTTGTTTTACTTTGTATTACTTAGTGTAATCTTTGTACGAGGTTTCTCCACCTCTGACTTATTTTCGAGAAGGAGTATTTGTGATTAGTGGTGTGTGATTGGCATCGCTAGGGCTCATTCGAGCCCAATCCGTGGAGTAGGAACCATTTGGTTCCGAACCATGTTATATCCTTGTGATAATGGTTGTCTTGTGTTCTTGTATCTGTTATTGCTTTATTTCCGCTGCGCTAACACAATTTGTAGACAAGCACGCAACAAATTCCATCGATGCATCGAAACACACTATTCACCCCCCTCCCCCTCTAGCGGCCACCGAATCCTCTACAAATGCTAGTGCAAATACCTCTGGTATTAGTGATGGGTTTTTCCGAGCCGCAAAAACCGCTTTTTGCGTTGCGGAAACCTCGGAAGCCCCGGCCACGGATCCGTGCGAAGTATAAAAATATAAAAACATGTATGTGCTTACAAAAACCCTAGATATACCTTAGATCTAAGAGGTTAGAACATTACCCTCGTAGCGATGCCCTTCGCTTATCCCGCTCGTCCAAAAGTTCGCCGGAACTCGAGAGTGTCAAGTGCACACTCCTCTATGGTATCCACACAAGCAATAGGTGGAGAAAAATGCCTTAGAGTGTGCTAGCACTCCTTTAGGAATTTCGGCCAAGGAGGTTGGGAGAGGGAGAGAGCTTGAGAGGAAGATGATCCAAGGTTGAAGATGATGGAATGAGTAACTCACAAATTGAATTCCCACTTTGAAACCCCTAAAGTGGCCGGCCACTTCAAGGAAGGGGGTTACATGCATGCATGTAACTCCCATGACCCTTGGTCTCCCTCATGATGTGGCACCAATTGACAAAGTCAATGATGATGTGGAGCATCATCATTGGCTGGCCATGCCAAGTCATCATCATGACATGGCATTTGGTCAAGTCAAACTTGACCTTTCATCTTCCCTCTCAAGTCAAGTCAAACTTGACCTCTAATCTCCCATGGTTGATCAAATCTAACCACTTGACTCAAGTCAATTTAATTTAATGAATCTCTATTCATTTAATTTAAATTGATTTGATGAATCAAATCTAAATTAGACTCATTCAACACTTGAATCAACTTGAGTCTAACTCAATTAGTCTAATTTGGATTACTCTTAATCCAATTTGGTTCATCCCATGAACCTAATCCTCATGGTTCATCATATGAACCTAATCTCCATCTAATTGCTCTTATGTGTGTGACCCTATAGGTTCTTGTAACGTTGGCAATGTCCCTAAACCGATTTAGGAACATAAGCAATGAGCGGTATCTAGCAACACATCATTGCTACCCAAGTTACAAGAATGTTGAGCTCCAACATCACCTTTGTGACTACTAATTGTGACTCTCACAATATGTGACAATGTCCCTCTATCCTTGACATCTAGATTGACCAATCGAGGCATAGACCGTGTCATCCTCGGTACAATCTAAATCTTGAACTCCAAGTAGACTCACTCTAATCAAATGAGCTCAATATCTCATATTGACTCATTTGGGCATGGCCATGCACTTCGTGGTCTCACTCTATCAAGAATATCGATGTCACCCCCGTCATATAGGAGGGATAGATCCCATCTACATCACTCACATCCCTCCGCATAATTTGTTACATACCCAGTAATCGCCTTTATAGTCCACCCATTTACGGGTGACGTTTGACGAAGCCAAAGTATGCAACTCCTTATGTAGGGAACCATGGTGACTTCAGGTCTAAGGACTAATAGTCATACTAATAGCCACATGAGAAAGTATATGACACTCATATAATGATCCATGATACTTTCTCATGGCGGGTCATTCAGTATACATTCTCTAATGCATACCCATGTGTCAACTTGATATCTCATATCCATGACTTGTGAGATCAAGTCATCTTGTTGACCTACATGCTAGTCTCTATGCATTAACATTGTCCCTGAATGTTAATACTCGACTAGGAATGATTAAGAGTAGTGTTCTCTATATCATCTCATTATCGATTCAACCAATCGATTGATATAGATAAGAACCTACTACTCAAGGACATTATTATATTTAGTTATTTGGCACCAATACAAGTAAATATAATAACCATGCCTTTATAAATAGAAATATGATACAATAAAGTCCATACAACAATCATCACATGATTGGCTCTAGGGCTTTCACTAACAATTAGTGAGCTTATTGATATATGTAAACCATCAATAGGTGGAAGATTTTTTCATATTAGGTGTACATGTCACATTTTAAATTTGTGTGTTCAAGATGAACTTAAAAATTTAGGATCACATATTCAACAAATTATGAGTGCAATTCATTATTTATGGACACATCCTCAAGTTATGAAATAATGGAGAAAATTTTGCAAAACAAATGGTATGAAGCCTAAATGATTTGCACGTGACGTCCCAACTCATTGGAATTCTACTTACAAATTATTGTTATCTACTTTTGAATACAAAGATTTATTATGTATATTTTTTCATCAACATGTTCAATCACGTGATATTTATTTATTTTCAAATAAATGGAATATATGTACTAGTATTTGTGAAATTTTAAAGTTTTTAGTGATGCTAGTGACCAATTATCCAGTGTTTATTATTCAACTTCACATTTAGTTTTAACACATTGTTGTAATATTACATGTATTTTTAATGAACATATTCAATCAAATGATAATTATTTATCTCAATGTATTTATGTAATAAAAGAAAAATGGGAAAAATATTTCTTAAATATTCTTGAAATATTTTTATGTGCTTTTGTTTTAGATCCTAGACTTAAATTAGATGGTTTGCAAGATATGTTAGCATTATATTATGAATCTTTAAGCTCTATTACCTTAATTGCTCCTAATATTTCTTTGATTTTGTTTAATATTAAAACTCATTTACATGATATTTATAATGAATATAACATTAAATATGGTGAACAAACTATTAGACATGAAACACATCAATCCACTACAACTAGTATTATTACTTCTAAACTCACTAAAGCATAACTGTTATTAAGGGAATGGACTAAACGTCCACGAAGATCCTCAAGTTCCAATCAAGAACTTGAGAATTATTTTACCACTTCTTTTGATTTTAGTGATGCAGATGAAGAAAGCTTCGACATTCTAAAATGGTGGTCGCAAAGAACTCAAATATTTTCAATCTTATCTATAATGGCAAAAGAAATTCTAGCTTATCCAGTTTCAACGGTTGCAGTGGAACAAGCTTTTATTATTGGAGGAAATACATTGGACGGGAGACATTCTAGCTTAAGGCCGGAAAATTTGGAAGCGCAATGTTTACTCAATGATTGGTCAAAAGCTACAAGTCGAATCCAACATATTAAAAGTGACGAAGAAGACCAAGACGAAACAGAGGGAACATCCAGAACTACTATGGGAGGAAATACGACTGAAATTGATTGAATATAATGAAAATTAAAATGTAATTGATTTTTTTATTGTAATAGGTTTTTTATTTAAGTCCAAGATGTTGAAATTTGAGATATAATATATTTTTTATTGAGATAATGAAATATTTGATAGAGTTTTTATAAGTTCAATTGTGCAATTTTTTTTATTTTAATTATTTACATCATTCTTTAAATTTTTTATTTATTTAACTAAGACGGCGATTAACCGGATCGGACTCAGACCCGGACCCAGACCGTAACCGGCCACAAGCGGGCCGGTTAAGGGTTCGTATTTTGCCAACTCGGACCCGACGGTTCTGACCCAGACTCGGACCGGACCCAGACCGTGGCTAGGTCTATCTCCCTCAATCTTGTCCCCCCAAGGATGCTCCTTTTCCTTGCCGATCAACCCTCCGATGCTTCCCTCGGAACCTATATCTCCATATGAAGAAAAAGAAGCGCATCAGCGTAGTTCCTTGAAAAACAGTGACTGTAGATAGAAAAATAATGAGCCGCCTCTTCTTTCGCCTTCCTTTCTTTTTATATCTGCTGCTCCTAGGGCCAGCTGTTGTGTAACAAATCACCTGGATCGTCGTCTACGTGGAGGGTCATGTAGGTTCGAAGAATTATATTATTATGTTGTTAGAGAGTATGCACCATTAGGAATCTTCTATGGGGCCTCTTAAGTGTCTTGGTTAATTACGAGGTATAACAAACTTCTATGAGAACATGTCGTGGGGTCCTCCCTTTCCTTCATTTTACCCCTACATCATTCCTTCAATTAACCCTTCCTACTACTTCCTCGACTCAATCTTTCCTCCCGAATCACCATTTCTTTAGTTTGTCTCACTTCCCCGAGTCATTATCAGACTTCGTTCTAGCCATCAAGTCGATGTATTTCTAACTCAGGCCAATCCCCTCAGCTCGGCTTAACCTTCCGAGTTAAGTCCCATTTGACTCAGATATATATTCCGATTGTAGTCTTATTCATCTGTTCTTACCTTCTGAATCACAACCCTCCATTCTTTCTCCCTCTATTCTCTAAGTCAGGTTATAACAATATCTACTGGAAATGAAGATTTCATTTTAAACCTATAGTTGAACAAAGTTTAATTGCAGCACTCTATCCTTCTGATATATTTCAATGTTGTGTTAAACCTATTTTTCTCCCTCATTGTCTATGAATCTTTATAATTTTTAGAAATTTTTTAGGATTATTAATAATTTTTAGAACTATGGCTGATGCATACTTATAAAACTCAATCAATTAAACCAGGGATAGTAATCTATTGAATAACTTTAGAGTTGATTGATCATATATTTAGTCAATTAAAGATTACCTAAAATTTTTAACAATTTCAATTTCAATTGAAAAAAAAAAAAGTCTATTCACTACCACTGAATCTCTCAAACAATTGGTAAATATTAGATTTCAAATTTTATGGATTTTATGAAGCATTGTTGGTGTAAAATGATATCGAGTAAAGTTAAAAGTAAGTGCACTAGTATAAAAATTTACTATGTGATACTGCTGTTATCTCTTCTCTATGAACCAGATAGGAGGGCTCACATGTGAGGCGTTACCCGAACCAAATAATTGGTTCGACGGAGAAAGATGAGAGGAACAGTTCGGGCGCAAGCGCCTGAAATAATTGGCACGAGAGAGCTGTTGGTGCAATCGGCCCAGGTCACGATTGACCAGGACTCGAGTTTGACTCGAGTGATATTTTGATGTTTTGACAAAAACATATGACAATGTAATTGTCATTTGGTAAAGTCTAAGTCTTGAGTACTTGGCATGGAAAGTCCAAGTGGGACACTTGGCATTGGGAAAAGTCCAAGCATGAGTCTTGGCAATGAAAAGTCCAACATGGGTTGGCAAGGAAAGTCCAAGCATGGTCTTGGCATGAAAAGTCCAACATGGGTTGACAAGGGAAAGTCCAAGCTTGAGTCTTGGCATTTGAGAAGTCCAAGGGTTTGATATTGGCGGCGTAAAGTCCAAGCGGGAGTCTTGGCAGCATAAGTCCAATGGTTGGCGGCGTAAAGTCCAAGCGGAGTCTTGGCGGCGTAAGTCCAAAGTGCCTTGGCGGTGTAGACACCGTTAGCATGACATAGCCGATGGAAGCACCTAAAGGCTAGCGCGATGGATGAACAAGTCATGGATGACTTGGAGGGATCCAAGAGGCGTGAGGCTGATGGAGGTGGCTAGAAGGCTTAGGTCTAGGCTAAGGGTGGTCTAACAAGTATGGGGGAACCATACTTGGGTTAAAACCTCATGTTTGAGGTGTGCCCGGTCGTGTCATGTGGCGATCGGTGGACCGAGTCAACTAGGGTTTATTTGCGGGTTATGCCTAGCGATCATTGCGCGTGAGGTGGGCGATCGATGGCTCAGCGATCGGCCCGATCGTGTTATCGGTCGGCGGTGCTCGAAAATCGCCGCGAGAATGGAGTCGAGACTCGACTGGTCGAGTGAGGACTCCATCAGTCGACTGATGGTCACAATCAGTCGACTGATGAAGGTTCCGTTGGACTTATCCAGCGTGGATCTAGCCGTTGTCTCACGACAACAGTGGCATCAGTCGACTGATGGTCCCGATCGATCGGTGATCGACTTTCGGCCTGAGTTGAAGCTATATGGGCTCGTGATGGAGGAAAAACAAAGGTTACTTTTAGGCGAGTTGGGGCGTCAGCTGCAATTCTGGTCTTCGATCAACCTAGCGATCAAGCATTCAAGAGCATTTGTAAAGTGTTTTTCTTTACTAGTTTTGCTTTGTATTTCATTGTATTCGCTTGTAGCTTTTGATTATTGTTGTAATCATCCTGTACGAGGTTTCTCCGCCTCTGGATTGTTCCGAGAAGGAGTGTTTATTAGTGTTTGCGTGTGTATCACTAGAGCTCGTAGAGCTCGATCCGTGGAGTAGGAACCTTGAGGTTCCGAACCACATTACATACTCGTGTTCGTGTGTAATTGTCTATTTCGTTATTGTTATTATTATATATATTCCGCTGCGCTAACGAAATTGTAGACACGAACACGAAAGAATTCCATTGACGCTATTCACCCCCCTCTAGCCGTTCAAATATTCCCAACAAGTGGTATCAGAGCCCGGGGCTCTTCTACGGATTAACAACCCGGAGTCAAGAAGCTAGAGGGAAGAATATGGAATTTGAGGAAAGATTGGGTGACGACGTCAACATCCCACCTTCCTTCAACCGCGAACATTTTGCGTATTGGAAAGGTAGGATGGAATATTTTCTAATGACGAATATAGAAAATTGGTTTGCCGTGACTATAGGTTTTGATGCTCCGAGAGGAGAAAACGGCGAAATCCTCAAGATGAAGAGATGGACCGAGGAGCAACGGGAAAAATTCAAGACAACCGTTAAGGTAACAAAAATGTTGATTGATTTGATACCTAACGATATTTTGTCCAGATTAGAAAGCTATAGGAATGTCAAGGAGTTGTGGAACAAGTTGATCAAGTTCCACGACAATCCCGAATCGGTCCAAGAAGACTTGGAAGAGGAGGAGACCGAAGAAGAATCATCATCATCCTCACAAGAAAGTGAGGAGTCAACTTCCGGGTCGGAAGAGGTGGAGGAAGTGGAAGAAGCATCCACCTCAAGGATTAAGGGGGAGGAGAGAACCTTCATACCGGAACATCGAGAAGAAGAGGCTTCGACATCCGGTCAAGATAAAGAAGCCCAAAGTCCAATTCCGGTCTCCACCACCATCGGTAACTCAAACACCTCAATTCAAAATAAAAATAACATTATGTGTTTTGAGTGTAGGAAATTTGGGCATTATAAGAGTAAGTGCCCAAAGAAAGTCAAGAAAGCTCCTCCGACGCCTAAAAGTCAACAAAAGTCAACGGACGCCGGTTCCCCAAGTATCAAGAGCAAGGAGCACATCATATGCTTCAAATGCAATGCAAAAGGACATTATAGGAATCAATGTCCTAGGGGGAAGAAGAAGACCCAAGAGGGAGCTACACATGTAGGGGGAGCTTCCAAAGCTAACCCTAAGGTATATTTTAATAATGCATCCTTTTTAGTTAATAGGCAAAAGCATGCTAAGGGTTTCAATTCTCTTGCTATTTATCATAAAGAGCATGCTAGAAATAACAAACATATTTGTTTAGGAGCTAAGAAGGTTCACCTTAGGAATAAGGAGAAGTTTGTGACTAATGTCCCTAAAAATATCTTACCTAGAGAATCAATTAGGAAAATAGGAGAACATCTAGGCCTTAACCCTAAATGGACTAGGCATATGCCTAGGAAGAACCATGCCCATGGTCTAAATCAAAATTCTAAAATTGGGCAATTAGAATTAGAGAACCAAGCCTTGAGGTCAAGGCTTGAAAAACTTGAAAAGACCCTAAATAAGATACAAAATCAATCTAAAGGGTCTAATGGTCAAATTCCTGGGTCAAGAAGTCAAAGTCAACATCTAGGATCTAAAAGTCAAAAGTCAACCAAGGGCAAGCAAGGTTTGGGTCACAAACCTAAGCCTAAGGTGGCTTACCATAGTGTTCCATTTGATTATGGAACACAAACTAGGTATAGGAAGACTAAGGTCAATAGGGAAGTCATCCCTAGAGTTGACCAAGGGTTGTGCCTAGTGGCTAAGGTTTCTAGGAAACTTAGGGTGGCCACTAAGAAGGTTGCAAGGAGAGTTACCCCTAGAGTCAACCTAGGTAAGACCCAAATGACCAAGGCTAATAAGCCTAAGAGGGTAATTAGGAAGGTATCTAGGGAGGTTATCCCTAAGGAATACCTAATTAACCCTAGGAGCTCAAATCGATTTTGGGTTCCTAAGAGCGTGATTGATTCACGCTAGATGGGTTAGAGTGTGTCAACCTTAAATGGATGGGTAGTTAACTCAACCATGGCAAAGGTGACACTTTAGGTTATTTTCAAGGTTATGGATACCTTGGAAATAGATTTGAATTATCATCCTAAAAGATTTTAGGGTGTGCCAATATTATTTAAGAAGCTTGATAAAATGGTCAAATTGGCACAATTTAGGTTTAGAGGTCGTAGTGTGTCATTTTGGGTTTTTGGCACACTTGGGAAAATTTAGGTTAATATGGCAAAATATACTTAATTATATCAAATGGAAATTAATATTAAAATTTAGGTATTACTATACCTATATATTTTATATGTCATGCTTTGATTGTCATATGTCATGTCATGACATTATGCCTAGTTCTATGATTTTATATGTCATGATTCATGTTTAGGATTAAGGTTTCAAATGTCATGTGTTTTTAGATTTCATCTTATGCCATGACATCATGATTATGAGCATATGCTTATTTATAACATTTCTAATGTCATAATCACTCATGCATTTAAGATAATTTGATTGAAATTGATTTAAGGACTATGACATGACTTGAAGTCTCATTTATAAGGGAATCAAGTAGGGTTGCCTTAGAGAATGCATGAAACCCTAGATTAGGATGAACAAAACCCACATCTCACATCCAATTGACATGTATGTGTATTTACACACCTTAGATACATGTGAGATGCTAGGATATGAGTTGAGTTCAAGGTGCATAGTTTTTGCATCTAGATGAACTAAAACTCATCTTGTTTCATTTATGGATCATTGGGAAAGCTTGTGTACAAGTCATGTGCATAGAGCCCAAGGAATATGATCCAAAATAAGGTTTTGAAAACATTTTAAAATCATTTTGAAAAACCTTGGTGAAGTCTATCTTTTGATAACAATCACCATTGATGAAGTTGATACAAAATAGGGCCAAAACATTGAAAATTTCAATGGTTTTGAGTTTTGTATCAAATTCACTATTTTATGGGTAAAATAATTTTAAAATATTTTTCACCCATTGTATGTGTCATAAGTATTATACGTATGAACTTTCAGGATTTTTCGATAAACGTATAATTATTTATGAATTTCCAAAACTCGATTCTGATAACTGAAATTTGGAAATTTAGAGTTCGATCGCCATGAGTGGCACGATCGATGAGTGTGGCAATGATCGTAGCTGACAGAGTCGACTGCCAAGGCTGATTTCGGGAAAACTAGATTTGGTTAGCCCGTGTTCAGCCATGGTAAAGGTCCCTAATCACTCATAACCCTAGGATATGCTTTGGGAAGCATTATAAAGGGTGAAAATCCATTGGATATGGATTAGGAGAGTTGTTTAGGGTTTGTATCAATGTTAAGGTGTTGGAAAGTTCAATGTTGAATTTCTAACCTTAATTTTGATGGTTTAGAGTTCCTATTGGCTTAGGGACTTCCCAAGGACATTGTTGGTGCAATGGTCAAGGGGGAGCAAGCCTTTAGGGGGAGGTATCCATCTTGGGATGATGGATGTGTTTTTCTCCTTGAAGAGGAGAAGTTATTGGGAGAATATGACATCAATTGGGAAATTGATGGGACTTTTGAGAAACCCAATTTGGAAATTGGGAGAGTAAATGGGATTGTCTCTCTTGAGTGATATTGGATTTATCACTAGGAAGATGGTAGGCATCCTAAGTATTTTTGGATCAAGGGGGAGATTGTAAGATCTCATTGGGACATGAGACATTGACCTCCTTGGAGAGAAAACCTTTTTGATGTTAGTCAAAAAGGGGGAGAATGTTTGGGGGAGAACATTTGGAGAGTATTTACCAATTTGGGATAATTGGTAAAGGATTTGAGTTAGTGTTCTAACTCAATAATTTGTTTAGTTTTTGTCAAACATCAAAAAGGGGGAGATTGTTGGTGCAATCGGCCCAGGTCACGATTGACCAGGACTCGAGTTTGACTCGAGTGATGTTTTGATGTTTCGACAAAAACATATGACAATGTAATTGTCATTTGGTAAAGTCTAAGTCTTGAGTACTTGGCATGGAAAGTCCAAGTGGGACACTTGGCATTGGAAAAAGTCCAAGCATGGGTCTTGGCAATGAAAAGTCCAACATGGGTTGGCAAGGAAAGTCCAAGCATGGTCTTGGCATGAAAAGTCCAACATGGGTTGGCAAGGGAAAGTCCAAGCTTGAGTCTTGGCATTTGAGAAGTCCAAGGGTTTGATATTGGCGGCGTAAAGTCCAAGCGGGAGTCTTGGCAGCATAAGTCCAATGGTTGGCGACGTAAAGTCCAAGCGGAGTCTTGGCGGCGTAAGTCCAAAGTGCCTTGGCGGTATAGACACCGTTAGCATGACATAGCCGATGGAAGCACTTGAAGGCTAGCGCGATGGATGAACAAGTCATGGATGACTTGGAGGGATCCGAGAGGCGTGAGGCTGATGGAGGTGGCTAGAAGGCTTAGGTCTAGGCTAAGGGTGGTCTAACAAGTATGGGGGAACCATACTTGGGTTAAAACCTCGTGTTTGAGGTGTGTCAGTCGACTGGTGTCATGTGGCAGTCGACTGGACCAAGTCAACTAGGGTTTGACTGCGGGTTATGGCCTAGCAATCGATCGCCGAGGTGGGCGCGGATCGGTGATGGCTTTACCGATCGTGGTCGTGTTATCGGTCGTGGTGCTCGAAAATCGCCACGCGAATGGAGTCGAGACTCGACTGGTCGAGTGAGGACTCCATCAGTCGACTGATGGTCACAATCAGTCGACTGATGAAGGTTCCGTTGGACTTATCCAGTGTGGATCTAGCCGTTGTCTCACGACAACAGTGGCATCAGTTGACTGATGGTTCCGATCAGTCGACTGATCGACTTTTTCCAGCACAGGTTGAAGCTATATATGGAGCTCGTGATGGAGGAAAAACAAAGGGTTCTTTGAGGCGATTTGGGGCGAGTTGCTGCTGCAATTCAGGGTCTCCAAGTGCTACTCGATTAACCTAGCGATCAAGCATTCAAGAGCATTTGTAAAGTGTTTTTCGTTACTAGTTTTGCTTTGTATTTCATTGTATTCGCTTGTAGCTTTTGATTATTGTTGTAATCATCCTGTACGAGGTTTCTCTGCCTCCGGATTGTTCCGAGAAGGAGTGTTTATTAGTGTTTGCGTGTGCATCACTAGAGCTCGATCCGTGGAGTAGGAACCTTGAGGTTCCGAACCACGTTACATACTCGTGTTCGTGTGTAATTGTCTATTTCGTTATTGTTATTATTATCTATATTCCGCTGCGCTAACGAAATTGTAGACACGAACGCGAAAGAATTCCATTGACGCTATTCACCCCCCCCCCCTCTAGCCGTTCCAATATTCCCAACAAGAGCTAATGAAGGTAATCGACATGGCAAAGCGGAGGCGGGAGGAGACACTTCGCTAGGAAATAAACAAGAATCGGTTCGGCTAGATAGGCCTAGAAGCAGACGGGACGGATAAGAATCGACTCGGCCTAGTCAGTCCAGAGGTAGTTCAGTGGGGGAAGAAGGGAAGTTAGTTAGGGCTGGTGAGGAGCCCAAGGGCTATGCCACCCGTGAGCTATAGACCTAAGTTTGTTTCACCAAAAGCGGATGGTTGAGGGGATAGGCTAACCTAGTTTCCCGAAATGTAGATGAAGGGGTGTTATGTAACAGAAAGAGGGGTCCCCACATAATATTCCGAGGAGCCTTCGCTCCTCGTATCTGTAACATAATTATTCTCCAGATGGACGTGGTGGCCACCTGTACGATGAGGATAGCCCGCAAAGTAACGCTGGATCAGAGAAAGAGGATAAAAGGGAGGAGGAGGACAGAAGGCAGAGGGATCCGCATTATTCTAACTAGCAAAGAAACGAAGACGTATCAGGAGAAGGAGAGCTACCACCACGCCGGAGAAGGAGAGTAGCGATCTTTGCTTTTACATTGCGTGCACTCTTTCTTGTATTGTGATTTAACTGTAAGAGGTTTTCTCCTCCACCTCCGGAAGTTTCCTTTCTGGGAAGGAGGATGTTCATAGTGAAAGTGCTTTGGCACTGCATCCGGTGAGGGAGCTCACCTCCGTGGAGTAGGAATCCTTATTCCGAACCACGTTACATTCTGTGTCTTAGTTTAGTTGCATGTGTTGATTTTGCATTTCTCTGCTTCACTTTCTCATCTTTATTGTTGCGGTCTGTGAGAATCCCCTCAAAGCTCCGTTCGTGCTTTATCGCATCGAAAGAAGGTGAACAAATCTTCCTCGCCGCATCACTATAGGTTTTTGAATCACATTACGATTTTAGTATTTGTATTATTTATGTATTTTTTTCGTTGCATTTGCTTTTTTTTTTTTTTTTTTTTGGCTAGCTAGACCTATCAATCCAACGTTTTCCTCTTTCTTTCCATTTATTATACTAAACTATGATATTAAAATGTGACATCCTATGAAATTTAGCTATATCTACATTGATATATCTATTAATGATGGAATGATTCTAAAGAGAAGTGTGCCATATATATGCTTAAACATTTGATTCATTATAGTATTTATCCGGACTGGAGGGATGAAAAGGCAAGAGCATGAAAAACAAACACGCTGACATGTATTATGTACGTATCAGTCAAAATTAGAGGAATTAAAGCTGCAAGATAATGAGGACAAAGAGTGATTGGATGCTCTAAGTGTCCCCACCTCTGCCCAGATCTAGACACCAAATCTTGCCTATAGTAAAAGGAAGCCCCTGCTACGAAGCAAAGGTTCGGTTCCGGTTCACTAGAGCTTTTAAAGAACAAAGCAAGCCAACGAACAAAGCAAATGATAGAACAAAGCAAATCGGTCCTGTCCCCTCTTTATTCTTCTTATTTCTTCCTTGGCGCATATCTTCTTCCTCTCCGTGCCTATATAAGCCCAACCAACCCACCGGCAACTGCACCTCCACAGCCACCCCCCTCCCCCACTCTTCATTTGCTCGAGTTCTCTTGTTGGGGAAATGGCGGGCTTGACGTCCATAGGGACACCGGCCATGGCGGGCCAGCTGGCGTCCACGGCGCCAGCGCCAACAACGGCAGCGATGGTGGCGGTGCAACCCAAGTTGCAACTGATAAAAAGCGACCGCTCCGCCCACCTCTTCTCGTCGTCCGACGACAAAGCGGTGGTGAAGCAGATCATCAGCACGCACTCCCCGGACGGGAGGGAGATCGATACGAGGTCGCTCTTGCGCCTTGTGGAGGACATTCTGCAGAGGGCTACTCCCACCGTCATTGTGGTAATTAATGTTAATGTAAAACGTACGAGTTTATGGATCGATCAGTTTCATGGTCTTGATGGCTTGTCTAAAACTTCATCAGACGCCAGAAACGCACCTGGAGCTAGTGGAGGACAGGGTGCATCACATTGATGTTGTTGGAATGCTCGAAGCGTTGGCGTACACCGTCCACAGGATTTCTTGCGAGGTACATAAATCAAAGATGAAGCTCTTCGATCATTTCTTTAACTGCCATGCAGCTTTGTAATATTCACCGCGTCCCGAGCCACCAGATAACCTGCAAGTGCTCCGGCGGCGGCGACGCCCACTCGACCACCATGGTGCTGTTCAACTCACTGAGTTCCTACACTTGGGATGCCAAGGTGGTAATCGCGATGGCGGCGTTCGCAGTGAGCTACGGCGAGTTCTGGCTCACCGCCCAGCTCCACACGGTGAACCCTCTGGCGAAGTCGGTGGCGCTGCTCAAGCAGCTGCCCGACATCCTGGAGCACACCGACGCGCTGAAACCGCGCTTCGACGCCCTCAACAACCTCATCAAGGCCATGCTCGACGTGACCAAATGCATCATACAGTTCAAGGACCTGCCCTCCGACTACATCTCGCCCGAAAATCCCGACATGGCCATGGCCCTCACTCATATTCCCACCGCTGTCTACTGGACCATAAGAAGCGTCGTCGCCTGTTCTTCTCAGATCATTTCGCTCATCGGATTGGGTCACGAGTAATATATCATACTATACCTAATCGATTGATTCTGTTTTTAATGAAATATATAAAACGATGGCCCCTATTCTTTTTAAGCAGGTACATTACTGCGACAACAGAGGCATGGGAGCTCTCAAGTTTAGCCCACAAACTCAGCAACATTCATGGGCACCTCATGAAGCAACTTGAATTACTATATCGATACATTGGTGAGATAACATAATATTCTGAAATTTCACTATATATATATATAATTCAAGAGAGAGAAATTAGCTTAGCTTTTGAAATTTCACAATATCGATATATAATTCAGGGGAGAAGAAACACGTGGAGGCGTTCCAATATCTGCTGCGACTCTTCGAGGCAGTGCACATCGACAACATGAAGATCCTCAAGGCATTGATCTCGTCCAAGGACGAGCTGCCGCTGATGGACGGGGCGACGAAGAAGCGGGTGAGTGTCGATGTGCTGAGGCGGAAGATCGTGATGCTGTTCATCACCGACCTCGACATCTCACACGAGGAGCTCTTCGTGCTCATCCAGATCTACACCGACACTCATCAACAGAGAACGGACCGCAACTACGATGTGGTCTGGTTGCCGGTGACCGATCGGCACTTCCCCTGGGACAACACCAAGGAGGAGAAATTCAACCGGTTGGCGTCCACCATGCCGTGGTACTCGCTTTACCATCCGTCGTTGATGGAGCCGGCGGTGGTGAGGTACATCAGGGAGATATGGCACTTTGACAAGAGGCCGCTGCTGGTGGTGCTGGATCCTCAGGGGAAGGTGGTGTGCCCTAATGCGCTGCACATGATATGGATCTGGGGTAGCCTGGCTTTTCCCTTCACCAGCAACAGAGAGGAGGCGTTGTGGAAAGACGAGACTTGGCGCCTCGAGTTCCTGGTCGACGAAATCGACCCTGTCTTGCTCGGATGGGTAAGAATTAATTATATATATGTATTTATTTACTTGCATTATTGGTTGAAGCTACCTAAGTAACTAAATGGAAACAAGCTAGTGAAATTGTTTAATTTGTATGTATGCCTATATGTATACATAGATAAGAGAAGGAAGGCATGTGTGCTTGTACGGGGGGGAGGACATCG
This sequence comes from Wurfbainia villosa, assembly GCA_025175895.1. NCBI lineage: Eukaryota > Viridiplantae > Streptophyta > Magnoliopsida > Zingiberales > Zingiberaceae > Wurfbainia > Wurfbainia villosa. The sequence continues at coordinate 12,428,356 of CM046007.1, read as the reverse complement.
CATGGATCCGGCAGTTCACGGCGGCGATGAGGCGGGTGTCGCAGGAGGCGCGGGTGCCAGTGGAGATGGTGTACGTGGGGAAGAGCAGCCCGAAGGACAGGGTAAGGAAGGCGGTCACTGTGATCGCGAACGAGAAGTTGAGCGGGTACTGGCAGGACCCGGTGATGGTGTGGTTCTTTTGGGTACGGCTGGAGAGCATGTGGCACTCCAAGATGCAGCACGGGCGGACGATCGAGGACGATCCCATCATGCAGGAGGTGGTCACAATGCTGACGTTCGACGGCGGAGACGAGGGGTGGGCGATCGTCAGCCGGGGGTCGCTGGACATGGTGAAGGCGAACGGGCGAAAGATGGTGGAGTGCCTGGGCCAGTTCGACAAGTGGAAGGCCAACGTGGAAACGGAGGGGCTCGTGCCGGCGCTGGCCAATGCGCTGGTGCCGTTGTGGACCACGGAGCACTGTAGCCGCCTCATCCTTCCGGGCGACATCGGCAGGATCAAGGAGCGGGTGGTGTGCGCCGAGTGCAAGCGCCCAATGGAGAAGTTTGTCCTCTATCGCTGCTGCAACGACTGAGCTCGATAAATTGGATTGGAATAAAGGAGTACGTGTGTGTGTCCCTGTGTGTGAGCGGCCATTGAATTTGTAGCTGCAGTTTGATGCATGTTTTGTGGTGCCTTATTTGATCCGCCCGAGTGAATATTTATATATATATATATACTTAATGTATGTGGACATCTATCTAGTCTACTTAAATAAGTGTGTTTCTTTGTCATTATTCAATAAAATTTGTCTGTCTTAACTATATTCCAATATGTGATTTGCCTTGTGTGGGATGAAGTAACAAACTCAATGACAAAGCAAGGGACTCGCGCTGATGGAACAAAGCAGTGGTGGGGTGATACATCGTGGTCGCGCAATGATACCAGGAATGCCTTAACTATAAGCTTCCTATGAGGACTGAAAAAGGTTGATTGCCACTGTAACACCTTTTGATATCTAGCAAATGGCACCGTAAAGTAACAGGATTCAGCTGGCAATGAAAGCCCTAAAGAATGTTTAATGATTGAAACTGATGAATTAGAGAAGAGTCAGAAGATCTGCAAAAGGCTACAATCCAATGGGAAATATGAGCTGCACTTGAATTGAATTTCATTCAGGTTGACTTTTCTGAGAAATAATTAATCAGGTCGCCCTTCCCAATTGAGCTTGGGATCCAGTTCTCTGGGAATCATGTGAGAACATTAGAACTAACCTAGTAGTCGGGATAGCTCTGAAGACCGAACTAGCTGTAAATGTTAATCTTGTCCTAAACGCATCTAGCTCACGAGATGCACCAATATGAAAATTGAAGCAACCTCCAATGTTGAATACAACACCCCATACATCTGGCAACCCTGTTTGAAAATCATATCCAATCGAAGGGAAATTGTAGCCTCTGGTTCCCAATTAGCAGAGCAGAGGAGGGAAACTAAGAAACCCACTGTATGCCGCCCTTGAATTATACAAGGGTAGGGATCTTCTGTTTTATCCAATAGTCATAAAATTGTTATGTCCAAAAAATTATAATGAATTAAAATATCCAAATATAAATAAATTTACGTTTAAGACATATTTAAAATAATAAATAAATTTAGGGATTGTTTATTCCCTGCCCACGTTGGGGCATGGAAATATGCCCACGTTGAGGCATGAGATATGGATAATGGGTAACCCCATATAGCCTTCATCTTCCATAAAAGAGAATGGCTCCTATGTGAGGTGGTTAATGGATGCTAGAAGTAGAAGCAAGTGTGTGCTTCTGTGAAGCTGTTGCACGAGAAGAGATTGACTAGTTTGCACGTAGGCAAGTCTTGCAATCTGTGCAAGTAAGAAGGGAAGATCACCTTCAAGAGTTTTCTCCGTCTCTTGTTGAGAAGAACAAGAAATCGTCGTCGTCACGAATTCTAGGATTGCAACGTTGTAGAACTATGGTGAAAGTTCAAATTAACACTCGTGACTTTCAACTCGATTGCGAGAATTGAAAGGAATTTGTGATTGAAGATCGCAATTCATCTTTTCGACATCTACATATAGCGAGGAATGCTAACTTATGATTCCGCATTTCTATTTTTTATAAGTTAACATTGGTATCAGAGCCAAGTAGAATGCGAGATCGTTCAACAATTTCTTGAGTTAATACTCAGGAATGGCTGTCGAGTTCACAAGTTCATCTTCTCCGTGGAGAAGAAGATGAATAGTGATTTTTTATCGATTGGATGCCTGACTGAGAAAAGAGTTGTCCGAGTACTTTGGGTACTCGGGATAGCAAAGTGTGAAGTGCTTTCTTTTCTCATAGAAATCCCAAGTGAGAAAAATCCATCACTGATTTCTCTATGTCAACTGAGCACTTTAGGTGCTCAACACATTGAAATATGTCGCGACAGAGGGTGCTCGAGTTGCCTGCGCACACAGAGGCACTCAAGAGCACACTATGCTTGGCATGCCGCCGATAGAGAAACAGTGATCGGGTCATGTGCGAGGTGCTCGAGACTCCCATGCACAAGAAGAACTCAGGCGCTCAGTCGAGTTTGACCCCGTGCAAAAGTTCCCGAGCATGCAGAGATGCTCGGGATGCTCGAGATGCAGTTCTCCACCGCGCGCAGAAGTTCTCGAGCGTGTAGAGGTGCTCGGGTGCTCGGGCACAACGTGATATTGAGTGCACTGAGGTTCTCGGGCCGACATAAGGTGCTCGAGCGCAGAGGTGTCGAGCGCATGTTCCTAGCCGCGATGAGGTGCTCAGGACCAAGTGATGCTCGACTACGCATGGTGCTCGAGCGACGCTTGATGCTCGGGCATTGAAGGCGAGTACGGAAGTGCTCGGGCGCATTACTGCTCAAGCGACCCCGCGAAGTGGTGATCGGGCATGCACATGCATTCGGAGGTCGCATTTCTCACTCGGGAGCATGAAATGGTGCTCGGGCGCAAAGGTGCTCAGGCTCCATGAGAAACTCGGAGTAGTGTGTGGGGTGCTCGAGCACGCCAATGCTCCTTTTAAAGCTCGTGGAGGAGAATCCAGCCCAATGTTGGCAGTCGACTGTTAGCCTATTTCCTATAGTCGAACACCAGTCGACTCTGAGCAGTTCGACTGGCCATAATCCAAGTCGACTCGGCTGCCAAGTGTCAAAACACTTGACCAATCGACTGGTTCGAAGCCCCTGTCGACTGATAACCTCAAACATGAGGTTTAACCCCAAATATAATGCCCTCATACTTGCTAGACCACTCTTAGCCAGACCTAAGCCTTCTAGCCACCTCCGTCAGTTTCACGTCTATCGGATCCCTCCAAGTCATTCATGACTTATTCATCCATACGCTAGCCTTCAGGTGCTTCCATCGGCTATTGTCATGCTAAGTTGGTCTATACCGTTAAGGCACATTGGGCTTACACTTCTAAGACTCTGCTTGGACTTTACGCCGCTAACCATTGGACTTATGCTGTCAAGACTCCACCCTTGGACTCTATGACGCCAATATCACCCCTTGGACTTCCCTTGCCAACCCATGTTGGACTTTCCATTTGCCAAGACTCAGCTTGGACTTTCCCTTGCCAAGACCCATGCTTGGACTTTCCTTGTCAACCCATGTTGCTTTCCAATTGTCAAGACTCAAGCTTGGACTTTCCCTTGCCAAGACCCATGCTTGGACTTTCCATGCCAAGTACACAAGACTTGGACTTCTCCAATTGCCAAGACTCAAGATTGGACTTTCCATGCCAAGTACCCATGACTTGGACTTTCCATGCCAAGTACCCATGACTTGGACTTTCCATTATCAAGTACTCAAGACTTGGACTTTCCCATCGTATGGTCAATCCCATGTCAACCATATAGTCAAACAATGGTCAAACCATCGTTAAACATCAAAATACCACTCGAGTCAAACTCGAGTCTAGTCAATCATGACCCGGGTTGATTGCACCAACAATCTCCCCAAAACATTGTCAAACATCAAAACACTACTCGAGTCCAACTCGAGTCTGGTCAATCATGACCTGGGCCGATTGCACCAACAATCTCCCCCTTTTTGATGTTTGACAAAAGCCACAAAATCATTGAGTTAGGTTATCTATCTCAGATCTCCTTACCAATTCTCCCAAATTGGTAATTTCATAAATTCTCCCCCTTTTTAACATACATCAAAAAGGTTCTCTCCCTAAGGGTGTTAATGTTTCATATCCTAATGAGATCTTACAATCTCCCCCTTAGTCCAAAAACACATCTAGGATGTCTTCAATCTTCCTAGTGATAAGTCTCATATCACTTAAGAGAGGGTTCCTATAAACTCTCCAATTCTCCCCCTCATGAGGAAGAAAAACATTCATCATCCCATGATGGATACCTCCCCCTAAAGGCTTGCTCCCCTTTGACCATTGTACCAACAATATCCTTGGAGAGTCCCTAAACCTATAGGAACACTAAACCATCAAAATTAAGGGCAAAAGTTCAAACATGAACTATCACATACCTTAAAATTGATACACACCCTAAACAACTCTCCTAATCCATATCCAATGGAGTTTTACCCTTTCTAATGCTTTCCAAAGCATATCCTAGGGTTATGAGCAGTTAGGGTAGCCTAACATAGCTGAAATCAGGCTAAACAAACCTTGTTTATCCAAAATCAACTCGCAATGACTCATCACCACCAATGATCGCCATTGACTCAATGATCATTATAAGCGATACAATGACTAATTTCTACAAATGCAGAAATCAGAATTCAGAAACGAATTTTCAAAAAACATAAGTAATTATACATAAATCGAAAAATTATGAAATTTTATATGTATAATACTTATATCAAACCATTGAAAAGTTGACTGTCGCTTATAATTTGTATCAATTTAGTGATTTAAAAAATAAAATACCCATAAAACCCCCAAAACATTGTCAAACATCAAAATACAACTTGAGTTCAACTCGAGTTTGGTCAATCGTGACCTGGGCCAATTGCACCAACAATATTCAGATCACACTGAGTTGCTCAACACGAGTGACAATGCTCGGCAAATATCCGAATTCATTCGGACTTGGCCCAAAGAGTGGGAGTAGTCCACTCGATTCAGTCCTAAGCTGAGTGTCTTGGAGAAGATAAAGAGGTATAACTCTAAGGGTGCATTTGGTTGGGGGTTTTTGTTGATAACCTTGTTAGGTTATCAACAAAAACCTTGTTTGGTTTAGGTTATAAATAATTACCTGGTAATTGATCATTACCAAGTTATGAACAAAAACCTTTTTAGGGGGAATCGAAAAACCTTAGAGAACCAAGGTTTTTGTTGATTCCCAGGGTTAAGGAAACTTTTTTCCAATATTACCCCAAGCAATATATTAAATATCAATTTGTCAAAACTCAATCGATTTCTCATCCGTCGTCGGTCACCGCCCATCTTTGGCCGCCGTCGCCGCCCGTCACGCCCGCCGTTGCCGCCGCCATCGCCGCTTCGCCGCCGCCGCATGCCGCTTATCGCCGGCCGCCGCCACCGCCTATCGCCGGTTGTTGTCGCCGTCGTTGCCGCCGCCGCCACCGCCTCGGCGTCGCCGCTGCCGCCACATCGCCGCCGCCGCTGCCCGGCGCTATCGTCGGCCAACGCCGCCACTTCGCCGCCCTTCGCCGTCGCCGCCGCCGCCGTTGCTTGCCATCGCGCCTGCCGTCGCCGGCCGCCATCGGACGCCATCGCCGCGCATCGGACGTCCCAAAGATAATGGATAATTTAGTAAAATGTTAAACTAAGTTATATATTAAAACCTCAACCAAACAAGGTTTTTATCTAAGGTTATACTTTATTCCAAGGTTATGTTTTATTCTCTGGTAATCACATAACTAAGGTTATGTATGATTACTTGAACCAAACGTACCCTAAGATGTGTGACAAAAAGGTTGCCAGTGTATGACGGTATGTAGACCCTCAAAGTGGCGTGTAGGCTTACCAAGGGTATTATAGTACATATAACTATTTATGTACCACATCTTAATTTAAATAGTAAGATACAATTCTAGGTTGTGGTCTATGGTATATGTTGATTCATACGTTCGTCGTAGAATTTGTATTCGAGTCATTTTGAGTTTTGATGATTAGTAGGGTACATAATGTTGAGACATTAAGTATCAATTGTCAATTACATCTCTCTATTCTGTGTGACAGAGGTATGGCTGCGATAAAAAGTGTCATACTGGATCTCGTGAAGGGAGACAAGCTGAATGGTGACAACTATGACATTTGGCATCAAATGGTTCAATTTGTTTTCGAGGAACAAGAACTTGGAGAGGTACGAGATGGTGGACCCCGGAGAGGGTACCACAACTCAGGTGAGACAGGATAAAGAGGTATATCACACTTGGAAAAATAAGGATGGCCTAGCTAGGGTAATTCTTCTTAGCAATATGCACGATGAGCTTATCCCGATCTATGAATAGTATCCTATAGTGATGTTGGTCTAGCATGCTCTTAAAGAGCAATATGGTGCCCTTGTCAGCTCCTAAGTTGAGGATGCTGACCTATAAGTTCATAACTTGTAAGAAGAGACCCGATCATACTATGAAGAAGCATTTAATGCATATGTCGAGTATGATTGCTTCTCTGAAGAATATGAGAGAGCTGATGTCGAAAGAGCTTCAGGTACTAGGAGTGATCTAGTCATTGCCCCAACTTTTTGGATGTAGTTAAGACCTACCTCACACACACTAAAAGTATCCGTGCTTTCATGGATGTGAATAGACACTATGAGCTCGAGGAGGAGCATTGGGAGGTGATCAAGTCTTCTTCAGGTCATGCTAACTTTGCGGAGTTGAGTAAGGGCTCCCGAGGTACAAAGTATTGGTGCAATCGACCTCGAGTCATGATTGATCAAGCTCGAGTAAGACTCGAGTAGTGTTTTGATATTTGATAATGGATTTGACAATACATTTGATTATATGTATAATCATATAACTAGTGGATAGTTTGGGACATCCAAGGTCATATGAGAGAGATTGTTAAGAGGTGATTGTTGGAGCAATCTACCTCAGGTCAAGGTTGACCAAGCTTGAGTAAGATTCATGTGGGAAGTTCAAGAATGGATTCTTGGCAAAGAGAAGTCTAAGTTTGGAGACTTGTCAAGGGAAGTCCAAGTATGAATACTTGGCAATGGAAGAGTCCAAGGGTGAAGTCTTGGTCGTGTAAATCCAAGTGTGTAGTCTTGTAGTAAAAGTACAAGTATGAATATTTGGAAAAGAAAAATCCAAGGGTGTAGTCTTGGTCGTGTAAGCCTAAGGGTGAAGTCTTGACAACTTACCTATTAGCATGACAAAGTCAATGGAAGCACTTGAAGGCTAGCGCAAAGCAAGACGGAGTCGTGGAGAACACAGATGGATCCTAATGTCGTGAGGTTGAGGGAAGTAGCTTGAAGGCTTAGGTCTAGGCTAAGGGTGAGTGTCAAGTATGAGGGGATCATACTTGGGGTTAAATCTCAGTTTTGAAGTTTACCAATCGACTAGGACTTGGTCCAGTCGACTGGTGAGCTAAAATAATTAGACATATTGTTTGGTAGTCGACTGAGTCTTTGGACCAGTCGACTAGTCAAGTTCTCGGCACTTGGAGGCCTTAGAAGACTCGAGCGGGTGACTGGAGCTTTGGACCAGTCGACTGGTTGAGTGCTTAACACTCGAAGTCCTCAGAAGACTCGAGCAGTCGACTGGGATTATGACCGAGTCGACTAGTCGAGTAGTAGATTATGGCTCGACTGCTAACTTGTTCTATGGCAGTCGATTGGTGGCTTGCACCAGTCGACTGGCCATTGGCACTGCTAGAGTTGAGCAGTCGATTGCCCTTAAGTGGACAGGACACAGAATATTTCTGAGTCGACTACTGGCTTATGATAGTTGATTGATGGCTATGACAGTTGACTGTTGGGTCAGGGTAGTCGAACTGATCAGGCAATTTCTGATGTGGATTAGTCTATTGTGAGAAAATGGTCAAGTAGGCAGTCGACTGGTGGGTAAGGCCAATCTACTGGTCGACGGAAATCAGCTCAAGCTACAGCTTTAAAAGGAGATCTCGGTGGAGAGAGAAGCATCTAGTTTTTGGTGATCTTGAAGGTGTAGGATATTTGACGCCGCTATAGGGGGGTGAATAGCGTTTGACCGTTCGTAGATGGAATTTGTTCGCGTTTGTTTCTACAATTTCATTAGCGCAGCGGAAATAGAAAAGTAATAATGATAATGAAATGCACAACATGCTAACACAAGGATATAACGTGGTTCAGAACTGCACGGTTCCTACTCCATGGATCGAGCTCTACGAGCTCTAGTGATGCACATGCAACCACTAATAAACACTCTTTCTCGGAACAATCCGGAGGCGGAGAAACCTCGTACAATAATGATTACAACAATAATCAAATAGATACAAGAAAATACAATATAAAATACAAATGCAAGTAAAGGAAAAACACTTTACAAGAGCTTTGGATTGCTTGATCTTTGATTGTCTTGAACTAGCTTTGAAGGACTGGAAAGCACCAACTTCCCCCTTCAATTTCGCTCAAGAAAATCGCTATCTTTTCCTCCATCACGACCTCCTTATATAGCTTCAACCTGTGCTGGAAAAGGTCGATCAGTCGACTGCTCGGGACCATCAGTCGACTGATCACACTGTTGCTGTGAGACAACGGTGTAATCCACGCTGGAAAAATCCAACGGCTAGGAAATCGCCGATCGATCATGAGCATCGGATCGATGAGTTCATCACCGAGCTCGTCCCAGCGGTGAGTGAGACTCCATTCGCGCCTGAAATCCGAGCATCACGACCGTGATAAGACATATCGATCGTTGCCTCAATCGATCGACTACCCATCAATGGCAATGATCGCTAGGGCAATTTCGCGATCGAAACCCTAGTTGACTACTCGGTGATCGCCACATGGAACCGATCGCACACCTCAAATATGAGGTTTTAGCTCAAGTATGGTGCCCCCATACTTGCAAGATCACCCTTAGCCTAGACCTAAGCCTTCTAGCCACCTCCATTAGCCTTACGCATCTCAGATCCCTCCAAGTCATCCATGACTTGTTCATCCATCGCGCTAGCCTTCAGGTGCTTCCATCGGCTATGTCATGCTAACGGTGTCTACACACCAAGGCACATTGGACTTATACCGCCAAGACTCCCGCTTGGACTTTACGCCGCCAATATCAAACCCCTTGGACTTCAAATGCCAAGACTCAAGCTTGGACTTTCCCTTGCCAACCCATGTTGGACTTTCCATTTGCCAAGACCCATGCTTAGGCTTTTCTCAAATGCCAAGTGTCCCACTTGGACTTCCCATACCAAGTACCTATGACTTGGACTTTTCCCATGACAATTATATTGTCATATGTTTTTGTCGAAACATCAAAACATCACTTGAGTCAAACTCGAGTCCTGGTCAATCGTGACCTGGGCCGATTGCACCAACAATCTCCCCCTTTTTGATGTTTGACAAAAACCAAACAAAACATTGAGTTAGAACACTAACTCAAATCCTTTACCAATTATCCCAAATTGGTGATCCCAAATATTTTCCCAAACATATTCTCCCCCTTTTTGACATACATCAAAAGGTTTTCTCTCCAAGAAGGTCAATGTCTCATGTCCCAATGAGATCTTACAATCTCCCCCTTAGTCCAAAAATACCTAGGATGCCTACCATCTTCTTAGTGATAAGTCTCATATCACTCAAGAGAGGCAATCCTACACACTCTCCCAATTTCCAAACTGGGTTTCTAAAAATCCATCAATTTTCCCAATTGATAACCTTTTCCCTTTCAAGAAGAAAGAAAAATACATCAATCACTCCACGATGGATACCTCCCCCTAAAGGCTTACTCCCCCTTGACCATTGCACCAACAATGTCCTTGGGAAGTCCCTAAGCCAATAGGAACTCTAAACCATCAAATTAAGGTTAGAAATTCAACATTGAAATTCCCAACACCTTAAAATTGATACAAACCCTAAACACCTCTCCTAATCCATATCCAATGGATTTTCATCCTTCATCATGCTTCCCAAAGCATATCCTAGGGTTAGGAGTGGTTAGTGACCTTAACCGCAGCTGAAATCGGGTTAAACAACTTTGGTTACCCCGAAATCAAAGCTATCACGACTCTGTTACTACCGGTCGGTGATGTGTCCATCGATCACCGATCGCCTGCGGTCGAGTGATACCGCACCGCAATCGAGTCCAAATCGCCCATCACCGACCAAGATCAGAGGCATGATCGATAATCAAAACCTGATTTTCAGAAATCAGACTCGACTTTTGGAAATTCATAAGTAATTCTACGTAAATCAAAAAAATCACAAAACTTGATACGTATATTACTTATCACACATACAATCAGTAAAAAATTTTAAAAAAATATTTTTATCATTGAAATAGGAGATTGGTACAAAGTTCAAAACTATTAAAACTTTAAAATTTTTGATCCACTTTGTATCAACTTCTACAATGATGATGGCTATCAAAAGATAGACTTCACCAAGGTTTTCTAAATTGATTTTAAAATATTTTTGAAAACCTATTTTGAACCATAATTTATTGGCTAAATATACATAACTTGTATATTAGCTTTCCTTATGATTCTTGGTGATAATTAAAATAAGTTTGAGTTCATCTAGATGCACTACCTATGCACCTTGAACCTAACTTATTATCCTAGCATCTCACATGTATCTAGGGTGTATAAATACACATACATGTCAATGTGATGTGAGATGTGGGTTTTGATTCATTTTTATCTAGGGTTTCATGCATTTCCTAGGCAACCCTACTTGATTCCCTTATAAATGAGACTTCAAGTCATGCCATTTTCCTTAAATCAATGTTCAATCAAATTAATGCATGAAATGATCATGGCATAGTGATAGCAAAATAAAACATGACCAATGATAATGATGTCATGGCATATGATGAAATTTAAGAACCCATGACATTTAAAGTAATCCTAAACAATGACATAACATGGTATATGATAAGATGCAATTTCACGTCATGATATAGCAACTTTCATAAGCCAATACAATAATACAAATATTCATCCAAACACACAAGATTTTCACAAACAGAAATTTCATTTAATCTAAAAGATTTCAGTCTTTTACATTCAAAATGGAGATTGGATATGCTCAATCTCACTACAAAAATTGAAAACCAAAGAAAATCTAACATCCTCTATATCTAGTCGTCTGCAGGAGGTGGCGGTGGAGGAGGCTGCTGACTCAAAGTCCAGGCCCGCATCATCTCAAACATATCGAGCAGACGCTGCTCAATGCGGCTCTGGGACTCCTCCATCCGATCAGCGCGGCGAGAAGGATGCTTGGCTCGCTAAGATCTCGGCGACACCTTAGAGTCAATCGTCTGGCGATAGTCACCGGAATCGGACTCACCGCCACGACGATTGGACCCGCCACGATGCATCTGTGCGGTGATCCTCCTCATCGTGGTGTATCCTCATAGTCCTCTATCGCATCTCTGGGTACCAGAGGAGGCTCTCTGCGTGCCCTAGGTGGTGGTCGAGGCGCCAACTCCATCTGTCCAGGTCCCATCCGCAGCTTCGCTAACGAGAAGTTGCGAATCGATATGCAGTCATACACCTCAGAGAGCGCTCTCAGAGAACCCCTGTGAATGTTTATGCCTACTGACTCCAGTCATGCGGTGATAATGTGACCATATGGCATATGCACTTTCCCTTGTACAGGGGAAATGAAATGCACTATGCAATGAAACATGTTGAGGGCAAAGTTTATGTCTAACCTATTACGCATGGCGTATAGTAGAAAGAGATGGGGAGGCCGAATCTTGGCCAGACCCCGAGTGACAATAGGAAGAAAACACCCAACAATGACCTTGTAGAGTACATTGTCAAGTGCAGATAACTCACTAATAGGGAATAAGTTCTGGGCCGGTGGACGAGGATGACCAAAAATGTGCTCATGCATGGATTCTAAAGAAATATGGTCAAATGGCTCGGGTAAAGGAGCATCAAAGGTGGGATAAAAGATAAAGGTGTCATCCGAGGGCTTACACTCGAGAAACTCCTGCAGTATCGCAGGAGTGAACTCTAAATCGCATTTTGCAATGCGAGTAGTGTAGGTAGGGCCATCGTCTACCTTCTTTAGGTTCTGATAAAATTCCTTAAGAAGGTCATCGTTAATAGGATGTGTGCATAGGACAATTTTCATGAGATGATAGTATGCAAATAAGTCCATGATATCACTACAGTAGCGATTGAAAAAGTCCCTATCGATGTACCTAAGCAACATAGGTTGGTACAATCGAGATTCACCCTCGGGTGGATCATTCCTACGGGCTCTCCTATTATGAATGCAATGTAATGATATGACATGCAAGGACAACAATACATGATTAGATAAAAATAAATTACAATGGAAAGGAAAATTAGGGTTTTGGGTAAGAAAAGTTTTACTTAGGTGCCATTTGGAGGTGTGACGATGGGATGCTCAGATATCGCTGAAGGGGTCGCCGGAAAGTTCGCCGGAGGACTCAGACGTCGGAACCCTAATCGGAAACAAGGAAACAAACCCTAAAACGAGTGAACTAAGGCTTGAAATAAGTGAAAAACGCAAGAAGAGGGGCTTATCTATCAAACCTAAAACCTTGGGCGGCTGGCACGGCCGGAAGGATTGGTCGGAGAAAGGGATGGCGATTGGAGAGGAGAGGAAAACGAAGGAGCGTCGCGTGAAGACGCCGAACCCTAGTGGTTCGGCATTATAAAATCGCGATCACGATCGGTGATGCGAGATCAATCGATCGTCGATCGCGTTTATTACCGGGTTTACCGGCCCGTGATCGATCCGGCTCGGCAATCGATCTTGAACCTTCGTGGCGTGCTACGGTAACATCGATCGGCCGATGTGGCTCATCGATCGGGTGTTGTCACCACTCGACTGATGAGCGAGCACTCGACTGATGCCCCTTGGCCTCGGTGAACAGTATCATCAGTCGACTGATGTATCCCATCAGTCGACTGATGTTCAAGCAATCGAGTCATGAAGCCAGCACTCGACTGATGACCGCATCGTATCGCGCTCTGATGTTATCGAGATAACATCGATCGTGATATCCGATTTCTGATACGAAAATTAGAAAATCTCGATTTCATCATCTAAATTATTTCATTTTATCATGTTAAATCTTGTATATCAAACATATTGATGTTATACTTATATTCATGTATTCGTTAATGTATTTTAATGTTTTATTCCATTTTGGCAAACATTAACATCCAAAGATTTCCAAATCCTAACATCTCACCCTTTCTAAGTGTTGAAATACACAATCAAGGTAAAAAGCTTGTTTTGTGAGATGTAATCCATCCTAGGCATTCCTTCCATGCAAACACATGGTGAAACATATGAAGCATGGTAAGTACAAGACATCAAGTTGTGTGGCACTTGAGTATCACTCTTGATGTTACTTTTACATCTTAAACACACTTCTCTTGATACATGAACTTCTAAAGTGTGCCAACAATCAAAGTTATACACTATGACCTCTAAAATTTAGATTGTGTCAATTTTATTGATTTTCATGTTTTCAAGAAATATATTGACACATCCTAAAATCCTTTAGGATTAAGGCTCAAATGTATTTCCAAGGTAACCATAACCTTGAAAATAACCTAAAGTGCCACCTTTACCATGGTTGAGTTAACTACTCATCCAATCATGGTTGGCATATTCTAACCCATTTAACGTGAGTCAATCACGCTCTTTGGAACCCAAAATCTATTTGAGCTCATTGAGTTAATTAGGTATTCCTTAGGGATAACCTCCCTAGATACCTTCCTAATGACCCTCCTAGGCTTGTTAGCCTTGGTCATTGTGGTCTTACCTAGGTTGACTCTAGAGGTAACTCCCCTTGCAACCTTGGTCTTCCTAGACCTAGTTTGTGTTCCATAGTCAAATGGAACACAATGATAAGTCACCTTAGGCTTAGGTTTGTGACTCAAACCTTTCTTGCCCTTGGTTGACTTTTGTCTTTTGGGTCCTAGATGTTGACTTTGAGATCTTGACCCTTGACTTTGACTATTAGACCCTTGAAATTGATTTTGTAGCTTATTTAGGGTCTTTTCTAGTTTTTCAAGCCTTGACCTTAAGGCTTGGTTCTCTAATTCTAATTGCCCAAATGATTTTTGATTAGGTTTTTGGGCATTACCATTTACCTTAGACATATGTTTACCCTTATTGATACCTAAATGGTTTTCGATTTTCTTAATTGCTTTCTTAGGAATGACATTTCTAGGGACATTAGTCCCAAATTTCTCCTTCTTTGAAATAGATCTAGAGTTATCATTCCTAGCATGCTTCGATTCATGAGTAATAGCAAAGTTATTTGAATTAATTCTAGCATGCTTTTGCTTAGAATTTAAGGAATGAGCATTATGAAAATATACCTTAGGGTTTGCTTTAGTAGCTCCCCCTACTTGTAATACTCTTTCTTGGATCTTCTTGCTCCCCCTAGGACATTGATTTCGGTAATGTCCCGGTTGCCGACATTTGAAGCAAATGATATGCTCCTTATCTTTAGATGATGGGGAACCGGCATCCTTTGACTTTTGTTGACTTTTAGGCGCCGGAGGAGTCTTCTTAACCTTCTTTGGGCACTTGCTCTTGTAGTGCCCATACTCCCTACACTCAAAACACAATATATGGATTTTATTTGAAATTGGAGTGTTTGAGTTACCTAGTTCGGTGGTGAGGGTCTCTTGAGCTTGTTCTTCCTCTCGACCGGATGAGGATGGTGCTTCTTGTTGCTCCGGTGTTGAGGATGCTCTAATCTCCTCAATCCTAGAAGTGGATACTTCTTCCACCTCCTCTTTCTCCGATCTGGAGGTTGACTCCTCACTTTCTTGTGAGGATGATGAATTAGCCTCTTCGGTCTCTTCCTCTTGGACCGGTTGTGAGCCTTCATGATATTTTTCCACTTGACTCCAAAGCTCTTTGGCATCCTTGTACTCACCTAGCTCACACATAATTTTATTAGGAATCAAATCAACCAAGAATTTAATTACCTTTGTATTCTTTTCGAACTCTTGGATTTGTTCCTCGGTCCACTTCTTCATCTTGAGAATTCCTCCCTCGGGCCCTTTTGGATATTGAAATCCCTCCATCAAAATGCCCCACTCTTCAAAGTCCTTCATCATCAAGAATTCTTCAATCCTCACCTTCCATTGATTGAATCCTTCTTGTCCATAGAAGGTATAAGGGATAAGTGTGTTGATATCCCATCCAAGCTTGTCTTGGAATTCCATCTTCACCCTCTAGCGTCTTGCTCCCGGTTGTTAATCCGTTGAAGAGCCACCAGGCTCTGATACCAAATGTAGGATATTTGACGCCGCTAGAGGGGGGTGAATAGCGTTTGACCGTTCGTAGATGGAATTTGTTCGCGTTTGTTTCTACAATTTCGTTAGCGCAGCGGAAATAGAAAAGTAATAACGATAACGAAATGCACAACACGCTAACACAAGGATATAACGTGGTTCGGAACCGCACGATTCCTACTCCACGGATCGAGCTTTACGAGCTCTAGTGATGCACATGCAACCACTAATAAACACTCCTTCTCGGAACAATCCGGAGGCGGAGAAACCTCGTACAATAATGATTACAATAATAATCAAATAGATACAAGCAAATACAATATGAAATACAAATGCAAGTAAAGGAAAAACACTTTACAAGAGCTTTGGATTGCTTGATCTTTGATTGCCTTGAACTAGCTTTGAAGGACTAGAAAGCACCAACTTCCCCCTTCAATTTCGCTCAAAAAAATCGCTATCTTTTCCTCCATCACGAGCTCCTTATATAGCTTCAACCTGTGTTGGAAAAGGTCGATCAGTCGACTGCTCGGGACCATCAGTCGACTGATCACACTATTGCTGTGAGACAACGGTGTAATCCACACTGGAAAAATCCAACGGCTAGGACATCAGTCGACTGATCATGAGCATCAATCGACTGATGAGCCATCACTCGACTGCTTGTCCCAGCAATCGAGTGAGACTCCGATCGTGCCACGAAATTGAGCATCGATCGGTGATAAGACATATCGATCATTGCTGCGTCAATCGATCGATCATTGCCCATCAATGGCGATCATTGCTAAACATTCGTAGTCAAACTCTAGTTGACTACTCCAGTCGACTGCCACATGGAACCAGTCGACTGGCACACCTCAAATATGAGGTTTTAGCTCAAGTATGGTACCCCCATACTTGCTAGACCACCCTTAGCCTAGACCTAAGCCTTCTAGCCACCTCCATCAGCCTTACGCATCTCGGATCCCTCCAAGTCATCCATAACTTGTTCATCCATCGCACTAGCCTTCAGGTGCTTCCATCGGCTATGTCATGCTAACGGTGTCTACACCGCCAAGGCACATTGGACTTATGCCGCCAAGACTCCCGCTTGGACTTTACGCCGCCAATATCAAACCCCTTGGACTTCAAATGCCAAGACTCAAGCTTGGACTTTCCCTTGCCAACCCATGTTGGACTTTCCATTTGCCAAGACCCATGCTTGGGCTTTTCTCAAATGCCAAGTGTCCCACTTGGACTTCCCATGCTAAGTACCCATGACTTGGACTTTTCCCATAACAATTATATTATCATATGTTTTTGTCGAAACATCAAAACATCACTTGAGTCAAACTCGAGTCCTGGTCAATCGTGACCTGGGTCGATTGCACCAACAGAAGGGGATAAGTTGATGGTTTTCATACCTTCCTAGCCATCTAAAACAACCAAAAGGGTGCTCAAGTAAAGATTTGTTGTGTAAAGTGGTTCTTTACTTGTATTTGCTTATTACATTGTATACTTATTGTATTTTGTTGCAAAGCTCAGGTTGTAAAGAGGTTTACTCCACCTTGGTGCTTACCTAAAGGAGGAAGCTAGTGGAACCATTGAAGAAGAGTGATCCATCTTAAGGATTGTCATGGAGTAGGAGCTTTATCTCCAAACCACGTTAAACAACGGTGTTGTATGCTTGTGTTGTTTTTGCTTTTGATTATCTTTATTTCTGTTGTGCATTAACAACAATTGTAGACAAGCACGAATGGCGAACCACGAAAATGAGAAACACTATTCACCCTCCTCTAACATGTCATCAAGGTCCTAATAATTGGTATTAGAGCGAGGTCGCTCTTCAATGACTAATCGCCAAGAGAGCACAGTTAGAGGAAGATGGAGCCTAGCGATGGATTGGGCTATGACATCAACACTCCTTATGGATTCTATGGACTTGGGGGTTTCAATCAATGGAAGGCGAGGATAAAGACCTTCATGATGAATATTGAAGAGTGGATCATCTTGATGGAGGGATTTGAATCCCCCATGGACAAAAAGGGAAGACTTCTCAAGAGGAAGAGATAGACCGAAGAGCTAATCCAAGCCTTCAAGATAAATGAAAGGGTAACGAAAACTATAATTAATTTAATCCCTAATGATGTTTTGTGTAAATTAGGTGATTATAAGGATGTCAAGGAGCTATGAAGAAAATTAGCAAAATTTCACGAAGAACCCTCACCGGTTCTAATAGATGAAGAAGAAATCGAGGAAGAAGTGTCATCTTCCAAAAGGCTTAAGGATTTAGATGATGAAAGATGTTCAACTTTCGAAGAAGAGGTAGAAGAGTTGGAGGAATCCTCCACCTCTGGGATTGAGGAGGAGATTAGATCCTCAACACCGAAGCAAGAGGAAGCCTCTACCCCCAAAAGAAATAAAAAACCTTCCCGAGCATCCTCTACACATAAGGATGGTAATTCTAGCATGGTCAATAAAAAAAATCACATAACATGCTTTGAATGTAAGAAACTGGGACACTACAAGAGTAAGTGTCCAAAAAGAGTCATAATGAAAGCTCAAATAGCTCCAATGGTGAAGGAGAAGACCAAGGAGATCGGTGCCCTCATCCAAAAAGGCAAGGAGTACA
The DNA here is from genome assembly GCA_025175895.1 of Wurfbainia villosa. Taxonomy (NCBI): domain Eukaryota; kingdom Viridiplantae; phylum Streptophyta; class Magnoliopsida; order Zingiberales; family Zingiberaceae; genus Wurfbainia; species Wurfbainia villosa. The sequence goes on along the minus strand of CM046007.1, from coordinate 12,410,352 downwards.
TTGTGTGCTTTGCATGCAACAAAAGGGATCATTATAGGAACCAATGTCCAAAGGGAAGAAACCCTGGGGAGGACATGAGAGAAACTTCATATGTAGGGAGAGCTAAGACAAACCCTAAGGTATCATTTAATAATTTACTTGCAATTGTTCGTCATGATAAAAGACATGCTAATAACAAATTTTATTTTTTAGGTGTAAAATCTCATGAAATTAGGATTAATGACAATTCTAGAACCACTCTACCTAAGGATAATAAAAATCTAGGCATTAACCCTAATAAAGATCGACACATGCTTAGGATCAAGAAAAATATCCAAACATATAATGGAGATCAAAAATGGAGAAATTAGAAGAAGAAAATCAAGTCTTGAGGTCAAGACTTGATAAATTGGAAAAGGCCCTTGGAAAGACAACAAATTGTTGGATCGAGTGGATCGCTAGAGGGGGGGGGTGAATAGCGATGGAAAAACTTTTTCGTTCGAATTCGTTTCAGGACACAAGTAAACGCAGTGGAAGATAAATGCAAGATAAATGAGACAATAATATTTTTTACTTGGTTCGTAGCCTTCGGCTATTACTCCAAGGCCCTAGTGGTCCTTGACCATGCACGGAGGGCAAAGCACTAAAGAACTCCTCCTCGTTGGAGGTAGGAGTTAATCAAATACACAAAACCACAAAAGCTTGAGGTAGAGGGACACTCCCCCTCTCCTCGTTATGATAAAAACAACTCCGAGACAATAGTATAAAAAGAAAAGCTGAATGAAACTTATACCGACGAATAAGAGATGAAAACTCAAGCGTAGATCGTCAGAGTAGTAGCACTTCATTGTCGGAGAGTCGCAGCATTTACGGAGCCTTTAGAGAACTTGGAATTGATGAGAAAACCCTAGGAGAGGTCCTCCTTTTATAGCCTTTGAGTCCCTTCTCGAGAGGATCTTCAACCAATTAGATTTGAGCACCAATCCCCTTGAAATGAGGTGATAAGGCTTGACTCCTCGAAGCTGATCCTTGACCATCAGTCGATTGATGGTCATCATCAGTCGACTAATGATAGCATCAGTCGAGTGCTGACCATAGGCAGTCGACTGATGGATGACAGTCGAGTGCTCCAAGCTGACAGTCGACTGATGCTAGCTGAAATCAAAAGTTAGCTTAACAAAAACATTATTTTGACGGATGCCGACCATCCGATCTCGACCTAGACCATCCATGTGATGTCTTTAGTTGGATCTACGCTTAAGACCATCCCCGTAAGGAGGATACGACCTCACTTACGCTCATATACATGAGCTTACCTCGATACTTATTTTGTGGCTCTTGCTTTCGGCTTTCCACTCGATTCCTTCAGCTCCATCCGAAGTCACTCGAGTGTCGCCCGACCACAATGGCTTACTCCGGGTGTCGCTAGCCTTCAGCTCCAACCCTAGCACCTTTCTACACACTCGATTCAGCTTGTGAGATAACAATATGAGCTTAACTTTGTATCGTTTACTATAATCAAAACTCATGTTCGACTTAGGTGTCTACCGCACCAACAATCTCCCCCTTTTTGATCTATGACAAATCCACATACAAAGTTAAGAAAATAATGTGCATGAAGAATAATAATATGCATGAGAATCAAAAATAATTAAGTAGAAGTAGTAGAGATTTTCTTCCAAGTCTCCCCCTTGAGGAAACCTCCCCATTGACCAAGGGTGAGTCTTGAAAAAAGATCTCAAACCTCCCCCTTGATGTTAGGAAGACTTTAAGTAATTAAAAATTACTTAAAGTTTGCCTTAGTAAGAAAAAATTTAAGTTAAGAAGACTTCTTAACTCGACCCTTTCTCCCTTTTAAAACAATTAAGTTTAAACAAATTTGCAAAAATTAAAGCTAAGTAAAAGAAAACATTTACTTAACTTTTGGCCATGAGAATAAGTATGAAGTCTTAAGTTAAGTTATCAAAAAAAAAAATGATCCCTTAACTTTGGCTTTTTTCTCCCCCTTTTGTCATATATCGAAAGGAGTTGGGGGGGGGGGGGGGGTTGAAAAGAAAGAAACTATAGGTAATAAGTTTAAGTTTCAAGTCCAAGCATGTTCCATATGATTTTGAATATAATATACTGAAAATAAGTTCATCTATAAAATGTTCAACTCTCATTTGACTTGATTGATATGAAGGATCAACAAGTCCTGGTCCAAGTCGGTTAATATATATGATTATACTCCGTGGTTCATGGTGATGCACTAGCTCTACATCTGGAACCAAGAGTAAGGTCCTAACATCTCACGCCCATCTACGTGGCTAAGTACACAAACATATTAGTCCTATGTGTTGTAAGATGTATTGGCTCCTTAAATCTATAGGTGCATGATATCTAAGGTATGTCCTATGCTAGTTCCATGAAAATGAAAAGTAAGACATAGTAATAAGAAAATATAATTTGTAAATTCCTATTCTACTACGCACATGCCCAATTTTCGTCTTAATATACTGAATTCGGCTTCGGTAGGGGTTTAGTAAATAGGTCTGCCAAGTTGGACTTTGATTCGACGTATTCGAGTTGTATGGCTCCGTTGGCCACATGTTCTCGAATGAAATGGTGCTTGACCTCTATATGTTTGGTCCTAGAATGACATATTGGATTCTTAATTAGGTTAATTGAACTAATGTTATCTACATGAATTTTAGTGTTCGTAAAGTCTAACTTAAAATCATGGAGAGTGTGCTTCATCTAAAGAAGTTGAGTGACACACTCACCCATTGCGATGTATTCGGCTTCGGTGGTAGATAAGGCAACACAGTGTTGCTTCCTACTGCACCAACTCACTAGACTCGAGCCGAGAAGTTGACAACAACCACTCGTACTCTTTCTATCGAGCTTACTACCGGCGTAGTCCGAGTCGGAGTAGCCAGTTAGTTCGAACTCGGTAGATCTAGGATACCAAATACCGACATTAAATGTACCCTTTAGATATCTAAGGATACGCTTGACGAGAGTTAGGTGAGACTCCTTAGCACAGGTTTGGAACCTTGCGCACATACTCACTGCAAATAAGATATCAGGTCGGCTTGCAGTTAAGTAAAGGAGACTCCCTGTTACGCTCCTATAGTATTTTAAGTCAATTGAATTTCCGGTTACATCTTCTTTTATATTTACATTCATTTCCATTGGAGTATTAATAATTTTAGCATCTTGCATTCCAAAGCGTTTAATTAATTCCCTAGTATATTTGCATTGATGTAGGTATATTCTATCTTTAGTTTGTTTAATCTGTAGACCTAAGAAGAAACTCAACTCACCTACTAAATTCATTTCAAATTCACTTTCCATAAGTGAAATGAATTCGTTTAGTAGGATCGAGTTGGTGGTTTCGAAGATGATATCGTTTAGGTAAATTTGGGCTATGAATATGTCTTTACCTACGGTTTTTACGAAAAGGGTTGGGTCAACTAAACCTTGGTTAAATCCTTTGGACTTAAGATAAACCGAAAGCCTCTCGTACTAAGCTTGAGGAGCTTGTTTGAGTCCATAGAGAGCTTTCTTTAATCTAAGGACATGGTCGGGTTTATCTAGACTTTCGAAACCGGTAGGTTGACTAACATAAACCTCTTCCTTATTATATCCATTTAAGAATGTTAACTTTACATCCATTTGAAACAACTTAAATCCTCGATGTGCAGCATATGCTAATAACATTCGAATGGACTCTAATCTAGCTACTGGGGCATAGGTCTCGTCGTAATCTAAACCTTCGACTTGACTAAAACCTTTGGCGACTAATCTAGCTTTATTTCTAACTACTTCACCTTTATCATCAAGTTTATTTCTAAACACCCACCTTGTTCCAACGATTGTTTTATCTTTAGGTGGTGGTACTAATTCCCATACTTCATTCCTAGTGAATTGAGCCAGCTCTTCTTGCATTGCAATAATCCAATCGGGATCAAAAAGAGCTTGGTCAATAGTTTTGGGTTCAATTTTGGAAATCAAGGAGATTTTACTAAGGTTCCGGTATGAGGCTCTAGTTCGAACTCCTAGGCTTGGATCACCTATCACTTGATCGATCGGATGATTCATTTGAGTCCTAGTTTGATTTGGGTTAGAGTCATCTATCACTGTGTCGATAGGATGACCCGTTTGAGTCCTAGTTTGGTTAGAGTCATCTACCACTTGGTCGATAGAATGACTTGGTTGACTTAGGTTAGGATTAATACTAGACTTGATCTCTGGATCAGAGTTGAGTCTGGTATGAATCGGCTCGCTAATTGGGGTTGCAGGGGGTTTTGTCATTTCGTGTCCTTCATCAAACACTACTTTGATAGTCTCCTCAACTCTAAGGGTGTCATGATTATATACTCTATAAGTTCTACTCGTAGTCGAGTATCCTAGAAAGATCCCAGTCGAGGTTTTGGATGTAAATTTCCCTAGGTAATCCTTAGTGTTTAGGATATGTACCTTACACCCAAATACCCTAAAGTACTTGATGTTAGGTATTTTATCGTGATAAATCTCGTACAAGATCTTAAGGTGTCTCTTTACCATAAGGATCCTATTTTGGACATAACACGCTGTACTAATAGCTTCCGTCCAAAACCTATCGGGTAGGTTATACTCGTTTAAGATTGTCCTAGTGGCTTCTTGTAGGGTTCTATTTTTACGTTCTACTAGGTAATTCTGTTGTGGGGTTCTAGGGCATGAGAACTCATGGTGGTATCCATTTAGGTTACAGAATTCTATAAACCTGTGGTTCTCGAATTCACCACCATGATCACTCCTAAGTCTTTTGATTTTAAGATTTTGTTGATTTTCTATTAGTTTAAATAGGTTGATTAATTGATCTAGGGTATCACTTTTGTGTTTGATGAACCTAACCCAAGTAAATCTAGAATAGTCATCAATTATGACTAAGCAAAATTGACTCCCATTAAGTGACTTAGCTCCATGTGAATCAAATAGATCCATGTGTAGGAGCTCAAGAATATTTTTGGTTTGTTCTTGATTAGTTAGTTGATGTTGTGTCCTAGATTGTTTACCTTGTTGATAAGCATTACATATTTTATTATCCAAGTTGTTGAGGTTAGGCAAACCTCTGACTAAGTCACTCTGACTCATCTTGTGGATGAGTCTTAGGTGTGAGTGACCGAGTCGTCGGTGCCACAACCAAGATTCCTCTTGATGTGTCATAAGACACTTGGTTGAGGAGTTAGTTAAATTAATTGTATAAATATTGTTATTTCTGGTTCCTTTAAGAATTGTTTTAGAAGTCTCATTTGTATTAATTATGCATTCATTTTCTAGAAATATGACCTTATAGTTATTATCACACAATTGGCTTACACTAAGTAAATTATATTGAAAATTTTCTACCAATAAGACATTTTGAATAATAAAGTTAGAGTTGAGCTCAATATCACCTGATCCGATGATTTTGAGCTTGCCGTTGTTTCCGAAGGCTACCGATCCTTGTCGTTTAAATCGAAGCTTCAAAAACTTGAGTTGATCCCCGGTCATGTGTCAGGATCAACCACTGTCCAACATCCATTGATCCTACACGCAAGGTAGTTGGATCGGATATTGGAATTATTAAAGGTTGGTTGTAAATTATTAAACCTAAATCATCTCACCCACATCTACATGATCAAACATGTTAACCTTATATGTTCTTGTGAGATGACTTCCAATTTTATTTGATTTAAATTTAATGATTTGAATACTTGTCAACCTTGCGTTAGATTCGGATTTTATTGGTGCAGTAGGCACCTAAGTCGAACCTGAGTTTTGATTATAGCAAACGATACAAAGTTAAGCTCATGTCGTTATCTCACGAGCTGAATCGAGTGTGCAGAAGATGGCTATAGCTGGAGCTAAAGGCTAGCGACACCCGGAGGAAGCCGCGGTGGTCGGGCGACACTCGAGTGACTTCGGAGAGAGCTGAAGGAATCGAGTGGAAGGCCGGAAGCAAAAGCAACACGTAAGTATTGAGGTAAGCTCGTGTGTGCGAGCGTAAGTGAGGTTGTATCCTCTTTACGGGGATGATCTTAAGCGTAGATCCGACCAAAGACATCCTATAGATGGTCTAAGTCGAGATCGGATGGTCGACGACCGTCGAAATTATGTTTTTGTTGAGCTAACTTTGACTTGCAGCAAGCATCACGATTGCCCGGACCGGAGGACTCATTTGCGACTTGAGTACTCATTGCCGTCCAATCGATCGATCATTGTCGGAGGTCGGATCGATCGATGATGGCTATCAATCGATTGATGGTCAATGATCAGCTTCGAGGAGTCAAGGCTTATCACCCCATTTCAAGGAGATTGGTGCTCAATTGTGATTGGCTAGGATTCCTCTCGAAAAGGGGCTCAAAGGCTATAAAAGGAGGGCCAAACCTAGGGTTTCATCATCAATTCTAAGCTTCCAAGAGCCTCCGCAAAGCTACAACTCTCCGACAACGAAGTTCTTCTTCTCCGACGCTAGGTTTAATTTTCTTTTAGTTTTTGTACGTCGGTTTTAGATTTATTCGTTGTTCATTTACTTTTTCGAAGCTCTTTTTCTATCATAACGAGGAGAGGGGGAGTGTCCCTCTACCTCAAGTGTTTGTTCTTGTATCGATTAACTCCTACCTCCAACGAGGAGGAGTTCATTTAGTGTTTTGCCCTCCGTGCGTGGTCAAGGACCACTAGGGCCTTGGAGTAGTAGCCGAAGGCTACGAACCAAGTAAAAAGAATTGTCTCTTTTATTTATTGTTTATATTTCCGCTGTAATTTATCTACTCGACTTTCAAAGAACGATTTCGCAAAAAGCTTTTTGTTTCGCTATTCACCCCCCCTCTAGCGAACCGCCTCGATCCAACAGATTTGACCTTAAGCTCATCAAGTCACCTTTTCAATATCATGGCTTCCAGGTCGTGGCGAGGCACAGAGGCCTTCTTTGATTGAAAAAACAACCACTTCCTTAGACAAAGCCATTTTAAAAAAAAATAGAGACTTGACTCACTTAAGACCACTTCCTGGTCTAACTAGTCTAGGATACGACGAGGTAGTTTCAGCTAGTTCCACTCGGTCAAGTGCACCGAATTAGATACGCCTTATCTAGTCCGAACACACAAGACTCCGCTTTCCTAGCGTACTATCATCTCGCCGCGTTCTGGTACTATGTTACCAAGTATTGACGAGTTATAGTCCTATCTAACCATTCTAAAAGGAAAATAAATAAAGAAAGAACCTAAGCATGCAATTTCTAAGTTAAGGCATAAACAAGTTTTGTACTGGCTCCCCCTGGATCGTTGAATCGGTTCGGTCTCTCCACATAGTGGATTTGGCCCTTGGGAACCTAGTATTGGTTCGATCCTAAGTTTGAAATCAAGGCGGTCTTAGGGACCCATGCTTGGACACATTTTTTATGTCGACTTACAATCGACATATACGACTTGTTGGTCGTATTTGAGCTAAACCCTAGTCCGACCTTGTTGTACACGGCCCTTTGCGATCCAAGTAGGAGGTCAAGTCCTTTGGATCCCAAAGTAAACCTTTCCAATGTGTTCCTAAGATCTTCGACTTGACTCTTCAAGAGTGAGTTCTCAACTTCGAGCTTTTCAACCCGAGTTGAGTCCTCCTCTCGAACTCGACTAGTCGAAGAGGTTAGGGAGACCTCGTGTTTGAGGAGTTTAACCTCCTCAACCAGGGTCTCGACCTTGGACTCGGACTTAGCAAATTTCCTAGTTAAGAATTTAATTGCACTATAAAGCGTACTAATAAGGGATCGACTTACCTTGAGTGTATCTTTTGAACCAGATGCGTATCCGTGGCTTGTCTTGAATAGAGCTTCGCAGTCCGATTCGTCTTCGGTTTCATATTCGTGTTCCGGTTTTGACTCCATCTCTGATTCAACTGGTTTAGCCATGAAGATGCGATCATCATCTTCTTCCTCGGACGCTTCTTCCCATGTAGCATTGAGTGCCTTTTTGTGTTTCGGTGCCTTGTTCTAGAGCTTCGGACATTCGGACTTGATATGTCCAAACCTGTTGCATTCGTAACACCTAACATTAGAACTTTTAGGCTTACCTTCGTTGGGTCGAGTGACGGTTCGCTTTCGACCCTTGACCATCCTCCGAACTAGGTTGACTAGTTTGGCCTCCATTTCCGGGTCGACCTCCGAATCGGACTCATCTTCTTCCTCCTTCAGGGGTGGCTTGCTCGCGATTTTCTTCTTCGAACCTGCAAAAAATGCTATACCCTTCTCGGGTTTCGAGTTAGACTGTTCATGGAGTTTGAAATCGGAAAACAACTCATCTAATCTAAGTTTTGAAAGATCCTTGGAGACCTTGTAGGCATCGACCATGGATGCCCACAAGGTAGTCCAAGGAAATGAGTTTAGCACATACCTAATAAGGTCGCGGTTTTTGACCCTTTGTCCAATTGCGTGTAGGCTGTTGACGATATCTTGAACGTGGGCGTGAAGTTGCATCGCCGCCTCATGTTCCTGCATTTTTAGATTATATAACTTATTGAACAAGAGATCGCGCTTACATACCTTGGCTTCATTGGTCCCTTCGTGTAGCTCCACTAGTTTTGTCCAAAGATCCTTTGCGCTGATAAAGGGGCCGACGCGATTAAGCTCCTCCTTGGACAAGCCACATTGGAGGATTTGAGTCGCCTTGGCGTCGGCTTCGACTTGTCTTTTTATAGCATTGGTCCATTGGTCATAATCCAAAGATTCACCCACTTCGTTAGTCGGAAGTGTGAATCTTGTTTGGATTATGATCCACATCTCGATTTGGGTCTTAAGAAAGCACTCCATCCAACCCTTCCAATAACGGAAGTCATCTCCGTTGTAAAACGTAGGTCGGACGGTGCTAAAACCCTCGAGATGGGCCATTGATACAAAAAACAAGAGAATGAAGACGAAAAAACCTAACAACAACACAAACAATCGAAATGTACCAAGACTCACGTCTTGGATTAGTAGTGCGGGAGAAAAACTAAACGAATGAAATAAATTCGAAATAAACAGAATAAAAAAATAAAAAAAATATGTAAAAAGCTAGATTGGTGGTTTCACCAAATCTTAGCACCCCCGGCTCTGATACCAATTGTTGGATCGAGCGGATCGCTAGAGGGGGGGGGGGGTGAATAGCGATGGAAAAACTTTTTCGTTCGAATTTGTTTCAGGACACAAGTAAACACAGCGGAAGATAACTGCAAGATAAATGAGACAATAGTATTTTTTACTTGGTTCATAGCCTTCGGCTACTACTCCAAGGCCCTAGTGGTCCTTGACCACACACGGAGGGTAAAGCACTAAAGAACTCCTCCTCGTTGAAGGTAGGAGTTAATCGAATACACAAAACTACAAAAGCTTGAAGTAGAGGGACACTCCCCCTCTCCTCGTTACGATAAAAATAACTCCGAGACAATAGTATAAAAAGACAAGCTAAATGAAACTTATACCGACGAATAAGAGATGAAAACTCAAGCGTAGATCATCGGAGTAGTAGCACTTCGTTGCCGGAGAGTTGCAGCGTTTGCGGAGGCTTTAGAGAACTTGGAATTGATGAGAAAACCCTAGGAGAGGCCCTCCTTTTATAGCCTTTGAGTACCTTCTCGACAGGATCTTCAACCAATCAGATTTGAGCACCAATCCCTTTGAAATGAGGTGATAAGGCTTGACTCCTCGAAGCTGATCCTTGACCATCAGTCGACTGATGGTCATCATCAGTCGACTGATGGTAGCATCGGTCAGTCTTGGGCAATCGGTCGATGGGCGGCGATCGAGTGCTCCAAGTGACGATCGTGATGCTAGCTGAAATCAAAAGTTAGCTTAACAAAAATATTATTTCGACGGCTGCCGACCATCCGATCTTGATCTAGACCATCCATGGGATGTCTTTGGTCGGATCTACGCTTAAGACCATCCCCGTAAGGAGGATACGACCTCACTTACGCTCACACACACAAGCTTACCTCGATACTTACTTTGTGGCTCTTGCTTTCGGCCTTCCACTCGATTCCTTTAGCTCCCTCCGAAGTCACTCGAGTGTCGCCCGACCACCGCGGCTTCCTCCGGGTGTCGCTAGCCTTCATCTCCAACCCTAGCACCTTTCTGCACACTCGATTCATCTTGTGAGATAACAATATGAGCTTAACTTTGTATCATTTGCTATAATCAAAACTCAGGTTCGACTTAGGTGCCTACTGCACCAACACAAATTCGATTAAAAGGTCTAGTAGGCAAAGTCTAGGGGTTTATAGGCAAAACTCACCTAAGGACAAGAAAGATTTGAGTTACAAGCCTAAGTCCAAGGGAAACATACAAATCTACCATAATGTTCCATATGGTTTAAGAGTGTCAAGGTTATGAGGGAAGTTATCCCTAGAGTTAACTTTGACAAGAGTCAAGTGACTAAGGTTTCAAAGAAACCTAGAAAAGTCACCAAGAAGGTTACAAGGAAAGATATCCCTAGGTTTAACCTTAATAAGACCACAATGATCAAGGCTTCTAAGCCTAGGAGAGTCATTAAAAATGTACTAAGAGAGGTTATCCATAGTGAGTACCTTGTAAACTCGAGGAGCTCCAATAGGTATTGGTTTCCTAGCAGTCATCCCGGTAGAAGTCATTTTGAATAGTGCCTAAGTTGAAGCTTACGAGCCAGAGCAGAACCAAATTGTGAGATGTACTGAATTAGATTTACTGGAAGAGAGATGGGAACAAGCTCGAATCCGGGCTGAAGCATACAAGCAAAGAATACAACAAGTCTTTAACAAGAAGGTAGTACCGAAGAGGTTTCAAGAAGGTGACTTAGTTTTACGCAAATTCAATCCTACTGGAGGTCCTAAAAAGCTAGCCCCTAGTTGGAAAGGACCTTATACAGTTTACTCACCGAATTGCCGGATTAGCATACTACTTAAAAGATGCTGAGGGCAAGAAGCTACCTAGGCCCTGGAATGTTGTGCATTTAAAATATTTTCATACCATGTAACTAAGAGGCATCAATGAGAGGAGTTATCTATTACATGTTTGCTATTAATCCCAAAAAAGAAGGAATGCAACTCGAATACAGTTTCATATCATTGTAATCAATAGGTGTTTACAATTATCAAGAGAAGGAAAGTAAGGAAATTACAGCCTAAAAAGCTCAGGAGGGTATCATCTGAAACTAATCTTCCAATTCAGAAAAAGAGAAATCAAGAGACATCACTGAGAAGGGTTATCTGTTATAGGTCTGCTATTAATCATTAGAAAGGAGAAATGCAACTTAAATATCATTCTATATCATTGAAATCAGTAACTGTTTACAACTACAAGAAGAAGAAGAAAAACAGAAAAGTTACAGCCTAAAATGATCGGGGGTATAACATCTAAAACCAATTTCCCAATTCAAAAAAGGAGTTGATTGATATGCCGAAGGGTATTCCTGTGCAACATACTGTCTGACTGCCTCATTGAAACCATCCTTGAATGTGGCTTGCATCAAGGGCTTCAAGCGTTCTTGTTGGCATTTGTCAGCAGCATGCACATCCTGGCGAAATTTTATGCAGTGCTCCCTGTGCTCTAAAAAGTCTTGACGGATTCGGTGATATTGGAGTGATGTTTGAGTGTTAGTATCAATCAAGATGTAATGCCCTGAGATTGGGAGGCCTGATCTTGCTGTATGATTCTTGACGTGTCCACCAAATCCTGTCGCATTTAAGTTGAGACTTCTCCCACAGCTTCAGTATAGGCCCTGGTGCGGGCCACTTTGGGCCTCACTTGCTGCAAGGAAACTTCATGCTGGTGCACTTGAGAAAGGGCTTGATTTCTCTCTGATATTAAAGCCGAACTGTGGCAGATCTCCCTATTAACTTGGGCTCATAGGGCAATTATAGTCTCGACATCTCTTTGTTTCTATTGTTGAGCCTTTGACAGTTGAGCACGACATTGAGCCAATTCTTGAAGAAAGGAATTTTCTCTTTTTAAACATTTCTTGAGATGCTAAACTGGCGATGGATTATTGCAAAGTTTATTGCTAAAGTTGTATTTGATAATGGGAAATAGAGTGTTTCATCTCTTGGTAATTCGTCATCGCCTAAAAATAGCAAGTTAGAGAAAAGATCATTATTGAAGATGCATGCAAGAATGACATAGAGAAGCTTACCAGTTCCAGAGCATGTTGCAAGCTTTCCATCCTTGTATTATTTCATCCAAATTGAGGATGCGTGAGTCTCTTGCAGAAGGAGAAGGAGTAGAGGCAATGAGGGGGGGTTGGTTCACTCATAATTGGTGAAGGATGATGTGCCGCAGGGAACTGTTCTGTTAGCTCAAAAGGAAAAAGAAGGGAGGTTCCGGAGGAAAAAGGGGAAACTGTAGGATCGAGAAATGCTAGAGGAGGGTGAATAGCGTTCTAAAAAACTTTCTTTTCGTCGTTTAAAAAGCAAAGTACACAGCGGAATAATGAAACACAATGACACGAGTTTATTTTTACTTGGTTCACAACCAACCGGTTGTTAGTCTAAGGCCCCGCGATCCTTGATCGCTTCTGATGGGCAATTCACTAAAATGGTCTATTCCTCGTTGGAGGTAAGAGACAAGCGATTACAAAAAGAATGTAGAAGAAGAAGCAACAAGCCTACCTCTCCTCTTTAGCAACAATAAGTACAAAAACTAGCAACTTAATTAAGTATACCGACTTAAGAGGATGAAGATGCATGTGTTGTCGGCGTTATGACGTCGTTTGCATGTCAAAGAGCACTTGGATTGACGGAGCACTTTAGAAACCTTTCAAGATGATAGAAATGAGTGATTTGTCTCTCCTTTTATAGCCATTTGAACCCCAGCTCGTTGAGATCCAGATCTGGATCAAACCTCCACATCACCCTTTCTTTGGTGGATCTTATCTTGACTCTCCTCAAAGTGATCAGCTTGACCAGCAGTCGATTGATGGTAGTTCAGTCGACTGTCATTTCCCTCTAGTCGACTGATAGCTTGATAACTCACCTACAATATATGGTTATCACAAGAATCTTTATTGATGGTAAAATCCAATGGTCATGTACTGTCCGATCTCGACTTAGACCTTCCTCCGAAAGTCCTAATCGGATCACCGCCTATGGTCGTCTCCATACAGAGGACACGTCCTTAGCATCACTCCACACCCGGAGCTTATCTTTGGTCCTTTTAACTTGTCGCTTAGCTTCCGATCACCACCGAGGTTCCTCGACTCCCGGAGGTTCTCCTGGTGTCACCCGACCACTGAGGTTTCTCATCCCGAGATTCTCCTGCCGTTGTTGACCTTAGCAAAGCCTAACACATTACCTGCACACTCAGCACAACATATGAGATAACAAGAATGACTTAACTTTGAATCTGTGTCATTATCAAAATCTAGGTTGGATTATTTGGTGCCCCTGCACCAACAATCTCCACCTTTTTGATCTATGGCAAACCAATTAGTTAACCCTAAGTGAGTTTTAAAAAATAAGTTAAACAAGTTACAAGTTAACCTTAACTTAAACAAGTTACAAGTTAACCTTAACTTTCACTCGTTCTCCCCCTTTGCCATATATCAAAAAAAGTTTTAGGAGTGCATTTTTAAGGTTAATGTTTTAAACATACATGTAAATGAAAAGAAACTTTAGAAATTTAAATGATAGACGAAATGAGTCCAAACATGTCCCATTTTTATAAAATAATAGTCTCATATAATAAGAATGTTCAACTCTGTTTGACTCAATTGATATAAGATGATCAATAAGTCTTGATTAGAGTTTGGTTATTTTGAAAATTATATTGCATGATTCATGTTGATGCACTTATTCTACATCTGGAATGAGGAGTAATGTCCTAACATCTCACGCCCATCTACATGGCTCAATACACAATCACATTTAACCTATGTGTTGTGAGATGTGTTGGCTCCTTAAAACTATAGGTTCATGCTTTCTAAGATAAGTCCTAATCTAGTTCCATGTAGTACAAAAGAAAAAAAAAAGGTAGATAAAAAAATCTTATTCTATTATGCACATTCCTAATCTTCGTCTAAGCAGACTGAACTCTGCTTCAGGTAATGGTTTGGTAAAGATGTCTGCTAGGTTCGATTTCGATTCTACGTATTCAAGTTTTACATTCTCATTAGCTATATGTTCTCTTATAAAATGGTGTTTTACTTCTATGTGCTTAGTTCTAGAATGATATATAGGATTTTTAGTTAAGTTAATTGAGCTAATGTTATCAATCAAGATTTTAGTATTACTAAAATTTAATTGGAAGTCTTTTAGAGTGTGCTTCATCCAAAGAAGTTGAGCTACACACTCCCCCATGGCTATATATTCGGCTTCGGTAGTAGACAAAGCAATACAATGTTGTTTTCTACTACACCAGCTGACTAAACTTGATCCTAGGAGTTGGCAGTAGCCACTTGTACTTTTTCTATTGAGTTTACTACCAGCATAATATGAGTCAGAGTAGCCGATTAATTCAAACTCACTTGACCTAGGATACCAGATTCCTATATTTTGTGTTCCTTTTAAGTATCTAAAGATTCGTTTAACTAAGATTATGTGTGATTCTTTGGCATAAGATTGAAATCTTGCACACATACTACAAAGAGTATATCAGGTCGGCTTATAGTTAAGTACAGAAGGTTACCTATTGCACTCCTATAGTATTTTAAATCTATAGTTTTTCCTTCTGAGTCTTCTCCAATGTTTACATTGGTTGCCATAGGTGTACTAATTTCTTTAGCATTTTGCATACCAAATCTACTAATTAACTCCTTAGCGTATTTATGTTGATGCATGTAGATTTCTTCTCTTGTTTCCTAAGAAGAAGGTAAGTTCCCCTACTAAACTCATTTCAAACTCACTTTCCATTAGAGAAATGAACTCGTTTAAAAGTGTTGTGTTTGTTGTCCCAACAATTATATTATTTGCATAGATTTGTGCTATAAAAATATCTTTTCCTATGGTTTTTACAAATAAAGTTGGGTCAACTACTCCTTGATTGAATCCTTTAGACTTAAGATATATGGATAGCCTTTCATACCAAGTGCTAGGTGCTTGTTTTAATCCATATAAGACTTTTCTAAGTTTAAATACATATTTAGGTTGATCTAAGCTTTCAAATCCTGGTGGTTGACTAACATAGACTTCCTCTTTGATAAATCCATTTAGAAACGCTGACTTGACATCCATTTGAAACAATTTAAATTCTCGATGTGCAGCGTAGGCTAATAATATTCTAATTGATTCGAGTCTAGCTACAGGTGCATATGTTTCATCATAATTCAATCCCTCTACTTGACTAAACCCTTTAGCTACTAGCCTAGTTTTGTTCCTTATAACTTTATCTTTGTCATCAAGTTTATTTCGAAATACCCACGTTGTACCAATGATTGTTTTTCCTTTAGGTGGGGGTACTAATTCCCAAACTTGACTCCTAGTGAATTGAGCTAACTTTTCTTACATAGTAATGATCCAATCTGGGTCAAGAAGAGCTTGCTCTATGGTTTTGGGTTCGATTTTAGATATAAGTGAGATTTGACTTAGATTCCTATAGGATGCTCTAGTTCAAACCCCTAAATTTCGATCACCTATCACTTGGTCAATTGGATGATTAGCTTGTAATCTAGATTGATTTGGATTAAGGTTTATACTAGATTCGTTTTGTGGGTTAGGTTCAGGTCTAACACCATTTTCTAATTGTTCATTATTCAATTTAATGTTTACTTCAGACTTGTTTTCTTCATCAAATACTATATTAATTGTTTCTTTAATTTTTAAGGTTTCATTGTTATATACCCTATAGGCTTTACTAGTGGTTGAATATCCTAGAAATGTGTCGATAGTTGTTTTAGAGATAAATTTTCGTAAGTAGTCTTTTGTATTTAGTATGTGTACCCTACATCCAAAGACTCTAAAGTACTTAATGTCAGGTAACTTTTTGTAATAAATTTCATAGGAAGTTTTTCGGTGTCATTTAATTATTAAAGTTCTATTTTGGACATAGCAGGCAGTATTGACTACTTCTGCCCAAAACCTATTAGGTAGACTATATTCGTTTAGCATGGTCCTAGCAACTTCTTATAGGGTTCTATTTTTCCGTTCAACTAATTCACTTTATTGAGAGGTCCAAGGGCAAGAGAATTTATGGTGGTATCCGTTTTGATTACAAAAATTGGTAAACTTATAACTCTCGAATTCTCCACCATGATCACTTCTAATTCTTTTAATCCTTAGGTTCTTTTCATTTTCTATTAGTTTACATAAATTAGTAAGTTGATCTAAGGTTTCATTTTTATGTTTTAATAATTTTACCCAAGTGAACCTAGAGTAGTCATCGACTATTACTAAGCAATATTGACTCCCATTTAGTGACTTGGCTCCATGTGAGTCAAATAGGTCCAAGTGTAGGAGCTCAAGCACATTTTTAGTTCTTTCTTGATTAGTTAGTTTATGTGAAGCCCTAATTTATTTTCCTTGTTGACAAGCATTACATATCTTATTTTCTAGGTTACCTAGTTTGGGTAGACTTCTAACTAAACCATTACGACTTATTTCATGTATAAGTCTTGGATGGGAGTGGCCGAGTCATCGATGCTACAACCACGATTCCTCTTGCTATGTCATTAGACACTTGGTTAAGGAGTTAGGTAGATCTATTGTGTAAATATTATTATTCCTAATTCTCTTAAATATAGTTTTTGAGCAATCATAATTCATAATTAAACATTCATTTGGCAAAAATATAATTTTATAATTATTATCACATAATTGACTAACACTTAGAAGATTAAACTCGAAATTTTCAACTAATAAGACTTGGTGTATTATGAAGTTAGGGTTTATCTCAATATCACCTGATCCAATGATTTTGAGCTTTCCATTGTTTCCGAAGGTTACCGATCATTGGTTTTTGAATCTGAGCTTTATAAACTTCAATCGGTCTCCGGTCATATGTCGGGAGCACCCACTGTCCAACATCCATTGATCCTATACATATAGTAGTTGGATCAGGATATTGAAATTTTAAAATAAGTTGGAAATTTTTAACCTAAGATTCATCTCACCCTTTCTACATGATCAATCATGTTATCCTTAGATGTTTTTGTGAGATGACTTCAATTTTACTTAGTTAAATTTAGTGATTTGAAGACTAATTAACCTTGGGTTAGATTCAGATTTAACCTTAAGCTAATTAAGTGAACCTTTCAAAAGATGGCTTCCAAGTCGTGGTGAGGCATAGAGGCCTTCTTTGATCGGAACAACAACTACTTCCTTAGACAAAGCCAACTTAAGAAATTGTGCACTTAATTCACTTTAGGGTTACATCCTGGTCTAACTAGTTTAGGATGTGGTGAGGTAGCTTCAGCTAGTTCCACTTAGCCAAGTGCACCAAGCTAGATACTCTTTATCTAACTCGGATACACGGAGCTTCATTTCCCTAATGTACTATCATCTCACAGTATCCTGATACTATGTTGTCAAGTTTAATTAATTATTAGTCCTATCTAACTATTCTAAATTTTAAAAAAAAAACTAAGCATGCAAAGCTAGATTAATCAAGAAATTGAGCATACAATTTTAGTATTGGCTCCCCCTAGATCATTGAAACGATATGGTCTATCCACATAGTGGATTTGATCCTTGGGAACCCAATACGTGGTTGAACCTAGTTGTGAGTTTAAAATGGTCTTAGGGAACCATGCTTGGACTCTTCTCTTATTATGATTAATGATTGACATGTAAGATCTATTTGTTGTTGTTGTTCTAAACCTGAGTCTGACCTCGTTGTACACGGCTCTTTGCGATCCAAGAAGTAGGTTAAGAACCTTGGACCCCAATGTGAACTTTTCCAATGACTTCCTAAGCTCTTGAACTTGTCCTTTCAAGAGAGAATTCTCTTCCTCAAGTTTTTTAACTTGAGTTGAGTTTCCCTCTCGAACTTGACTAGTTGAAAAGGTTAGGGTAGCCTCATGCTTGAGGAGTTTAATCTCCTTAAGCAATGACTTGACTTTAGACTCGAACTTAGCTAACTTCTTATCTAAGAACTTAATGGCATTGTATAAAGTATTAATTAAAGACTGACTCACCTTAATTGACTCTTTTGAATCGGATACGGATCCGTGGCTTATCTTGAATTGTAGCTCGGTGTCGAATCCGAAATCGAACTCAGACTCGGACTAGGACTCATAGTTGGCTTCGAGCTCGGACTCAGACTCGGTTGGTCTCGCCATGAATGCCAAATTGGTGAGTTGATCTTCTTCTTCTTTCGAGGATTCCTCCCAAGTCACATTGAGTACCTTCTTGGTTTGCGATTGCTTGGTCTTTAGCCTCAGACACTCGAATTGAAGTGACCTCTCTTATTGCACTCGTAGCACTTGTAGTTTTGATTATGATCGGGTCTCTTTTCCATAGTTGGCTCAATGGGTCGCCTTCTACTCTTGATCATCTTCCAAACTAGGTTGACTAGCTAGGTCTCCATCTCTTCATCTACCTCCGATTCATACTTGTCTTCTTCGGGAGGAGGATTGCTTTTTGCCTTTCTTCTTCCTACATACAAAGCAATACTTTTCTCGACCGGGGCCGAATTAGATTGCTCATGAAGTTAAAATTCGGAAAACAACTCATCTAATCTAATTTTAGACAAGTCCCTAGAAACTTTGTAAGCATCAACCATGGATGCCCACAAAGTTATCCTAGGAAAGGCTCTTAGAGCATACCTTATCACATCATGGTTCTCCACCTTTTGTCCAATGACATGAAGGTCGTTTAGGATGTCTTGAATGCGAGCATGAAGTTGGCTCACGGTCTCATTTTCCTGCATCTTTAGATTATATAATTTATTAACTAGAAAATCTCTTTTACATACCTTCACATCGGATGTCCCATCATGAAGCTCGGTTAACTTGTTCCAGAGGTCCTTGGCACTAATAAACAATCCAATTCGATTGAGCTCCTCCTTGGACAAGCCGCACTACAAAATTTGGATCGCCTTTGCATCGGCTTCGATTTGCCTCTTGGTTGTATTGGTCTATTTTATCGAAGTCCAAAGGTTCCCCTTGATCGTTGGTGGGTAGAGCAAAGTCGATTTGGATTATTATCCACATCTCGACTTGTGTTTTCAAGAAATATTTCATCCGACCCTTCCAATAATGGAAGTCATCTCTGTTAAAGAACAAAGGTCGGGCGGTGCTATATCCCTCAAGATGGTTCATTTTAAAATCCTTATAAAAATACGAAAAACAAAAAAAAATTCCAAGCCTTTATCTTGGATTAGTAGTGTCGGAATAAAACTTAATTTAAAAAAAAACCAAAAATACGAAAAGATAATTGCTCGACCGGTGGTTGTACCGAATCTGAGCGCCCTCGCTCTGATACCAATTGTAGGATCGAGAAATGCTAGAGGGGGTGAATAGCATTCTAAAAAAATTCTTTTCGCCATTTAAAAAGTAAAGTACGTAGCAAAATAATGAAACACAAAACACAATGACACGAGTTTATTTTTACTTGGTTCATAACCAACCAATAGCTAGTCCAATACTCCACGATCTTTGATCGCTTCCGATGGACAATTCACTAAAACGATCTCTTCCTCGTTGGAGGTAAGAGACAAGCGATTATAAAAAGAATGTAGAGGAAGAGACAACAAGCCTACCTCTCCTCTTTAACAACAATAAGTACAAAAACTAGCAACTTAATTAAGTATATCGACTTAAGGGGATGAAGATGCACGTGTTGTCGGCGTTACAATGTCATTTGCACGTCGAAGAGCACTTGGATTGATGAAGCACTTTGGAAGCCTTTCAAGATGATAGAAATGAGTGATTTGCCTCTCCTTTTATAGCCATTTGAACCCCAACTCGTTAAGATCCAGATCTGGGTCAAACTTCCACATCACCCCTTCTTTAGTGGATCTTATCTTGACTCTCCTCAAAGTGATCGGCTTGACCATCAGTCGACTGATTCCATACAGCAGTCGACTGATGGTAGTTCAGTCGACTGATAGCTTGATAACTCACCTGCATTACATGGTTAGCACAAGAATCTTTATTGAAGGAAAAATCCGATAGTCTTGTACTGTCTGATCTCGACTTAGACCTTCCTCTGGAAGTCCTAGTCAGATCGCCGCCTAAGGTCATCCCCGTACAGAGGACACGTTCTTACCATCACTCCACACTCGGAGCTTACCTTTGGTCCTTCTAACCTATCGCTTAGCTTCCGGTCACCATCGAGGTTCCTCAACTCCTCGAGGTTCTCCTAGTATCACCCGACCACCGAGGTTTCTCGTCCCAAGATTCTCCTGGCGTCATTGACCTTAGCAAAGCTTAACACATTACTTGCATACTCAGCACAATATATGAGATAACAAGAATGGCTTAATTTTGAATCTTTTCCATTATCAAAACTTATGTTCGATTATTTGGTGCCCCTGCACCAACAGAAACATCACTACAATTTTGGGGGGGGGGGGGGGGGGTAGGGTTTTGGCTTGAAGATGGGGAACTCGAAGGTTCTGAAGACGAAGGGGAGGAAGAAAGGGAAAGGGAGGATGTCACAAGTGGTAGGGAGGTAGGAAGGTCAGTAGTAAGGGAGGATGTGGAACTGATGAAGAAAAGGGTTGCAGCCAAAGAACTTCCTTCGGAGCAGACGGAGGTGGAAGATGGGAGGGGAAGGCTTAAGGGTGGAGGAAGAAGTTCAGAAATCACCTGCTGAATAATGAAAGAGGAGGTACCTTCTAAAGATGGGAGGGAAGCAGGAAGAGGGGAATTTGGCGGTCTAAGTGACATGGATATTAGGGTGGAACCTATGGCGAACGACGTGATGGTAGGCGGAGAGGATGTGACGGTGGGAAGCTCCTCTTCAATGAGGGAAGAGGTGCTGGAGGGAAAATTAGGGTTGGACTGTTGAGGGAGGTTGTCAAGAATCATAGGAGGATTGGCATAAAAGGGGGTATCTAAAGGAGAAGGTAATGTTTCTAGTAGGGTTGATGAAATGGAAGAGGAAGGAAGTCTGACAGGAGTTGGTTCAGTGGGTGTAAGCGAAGTGAATGAAGAAGAGGGGACAAGAGTGGAGACATCTTCTTCCTGAATTCGTCAGCGCTGCGCTTGTCGTAGTCTAGGTTTTATATGTAAGAATGTTGGAGGTGGCACGGGGTCACATAGAAGTGGGGGTGAAGAGGAGGAAAGGCTAGGGTTTGGTGACATGGACGGGGAGGGAGAAGATGACAATACCTACGGGAGAGTGGTGGTAGAATACTGTGGGACAATACAAAATGATGTTGTCAAGGAAGGAGGAGGTGATGCTAAGAAGGAAGCCCCAGAAGGAGGCTCCACGAGAGCTGAAGCAATGGGCAACAGTGTGGGGTTGGTAGGCATCTGAACGGAGTTCATCGGGTCATTTCATAGTTGTCAGAAAGTCATATTCTTTAAGCGAGCCTTCATCTTGTCAAAAGGAAGGAAGGGTTGGAGGGTGATGCAAGGGGAAAGAAGAAGAATCTCCGCACTGTGCAGAAAGGGGGGAAGGGTTTCGAAGACAAGAAGAGTGGAAGATGAAGAAGGGGAAGGCAAGAAGTCAAATTTAAAAAAGGGTAGTGTGTTCTCGTTGAGCAAGATAATGGGGCCCATGGGCAAAGGTATGGGCCTTAAAAAAATTTTAGGTGTGATTTATTGGTGAGTGGAGTCTTTGTTTATTTTTACATCTCGGCGATAGCCGAGGCTATTATCCTCGTGCGGTGGTGGATCGAAAGAGTTGGGTTTAAGGTAAGTACACTATGGAAGATGACGGAAGTAAAAAAATCATTCCGATTTGACAAGGCAAGGCCTTAGATTAGATTGTCATTATTTTTACAGTTTGGCGATAGCCGAAGCTATTATCCCCGTGCAGTGGCAGATTGGAGGAGTTGGGTTTAAAGTAAATACACTATAGAAGATGACGGAAGTAAAAAATTCATTCAAATCTGACAAGGTAAGCCCTTAGAACAGATCGTACTATTTTATAGCTCGGCGATAGCCGAAGCTATTATCCCCATGCGATTGCGGATCGGAGGAGTTGGGTTTAAGGTAAGTACATTATAGAAGATGACGGAAGTAAAAAAATTCATTCCCATCTGATAAGGCAAGGCCTTAGAACAAATTGTTACTATTTTTATAGCTCGGCGATAGTCGAAGTTATTATCCCCATGCAATTGCGGATCGGAGGAGTAGGGTTTAAGGTAAATACACTATGGAAGATGACTGAAGTAAAAAAATTCATTCCAATTTGACAAGGCAAGACCTTAGAATAGATCGTCACTATTTTTACAGCTCGACGATAGCCGAAGCTACTATCCCCGTGCGATTGCAGATCGGAGGAGTAGGGTTTAAGGTAAATACACTATAGAAGATGATGGAAGTAAAAAATTCATTCCGATCTGAAAAGGCAAGGCCTTAGAACAGATCGTCAATATTTTTACAGCTCGGCGATAGTCGAAGCTCTTAACCCCATGTGGTTGCGGATCGGAAAAGTAGGGTTTAAAGTAAATACACATACAGGTTGAGAAAAACCCCCGGCGTTGCTGCGCCGCAGGGAGATTACTCTGCGAAAACCGCCTGGGCAATCACTACAGGAGGAACTTCTTTGCAAAACCACCACAATACTGGCGCTCTTTTTTTTTGATCAAATCTGGCCTGAAGATAAACCCGCTTCGTCTTGATAAAATTGCCTTGGCGTCTTGGATCCTTGGAGATGAGAGGCATCTCTGGAGCTGGGACTGGTCTGGTCCGCATTTGGGAAGATTGGTCTGGTCCAACCACCCTGAAGCTGAGAGTGCCCTGGCCTTTGTGCGAGTCCGGTCTAATGGCCCTGGATTTGAGAGAAAGGGCCGTTCAAAACCGCCCTGGCCAAAACCGCCCTGGCTTAAGAAACAATCTGCTTTGTCTTTCTGCTCGTTGTGCAAAACCAATGTGGGGGATTAGATCTCCCTGATCGCCCTGGAATGGGGTAGTCACGTTCCAAAATCGCCCTGGGAGGTTACTCTCTGCGCAAAACCGCCCTGGCATTGAGCAGACCGCCCTGGAGTTGAACAAACCGCCCTGGAGTTGAACAAACCGCTCTGATTGCTCTGGATTTGGAAAAAGCACGCTCGAAATTTGGCCTGGATATGGGGAAAACCGCCATGACACCACCCTTGAAACCGCCTGGCGCAAAATCGCTCTAGGGCACGTTGGACAAACCGCCTGAGTTGAGAATAACCGCCTCGGCGCTCAGCTGCCTGAGATTACTCTTTGCGCAAAACCGCCCTGAGGCAATACCGCCCTGGGGCAATACCGCTCTGATAGCTCTAGAATTGGGCAAACCGCCCTGGAGTTGAGAAAAACCCCCTTGGCGGCCATTCAAAACTGCCCTGGGAGATTACTCTTTGCGCAAAACTGCCCTGGGGCAATACCGCCCTGGGAGGGAACTTCTTTGCGCAAAACCACCCTGGGGCAATATCGCTCTTTTTTTTTTTCCGAAGTTGAGCAAACCGCCATGGAATTGAGATAGGAGAGAAAGCAAAGGAATCGCCCTGGGCTTGGGCTTGGGGTTAATATAAGAATTGCCCTGGGATTGGAGTAAAGTAGAGGGATTGCCCTAGGACTGGAGTAGAGAATAGGAATTGTCCTGGGATTGAGTAAGGAGAGGAATTGTCGTGGGATTGGAATAGAATAGAGGAACTGCCCTGGGATTAAGTAGAAGCTTTGTGGAGTGGGGTGTTTTGGAGTTAGGAAGTAACCCAGATGTAAGGAGAGGCAATGTGGTTGATGTGCCCTGGACAGGAACTTGAAGATTTCTTGAGCAAAGGTGAGAGATTATGAGGTCAAGTGAGCTGGGGGGGGGGGTGGAGGTAGGTGAGTTATTACCTTGGCTTCACGTGATCTCTACTGGCAGTGATATGTTATTGTCCTCCATCGTTCTATACACATGAATCTGCACCTTGCGAAAGATTAGGTCTCCATCAAACATCGTATCTTCAAATCTGCTTGAATTTCTCTGCCTCCAGACTATGTGGATTAGTGCTGACATTGCTAGGTGTCGGGCTCGATTCATAGACGTATCTTTCTTGTACCGCGATCTGAAAATTCTGAACATACATCGGTAAGTTACCATCGCTTCTGTCATCCTTAGCCATCCTCTAATCCTGCTCCATAGTAGCCGTATTTGTTCACATTTGAAGAAAATGTGTTCCATGGTTTCCTCCTCCTGTTTACAGAAAATGCATTATTTGTCCTCCATATATTCTTTCCCTGCTCTGACCGGTAATTTGCCATTGCCCAGCATCCACAGTGTGAATCTGTGACTAGGTTGTATATCTTTCTGCCAAACTGTTATTGTCCAAGACTTTTTGTCTCCACTTTGCCTGAAGTAGTCATATGCCTTCTTAACTCCGCCTTTGCCCTACCCAAACCATGCTGTCAGACACTGGCTTGCTGCTACTGCAGAATTTGTGGTGCCTAGGATGGTGTTTTTGATCCATATTAATTTCTTCATGAGCGGTGAGTATGTATGTTTGCTTTGCCATCCCCAGATGTCTCCTTCCTGTATGTACGCATGATGGACCCACCGTATCCACAGCGTGTCTTGCTTCTCTTGTATCCGCCATAGGACCTTGGCTAATAATGCCATATTCCATGCCTTCAGGTCTCTTAGTCCTAATCCTCCTTCATCCTTGGGTTTGCACATTGTCTTCCAAGCTACCGAAGGATTCTTCGTATTCCACATAAGTGATCGGCAGATACCATATATCCTTTCTATTACTCCTATCGGGATTGGCAGGATTGACATCCAATAGCATTCTATTCCTTGTAAAACTGAGGCTATTAGCTGGCTTTTCCCTGCATATGACAATGTGGCTTTTGGTCATGAGGTGACTTTCTTCATGAGGTTGTCCAGTAGTGTGCAATAATCAGTGACTTTCAGTTTCTTGGAAGCAATTGGTATCCCTAAGTATCTAAATGGCATCTCCCCTACTTTGAACCCAGTGATATGAATCAAACTTTCACGGATGCTTGAATCCACTCCTGCCATATAGATGCTTGATTTAGCCATATTAGCACTCAGGCCTACCATGCTGGCAAATTGTGTTAGACAGTCTTTCAAAACAACCACCGATGATATATCCCCACGGCTAAGGAGCAGGAGATCATCAACATACATTAGATGAGATATTCTGAGTTCCTTACACTTGGGGTGAAACTGAAAATCAGATCTACTGGTGTACTTGGCTAGCATTCGTGAAAAGTATTCCATGCATAATCCAAACAAATATGGGGAGAGGGGGTCCCCCTGTCTAAGTCCCCTGCGTCCTTTGAAGAAACCGTGCATGTAGCCATTAATTGCGACCGAGAATGTCAGACTAGTGATGCTTTCCCTAATCCATGCTGTGAATTTGTCTGGAAATTGCAACGATGAGAGGATATCTTGAAGGAAACCCCAGTGTACTGAGTCAAAAGCTTTTTGTAGATCAACTTTAAGTATACACCGTGGAGAAATTCTTTTCCTGGTGTAATTACGCATAATCTCTTGGGCTAGATGTATGTTATCTGCAATGCCTCGGCCCTGCACAAATGCAGTTTGTTCTTTATGTAGCAAATGATCCATAACTTCTGATAGCCTGCCTGCAAGGAACTTAGCAATAATCTTGTACACCACTGTGCAGCAGGATATCGGTCTATACTCATGGACTTTGTGTGCATGCGGAGATTTCGGGATCAAGGCGATTACTGTATGGTTCCAGGACTTCAGGAGTTTTCCATTGATAAAGAATTCCAGGATTGCTGCTACAACATCTTGCTTGACTAGATCCCATGAGTGTTTGAAAAATTTTGAGTTGTATCCATCTGGTCCTAGGGCTTTGAGGTCTCCAATGTCAAATAAGGCTGTCCGAATTTCTTCTTCAGTTGGTAATCTGGTTAATTGGCTCTGCTACATTTCGGTGAGTTTCGTTCCAAACTGCATGCATTCTTCTTTGAAAACAGTTCTTGTCTCTTCTACTCCTAGTTGATTCTGGAAGTGTGTCAGGAATTCCTTTATTACTTCCTCTGATGAGCTTGTATGTTCCCCATTAGTCTTCTCTATGGCTACTATTTCTCTTTTCTTGTTATTTCTCTTTACCAGTGCATGAAAGAAAGATGTGTTCCTGTCTGTTCCCCGGAAATATTCATGTTTTGCTCTCTGTAGGTAGAATAGGTATTCTTCTCTCTCAAGTAGTTCCACTTTCCTCCTTATGGCCTTATAATTCTCATCCATATGTCCTCGTGTGAGTCCTTGTTGTTGCACTGTCTCCAGTTGTTGCCGTGCCAACTTGACCCTCTCTTGAATGTGTTGGTAATGGAGACGGTTGAACTGTCTGAAATGTGGTTTGAGGAGCGTGAGTTTCTGTCTTAGCTTATACTGCATTGTTCCATTCATAGTGTTGGGGATAATTGTTTGCCACTTTTCTTGCAGTTTTTGCCCATAGTCAGGATGAGTCGTCCATATATTATAAAATCTGAATGGTTTGGATTTTTGCTTTGGGCTTCCAAGGACAGAAACAACACAAGCTGCATGATTTGAGATTGTTCCTGGCGTTCAAAAATCGGCATAACTGCTCTGATTCTGTTCCATCCATATTCTATTATCCATTGCACGATCTAATTTGTTCACTATATGCCCGTTTGTCCATGTAAATTGACACCCTATGGAGTGTAAATCTTCAATACCGGCCTCCATTATAAAATCCTGGAAATCAACTGTGGCGTAGGATGTGACGGGCATGCCTCCTTGCTTGTCTGTCGGGGAAAGAAGTGAGTTGAAATCTCCTAATATTAGCCATGGTATCT
Organism: Wurfbainia villosa; assembly: GCA_025175895.1. Taxonomy (NCBI): domain Eukaryota; kingdom Viridiplantae; phylum Streptophyta; class Magnoliopsida; order Zingiberales; family Zingiberaceae; genus Wurfbainia; species Wurfbainia villosa. The sequence continues at coordinate 12,383,560 of CM046007.1, read as the reverse complement.
GTGTTGCAGCGGCAATCTGTGAGAGTGCTACCCACATGGCTTTCCTACTTGTGATTGAGAGTTGACCGTATATGAATGTGACTGCATAAATGTACCCTGTGGTTTTGCATTTTATCCTGGTGTGTATCAATTGCTCTTCCCACCTATCAACAGTAAGTTCAATAAGCTGTGGTTCCCATATGAGTAGCATTCTGCTCCTTAGAGAGTTACCTAGTCTCTGCTCAATCTCCCATTTCTGAAACCTTCCATTCTTCAACTTCAGATAATATTGCTGTGTTAGCTTTGTCTCCAGCACACATAGAATACCCATCTTTTGTTGCAGAAGGAGGTCTGTCACCGCCTTCTATTTGAGGCCTTTATTGAGGCCTCTTATATTCCATGATCCAATCTTCATGGTTTTGTAGCCGGCTTCCGCCGTCTAGCATTGATGGCCTTTCCTTGCTTTTCATGTTTCTGCTCCATGTTCGATCCTTTTCCTTTCTCTCCTTTCCTTTTCTCTGGTTCTTCTTGGGTATCCTCAAGATATTCCTTCTGTATTTCTTTATCTCCAACTGTTTTTGTTGATGTCTCTTTCTTGCCCCATCGAGCAGCTGGTAACCCTAGGATGATCATCGGGAGGTTACTTATTGGCCTTTCTTGCAATTCTGCTTGCCCACTATTCATCTTTCCACCGTCATACTGCTCATGTAATTTGCTGTTGGGTGTTGTCTCTGTTAGTTATAGCCCTAGAACCAATCGTGTGATGGTTGAATAGGGAACATTTTGTATCATATTCTATAAAGGCAAAGGATTGGTTATTATATATTTATGTCTTGCTTGTGCCAGCTAAATTAAATATATAATAATGCCCTAGAAAAGTAGGTTCTTATCTACAGCACATCAATTGGCAGAATTGATTATGAGAGGTTGTAGAGAACACTTTCCTAAATGTTCCTAGTCAAGTATTAATATGCAAGGGCAATATTAATACATAAAGACTAGCATGTAGGTCAATTGATGACTTGATCTCACAAGTCATGGATATATGATATCAAGTTGACACATGGGTATATATTAGAGAATATATACTGAACTGACCCGCCATGAGAAAGTTTCATGGATCGTCATATGAGTGTCATAAACTTTCTCATGTGACTATTGGTATGAATAGTCCTCAAACCTGAAGTCACTACGGTTCCCTACATAAGGAGTTATGTACTTTGGTATCACAAACGCGTCACCCGTGTAAGGTGGACCATAAAGGCGACATCGGGTATATAACAAATTATACGGAGGGATGTGAGTGATGTAGATGGGATCTATCCTCTCATATGACGGAGTGATATCATGGACCCCTTGATTGAGTAGAACTACTAAAATGCATGGCCATTGCTGAATGAGTCAATATGAGATATTGAGCTCATTTGTTTGAGTTAGTTTACTCAGGGATCAAGAAACACATAGATTGATCGAGGATGACACGGTCTATGCCTCATTGGTCAATCTGATATCAAGGATAGAAGGACACGGTCATACATTATAGTAGTCACGGAAAGGTTAGTCGGATCTTGACTTATCTTGTAACTTGGGTAGCAATGATGTATTGCTAGATGTCGCTCATTGCTTGTGTATCTAAAAGAGTTTAGATCCACTGCCAACGTTATGAGAGCCTATAGGGTCACACACAAAGAGCATGATGATTAGAAGAATTAGTGCATTCTAGTTTGACTAGAATAATTTGGGAATAAGCTTAAGTACAAAATGGTTTTTGGACTTTAAGCTTAATGAGAATTTTAGCTTATTGATTTAATGAGATTAATTCAATATGCTAAGCTTAATTGATTTAATAAGATTAACTCAATATGTTACCTTATTGATTTAATGAGATTAATTCAATATGATAACATAAGCTTATTGAATTAATAAGATTAATTCAACATCCATGAATGCCACCTAAGCATGCCACCTAAGCTTGATGAGGTGGAAGGAGACAAAGGGTTTTGACCTTTGGATTTCCCCCACATGTGGTCGGCCAAACAAGGAGTATAATTATCTTTCAATGTCATTGATTGCATTGAATGTGATAGGAGATGAAAGGTTTTTCCAATCCTATAAAACACCCCATGGGGTGGCCGGCCAAAGGAGTTGAAGTGTGGAAGCTTGAGGCTTGGTGAGAGCTTGGTGGGAGAGGCTTTGGTTGTGTGGTTTTTGTGAGTGTAGGCTAGCAAGAAGAGTGGTCTTCTTCTTCCTTTCTCTCTTTCCCTACTTTCCTCTCCTTTAGGGACTTCTCTAGCAAGAAGTAAAGGAGAGCTCTTCTAGTTTCTTTTGTGAGACAAGAGCTTGCTCGTGTGGATACATATAGAGGCACGGACACTTGAACGTGCTAAAAGATCCAACACATCCAAGGAGAAGCGGGATTACAAAGGGCACGCAACAAAGGTAATATTCTCCTATAAGATAGGTTTAGAGAAATTTGTTTTGTACGAGGTTTTCTTTCGCAAGGATCACTTGGAAGGGATCCTATTTTTCCGTTGCGCATATGCTATTTTGCATACGAGATCCCAACAATGGTATCAGAGCCACTTGCGAAAGATCGTATAAAAATAAGTTTTCTCTTTTTTATATATGATATAGAAGTAGGATAAATTTTATTATGAGTTGATAATTGCATTAGCAATTTTTTCAAACATAATAAAATATCCGATGTCTTTTAAAAGTTAAAATTGACATGGTGCATGGTTATGGCCTAGTCCCAAAAGTTTGTGAATGTGTGTGTTGTAATTCTTAATACGGCCTGCGTGTCGTGCCTTTCTCCTAAAATTCTTGTTGTAAAATTAGTTTTAGACTCGAATGTAACTCGAGAATTTCTCCTTTTGTAATATACACAACAAAGATGGAGGGTCCATTGGAAGATGATGTTACAAGGAGGAAGTCAACAACACAAGACAACCAAAAGGAAGCACTTGGGAGAAGATGCTATCCCTAGGTTGACCAATCAATCTTTTCATTGGCTTGAGAAAATTGTAGAATAAGGGTCATAACCATGACACGCTTAGTTTAATATGTATGTGATGCATGTTAATTTAGCTTGTATGTGATGCATGTTAATTTAGCTTATATGTGATGTATGCTAATATGTATGTGATGCATGTTTAAGTTTATATCTTAATAAGTCAAAAACGATATGTCTACCAAAGTTTGGTACTCACTACTTCCTCGATCATTTGTTGTTGGGTTTGCCAAAGCAAAGCAATGCATTTTATCTTGGAAGAGTGCGAGTGGACAATCGTGATGTCCCGCTATCAAACTTGGTTAAGACTTAATTAAGAAAGTAGAGGCATATATTAGCTTTGAACATAAGTTTTAAAAATTAGTTTTGTGTGATTTCCGAACATCAGCTTTGTCTTAGAAGTGGTCGTTGCTCCGATATCAAAGAAGGCCTCTGTGCCTCGCCACGACCTGGAAGCTGGTTTAGGAATAAGCACTAAACTAATCTAAACTTAACCAAAGCTATTAAAGAGTTACATCAGATGTAATTGGCAAAAGATTGCCTACCTAATCATACTACGTCTTGGGCGATTAGCCAAAGCTAACTCAAGACGAAGTATGATGTGGATCTTTATCCCATATAAATTTATAGCTAAATAGAAGCTAATGATGTAAGCAAAATGTGTTTGCCTACATTAATAATTAGCTCATATCAAAGCTATGAGAATTTAGTGGGAGCCTCATTTAATTAAAGGCCTAATTAAATGACTTAGATATGATACTTAATTTTGCATATTAATGTTGTAGATCACCATGTCATCTAACACGACACACCCCCTCAACTTGTGATCTGTCCTTGAGAAAGACAAGCTCAATGGAGCTAACTTTCTAGACTGGTATAGGAACTTGAGGATTATCCTCAAGCAAGAACGTAAACTGTATGTCCTAGAGCAGTCTATCCCTGAAACACCCACCCCTACGACCACTCGTGCTGAAAAGGATGCTTATAAGAAGTATCAAGATGACGCATTAGATGTGTCATGTCTTATGCTTGCCACCATGAACTCTGAGCTTCAGAAGCAACATGAGAACATGGATGCCTATGATATGGTTGAGCATTTGAAACAACTATATCAAGGACAAGCTAAAGCAGGCGTTTTGAAGTGTCTAAGGCTCTTTTTGCATGCAAGATGCAAGAAGGAACACCTGTAGGAACTCACGTACTTAAAATGATTGGGTACGTTGAGAACCTTGAAAGACTAGGTTTTCCATTGAGCTAAGAATTGACAACCGATGTTATCCTGCAATCGTTGCCGGAAGCATATAATCAATTCGTCATGAATTATAACATGAATGAAATTGATAAACCTTTGCCTGAGATTCTCAGCATGTTAAGAACTGCTGAACCGAATCTCAAAAAGAAAGTTAGTAATGTACTAATGGTCAAGAAGGAAAAAGGTAAGCGCAAAGGCAAGGGTAAGACCCAAGCCAAAGGCAAGGCCAATTCATCCACTTCAAAGGGTAAAGGTAAAGTACCTAAGGAAGGGGATTGTTTCTATTGCGGTGAGACTGGACACTGGAAGCGAAACTGCAAAGTCTACCTTGAGGAAGTAAAGAATAAAAGAAGTGGGACTTCTGCCTCAGGTATACACGTTATAGAAGTTAATCTATCTATTTCTTCTACATGGGTATTAGATACCGGATGTGCATCTCACATTTGTACTAATGTGTAGGGATTGAGAAATAGAAGTGGACCTACGAGTAGGCAATGGCGCAAAAGTTGCTGCTGTAGCTGTAGGAACATATTCTTTGTCTTTGCCCACTGGGCTTATCTTAGAACTAGAGGAGTGCTTTTATGTACCTGCATTAACGAAGAACATAATTTCTGTATCTTGTTTAGACAAGAAAAACTTTTCTTTTATAATAAAGGACAAATGTTGTTCCATTTATTTAAATGAAATGTTCTATTGTAATGCACCACTTATGAATGGTCTCTATGTTCTAGATTTAGAAAATCCAATTTATAACGTAAATACCAAATGGTTCAAATCGAATAATTTGAACCAAACATATCTCTGGCACTGTCGCCTAGGTCACATAAATGAAAAATGCATATCCCAACTCCATAAAGATGGATTATTGGACTCATTTGATTTTGAATCATATGAGATATGTGAATCTTGTCTTTTAGGAAAGATGACTAAAACTCCATTTAGTGGACATGACGAGAGAGCGACGGACTTGTTAGGACTCATACATACTGATGTATGTGGCCCTTTAAATGTCGAAGCCAGAGGAGGCTATAAGTACTTTATTACTTTCACTGATGATATGAGTAGATTTGGCTACTTATATTTGATGAGACATAAGTCAGAATCCTTTGAAAAGTTCAAAGAATTCAAGAATGAAGTACAAAACCAACTTGGTAAGCGTATTGAGCTACTTCGATCAGATCGAGGTGGTGAATACCTTAGTCAAGAGTTTCGTGATCACCTGGCTGAGTGTGGGATAATATCCCAACTCACTCCACCTGGAACACCACAATGGAATGGTGTATCTGAGAGGAGAAATCGTACTCTATTAGATATATGCGATCAATGATGAGCCAGATGATCTACCTACTTCCTTTTGGGGTTTAGCTCTAGAGGCAATTTGCTTTCACACTTAATCGCGTCCCATCAGCCGTAGAGAAAGACATCATACGTTATGGGTAGGAAGAGTCCCAAAATGTCTTTTATAAAGATTTGGGGTTGTGAAGCTTATGTTAGACGTCAAGTCTCAGATAAACTAGGACCCAAATCAGATAAGTGTTATTTTGTAGAATATCCCAAGGAAACTAAGGGATATTACTTTTACAATCCCACACTTGGCAAGGTGTTTGTTGCCAGAAATGCTGTCTTTCTAGAAAGAGAATTTATTTCTAGAAAAACTAGTGGGAGTAAAATTCATCTTGAAGAAATTCAAGATGAAGATAACATTAAGGCTTCGATGGAAAATGAACATGCACCACAAAGTGTTGTGGATGAGGAAATTGTTGCCCAAAGAGTTGTGGAGCAAACACCTGTTCAAGTAGACCAACCTCTTCGTAGATCTGATAGGATCCGTCGTCAACCCGAGAGATATTCTTTTCTCTTGACTGACAACGGTGAAGTATTGCTTGTCGATCTTGACAAGCCTACATCCTATCAAGAAGCTATGATGAGCCAAGATTCCGAGAAATGGCTTGAGGCCATGAGATCCGAAATGGAATCCATGAACACTAACCAAGTATGGACTTTGGTTGATCCACCTGAAGGGGTGAAACCCATTGGGTGTAAGTGGGTCTTTAAAGTAAAGACTGACATGGATGGTAATAAGCATACCTATAAAGGTAGATTGGTGGCTAAAGGATTCAAACAAATTCATGGTATTGACTATGATGAAACCTTTTCACCAGTTGCGATGCTTAAATCCATTCGGATCATACTTGCTATTGCAGCCTACCACGATTATGAGATCTGGCAGATAGATGTCAAAACCGCTTTTTTGAATGGAAAGCTACTCGAGGATGTGTACATGACACAGCCTGAGGGTTTTGAAGATCCAGAGCATCCTAGAAAGGTATGCAAACTGCAAAGGTCCATTTATGGACTAAAGCAAGCCTCTCGAAGCTGGAATCTTCGATTCGATGATGCAATCAAGGAGTTTGGTTTCATCAAGAATGAAGATGAACCTTGTGTCTACAAGAGAAATAGTGGGAGCACAGTTGTATTTCTTGTCTTGTATGTAGATGACATACTTCTCATCGGAAATGATATTCCCTCACTCCAGTCTGTGAAGATGTGGTTAGGGAATTGTTTCTCGATGAAAGACTTAGGTGAAGCTGCCTATATTTAAGGCATCAAGATCTATAGAGATAGATCTAAGAGATTACTTGGCCTAAGTCAGAGTACATACATTGATAAAGTGCTAGATCGTTTTGCTATGCAAAATTTCAAGAAAGGATTTCTGCCTTTATCACATGGTGTAAGTCTTTCGAAGACTCAATGTCCCTCTTCTAAGGAGGAGAGAGATCGCATGGATAAGATCCCTTATGCATCTACTATAGGGTCTATCATGTACGCCATGCTTTGTACTCGTCCTGACGTCTCGTATGCTTTGAGCATGACGAGTAGATACCAGTCGGATCCAGGTGAAAGTCACTGGATGGCAGTCAAAAATATTCTTAAATACTTACGAAGAACGAAAGAATATTTCCTGATATTTGGAGGCAATGAGGAGCTAACTGTAAAGGGTTACAGTGATGCAAGCTTCCAAACAGACAAGGATGACTATAGATCGCAATCGGGGTACGTGTTTTGCCTGAATGGTGGAGCTGTAAGCTGGAAGAGTTCTAGCAGGACACAGTTGCTGATTCTACAACAGAAGCCGAGTATATTGCTGCGTCTGATGCAGCAAAGGAGGTTGTTTGGCTCCGCAAGTTCATCAGTGAACTTGGGGTAGTTCCTAGCATTGCAGATCCAATAGACCTCTATTGTGACAACAATGGGGCTATTGCACAGGCTAAGGAACCTCGATCACATCAGCGGACCAAACACATACTGCGAAGCTTCCATCTCATTCGAGAGATCATCGATAGAGGAGATGTGAGGATATGCAGAGTACCGACAGAAGCTAACATCGCAGATCCATTGACCAAGGCTTTGGCACAGAGGAAGCATGATGGTCACACTAGGTCACTAGGTATTAGATATCATAGTGATTGGTACTAGTGCTAGTGGGAGATTGTTAGTTATAGCCCTAGAACCAATCATGTGATGGTTGAATAGGGAACATTTTGTATCATATTCTATAAAGGCAAAGGATTGGTTATTATATATTTATGTCTTGCTTGTGCCAGCTAAATTAAATATATAATAATGCCCTAGAAAAGTAGGTTCTTATCTACAGCACATCAATTGGCAGAATTGATTATGAGAGGCTGTAGAGAACACTTTCCTAAATGTTCCTAGTCAAGTATTAATATGCAAGGGCAATATTAATACATAAAGACTAGCATGTAGGTCAATTGATGACTTGATCTCACAAGTCATGGATATATGATATCAAGTTGACACATGGGTATATATTAGAGAATATATACTGAACTGACCCGCCATGAGAAAGTTTCATGGATCGTCATATGAGTGTCATAAACTTTCTCATGTGATTATTGGTATGAATAGTCCTCAAACCTGAAGTCACTACGGTTCCCTACATAAGGAGTTATGTACTTTGGTATCGTCAAACGTCACCCGTAACAGGGTGGACCATAAAGGCGATTACTGGGTATATAACAAATTATGCGGAGGGATGTGAGTGATATAGATGGGATCTATCCCTCCCATATGACGGGAGTGATATCTGTGGGCCCCTTGATTGAGTAGAACTACTAAAACGCATGGTCATGCTCGAATGAGTCAATATGAGATATTGAGCTCATTTGTTTGAGTTAGTTTACTCAGGGATCAAGAAACACATAGATTGATCGAGGATGACACGGTCTATGCTTCATTAGTCAATCTGATATCAAGGATAGAAGGACACGGTCATACATTATAGTAGTCACGGAAAGGTTAGTCGGATCTTGACTTATCTTGTAACTTGGGTAGCAATGATGTATTGCTAGATGCCGCTCATTGCTTGTGTATCTAAAAGAGTTTAGATCCACTGCCAACGTTATGAGAGCCTATAGGGTCACACACAAAGAGCATGATGATTAGAAGAATTAGTGCATTCTAGTTTGACTAGAATAATTTGGGAATAAGCTTAAGTACAAAATGGTTTTTGGACTTTAAGCTTAATGAGAATTTTAGCTTATTGATTTAATGAGATTAATTCAATATGCTAAGCTTAATTGATTTAATAAGATTAACTCAATATGTTACCTTATTGATTTAATGAGATTAATTCAATATGATAACATAAGATTATTGAATTAATAAGATTAATTCAACATCCATGAATGCCACATAAGCATGCCACCTAAGTATGCCACATAAGCATGCCACCTAAGCTTGATGAGGTGGAAGGAGACAAAGGGTTTTGACCTTTGGATTTCCCCCACATGTGGCCGGCCAAACAAGGAGTATAATTATCTTTCAATGTCATTGATTGCATTGAATGTGATAGGAGATGAAAGGTTTTTCCAATCCTATAAAACACCCCATGGGGTGGCCGGCCAAAGGAGTTGAAGTGTGGAAGCTTGAGGCTTGGTGAGAGCTTGGTGGGAGAGGCTTTGGTTGTGTGGTTTTTGTGAGTGTAGGCTAGCAAGAAGAGTGATCTTCTTCTTCCTTTCTCTCTTTCCCTACTTTCCTCTCCTTTAGGGACTTCTCTAGCAAGAAGTAAAGGAGAGCTCTTCTAGTTTCTTTTGTGAGATAAGAGCTTGCTCGTGTGGATACATATAGAGGCACGGACACTTGAACGTGCTAAAAGATCCAACACATCCTAGGAGAAGCGGGATTACAAAGGGCACGGAACAAAGGTAATATTCTCCTATAAGATAGGTTTAGAGAAATTTGTTTTGTACGAGGTTTTCTTTCGCAATGATCACTTGGAAGGGATCCTATTTTTCCGTTGCGCATATGCTATTTTGCATACGATATCCCAACAGTCTCATGTCCTCCCGCTTCTTCACTTGGACTGTCTGGAGTTCTCGTGTTGTTTCCTCTCGATGCTTTTGCTTTTATGTCTGTACCATTGGTCTCTGAAATCTCTTTTTCCTCATTATCTATATCCCCTACTCTTGATCTCATCCTTTGTGGTGTTACTGACGATATCTTTAGTGCTCTGTTCTTATGCTGTGTAGGCAGCTGTTGTGTTCTTACATTGTGCAGGTGTCTACTGCTATTGTCCATTTCTTTCTGTTCGTCATTCTGTTCCTCATTATTTCCCCCTTGCTTTCTGGTACTCCATCTGAGACTGACCTGTTTATTGTTCACCTCTCCCAAACCTGTTATTTCAGTATCCCTGTTGCTGTCATTTAGCGTGCCAGTTAGTGTGCCACTCTTCATTGTTCCGTCTGCCATAATTCTTGCATTGGTCCTATTGTATATCACTTGTTGACCCAGTTTCCCTGTATTTGTTGTTGGTTGGTCCCTTATTATGTTGTCCCCTTCTCCTATTATATGGCCTACCTGATCATGTATTTCAAGTTCCATTCTGATATTCCTTATATTTCCTGTGTTAGCCCTAGCCGATGCCACGGGTTCCTACATGGTTTCCCCATCAATGTTTGATTTTTGTTGCCTGGGGGTCGTCTCTTTCGCTTGTTGTTTGCTACTGTCATGCATGTCAGTTTTTGTGCTAGCCTGAACTGCATTTTGTAGTTTGCATACTACGTCAATTTGGTTGCCTTCTTTCTTTTGCCCTATTTGCTCATCTATTACTATATCAAATTTCCTTTTATCTGATGCTATTGCTTCCAAACCTACTTCTCGATTTGATTTCTCCTTGGCAATTATCATCTGCCTTCTCCCCTGATTTCCTGTATTCCTTTCCCCATCTTGTGTTCTATCCTCCGGATGGTATTCGTGTGTGCCAAATCTCGTACCAATCTCCACCGTGTTGTCTGCATCACCCTTGGCTCTTGTCTGATATTTATCCTGATCCTGGATCAATTGTTCCACTGATAATGGGCTGACTGGTACATGTACTGATGCGTGCCCATTCTGCTCATTCTGCTCTTGCTGGCTTTGCTCCTTCCCCTTATTTCTTTGTTGCCCTTGTTTTTGTTAGGGCAATCTCTTGCCGTAATATGGTTTTGATGGTGTGGCAAAGGGTTTAAGTTAGTTTGATATGTTGATTTGATATGTGCATTGAAGTCGTGCAGGACTTAGTAATTCGCACGTGGAGCCGTGGCGAGTTTCACATCTCATGACTCGTGCCTTGAGTTGGTGAAGGATAGCTTTGCGGAAGCCGTGTGCTTGGAGCATCCGAGGGATCGCCGGACGAGAAGCTTGGAGTGAAGCCGGAGGAAGTAGACTTCGAGGCAAGAGACGCGAAGGAGCATTACAGAGCCGTGCGCCTGATGCTACCAAGGGACGTGGCCGCGAACGAAGAGAACTTTGAAGGCGAGGGACTTCGAGGGATGAGAGTGAGCGATTGTAACCCGGGAAGGGTAGCTCTTAGGTGAAACTTGGCCATTTGGCCAAGTGTCGGATGGGTTTTCCCGACACCAGTCGACTGCCATGTCATGGCAGTCAACTGCTCTAAGTCGATGGTTCGATCAACTGGTTTAAGTCAGCTGAATCAAGTTGATCAGTCGCCTCATGGGCGATCGTGATGGCGATCACCGATCGCAAGGGACGGTGATGGCCGATGGCACTGTGCACGGGCACAACGTGGAGTCGACCTCGTTGAGGACTCGACTGATTGACATCAGTCGACTGATGGGTGCCATCAGTCGACTGATGCCAATACCGTTGGATGGAATCCAACGTGGAAAACAGCCGTTATTAGGCAACGGCTACAGGACCAGTCGACTGATGGGTGCCATCAGTCGACTGCTCCTGTGTCAATGGGAAGAAACCCTCTTCCTCTATAAAAAGGAAGGGGATGGGGCTTTGGGGGGTTAATGCTTGAACGCCCAACTACTCCTAAAGTGCCCTAAACGTTTTTCCACTCCTCTACTTGCTTTAATCTTCATTCCATTGTAAAAGAGTGATCTTGGTTGTAAAAGTTACCTCCACCTAGCTTGGTGCAAAGGAGAGACCAATATTAGATTAGTTTTGGAGGAGTGATTCACCTTGGACGAATCGGACCGTGGATTAGCGGCGTAGCCGTGAACCACGTTACATCTTCTTGTTAGCGTTTGCTTTCTTGTAATTTCTATTTGCTTGTCTTTATTTGCATATTCCGCTTGCGCTAATCTTTTGTAGACGAGCGAATTACGACATCCAACGAACGAGGGCTATTCACCCCCCTCTAGCCGACCAAGCGATTCGTCCCAACAAGTGGTATCAGAGCAAGGTTGCTTGTCACCGGACTAACCGCCGCAACAAGCTCTACATCTCAAATGGTCGGCTCAAACATCCACCCACCGAAGTTCGACGGCGAATTCTCTTGGTGGAAAAAGAGAATGGAGGTATTCTTCGAGACCGATTTTGATATTATGCTTATAATGGAAAATGGTTTCGAGTTGCCTAGGGATGAAAGGGGTGAACCAATTGAAAAATCACGTTGGACTAAGAAGCAAAGAGAGGAGCACCTTGCAAACTCAAAGGCAAAACATCATCTTCTCAATGTGCTCCCTCAACAAGAGATCAACCGGATCGGAGAATGTGCTAGCGCCAAAGAGATGTGGGAAAAGCTTGTAGAACTCCATGAAGGCACATCCGAGGCCAAGCTAGCTAGGAGAGACCTCCTCCGCTCCCAACTCTCAAACATCAAATTAGAAAAGGGAGAAAAGGTAACTTCCCTAAATTCTAGATTTAAAGAAATATTAATTAGGCTAACAAGTGTAGGAGAAAAGCTCTCCAATCGGGATATGGTAATGAAGGTCATAGATGTCTTTCCCCGGTCCTCAAGATGGAGCTCCATGGTGGATTCGTTTTACATCTCCAAGAACTTGGAAGTAAGTACCTTGGAGGAATTTTTCTCAACAATGGAGCTCCACGAAACTAGGCTTGAAGGAATACAAGAAGAGCCTAGAATTCAACCCTCAAGAGGAGTAGCTTTGATAGCGAACAAGGGGAAGAAGAAGATGGAAATCCCCTCCTTCTCCGATGATGAAGCATCCTCATCCTCCTCCATGGATAGCACCGAAGAAGCATATATGGTAAGGAGGGTAAGATGTGCTTTAAAGGGTTTTCATTTTAATAAATCTAATGATAGGAATAGAAGACCAAGGGGGAAGGTCATATGCTACAATTGCCAAGGAGAGGGACACATAAGGGATAATTGTCCCCTCCTAAACAAGAGCAAGGAAGAGAAGAAAAAGAAAGAAGAAAAGAGGAAGAAGAAGGGGAGCAAGAGAAAGGAAGAAGAAAAGAAGGCAAAAGGAAAAGGGAAGGCCATGGCACTCAAAGCAAAGACATGGGATGACCTTGCTTCCTCATCCTCATCCGAAGAAGAAGAACATGTCTATTCCAACCTAGCACTAATGGCTCTTCATAACTCGGATTGCTCCTCCTCCACCGAAAATGAAGAATCAAGCTCAAGTTGGGAGAGCTCAAATGAAGGGGGAGCTTCTACATCCTCATCATCCAAAGAAGAAGAGGACATGGAAACTATGGTAACGAATGCCTCTCCTAAGAAAATAGTTTCCATAATTTCTAGTTTAACTAAGGACTTTTTTGGAATGAAAAAGAAAAATAAAAGCATGCTTAATCAAATTAAGGCATTGGAAAATAAGCTAGAAAATGCATGCTTAAATGATAATATTTCTTCTAGCTTAAATGATGCATGCTCACATGATCTTTATGTGCCATTAGATGTTAGTGATGCATGTATAAATGAAAATAGGGCCCTAAGGGAAAAGGTAGACTATTTAACCAAAGTCCTAGAGAAATTCACTATTGGCTCCAACACATTGAACATGATTATAGGGAGCCAAAGGGCAAGCTTCAATAAAAAGGGCCTAGGATACAAAGAAAAGAAAAATGAAAAGGCCTACAAATGCCTAATAGCTAGGGGACAAGATAAGAAGAAAGTAATAGCTAGGAAATGGATCCCCAAGGAATACTTAGTGAACCCAATAGGAAAGAACTTATTTTGGGTTCCAAAATCCATCCTTAAGGGTTAGGAAAACCCTAGGGTAGTCAACTATATGGAATTAACCTATATCATATTTTGGTTGACTTAGGATGGCGGGACAACATTTTTTTTAATAGTGTTGGGTGATGATAACGTGCCCATAAATAGATAATAATGCTTAAATCATGATGATTAATGTAATTGCTATGAATATTTGAAATCATGATTTATGATTTTAATATTTGGCACGTAATCATGAGAAATAGGGTTGAATCATGCTTTAGGTGATACTCTGTTTATTATCATCATATAATACCTAATGCATGACTATTATTTGATGAATACATGAGTTGCATGATCATAATGTAGAATTCATTCATATATGCCTTTATGATCATGAGGATTATTAAGTTGATACTTAACCTTGATAGAATTGCATGAATATATTGGTTAAGTATACACAAATACCCCCTAGGATGCATCTCACACTCACCATAGGCTACCTTGATTGAAAACTTAGCATGAGTGAGATGTTAGGATGATACAAATGTCCACTAATGCCTATGGCATTTAGATGGTCATTTAAAGTATCAAAATAGCAATAATAGACCAATCATGGGGAAGGCTTGTGTTTAATTCATAGACATATTGCCCAAAGATCATGGTTGGATATTTCATATGTTTTCAAAACAATTTCTTACTTTAAAATACATGTATTCATGTTTTGAAACAATTGGATGCAAGACTAGGTGTTAAAATGGATACTCTTATGATCAAAAACCTAGTAGTTTTTAAAGCTTTTGTATTTTTGGCAAATACGTGGAAATATAATGATTTTTCATGAAAACATATTTTTCACTGATAGATATACTTAAAAGAAATGTGTTCCCCAAATTTCATGATTTTTCAAATTTTCTGGAATTTTTAATGCATTTAAATCGAAATCCCAAAACAAGTGCTACTGATCGGTAGTCGAACGATCGATGACCAATATCTGACCAGTAAAGGCTGAATTCCGATTTTAAATCAACTTATGGTATTTTCTTTCTATTAGACTTGATGTCATGTGCTTTTAACTTAGTGATAATCTTTTTGATGGTGTCAAAGGGGGAGAAATGATTATGTTTAAGTTAATAATGATAGGGGGAGAAATTAAGGGGGAGTTTCATGGATTAAGGGGGAGTTGCATGTTGCTATATCATGTTTATGTTTACATGCTTTCTTTCCTTTAAAATTTATATCAATTGTTTTTACCTAACTTAAACGGATTGCCACACATCAAAAAGGGGGAGATTGTTAGGGCAATCTCTTGCCGTAATATAGTTTTGATGGTGTGGCAAAGGGTTTAAGTTAGTTTGATATGTTGATTTGATATGTGCGTTGAAGTCGTGCAGGACTTAGTAATTCGCACGTGGAGCCGTGGCGAGTTTCACATCTCATGACTCGTGCCTTGAGTCGGTGAAGGATAGCTTTGCGGAAGCCGTGTGCTTGGAGCATCCGAGGGACTGCCGGACGAGAAGCTTGGAGTGAAGCCGGAGGAAGTAGACTTCGAGGCAAGAGACGCGAAGGAGCATTGCAGAGCCGTGCGCCTGATGCTGCCGAGGGACGTGGCCGCGAACGACGAGAACTTCGAAGGCGAGGGACTCCGAGGGATGAGAGTGAGCGATTGTAACCCGGGAAGGGTAGCTCTTAGGTGAAACTTGGCCATTTGGCCAAGTGTCGGATGAGTTTTCGACACGCCGATCGCTATGCCATGGCGCGATCATCGCTCTAAGTCGATGGTTCGATCGACCGGTTTAAATCAATGAATCAAGTTGATCGATCAGCCTGCATGGGCAATGATCGATGTAATGATCGGCCGACCGCCAAAGGACGATCGGTGATAGCCATGTGCGGGCGCAGTGGAGTCGACCTCGTTGAGGACTCGACTGATTGACATCAGTCGACTGATGGGTGCCATCAGTCGACTGATGCCAATACCGTTGGATGGAATCCAACGTGGAAAGCAGCCGTTATTGGGCAACGGCTACAGGACCAGTCGACTGATGGGTGCCATCAGTCGACTGCTCCTGTGTCAACGGGAAGAAACCCTCTTCCTCTATAAAAAGGAAGGGGATGGGGCTTTGGGGGGTTAATGCTTGAACGCCCAACTACTCCCAAAGTGCCCTAAACGTTTTTCCACTCCTCTACTTGCTTTAATCTTCATTCCATTGTAGAAGAGTGATCTTGGTTGTAAAGGTTACCTCCACCTAGCTTGGTGCAAAGGAGAGACCAATATTGGATTGGTTTTGGAGGAGTGATTCACCTTGGACGAATCGGACCATGGATTAGCGGCGTAGCCGTGAACCACGTTACATCTTCTTGTTAGCGTTTGCTTTCTTGTAATTTCTATTTGCTTGTCTTTATTTGCATATTCCGCTTGAGCTAATCTTTTGTAGACGAGCGAATTACGACATCTAACGAACGAGGGATATTCACCCCCCTCTAGCCGGCCAAGCGATCCGTCCCAACAGTTTTTGTTTCCCCTGGCCTCCTTGGCTGCATGAACTCCCTGTTATGTCTATTCTTGCCCGTCTTAGTTGCATTCCTTCATGATGTTGTTTCTTCCTCTTTCCATTGTATTGCCACTCTCCTTTATTGGTACTGTTGTGTTCCGGTGCCTGCCCCTCTTCTGGTGTACTTGTTTTTGTATTTTCCCCTGCTTCATCTTCCCCCCCCCCCTATCGTCATT
Source organism: Wurfbainia villosa (assembly GCA_025175895.1). Taxonomy (NCBI): domain Eukaryota; kingdom Viridiplantae; phylum Streptophyta; class Magnoliopsida; order Zingiberales; family Zingiberaceae; genus Wurfbainia; species Wurfbainia villosa. The sequence goes on along the minus strand of CM046007.1, from coordinate 12,367,149 downwards.
CCCTTTGCTGCAGCATCCATGTATACTATTATTTGATGGTCCATTGCCTCCATAGGCACTGTTGATTGTTGCTCCCTCACAATCATTGGACAGTTTCTTTGGTAGTGGCCCATTTGTTTGCAAAAGTTACAGATTTTCAATCTAGATTCAAATTTGACCTCTAGATCAGTGTCTGTGCCATCCGGTAGGGTGACACCTATTACTGTGGGTAGTTCCTTTGAGATATCCACTTCTACCAAGACTCTGGCATTAGGTGTATCATAATATAGCAATCATAGACCAATTATGGGGAAAACAAATGTTTAATAAATGGACATATTACCCATAGATCATAGTTGGATATTTTAAATGATTTAAAACCATTTCATGTTTTGAAAACTAAGAGTTCATGTTTTAAAACAATTCAAGGCAAAACTAGGTTTTAAAGTTGATACAAAATTGAGACATTTTACAACTTTTGAGTTTTTGCCTAATTTTCGAAAATAGAATGATTTTTCATGAAAAACTATTTATCACTGATAGAGGTACTCATAAGAAATATGTTCCCTAAATTTCAAGATTTTTTAAATTTTTTATAATTTTTAATGCATTTCTGAACTTGGATTCGGAAATCAAAAAGGGCTGGTTTACAGGTGTCAGGCGACTGGTAGTTTGAACCAGTCGATTGATGGAACTATGCATGAGCACAACAGCCTAATTTCTGGGTTTTCAGGCATGTTTTGGTATTTTTTTTCTTCCATTAGACTTTGATACCTAGTTATATAACATGTGTGTAATATTTTTGATGGTGTCAAAGAGGGAGAAATGTTGAGTTTAAATTAATCATGCTAGGAAGGGAATTAGCATGTGTTAAGGGGGAGTTGCATGTATTAAGGGGGAGTGTTTGATACTCATATTTGTTTTACATACTTTCTTGTCTTATGTATTTTATTAATATTTTACCTAACTTAAACGGATTGTCACACATCAAAAAGGGGGAGATTGTTAGAGCAATCAACCCATGTATGATGTGGTTTTGATGTGTGTGGCAAAGGGTTTAAGTTAGGTTGTTATGGATTTGATGTGTGTGTTTAAGTTGTGCAGGACTTAAGTGAATCACACATGAGCTGGCTTGATGATAGCATTGGTGAGTTCATCATCTCATGGCTCGGGTCCTTGAGTCGGTGAAGGATGACATTGCGGAAGCCGGACGCTTGGTGCATCCGAGGGACCACCGGACAAGGAGCATTGGAGTGAAGCCAAAGGAAGCAAACTTCAGGGCGAGACACGAAGGATGACATTGTGAATCTGTGCACTTGGTGCATCCGAGGGACGTGGTCGGACGAAGAGAGCTTCGGTGAGGGACTCCAAGAGAGATGAGAGAATGAGCGATTGTAACGGTAGCTCATAGGTGAACTTGGTCGAATGGCTAAGCCAAGTGACGGATGCTCAAACTTAGGTTTAAGGTTTTACCCGACAAGTCAGATGCTCAAACTTGTGTTTGAGGTTTTACCCGACGTTTGGTTAAGTCGGACGCTCAAACATGAGTTTGAGGTTTCTACCCGACGATTGGAAGTGTCGGATGTTCAAACAAGTGGTTTGAGGTTTACTCGACCGTCGGATGCTCAAACAAGTATTTGTTTAAGGTTTTACCCGACATCAGTCGACTACTATAGATAGCAGTCGACTTCTCTGGGTCGATGGCACTTGACTGGTGCTCGACCGGTGTTCGACTGATGGTCTTCTGGCCCAGTAGTCGACTGCTACACCATCAATCGATTGTCAAGGGATGACAATCGACTGTTGAAGGTGGTCGCGGACACAGAGGGTTTGAGAGTTGACTGATTGCCTAGATCACTCGATTGATGGCTCTATCAGTCGACTGATAGGGTTGATCAGTCGATTGATGAGGGAGTCGTTGGTTGGACGCCAATGTGGATGAAGCCGTTGTGAGGCAATGACTACAACATTAGTCGACTAATGACATGCATCAGTCGACTGCTCGCAATCCAACGGGAAGAATGACTTCCTCCCTATAAGAGGAGGCCTTGGGTGACTTGGGGAGTCTAATGCTTAACTCTCATTTATACTCCTAAGTGCTCTACACAATTTTCACTCATCTTCTTGTGTTTATTTCAATCTTATTATAAGAGGGAGTGATTCTTGTAAAGAAGGTTTACCTCCATCTTGCTTGGGCTAAAGGAGATACTAGTGAAGTTGGTTGAGGAGTGATTCGCCTGAACGAATTATCTGTAGATTAGCGGCAAGGGTCGTGAACCACGTTACATCGATATGTTAGCGTTTGTGCTCGTTTCCTCTTGCTTTGTCTTAATTTTTTTATTTTAGCATTACATTTCTACTGTGTTAATAGTATTTGTAGATGATTAAGAAGCAAACGATCTCCATCTATGAATTGGGCTATTTACTCCCTTTAGCTGGGCCACGATCCTCCAACAAAGATGACAGAAGCAAAAAATTAATCCGATCTGACTAGGAGAAGCCCTAGGTTAGATCGTCACTATTTTTATAGCTTGGCCTCAGTCGAAGCTCTTATCCCTGTGCAGTGGCGGATCGGAGGAGTTGGGTTCAAGGTAGATGAACTATTGAAGATGACGGAAGCAAAAAATTAATCCAATCTAACTAGGTGAAGTCTTGGATCAGATCGTCAGTATTTTTATAGCTTGGCTTCAGCCGAAGCTCTTATCCCCGTACGATAGTAGATCAAAGGAGTTGGGTTCAAGGTAGATGCACTGTTGAAGATGATGGAAGCAAAAAAAATCAATCCGATCTGACCAGGCGAAGCCCTAGGTCCGATCGTCACTATTTTTATAGTTTTCCCTCAGCCAAAACTCTTATCCCCCTACGGTGGTGGATCAGAGGAGTTGGGTTCAAGGTAGATGCACTGTTGAAGATGACGGAAGAAAAAAATTAATTCGATCTGACTAGGTGAAGCCCTGGGTCAGATTGTCACTATTTTTACAGCTTGGCTTCAGCCGAAGCTCTTATCCCCGTCCGATAGTGGATCGGAGGAGTTGGGTTCAAGGTAGATGCACTATTGAAGATGACGGAAACAAAAAATTAATCCAATCTAACTAGGTGGAGCCTTATGTTAGATCGTCACTATTTTTATAGCTTGGCCTCAGTCGAAGCTCTTATCCTCGTGTAGTGGCGGATCGGAGGAGTTGGGTTCAAGGTAGATGCACTGTTGAAGATGACGGAAGCAAAAAAATTAATCCGATCTGACTAGGTGAAGCCCTGGGTCAGATCGTCACTATTTTACAGCTTGGCTTCAACCGAAACTCTTATCCCCGTGCAGTGGTGGATTGGAGGAGTTAGATTCAAGGTAAATGTACTGTTGAAAATGACGGAAGTAAAAAATTAATCCGATCTGACTAGGTGAAGCCCTGGGTCAGATCGTCACTATTTTTATAGCTTGGTTTCAACCGAAGCTCTTATCCCCGTGCGATGGTGGATCGGAGGAGTTAGGTTCAAGGTAGATACACTGTTGAAGATGACAGAAGCAAAAAATTAATCCGATCTGACCATGCGAAGTTCTAGGTCAGATCGTCACTATTTTTATAGCTTGGCCTCAGCCGAAGCTCTTATTCCCGTGCAGTGGCGGATCAGAGGAGTTGGATTCAAGATAGATGCACTGTTGAAGATGACGGAAGCAAAAAATTTATTCCGATCTGACCAGGTGAAGTCCTAGGCCAGATTATCACTATTTTTATAGCTTGGCCTCAGCCGAAGCTCTTATCCCCGTGCGGTGGTGGATCGGAGGAGTTGGGTTTAAGGTAGATGTATTATGGAAGATGATAGGAGTACAAAATTCTTGCCGACCTAATCGGGCAAAGTCCTAGGTCAGATCGCCACTATTTTTTATAGCTCGGCGAAAGTCAAAGTTATTGTTCCTATGTGGTGGAGGATCGGAGGAGTTGGAAGGCAAAGGAATGTTTCTATGACTGACTTGAGTAAAAAGTCATTTCTTGAAAAACAGAGAAGTCAAACACACCCAGGAGAAGGAGGGGAACGTCAACGTGGGATTGGTAATTTTCTGTTGCTCATTCGACTTTGAAGGGCGATATTATGATATTTTATCCATCTCGAAGAGTTGGTTTTTAGCGAGAAGAGACACACTTTCTCATTCCCCAAAATTAGAATTATATTGCTGCAGAGAGTAAGGTTACATTCATTACTTCTTAAGATCTGAAAAGAAAGTACATTATGGTAAAATGAAAACTAGGGGGCCTCGTGGATAATTCTCTCTGGAGGTAGAGGAACTGTGCGACGATCTAACTCAGCGATAAACTGCCTGGCATGAGATTGGTAAGTGAGCTTGAGTCTTGATAGGGCTCATTGGGTCACTGCCAATTCTTAGCATAGAGAGTAGTTGTGGGTGGAAGACAACTGCAGACGATTCCTCATATCTCTCACTAGATCTTCTAGCTCTTGTAAATATTGTTGGTCTGCTATAAGGGGCTCGGGAGAAAGAGGTCTATTTTCCTGCTCTGAAGGGTTAGTCATTTAGAAGGTATAAAAATGAAGGAGTATACGAACCAAAGACATTGCAAGAAGTTTTTATAGAGGAGGAGGGAGCATTAGTTCATCTTCTTGGGAAAAGAACGAAAGTAAAGGCTGATGAGATGGGAAGATGAAGGGGTAGTGTTGGGTGCATTAATGAAGGAATAACTGATCACATCCTACAGAAGATGTAGATATTTGGTGGGTATAATTCAACCATGGTACAATGATTTTCTTGTGATATTTTCTCATTCTACTGTACGCTGCTGGTCTTCTGTGAGGGATCAAGGATTAAAGTGGTCATCATACTCGAGATATTTTCAACGACTATGGCAGTTATGTGGAATATAATATTCTTTTCTTTTATATATAAACCAAATGATACTGCTAATAGAGACATTCTTGGTTACAAAGATCGAAAAGTACTAGAAGAGTCAACAGAAGACTCTCCTTCTAAGTAGGGTGGTACTATTGGAGGAGAAGGAATGCCAGTCAGTGGAGGAGGAGGAATGTCAGTCGGTGGAGAAGAAATGCCATTCGATGGAGGAGGAATGTCAACCGGTGGAGGAGAGGGATCCGTGGAAGGTTGCTACTGAGATGCTGGAGGATTCCATAAGCGATGGCTGAAGGAAGGGAAAGGAGATCGAAAGAACCTCCTGGAGCCTAGAAGGCAGGGGTTTATCGGAGGCTGAAGGGGTTGAGCTAGGGTTTGTCGGAGAAGGAGTCATGGCAGGGAAGGCAGGGGCACTTACTTGTGGTTGAGAGGAGGCGGTCGTTGGGAGAAAGAAGGCTCCTAGATGCCGAGAGTTTAGGCGTGGGACAATCACTGGCAAAAATCATCATGCGAAAGAAGAAGAGTCAGAATGGAAGACGAAGAAGTTGTCGTGTGAAAACCAAGGTTTTGAGGGTTCTTGGTTTTTAAAACTTCCCCCTAAAATGAGAAAGCGAGACCCATCAACCCAGTAAGAAGCTTAATACGCTTAGGGTAAGTAATGGAGAGGAAAACCCTAGCCCAATAAGATAAATGAGACCGATAAAAAATGAGAGGGCGATGAAGGTATGGCCAAGGAAGGGTGATTAAAGAAGGTTCCTCACTTAGAAAGTCAAACTCAAGGCTTCGTTTGACTATTTTGGGAGGGTAGCTAATGATACTACTATAACATGACTTAAGAGCTAGAAAAATGAATTATGATTGGTAGGATGAGATCGACGGGAAGGATCATAATGTAGGGTATATGTTCTAAGTCCAGCAAGACCTGACTCGGGAAATAGACCGAGTTGATGAGGTGACAACTTGGAAAAGGAAAAAGAAGTTTGATGGTCAGAAGGAAGCTAGATAAGTCACTCGGGAAATTGAGCCAGGTTGAGGGGGAGAAACTCGAGAAATCAAGGTGGGGTATAAGTGCATGCGCTTGGTGGCCAAAACAAAGCCAAATAGTAACTCGGAGATCCGAGTTGAGCTATATGCACCTCAGCTTAAACAACTAGGGTGATGTAAGGAAGCACGTCGGGAAAATAAACCAAGGGTAACTTAGGAAACAAAGTTGAGTTAAGATAGGGATAAGAAGAAGTAACTAGGGAAAATGAGAGCCCCATGATAAGGTGAGGATAGAATAAAGGGGAAGGTGCTCTTTATCATGCTTTTTCATGAGAATTTGTTACTCAATGTAACAAACCAAGGTACTTAGAGGATCCCACAGAAGATTCTTGGTAGCCTTCACTCACTAATATCATAACAAAATTATTCTTCAGGTTGGAAGGGCCTTCCACATGGACGATGATTCAGGTGATTTGTTACACAACAGTTAGCTTCAGGGGCAGCAAGTATAAAGGGAGAGAAGGGAGGAGGAAGAAGGGAGATTTTTCAACCTCAACTTCAATTTATGAACACTTAAACTCTCTTTCTCTCTCTCTCTCTCATTCTTGCTTTTTGGTGGAGGAGTTTTCTGAACGGAGACTGATCACCGGAAGGGAAAGAATAGATCGTAGGAGGAAGAAAGAGGCGAAAAATCATACAAGTCTTATTTTCATCAATTTGTACACATTTAGGGGTTTTCTTCACTCGGAAATACTTCCGAGAATGAGGGATTATAGTAAAGGTGTCTAGTGTTAGAGCTCACTTTAGAGCTCACCCATAGAGTAGAAATTAGAATTCTGAACCACGTTAAACCTCTTGTCAGTGTTCTTCTCACTCTTTCATCATTTTTACTGTTGTGGTCGGAAATGACCCCAAGTCTCCTTGACATCTTCATCCCAAAGGAGGTAAAAAATTCGTGTCACATCAATTGTCTTAGACGATTAAAGTTAAGTGTCGATCTTTTATGAATCATCAATTCTGAACCATCGAACCGTCGATTCTAAACTGTGGTCAGGTCTACCTCTCACCTCTAAACTCACTATCGATCCAACCCAACTTGCACACTTGATAAAATCACATTAAATACACATCCAATTTGTCATGTTGTTAAACCATCAAAACAACACAACCACAATGGAGTGTTTATTTCCCTAACACAATCTATTGGAACAAATATCCAGTCTATTAACAATACTTGGTCAACCAACCAACCTCTTTGGTCAACACGAGCATTAGGTCAACCTATCAAACAAGTTTAGTTAACTTGACATGGTTTCAAAGGTGATTTAAGACCCATCTTAGTTTGTTTACAACTAAAAACCAACCCCAAACCTTTATACAAACTATCAAATACCCTTTTGGGCTTAGAATGAAATTCACTAATACCACACTTTATCTTGAAAATAAATCTTATTTACACAACAATCTATAGGAATTAAATTCCATTATTGCAATATTAAAATTAATACAAGACATGGGCCTTCAAAATCTTGTTTATGCTTGATGGCCAACATGAGTTCGAAGCTCCTCACTTGAAAGTTTAACAACTAGGCTTTAACTACTTCAATCTCCAATTCACATGCACACTTCATGTAAACCATCAAATACACACAAAGTAAAGTTGCATTGTTAAGCCATCAAAGTGCTATGGTTAGAACCAAAATAAGGGAGGGACCATTGTCCTAACAGAAACTTACATTAATATTTGTGACAATAAATTCCCGTCGCAAATATGCATCTGCGGTGGAATGTTTGGCATGGTGTTAGCCATCACAGATGTCTTGCATTTTTGCAGTGCTAGTTCTCGTAGGTCACTCCGAAACTAACACAATGCAAAGGCTAACCCTTCCAAGTTCCCTTTTTCACTTAGCGTGAACTTGTTCAGTTCAGTAGATTATGACCCAAACATATTACTAAGCACCGATTACGCTTAATAACTTGGTTGTCTAAATAACAAACCTTACCTATATACTATCATTTATCTCTATACAATTTACCTAAAACAAATCCAGAATGACAAAATTACATTATATTAGTACTTAGGTGATCATCTTGCTTGATATCTTCTTTGAGATAGAAACTCCACATTCGTTTCTTGAACATTTCTATCAAACTCCACTTCATCCTCATCTAAGAGCGAAAGATTAGTCCAAAGAACTTCTAACTTACATATATAGGCAAACCTCAAAATACCTTGATTAACACTATTCACAAGCCAGGGAAGGACCACAAGTTTCTAACATTATATTCTTAGATGAGGATAAAGGGGTGAAAAAAATTAGGGTTTTGAGAGACCAGATGCAACCCATAAATATAGTGTCTGCTTTGCTGAATCATTTTATAAAAGTTGCTGATGCTGACTTTTTTAGTAATGAAAGGGACGACAATAGGAACCAGTATCCGTGTTACTAATTAATTTTCAACTTGTTTTATTCTACAATGAATATTGCTGTGGTTTCATCATCATCATCAGAAAGGAATATAGGTTAAGATGTTTCATCTGCATTTAACAACACCTAGATTTAACAGCATTGAGCAACACCTTCCACAGAGGATATATTTGTTATCTGTTCACTGTATTCAACTATTGCCAATGGAGGAAGCTGACCAATACAAATCTCATGTACAGTTGTGAAAAGCGGAAACATGCTTTGCCATCCTCGGTGACTCAGAATTTCATAAACTTCCTTTGCCGTGGAGACACCCTTCAACAATTGCATTGCATAAGTTAGAACAAGTAATCATCTTGGAATTGCTAACTACGAGTTATTTAAAATTCAGTAGTTTTACAACTCAAAATGAGATTTTAACTTGCACATTGAAACTCCTATTTGAAAAAGAAGTTCTGTATTTCCAGTTATCACAATTAGTCTGGATGATTTTTTTCATGAAACAACTATGTTGGTCTAGGAAGGGATCTGAACTAAATGGCTTTTCTTATTTCCTTTTTCTCACATCAAAAAGTAGAGGAGACACAAAGGGTTCTCCTTATGTGTTCCTATGACACACACAGATGTAGTAGATAGGCTTGGCTCAGCAAACCACGCATGAGTTATGGAGTCGATTGACCCCATAAATTTTTCCAGCACAACAGATATATATGGTAAAACATCCAATATGTATATCCATTTCTGCATCTATTTGAAACCATTGAAACACTACTGATCTATAAACTAAATTGCACCCACTTCATTCAAGAATTTTCTAGATCTACCACTGCCATTGTGCATGCACCAGGTCAAGCATACACAGGTTGGCAGGGGCACATTAAGTCAAACCGATCCCTCAAATGTATGACAAAAGACTTTGCAAAATAATTTTTAACTATTTTTATTTGGATAAACTTTATCATTTCTTTGAAAGAGTCATTTCGCTAAATGTTTTGAATTAGATTTATTTTATCAGTGGAGTAGTAGTTCTCTTAAAGAATTTATTAAACAAACATTTAGTTTAGGCAAATATATTTCTCATCAGCTAAAGACACCAAAATTTTGGTCTCTTTCTTCTAGAGGGTTTTGCGCCATAGTGTATCAATGCAAAGCAAGTTGGTTTTCAAATCTCGGTGAAGATTTTGCCACAAGCTTGTCTACCCTACTAGCAATTCAACCAGATAAATTTTTTCTTATAACTCTTTCTTTATTTCCCAATGTTTATGGTTTTAGATTTTTTAGCACATTGGTTCATTCTTAAATGAGTTAGTTTTTTCCATTAAAATTGTCTCATGTTATATTTTCACTAAGTCTGTAGATAACAATAAAACCAAAATAAAAATTCAAAAGAAAGAGAAATGATGTTAGGCCTACTATTAGATATGGAGTTTTAATTGATTTAAAATTGTCACATCTTAATTCTTTTTTAAAAAAAAATCACATGACAAAGTAAGTTAAACCGAATGAATAAATTAAATTTTGGGTATCAAATTGAAGTCAAATTGGGTTCAAATGAGACCAATTGGATAGGCATAATACTTAAGCCATATCCGTTTGAATTGTGTTCCAATTTGGATTTGTTTTGATCAATTTATGATTAAACTAAATTTTAAGTAGGATATCCTAGTTTAGCCAAGTTGGAACAAGATAGAAAATATTTTGAGAGTTGGAATCATAAATTCTCTCTCTTCCTCTCCTCCTCTCTCTCTCTCACTCATGTGTTTTCTCCTAAGCCCCCGAGCTAACTTAGTTGGCAAGTGCAAAGGAGCATGTATGCAGTGGCTAGGGGTCAATTCTCGAGGAAATCATGACCTCAGACTATCGACGAGCCCTCTCATTTGTGCTTGCCAACTTTTGGGGGGTTGGGGGGGTTCCTAATTTACCCCTCTCCATGGTAGGGGCAGCGGTAGGGGCCACTAAGGTGGCGGTTCCAAATTTTTTTCTCCTAATTTAGCCACCTCTCTTCTTCTCTTTCTTCCATGCACCTATCTCCCCACCTAACACACTCTCCCTTCCTCTTTTTCTTCCCCATGTAATGCTAGCTATCACATGGTTGCCCTCCACCACCGGTCACCATTCCTCCTGCAAACAACCCTCTCCTCTTCTCTCTTTCTTGTTGCATTGTCATTGTTACGCTAGAAAGAGGAGGACAATGGTTGCTTCCCTCTTCCTTCTTCCCTCCCAATTTTCTCTCTCTCCCTCTCTATCTTTCATTTTCTTCACCCTCTTTATTACACCCATCATCCAAAGCCAAGAGAGAACCAAATCGAGAAAAGAACAAGCCACCACCGACCTCCTTTCCCTTTTTCTTCTCTCTCTCTTTCTTTACTCTTGTTGTCTTAACGCCTACAGCCACCCGCTAAATATTTTTTTTGGTTGATCCATGAGGAACTGCTAGCTCTACTTGTTTTCCAACTTCTTAGTATTCTTTTTTTTTTTAACTAGTACTAAGTATCCAAGTCTTCGGCCCGATTAATCCTGAGGATGACCGGCCCGATCCATGGAAATTTCTCACCGGCCACCAAGGTAAATCGAGAGGTGCTCACGTAGACAACCTCAGTAGTCCATCATCCATGATTTGTTATCCAATTTAAAGGAAAATACTATAAATTTGTCACAATTAGGGATCGAATCGTAGGTACCTGAAAGGTGAGTTGGATGCCCTACCACTACACCGTAACCCCGGGGGCAACTTCTTAGTATTCTTGAGGTTGTTGTCGCCCATCAACAAATTAAAGGTAATAATTCGATAACTAATTGTATGGTTAATATTGGAGGAAAAATTAATTATTTCAACTAATCATGATGTGTTGTTTAGATTTTATCAACTCAAGTATTTTGTATCAGAAAAACACCTATCTTTTTTCATATAGAGGGAAAATTGCAAAGTAAATATTTTACTTTATTATATTTCATTCTTAGGTGGCATATCTAGTTTAGGATTAAAATTTTAATTTTTGTTTAGTAGTAGGTGTTGTTTAATTATTGTTTATTTACGCAAGGCACCTAGCACCTATATTGTTATATATCACCTCAACCCCCATGGGAAAAGTTGGATGGCTAGCACAATGCAGATTTGCAATAAGTGAGCAAGGGTCAATCTAAACTGCTGGATGGAAATATCAGTCGGGGTGCCTATCCTCCATTGCGACGAGGCACCGATACAGTCGAAGGCCAACCATGATTTATCTCCTTCATACTGCTATGGGTTCGACATTGAGAAGCGCTTATGGTGACTGTTATCTCCTTTTACAATAAGTTATATATCACCTAAGAGGGATTTAGTCTATGCATCATGACATTATTATATTATAAAAACATTCACTCCCGTAATTCACTTCTTAATAGGTTTGTGGGTGATGAATTTACGGAAGTTATATATACATATATATATATATATATATATATATATATATATAATCAAAAGAACTCAAAGGAGAATTAAGTTTTAATATAAATTATGACTTACCTTTTTTTTAATCTCTTTATAAAGATTGAATGCATGCACATCCTTCTTATTTACCTCCTAGAAAAATTTGGTTTAGTTTCTATTTTTTTCTTTTCCTCTAATTTTACAAGTAAACGTCATTTTGAATACTTAAAATTGCTCAGAGATCGTCTCGTTCGCCTATTGATTCATATTTGGTTTGATTTTATTGTATTACTTTATTTTGATTATTTGCCTCTTAGTATTATTGAAAAATAAATAAATATACATATAGTTTTTTGAAAATTTCTTGGTTGTCTTCAAATAGTAATTCTTTGCATGGATATTGGTTTCCTATTATCACACTTTCACAAAGCAAGGTACATTCTAATAAGTGAAAACTATACTCTAGAACACTTCTAAAAAGACACTTCAGGAAATTATCACACTGCCACAAAGCAAGATACATTCTAATAAGTGAAAACTATACTCTAGAACACTTATAAAAAGACACTTTATGTACCCTGAAGTTTATTTATTTCATAAACATAATAAATGACTTTTAGATGTTAATATTAATTTGTGTTGATGGTTCTTGTGCAAACATGGTACATCATGTTCCATCAGTGTGATCATTCTTATGAACAGAAGGAACATCACGTTCCATTAGAGGGTAAGTGTGTATGAATTTGATTAGTGACTCCCACTTAATGTAATTCGGCAAGAGTTGTCCTTTAAATATAATAAAGTAATAATTTTGTATTTATGGGTTTGTAGAAACAGTTATCTCCATGATAACTTTCTAAAATTGCATGTAGAAATTGTTTTACCTGATAATGGAAATGAATTCTTATGGTGATTTTTTTAGTGTGAATGTTATAGTGACCACCAAAGATATGTGAATTCTAATATAACTATACACATGATGAACCTTCAGTTAATTACTAAACATACTGTTGGTTGAAAAGAAATGTCAATTGTGTGTGGAGTATAAGTAAACAGAAAAATCCATTTAATTCAATAGAAAAAACTTTCATATAATTTTGATCTTAATTGTATCAATTATTGTTGAAGGGGAGCCTTGATGCAACAGTATAGTTGTTGTCATATGATCTAGAAGTCATGGATTCGAATAACAGACATAGTCTCTTGCAAAATAGGATAAAACTGTATACAATGGACTCTTTTCTAAGACCCCGTATTGGTAGGAGTTTCATGCACCAAGTTGTCCTTTTATATCAATTGTTGTTCAATGATAACTTAGCTGCAATTATATCTCATTCTCTTATGGAATTATATATTATTTATGCATAAGATCTTCCTAACTTTGCGATCAATGTTGATCTTGATACTCATTTACCTGTAACTTCTGGCCTTGTAGTATTTCTGCTTCTAGTTGATCAAACGACCTGAAGTCAAAGGTTCAAATTTAACATCTTATCCATAGAAAAAATTGTCCTTTGGAATATACAAAATGTAGGTGCTTATAGTATGTAATCTAGTATAACAAGCACCTTTTGCCACCATTTCTAGCAAAGGCTTCCGCAACTTTCCTATTTCTCCCACCAACTGTCATAATAAGTCGTAATATACAAGTCAAAACATGGGGATAAATAGCTTTCAGAATATAGATTCAATAGGAATGTATAGCAAACTCATACGGCATGTGGTTATCAAGTCAGCAACGCCACAGCTTTCAAAGAAGGTACTATCTTTAACCGATGAGAATAGAAGCTTAGAAAGTGCCCGCATCTCCCTTAAACCAATTCTCATTATTGCTGCCTATACATATACCGAACAAGAGGGTTAACATAATATTTTTTCCATATCAAGTTCTATAAGATGAATATGTACATGCAAACCTTGGTATTGTTACCCATGTCCATGCCATCTACAAGACCTGAAACTTATTTTCTTTAAAATTTCTGATTTTTCAAGGTTCAAAAGTTATATCAAAGTTGACAAAAGCAATGGTCTTAAACCTGCTGCTATAGCAACCACATTCTTCAGAGTCCCACAAAGTTCCACTCCTTCCACATCCTGCACCTGCAAAAAGAAAATTGATTTAAGCTTAAATACTGCAGAAAAATTTCCTTCTTTAAGATAATTTTTTTGCTCTATAAGATGATCATCAATGTCAGCAATTCCCATCATGTGCTTGTTATAACTAACTGCATGTGGGGAATAGCACAGCAAATTATAACCGAATATGAGGGTAGTTATAACTAACGCCCTCATATCTGTTTCTTCTTCTCCTGAAGTTTTTTCAAACATCAATTGCAATTGACATTACACTCCTACTAGTGACAGATAATGTTATATGATGAAGAGCTCTTAGAACTGATTCTCTTTATCCCCCTAACTCCTGCTTTCTTCTCAAGCTATTTCAATCTAACTTGGATTGGAAAATTTTCAAATGTGAGATATTCCAGTACAAAATAGATTTTGACTTTTTTCTTCTTTTTTTTCTTTGATACTGCTGAAAATGGATCCTCAACTAAATACTTGCAGACTTGGAGAATAGGGATAGTGGAGGAAAGGAATGAGGCCCATGGAACCCAATAGGAACTCGAGGATGTGGAAGCTCAAATACTCGGAAGCTTAGGTACTCGGGCCTCGGACACTCGGAATCAGGAGCATGAGAGGTCGGGAGCTCAAAAGTGGGGAACTTGGGAGTCGGGAGCATGGGAAGTTGGGAACTTAGGAATCGGGAGTTCGTCAACTCAGGAAGTCGAGTTGAAGGAGTCGGGAACTCGGCAACTCAAGAAGTCGAGAGTCGAAGGAGTCGAGAGCTCGACAACTCGGGAAGTCGGGAGCTCAAAAGTGGAGAACTCGGAAGTCAGGAGCATGGGAAGAACTCAGAAGTCGGGAGTCAAAGGATTCGGGAGCATGAGAAGTAGGGAATTCGGAGGCCACAGAGGGGATTTCTCTCAACAGCTATAACATTCGGTCCGCCTAACAGTCTCTCCCAATGATAACTCCTGAACACATGATATGCTATGTGGAGATTCCCCGTAACGGTTGTCCCCTAACAGCTCATCAAAAGACATCGCTGGGAAAAAATCCTGGTTGGCGAGAAGTCTCGGAGGTACTATATAAAAGCAGGTTGAAGTAAAGAAAGCTTTGGTTTCACTTTTGTAGTACTAGCTATACTTTACATTCTTTTATATCTTCTCCTATCTGACTTAAGTATCGGAGGGGCGGCGTCGAAGCACCGACGCCTTCTGACTTGTGATACGTTTGACAGGATACTATTGCGGACAGATGAATAGATCTAAACAAGAGAACTCGACAAAAGAGGACTAATGATTTTCCACATCATTCTTTTTTATCGAATGGGAGATATTCATAAACAATTATAGTTGTTAATACTATAAATACATAGATTGGTCTACTTTCCTAATAGCTCAAACTTTTTGGGACAAATGGTAAGACAATCAGCTTTGACATGATATCATAGCGCCTATAGCTTTAATATAGATTTGGAATAGAAGATCCTATGTTTATACCCTGCTAAGTGTGTGTGTTTGAATTGAAGAAAAATATATCCCCAATTATGTTAGTTCATGATCGGCTTGAACCAGTCTAGTTAACTGCCCACATATGAAGAAAGTGTTAACAAATGAAGATGAATAGGTTGGTCCACTTTCCTATTAGCTCTAACTAATGGGATAAGTGGTCAACCAATCAAATTTACAAATAACTCTGAAAATTAGTACCCTTTTTTTTTTTTTTTGCTAAATTTTATTCAAGGAGATTCTAGAATGAGAAACAAGTGACTAAAATTTTGGTCAGTAATCTGGAATCTCACCCAGTGCCATCCCTGTTACTCCTATTTATGATGAACACAATATCAGATACCTTCAATGCATATGCCAACAACTTTGTTCATTTGCTAGAGTTCAATGGACAAAATTAGATTTCATGTCTATGTCAGCAACCACATACTTTATAATGATCGTACAAAATGACTTTATAAGATTGACCCAAGTAAAACCTACATAAGAAAGTAAAATCCCACTCAAGACATGGAAACATCATGCTTCCAGATAAATACTTACTACAGATACTAGGAAGTAAGGAGTGGTGAATAATTTAGCCCATCGATCTGCAACTTCCTTATTTTGTCTATAGCCAATTGTCGCCTCACTGAATTTCTCAACCGCAATCTGTTAGAAAAATAGAACTGATGTTCTTTATCTTAGAATGTAGAATAGAATTTTTTGTAGAACTCAAATTAGATAGCTCACCTCATTAGCAATGTTAGCACCCATGAGAACACAACAATTGATGCCCAGCATATCAGTAATAAGCTTTGAGATCATGCATGGCCCTTCTGTCTTAACCTCCATTCCCTTGATCAGAGAGATGGCTTCTGTATCAGGTTTTATTTTCCCTATTAGCTTTTTGCATATGCCAGAGACAAACTGATGGGGGGTCACAAAGACCAGCATATTTGCTTCTTTCACTGAAAACCAAACAGAGGATTTGAACCTCAGCGTACTGAAATACAACATTACAATGAAACTTCCACTGATATAGGCTTATTATATGTGATAGTTAAATACGAGCATGCATATTTAGGCAACTCTTTGACATTCAAAAGCTATATAGATATATCATTAATCATTCCAGAAACCTTTTGTTTCTTTCTCTATGTATCCTGTCTCATACAGCTTAGGTGCTGTTTTGACAGGTTTATATGCCCTTTTAAGTTGCCT
Organism: Wurfbainia villosa; assembly: GCA_025175895.1. Lineage (NCBI taxonomy): Eukaryota > Viridiplantae > Streptophyta > Magnoliopsida > Zingiberales > Zingiberaceae > Wurfbainia > Wurfbainia villosa. The sequence goes on along the minus strand of CM046007.1, from coordinate 12,350,715 downwards.
AAAGCAGTGTAGATCCGTATGATCAGATCATGGATACATGAGAAACTTTCATTCTCCTTCCAGTGTCTAGGCTGGATTAGTGAGAAGAAAAAAATACTCCACTTGTCTATGTGAGTTTTAAATTCATTCTTTTTCTTCAACTAGACCCTATCAGTCAGGTACCTGCTTTCTCAAGGTCAGGGTCTGCCACAACATTCTTGCCGAGCTTTATGCCTGGAAGGTATTTTATGTTCTCCTGTTCATGAGATGGCAGATTAACATTCAAGGTGGACTGCATATAGTATAAGCGAGATAGAATAAAGCTTTGTTTCTTACATTGGCTTCATTGATTGTCTTTGATAACTTTTCACCATTGGGTAGTATTTCTTCATAGACCCATATTCTCACATCATCTGCATAGGCATATAATGCTGATTCTTTAGTACATCGACCAATGCAATCTGAAAACTAGGTTTTGGCAAGACAGATTCAAAACAATCTCATCTACATCTCCAACTATTCTTTACAGAAACAGAAAACTCTTCTACATAGAACAAGCACTAGAAACTCAGAACTTCATGCATGCATGAGATTAAGTTGCAGCATGTATAGAAATTTGAGATTAAAATATGCAACACAAGAAGTGGTTAAAATTATGAAGTAACCATTGGCATGATTTCATATTCCAGTGATGGAATTATTCTAATAGTTAGATTTTGGAGCAACCATATCTCTGGAATTGAAATTAATTGTCCGATGACAATTTACAGAATTTAGAAAAACATTAATTGAGCAACTATAACTCCAGAAATCCAGATTCTTAAACTGGATGGTTCCACATTCTTTCTAATATGGTGTGTTCCAAAAGAAGACCACGTTAAGCACCAATACATGCATCTCCATTATGAGATCCAAAATTTGAGACTTTTATCTTCCGATTCTCTCTTCATTTATGATAGTCATGCAACTTAAAAAATAAGGAGCATTTCTATTCGTCCATGTCCGACAATTTGCAAATCTGTTCGGCGCCATGTTAATGTGGTAAATACCTAACATTCCAAATTAAGACTCCACAAACTCTGTTTAATTCCATTTCATAGTTCGTATACTAAAAATATTTATCACGAAGCATTTTAATTTGGATTGAGATTTCTACCAATCCAATGCATTTCTTGGAGCAAATATCTAGTAAACTATTATCCGAGAAGGCAAAACAGCATGTCAAAGGAAAGAAGAATGAGCGGTAAACTTACGATGGAAATTAGGCATCTTGAGGGTGTTGGAGGCTATGACCCTGGCGGCGACGCTGCCCCAATTGCCGCTGCCAATCACCGTCACCCTGTTCCGGGGAGAGGATTCACCCCGGTGGCCACCGCCGACATTGAAGAAAGTTTCCATTGTCAGCTTCTCCTCCGCCTGGTTCGCGTCGATGGATGGCGCCATCTACAAAGCCAATTGAGAGATATAAGGAGAAGGGGGCGGAGGTATCAGAGTACTCTCTTGGCGTTGGTGCGGACAGCGCAAGGCAACGCCAAAAAAAATGGACGGAGACACCAATGCCAACCTTCTCGCCGCCACTTCAACGGCCACCACCACCGCCACGACCTCTCCCCGTCCTCCCCCGCCTGGCCCGACCTGCAATTTTCTACTCGTTCGACCAAAGCGTCTGTCACGTGCCAGTGCTGCATTTGGACCTGAAAATAAGAGGCACGTGGTTGATTTCTGGTTCAAAATAGTTCTATAATTAGGCATCACATGATATTGAATGGAAGTTCCTTTTTCCACAAAAGTGTTTTTTTTTATTATTTTTGTCTCCCATCTTTGATGATTTTCATTTTTCTCAGCCATTTATCTAATTAGAAATTTTAAAAAGAATTTAACCCGTTAACATAACATATTAAAAGCTACCACATATATGGAATGAGTTTTAAACTTTTTTTTCAATAACATATAATTGAAATTAGTTTTTAATTTAAAAATATAAGATATAATGGAAGGCCTGAATTTTTTTTTCAAAGATGATTTCAAGCATATTTTTTTCAAGGAGGGAGAGAATGAGTAATTTTTGTATGAAAAAGGTAATCATAAATTAGAGGTTTAGATCGGAAAAAATTTATTTATATTTGGTCTACATACATACACAAGTAAATTAAATAAATAAATGTAAATAATTCATTAACTAAAATATATATATTAGTCTAAGAGCCTCAAGACTTGAGGACACCATGGTGAATAATTTCAAGATTGATTACTTAGATCTAATTTTATAATATCCTGCTAGAAACAATGGCGGATCTACATAGGGACGGCGGATCTACATGGCCCCTTCAGTCCATGTGTTTTATAAAAAATTATATTTTTTTTTATAAAAAAAAATTATATAATAATGAGATCTCATCCATGCATAATTAAGTCTATAAATTTCTTTCTCGAAATTCTATATTTATTTTTTATCTATAAAAATACTATATAAAATATAATTACTATATATTTATTTTCTCTCCTACATAGAATGATCACGTCGTAGTTGTCGTTTTCAATTTTTTCTATTATGTCACAATCGTCATCCACAGTTTCTCTTCGTCTGTTCCTCACACGTCGCGACTCGCGAGCCTGTCATTGTTCATCAATTTGTTGTTGTCCTTGCTAACTCGGCGTTGTCAGTCGCGTCTCCGACCACCGTCGGCCTCTACTTCATGTGCATAGTCATATCACGATCACGGAAGTTGTCTCGTCAACGTCACACTACATTTGCACTCGCACGCCACTGTGTCACTAGTTGTCATCGTCTTCCGCCCGATCGCATACGAAATCCGTTGACATTTGAAGGTTAGATTAATTAAGATTTTATTTAATCAATTTTATATTTTAATTAATCGGATTATTTGAATTAATTTATTTGGATTAGATTTAAATATTTAATTAGATTTAGATTAATTAATCCTAACTGAATTAAGATTAATTAATTTATTTTAATTGATTAATTGGTTTTACATTGATTAATCTGTTTTAATTGATTAATTAACTTTAAAATAATTAATTAAATTTTGATTTAATTAACTAATTGGATTAGATTAATTAATCTATTTAATTAATTAATTAGTATTTGATTAATTAAATTTGAGTTTAATTAATTATCATAGAGGATCTCCTGTGGTTTTTTCTGATATTTCTTTTCTAGTTATTCGACGATTTCTTCTTCTTCTGATATTATCTAAATATTATTTCGCAGTCTCTTACATATTTCTAGCTACACATGAGATAAATTCTCTTCTTTTTTACTTTGTATTACTTTTATTGTATTTAATATATTTTCTTTTATTCATGATGATTCTGATTTAAGCATCGGAGGACCACCGTCGGATAGATCGACGGTGGTTTAATACGTATTAATTTTTTAAAAATATTTACTGATGCGATCGGAGAGAATCCCTCCTAGGCGATACAAGATCGAAGAGCAAAAAATCTGAGTTGCATCACGACCCCTCCAAATTTTAAATTCTAGATTCGCCCCTGATTAGAAAAGTCATAACTTTAGATAATAATCATCGCAACTGTTACTTAAAATCAAACACCATAATCACTGTCTTCGTTCTTTCTGAAACACCTCACTTAAACCTAATCATCTACCTACTTATAAGTCTAAGGACTTTTTTAGAAATATAACACAACTACGTAGTTATAACTGTAGAAAAGGTAAAATAGATTTTAACTAACCATTTAGAGAAAACATTGGAACTAAAATAAAATATAGAATATCTTTAAGAACTCTCACGAAAATTTAAATAGAAGATTCAGTGAACTAAACTTTATTAATTTACTAACTCAAAGAGATATTTTATCTCTTTTAAAGTTAACCGAAGAAAATAACTACAAAAATATAAAGATTTTGCGATGAATTTTAGAACGAAATTATTTTCATTGTAAATAAATCGTCGAAAAAATTAGCGACGAAATAAAATTTCATCGATAAATTTGCGACGAAATCATATTTTTGTCGAAATATTTACGACGAAATTTGATTTTCGTCGCAAAATTTTACGACAAAATTTTATTTTCATCACAAATATTTACGATGAACTTCTATTTTTATCGCAAATTTTTACGATGAAAATCAAATTTCGTCGCAAATTTAGCGATGAAAATAAAAAATCATTGCTAAATTTGGTAAATATTCATGTCATTAACATCGCCAACAGTGTTATCAGTTGACTATCGTAATTCACCAGTCGGCTGAAGATCTAGAATTTTACGACGAAATTTTTTTTTCATCACAGATTTGGCGACGAAAATATATTTTCGTCGTAAAATTCTAGACCATCACGATCGTTTATCGATCATTATCATCGATCGTTTATGATCATCACGATCGACGTTAGGCATCCATCTGATCGTCGACTAAAAATATTCGTGACTTGCTATAGTATCACCAATGACTAGTGCTACCGTGAGCGGTGGTGGCAGATATTTTTAGTCGACCGTCACCGATCGACCCAACGCCACCGACTAATGATCATAGACGTGATACTAAGTCCGCTGAGTAAGCAAGTCGCGATGATCACTGCATTCGACTGATGGTCTAGAATTTTGCGATGAAAATAATTTTCGTTGCCAAATCTACGACAAAAATATTTTTTTCGTCGTAAATTTGGGATGAAAAAATATTTTCGTCACAAATTTGAAAAAAAAAATACTACGATATAACCAACTATTTCTACCTATTTTTACAAATTTTATAACAAAAACACATATAAAATGATTCAATAAAATGTTAACATCTAAATGAACTAGGAATAGCAACATCTACATTATTAATCTACCTAACTCCTCAACCAAGTGTCTTATGACACAGCAAGAGAAATCTTAGTTATGACACCGACGACTCAATCACTCGCACCCAAGACTCGTTCACAAGATGAGTTAGAGTGGCTTAGTCAGAGGTCTGCCTAACCTTAACAACTTAGACAATAAAATTTATAATGTTTGTCAACAAGGTAAACAACCTAGGACACAACATTTACTAACTAACCAAGAACGAACCAAAAGTGTGCTTGAGCTCATTCATTTGGATCTATTCGATTCTCATAGAGCCAAGTTACTTAATGAGAGTCAATTTTGCCTAGTCATAAATTGACGACTATTCTAGGTTTACCTGGGTTAGATTTCTTAAACACAAAAGTGATACCTTAGACCAACTCATCAACTTGTTTAAATTAATCGAAAATCAAAAGAACCTTAAAATTAAAAGACTTAGAAGCGATCATGGTGGTGAATTCGAAAACCATAGGTTCACAGATTTTTGTAACCTAAACGGATACCACTATGAATTTTCGTGTCCTAGAACCCCACAACAAAATGACCTAGTCGAGAGGGAAAATAGAACCCTACAAGAAGCCGACAGGACCATGTTGAACGAATACAATCTACCCAATAGGTTTTGGGCAGAAGCCATTAGTATGACTTGTTATGTCCAAAATAGAATTCTTATGGTAAAGAGGCACCTTAAGACCTCATACGAAATCTACCATGACAAAGTACCTAACATTAAATACTTTAGAGTATTTGGATGTAAGGTACATATCCTAAACACTAAGGATTACCTAGAAAAGTTCACATCCAAAACCTCCACCGGTATCTTCCTAGGATACTCAACAACAAGTAGAGCCTATAGGGTATATAACAATGACACCCTTAGAATTGAGAAAACCATTAATGTAGTATTCGACGAAGGACATGAACCCACAAAACCCTTAGTAAAACCAACTAGCGAACCGATTCGTACCAGACTCGACTCTGACCTTGAAGTCGAGTCTACTATTAATCCTAATCCAAGCCAGTCTAGGATTCAATCGAGTCCTCCTATCGATCAAGTGATAGGTGACCCTAACCCAAGTCATTCTAGGATTCAATTAAATCATCCTATTGACCAAGTGATAGGTGATCCTAACCTAGGGGTTCGAACTAGATCATCACATAGAAATCTGAGTCAAATCTCCTTGATTTAAAAAATTGAATCCAAAACCATTGAACAAGATCTTCTTGATCCCGATTGAATTATTGCAATGAAAGAAGAGCTAGCTCAATTTACCACCACCTAAAGATAAATCAATTATTGGAACAAGGTGGGTCTTTCGAAACAAACTTGATGACAAAGGTGAAGTAGTTAGAAACAAAGTGAGATTGGTCGCGAAAGGGTTTAGTCAAGTAAAAGGGTTAGATTACAATGAAACCTATGCCCCCATAGCTAGATTAGAATCCATTCGAATGTTGTTGGCATACGCTGCACATCGAGGATTTAAATTGTTTCAAATGGATGTCAAGTCAACATTTTTGAATGAGCTTATTAAGGAAGAAGTGTACGTTAGTCAACCCCCAAGATTCGAAAGCTTAGATAAATCCGACCATGTGTTTAAGCTCAAGAAAGCTTTATATAGACTAAAACAAGCTCCTAGAGCTTGGTATAAGAGGATTTCTGTATACCTTAAGTCTAAAGGGTTTAGCCAAGACTTAGTCGACCCAACCCTTTTCGTAAAATCCATAGGCAAAGAAATTTTTATAGCCCAAATCTACGTAGGTGACATAATATTTGGAACTACTAATTCAATCATACTAAACGAGTTCATTTCACTCATGGAGAGTGAATTTGAAATGAACTTAGTAGGAGAATTAAATTTCTTTCTAGGATTACAAATTAAACAAACTAAAGAAGGAATCTATTTACATCAACAAAAATACGCTAAGGAATTAATTAACCGATTCAGAATGCAAAATGCTAAAACCAATAATACACCCACGACAACAAATGTTAATATAGGAGAAGATGTAGACGGAAAACCTATTGACCTAAAGTACTATAGGAGTGCAATAGGGAGTCTCCTTTACTTAACTGTGAGTCGACTCGACATACTATTCGCAGTAAGTATGTGCGCAAGGTTCTAAACATATGCTAAGGAGTCTCACCTAACATTAGTTAAGTGTATCCTTAGGTATCTAAAGGGCACGCTAAGCGTAGGTATTTGGTACCCTAAATCTACCGAGTTCGAACTAATCGGCTACTCCGACTCGGACTATGCCAATAGTAAACTCGATAGAAAGAGCACGAGTGGTTGTTGTCAACTTCTCGGCTCAAGTAAAGTGAGTTAGTGCAGTAGGAAGCAATACTGTGTTGCCTTATCTACCACAGAAGTCGAATACGTCGTGATGGGTGAGTGTGTGGCTCAGCTTCTTTGGATGAAGCACACTCTCCAAGACTTTAACTTAAACTTCAACAATATTAAAACTCACATAGATAATATTAGCTCAATCAACTTAACTAAAAATCCCATATGTCACTCTAGGACCAAACATATAGATGTCAAACACCACTTTATTCGAGAACATGTAGCTAACGGAACCATACAACTAGAATACATGGAATCAAAGTCGAATCTAGCGGACCTATTTACCAAACCTGTTAAATACGGAAAATTTAAAATATAAAATTTAATGGAAAAAATTTAGGAAAAAATAATCATGGGGATTATTTCGGGATTCTTGGAGAAAATTTTAGGATTTTTTCTTGATTTAAACGGAGCCCGTACGAGATAATTACGGGGATAATTAAATTACTAAGGGATTAATAAAAATAAAACCTAGGTTTTTATTTATTTATAAAGGGGTAGTTTGGATTATTAGGGATCGATCCCAGTTTTCCCCGTCGCGCCGATTTTTCTCCCTCGTGACCCGAAATCCCTAACTCCTTTTTCGTGAATCGCGAATCTCTCTCTCCGCTAACCTTTCTCTTCGCCGCGCCGTAGCCAGCAGCCACGATTTTCGGTCGCTACTGCTTGTCGTCCGATACCGAGGTCGCACCGCCGTCGCTGCTCACGCGAATGCATCGCGTACTCGCCTCTGCGCATTGCTCGCACGCGGCGAGCATCCTCGACCTCTGTGCGCTCGTCACCCACAAGCCTGACACCGCGCGATGGCTCGCAGCTGACACGTGACCGCCGCGCAGGTGCCCTCTTCGCCATTGTTCATCCGAGCCACCACCGCGCCAGACTCACACGCACACCCGCGTGCCCTTCTCTGCCCGGCCGTAGTCCTCAGGCCCGACCTCGTAGCCGTGAGTGATCGGCCATGCAGAAATCTTGCGAGAAACTTCTAATTTCCAGTATATATATCTTGTTTTCCTTATTCATAGTGAATCTGTGATTTTGGGCAGTAATTGGTGAGTGTTGATGGTGCCGGTGAATAGGGCAGTAGGGAAGGAACTGTGGCCAGCTGAGAGGGGCTGTGAGGGTCTATTTGAGGGTGTCGTGTTGTTGGTGTTGGAGGTGGTCGGGCAAGGTTGGCTATAAGGGCTGTGAACAGCTGTGGGTGGGAAGTGAACGACTGTGAATAAGGCTGTGATTGGGTTGATGTCGGTTGTACGACCATAAATGGTATGTTAAGTGAGCGATGAATGGTTCAGAATGTGTTTTGATCTGTGAGGTAGCTATTTGGGTTTTGGCTCCGTCCCGTGGATGGTGAATTTGAGTGAAGAGGTGTTGTACGAGTGTGATTGGAGGGATGGTTATGGGTCCTGTTATTGTGTGGATATATGACGGCAGTGAGTGAATCGGTTTAGGGGATAGTTTAATCCATTAGGTTTTGGACTTGATATTAGGGTTGGCAACATAATCTAATTATATTATGTTTTATGTAGGTTTCGATCACGAGGCAAGTCCACGGGCGTGACGATTTCATTTTTCGAGCATTTTAGCAGGCGGGTATTTTGACTTATCTTTTAGATATAGTCATGTTGATATGCTAGTTAGTTATAGCTTGCAATAGTTTTTATGTTTAACTGCCTTGTATGTTATTGTGCCTACTTGATTCATGCATTTGAGCAGTTTATAGTTATACCTTCCTTGTTTTACTTAGGTCATTGATATGTACCTATTTGTTGTGCATGTTATTCGGATACGTATTTTAGTTGGTATTACATGCTTTAGTGTCATGCACCATCTTGCATGACTGCATGCTGGCTGGACGGGGTTGCTTTGTAGTTGAGCCCGCAGCCAGTTACATGTTCTGCACACACAACCACTCATGGGTTAGTGGTACATCAGGAGGGTGTGTGCAGTAGCTCTATCAGGCTCATTGGTCGCTCGTAGGGTAGCGATGAGGCGTGGTAGCGGGCGAGGATCCCTCCTCCTGTCTCGACAGGAGATGAGAGCTTTGCTCCCCCACTCTGTTTGGGGCAGGAGGATAGGTGTACTCCGACAGCATCCTGTCCACTCGGTCACTCAGGAGCAGTGATGACAGAGTGCACAGTTGTCATAGCCCTACCCACTCGGCTTCACCATCGCGTGTGAGGCGGCTGACTGGCGTCAGGGGTGACCATGTCATTTGCATCGCATGCATTTTGCATGGATGACATTTGTATTGTGTTTTCTACATTTTGATTGCTGCCTTGAATGTTGCATATGATTGTCATGCATACAGGATACATATTTGTATATGGTCTGACGACTTTATTTCTCTGCTAGTAAGGCACATGCTCCTATGTCTAGATAGGAGATTCAGGTAAGTACAGTCTTTCCGCATTTTTTTCTTGCATTCTCTATTATTGATTAGTAGATTGTACTAGCATGATTATTATTGTTAGTTATATCTTACTATACATATTGACTATTATCCGCTGAGTTCATTGAACTTACCCCGTTGCTTTATATCTATTTCATAATGAAGCTGTCAGGAGAGTCCAGCTGTCAAACCCCCTCGTCATGATAGTTTTCTTGTTATTTGATTTAGGGTTTTGGTATTGACTAGAAGATATGTTTAGGACTGGTGTTTGATTTATGTACTCGTTGATGTTTTGGTGATATTTGGTATGTCCTTATGGACCTCTATTCAGATTTTTATTTGATTGGATTTGGTTGTGTATTCTTGCCCTGATGGCAGAAGGGGTAAATCTAGATGTGATAGACTTTTGTTATTTTCTTTGATTATTGGCCTGAAGCCTATTTATGACCTGCGTGTGTAGTTTTGTTCCGGTCGTGTTGACCGATGTATAGTGGTCATGTAGGCCTTGTATGTAAGTGTCATATTGTCACCCGTACAGGGGAGATGCTGTCGGATTTTTGGTCGGGCGGGGACTCCCTTGAGGCGTGACAATTTATTTGGTATCAGAGCGCCTAGGTTTTTGAGTTCCTAGGGGTCTTTGGATTTTTTGGAGTTTGCCATGTTTGGCAGGTTTTGCGAGTCAATCTGGCGATTTTTAGATTGGTATGGATTTTCGACGATTTTTATGTTTCGAAAATTCGAGGTATTATTGACGAGGTCAATTTGGGGATTTGGCGGCGACGGGACCTCTCCTGGCGGCAAAATAGGTATGATGATTAATTTTATATGTTTTTACTTGTAGTAACATCTGGTAATAATTTAACAGATATGAGACGAGGTGGGCGTGTTCCTGTGCCAAGACGTGGTGCGGGGCGGCCACGCCAGAGGACATTGAGATCTTTGGCGACGGAGTTGCCAGAAAGATCTACTGAGGGTGAGCATGTTGATCAGGGTAAGATTCCACATGGTGCTGCGGGAGTCGTGGACCCTCAGTCCTCGACGGTTCCTCCTCCAGAGATACCCACTTCTTGGGTATCCGATGTACCAGCGGGAGACCCTCTACACCGGACACCCAAGAAGGCGCACTCTGCACACCAACAGCCCATCACAGTGCAGATGACCCTCACTCAGATTCGCCCTTGCTCATGCAGTGACACCATATACAGTTGTTTCGCCAGCTCCTACGACGACCCCTACTCATCCTACTGATGTGGCTGCGGCACGAGCTCGGATTCCCGGTTTAGCAAAGTCGATGAAAAGCCGGTTCACCTTATTCAGTGGAGAGACTGATCCGAGCATGGATCAGTCTTGGATCGAGACTATGGAGCGTACTTTCTTCTATATGGTCTGCTCCAAGTGGGAGAAGGCAGAGTTGGCGGCCTTCCATTTACGAGGCGAGGCCGAGGTCTGGTGGGACACACAACGTTTGATTATCGGCGAGCAGCAGATTACCTGGGAGAGATTCAGAGAGGCTTTTGAGAGTCAGTACTTTCCACGGTCATATCAGATGATGCGCCGTCAGGATTTTCTGAGTCTTCGACAAAATAATCGCTCAGTGATGGAGTATAATGAAGAATTTAATTGGTTAACCAGGTTTTTTCCAGAGTTAGTCACTGAGGATAGGTCACGCATGATTCAATTTGTTCAGGGACTAGATGGGCATCTTTAGGTCAAGATGGCAGGATTTGGCAGTTCTTCCTACCGAGAGGTATTGGATAGAGCTCTGTTGATTGAGTCGGCTCAACAGAGAGCTAATACTGACAGGAAGAGGAAACAGACCGAACGAACCACAGGACAGACCCAGCAGCCACAGACTACTGGACAACAATAAAGTGGCCACAGTCAGTCAGGTCAGAGTCACTCTGGGGAATCTAGCCGACCTCAGAAGTCAGGACGATCTTCAGCTGGACCCTCCCGGTCTTCTCAGCAGAGCCGGAGACCGCCCACTAGTGACACCTACTGTACTCGTTGTGGATCGAGAGAGCATACCGTCTCAGCCTGCACCTTGGGACAGTCAGTTTATTATTATTGCAAACTGCCTGGATACCTAAGTCGAGATTGTTTCTTGAAGGCTCAACATGTGGCTTCCGGGGTTTCTATTCAGGAGGATCGATTGCATGCAGGACTCGAGAGGGGGCATACACCAAACCTTCATAACGCTAAGAGAGGATGCTCCTACAGAGTCGCGATGGCATGCCTGGACAGGAGTACTCCAGTGCCCGTATGATGTCACAAGGTTCTGTTTCAGGACCTCGATGATCGAATGCACCGACCACTAGTACAAGATCGCAGCCTCACCATCATTGATTCAAGATCACCCTTGCCATCGTTCAGGACTAGCCGTAGCTACTGGTACAATACTAGTCGCAGCCTTCGTATCAGCCTGTGTATCAATCTCATGCCCAGACACAACCACCTCTGGCAGTGCTACCACCTCCACCTCCACCGAAGACTGGGTGGATTCATGCGATTACTAGAGAGGATGCGCACCGAGCCAACAAATCCATTTTTCGGGGTACGATTTCACTTTATGCATTTTCAGCTATTATGCTAATTGATACTGGCAGTTCGCATTCGTTTATTTCTCGTGCATTTATGAGAGAGATTGGTAGACTACCTACTGTTAGATCACAATGATTAATCGTCTCCCTACCGTCTGGGGATACATTGGACGTTACCCAGGAGGTCCGAGGTTGTCCCTTAGATTTCGGTAACATCATACTTACTGTAGATTTATTGGTACTGGACATGGTCGAGTTCGATATTATCTTAGGCATGGATTGGTTGTCTGCATATCATGCCACAGTTGATTGCCAGACGAGGGTGGTTACATTCCGACCTTCGAACCAACCCTCGTGGGATTTCACTGGCATCCAGGATGACGACATATCGACCATTTCTGCGATTCAGGCTCAGAAGCTTTTATCAATGTAGAAGACAGTGGTGACTCTCAGATCGCTGACATTCCTATTGTCCGAGAATATCCGGATGTCTTTCCAGAGGAGTTACCGGGCCTGCCTCCCAGAAGACAAGTGGAGTTCACGATTGAGTTAATTCCTAGGACGTCATCGGCATCGAAAGCTCCTTATTGTATGGCCCCGAGAGAGTTGGACGAGTTAAAGGTCCAGCTCCAGGAGCTTTTGGACAGAGGTTTTATCCGCCCTAGTGTATCACCCTAGGATTCTCCGGTTCTCTTCGTGAAGAAGAAAGACGGTTCGATGAGGTTATGCATCGACTACAAGCAATTGAACGTCATCACGATCAAGAATAAATATCCCCTGCCCCGTATTGAGGACTTGTTTGATCAGCTCAAAGGTACATCAGTATATTCTAAGATTGATTTGCAGTCTGGATATCACCAACTAAGGGTTAGAGACTCAGACATTCAGAAGACAGCGTTCCATACTAGATATGGACACTATGAGTTTTTGGTAATGTCATTTGGGCTTACCAATGCTCCAGCGGTATTCATGTATTTGATGAACCGTGAATTTATGGATTTCTTAGATCGGTTCGTCATTGTCTTTATTGATGAAATTCTGATCTATTCTCGTTTTGAAGAGGAACATGCGCAACATCTTCGCCTTATTTTGGATAGGCTCTGACAGAAGCGACTCTATGCGAAGTTCAATAAGTGCGCATTCTGGTTACCCTCAGTCGGTTTTCTGGGACATGTGGTTTCTAGTAGAGGCATTTCAGTTGACCCCCAGAAGATCGAGGCTGTCACCAGTTGGGAGCAGCAAAATCAGTTTAGGTGGTTCGCAGTTTCTTAGGCTTAATCGATTATTATAGATGGTTCATTGAGGGTTTCTCGAGCATCGCTATGCCATTGACACACCTTACCAGGAAGGGCATGAAGTTCACGTGGTCAGAGGCGTGCGAGACCAGTTTCCAGGAGTTGAAGAAGAGACTGGTGTCAGCACTGATTCTGGTATTGCCATCAGGGGACGACGGTTTCGTTCTTTATACCGATGCATCTCTCTAGGGTTTAGGCACAGTATTGATGCAGCACGGCAGGGTGGTCTCTTATGCTTCTCGCCAGTTGAAGGAGCATGAGAAAAACTACCCAGTACCTGATCTAGAACTAGCTGCTATTATCTTTGCCTTGAAGATTTGAAGGCATCATCTGTATGGTATTACATTTGAGATTCTCACTGATCATAAGAGTCTCAAATATCTATTTACGCAGAAGGAACTCAATCTCCGACAGAGGAGATGGATGGAGTTCCTGAAGGATTATGACTGTACCATTAGCTACCACCCAGGGAAAGCCAATGTGGTTGCCGATGCACTTAGCCGGAAGTCCCGAGGGACTTTAGCTTCCTACCGAGTTTTAGTCACAGATTTGATTCAGGGTTTCTCCGAGTTGGGCCTTGAGGAGCAGGACGGCGAGCAGGCGTTACGGTTACCATGGTTGCTCGATCGTCTATCCGACGAGTCCGGAGGCTCAAAGCGATGATCAACATTTACGCTCATTAGCAATGATCACTTCGACAATGATCGAGTTCACCCGAGATGATGAAGGTATAATTTATTTCCGGGGCAGATTATGCATACCTCAGTCTCACCCGGTCATGGAGGAGTTACTTCAAGAGGCGCATCGCTCTCGATTTGCGATCCACCCAGGCGAAACCTGCATGTATCGAGATTTAAAGCGTTTGTATTGGTGGAATGACATGAAGAAAGACATCACAGATTTTGTTGCTAGATGTCTCGTTTGTCAACAGGTGAAAGCTGAGCACCAGAGACCAGTCGGACTACTTCAGAGGATTCCTATTCCTGAGTGGAAGTGGGATCACATTACCATGGATTTTATGGTGGGTTTGCTTAGGACACGTCAAGGCCATGACGCGATTTGGGTAGTCGTTGACTGACTAACCAAATCTGCACACTTCTTAGCGATTTGAAAGACCGACTCTCTGGATCGTTTGGCAGGTTTATATTGTCAGGAGATCATCAGATTGCATGGTGTTCTTTTGAGCATTATATCAGATAGAGATCCCCGATTTACTTCCCAGTTCTGGCAGAGTCTGCAGCAGGCCTTAGGCACGCAACTTTGTTTTAGTACTGCATTCCATCCGCAGATAGATGGACAGTCTGAGTGGACCATACAGACACTAGAGGATTTGCTGAGGTCCTGTGTTATAGATTTCGGGGGCAACTGGGATGACCACTTGCCGTTAGTGGAATTCACCTACAATAACAGCTATCATTCGGCTATCCAAATGGCCCCGTTTGAAGCATTGTATGGTAGACAGTGTCGTACACCCACCCTCTGGGAGGAGGTTGGGGAGGCCTAGTTGTTAGGACCCTAGAGAGCTCAACATGAGGCAGAGTTGGTCCGTACTATCAGACATAGGATAGCAGAGGCGCAGGATCGTCAGAAGAGTTATGCAGATCAGAGACGGAGACCTCTGGAGTTCTTTATTGGTGATCATGTATTCCTGTGAGTCTCACCCATGAAAGGGGTGAAGAGATTTAGCCTCTGTGGTAAGCTAGCTCCTAAGTACATTGGTTCGTTTGAGATTTTGGAGAGGATCGGAGCAGTCGCTTACCGCCTAGCGCTACCACCGTCCATGGCTGGTATCCATGATGTGTTCCATGTGTCCATGCTGAGGAAGTATGTGCCAGACTCTACACATATTCTGTCAGATGTGTCAGGTTCCATTCAACCTGATGCTACTTATGCAGAGGTTCCGGTACAGATTCTGGATCACAAGGAACGACGGTTGCGGAACAAGATTGTGCGACTTGTCAAGGTCGGGTGGAGTCACCACACTGATGAGGAGGCTACTTGGGAGTTTGAGGAAAAGATCAGAGCTCAATATCCCCACCTGTTTACTTAAGGTACGTGAGATATGTTTCCAGTACTTATGGTATCTCTTACTCATTATGCATCTGAGTAGGAAATTTGGGGACCAAATTTTTATTAGTGGGGGAAAATGTTAAATATGGAAAATTTAAAATATAAAATTTAATGGCCAAAATTTAGGAAAAAATAATCATGGGGATTATTTCGGGATTCTTGGAGAAAATTTTAGGATTTTTTTTGGAATTTTTCTGGATTTAAACGGAGCTCGTACGAGATAATTACGGGGATAATTAAATTACTAAGGGATTAATAAAAATAAAACCTAGGTTTTTATTTATTTATAAAGGGGTAGTTTGGATTATTAGGGATCGATCCCAGTTTTCCCCGTCGCGTCGATTTTTCTCCCTCGCGACTTGAAATCCCTAACTCCTTCTTTTTCGCGATTCGCGAATCTCTCTCTCCGCTAACCTTTCTCTTCGCCGCGCCGCAGCCAGCAGCCACGATTTTCGATTGCCGCTGCTTGTCGTCCGACACCGAGGTCGCGCTGTCATCGCTGCTCACGCCAATGCATCGCACACTCTCCTTCGGTCGTTGCTTCCGTCGTCGCCTCTGCGCGTTGCTCGCACGCGGTGAGCATCCTCGACCTCTATGCGCTCGTCACCCATGAGCACAACCCCGTCGCGACGCGTCTACAGCCACAGGACCGTCGCCGCGGGTGCCCTCTTCGCCGTTGTTTGCCTGAGCCGCCACTGTTCGCCGCAGCCGATCGACCTCACACGCGCACACACCGCGTGCCCTTCTCTGCCAGCACCGGCCGTCCTCCGGCCAGCCTCCGCAGCCGTGATCGGCCTGCACCGAGGAAATACTGCCAAGGGAAACTTCTAATTTCCAGTATATATATCTTGTTTTCCTTATTCATAGTGAATCTGTGATTTTGGGCAGTAATCGGTGAGTGTTGATGGTGCCGGTGAATAGGCCAGTAGGGAAGGAACTGTGGCCGGCTGAGAGGGGCTGTGAGGGTCTATTTGGGGGTGTCGTGCTGTTGGTGTTGGAGGTGGTCGGGCAAGGTCGGCTATAAGGGTTGTGAACAGCTGTGGGTGGGAAGTGAACGGCTATGAATAAGGTTGTGATTGGGTTGATGTCGGTTGTACGACCATAAATGGTATGTTAAGTGAGCGATGAATGGTTCAGAATGTGTTTTGATCTGTGAGGTAGCTATTTGGGTTTTGGCTCCATCCCATGGATGGTGAATTTGAGTGAAGAGGTGTTGTACGAGTGTGATTGGAGGGATGGTTATGGGTCCTGTTATTGTGTGGATATATGACGGCAGTGAGTGAATCGGTTTAGGGGATAGTTTAATCCATTAGGTTTTGGACTTGATATTAGGGTTGGAAACATAATCTAATTATATTATGTTTTATGTAGGTTTCAGTCACGAAGCAGGTCCACGGGCGTGACGATTTCATTTTTCGAGCATTTTAGCAGGCGGGTATTTTGACTTATCTTTTAGATATAATCATGTTGATATGCTAGTTAGTTATAGCTTGCAATAGTTTTTATGTTTAACTGCCTTGTATGTTATTGTGCCTACTTGATTCATGCATTTGAGCAGTTTATAGTTATACCTTCCTTATTTTACTTAGGTCATTGATATGTACCTATTTGTTGTGCATGTTATTCGAATACGTATTTTAGTTGGTATTACATGCTTTAGTGTCATGCACCATCTTGCATGACTGCATGCTGGCTGGATGGGGTTCCTTTGTAGTTGAGCCCGCAGCCAGTTACATGTTCTGCACACATAGCCACTCATGGGTTAGTGGTACATCAGAAGGGTGTGTGCAGTAGCTCTGTCAGGCTCCGCTGGTCCGCTCATGGGTAGCGATGAGGCAGCGTGGTAGTGGGTAGGGATCCCTCCTCTGGTCTACGACACCGGGAGATGAGAGCTTTGCTCCCCCACTCTGTTTGGGGCAGGAGGATAGGTGTACTCCGACAACATCCTGTCCACTCGGTCACTCAGGAGCAGTGATGGCAGAGTGCACAGTTGTCATAGCCCTACCTACTCGGCTTCACCATCGTGTGTGAGGCGGCTGATTGGCGTCAGGGGTGACCATGTCATTTGCAATGCATACATTTTGCATGTATGATATTTGTATTGTGTTTGCTACATTTTGATTGTTGCCTTGGATGTTGCATATGATTGCCATGCATACATGATACATATTTGTATATGGCCTGACGACTTTATTTCTGCTAGTAAGGCACATGCTTCTATGTCAGGATAGGAGATTCAGGCAAGTACAGTCTTTCTGCATTTCTTTCTTGCATTCTCTATTATTGATTAGTAGACTGTACTGGCATGATTATTATTGTTAGTTATATCTTACTATGCATATCGACTATTATCCGCTGAGTTCATTGAACTTACCCCGTTGCTTTATATCTATTTCAGGATGAAACTGTCAGGAGAGTGCAGCTGCCAAACCCCCTCATCATGATAGTTTTCTTGTTATTTGATTTATGGTTTTAGTATTCACTAGAAGATATGTTTAGGACTGGCGTTTGATTTATGTATTCGTTGATGTTTTGGTGATATTTGGTATGTCCTTATGGACCTCTATTCGGATTTTTATTTGATTGGATTTGGTTGTGTATTCCTGCCCAGATGGCAGAAGGGGTAAGTCTAGATGTGATAGACTTTTGTTATTTTCTTTGATTGTTGGCCTGAGGCCTATTTATGACCAGCGTGTGTAGTTTTGTTTCGGTCGTGTTGACCGATGTATAGTGGCCGTGTAGGCCTTGTATGTAAGTGTCATATTGTCACCCATACAGGGGAGATGCTGTCGGATTTTTGGTCGGGTGGGGACTCCCTCGGGACGTGACAAAACCTTTACCCAAAGCCGAATTTAGTCTACTAAGACGAAAATTAGGCATGTGTGTAATAGAGTTGGATTGACAACATATATTTTTATATACTCTATTATTCACTTTTCTTTTCATGTTGATGAAATTAGCTTAGGGCTTACCCTAGATATCATGTACCTATAGATTTAAGGAGTCAATGCATCTCACAACACATAGGACTAATGTGTTTGTGTACTTAGTCACGTAGATGGGCGTGAGATGTTAGGACCTTACTCCTGATTCCAGATGTAGACTTAGTGCATCGACATGAACCACAGAGTATAATTACATAAATTAACCAACTCTAATCTGGGCTTGTTGATCATTTCACATCAACCGAGTCAAATAGACTTGAACATTCAAATAGATGAGCTTATGTTTAATCTACTATTTTCAAAATTTATTGGAACATACTTGGACTTAATACTTATTTTCTGACTTATGCTTTTCCAGACCCCCCCCCCCCCCAATTCTTTTTTGATTTATGGCAAAAGGGGGAGAAAAGACAAAGTTAAGGGATCAATTTTGAGAAAAGGCCAAGGTTAAGAAATCAAGTTTTGATCTCTTAACTTAAACTTATGTTAAACACTAAGGCCAATATTAGTAGCACGCATCAAGGGGGAGGATTAAAATCCTTTCTCAAGTACTCACCCTCGATCAAGGGGGAGGATTCCTCAAGGGGGAGCAATCAAGTTTTGATCACTTAACTTAAACTTATTTTAAACGCTAAGGCCAATATTAGTAGCACGCATCAAGGGGGAGGATTAAAATCCTTTCTCAAGTACTCACCCTCGGTCAAGGGGGAGGATTCCTTAAGGCGGAGCACTTGAAAAAGGATTTTCATACTCCTACTTAACTTACTAATCTAAGTATACTCATTCCCTCATATTCATGTTTTATGCTATTCATTTTTAATGCACTTAATTTATTTACTTAATTTTGTGTTGGTTTGCCATAAATCAAAAAGGGGGAGATTGTTGGTGCAGTAGACACCTGAATCGAACCTGAGTTTTGATTATAGCAAATACACAAAGTTAAATTCACTTTGTTATCTCACAAGTTGAATCAAGTGTGCAAAATTGCTAAGCTAAGCCGAAGGTCAGCGACACCCGGAGGGAACCGTAGTGGTCGGGCGACACCGGGAGGACTTCGGAGGGAGCCGAAGAACTCAGGTGAAGACCGTAAGCGAAGCTTCAAAGGTAAAGGTTGAGGTAAACTCGTGTGAGTGAGTGTAAGTAAGGTCGTGTCTTTCGTACGGGGACGTCCTTAGGCGTCGATCCGACCAAGACCTCCCATGGAAGGTCTATGTCGAGATCGGATGGTAAACGACCATCGAACTTACTTATATTAACTGCATTTTTGAGCTAACTCATCATTGCAGCTAGAAACCCTACCATCAGTCGACTGACGACTTGTATCAGTCAGTCGGATGCCTCTCTCTGATTGGTAGTAAGATCAAAATGTTATCTCCATTTCTCAAGGGCTAGGTGGCATCACCTCATGAAACCTCATCTCAAGGATTAGGGTTTCACAAGGCTATAAAAGTAGGGGGTTCTCCACCCCTTTTCCATCATTCAAAGTGCTTCCAAGTTCTCCCACAATGCCACGACTCTCCGACAATCCTATATCGACGAAGCGCTGTCGAAACGCCGACGACCCTAGCTTCTTCTTCTAAAATCTTTAGTCGTCGGTAACTTTTTATTTCATTATATCCAGTTTCATTTGTATTTCGGAGCTTTTATTCATAACAAGGAGAGAGGGATTGTCCCTCTACCTTAATCTCTTTCGAGCTTTTGTATTCCGTTGTCTCCTACCTCTAACAAGGAGGAGATTATTTTAGTATATTGCCCTTCGTACGTGGTCTCGGACCATTAGGGCCTTGGATTAGCAGCCGAAGACTGTGAACCAAGTAAAAACAAAAGTGTCATATTTATTTTCCGCTGTGTTTACTCTTACTTGTGTTTTATATCGAACGAAAATGAAAAGGTTTCTTTTGCGCTATTCACCCCCCCTCTAGCGCTCAAATCGATTCAACAGATTATTGGTGCAATCAGCCCAGGTCACGATTGACCGAACTCGAGTTTGACTCGAGCAGTATTTTAATGTTAGATAAAACATATGACATGTGATTGTCATGGGAAGACCAAGTGTGTAGCCTTGGCGGTGAAAGTTCAACAAGGGTTGACATGGGAAGACCAAGTGTTTAGCCTTGGCCATGTAAGTCCAAGTTGTGTAGCCTTGGCGATGAAAGTCCAACATGGGGTTGGCATGGGAAGTCCAAGTGTGTAGCCTTGGCAATGGGAAAGTCCAAGCTTGAGTCTTGACATTTGGTTAGCTTGATAAAGCATTGGCAAGTTCATCATCTCATGGCTCAGGTCCTTGAGTCGGTGAAGGATGACATTGCAGAAGCCGTGCGCTTAGTGCATCCGAAGAATCGCCAAACGAGGAGCGAATGGAGTGAAGCCAAAGGAAGCATACTTCAGGGCAAGACGTGAAGGATGGCACAGGAGAAGCTGCAGGCTTAGTGCATCTAAGGGACGTAGCTGGACGAAGAGAGCTTTGGTGAGGGACTCCATGGGAGATAAGAGTTGATCTTGGCCAAGTGGCTGAGATCGAGTGTTGGATGCTCAAACATTGGTGTTTGAGGTTTACCCGACAGTCGGATGCTCAAACAAGTGTTTGTTTGAGATTTTACCTGACAACAATCGACTGGTATAGGTACCAGTCGACTACTTTGAGTCGACTGATTGTCGACCAGTGTTCGACTAAAGTGCTTTTGGCCCAGCAGTCGACTGATAGGGTTTGGCGGTCGGCTGCCAAGGGACAACAGTCGACTGCTGAAGGTGGTCGCGGGCACAGAAGGGTTTTGAGTCGACTTATTGCCTGGAGCAGTCGACTGATGGCATGATCAGTCGACTGATGGTATATCCGTTGGAACTTGTTCAGCATGGATCAAGTCATTGTGAGACAACGACTATAGGAGCAGTCGACTGATGGGTATGAGCAATCAACTGCTAAGCACGGAATCAGCCCGAGACAAGCATAAAAGGAGGAGCTTGGGGAGGATTTTCACAGCGATTTTTGATGAGATTTTGGAGGGGAATTGCTGTTGCATTCCAGACCTTCAAGAGAAAACCAAAGCAAGCCACAAGCAAGTGATCAAAGCAAAGTGTTGTAAAGTTTTTCTTTACTTGTATTTCATATTGTCTTTGTATTTTTCTTGTACTCTTGTATTACATTTTTGTAATTTCTTGTACGAGATTTCTCCACCTCCGACTTATTGTCGAGAAGGAGTTTGAGTAGTGGTGTGTTCATCACTCGAGCTCGTCGAGCTCACCCCATGGACTAGGAACCCTAAGGTTCCGAATCACGTATATCGAATGTGTCTTGTGTGTTGTATTTGCATTTCGTATTTGTATCTATTATTTCCACTGTGCATATTGACGATCATTGTAGACAATCACGCAATAACGATCGAAATCCATCAAACATCGAATCGGACTATTCATCCCCCCTTCTAGCCGGGTCACGATCCTCCAACAGAGGGTTTCAACACATCTACATAAAATGTCTATCAAGGCCGATAAGGATAATAAATCTACTAATAAGCACGTGTCCCATAAATGTTGTTTCATTCCTTACATTCCCTTTTAAGGAACAATCTTGTCTAAATTATACTATTTCTACCGGTTCAATCATGCACACAATAACATGCTACCATGAACGAGTCTCGTGGACAGTTAAGATGTAAGGTAGCTATCTAACTACAGATGACACACAAAACCAACTCTCACTGACTTCAACTGGATAGTCCAAGAGTATAACTCTACGGTAGATTCTCTCAACTACGAATGGGAGACATGATTGACCACATGTATACAAATGCAACTATGATTCGAAAGTAAGAACACTGTACCGCAGATTCTCTCAACCACGAATGGGAGACATAGTTAACGGTCGATATATGAGAAACATTATACACCGTCTAAGGAATAATCGCATCTTAATCATATTATCTCTACTAGTCCAATCACAATATTTACCGAAACACTAAATACATAAACATATACCAGTAACATCTACTAATTTATATCGAAGAAATAAATAAGCACCTAACTATAATATCAATCAAACACTAGAATAAATAACTACATGTACATGATAAGAAGCATACTATAAACCAAGTAGAGTATAAAAGGTCAAGTAATTATAAGATCAAAGCAATACTAGAAAGAACACAAAGTGTAAATATAATATAACCTAAGTAAACAACGTAACCAAAATAATCATGCACTAAAATCTAAAGAGGTCAAGAAAGAACCACCCATCTGGTATGCAGACTACATTGTTCGTCTTCACATCCGAGACTCTGTCTCATCTCAACGTCCTATACACAGCATAGAACACAATTAAGTTCTATCATACATTGAATCAAATCCTACATCAACTTCATATCCCGATTCACTAACCAAATATTAACCAAAGTATCTTTTACCCATCCTACATAGTTACTGCAACATCGTCATTCATTAACTACTAATTCCTTCACATAATAAACCAAATCCCAATAATCCAATTAACTGCAAATCAATTCACTCACAATTATCATATGCAACATCCTACAACATTCAACTATATTACACCACAACTCCAAGGCCTCCCATTACCCCTAATCCATACCATCCATATCAAATTATTTGCAAATCAACTCCTATACAAATATAAAACACAACATACGTACAACATTCATTCATATCCAATAACCTCACTATAATCAGAAACAAAATCCCCTATAACCTATAATTACAAGAAATCTATATATTTCCCTTTGATCTATAGATCACAGAATCCTTAATCCAATGAACAAATCTGCTCATCCCTAAACTAAATTCTAGTGAGTCCACCGCCGATTCATCACACAGATCCACAACCAACGAAACATAACCAATATCAAATTAGCTACCTAACCAAATTCGTATTCCACCATTGCTGAATTGGATGTAAAAGAAACTCAATTCCAACACTCTCATAACCTGTAATCACAGACATAAGCTTCCCTCTTAACCAATTCCTAGAGTCCATAATCTAAAATAGCAAGAAGACAATGAAATTACTAGAATTGGATGTATAGGTTATCAAAGGATCTATCTGGCCGCCACTAATGCAGCTGATGCTGAAATCAAGCTCATGGTGCAGGCAGTTGTTGTTCACAACCGGAAGAAGATGATGGCATCCATAGAAAAGATGTTGGCAGTGGGAAACAACCAAAAAATAGGTTAGACTACAACCGTAGGTGGCTGAGCATAGGAGAAATTGGGCGGAGCTACTGTTTGCCAACTCCCATGGGAATCATGGCGGAGACCGATGGTGGTTGCAATGTGCAGGACGATGATGGTAAGGAAATGGATGAAATGGGCAATGGTTGAAGGTGACATCGGCTCGAATCGATTGGCTGTTATACGCGCCAATGTTGTAGGGATCGTAAGCCGATTGATATGGGGAAGGCGATGAAGGGCGGACTCGGGGCGTGGGCGATGGAGCCGATGGTGGTGTCATTGTGCTCGCGTGATTAGACAGCTGCTCGGGTGGGGATCTCTGACGACGAAGAAGCGATGACGAGGTGGTGGCTGCGGTGGATTGATGCAAGAGAAAAGACGAACCACGGGACTAAATCTGACATTTTCTAAAATATTTAACCTAGGGCTTATTTATGGATAACCTTAGACTTAATTAATATTATGATTAATAAAAATTTGACTTATCCCAATCTAATAAAATTTTATCCCGAAATTTTCTAACAAATATTAATAACTAAATTTTCCTAGTAATAAATAAATAAATTTATTTTATTTATTTTGTTTTAATTATATTATATTAAATTAATTTTAATTTAATTTATTTTTTTTTACCAGTATATTACAATCTGTCTCAATTTGAAGGTGTGGTTGCCCTTGATTGCTACACCAACACTCTTGAATGTTGGGCCTTCCGCATCACCTTGTCATCATCTGCTCAAAGGTGGTTTAAGTTTTTACCTCCCAGTTCTATTACATGTTTTGCCGATTTGAAGAGAGTTTTTCTTAAACAGTTTGCTAGTTGTAAAAAATATAAGCACGATGTCTCTATTTTAATTCACTTAAAACAAGAGTCAACTGAATCATTAAGGAGTTATATTCATCGCTTCACTACTACTGCCCATTAAATACCTTCAGCAATACCCGACTTTTAATGGGTTGCAATTCCCCATGAGTTGAAGGAAGGACCCTTCCTTAACTCTCTGTTGAGGAAGCTGACTATCAGTTATGAAGAGTTGCTTAGTCGAACCAAAGAATATATCAATGAGGAGGGATTAAAAGTGAGAAGAGCTGAGAAAAAGTCTGTTTCCACTCCTGTTCAACAGAGACCTCCTAGAAGAGAATATGCTCGGCTCCTTTTTCTCGAGGTGCCCCATCCTCGACCCCGAATGTTGGGAGCTCATCCTCATCCTCCCCTCTGAGTTATGGCCATTGAAACCCTACCTCTCCCACGGACATGGAAGAAGTGGGAAATGGAAGTATACGATCAGCAGGATGCCCTTCAACGCCCTACCGAATATAGAGGGGTTCCTCGTAATCCCCCAACTATGTTCTTCTGTCAGTACCATATGGATTACGGGCATGCCGGCAACCAATGTTTCAAGTTACAAAGTGAGTTGAAGCGCATCAGGGAAAGTTACCCGCACTTACAACCATAGTTGGGAAGATGACCATTGAGAGGTCACAGACCTGATGTTGCTTGTCCCGGGCCTTATAACAGAATACCCCAAGGTCTTCTCCCACCGAGGCTAGTACAACCCAACCTTGAAGGCATCCCTCAGGAAGGATCAGCAAGGGGGGGCATTAGCTGCCCTGGGCGACACCTCCACTAGAGGGGTTATTAATGTTATTGAAGGAGGACTCACTGATGAGGACTCCAACATAGCCCGAAAATCTTATGCTCACATGATGGAAAGTTTGGCTATTGGAGAAGACTGGGCCGTCCAGAATACCCTCAGATATACTTTGGACCTGAAGATCTTCAAGGTATTTTTTTGCCTCACACCGATGCCTTGGTAATTAGAGTCTGGCTTGCAAACTATGAGGTGACACGAGTCTTGGTGGACTCGGAGAGTTCTGTTAAAATTCTCTTTCAGGACGCCTTTAGTCAGATACAACTTGGGAATGCCCAGTTGGAGGATGTATCCACCCCTTTGTTTGGGTTTGCTGGACACATGGTGCACCCCTTAGGGCAAATCTCTCTGCTCCTCACCCTGGGAATGAAGCCGATTCAGAAGACCAATATGACCCCCTTCCTAGTGGTAGATGCTCCTTCTTCTTATAATGTCATTTTGGGTCGCCCTTTTTTTATCAATTTTTTAGGTGGTGGCTTCTCCTTATCATCAGAAGATAAAGATTCCCGTGGGCTAGCTCATTAGGGAGGTCCGGGGAGAACAAAAGGCAGCTTAAAGCTTCTATGTACAAATGGTACTGGATGACAAGAAAAAGGCCCAAGTGGACTATCCCAAAGGGAAGGCAGCCATTGTTTTAGAAGTATACCTACTGGAGGAAGCCCTACCCAAGAAAGAGAAGATAGAAGAAGGAGAGTCTGGAGAGATAGCTCCCGGAAAAGTAACTCGGATAGCACAATAGTTGGGGGTGAAGGAGGAGCTCATTGCTTGCTTGTGAAGAAATGAAGATATCTTTGCTAAAGATGTATATGACCTATCATGGATTGATCCCTGAATTGCAGAGCACCATTTAAACATTATTCGAGGAGTTCGGCCAATCCAACAGAAGAGGCGGTACTTCGGACCGGAGAAAGACAAGGTCATTGCTAAAGAGGTGGATAAGTTGTTGTAGGCTGGCCATATCAAAGAAATTCAATTCCCTAAGTGGATTTCAAATGTAGTTTTGGTCCCCAAGCCTTCTGGGCAGTGGAGGATGAGTTTTGATTTTCGTGATTTAAATAAATCCTTCCCTAAAGACTACTACCCCTTGCCTCGTATCGGTGGATTCTATAGTTGGATATGAAGTGGTGTTACTTATAGATGCTTATCAGGGGTATCATCAGATCTCATTAGCGCGGGATGATCAAAGGAGGGTTATCTTTGTAACAGCGGGAGGGTTATATGCATATGTAGTGAGCCCTTTGGGCTGGAGAATACGGGAGCCACCTATCAGAGGCTCATGGACAAGATATTCACTGAATAGAAGGGCAAGAATATGGAAGTGTATGTTGATGATATTCTAGTAAAGTAATGGTTCACGTGGGATCTGGTGCAAGATCTTGAAGAAATATTTGCTGCACTTAGACGTTACAACATGAAGTTGGATCCAAAGAAGTGTTTGTTTGGAGTAAAGAGTGGGAAGTTCTTGGGATATATCGTAATGAAAAAAGGACTGCAGGCTAATCCCGAGAAGATTTAAGCACTGTGCAATATGAAGTCACCTACCAACTTGCAGGAAACACAAAAATTAGTAGGAAAGATAGTTTCATTGTCTCGGTTTTTAGCCAGGTCGGCAGATAGGGGGCTACATTTCTTTCGAATTCTGAGAAAGACTACTCAATTTCAGTGGGATGAACAGTATGAGCAAGCTTTTTAGGAATTAAAAAAATATTTGGCTGAGCTCCCTCTATTACCCAAGTCCATTTTCAGAGAGCCGTTGTGGGTATACCTAGCTGTATCAGAAGGAGAAGTAAGTTCATTTTTATTAAGGTAGGAAAGTTCTTAGTAGTGACCCATTTATTACACAAGTCATATATTGAAGGGGGCTGAGTTACGGTATACCGAGTTGGAAAATCTAGCATACATTCTAGGCTCGACTGCTCGTAAGTTGAGGCCCTATTTCTTAGCTCATCCGGTGAATGTTGAAAAATAGTGAGTTGGGTCGGGTGGTCACTAAACCTAATTTTTCGGGAAGATTAGCCAAATGGACTGTGGAACTAAGTGATTATGATGTACACTATTATCCTTGAATTGTAATCAAGGCTCAATTGCTAGCTGATTTTTTAGCCGAGGTGTCGGTGGGTCTGAAAAATAGTTCGGCGTAAGGAGGAGAAGAAGGAAGTATTTGGAAAATCTTCGTGGATGGATCTTCGGGGGCCGAGGGGAGTAGAGTCGGAGTAGTACTAATATCTTCCTCCGAGGAAGAAACCCATACACCCATTCGATTGGGGTACAAGGCATCTAATAATGAGGAAGAATATGAAGCTATTCTAGCTGGATTACAAGCAGCTCGGGCAGTAGGGGCCACCTCAGTTGTAGTGTATTCAGATTCCCAACTAGCAGTGTCACAGTTGCAAGGTGTTTTCATTATTCAAGAAGAGAGATTATTGAAGTATGCTGAGGGTTTTGAAAAGTTGAAAGCTCATTTTCAAGAGGTACAATTACAACAGATTCCAAGGGAGCAAAATGCAAAGGCGGATGAACTAGCTCAGTTGGCGAGTACCTTGGCTGAATGGGGGTCTCGGGATCCTTTGTTCTTAGAAGTTCCTCATTCTTTAGACGTATGCAGTATAGAGGAGGCAGTGTTGGGAGGCAATGATATACCCGACTAGAGGACAAATATTATAATCTATCTGCAGCAAGGAAGTGTTCCTTCTAATCCAAGAGAGGCATCATCTTTGTTGAGATGAGTGAAGCATTTCGTAATTATTGATGGGATTTTATACAAGACATCTTTTGGTTGATCTCTGTTGAAGTGTCTCAGGAAAGAAGACTCTGAATGGGTGCTCAGGGAGATACATGAAGGATGTTGTAGTAACCATCTGGGAGGGTGAGCTCTAACTCTGAAGGTGTTGTTGGCTAGATACTTTTAGCCAACTATTCATGAATATGCAGTGCACCTAGTCCAGACATGCCAAGCTTTTCAGAAACATAGTAATAGGTCAGAGTGTTCTGCTGAGTTGGTGAAAGTTGTGATTGCTTCGTGTCCCTTTGACTAATGGGGAATGGACATAGTGGGTCCGATGCCTATAGCTTCCTCTCAGAAGAAGTTCTTATTAGTGGCCGTGAATTATTTCTACAAATGGGTAGAAGCCGAACCTTTAGCTAAAATTACAGAAGGGGCAATAATACAATTTTTATGGAAGAATATTGTGTTCAGATATGGAATTTCAAGAAAATTGGTCAGTGACAATGGGCGTCAGTTCCAGGGTCGAAAAATTCGAGAATGGTGTTAGAGTCTTAATATTTAGCAAGCTTTTACCTCAGTAGCTTATCCTTAAGCTAATGGGCAAGTGGAGGTGATCAACCGGATCTTTATCTAGGGGTTGAAAACTAAATTAGGAGCTAAGAGAGGAAATTGCGTGGACAAGCTACCTGGAATATTATGGGCCTATCGAACTACCCTCAAAATGGCTACGGGATAAACTCCTTTCAGTATGATCTATGGAACTGAGGCGGATATCCCGGTAGAAGCTATTCTGAATAGTACCCGAGTCTAAGCTTATGAACCAGAGTAGAATCAAATTTTTAGGGGCACTGAGTTAGATTTGTTAGAAGAAAGGCGAGAGTAGGCTCGAATCCGAGCTGAAGCATATAAACAAAGAATACAACAAGTCTTCAATAAGAAGGTGATACCCAGAAGGCTTCAGGAGAGTGATCTAGTTTTGCACAAAGTTAATCCTGCAGGGGACCCTAAAAAATTAGCTCATAATTGGGAAGGACCATACACAATAGTTCGACGGGTTGCTGGGTCGGCATACTACCTCCGAGATGCCCAAGGCAAGGAATTGCCTAGACCTTGGAACGTGACACATTTAAGATACTTTTATTATTAAGATGAGGGGGTGTAAATGGAGGACATTAGTAACAAATTTATCCTTCATGTAATCAGTATTAATAAAAGAAATGAAAGTTGTGGCCTAGATGCAGTTTCATATTACCATAGCCCGTATCATTTACAATTGCATGAAGAAGAAAGGGAAAGAAGTTACAATTTAAAATGTTCAGGGTAATAACGTCTAAAACCAATCTCCCAATTTAAAAAAGGAGTCGATGATGTGAGCAAAACATATAGGGTTTTAGGAGTAATTTTCGCACACATCTCGTTACATTTTACCCTTGTTTCATGCATATTCTACTTTGTTTTGCATGCTATTTTCTATTTCGGAGATCTGCTCTTGTTGCTTTTGTGTGTAGGACAACATTTTATAGGTGAAACGACACATTTTTAGAGCAAAAGGAAGGCATTCACCGGGTGGAACAGAGGCGGGCACGGTCGGTCGTATGAATTCCACATGGTCGTGTCCAAACCACGAAGCCAGCCATCCTAGCGCCCCACACGGTTGTGTGGCACTTGGCTCTTTTGATGCGACTAGGGTTTTTCATGGGATTTCTGAGGAGCCGACTTCACATATATAAATAGGAAGGCACGTCCAAACCCAGAGGGGGAGGCCACAATGGTTAGAATGACAAATGGTGCCCTAAAATGCATCGGAGACTCGCAACGGGGAGGAAGGAAGCGGCTCGAGGACCGAATTCTACGCGCCAACGCTAAGGAGAATGACCAAGAGTACTGCGATTTCATTCTTAGATATCTTTATGTTGTAATGATTTATTCTATGATGCCTTGTGTCTTTTCTCTTTCATCTATGGAGTAGATATTTCGATTCTAGAATTATGGAGTAGCTTGTGTACGTTGGACATGCTAGTTCGAATATGTTTTTTGTTCTTGAACTTATATTTGCAATTAGTGTTGTTTGGATCGATGAAGATTATGTTTTGCTTCTATATCTATTGTGCATAGCCGATACAAAGGGTTATAGCCTTTGTGTCAAAGATCTAGGAGAACCAAGGAGGAACCTTGCGGTCGTCCTCCCTCTGATAACAGTTGATAGTAGAATATGATAGAATAGGATATGAAATAAGATCCACCTCTACATAGGGATTGTTAGGACGTCCCGGTACCACATAGCCTATCCTAGCAGAAGGGCCAAAGTAGGAGAAATTAACTCTAGAAGGGTTGAGAGACCTTAGTGACAGAGGACTCCCAACGGTATCAACCCCCTGAGCTCTGATGATCCGAAAGGTCAGTTTGGCTAGAAATAGATAGTTTCCGATAGAAGCAAAAGTTCATCGGGCAAACGTATGATGATCTTCCCGCAAGATTATAACTAGAGATCTAGACAACATTTAGTTGATAGCATGTTCCATGACGCACAAGTGAAACTGAAGTCCTAGAATCCTTCTTTTGAGAAGTTCGAACCAACCTTCCTTCCACCGAGTGACACCGTACTAGAGTTAGGTCTGCCGTCAACCTCATAACCTATATTCTTAAGAGATCGATTCCGAACAACAACATCCACTAGACAGACGGTAATCGAGTCTCAGTCTCTGTGGGATCGATAATATTTTATTACTTGATGACACCCGTACACTTGCGGGCGTTGAGCGTGAGTGCGTGCTACGAGTCCCCGATGCTTCCCGTCGGAGATTTGAGAGTTGTGTTCACGTGCATCAAGTCTTTGGCACCATTTTCGGGAACTATTGATTCGATATTGAATAGAAAGTGGACAGTTTGGATCGGACCTAAGCTAGATTTGTTTTCTTATTTTATTTCAGTTTTAGACTTTTGTTATTTAAATTTAGTTTAGCTTAATTTAGTAGTCACATTACATCTTGCTTTAGTTTAGCTCTTAGGTCTTTTTCATTTGGTTAAGTGCTTTAGATTTATTTTATTTCTTGTTGATAAGTAGTAGATATACTTCCAATTTGCGTAGCTTGGTTCAATGTATGCATCGACGATTCTGATAAAAAAATCTACTTCCGATAGACCTAGAAATAGAACGAACCTACCATCGTAGGAGAGCTGAGCAGAGGAGCATGGAAGACCAGGACGCCCCTTTGGTGAACCTAGGTAGCCGGCCTCTGTGGGACTATGCAACCCTAAGTGCTAGAGGGTATAGGTCAAGTATAGATGGACCATCCATCATAACTAATAACTTTGAATTAAAGCTTGCACTCATACACATGGTCCAACAAAGCCAATTCGGAGGAGCTGCAACTGAAGACCCGAATAAGCATTTAGAGACATTTTTGAAGATATGCTTGACAATGAAGTTCAATGGAGTTCCTGTCGATGATATCCTTCTGAGCCTATTCCTGTTCTCACTGCAGGACAAGATGAAGACATGGATACACTCCCTTCCCTCAGGAAGCATCACCACATGGGAGCAGTGTGAGCATCAATTTTTGAATAAATTCTTTCCACCAAGTAAGATTGCCCACATGCATCATTCGATTACTAGCTTCCGTCAGAAGGAAGGGGAGTCCTTGTTTGAAGCCTGGGATCGCTACAAAGGGCTACTCTATCAATGCCCCCACCATGGTCTAGAGAGGTGGCTGGTGATCCATATATTCTATAATGAGATCACATATGCCACGAAGGTTTCCCTCGATTCTGCTGTAGGAGGAGCATTAATAAATAAGACTATCGAGGAAGCAGGAGAGCTGATCGAGGAGGTGGCCCAGAACCACCACCAATGGGCCTCCGAGTGTAGTCACCAAACACTTGCAATCGATAGATACATTATCAACTCCATTGATCACCTAGCGACAAAAATGGATGCACTAAGCAGATGGTTTGACTCTCTAACCCCTATTTCTACATGTGCGGCCAATACCTTTGGAGAGGGAGTAGAGGCATACCAGGAGGACTACCATGGAAGGCAGGGTAGCTCTGAGGAGCAGATTGAGCATGTCGATGCGGTTGGCAACCACAATCAGAGGCCCAACAACCCATATTCTAGCACCTACAACCCCGGATGGAGGAACCACCCGAACTTTTCCTATAGGAATAATTCAGGGAATTTTCGACAATCGGGAGGATATGGGCAACAACAAGGCAATGGGTAGCTGCGACCACCTAACACTCGTGTAGAGAATATGATAGAAAACTTCATTCAGACACAACGGGAGGCGAATGTTGAATTCTAGCGGCGACATTCGCAGATAGATACAATGATTGAAGAATTAAAATCATCTGTGAAGGATCTCTCAAATAGGAAAAAGACGCTAAAAATTTAGGTGGCTCAGATTTCCAGCTAGATTGCTAGAGCACCGAGGCAACTACCAGGAAAGTCAGAGGCTAACCCAGTGGAGCAGTGCAAGGCGGTGATGTTGTGGAGCGGAAGGATTCTGAAGGAAACACCGAGCAGGTTGGTTGCCGAACCTGAACAAGGACTCGAAGTAAGGGAACCTTCGAGGAAGACCGGGAAGGAAGAAGTTGAAAACATAGATTGGGAGCCTGCCACAAAAACTCAACCACCCTTGACAGTGCCCTTCCCCTAGCGGCTGACCCATGCAAGAGATGCTGAGTTTGGAAAAATCATAAACATGTTAAAATCGATCTTAGTGGAAGTGCCGATACTTGAAGCTTTGCACCAAATGCTTCAATTTGCAAGATTTATGAAGGATATTCTAGCACATCGTAGGATGGTTGAGCAGTCAGAGACAGTGGCCCTCACGGAGGAATTGAGTGCTTACCTCCGAAACGATACCACTCAGAAATTAAAAGATCTGGGGGGGTTTCTATATCCCGTGCCATATAGGAACAACCCTAATTAACAAAGCCTTCTGTGACTTGGGGGCTAGTGTGAGCTTGATGCCTTATACCTTATGCAAAAAGCTAGGGTTAGGGGATTTGAAGTTCACCACCATGACGTTGCAGCTTGCCGACCACTCATACCAATATCCACTGGGCATTCTGAAAGATGTGTCAGTTAGAGTGGGGAATTTTACACTTCCAACAGATTTTGTGGTCATGGAAATGGAAGAGGACCCGAAGATTCCTATCATTCTTGGACGACCATTTTTATCCATGGCTGGAATGGTCATAGACGTCAAGAATCACAAGCTGACCTTGACAGTGGGAGATGATAAGCTAGAGTTTGAGCTTGCTAGCGTGGTAGGATGGGGGCTCGCATTAGGTAAGTATGTTATTTTAGCTAGAGCTAAAGCAAAAGGCGAAGGCGAAAAAACCAAGACGAATGGATGGAGGTTCTCGGAGCCACCAGAACCAAGCTGAAGCAAAGGAGTGTGGTCGAGCTAACAACCTTAAACAAAGAGCTTCTTGGGAGGCAACCCAAGTTTATTTTTATATTTTTTTACATTTATTGCATGCATGTGTATAATTTAGACTTTACTTTATGATCATTTAACGTCTTTGCAAATAGTTTAGAGTCAGAAGGAACTTGCTAGGTAGAATCATCATTCCTTTCTAAACCCTTAGGAAAAGGCACGGGCAGCCATGTGGATCCCACACGGTCATGCCCGATGATCAAAAGCACACACGGCGAGGCGTGTGAAAGATTCGGACCGTGTTGCACTCTAGGAGTGAAACATAGGCTCACATGGTCGATTGTGTGAATTTCACACGGTCATACCAAATTCCAACCTCTCTCCCAGCATCGCACATGGACGGCTGTGTGGATTCCACACGATCGGTCGTGTGGATTCCACATGGCTATGTCGTGTGGTTTTAAAAGGCAAAGAACCATGTGTTTTGCCCAAAATCCTTCGTGTGCTTTAATCCCTCTTGCCCTAGCTGTGCGAAATTTCCTTCCCAACCCTCCAAGGAGACTCTCCAACCTTCCAAAAGCCTCAAATAAGTGAAAATGAGGAGGACTAAACATGTGACAACTAGGGCCAGCCCTTCAAGGTCAAGATCAAGAGGAAGGGGCGCTCGTCAAGCTCTGTAGGAAGGTAACGCTCTCTCAAGCATCATATTCTGTGATAATGAGCATAGGGATAGATTTAACATGCTTTTCAATCATAAAATCATGGCTACTAGGTAGTTGGATGAAGCACTTTTAGATACCCTAGGTTTGCTTGGGGATGTACAAGGGTTTTTTGCAAAAATGGGTTGGGGAGAAATTATGGGGGTGAGATGCCCAACCTACCCCAGGATAGTCTTGGAATTTTTAAGTTCATTGGAGGCGGAGTTCTTGACGGGGAGAGAAAGTGAAGAGGGTAAGATCACTTTTAGGCTTTTTAACATTGAACATGAGTGGACATTACATCAATGGAACTCGTGTTTTGGATTGCCTAGTGGAGGAGAGAGAAGAACCCCCAACGAGTTCCAAGCAAGATTATTTTGGGCGGAGCTAACCGGAGAACCCTCCTATGACCCCTCTAGAGCCAAGGCGTCCCGATTACAAAACCCTATCTTCCGGTACATTCATTGGGTTATGGAGAGTACCAACTTTGGGAGAGGAGAGAGCGATGGAGTAGTGAGGATGAGTGAACTCCTTTGCTTATGGGACATGCTTTAAGAGAGGAGTAACATTGATGTAAGATCCCACTTCATTAGGCATCTAGTGAAGATGAGCAAGGCGACTAGGGGAGAGATTATTTTGAGGGGATTGATTATCCACATTTGCTATAGGATGGGGTACGATTATGCTGTATTGGATAGAATAGAGGGGATCCCTAGCATCGATTTAGGGGTATGCATGGCTATGAAAATGATAATGAGAGAGGGGCACTATTTTTGTTTTGTGAGGAAGAACTTGGGACCTCTTAGGCTCCCCGATACTGACTGTACCACCATCACCAACCGTGCCAATTGGCGGTTGGACCTCATGGTGGAGCCCCCACCACATGCGGGACCTTCCACTGAGGCACTCCTCTCATCTCCGACCCATTACTTTCCCTCGAGTCCACATATGTATAGGAGTCCCCTCAGTCCATGACGTGAGCCTACACCTGCACCTCCTTTTTTTTCTACTTTTGAGCAAGATGCAAGAACGTCTGCCTATGACTTCTCCGAGTTTCGATTGTGCCTCGACGATATTTATGTCGAGCAGCAGACATAGGGGTAGCGATGGGAGGAGCATAGGACCTACACTCAGGTAGAGTTCCAGGGCCTCCGTGATCATTTTCAGTGGGTCGAGGAGTTTTACGGCCATGCACAACATTACTTTTAGGAGGAGACCGCTTACCGTCAGGAGGTCCGACAGTTCATGAGGGAAGCTCGTTCACAGTGGGCCAGGGAGAAGGAGCACAGAGCCGTCATTGCATCCACAAATTTCCAGGTAGACCACATGTACATGTGGCACAACGGCTGAGCACCAGATTTTCCCAGGAGCCCGACATGTCGAGATTGCCAGACTTCCCACCTCAGCCTCCATATTAGAGGTATTGCTTCAGTTAAGTTGGGGGAGGGGGAAGCCTCGAATGTTGATATGTCTCTTTTTTTTCAGCAGTAATTTCTTTCTTAATATTTAAGGTTTAGTTTTAGTTTGCATTCATTTATCCATGCATAGAGTTTCCTTTTAGCACTTAGTTTTTTCCATCTTTAAGTACCTCAGTAATATTTTTAAGATCTCTTCACGAATTATTTCCATAGATAGCTTAACTTAATTTATCTCTTAGTATTTGTTTTAGTTGCTCTAATGAATGTTCTAGACTTGCACTGGTTATCTTTTATATGTCACTCACACTTGATGAATATTCTGAAAGGAAAAATCTATTACATACATAGTTATGATTCATCCTAGTAGTCTAGTACTTTGGAATTCATAGGTGACTCTTGATTTAGCATTTTAGTTACTGGAGATGCTCGGATTGTGTAAGCCTATTTGGAAAAATCAAAATCCCTATGAGCATGAGAGGAGAAAAAGCTCTTTGGAAAAAGAAAATAAAAAAGAGCGAGAGAGAAAATTTATGAGGGATAAAAACAGTTGTCGTGGGTGGAAATGGTTAGGTGCCCCTTTGAGACCGAGTTAGGTTACTGGGGAAACACCTATCAATTTCTCTCAATACCGAGCATGCCTTTGAGACTTTATGTTAGATCTAGAAAATGACCCTCGCTTAGGGTAAGTAAGTGCCTAAAAGTCGGAGACCATAGGAAATCTATAAGATGACAACTTAACTCACTGTGGAACGAGTATCTCTTAAAAAAATTCGCTTAGTACATGCACGAAAAGCTAACTTAGTAAACTTTTAGAATATATCTATTTTTCTTTGATTGAAAATACCACTTGATAAATTCAGTTAACATGCTAAGTATGGAACAATATATTTTTAAAATTTCATGGCACTAAGGTTTGCTTGAGGACAAGCAAAGATCTAAGTCTGGGGGGGATTGATGTGAGCAAAACATATAGAATTTTAGGAGTAATTTTTGCACACATCTCGTTACATTTTACCCTTGTTTCATGCATATTCTACTTTGTTTTGTATGCATTTCTTATTTTCTGGTTCGAAGATCTGCTCTTGTTGCTTTTGTGTGTAGAACGACATTTTATAGGTGAAACAACACGTTTTTCGAGCAAAAGGAAGACATTCACCGGGTGGAACAGAGGCGGACACTGTCAGCCGTGTGAATTCCACACGGCCATGTCTAAACCACAATGCCAGCCATCCCAGTGCCCCACATGGTCGACCGTGTAGAATCCATATGGACGTGTGGCCTAGGCTGTTTTGACGCGACTAGGTTTTTTCGTGGGATTTCTAAGGAGCTAGCTTCACATCTATAAATAGGAAGGCACGCTCAAACCTTGAGGGGAAGGCCATGACAGCTAGAATGGCAAACGATGCCCTAAAAAGCACCAGAGATTCACAACGGGGAGGAAGGAAGCAGCTCGAGAACCGAAGTCTACGCACCAACGCCAAGGAGAATGACCAAGAGTACTGCCATTTCATTCTTAGATATCTTTACATTGTAATGATTTATTCTATGATGCCTTGTGTCTTTTCTCTTTCATCTATGGAGTAGATATTTCAATTCTAGGATTATGGAGTAGCTTGTGTACATTAGACATGCTAGTTCGAATATGTTTTCTGTTCTCGAACTTATATT
Organism: Wurfbainia villosa; assembly: GCA_025175895.1. NCBI lineage: Eukaryota > Viridiplantae > Streptophyta > Magnoliopsida > Zingiberales > Zingiberaceae > Wurfbainia > Wurfbainia villosa. The sequence goes on along the minus strand of CM046007.1, from coordinate 12,313,608 downwards.
TGCAATTGGCATTGTTTGGATCGATGAAAATTATATTTTGCTTCTATATCTATTGAGCATAGCCGATACAAAGGGTGACAGCCTTTGTGTCAAAGATCTAGGAGAACCAAGGAGGAACCTTGCGGTCGTCCTCCCTCCGATAACCGTAAATAGTAGAATATGATAGAATAAGATATGAAATAAGATCTACCTCTACATAGGGATTGTTAGGACATCCCGGTACCGCATAGCCTATCCTAGTAGAAGGGCCAAAGTAGGAGAAATTAACTCTAGAAGGGTTGAGAGACCTTAGTGACAGAGGACTCTCAACGATATCAACCCCCTGAGATCTGATGATCCGCAAGGTTAGCTTAGCTAGGAATAGGTAGTTCCCGATAGAAGCAAAAGTTCATCGGGCAAACGTATGATGATCTTCCCATAAGATTATAATTAGAGATCTAGACAACATTTAGTTGATAGCATGTTCCACGACGCACAAGTGAAACCGAAGTCCTAGAATCCTTCTTTTGAGAACTTCGAACCAACCTTCCCTTCCTCTGAGTGACACTGTACTAGAGTTAGGTCTATCGTCAACCTCACAACCTATATTCTTAATAAAGGGGATCGATTGGAAGCTAGAGGGGGGGGGGGGTGAATAGCTTATTTTCGTTTCTACAAAGATGATTAGCGGAAGCACAACAAAAATAATAATAGTAATACAAATGAGAACAATGCTAACACAATTCCTTTACGTGGTTCAGAGATAGCGCTCCTACTCCACGGTGATTCTTGAGGTGGATCAACACTAATCAATATCACTATGAAGCTTTCCTTTACAACAACCCTCCTCTTCTTACAAAGGATGAAGATGAAGCTTAGAGAGGAGGAGAGGATTTAAAAGCATTAAAAAGCTTGGAAAACTCGTGGAGGCTTGAGAGTATGATCAGAGAATAAGCATTAGCCCTCAAAGCGTGGAGTCATTGGGTCTAGGAACTAACTCTTATACTTGACTCCTTTCAAATTGAGCCAATTCATCTTGCATGGCTAAGATCCAATCCGGATCAAGTAATGCATCTTTGATTGTTTTGGGCTCAATTTGAGAAATTAGAGCTATATGACTAGTTGGATCCCTATGAAATGACCTAGTTCTACCTTGAGATAATTCACCCACAATTTGATCTAAGGGGTGATTTTGATGAACCCTTATGGTTCTAGGAGATGTATTAATTTGAGTTTGATCATAATTAATCTCAATCCTTTGCTCATCATCTGAATCACCTCTTACTCCCCCTTGATTCAAACCTCCCCCTTGATCATTACCCCCTAAGTTTAAATCTTAAAATTGTTGGGTAATTTCTTGATTTTCATTATTAATATCATCATCAATAGGGGATTTCCTAGGGTATGTATTGGAAGTTTCATCAAATTGGACATTTGAAGATTCCTCAATCTTTTGAGTCCTTTTATTATAAACTCTATATCCTACACTAGTGGATGAGTATCCAACTAGAATTTCCTCATCCGCTTTGGACTCAAATTTACCTAGGTTGTCTTTGGTATTTAAAATATAAACTTTGCATCCAAAGACCTTAAAAAAATGAATTGTTGGAATTGTACCATTCCACAATTCGAATGGGGTTTTTCCTAAAAACCTATGAATTAACACCCTATTTTGGATATAACAAGCGGTGTTAACCGCTTCTGCCCACAAGTAGCTAGGTAAGGAGTATGCATTAAGCATTGTCCTAGCCGCTTCTTGTAGGGCACGATTCTTTCTTTCCACAACCCCATTTTGTTGGGGTGTTCTAGGACAAGAAAATTCGTTCTTGTACCCTTGTTCTAGACAAAAAGTTGAGAAATTTGAATTCTCAAATTCTCCACCGTGATCACTACGGATCCGATTGATTTTGAGTTTTCTTTCATTCTCTACTCTCTTGCTAAATCCTATAATTATTCCTAGGGTTTCATCTTTATTTTTCATGAAAAATACCCAAGTAAACCTAGAAAAATCATCTACTATTACTAAGAAATATCTACTACCAATCATAGAAGGGGTACTATGACAATCAAATAAGTCCATATGTAAAAGTTCTAAAGGTAAAGCAGTACTAAGTTTTACCTTTGTGTGATGTTTTTGATTGTTTCCCTTCTTGGTATGCATCACACATTTTGTCCTTAAGAAATTTGACTTTAGGCAACCCTTTGACTAACTTCATTTTTTCTATTTTGGCTATGTTCTTCATGTTTATGTGTCCTAGCCTCCTATGTCAAAGCCAACTCTCCTCTTCTTTTGCAATAAGACACTTGGTAGAGGCATTAGTAGCATAGGATAGATCAACTTAGTATATGTTTGATTTCCTGAAACCTACTAGCATGCAATCATTTAAAGTTTTGTGTTTTATAAAACATTTTGAAGAGTCAAATTTAACATCAAAATTTGTATCACATAGTTGGCTTACACTAAGTAAATTAAATTTCATATTTTTAACTAATAACACTTTATGAATGGCAAGGTTGGGGGATACCTCAATTGTACCCTTTCTTAGAATCTTAAGTTTGCCACTGTTACCAAATGATACCTTTCCCTTATTAGTGTGGTTGATAGTGGAGAATTTTCTCTCATCACCGGTCATGTGTTTTGAACACCCACTATCAACAATCCACAAGCTTGGTTCTTCTACCTATATCACATGAAAAATACAAGCCTTAGGTACCCAAATTTTAGGACCACTAGCATCAATTAGAAATTTCTTAGGGACCCAAGCCTTTCTACCCTTGCTTCTAATTATGGATTTTCTACTAACAAGAGATGTAAATGCTACCTCCTTTTCCTTAGACCTATATCCTAGTCCGGCCTTATTGTAAATATCCCTTTGATCCTTAATTATCATGTCTAGGTATTTAGAGCCATTAGTAAATTTTTCTAAATATTCTTTTAGATTACCTATTTCTTTTCTCAATTCATCATTTTCATCTCTAAGGGTACATGCATCATCACAAGATAATTTATCACAAGATGGTTCTTCATTCTTAAGTGATTTAATTTCTACTTTTAGGTCCTTAATCCTAGTTTTTGATCTATTCAATGCATTTTGAAGGCATGCAATTGTCTTGTAAAGTAAATCTACTCTAGGGGAGTTGTTTACCTCATCATCATCACTTGATGATGATTCGTCGCTTGAGGAAGAGGATGAAGACTCCTCACTTGAGCTTTCGGCTTCTTCCTCCAAGGCTATGAGGGCTAGGTTCCGGGTGGCATGACCCACTTCTTCATCATCGGAAGAGTCCTCCATGCTTAGGGTGTCCCATGTTTGTGCCACCATTGCCTCCTTCTTCTTCTTCTCCTTCTTTTCCTTCTTTTTCTTTTCCTTCTCCTCCTTCTTCTTTAGTTCCGGGCAATTTGGCTTGATATGCCCTTTCTTGTTGCAACCATAGCAAGTTACATTAGGTGTAGAATTTGAACTATTTGAAGACTTACCTCTTGAGGATTGGAACATCCTCCTCACATCTTTCTTGATGAGTTTCCTTGACTTCCCACCAAACTTCTTGACATAATGGGCCACCTCGCTTGCTGATAGCTCATCTTCACTACTAGATGAGTCTTCCTCGGATTCGGATGAGGAGGACACTTCTTTCTTCTCCTTCTTCTTTTTGTCCTTCTTTCCTACAAAAAAGCTATACCCTTCTCTTTGGATGAAGTGTTAGCTTGTTCATGCAATTCAAATTCACAAAATAACTCATCTAACTTAACCAAAGAGAGATCCCTAGAGACCTTATAGGCATCTACCATTGAAGCCCATAAGGTTGTTCTAGGGAAGGCTTGGAGCACATACCTTACAAGATCTCGGTTGTTGACCTTCTCACCTATTACATGTAGTCCGTTACTAGTTCTTTGAAGCGACCGTGCATTTGGCTCACGGCTTCATTGGTCTTCATAGAGAAACTTTGAAGTTGGCCAATTAGGAGATCTCTCTTGGCTCTTCTTGTTTCCTTGGATCCCTCGTTGAGCTCTATCAACTTCTCCCAAAGCTCCTTCGCCGATTCAAATGACCCCACCTTGCTTAGTTGCTCTTTTGACAACCCACATTGAAGTGTAGTTGTTGCCTTGGCGTTGGCTTGAGCCTTCTTGGCCATGTCTCTCGTCCAATCCTTGGTTGGTATGGCCGCTCCGTGTTCATCGACTGACTTCTCGAAACCATCTACAACACTAAACTAATTTTCAATATCATTCATAAGATAATACTCCATTCTACCTTTCCAGTAGCCGAAGTCGTTGCCGTCGAAGAACGGAGGCCTCGCCGTGCTATACCCCTCTTGGAAAGCCATCTTGCTCCAGTTGATTGTTAGATCTTCCGATGAGATCCGAGCTTTGATACCACTTAAAGGGGATCGATTGGAAGCTAGAGGGGGGGGGTGAATAGCTTGTTTTCATTCTACAAAGATGATTAGCGGAAGCATAACAAAAATAATAATAGTAATACAAATGAGAACAATGCTAACACAATTCCTTTACGTGGTTTGGAGATAGCGCTCCTACTCCACGGTGATCCTTGAGGTGGATCAACACTAATCAATATCACTATGAAGCTTTCCTTTACAACAACCCTCCTCTTCTTACAAAGGATGAAGATGAAGCTTAGAGAGGAGGAGGGGATTTAAAAGCACTAAAAAGCTTGGAAAACTCATGGAGGCTTGAGAGTATGATCAGAGAATAAGCATTAGCCCTCAAAGCCACCATAAGCCCTCTTTTTATAGAGGGAGGGCTGATTTTCCCATTGGAGCACCATCAGTCGACTGATGTACAACATCAGTCGACTGCTGGCATGGTTAACGACTTTTGAATAGCCAGATTCGTGGGATTCAGAGTCGTTACCTCCAACAGTACTTTCATCAGTCGACTGATCCATCCATCAGTCGACTGATATAGTGATCAATCGAGTGATCACGGGTCGCAGTCGAGCGAGACTCCATTCTGTGCCCGTGTTTAACTTGATCAGTCGACTGCCACTATTTGATAGTCGACTGATCGCAACATTAGTCATCGCCACGACTAAGCGATTGGTGATCGTCGTGGTTTCATCGGACTCAATGAGCACCCCGACCAATGATCGATACTCATCAAGTATGAATAATTCATACTTGATTTTACCCCTAGACCTAGACTCAACCTTCTAGCTCTTCCTTAAGCCTTGCGCCTCCGGGATCCCTTCGAGCCTGCGACTTGTTCATCCTTTGCGCTTTGCTTCCAAGAGCTTCCTTCGGTTTTGTCATGTCTTGGGTTTACCTTTGCCAAAGCGTGCTTGGACTTTATGCCGCCAAGACTACATGCTTGGACTTACGCTGCCAAGACTTGCCTTTGGACTTCCTTTGACAAGGTTCATTTGGACTTAATGCCGCCAAGACAACATGCTTGGTCTTATGCCGCCAAACCTTTTCCTTGGACTTCTCTTGCCAAGATCATACTTGGACTTTGCTTTTACCAAGTCTTCATACTTGGATTTCCCTGTCACTTGAACACGTTCACAATTAGATCACAAATTGTTTCCTAACTTAAATAATTATCCAAACATCAAAACATATAAATGCTTGGGGCATTGTTGCACCAACACTTAAGAGATCAATTCCAAACAACAACATCCACTGGATAGACGGTAATCGAGTCTCAGTCTCTGTGGGATCGATAATATTTTATTACTTGACGACACCCATGCACTTGCGAGCGTTAAGTGCGACTGTGCGCTACGAGTCCCCGACGCTTCCCATTGGAGATTTGAGAGTTGTGCTCGCATGCATTAGTTGGCTGATGAGCCGGGGGGAATCCCTGAGCCTCAAACTGTCGAACTGCTTCATTGAAATCGTCTTTAAAGGTGGCTTGTATCAGGGGCTTCAAATGTTCTTGTCTGTGTTTCTTAGTTGTATCCACCTCCTGATAAAAAATTTTATTCAGCGTTCTCTATGCTCTATAAAATCTTTTTGAACTCAATGATATTGGCGTGATGTCTGAGTAAGGGTGTCAGTGAGAATGTGCATACCCTGAGCATGAGGCACATAGTCCTGTTGGAGGACTTTAGACATCTCCACCAAGTCTTGATGCATAGATGTCGAAACCTCCCCTACAACTGTGGTGTGGGCCATGGCACGGGCAACCTCATACCTCACTTACTGCAAGGAAGCTTCATGTTGATGTAGTTGAGAAAAGGCTTTGTTTCTCTTTGACAGTAAATTAGAATTGCGACAAATTTCCCTACTTACTTGGGCTTGTAAGTCTACTATGGTTTTAACATCCTTCTTATGTTGTGATTGAGCCTCTACTAGTTGAACACGACATAAAGCCAACTCTTAAAGTAAGGAGTCTTCCCGCTGCTTAAATTTCTCTTAGGCTTCTAAGTTAATGACGGAATGCTATGAAGCTTGCTGTTGAAGTTGCATCTGATAATGGGAGAGTGAGCATTTCAACTCTTGATAGTTTGTCATAGCCTTTATGCGATAAATTAGAAAAGTAAAGTACTCCTAAGGTTAATTAAAGGAGGATCCTGAAGGACTTACTAACTTAAGAGCATGTTGCAAGATTTCCATTCGGGGTATCAGTTCCTCTTGATGAAGAATGTACAGGTCTCTGGCAAAAAGTGAAGAAGAAGAGGGAGGGAGAAGGGGATTTGGTCCATTCAATATCATGTCAGATGAAGATATAATCTTGAAACTCCCTACAGTTTTAGTAGAGGAAAAAGGGCAAGTTTCAGAGGAGAAAGGAGGGATGTTTAGGGGAAGGATAGTAGGGAGAGTACTATGAACGAATTCAAGTAAAGAAGGAAAGGGTGATGACATTAAGGTCCCTGAAAGGTTGAGGGAAAGATTACACTCAGATTGGGTTATGTGTATGTTTGGGGAGTAAGGGAGGGGTAAAGGGTTGGAGCTTAGGTTTGGAGGAGGATAGTTTGTATACTCTGAAAGAGGAGGGGAAGAAGGAAGAGGGGAGCCTGGTGTTGACGGTGATGTGGATCTGGAAGTGAGGGCTATGGGGGAAGGCATGGAGGTATTCGAAAAGGGCGCGGTGGTTGAAGGTATTTCTTTAGGAGGTGAAGGTGCAGGAGAAGGAGAGTGGGGGTTGAGCGATTGGTGAAGGTAATCAGGTGTAGTTGGAGGATCAACAATTGGGGTGATGTGCAAGGATGAAGGTGATGACTTCAGTAGGGGGGAGAAAGGGAAGTTGGGGGAGGTACGATGGAAGTAAGTTTGGTAGCAGTCGGCACAGCAAGATGGGGAGAAGGATGAATGGAGGTAGCATCTTCTCCCTGAATCCTTTGGCAAGCGACTCCTCGCACGATAGCTTTAATGGTGGCATATGTGGGAAAAGAGGAGGTGGTAGCACCTGAGGGGGAGTATTGTTAGAAGGTTGTGGGGCAAGGTAGTATGATAGTGTCAACAATAGATAGGAGATGGGAGCGAAGGAGAGGTTGATAGAAGGGGGCTCGATGGCGGTCAGTGTGGTAAGCGGCGATATGAGGTTGTCGGACATCGGTGCAGCTTCAGCCTGATTTTCTCGAAGTTTTTGGAGAGTGGCAATCTTTATGGCAGCTTTCATTTTGTGAATAAAAGGGAAAGGAGACAATGTGGTATAAGGAAGAAGGTGAATTCTTGCACTGGACGATGGTGCCTGGAAAGGTTTCAAAGGTGAGGAAAGCGAAGGGTTGAAGAAGAGGAGACGAGGAACCCTATTCAAGGGATGGCGACAGATTCTCTATAATGGGGCATAATGGGGCCTTTGGACAAGGCCATGGGCTCCAGGCGAAATCAGGAAGCGACCCATTAATGGGAGTTTTCTATTTTGGTGGGCCAAAGCAATTCATCATTTTTAGGGGCAGATCGGAGGAGTCGAGTTGAAGATAAATTCTTTTTGGAGAATAACGGAAGTAAAAAACTATTCTGATCTGACAAGGCAAGGCCTTTGGTTAGATCGTTACTACTTTTATAGCTCAGCCTTAGCTGAAGCTATTATCCCCGTGCAGTGGCGGATCGGAGGAGCTGGTTTAAGATAGATTCACTCTGGAAGATTGATAGAAGTAAAAAATTATTTTGATCTAACAAGGCAAAGCCTTAGGTCAGATCTTCACTATTTTTACAGCTCAGCCTTAGTCGAAGCTATTATCCCTGTGCGATGATGGATCATAGGAGCTGAGTTAAGGTAAATTCACTTTGGAATATTACAGAATTAAAAAAAAACACTATTCCGATTTGACAAGGCAAAGTCTTGTTGGGGATCCTTGGAAGGCTAGAGGGGGGTGAATAGCCTCTTTTTGTTTCTACAAGCAAAGTTAGAGGAAGCAAAGCAAATACTAAATGAAATTAAGAGACTATAAACACAATCGCTAACAAAAGAGTTTACGTAGTTCGGAGATTAAGCTCCTACTCCACGGTGATCCTTAAGGTGGATCAATCCAAAGAATCTCCACTAAGAAAGCTTTCTTTACAACACTCTCCTCTTCTTTACAATGGATGAAGATGAAGATTGGAGAAGAGGAGGATTAGAACACTTAGAAAGCTTGGAAAGTCGTGGGGAGTTTGAGAGTAAGGTTGGAAGATAAGCACTAGCCTCTTCAAGCACCCCATGCTCTCTTTTTATAGAGAGAGGGCTATTTTCCCCATTGAGCCTCGATTAGTCGATTGATGGTCTCCATCAGTCGACTGTCATCGTAGCCAATGACTTCTAATGAGGCGGATCTGCGGGGATTGGCAGCCGCCATTTCTAACGGCAGGCTGATCAGTCGACTGATGAAGCGATAAGTTGAGTGATCCCCACGAGGAGTCGAGTCCGATTTCATTTTGTGCCTGATGCCAACTTGATCAGTGGACTGACCAGGGTGGGCAGTCGATTGATGGCATCATCAGTCGACTGCCAACCCTAGGCAGTCGACTGATGGCCACCGAACATGGCCATCTTTAGTCGAGTGACTGATCAGTCGACTGAGACATGTCTCCAGTGTTGGGATGTATACTGAAAAGTCTATCTTTTATATGAACATCTTTATTTTGAAATAAGAATCACATGATCATTGTTTGCATATTTTTATGGTTATGCATATTGTCTAATACATTACATTATAGATAACATGGTGTGTGGTGTCACACGGGAGATCATGTTATCGACTCCTTGTAAAGTATAAGTAAAGGCTCACAACCGAGATGACTTTGGACAAACCATTGGAATGGTTGTAGTGTGATTTGGTATTGGTTTGTCTTGACCATAGAATCACACTAGTGCACTTTGTGTGTATTGAGCAGGACCGACTTAGAGGTGATTCGATTTATTGCTGACTACATAATCGAATCAGACCTCAAATATTATATTGTACATGCTCTTAATCCCGATATAATAATGGGCACATATACTTAGTATTCATTTCTTTGATTTACCAATGAGCGAGATTTATAGATTAAATCGATAGGCTCGGTAAGTTGAGAAATGATATTATTTATATGGTGTGCCATTGATTATAGGAGGAAACCATGTCTATATATTAGGATGATGATGTCCCCTTGAGGAGCTCATAAGGTTCATCATGTAAACCCTGCAGGTGGACTTGGTCCGGCATGATGAAAAGGTTGAGTGGTACTACTCATGGAGTTAGATGTTGATTAATTAATGGTCAGTAAATTAATTAATCGATGGACATTCGAGATTTTAAACACGGAGAGAAAATGTACATATAATATATGGAGCCCATATTAACTTATGGGGGTTGGTGAGGTAGATCAATGATAATCCTTTAGTGGATTGAATTATCATTAATGGATTGGACTTTATGTGAGCTTGATCCATTGGGTGACCAAGATCCAACTCCTCCTCATGGTCTCTATTGTAGCCTATTAATACCTCATGAAGCCTAGATCCAATGGATGGAAACAAAACTCTAGATCCGACGGTTGAGATTAAATCTCTAGATCCGATGGTTGAGATTAAATCCCTAGAACCAATGGTGGAGAATAAAACAAGGCTTATCCCTAACTCTATAAAAGGAGGATTTAGGGTTGGCGTGGAGAGCAATTAGAAGCAAGGGAGCTTTGGAGTTGGCGGTAAGAAGCTTGGAGTTAGGGTTTGGAGTTGGCGGCACCAAATAAGGAAACATTTTCCTTATCTTCTTCTTCTTCTTTGGTGGCCGGCATCCATACATCTCCTCTCCTTCCTTGGCCGGCGTCCAAACCTAGCTCTCCTCTTCTCTTTGGCTGGTGAAAACATAGCTTAAGGTCTTCCCTTGGAGCTTGTATCCGGTATTCATCTTTCTCCCCCTTTTCCTTGTTGGCCGATGGCAAGCAACTTGCTTGTTGCTTGTTGGTTGACTAAAGGAAGGAGAAGGGTCTTGTTTCTATTCTTCCTCTTGCTCGAAATGATCAAGGAAGGAAGATTGGTGATCTAGGAGCTTCAACTTTTGGTAGATCTTCGCCCACACGATGTCCGAAAGGAGGAAGGTCATACAATAGAAGATCGAGAGGTATAATACTTATCTATCTTCATATGTAACATGTTTGTAATTGTTTTTCAATTATATATGCATGATATATTCTGTTTTGTGGCTAAATATAACTTGGACCCCAAACATAAACACAAAAGTCGGTGATCCGTACATCGTCTATTCCGCAGCTATTCGTAGAATAGAGATTGATCGCTTGAACAACAAGTTTGTTCAAGTGACTACTCTAATCGAATAGCACGACGATGAAAAGGTTGCTTGGGCAATCCCTCTTGTCAAGATAATTTTTTTTTATCCGGGGATGTAGAAGGGATCGCCATGAACAAGTGACCGACTTGAAGTGGGAAGCGAAGTTTACTACCTTCAAGTGGTATCAGAGCCACGGTTTCCGGTTTTGTGTGTTTAGGATTCGATTACTTTTATGTACTTTTCATATATTATATGTGTCGGATAATAGTAGGATATACGTAGGTTAACTCTTTGGTTGCAGGCATAGGATCCAACTATTATGGCCATATGTGTGTATGTGATTGTATGTGTGTAATTGTATATTTTGTTGAATCCTCGGGGTTGACGAGGCTAGTATTTAATTATTTGTAAATTAGATACGACATTGTTTAGCCACTCTTTTTATTTTAGTTTACTTTCGATCTAGATTTTATGTACACTCCCTCGTGGAGTATAGGATCGATGGATGTAAATTAAAATAGTTTTTTAGTCTTGGCTCGGATCTCCAGATGGCTCGTACATGGCGTAGGAGGAGCGGACGAGATGACGATGCGACGAGAGACATATTGAAGACAAAAGCCATAATAGTTGGAAAATATTTATTTTTCATATTTATTGCTTATTGTTTGATATGCATGTCGTAGGCTAGAAAATTCTTCAATTTCAAATTATTAAGTGGGAGAGGGATATTTTTATAAATTCCCACAACCTCCATTATAATTTGACATGTGATGCAAACAAACTTGCGCGTCGGCTCTGAGTGCCTTCCTCCCCATCGGATGAGTTTGTTTGCGGATCACAAGGTCAAATATGGTTATAGGAAATTATTAAGGAGCGTGTGTACTTCCCCATCGAAAGGCACATAACCCGAGATAATTACCTTGGTACCGAGTAATGATGAACACTTAGATACAAATATAAGTATCCTCCCCATCGGAGTCACTGCTTTTATTTGTAGGGCCAAAGAGAAACCAACTATTAATTTTACTTGTCAAAAAGTTAGGTTGACAAGGTAGTAAAATTAATGGGTAAAACCTCCTCTTACAAATGTAGAATTCGTATACGTCCACACTATCGTGGCATACGATATTCTCGGTGTTTTGAGGTGTTGGTTGATTTTAAAATTTTATTGTTTGAGGAATCAATAATTTTTTGAAATATAATGTTTTGATCTATGTGATTCTTAGGTTTTCTTTTAAAATGACTTTCAACCCACTTGCTGTGATACTAAAAGAGAATAAACTTACTGGACCCAACTATGTTGATTGGAAGAGGAATCTAGACATTGTCTTGACTGCTGAGGAATACAAATATGTACTCCTCGAAGAGTGCCCTCCTAAGCCTGCAGAAGATTCTGAGGAAAAGGAGAAAGAGAGTTATAAGAAGTGGATAAAGGCCGATGAGATGGCGCGGTGTTACATTTTGGCATCTATGTCAAATGTACTGCAACATCAGCATCAAGCCATGCCCACTGCTTATGACATGATGCTCAATCTCAAGGAGCTTTTCGGACACCAGAATCGGGCTACTAGGAAGGAAGCCATGAGGAACTTGATGACGACCACCATGATCGAGGGAACACCCATGAGGGATCATGTTCTCAAGATGATGACTCATTTGAATGAGCTGGAGATCCTTGGAGCTGAGATCGATGGGAAAACCCAGGTCGATATCATTCTCCAGTCTCTACCTAGGAGTTTTGAGCAGTTTCGCCTAAACTACAACATGAACAAGAGGTTGTATTCGTTGGCGGAGCTTCTGACAGAACTCCAAGCGGCAGAGGGGCTATTTCGTCAGAGTGCTCAGGCACATGCCATAGTGACCCAAAAGGTTTCTACTTCTAAGCCGAAAGGCAAGAAGAAGAAGAAACAAACTGGGGCAAAGGCGGTGGGAGGAACTCAGGGAGGAGTGAAGAAGACGAAAGGCAAGTGCTTCACTTGTAAGAAGACTGGACACTGGAAGAAGGACTGCCCCAACTGCAAGCAGAACAAAGGTATATCTTTTGGTCTAGTCGTTGAAACATGTTTAGCGGTGTTATCTACCGGCACCTAGTGTGTAGATATGGGAGCCACTGATCATGTCTACAATACTTTGCAGGGGTTCCAGGAAACCAGACGACTGACTGAGAGGGAGATTATTATGTACTTGGGCGATGCCACGAAGGTGGCGACTGTTGCAGTGGGAGACGTTCATTTATCTTTTGAGAAAAATAAAGTTTTGATTCTTAAGAATTTCCTTTATGTACCTTTATTTATAAAGAATTTAATTTCGATTTCTAAATTATTTATGGATGGATATTCTATTTCTTTTAATGACAGAGTTATTATAAAAAGGAATAGGGACATTATCTGTTCGGGTGCATTGATAGGAAATTTATACACACTTGAACCAAAAGCTCCCATGATGCAAATTAAAGTTAATAACTCATCTTCTAATTCCAATAAGAGAAAAGAACCTTCGAAGATGAACCAAACATATCTTTGGCATCTTAGGCTTGGTCATATTAACCTAAGCAGAATTCAAAGGTTGATAGCTGATGGACCTCTGGGTTCATTAGTGGTGGAAGATTTCCCAACCTGCGAATCTTGCTTGGAGGGTAAAATGACCAAGAGGCCTTTTAAGCCAAAGGGTATAGAGCCAAAGATGTGTTAGAATTGGTTCATTCTGATTTGTGTGGTCCTATGTTTATCCAGGCTAGAGGTGGTTTTGAGTATTTTGTCTCTTTTATAGACGATTATTCGAGATATGGATACATTTACCTGATGCGCCGCAAGTCTGAATACTTTGACAAGTTCAAAGAATTCAAGGCTGATGTGGAGAAACGTCAAGGTAAAATTATCAAGACACTATGATCTGATCGTGGTGGTGAGTACCTCTTGGGAGAGTTTAGAAATTACTTATCAGAGGCTGGGATTCAATCCCAATTGTCTGTACCTGGCACACCCCAATAGAATGGTGTACCAGAGCGAAGGAATAGGACTCTTATGGAGATGGTGAGATTGATGATGAGTTATTCTAAGTTAGTAGATTCGTTCTGGGGATATGCTCTAGATACGGCGGTCCACATTCTGAACTTGGTTCCATCTAAATCAGTGCCTTCTACTCCCATAGAATTGTGGACTGGGCGAAAGCCTAGTCTAAGACATATTCAGATTTAGGGGAGTCCAGCACATGTGCTGAAGGCGGATGCTGGTAAGTTGGAACCTCGTACAGAAGTACGCATGTTCGTTGGCTATCCTAGAGGAACGAAGGGTGGTTTGTTTTATAGTCCTAGAGATCAGAGGGTGATCGTTAGCACGAACGCTAAATTTCTAGAGGAAGACTATGTAATGAACCACAAGCCCATGAGTAAGATTGTTCTGGAGGAATTGAAAGGGGAAGTCACTTCTTCAATACCACCGGTACAAGAGGATATACCACAAGTCACTGCATCGCATGTCACAGAGGATACACAGGTGATACCTCGTCGTAGTGGGAGGGTTGTTAGACATCCTGATAGATTCATGTTCTTGGGAGAATCTTCTGATTTGGTCCCTGGTGAACATGAACCTGATCCCTAGACATATGACGAGGCAATCCAAGATAAAGATGTGGTATCTTGGCAAAGTGCAATGAATGCTGAGATTGAATCTATGGATTCAAATCAGGTCTGGGAGCTAGTAGAACCACCCGATGGTGTAAAAACCATTGGATGTAAGTGGATCTACAAAAGAAAGAGAGGAATAGATGGGAAGGTTGAGACCTTCAAAGCGAGGCTTGTTGCGAAGGGGTATACTCAGAAATAGGGTATCGATTATGAGGAGACCTTTTCGCCGGTAGCCATGCTCAAGTCTATCCGGATTCTCTTATGCATAGAAGCTCATATGGATTATGAGTTGTGGCAGATGGATGTCAAGACAGCTTTCCTTAATGGAAGTCTTGAGGAAAACATCTATATGAAGCAACCAGAGGGATTCATTGCGAAGGGCAAAGAGCATCTTGTATGTAAGCTTAATCGGCCCATTTATGGATTGAAGCAAACTTCGAGGTCTTGGAACATCCACTTTGATGAGGTGATCCAGTCTTATGGATTTATTCAAAGTCCGAATGAGTCTTGTATATACAAGAGATGTGATGGAAACGTAGTGGTATTTCTTATACTATACGTAGATGATATTTTGTTAATTGGTAACAATGTCAAGGTGTTATCGGATGTAAGGGTATGGTTGTCCAAACAGTTTGATATGAAGGACTTGGGAGAAGTGGGACACATCCTTGTGATCAAGGTTATAAGGGATCGTAGGAAAAGGATGTTATGCTTATCCCAAGCTTCATACATAGACACCATTATGGATCGTTTTAGCATGCAGAACTCCAAGAAGAGTTTTCTACCTTTCAGGCATGGAGTTCCTTTATCTAAGGAGATGTGTCCAAGAACATCTGAGGAGATAGAGGAGATGAAGGCAGTTCCTTATGCTTCGGCGGTGGGAAGCCTCATGTATGTGATGCTATGTACGACACCAGATATCTGCTTTGCTGTGGGCATGGTCAGCAGATATCAGAGTAATCCAGGACAGGGACATTGGACTGCGGTAAAGTATATATTGAAGTACCTGAGAAGGACTAGGGATTATATGCTAGTTTACCAGGCAGACCAATTACTCCCTGTGGGTTACACAGATTCTGACTTCCAATCAGATAGGGATAATAGTAAGTCTACCTCAGGTTTTGTGTTTACTTTGGGAGGTGGAGCCATTGTATGGAGGAGTGTCAAGCAGAAATGCGTGACGGACTCTACCATGGAAGCTGAGTATGTGGATGCCTCTGAGGCAGCCAAAGAAGTTGTGTGGCTTAGGAACTTCTTGATGGACTTGGATGTGATTCCTGGTATGCCTAGAACTATCACAATTTATTGTGATAATAGTGGTGCAGTTGCAAACTCAAAGGAACCACGAGCCCATAAGGCAAGTAAACACATAGAGCGCAAGTACCACCTGATACGAGAAATCATAAAGAGAGGAGAAGTTGTTGTGTCCAAGATTGCATCGGAGGATAACCTGGCAGATCCTTTCACTAAGGCCCTTCCGGTGAGAGCTTTTGATAGGCATGTGAAGGGAATGAGGGTCAGATGTATGACAGTTTGAGGACAACATAGTCTTTTAGTATAAGTGGGAGATTGTTGGGATGTATACTGAAAAGTCTATCTTTTATATGAACATCTTTATTTTGAAATAAGAATCACATGATCATTATTTGCATATTTTTATGGTTATGCATATTGTCTAATACATTACATTGTAGATAACATGGTGTATGGTGTCACACGGGAGATCATGTTATCGGCTCCTTGTAAAGTATAAGTAAAGGCTCACAACCGAGATGACTTTGGACAAACCATTGGAATAGTTGTAGTGTGATTTAGTATTGGTTTGTCTTGACCATAGAATCACACTAGTGAACTTTGTGTGTATTGAGCAGGACCGACTTAGAGGTGATTCGATTTATTGCTGACTACATAATCGAATCAGACTTCAGATATTATATTGTACATGCTCTTAATCCCGATATAATAACGGGCACATATACTTAGTATTCATTTCTTTGATTTACCAATGAGCGAGATTTATAGATTAAATCGATAGGCTCAGTAAGTTGGAAAATGATATTATTTATATGATGTGCCGTTGATTATAGGAGGAAACCGTGTCCTATATATTAGGATGATGACGTCCCTTTGAGGAGCTTATAAGGTTCATCATGTAAACCCTGCAGGTGGACTTGGTCCGGCATGATGAAAAGGTTGAGTGGTACTACTCATGGAGTTAGATGTTGATTAATTAATTGTCAGTAAATTAATTAATCGACGGACATTCGAGATCTTAAACACGGGGAGAAAATGTACATATAATATATGGAGCCCATATTAACTTATGGGGGTTGGTGAGGTAGATCAATGATAATCCTTTAGTGGATTGGATTATCATTAATGGATCGGACTTTATGTGGGCTTGATCCATTGGGTGGCCAAGATCCAACTCCTCCTCATGGTCCCTATTGTAGCCTATTAATACCTCATGAAGCCTAGATCCAATGGATGAAAACAAAACTCTAGATCCAAAGGTAGAGATTAAATCTCTAGATCCTACGGTTGAGATTAAATCCCTAGAACCAATGGTGGAGATTAAAACAAGGCTTATCCCTAACTCTATAAAAGGAGGCTTTAGGGTTGGCGTGGAGAGCAATTAGAAGCAAGGGAGCTTTGGAGTTGGCGGCAAGAAGCTTGGAGTTAGGGTTTGGAGTTGGCGGCACCAAATAAGGAAACATTTTCCTTATCTTCTTCTTCTTCTTTGGTGGCCGGCGTCCATACAACTCCTCTCCTTCCTTGGCCGGCATCCAAACCTAGCTCTCCTCTTCTCTTTGGCCGGTGGAAACATAGCTTAAGGTCTTCCCTTGGAGCTTGTGGCCGATATTCATCTTTCTCCCCCTTTTCCTTGTTGGCCGGCGGCAAGTAACTTGCTTGTTTCTATTCTTCCTCTTGCTCGGAACGAGCAAGGAAGGAAGATTGGTGATCTAGGAGCTTCAACTTTTGGTAGATCGTCGCCCACACGACGTCCGAAAGAAGGAAGGTCATACAATAGAAGATCGAGAGGTATAACACTTATCTATCTTCATATGTAACATGTTTGTAATTGTTTTTCAATTATATATGCATCATATATTCTATTTTGTGGCTAAATATAACTTGGACCCCGAACATAAACACAAAAACCGGCGATCCGTACATCGTCTATTCCGCAGCTATTCATAGAATAGAGATTGGTCGCTTGAACAACAAGTTTGTTCAAGTGACTACTCTAATCGAATAGTACTACGATGACAAGGTTGCTTGGGCAATCCCTCTTGTCAAGGATAATTTTTTTTTTATCTGGGGACGTAGAAGGGATCGCCATGAACAAGCGACCGACTTGAAGTGGGAAGCAAAGTTTCCTACCTTCATCCAGTCGACTGATACTTCAAGTATGATGAAAATCATACTTGAAACTAACTCCCTAGACCTAGACTCAATCTTCTAGCTCTTCCTTTAGCCTTGCGCCTCCAGGATCCCTCCGAGTCTGCAACTCCTTCATCCTCGCGCTTGCTTCCAAGAGCTTCCCTTGGTTTCATCATGTCTTGGGTTTCTCTTTTGCCAAAGTACGCTTGGACTTTACACCGCCAAGACTATATGCTTTGACTTATGCTGCCAAGACTTGCCTTTGGACTTCCTTTGCTAAGGTTCGCTTAGACTTTACGCTGCCAAGACTACATGCTTGGACTTATGCCGCCAAGACTTTTCCTTGGACTTCTCTTGCCAAGATCACACTTGGACTTTTCCTTTACCAAGTCTTCTTACTTGGATTTTCCCGTCACTTAAACATGTTCACAATTAGATCACAAATATTGCCTAACTATAGATGATTATCCAAACATCAAAACATATAAATGCTTGGGGTATTGTTGCACCAACAATTTCCCCCTTTTTGATGTTTGGCAATCATTTAAGTTAGGTCTTAACATATGCACATAATGAAAACATCATATTTCTAATATGAATTCTAACTTAAAGTTTCCTTCTCCCCCTTTGACATACATCAAAAAGAGAAGGATTCATACAACAATAAGTTCATGAAAGAATTAAATTGATTATGTCTTGAACTAAGGTATAAGATAGATGTGAGGCTCCCCCTTAATCCAAGACATGGTTCATGATGTGTGAATAACATGTGGAGCAAAGCATAAGCAAAAATATGAAGCTATTGTCCTAACTTTGCACCAACAATATAAATATAGGGGATGAAAAGATTTTACTATGTTGCTGCCCCTAAAACAATGCATTAATTAGTCCTATACCCTTTTAATTACTTGAATTATCATACCATAGGGTTAGAACACTCAAGAGTACACTTGAGACCAAGAAATAGGGCTGATTTGTGGAAAAATCAGAGTAGCAGTCGACTGATTTCTGAATCAGTCGACTGCCAAGCCTGAAACGCCAATTTCAACCTTCTTAGCCCAACTTCAGAAATGCACCAAAAATTTTAGAAACATCGAAAAATCACGAAATTTTGTATACACATTTCTGAAATCATTCTTTATTAAGGAAAAATAATTTTAAAAATATATGTTTTCCATATTTCGAAGATGATACAATTTTGAAAACTAACAAAAGCTTTAAGTATTTTGCAAACTTTGTATCACTTTTACTTAGCAATTGAAAATTGTTTTTCAAAGTATGATAAATATAGTTTAAAATATATTTTGTTTGACATTTCCAATCATATTCTTAGATATGCACATCAATTGTGCATAAGTCATCCCAATGATTGGTCCAATGAAGGATTAATGTCTCTAGATGATATTTTGGTTCATAGTAATGCATCATAACAAGCATGATGAACCAAATGCATCTTCCTAACATCTCACATATTGTCTAAGTGGCTCAATATAAAAATCATGATTTCTTAGGTCTTTTGTGAGATGCGTAGAGGTATAAATCCTAGGGTTTTTATAGGATCATGTAAACCTAGACCTCTATTCTACTAAGCACATTCCAAGTTCTCTCCTAAGTGATGAAAATTCCGCTTCGGGGAGAGCCTTGGTGAATATGTCGACTAAGTTGGACTTAGATTCTATGTAATTAAGTTCAATGTCCCCCTTAGCCACATGATCTCTAATGAAGTGATGCTTCACTTCAATGTGCTTAGTCCTAGAGTGATATACCGAATTTTTGGTCAAGTTTATGGTACTCAAATTATCACAATAGACTTTGACATTGGAGTAGTGTAGCTCATAATCTTCTAATGTGTGTCCCGTCCAAAGTAATTGAGCCACACCACCACCCATAGCCACATATTCAGCCTCAGTGGTTGACAAAGCAACACAAAGTTGCTTTCTACTATTCCAACTCACTAGGGAGGATCCAAGAAATTGGCATCCACTGCTAGTACTCTTCTGATCCAACTTGCAACCCGCATAGTCAGAGTCGGTGTACCCAACCAAATCAAAAGACTTAGTCTTAGGGTACCAAAGTCCTACATTTAGTGTGCCTTTGATATATCTTAGAATTCTCTTAACGACCACTAAATGAGACTCTTTAGCACAAGATTGGTATCTTGCAAATATACCTACCGCAAATAAAATGTCGGGTCTACTAGCGGTTAAGTATAAAAGACTACCAATAAAGCTTAAGGTCAATTGATTTTCCTTCATGATCATTATCTATTTTTGTATTGGTTGCCATAGGGGTTGAAACTACCTTAGCATTTTGCAAACCAAATTTCTTGATCATTTCTTTGGCATATTTGGTTTGGTATACATAGTTTTCTTCATTTGTTTATTTGACTTGTAATCCTAAGAACTAGACTCATTTCAAATTCATTTTCCATACTTTTGATGAAATCTTGAAGGAGTTCATCATTGGTTGACCCAAAAATTATGTCATCTACATATACTTGGGCTACAAATATATCCTTTGATTTTGATTTAATAAAGAGAGTTGGATCTATTTTACCCCTTCTAAATCCTTTGGACACTAAGAAAGATGATAATCTTTCATACCAAGCCCAGGGAGCTTGTTTTAATCCATATAAGGCTTTTCTAAGCTTGTATACATGGTTAGGGTAATCTATATTTTCAAACCCGGGAGGTTGTTCTACATATATCTCTTCTTTAATGAATCCATTTAGGAAAGCCGATTTTACATCCATTTGATGGAGTTTAAAACCCATGTAGGAGGCATATCCTAATAGGATTCTAATGGATTCTAACCTAGCAACCGGGACATATGTTTTATTATAATCAAGTCCTTCAACTTGATTGAAGCCCCTTGCAACTAACCTTGTCTTATTCTTAGTTATATTGCCCTGATCATCTAGTTTGTTCCTAAAAACCCATCTTGTAGTAATGATGGTACTATCATTAGGTTTAGGAACTAACTCTCATACTTGACTCCTTTCAAATTGAGCTAATTCATCTTGCATTGCTAAGATCCAATCGGGATCAAGTAATGCATCATTGATTGCTTTGGGCTCAATTTGGGAGATGAGGGCTACATGACTAGAGGAAGCTCTATGAAATGACCTAGTTATAACACCTTGAGATAATTCCCCTACAACTTGATCTAGAGGGTGATTTTGATGAATTCTTATTGTTCTAAGAGGTGTATTAAAATGATTTTGATCATGATTATCCTCAATCCTCCTTTCATCATCCGAATCTCCTCTTGCTCTCCCTTGATTATTACTCTCTAATTCTCCCCCTTGAATATTACCCCCTAAGGTCATATTTTGAAATTTTTGGGTAATTTCTTGATTTTTGTCATTGATATCATCATCAATGGGGGATTTCCTAGGGTAAGTAGTAGAGGTTTCATCAAATTGAACATTTGAAGACTCCTCAATTATTTGAGTCCTTTTGTTATATACTCTATAGCCCCTACTAGTGGATGAGTATCCAACTAGAATTCCCTCATCCGCTTTGGACTCAAATTTCCCCAAATTATCTTTGGTGTTTAAGATATAAGTTTTACATCCAAAGACCCTAAAGTAGTGAATTGTTGGAATTGAACCATTCCATAACTCAAATGGAGTTTTTCCTAAAAACCTATGGATTTGAACTCTATTTTGGATATAGCAAGCGGTATTAACCACTTCTGCCCACAAGTAGCTAGGTAAAGAGTATACATTAAGCATAGTCCTAGCGGCTTCTTGTAGGGCATGATTTTTTTCATTCCACTACCCCATTTTGTTGTGGTGTTCTAGGACAAGAAAATTCATGCTTATACTCTCATTCTAAGCAAAATTTAAAGAAGTTAGAATTCTCAAATTCTCCACTGTGATCACTATGGATCCGGTTGATTTTGAGACTTCTCTCATTCTCTACCCTTTTGCTAAAGACTATGATTGTTTCTAGGGTATTGTTCTTATGTTTCATGAAATACACCCAAGTATATCTAGAAAAGTCATCTACTATAACTAAGCAATATTTGCTACCATTTAATGAAGGAGTACTATGTCAATCAAATAAATCTAAATGAATAAGCTCTAAAGGCAATGAAGTACTAATTAAATTTTTACCCTTGTGTGATGACCTTGATTGTTTCCCTTCTTGGCATGCATCACACATCTTATCCTTCATGTACTTCATTTTTGGCAATTCCTTCACTAGCTTCAATTTGGATACTTTGGCTATGTTCTTCATGTTGGTATGCCCTAATCTCCTATGCCATAGCCAACTCTCTTCTTCTTTTGCCATGAGACACTTAGGGGAAATGTTAGTGGCATATGATAAATCAACATAATAGATATTTGATTTCCTATATCCAACTAACATGCAATCATTTAATTTCTTATGTCTTATAAGGCATTTAGAAGAGTCAAATTGAACATCAAAATTTGCATCACATAATTGACTTACACTAAGCAAGTTAAACTTTATGTTTTCAACTAATAGTACTTTATGAATGACAAGATTTGGGGATACCTCAATTGTATCTTTTCCTAAAATTTTAAGTTTTCCACTATTTCCAAAAGGCACTTTCCCCTTGCTAATGTGGTTGATTGTTGAGAATTTGCTCTCATCACCGGTCATGTGTTTTGAGCAACCACTATAAACAATCCACAAGCTTGGTCTTCCTACCTATACAACATGAAAAATACAAGTCTTAGGCACCCAAATCTTAGGACCGGTAGCATTAACTATATAGCTCTTGGAACCCATGCCTTTCTAACTTTGCTCCTAATGATTGATTTTCTACTAACAAGGGATGTAAAGGCTACTTCCTTCTCCTTAGGCCTATATTCTATTCTGGCCTTGTTGTAAATAGCCCTTTGATCCTTAATTATCATATCTAGGTATTTAGAATCATTTGTATATTTTTCTAAGCATGCTCTTAGTTTACCTATTTCTTTTCTTAGTTCATCATTTTCATCTCTAAGTGAACATGCATCATCACAAGAAGTTTCTACATTCTTAATTTTCTTAATCTCTACTTTCAAATCCTTAATCCTAGATTTTGATTTATTTAGTGCATTTTGAAGACATGCAATGGTTTCATAAAGTAAGTCTATACTAGGGGAGTCTTTTACCTCATCGTCACTAGAGGACGATTCATCACTTAAGGAGGATGATGATGACTCGCTTAAGCTTCCGGCTTCATCCTCCATGGCCATGAGTGCAAAATTGCAGGTGACATGGAAAAGCTCTTCCTCATCCGATGAGTCTTCTAGGCTTTGCATATCCCATGTTTGTGCCACCATGACCTCCTTCTTCTTCTCCTCCTTCTTTTCCTTCTTCTTCTTTTCCTTCTCCTCCTTCTTCTTTAGGTCCGGGCAATTTGGTTTGATGTGCCCTTTCTTGTTGCAACCATAACAAGTTACATTAGGTGTAGAAATTGAACTAGTTGAGGTTTTACCTTTAGAGGATTGGAACATCCTCCTCACATCCTTCTTGGTGAGTTTTCTTGACCTCCCACCAAACTTCTTTACATAGTGAGCTACCTCACTAGCCGATAGCTCCTCATCACTACTTGAAGATTCTTCCTCCGATTTGGATGATGAGGAAGTTTCCTTCTTTTCTTTCTTGCCTACAACAAAAGCTATACCCTTCTCTTTTGAAGAAGTGTTAGCTTGCTCATGCAATTCGAATTCACAAAAAAGTTCATCTAATTTAACTAATGAAAGATCCCTAGACACCTTATAAGCATCTACCATTGATGCTCATAATGTTGTTCTAGGAAAATCTTGAAGAATATACCTCACAAGGTCTCGGTTTTTGACCTTTTCACCTATCACATGTATTCCATTTACTACCTCCTTGAAGCGACCATGCATTTGGCTCACGGTCTCGTTGGTGATCATGGTGAAGCTTTGGAGTTAGCCTATCAAGAGATCTCTCTTGGCTCTTCTTGTTTCCTTCGATCTCTCGTTGAGCTCAATTAGCTTCTCCCAAAGCTCCTTTACCGATTCGAAAGGCCCCACTTTGCTTAGTTGCTCTTTAGACAACCCACATTGAAGTGTGGTTGTTGCTTTGGGGTTAGCTTGAGCCTTCTTGGCCATGTCCCTCGTCTAATCCTTGGTTGGTATACGCGCTCCATGTTCATTGACCGGCTTCTCGAATCCATCTATGACACTAAACCAATTGTCAATATCATTCATAAGGTAGTATTCCATCCTACCTTTCTAATATCTGAAGTCGTTGCCGTCGAAGAATGGAGGCCTTGCCGTGTTATACCCCTCTTGAAATGCCATTGTACTCCGGTTGATGGTTAGATCTTCCGACGCGATCTGGGATCTGATACTACTTGTTGGGGATCCTTGGAAGGCTAGAGGGGGGTGAATAGCCTCTTTTCGTTTCTACAAGCAAAGTTATTGGAAACAAAGCAAATACTAAACGAAATTAAGAGACTACAAACACAATCGCTAACAAAAGAGTTTACGTGGTTCGGAGATTAAGCTCCTACTCCACAGCGATCCTTAAGGTGGATCAATCCAAAGAATCTCCACTAAGAAAGCTTTCTTTACAACACTCTCCTCTTCTTTACAATGGATGAAGATGAATATTGGAGAAGAGGAGGATTAGAACACTTAGAAATCTTGGAAAGTCATGGGGAGCTTGAGAGTAAGGTTGGAAGATAAGCACTAGCCTCTTCAAGCACCCCATGCCCTCTTTTAATAGAGAGAGGGTTGTTTTTCCCATTGAGCCTCGATCAGTCGACTGATAGTCTCCATCAGTCGACTGCCATCGCAGCCAATGGCTTCTGACGAGGTGGATCCGTGGGGATTCATAACCGCCTTTTCCAACGGTAGGCTGATCAGTCGACTGATCACTTCATCAGTCGAGTGATCCCCGAGAGGAGTCGAGTTCGACTCCATTCTGTGTCTGATGCCAACTTGATCAGTCGACTGACCAGGGTGGGAAGTCGACTGATGGCATCATCAGTCAACTGCCAACCTTAGGCAGTCGACTGATGGCCACCGAACTTGGCCATCTTCAATCGAGTGACTGATCAGTCGACTGAGACATGTCTCCAGTCGACTGATACTTCAAGTATGATGAAAATCATACTTGAAAATAACTCCCTAGACCTAGACTCAACCTTCTAGCTCTTCCTTTAGCCTTGTGCCTCCAGGATCCCTCCGAGTCCACGACTCCTTCATCCTCGCGCTAGCTTCCAAGAGCTTTCCTCGGTTTCGTCATGTCTTGGGTTTCTCTTTTGTCAAAGTATGCTTGGACTTTACGCCGCCAAGACTACATGCTTGGACTTACGCTGCTAAGACTTGCCTTTGGACTTCCTTTGCCAAGGTCCGCTTAGACTTTACACAGCCAAGACTACATGCTTGGACTTACGCTGCCAAGACTTTTCCTTGGACTTCTCTTGCCAAGATCACACTTGGACTTTTCCTTTACCAAGTCTTCTTACTTGGATTTTTCTGTCACTTAAACATGTTCACAATTAGATCACAAATATTGCCTAAATATAGATGATTATCTAAACATCAAAACATATAAATGCTTGGGGCTTTATTGCACCAACAAGTCTTAGGTCAAATCGTCACTATTTTTATAGCTCGGCCCTAGCCGAAGCTATTATCTCTGTGTAGTGGCGGATCGGAGGAGCCGGGTTAAGGTAAATTCACTTTGGAAGATGACAAAAGTATAAAACTATTCTAATCTGACAAGGTAAAGTTGTAGGTAAGATCTTCACTATTTTTATAGCTTGGCCTTAATTGAAGTTATTATCCCCGTGCGATGGCGGATCGGAGGAGTTGAGTTAAGGTAAATTCACTTTAGAAGATGACGGAAGTAAAAAATTATTCCGATCTGATAAGGCAAAGTCTTAGGTCAGATCGTCACTATTTTTATAGCTCAGTTTTAGCCAAAGATATTATCCTCGTGTGGTGGTGGATCGGAGGAGCTGGGTTAAGGTAAATTCACTTTGGAAGATGACGAAAGTAAAAAAAAAACTATTTTGATATGACAAGGCAAAGCCTTAGGTCATATCTTCACTATTTTTATAGCTTGACCTTAGCTGAAGCTATTATCCCCATGCGGTGGCGAATCAGAGGAGTTGGGTTTAAGGTAGATTCACTTTGGAAGATTGAGAGAAGTAAAAAAAATTCCAATCTAACAGGGCAAAGTCATAGGTCAGATCTTTACTATTTTTATAGCTTGGCCTTAGCTAGAGCTATTATCCTCGTGCAGTGGCGGATCGGAGGAGATGAGTTATGGTAAATTTACTTTGGAAGAAGACATAAGTAAAAATCTATTCCGATCTGACAAGGCAAATCCTTAGGTCAAATCGTCACTATTTTTACAGCTCAGTCTTAGCTAGAGCTATTATTTTTATGGGGTGGCAGATCGGAAGAGCTGGGTTTAAGGTAGATTCTGTTGGATCGAAAAAGAGTGCTAGAGGGGGGGGGGGGTGAATAGCACATGACAAATCTTTTCATTCGATCGATTAAAACACTAGTAAGAGTAAATTGCATAGCGGAAACGTAAAGTACACAAAAAGGTTTTACTTGGTTCATAGCCTACCGGCTGCTAATCCAAGGCCCTTACGATCCGATATCGTGTACGGAGGGCAATGCACTAAAACGTCTCCTCCTCGTTGGAGGTAGGAGACACGAATACACATAAACAAAGTTTGAGGAAGAGGGACAATCCCACCTCTCCTCTTAAGGAAAATACAACGATAAATAAGAGAAGTACAAAACAATTTAATTGAACTCTAAGAAAGCTTTTACCGACGATGATCTGATCTTGAACTTGTAGTCGTGTCATCAACGTTTCGGCAGCGTTTCGACGTCGTAGAGGCATTGTGGGATCACTTTGTAAGAACTTTGATGACCAAAAGGGGTGAAACCCCCCTTCTTTTATAGCCTTGAAAGCTCCCCCAATGTTCAGTTCCAGCTCATGGTCAAAGAACCTCATCCTCCTAAGATATTTTGTTGTGGGGTTCTAGGACAGGAGAACTCATGGTGGTATCCGTTTAGGTTACAGAAGTCGGTGAACCTATGGTTTTCGAATTCACCATCATGATCGCTTCTAAGTCTTTTAATCTTAAGGTTCTTTTCGTTTTCTATTAATTTACATAAGTTGGTAAGTTGGCCTAAGGTATCACTTTTGTGTTTAAGGAACCTAACCCAGGTAAACCTAGAGTAGTCGTCAATTATGACTAAGCAAAATTGACTTCCGTATAGTGACTTGGCTCCATGAGAATTGAATAGATCCAAGTGTAGGAGCTCAAGCACACTTTTGGTTTGTTCTTGGTTAGTTAGTTGATGTTGTGCTCTAGTTTGTTTACCTTGTTGACAAGCATTACAAATTTTATTATCCAAGTTGTTAAGGTTGGATAAGCCTCTGACTAAACCACTCTAACTCACCTTGTGAATGAGTCTTGGGTGCAAGTGGCCGAGTCGTCGGTGCCACAACCAAGATTCCTCTTGTTGTGTCATAAGACACTTGGTTGAGAAGTTGGGTAAATTAATTGTGTAGATATTGCTATTCCTAGTTCCTTTAAGTATTATTTTAGAAGTTTCATTAGTTTTAATTAAGCTTTCATTTTCTAAGAATATAACCTTATAGTTGTTGTCACACAATTGGCTTACACTAAGTAAATTATACTCAAAATTTTTGACTAATAAAACATTTCGAATTGTAAGGTTAGAGTTTAGCTCAATATCACCTGATCTAATAATTTTGAGCTTGCCGTTGTTTCCGAAAGCTATCGATCCTTGACTTTTGAATCTGAGCTTCGAAAATTTCAGTCGGTCTCCGGTCATGTGTCGGGAGCATCCACTATCCAACATCCATTGATCCTACACATATAGTAGTTGGATTGGATATTGGAATTTGAGAATTGGTTGAAGTTTATTAGTCCTACAGTCATCTCACCCTTTCTACATGATCAAACATGTTATCCTTATGTGTTCTATGAGATGACTTCAATTTTACTTATTTAGATTTAGTGAATTGAAACTAATCAACCTTGGGTTAGATTTGGATTTAACCCTTAGCTCGTCAAGTAACTTTTTCGAGAAATTGACTTCCGGGTCACGGCGAGGCACAAAGGCCTTCTTTGATCGGAACACCGACCACTTCCTTAGACAAAGCCAAATTAAAGAAATCGATTACTTGAGTCACTTAAGATTACTTTCTGGTCTAACTAGTTAAGGATACAGCGAGGTAGCTTCAGCTTGTTCAACTTAGTCGAGTGCACCAAGCTAGATACGCCTTATCTAACTTGGACACACAGGACTTTGTTTTCCTGATGTACTATCATCTCGCTACATCCTAATACTATGTTGTCAAGATTGACGAGTTATTGATACTATCTAACCATTCTAAAAATTAAAACAAAATACCTAAGCATGCAAAGTCTAATTTCAAGTAATGGAACAAACAAATTTAATACTGTACGTAGTGGATTTGGTCCTTGGGAACCCAGTACTTATTAGATCCTAATTGTCAAATTAAAGCGGTCTTAGGGACCCATGCTTGGACTTGTTTTCTATTACAGTTTACGATTGACATATACGACTTGTTAGTCATGGTCGATCTAAATCCTAGTCCGGCCTTGTTGTACACGGCCCTTTGCGATCCAAGTAGTAGGTCAAGTCCCTTGGATCCCAAAGTGAACCTTTCCAACGTTTGCCTAAGATCTTTGACTTGTCCCTTCAAGAGTGAATTCTCAACTTTGAGTTTTTCAACTCGAGTTGTGTCCTCCTCTTTAAATTGACTAGTCGAAGAGGTTAGGGAGACCTCGTGTTTAAGAAGTGTTTGTGCAGTAGGCACCTAAGTCGAATCTGAGTTTTGATTACAAAGTTAAGCTCATTTTGTTATCTCACGAGCTAAATCAGGTGTGCAGAGAGTGCTAAAGCTAGAGTTGAAGGTCAACAACACCCGGAGGGAACCGTGGTGGTCAGGCGACACCAGGAGGACTTCAGAGGAAGCTGAAGAACTTAGGTGAAGACTGGAAGCAAAGATTCAAAGGTAAAGGTTGAGGTAAGCTCGTGCGAGTGAGTGTAAGTAAGGTCGTGTCCTCCGTACGAGGACATCCTTAGGCATCGATCCGACCAAGACTTCCCGTCTAAGTCGAGATCAGATGGTAAATGGCCATCGAGCATACTTATACTAACTGCATTTTTGAGCTAACTCTTCATTGCAGCTGGAAACTCTGCCATCAGTCGACTGATGGCTTGTATCAGTCGACTGATGCCTCCAGCAGTCGACTGCTGGTCAAGGATCAACCTCGAGGAGAGTCAAAGATTATCACCATTTCTCAAGGGTTAGGTGGCATCACCTCATGAAACCTTATCTCAATGATTAGGGTTTCACAAGGCTATAAAAGTAGGGGTTCTCCACCCCTTTTCCATCATTCCAAGAGCCTCCAAGTGCTTCCGATACGCTGCAACATTCCGACGATCTTTCGACGACGAAGCGCTACAAAGACGATGACTTGAGCTCCAATCTTCATCCTTTCAAGTCATGGGTAACCTTTTAATTTATAATTCAGTTTCAAATTGTATTTCTTTTCAAGTTTTTATTATAACAAGGAGAGGGGGAGTATCCCTCTACCTTGATCTCTTTTTGTAATCGCTTGTCTCCTACCTCCGACGAGGAGGAGACTATTTTAGTGCTTTTGCCCTCCGTGCGTAGTCTCGGACCAGTAGGGACTTGGAGTAGCAGCCGTAAGCTGTGAACCAAGTAAACCCATTGTGTCATTTTACTTTTCCGCTGCGTGCTTTGATTTTTGAATCATCGAAAATGAACAAATTGTCTTATCGCTATTCACCCCCCTCTAGCGATCCGCTATAGATCTAACAATTGGTATCAGAGCCGGGGGAGCTAAGATTTGGTGAAACCACCAATCTAGCCTTTTTATAGATTTGTTTTGAATTGTATGAGTCTTTTTTCGTTCTTTTAAATTTTCTCCCGCACTACTAATCCAAGACGCAAGTCTTGGTACATTTCGTTGTTTTTGTCATTGCTAGATTCTTTCTCTTCACTTGTTTTTTTGTCAATGGCCCATCTCGAGGGTTTTAGCACTGTCCAACCTCCGTTTTACAACGAAGATGACTTCCGTTATTGGAAGGGTCGGATGAAGTGCTTCCTTAAGACCCAGATTGAGATGTGGATCATAATCCAAACAGGATTCACACTTCCGACTAATGAAGTGGGTGAATCCTTGGATTATGACCAATGGACCAATGCTACAAAAAGACAAGTCGAAGCCAACACCAAGGCAACTTAAATCCTCCAATGCGGTTTGTCCAAGGAGGAGCTCAATCGCGTCGGCCCCTTTATCAGTGTAAAGGACTTGTGGACCAAGTTAGTGGAACTACACGAAGGAACCGACGAAGCTAAGGTATGCAAACGAGACCTTCTTTTCAATAAATTATATAATTTAAAAATGCAGGAACATGAGACGGCGACTCAACTACACGCCCGTGTACAAGACATCGTCAACAATTTGCACGCCATCGGACAAAAGGTCGAAAACTGCAACCTCATAAGGTATGTTTTGAATTCATTTCCTAGGACTACCTTGTGGGCATCCATGGTTGATACCTACAAAGTTTCTAAGGACTTATCAAAAATTAGGTTAGATGAATTATTTTCAGAATTAGAACTCCACGAACAGTCTAATTTGGTACCCGAGAAAGGTATAGCCCTTTTTACAGGTCCAAAGAAGAAGCCCACAAGTAAGCCACCCCCGAAGGAAGAAGAAGACGAGTATGAGTCAGAGGTCGATCCGGAGATGGAGACTGAATTAGTCAATCTAGTTTGGAGGATGATTAAGAGCCGAAGATGACCCGTCACTCAACCCAAGGAAGGTAAATCTAAAGCTAGTTCTAACACTAGGTGTTATGAATGCAACAGGTTCATACACATCAAGTCAGAATGTCCAAAGCTCAAGAACAAAGCACCGAAGTTCAAGAAGGCGCTCAACGCTATGTGGGAAGAGGCATCGGAGGAAGAAGATGATGACCTCGTCTTCATGGCTAAACCAATCGAATCGGAGCCGGAGTCCAAACCTGAGCAAGAATCTAAACCCGAGGACGAGTCGGACTACGAATCACTATTCAAGACAAGCCACAAATTTGTATCCGGTTCAAGAGATACGCTCAAGGTAAGTCAGTCCCTCATTAGTACTTTATATAATGCAATTAAGTTTCTAACTAGAAAGTTAGCTAAGTCCGAGTCCAAGGTCGAGACCCTGGTTGAGGAGGTTAAACTCCTTAAACACGAGGTCTCCCTAACCTCTTCGACTAGTCAAGTTCAAGAGGAGGACTCAACTCGAGTTGAAAAGCTCGAAGTTGAGAACTCACTTTTGAAAAGTCAAGTCGAAGATCTTAGGAACACGTTGGAAAGGTTCACTTTGGGATCCAAGGGACTTGACCTCCTACTTGGATCGCAAAGGGCCATGTACAATAAAGTCGGGCTTGGGTTTAGTTCAAATACGACTAACAAGTCGTATATGTCGATTGTAAGTCGACATAAAAAACTTATCCAAGCATGGGTCCCTAAGACCACTTTGATTTCTCAATTAGGGTCTAACCAATACTGGTTTCCCAAGGACCAAATCCACTATGTGGAAAGACCAAATCGATTCAATGATCCAAGGGGAGCCAGTATTAAATTTGTTTGTGCTATTACTTAGAAATTGCATGCTTAGGTTTTTTTTCTTTTTCTTTTTAGAATAGTTAGATAGGGACTATAATTCATCAATACTTGATAATATAGTACCAGGACGCAGTGAGATGATAGTACGCTAGGAAAGTGAAGTCTTGGGTACTCGAGCTAGATAAGGCGTATGTAGTTCGGTTCACTTGACCGAGTGGAACTAGCTGAAGCTACCTCGCCATATCCTAGACTAGTTAGACCAGGAAGTGGTCATAGGTGAGTCAAGTTACTATTTTCTCGAAATTGGCTTTGTCTAAGGAAGTGGTCATTTTTCTGATCAAAGAAGGCCCCTGTGCCTCCCACGACCTGGAAGCCAAGATCTTGAAAAGGCGACTTGATGAGCTTAGGGTCAAATCCAAATCTAACGCAAGGTTGACTAGTTTCAAATCATTAAATTTAAGTCAAGTAAAATTGGAGGCATCTCACAAGAACACATAAGGATATCGTGTTTGATCATGTAGAAATGGGTGAGATGATCTAGGTCAAATAACTTACAACCAAATCTTAAAATTCCAATATCCGATCCAACTACCTTGTGTATAGGATCAATGAATGTTGGACAGTGGTTGCTCTCGACACATGACTGGGGATCAACTTAAGTTTTTGAAGCTTCAATTCAAACGACAAGGATCGGTGGCTTTTGGAAACAACGGCAAGCTCAAAATTATCAGATCAGGTGATATTGAGCTCAACTCAAACTTTGTCATTCAAAACATTTTACTAGTTGAAAATTTCGAATATAATTTACTTAGTGTAAGTCAGTTGTGTGATAATAACTATAAGATCATATTTCTAGAAAATGAATGCATAATTAAAACAAATGAAACTTCTAAAACAATCCTTAAAGGAACTAGGAATAGCAACATCTATACTATTAATCTACCTAACTCCTCAACCAAGTGTCTTATGACACAGCAAAAGGAATCTTGATTGTGGCACCGACGACTCGGTCACTCACACCTAAGACTCATCCACAAGATGAGTCAGAGTGGCTTAGTCAAAGGTTTGCCTAATCTCAACAACTTAGGCAATAAAATTTGTAATGCTTGTCAACAAGGTAAACAATCTAGGACACAACATCAACTAACTAATCAAGAACGAACCAAAAGTGTTCTTGAGCTCCTACATATGGATCTATTCGATTCACATGGAGCTAAGTCACTTAATGGTAGTCAATTTTGCTTAGTCATAATTGACGACTATTCTAGATTTACCTGGGTTAGGTTCATCAAATACAAAAGTGATACCCTAGATCAACTAATAAGTTTGTTTAAACTAATCAAAAATCAAAAGAAACTTAAAATTAAAAGACTTAGGAGCGATCATGGTGGTGAATTCGAAAACCACAGGTTTACATATTTCTATAACCTAAACGGATACCACCATGAATTCTCATGTCCTAGAACCCCACAACAAAACGGCCTAGTCGAACGTAAAAATAGAACCCTACAAGAAGTCGCTAGGACGCTGCTAAACGAATATAACCTACCTGATAGGTTTTGGACAGAAGCCGTTACTACGACTTGCTATGTCCAAAATAGGATCCTTATGGTAAAGAGGCACCTAAGACCTCGTACAAAATCTATCACGACAAAGTACCTAACATCAAGTACTTTAGGGTATTTGGATGTAAGGTACATGTCCTGAACACTAAGGATTACATAGGAAAGTTCACCTCCAAAACTTCTACCGAAATCTTCTTAGGATACTCGACTACAAGTAGAGCCTATAGGGTATATAACCATGACACTCTTAGAGTTGAAGAGACCATTAATGTAGTGTTCGATGAAGGACACGAACCTACAAAACCCATAGCAACACCAACTAGCGAACCGATTCATACCAGACTCGACTCTAACCTTGAGATCGAGTCTAGTATTAATCCTAACCCAAGTTCATCGAGTCATCCTATCGACCAAGTGATAGGTGACCCTAACCCAAGTCAAATTAGGATTCAAACGAATCATCCTATCGACCAAGTGATAGGTGATCCTAGCCTAGGAGTTCGAACTAGAGCTTTATATCGAAATCAAATCTCCTTGATTTCTAAAATCGAATCCAAAACCATTGAACAAGCCCTTCTTGATCCCGATTGGATTATTGCAATGCAAGAAGAGCTAGCTCAATTCACTAGGAACGAAGTTTGGGAATTAGTACCACCACCTAAAGATAAAACAATCATTGGAACAAGGTGGGTCTTTCGAAACAAGCTTGATAATAAAGGTGAAGTAGTTAGAAATAAAGTGAGATTAGTCGCTAAAGAGTTTAGTCAAGTCGAAGGATTAGATTACGATGAGACCTATGCCCCAATAGCTAGACTAGAATCCATCCGAATGTTGTTAGCATATGTTGCACATCGAGGATTTAAATTATTTCAAATGGATGTCAAGTCAGCATTCTTGAATGGATATATTAAGGAAGAGATTTATGTTAACCAACCCCCCGAATTCGAAAGTCTAGATAAACCTGACCATGTCCTTAAACTAAAGAAAGCTCTTTATGGACTCAAACAAGCTCCTCGAGCTTGGTACAAGAGGCTTTCAATTTATCTTAAGTCAAAAGGGTTTAACCAAGGCCTAGTCGATCCGATCCTTTTCGTAAAAACCGTAGGTAAGGAAATCTTTATAGCCCAAATCTACGTAGATGATATCATTTTCAGAACAACCAATTCGATCCTACTAAACGAGTTCATTTCACTTATGGAAAGTGAATTTGAAATGAATTTAGTAGGTGAATTGAGTTTCTTTCTAGGACTACAAATTAAACAAACTAAGGATGGAATATATTTACATCAACAAAAATATACTATGAAATTAATTAAACGTTTTGGAATGCAAGACGCTAAAACCATCAATACACCCATGGCAACTAATGTCAATATGGGAGAGGACTTAGAAGGAAAGCCCATCGACCTAAAATACTATAGGAGTGTGATAGGGAGTCTTCTATACTTAACTGTGAGTCGACACGATATTTTATTCGCAGTAAGTATGTATGCAAGGTTTCAAACCTATGCCAAGGAGTCTCACCTAACCCTAGTCAAGCGTATCCTTAGATATCTAAAGGGTACACTAAGCGTAGGTATTTGGTACCCTAGATCTACCGAGTTCAAACTAATCGACTACTCTGACTCGGACTATGTGATGTGAGCAAAACATATAGGGTTTTACGAGTAGTTTTCGCTCACATCTCATTACATTTGGTGTTAGTTTCATGCATATATTACCCTATTTTTGCACGCATTTCCTATTTTCTGGTTCGGAGGTCTGCTCGTTGTACTTTTGTGTGCAGGATAGCTTTTCGGGTGAAAAAGATGTGATTTCGGAGCAAAAGAAGGACATTTCGTAGCTAGACGCAGAGTGGGACACAACCAGGGCATGTGGATTCATACGACCGTGTCCAATGGGCGAGATCAGCACCCCAGGGCCGCACACAGCCTGGCCGTGTGGAAACACATGGCCGTGTGGCTGCCCGACAGATTTGCACGACTAGGGCTTTTTTCGGATTTTGCAGTGGTTCGAGGCGATGTCTATATAAGGATGACTCCGTCCAAACCCTAGGGGGGAGGCACGATGGCTAGGATGACAAGCCGAAGCCCTAAAAAGCTTCGGTAACTCACAACGGGGAGGAGGAACGCCGTCGAAGGTCCACACCTTACACTTCAACGCCTGGAGAAGATCACGAAAGCATTGTATATCTTTATTTCTGCGTTTTATTCCTTATGTATTCAAACTTAGATATGTTTTGTGATTCTTCCTTCGTATACATGGAGTAGTACTTTCGATTCTAGGATTAGGGAGTAGCTTGTGTACACAAACAATGTTGGATCATGTTAAATTCTGCCCATGAGTTTGATTTGACAATTGGTGGTTGCCCTTTACTATATCTAAGCGTGTTTGGCTTTCTTTCTGCTGTGTTTAGGCGATACAAGGGGTGATAGCCCTCACAATCTAAAATTTAGGGGATTTGATATAAGAAACCTAGGGGTAAACTTGATCTCCTATAACTGCGGGGAGAAGGGTGCGGTGGAATCGGAAACGGTCCACCGTAGGGATTGATTTGACATCCTCGTACCCTCTATCCCATCCTTTTAGGTGGAGATAGCTCCCGGTAGATGTGGCAGCTCTATGGGAGAGTGTATGATGTCTCTTCCACAAAACCATAGCTAAACATCTAGATAATGCCAATTGACAACATTGTTCTATGATACACAAGCGAAACTGAAGTCCTAGAATCACCTTTGAAGACCTCGGCACACTCCTTTCCTCCTCCGTGTGACACCATACAGAGTAGAGTCCACTGACATCCCTCACCAACCGAAACCTCTTAGAGTCATGTCCGAACAATTACAACCACTAAGTATATTGGTATTCTAATTCCAGTCCCTGTGGGATTGATAATCTTTATTACTTGATGACATTCGTGCACTTATGGGCGTTGAGCGTGAGTGCGCGCTTCGAGTCCTCGATGGTATCCGTCGTGAGATTTGAGGTCGCATCCGTGCGCATCACTATGCCGATAGAAAACTCGATAGAAAGAGCATGAGTGGTTGTTGTCAACTTCTCGGCTCAAGTCTAGTGAGTTGGTGCAGTAGGAAGCAACACTGTGTTTCTTGTCTACCACCAAAGCCGAATACGTCGCAATGGGTGAGTGTGTTACTCAGCTTCTTTGGATGAAGCACTCTCTCCGAGATTTTAAGTTAGACTTCACAAATACTAAAATTCATGTAGATAATATTAGTTTAATTAACTTAACGAAAAACCCTGTATGTCATTCTAGGACCAAACATATAGAGGTTAAACATCACTTCATTCGAGAACATGTGGCCAACGGAGCCATACAACTCGAATACATGGAATCGAAGTCGAACTTAGCGAACCTTTTTACTAAACCCCTACCCGAAACCGAATTTAGTTTATTAAGACGAAAATTGGGCATGTGCATAATAGAGTAGGATTTACAAATCATAACTTCTTATAACTCTATTATTTACTTTTTTTGTTAATGGAATTAGCTTAGGGCTAACCCTAGATATCATGTACCTATAGATTTAAGGAGCTAACACATCTCACAATACATAGGATCAATGTGTTTGTGTACTTAGCCACGTAGTTGGGTGTGAGATGTTAGGACCTTACTCCTAGTTTCAGATGTAGAACTAGTGCATCGCCATGAACCACGGAGTATAATCATCTATATTAATCGACTCTGATCAGAACTTATTGATCATTTCATATCAATCAAGTCAAAAAGAGTTGAACATATAAATAGATGATGCGCACGAATGCGACCTCAAATCTCGTGACGAAGGCCGTCGAGGACTCGAAGCGTGCGCTCGCGCTCAACGCCCGCAAGTGCATGGATGTCGTCAAGTAATAAAGATTATCGATGCTACAGGGGTTGGGATTCGAATATCAGTATGTTCAGTGGTTGTAATTATTCGAACATAACTCTAAGAGGTTTCAATTGGTGAGGCCTGTCGGTGGACTTTACTCTATATAGTGTCACCTGGAGGAGGAAAGGACTGTGCCGAGGTCTTCAAAGGTGATTCTAGGACTTCGGTTTCGCTTGTGCATCACAAAACAATGTTGTCAATTGGCATTGTCTAGATGTTTAGCTATGGTTTTGTGGAAGGGACATCATACACTCTCCCACAGAGCCGCCGCATCTACCAGGAGCTATCTCCGCCTAAAAGGACAGGATAGACGGTACGAGGATGCCGAATCAATCCCTACGATGAACCATTTTCGATTCCATCGTACCCTTCTACCCACAGTTACAAGGGATCAGGTTTACCCCTAGGTTCCTTGTATAAAATCCCCTAAATCTTAGATACGAGGGTTGTCACCCCTCGCATCGCCTAAGTACAACAGATAGAAAACCAAACACGCATAGATACAGTAAAAACAACTACCAATTGTCAAATCAAACTCAAAGGCAGAATTTAACATGAACCAACATTGTAATGTGCACACAAGCTACTCCCTAATCCTAGAATCGAAAGTACTACTCCATGTATATGAAGGAAGAATCACAAAGCATGTTTATGTTCGAATACATAAGGAATAAAACGCAGGAACAAAGGATTACAATGCTTTCGTGGTCTTCTCTCCAACGTTGAAGTGCAAGGCGTGGACCTCCGGTGGCGTTCCTCCTCCCCGTTGTGAGTTACCAAAGCTTTTTAGGGTTTCGGCGTGCCGTCCTAGCCATCGTGCCTCTCCCCTAGGGTTTCGGCGAAGCCGTCCTTATATAGACATCGCCTCAGACTGCTGCAAAATCCGAAAAAAACCCTAGTCGCGCAAATATGGCGGGCCGCCACACGGTCGTGTGTTTCCACACGGCCAGGCCATGTGCAGCCTTGGGGTGTTGATCTCGCCCATTGGGCATGGCCGTGTGAATCCACATGCCCTGGCCGTGTCCCACTCTACGTCTAGCTATGAAATGTCCTTCTTTTTCTCCGAAAGCGCATCTTTTTAACCCGAAATGCTAACATGCACACAAAAGTCCAATGAGCAGACCTCCGAACTAGAAAATAGGAAATGTGTGCAAAATAGAGTAACATATGCATGAAACTAACAAGAAATGTAACAAGATGTGAGCAAAAACTACTCCTAAAACCCTATACGTTTTGCTCACATCACTTCCCCCAGACTTAAATCTTTGCTTGTCCTCAAGCAAAGCTCAGTGCCGTGAAAATTAAAAAGATTTTGTTCCATACTTAGCATGTTAACTAAATTTATCAAGTGGTATTTACAATCAAAGAAAAATAAATATGTCCTAGAAATTCACTAAGTAAGCTCCTTGTGCTCGTGCTAGGCGAATCATTCTTAGGGGATGCCCGTTCCATAGTGAGTTAATTCGTCATCTCATAGCTTTCCTAAGGTTTCCGACTCTTAGGCACTTACCTGCCCAAAGTGAGGGTCGTTCCCTAGGTCTAGTATAAAGTCTCAAAGGCGTGCTCGGTATTGAGAGAAATTGGTAGGTGTTTCCCCAGTAACCTAACTCGGTCTCAAAGGGTCACCTAGCCATTTCCACTCACGACAACTGTTTTTTATCCCTCATAATCTTCTCTTGCTTTTTTTTCATTTCTTTTTTTCTCTCTCTCTCTTTTATTTCTCTTTTCTTTTCTCTCTTTTATTTGTCGGCTCACTGGGATTTTGATTTTTCCGAATGGGCTTACACAATCCGAGCATCTTCAGTAGCTAAAATGCTAAATCTAGAGAAACCTATGGATTCCAAAGTACTAGACTACTGAGATGAATCATAACTCGTTATGTACTAGGTTCTCCCTTTCAGAACGTTCGATATGTGTAAGTGTAAAAATAAAGCTAACCAGTGTAAGTCTAGAACATTCAATAGAGCGAATAAAATAAAATACCACAAGATAAATGAATTTAAGCTACCTATGGGAACAACTCATGCAAGCAACTTTCAAAAATACTGTTGAGGTAGCTTTACAGATAACAAAATTTAAGTACTGAAAGAAACTCAACCACCCATGCATGAATAAATGAGTGAAAATACCAAAAAAAAAAAAAAAACTACTGCTAGGAAACAAAACAAAATAAACTTTGGGGTCCCCCCAAATTTAAATGAAAATATACCTCTAGTATGGTGGACGAGGTGGAAAGTCTAGGAGCCTCGGCATCTCTGGATCCTGGGAGAACCTGCTGTTGAGCCGCTGATGCCACATGTACATGTGGTCGATCTAGGAGCTGGTGGATGCAGTGGCTGCTCGGTGCTCCTCCTCCCTAGCCCACTGCGCCTGCTAGGCATGTATGTGCTGCCGCATCTCCCTGCGGTAGGCAGCTTCATCCTGGCGATGAACAACCTCCTCCTGGAAGTATATGCGGGCCTCGTCGTAGAACTCCTCAGCCCGCTGAAAGTGCTCCCGGAATCCCTGGAACTCCCCCTGTTGGTAGGCGCTCTGCTCCTCCCATCGCTGCCTCTGTGTCTACTGCTCAGTGTATATGTCGTCGAGGTGCGATCGAAACTCAAAGAAATCATAGGCCGACGTACCTGTATCCTGCTCAAAGGTGGAAAAATATGGTGGTGTCGGTGCAGACTCATGTCGGCGTGGACTAGGTGGGCTCCTATGCACATGTGGACTGGAGGGAGAGTGATATAAAGGTGGAGATATGGGCGCCGATGTGGATGGTCCCTCATGTGGAGGGGACTCCACTATCAGGTCCAAGCGTCAGTTGACGCGTATAACAATGGTGGTATGATCCGGGTCGGGGAGCCTAAGGGTCGTCAGATTTTTCCTTACAAAGCTTAAGGAGTCTCCTTCTCTCACAATCATTTTCATGGACATGCACACTCCTAGGTCGATCCTAGGGCTCCCCTCTATACTCTCTAATGTTGTGTAATCGTACCCCATCCTATGGCAAATGTGGGTAAGTAGGCCTCCCACATTAATCTCTCCTCGTACTGCTTTGCCCATCTTCACTAAGTGTCTGATGAAGTGGGACCCTACATCGATGCTACTCCTTTCTTGTAGCATATCCCATAGCAAAACAGCTTGCTAGCTCTAACTAAACCGTCACTCTCCCCACGATCAAATATAGTACTGGCCATGATGCGGTGGAGGTATCGAAAGACGGGGTTTTGGAGGCACGACGCTTTAGCCCTAGATGGGTCATAAGCGTGCTCCCCCATCAACTCAGTCCAAACTATCCGAGAGTTAAACCCAATAGGGAGTCTTCTCTCTCCCCCACTCGGCAAGCCAAAGCATGAGTTCCATTGGTGAAGGGTCCACTCATGCTCAATGTTAAAAGCCTAAAAGTTATCCTACCCTCCTCGCTCTCTCTACCCGTTAAAATTTCTGCCTCTACGGAAATTAAAAAATCTAGAACTATCCTAGGGTAGGTTGGGTGTCTTATTCCCATTATCTCTTCCCACCCTATTTTTGCAAATACGGCTTGAATATCACCCAACAACCCTAAAGACTCTAACAAATCTTCATCTAAGTATCTAGTAGCAGTGAGCTTACGAGTAGAGAGCACATTATATCTATCTCTATGTTCATTATTTCAAAAAAGAAGAGTGGGTAGGGCGTTACCCTCCTCCAGAGCTTGAGGGGCGTCGCCTCTCCTTGTTCGTCGCTCCGAGGCATCGGATCGAGGTACTACATGCTTGGTCCTCCTCATCCTTGCTTCTTTTGGCTTCCTTAGAGGTTAAAAGTGCTTCTAGATGGTAGGGAAAACTAAATCACACGGCTAGGGCAAGAGCTTTCAAAGCACACGGCGCAAATGGGATGAAAACACACGGCTCGCCCCTTTTAACCTCACGCGCCACAACCGTGTGAAAACACACGGCCAGGCCATGTGCGCCTCGGGTCGGTCGGGCATGGTCGTGGGAAAACACACGACCAGGCCGTGTGTCCCCATTTCTCTCCCTGTTTTGCATCAGAGCTCGAATTCTCTCACACCTTTCGCCGTGTAGGTTAATATGGATTTTATTTTTGCTTAGCAAAGTTCTTTTCTAGTCCTAACCCTAAATGAGATGGATATCAAGACTAAAATCAAACAAATGCATGCAATGCAATCAAAAAAAGGAAAATCTAAAACTAAACTTGGGTTGCCTCCCAAGAAACGCTTTGTTTAAGGTCGTTTAGCTCGACCGCACTCCACTATCAACTTGGCTCTGGAGGTTCAGTGAACCTCCATTCATCCATCTCGGGAGCTTCATCTGGCGGTTTTGGCTTCATTCTACTAAATGTAAAGCCATCGAGGTAGGGGGCTCTGTGCTCCGAAAGACTTAAGAGGATGATCTCCCCATCTACCTCCACGGAGATCTGGTGTGCCTTCACATCTATGCAGACGCTTGAAGTCGCTAGAAAAGGTCTTCCCATAATGATAGAATTCTAGGGATCCAGTCCTGTGTCCAGTATGATGAAGTCTGTGAGTATCAAGAAATCCACAATCACCACAGGCACATGTGCCAGCATGCCGAAGGCCTCCTTGACTGAATCATCCCCCATATGAATACCAAGATTTGCTGGTTGGAGCCCGCTCAATCCCATCTTCTGATAGTATGCGTAGGGCATCACACTGACTGATGACCCCAAGTCGCATAGAGCTTCGTCGAAGCTCTCCCCATAAATTGAGCAGGGGATAACAAATTCATCAGGGTCCTCAAGCTATAATGGAATCTTCTGTTCAAACTCAGCTTGGTCAGGTAGGGTGGTAATCATGGTTGCACAACCCTTAGCGAATTGACTACTTTGCCCCACTCCTTTCTCTTTTCCTTGACTCACCGGAGATCTCTTCA
The DNA here is from genome assembly GCA_025175895.1 of Wurfbainia villosa. Lineage (NCBI taxonomy): Eukaryota > Viridiplantae > Streptophyta > Magnoliopsida > Zingiberales > Zingiberaceae > Wurfbainia > Wurfbainia villosa. The sequence continues at coordinate 12,271,963 of CM046007.1, read as the reverse complement.
CAGGTTGCGACACAGTTTGGGCTATCTGGGCCACTTGCATTTCCAACATCCTGGTGTGACTTGCAAGGTCGTCAACGGTGGCCTTCAAGTCTCTGAGTGATTCTTCAGACTTCTGATGTTGGCGTCAAAATTCCTCATTGGCCTTAGTTTGGGTAGCGATGAAGTCCTCCATCATCAGTTCCAGTCTGGACTTCTGTGGTTGCTGTCCATTTCCCTGCTGCTGCCCATACCCCCTGATGGTTGGGAGGTTCCCGAGTTATTCTTATAAGAGAAATTCGAGTGATTCCTCCATCCGGGATTATAGGTATTGGAGTATGGGTTGTTGGGCCTTTGGTCGTAGTCCCTAACCGTATCGCAGTGCTCGATCTGCTCGTCTGAGGTCCCCGACCCTCCATAGTTGTCCTCTCGGTACGCTACCGCTCCCTCTCCAGAATCAATGGCCGCGCATGCAGATGAAGGATTCAAAGATTCAAACCATCTGCTGAGCGTGTCCATCCTTGCTGCAAGGTGGTCCATGGAGTTGACAGTGTATCGTCCCGCTGCAGGTGTAGGTTGACCACGTTCGGAATCCCATTGATGGAGGTTCTGGGCCACCTCTTCGATAAGCTCCTATGCCTCCTCTATGGTCTTGTTCATCAGTGCTCCTCCGACAGTAGAATCTAGGGACATCTTCATGGCGTACGTGATCCCATTGTAGAAGATGTGGATCACTAGCCACCTCTCCAGTCCGTGGTGGGGGCATTGGTAGAATAGCCCCTTGTAGCGATCTCAAGCCTCAAATAAGGACTCCCCCTCCTTCCGGCGAAAGCTCGTGATGAGATGGTCCATGTGAGCAGTCTTACTTGGTGGGAAGTATTTATTTAGAAACTGCTGCTCACATTGCTCCCATGTAGTGATGCTACCAGAAGGTAGGGAGTGAAGCCATGTCTTAGCCTTATCCCACAGTGAAAACGGGAACAAGCTCAGGCGGATCACGTCAGTAGGGACTCTGTTCATTTTCATCGTCGAGCAGATTTCAAGAAATACCTCAAGGTGTCGGTTCAGATCTTCAGTCGCAGCTCCCCTGAATTGGCTCTGCTGGGCCATATGTATAAGTGTCGGCTTCAGCTCAAAGTTATTTGTTGAAATAGATGGTCCAGCTATACTCAGCCTAAATCCTCTAGCACTAGGAGCTGCGTAGTCCCGCAAAGGTCGACTACCTATGTTCACCTCAGATGCGGCTTGATCCTCCATCCGTCGCTGCTCTGCTCTCTGATGATGAAAGGTTCGCTCAATTTCTAAGTCGATCGGAATTAGACCTTCCGATCCTAAATGTCTAAGCATACGACGAACCAAGCCACAAAGTTAGGAGTGCTAATCTAATTCTAAGAGCAGAAAATAAAACAATCTAGCAAATCAAAATCTAAGATGCAATAAGTAAATAGGAAACTACTGCTAAAAGTAAAAACTAAATCTAAATATGGAAAATATAGAACTAAAGCAAATGAAGCAAACTAAAAAGAAAATAAAGCAAGTAAATAAATCTAATCCTAAATCCGATCCAATTTAACACTGTTCGATCTGATATCGAATCGATCAGTCCCCGACAATGGCGCCAAAAACTTGCTGCACACGAATGCGACCTCAAATCTCACGATGAAGGCCATCGAGGACTCGAAGCATGCGCTCGCGCTCAATGCCCGTAAGTGCACGAATATCGTTAAGTAATAAAGATTATCGATCCCACAGGGATTGGGATTCGAATATCGGTATGTTCAGTGGTTGTAATTGTTCGGACGTAACTCTAAGGGGTTTCGATTGGTGAGGGTTGTCAGTGGACTTTACTCTATACGGTGTCACTCAGAGGAGGAAAGGAGTATGCCGAGGTCTTCAAAGGTGATTCTAGGACTTCGATTTCGCTTGTGCATCACAAAACAATGTTGTCAATTGGCGTTGTTTAGACGTTTAGCTATGGTTTTGTGGAAGGGGCATCATACACTCTCCCGCAGAGCCGCCGCATCTACCAGGAGCTATCTCCGCCTAAAAGGATGGGATAGACGGTATGAGGATGCCGAATCAATCCCTACGATGAACCATTTCCGATTCCATCGTACCCTTCTACCCACAGTTACAAGGGATCAGGTTTACCCCTAGGTTCCTTGTATAAAATTCCCTAAATCTTAGATACGAGGGTTGTCACCCCTCGTATCGCCTAAGCATAATAGATAGAAAACCAAACACGCATAGATATAGTAAAAACAGCTACCAATTATCAAATCAAACTCAAAGGCAGAATTTAACATGAACCAACATTGTAATGTGCACACAAGCTACTCCCTAATCCTAGAATCAAAAGTACTACTCCATGTATATGAAGGAAGAATCACAAAGCATGTTTATGTTCGAATACATAAAGAATAAAACGCAGGAACAAAGGATTATAATGCTTTCGTGGTCTTCTCTCCGGCGTTGAAGTGCAAGGCATGGACCTCCGGCGGCGTTCCTCCTCCCCATTGTGAGTTATCGAAGCTTTTTAGGGCTTCAGCTTGCCGTCCTAGCCATCGTGCCTCTCCCCTAGGGTTTGGGCAGAGCCATCCTTATATAGACATCGCCTCGGACCACTGCAAAATCCAGAAAAAACCCTAGTCGCGCAAATATGGTGGGCCGCCACATGGCTGTGTGTTTCCACACGGCCAGGTCGTGTGCTTCCACATGGCCAAGTCGTGTGCGGCCCTAGGGTGCTGATCTCGCCCATTGGGCATGGCCGTGTGGATCCACATGCCCTGGTCGTGTCCCACTCTGCGTATAGCTGTGAAATATCCTTCTTTTGCTCCGAAAGTGCGTCTTTTTAACCCGAAATGTTAACCTACACACAAAAGTCCAACGAACAAACCTCCGAATCAGAAAATAAGAAATGTGTGCAAAATAGAGTAACATATGCATGAAACTAACATGAAATGTAACAAGATGTGAGCAAAAACTACTCCTAAAACCCTATATGTTTTGCTCACATCAATAGATGAGCTTATTTTTAATATATTATTTTCAAAATTATGTGGAACATGCTTGGACTTGGAACTAAAACTTAAAACTATAATTTAAAAAAAAACTATGTTTCTCAAAACCCCCCACTCTTTCTGATTTATGGCAAAAGGGGGAGAAAATGCCAAAGTTAAGGGATCAATTTTTTTTTGATAACTTAACTTAGTAACAAAAGGGGGAGAAAGGCCAAGTTAAGAAATCTTCTTAACTTAAACTTATTTTTAATACTAAGGCCAACTTTAAGTAATTGTTAATTACTTAAACTCTATCTAAGTAGCAAACATCAAGGGGGAGTGTTAAGACCTTCTTTCAAAAACTCACCCTTGGTCAAGGGGGAGGTTTCCTCAAGGGGGAGTACTTGAAAGAGAGTCTCTATTACTTCTACTTAATTTTCAAATTAAATTCTTCATTTCAATTTCATGATAATGCATATTATTTCCTTAACTTTGTATGGGTTTGCCAAAGATCAAAAAGGGGGAGATTATTGGTGCAGTAGGCACCTAAGTCGAACCTGAGTTTTGATTATAGCAAACGATACAAAGTTAAGCTCATTTTGTTATCTCACAAGCTAAATCAAGTGTACAGAAAGTGCTAAAGCTAGAGCTGAAGGTCAGCGACACCTAGAGGGAACCGTGGTGGTCGGGCGACACTGGGAGGACTTCGGAGGAAGGCGAAGAACTCAGGTGAAGACCGGAAGCAAAGCTTCAAAGGTAAAGGTTGAGGTAAGCTTGTGTGAGTGAGTGTAAGTAAGGTCGTGTCCTCTGTATGGGGACATCCTTAGGCGTCGATCCGACCAATACTTCCCATGGAAGGTCTAAGTTGAGATCGGATGGTAAATGACCATCGAGCTTACTTATACTAACTGCATTTCAAGCTAACTCTTCATTGTAGCTGGAAACCCTGCCATCAGTTGATTGATGGCTTGTATCAGTCAACTGATGCCTCCAACAGTCGACTGATAGGGTTGATCAGTCGATTGCTGGTCAAGGATCAGCCTCGAGGAGAGTCAAAAATTATCACCATTTCTCAAGGGCTAGGTGACATCACCTCATGAAACCTCATCTCAATGATTAGGGTTTCACAAGGCTATAAAAGTAGGGGTTCTCCACCCCTTTTCCATCATTCCATGAGCCTCCAAGTGCTTCCGATATGCTGCGATATTCCGACGATCTTCCGACGATGAAGCGCTTTAGAAACGACGACTCGAGCTCCAATCTTCATCCTTTCAAGTCGTGGGTAACCTTTTAATTTATAATTCAGTTTCAAATTGCATTCCTTTTCAAGTTTTTATTAGAACAAGGAGAGGGGGAGTGTCCCTCTACCTTGATCTCTTTTTGTAATCGCTTGTCTCCTACCTCCGATGAGGAGGAGACTATTTTAGTGCTTTTTGCCCTCCGTGCGTGGTCTTGGACCACTAGGGCCTTGGAGTAGCAACTGTAGGCTGTGAACCAAGTAAACCCATTGTGTCATTTTACTTTCCCACTGCATTCTTTGGTTTTTGAATCATAAAAAACGAACGAATTGTCTTATCGCTATTTACCCCCCTCTAGCGATCCGCTATCGATCCAACAAGAAGGTTAACCTTCTCAACTAAGGTATTGACCTTGGACTCAAAATTAGCTAATTTTTTAGTTAATAATTTAATTGCACCATACAATGTATCTATTAAAGAGCGACTTACCTTGAATGAACCTTTTGAACCGGATATGGATCCGTGGCTTGTCTTGAATAGAGACTCATCGTCGGATCCGGAGTTGGATTCTTCCTTGGGTTCAGACTCTTCCTCGGGTTCAGTCGGCTTGGCCATGAAGATGAGGTTATTGAGCTCGTCTTCCTCCTCCGATGATTTCTCCCATGTAGCGTTGAGTGCTTTCTTGGACTTTTGTGCCTTGTTCTTGAGCTTTGGACATTCCGACTTGATGTGGCCCAACCTATTACACTCATAGCATCTATAGTTGGAATTTGATTTAGACTTACCTTCCTTGGATTGATTGATGTGTTGTTTTTGGCTTTTGATCATCTTCCGAACTAGATTCACTAGTTCAGTTTCCATCTCATTGTCAATCTCCGACTCGTACTCGTCTTCTTCCTCCAGAGGTGGTTTACTTTTGGGCTTCTTCTTCGGTCCTGCAAATAAGGCAATACTTTTCTCGGCGGGGGCCGAATTAGACTGCTCATGTAATTCAAATTCATAAAACATTTCATCTAATCTAATCTTAGAAAGGTCCTTAGAAACCTTGTATGCATCAACCATGGATGCCCACAAGGTAGTCCTAGGGAAAGCGTTAAGCGTGTACCTTATTAAGTCCCGATTTTCGACCTTCTGTCCTATCGAATATAGATCGTTGACGATATCTTAGATCCATGCATGTAATTGGGTGGCGGTCTCGTGAACCTGCATTTTTAGATTGTATAATTTATTTAAAAATAGATCCCTCTTACATACCTTAGCGTCGTTGGTTCCTTCGTGTAGTTCGACGAGCTTGTTCCACAAATCCTTCGCACTGATGAAGGGGCCGACATGGTTGAGCTCTTCTTTGGACAAGATGCACTGTAGGATTTGCATAGCCTTGGCATCGACTTCCACTTAGTGTTTTATGGCATTTATCCATTGATCACAATTCAACGATTCACCATCTTCATTAGTAGGAAGCATGAACCCAGTTTGGATTACAATCCACATCTCTACTTGGGTTTTTAAATAACACTCCATCCGACCCTTCCAATAACGGAAGTCATCTCCACTGTAAAATGGAGGTCGAGCGGTGCTAAACCCTTCAAGATGGGCCATTTAGAAAGAAAAGAGAACCTCACAAAAACAAAAACGACAAAAAGGTACCAAGACTCTTGTCTTGGATTAGTAGTGCGGGAGAAGGAAATTAAATGAAACAAAAAGACTTAACATACAAATTTCAAAACCAAAAACAAAAAAGAAAACTTAAATCCAAGTGCTAGATTGGTGGTTGCACCAAATCGTAGCGCCCCCGCTCTGATACCAATTGTTGGATTGAAAAAGAGCGCTAGAGGGGGTGAATAGCGCACGACAAATCTTTTCGTTCAATCGATTAAAACACTAGTAAGAGTAAATTGCACAGCGGAAAAGTAAAGTACACAAAAAGGTTTTACTTGGTTCACAGCCTATCGACTGCTAATCCAAGGCCCTTACGATCCAAGATCGTGTACGGGGGGCAATGCACTAAAACGTCTCCTCCTCGTTAGAGGTAGGAGACACGAATACACGAAAACAAAGCTTGACGAAGAGGGGCAATGCCACCTCTCCTCTTAAGGAAAATACAACGATAAATAAGAGAAGTACAAAAAATTTAATTGAACTCTAAGAAAGCTTTTACTGACAACAATCTGATCTTGAACTTGTAGTCATGTCATCGACATTTCGGTAGCGTTTCAACGTCGTAGAGGCATTGCGGGATCACTTTGTAAGCACTTTGATGACCTAAAGGGGTGAAACCCCCCTTCTTTTATAGCCTTGAAAGCTACCCCAACATTTAGTTTTAGCTCATGGTTAAAGAACCTCATCCTCCCAAGATAAGTGGAGCTTATCTTGACTCTCCTCGAGGCTGGAAATTCGAATGGCGATCATTCTTTGCCCTGATCGATTCATTGACCAACCGATCATCGCTACAAGCTAGTAGTTGACTGGTGGCTAGGGTTCTCGACTGCACTAAAGAGTTAGCTCAAAATAAAAATAATATAAGTGAATTCGACAGTCACTTACCGTCCGATCTTGACTTAGACCTTCCACGGGAAGTCTTAGTCGGATTGCTGCCTAAGGATGTCCTCGTACAGAGGACCCGACCTTACATTCACTCACACACGAGCTTACCTTAGGTCCTTTTGTGACTCATAGCTTTGCTTCAGGTCTCCACCTGGGTTCTTCGACTTCATCTGAAGTTCTCCCAGTGTCGCTTGACCACCACGGTTTCCCGACTCGGGATTCTTCGGGTGTCGCCAACCTTCAACTCAGCTTAACCATTCTTGCACACTTGGATCAGCTCATTAGACAACAATATGACCTTAGCTTTGGGTCTTTGCCATAATCAAAACATAAGTTCAATTATCTGGTGCATACTACACCAACAGATTCACTCTGAAATATTGATAGAAGTAAAAAATTATTCTAATCTGACAAGGAAAAGCCTTAGGTCAGATCTTTACTATTTTTACAGCTCGACCTTAGCTTGAGCTATTATCCCCATGCGGTGGCGGATCGGAGGAGCCAGTTTAAGGTAAATTCACTTTGGAAGATGACAAAAAAATTATTCCGATCTGACAGGGCAAAGCCTTAGGTCAGATTTTCACTATTTTTATAGCTCGGCCTTAGTTGGTGTTATTATCCACATGCGGTGGCAGATCAGAGGAGTTGGGTTAAGGTAAATTCACTTTGGAAGATGATGGAAGTAAAAAACCTATTCCAATCTGACAAGGAAAAACCTTAGCTCAGATCTTCACTATTTTTACAACTCGGCCTTAGCTGGAGCTATTATCCCTGTGCGGTGGTGAATCGAAGGAGCTGGGTTAAGGTAAATTCACTTTGGAAGATGAGGAAAGTAAAAAATTAGTCAGATCTAACAGGGCAAAGCCTTAGATTAGATCTTCACTATTTTTACAGCTCAGCCTTAGCTGGAGCTATTATCCCCGTGCGATGACGGATTAGAGGAGCTAGGTTAAGGTAAATTCACTTTGGAAGATGATAGAAGTAAAAAACTATTCCGATCTGACAAGGCATAGCCTTAGGTCAAATCTTCACTATTTTTATAGTTTGGCTTTAGCTGGAGCTTTTATCCTTGTGCAGTGGTAGATCGGAGGAGTTGGGTTAAGGTAAATTCACTTTGAAAGATGACGGAAGTAAAAAAAACTATTCCAATCTGACAAGGCAAAGCCTTAAGTCAAATCTTCACTATTTTTATAGCTCGACCTTAGTTGGAGCTATTATCCCCATACGGTGGTGGATCGGAGGAGTTGGATTTAAGATAGATTCACTCTAGAAGATTGACAAAAGTAAAAAATTATTCTGATCTGACAGGGCAAAGAGTTAGGTCAGATTTTCACTATTTTTACAACTCGGACTTAGCTGGATCTATTTGCCTCGTGTGGTTGTGGATCAGAGGAGATGGGTTAAGGTAAATTCACTTTGAAAGATGATGAAAGTAAAAAAATTATTCCGATCTGACAAGACAAAACCTTAGGTCAGATCGTCACTATTTTTAAAACTTGATCTTGGTCGAAGTTATTCTCCTCGTATGGGGGTGGATCGGAGGAGTTGAGTCTTGGGGAAAATGTCACTTCAAAAGAGCAGTGGAATACATTTCATTCTAGAAGAACAACAAATTGGGGTAAGTCAAGATTTCTGAAAGTACGTCGACAAGTAAGCAGTATCACTATGCATGGTGATTAGGGGGCTCGAAGGGAGAATCTTGAAGAGATATTTTTCGAAGAAGGTATGTTGTTTTAATTGTGTAGTAATAAATTTTCTTATGCAGTATCAGGTTCACTAAAAAATGGCATAAATGTTTGCATAGCGTATTAATTTGAAGGTATAATAACTAGTACAACCAGACAGGAAAAAAAGAAGTTATGCTAGGGAAGGAACTAAGGTGCTTCATAAATAATCTTCTCCTCAGTAGGGATACTGGGAGGCAGAGAGGCAATAGGAGGGGGCATATTCAGTAGGTTGCATCTTACAAGAGCTTGGTGAGCTGCACGGAACCTTGTCAAATTTCGTTGAGTGATGGTTAGCTCCTGGCGATGGGAATATGTTCGGGGGGGGGGGGGGGAGATACTTGCAAACGACCCCACAAATCCCTACTACGTTTTATAATTCTTGTATGCATTGTTGTTCTACCATGATGGGCTCTGAGGAAAGGGTCCTATCTTCCTGCACCGAGGGGTTGGCCATTCAGAAGGTAGAATGGGGAAGGAGTATATGGTCAGAAGGTTTAACAGGGAGTATTTGTAGAAGAGGAGGGGGCATTAACTTATATTCTGGGAAAAGAAGAAAAATATGGGTTGATGAGATGGATAGACGAGGGGGCAGTGTTGGTAATGGTTGATGCATTAATAAAGGAGTAGTCAACCATATTCCATAAAAAGGGCATATACTCATTGGATATAATTCAACTCTAGCATGATAGGTTATGGTAAGGGATCTTGGGAAAAGGGAATTTTGTATAGCTCGATGGTTATAAATGGGGTCTTGGAAGGGTCTCTCTATTTAGTCCTAAATTTATTTAGAACCTCTCGCAGTAGTAGGGTGCTAGTCGACTGGCACCAGGAAAGTGTTTGGCAAGGTTTATTCAGTCATAGAAAATTAAGTCAAATCAGAGCTTGGTTATAACTATAAACGTATCATCAATTTAACAATATAGAAATAAATTATACTTCAAACATGCAGGATCTATTGAGACATCCCCTGTTCAAGTCTTTTCCTTACATAAGGAGGAGTTTTTTACAAATCAAAGAAAGTATCTGGATAGTTATCTATGGAAGCCTTAACACTTAAAAAGCTAGTATCTACTTCAGGAGGAGGGTATCCTTGACTTGCAAATTGTTTGTTGGATCCTTCAAAACCCATCATAAATAGGCCAGCCCCTTTATCGCCAAACTTGGTTATTAGCTCCTTCTTTCACACTTTCCAGCGAGCTTCTTCAGTATATGTCTGAGTAGCGAGGGCAGCTTTTAATTCATCCCTTTCTCTGGCGATAGATAGAGTATGCTAGCTTATGGAAGTGATGGTCTGAGTGTGCTCTAGCTATAATGCTTGCACCTGAAAGGTTATTTTTGAAAGATCTCCAGATAGTGTGGATACCTTAGAAGAAAGACACTCTAATTGAGTCGAACTTAAGGCACGAGAAGCTTATAAAGTTTTGATAGTGGATTGAGCTCTTATCAACTCGACAAAAGATTCAGATCTTCTGGCATGAGTTTCCTGTAGTTGAATTTGGCAGACTGCCAACTCCTGAGATAGGGCATTGCTATGTTGAATTTGTCAGGCTGTCATCTCCTCATTATAGCTGGCAGTTGCCTGTGTAGGTAGAAGGTATATTTTAGAGATAAATGTTAAGATGGTTTAAGTGTAGTAAAGTTAAAGGGTAATACCTCTGATAACTTTGTCTATAAGCATTCAAAAGGGCACTGTACTCTCGATTGGTTGAATAGTTTTACCTCTTGGGGAGTGTGGGGCCTAAGAACTGATCTAAGAGTGGTGGTCGGGGAATTGAGGGGAAGGATATCCCCCATTAGAAGAGGGGGCTCATCCCCAAGAGAGGAAGGCTCGGGGGGAATAGAGCCAAAAAGAGATGAAGCAGTAGTTGGTATTTCAGGAGGTGGATCTAGGGGCGAGGAGGAGGTAGGAGGGTCTAGCCTAGCACCTGAGGAGGAGGGAATAGGAGAGGGAGGCAAAGTAGGAGAAGTTTCTTTGGGTCCAAGGGAGGGGTCTCCGGAAACATCGGGGTCCTCCTCAGATGAGTCGGGGGTAGGAAGGTATTGGCACAGGCAACGACAGATGGGAGGAGGACTAGGAGATCGAGAAGGGGAAGCTGTAGGAAGAGTTGCCGAGGTGGTCGGACCTCCTCTAGGATGGAGGAGTCTTCTAGGGGGGAAGTAGGGAGATCCTTCGAAGTTGGAAAAGAAAGAGAAGGCTCTTCATAGGGCAAAGGGACTGTGTCAAGATTTAAGTCAAGAGGAGGGGAAGAGGGGATCACTGGAGACTTTCCCCGTTTACATTTCTCTTTAGCCTTCTCTGCTATGGCCTTCTCAGCACTCACCATGGCCCTCTACATCAAGTCGTCTACAACACAATATATACATAATAACAAACAACCTTACAAGGGGTTAATAAATATTAAGGGTTTACATCATTCAAAAGTTTTTGGCAATATCCTACCTATCACAACAGGATCATCCAGGTGGAAGGGGAATAATCCATAATGACTCAGAAGGTGGGAATCTAATAGGAGGTCAGAATTATAGTGGTGGTCCTTCAGCACCCTGTGAACTTCAGTAAAGGGGCATTGAAGCCAGCAGTCTTGAAAGGGGGGCAGATCTGGAAGGGTTGTCTTCCAAGTTTCAGAGTGGGAAAAAGGGGTAGGAAGTCAAGCGAAGAAATATAGCTCCTTCCAACCTTTATGGGAGGAAGGCTTGTTGGTAAGGAACTGATAGTCATGACAACTGGAAAAGTAAAAGATACCTATTTTCAAAAATTTTAATTGGAAGAGACAGTGAAATATCATAGGAGATAAAGGGAGTCCTAAGTGCTTAAAATCTATAACGGTGCTCGCCGATAGTCGAAAGGCATTGGAGGCTAGCTGACTAATATCTATTTTATAGAAATCTAAAAGGTCAAAGTAAATAGGGGATATGGGAAGTCGAAGGTCGTTCTCTAGCTGACCTAGGAAGACATAGTGGTAATTAGGGGGGTGGGGGGGGAGATGGGGCCAGTGAGGGGGCAAGGCATAAGTCCATTTGATAAATGAATCCAAATATAGTTCCCTAACATTGCGGAAATAGTGGTGACTATCTATGAGAGAAAAGGTGTCTTCGTACTAAGAGGGTCGGGCTAGGGATTTTAGGGGAAGGAGCCATAGCAAAGGAGACAAGATGTCACTTACTTGTGGATTGAGAGGTGACAATTATATTGTTGGAAGAAAGAAGACATCTGAATGCCGAAGGTTTAAGTGCAAAACGTCCACTGGAGAAAGTCACTGAATGGGAGAGGAAGAGTCGGAGTCAGGGAAGATGAAGTTACCATACAGAAGTAGGGCTTCGAGGGGTTTTAGCTTTAAAATATTCCTTCAAGGGGAAGAAGAAGGACCCATTAGGCCATCGAGGTGATCGTACTCTTAGAATGGGTCATGAGGAGGGGGTCCCGCCCAATAAGATCAGTAAAACCCGTAAGGGATCAAGAGTTGGTTAAGTCATTGTCGAGGTAGAGAGGAAGCACGATAAGGGGGGACTCATGACCTTAAGTGTCAGACTAAAGGATTAGTCTGACTATTTTGAGGGGGGTGGTTAATGATACTGTTATAATGCAACTGAGGGAATAGAGTCAGGAGAAGTGAAGGGCTGGGATCCGAAGGGTAGGAATAGACTGTAGTTCGGAAGATACAACCAAGTCAAGTAGAACTTAGCTCAGAAAGTTGAGCTGAGCTGAGGGGATTACAACTCGAAGAGTCGAGCTGAGCTAGAAGTATATCGGCCTTCTAGCTAGAATGAAGTCGGATAATGACTCGGGGGAGTGAGCCGAACTCGAGAAATGGTGACTCGGGAAGAAGAATTGAGTCAGGGAGGCAACGGGAAGGGTTGATTGAAGGAATGGCATAAGGGTAAAATTAAGGAAAGGGAGGACCCCGCGGCATGTTCTCGTAAGAGTTTGTTATATATCGCAACCAACTAAGGCACCTCGCTGGCACCACAGAAGATTCCTAATATCGCATACTCATTAACGGCATAACAACATGATTCCTCAAACCCACGCAACCCTCCACGTGCACGGTGATCCGAATGGTTTGTTACACAACAGCTGGGCCTAGGGGCAGCAGATATAAAAAGAAAGGAAGGAGGAAGATGAGAGGGGGAGTTTTTCTCATTTTTCTCAATCTACATTCATTTTTTCTCTGATAAGAACTTCGGTGTACTTCTTCTTCCTCCTCCTCCTCAGAGACAGGCTCTAACTTAAGCATCGAAAAATGACCAGCACGGAGAGGGGTGGTGGTTTAACACGTGTTAGCTTTCTCTGGATCTTTACTGCAATAGGCGGAGAAGGAGCATCCTGAATAGGACAAGATTGAGGGGGAACCATCTGCACATTATTTCTTTTACTTTGTATAAGATCTTATTTGCAAGAGGTTTCTCCACCTCCGGAGGTACTTCCGAGAAGGAAAGATTCTAGTGAAGGTGTCTAGTGTTGGGCTCATTCTAGAGCTCATCCGTGGAGTAGGAATTTAAATTTTGAACCATATTAAATCTCTTGTCCTTAGATTATTTACTGTTGCAGTCGGAGAGAACCTCATTCCTCTTCAAGACTTTCATCTAGAAGAGGCAGAAAATTTGTGCCGCATCAGTGAGTATTATGTGTTATATGAGTATTACTCTTGATGTCCCCTTGAGTCTTCTATTTATAGCCTTCAAACAAACTAAGATCGGATAAGCTTTACAGAGTTGTTCTTTTGGAATCTAATTAACTTAATTCTCCTCCAAATTGATTGAAAGATTAATCACAAGAACTTTATCTATCAACTAGTGATTTTCAGTCTCAATTGACTCGACTCTATATAGTTGACTCATCTAGATAAGATCATAAACTTATTTTCAAATAAATAATTTTTCTAATCAACTCAAACAAAGTTCAATTATAGCCTATTTAGTTGACTCATTCTCTTCTAGTTAACTCAATTAGCTTCACTAGTAATATTAATCCATCCAATAAATACTTTTTGAGTCAAATCAAACCCTCTTTTTATTTAACTCAATTCAAACACAGAGTAGTCTATGTTTAGCAATCAATTGCCAAGTTGAACCAAGTCACTTTAGTCAACTCAAGTCAAAATAGAACCCTTTTGTTCACTATCAAAATGAATACAATCAACTAAAACAATCCTTCAAGCAACTGAATCTACTCAAGGATCTCAACTTTACCCAAGGTTAAGCTCATTCATAGATTATGACCAAGAATACTTGCACCTTAGTTGACTACATACCTATATAGACATTTACCAAGAATCTAAGCCATGATTATAGTCCCTACTATTCTATCAAAGCTAACTTGTCATCTTTCCTAAAAGTTGCCTTCTAGTTTTCATCTACCATTTACCAAGAGCTCTTGAACTTCTTCCAACATATGCTGGACTTATACCCTTCTATCAAAACTTACTACACTTCTATCAATACTTGTTGGTTTTCTTCATCTATCAAGATCCCTTGGATTTTTGTCAATATTTCTTAGACATTTGTCAACACCAATTGAAATTATCCATTTGCTAAGACCTTTTGTACCCTAGCATTTTGATAAAATGATAGAAATTTTGTTATATTTATCAACTTTCCTAGTGTAATAATACAATAGAGAAACTAATTAAATAGGAACAATACGTAGACATAGTATTAACACTCATCGTTATAGGATCATGTTGTATGACTAGAGGAGGTGTGCATATATTTTTGACGTTCTTCATTCAATTTTTCTTTTTCTACAATCAAATTAGCATGTAGCATAATATATAAATAATAATGAGAAAAAATGCAAAAAAAAAAAGATACACAATTCCAAGATTTTATGTGGTTTAGGGTTTTTACTCAACCATTTATGAGCCTTCAGGATCAACCCTAGAACAATGCTAAACTAGACATATTCTAGAAGTCAGGACTTAAAATCCTTATTCTTAATGTAGGTGGAAGCAAGATGGGAGTCCTACGTGTGACGTTCGAACAGAGGATTGTAGAGAAATCGAAGGAAACAGAAATTCATAAATAAAGAGGAGTCACCTCTTGGTTTAATGAAAAGAAACATTATTAAACCAAAACAAGATGTCTTCAAAAGGACCCTAATCCTTGTTTAAATAGTCTAGGAATTGAAAATTTTTGAAACAAACATAAAAATTCAAAACAAACAAAAATTTTAACAAAACCAAAATCCTATCTACATGTGGGGTGTGGCGCACCATGTCCATGTTGTGTCAGGTCCCAAAATGGGACACGATCATGCCCAAGGTCACGGTCAAGCCATGTTAGCCTCTAAGAGCACCATTTTCTCTCTATTTTGATCCAGAATGAAGAAAACCCATGCTAGGGGGCATGATCAAGCTGCGATGGCTATTGGATGGCTCGAATTCTCCTCGCCAAGGCTTGGAATGAAGTATGCTCATGATAGGGGCCCATGGGGGTATCAAAATCCTTGTTGAAGGTTCAATTGCTCTGGGTTATGCCCTAGAAGGAAGCAGAGTCATGTTATAAGATAAGAATTGATTGTATTACTGGATGTTCCTACATCAGCTGCTCCGAGTTAAAAAGAATTTATCCTCGAGTTTGGGTTAGCGACATTCCCTTTTTTGGTGTAAGAGCTCAGGTTCTTGAAGTTGAATGTGTCAGAAGTCTTCAAGTGGCTAGGGAGATGCAACCTGTAAACATTGGCATTGATCTTTTATAGGATCTTACAAGGTCCAATCTTTTGCTCCTTAAAATTGTTGTATTCTCCAATAGGGAAGTGGTCACGAGTTAGCACTGCCCGCACCAAATCTCCAACATCGAAAAGCACTTGACGACGATGATTATCAGCTCATTCCTTGTGCTTGGTATTATTCTCCTAGATAGCCTACCTGACTTGTTCATGGATACTTTGAAGATGCTCAATCATCTCATCTACCTTATGATTAGACTATCTCATGCATGAGATGGGGGCTAAATCCAGTACCTCATACAGGTTCTATTCATAGACTATCTCAAAAGGAGTAAGTATGGCAGTTCGATTCTTCGATATGTTATAAGAAAACTCTACCTAAGGTAGGGCTAAACCCTACTGCTTTGTTTTAGAGCCTTGCAAACACCTCAATAAGTTTCTTAGACTCCGATTGACCACTTCAGTCTAACCATCTGTCTGTAGGTGATATGCACTACTGAAATTTAACTGGGTACTCATTTTACTCCATAAACTCTTCCAAAACTGACTGATGAACTTTGTGTCCCAATTTGAAATGATAGAATATGGATCGAATATCATGTATCAAAAAATCTCTCTGAAATATAAATGTGAAATCCATATGGCATACATAGTTTTATTGTAAGTCACAAAGTGCACCATCTTGGAGAACCTGTTGACTACTACTAAGATAGATTCTAATACTTATTGCATACGAGGTAGCTCAAATATGAAATTCATGCTGACGTCAAGCCATGGAGCTTCGACAATTAGTAAAGGAGTATATAAACGAACATAAGTGAGGAACCCCTTAGATCATTAGCACACATGACATTTGTTCACAAAATGTGCTACATCATTGCTCAGCTTCGACAAGTAGAAATCAAACGATATGAGAGATAATATCTTAACGTGGACAAAATTTCTCTCATTATGCAACTCACCCAAAATTTGTTTCCTCAATGAGCAATCTAGTACACACGACTGTAATCTCTGAAATAGGAAGTTGTCATGCACTATGAAGTCATGGATAAGACCCTCCATCACCTTCTAAAAGACTTTGCCAAAGGATGGGTCTACTGCATATAAATCTATAAAAGATTCGAAACCTATAACTCTTTCCCACATTATGGCAACTTGTATTATTCGTTGATGTACTTTAAAGCCTTGTGATCAGTAAATAGGATGAATTCCCTCTATATGAAATAGTGCCACAAATGCTTCAAGGACTAGATGATAGCATAGAACTCTACGTCATGAGTAGAATAATTTCATTTAGAATCCGATAATTTCTCACTAAAAAAGACAACGAGTCATCCATATTGACTAAGGACACCTCCAATGCCAATGCTTAATACATCACAATGAATCTCAAACACATTCTCAAAATCAGGAAGTGCTGGCACTAGAGCCAGGTTCATCTTTTGTTTGACTAACTAAAAGCTATTCTTTGGTACTTTAGACAACTTGAAATCTTTTCTATCTAGACACTCAATGATAGGAGCAATTAAAGTACTAAAGTTTTGGACAAACATCGATAGAAGGAAACTAACCCATGAAAACTCTAATGTCCTGCAAGGTTTTCGGTGTTGGCCACACTAAGATAGTGCCTATCTTCAATAGATTTGCATGTATGTCCTCTATGGATACAATAAATTCAAGAAAAGTCACCGACAGTGAAAAGAAAGAATATTTCTTTTGGTTGAGAAATACATGCTTTGTCCTCAATTTTCCAAAAAATCACTCGTAGGTGATCAAAATAAAAAGGCCAAGTCAAGCTATAAATAAGAATATCATCGAAGTAAGCCAAAACAAACTTGCCCATAAAAGATCGCAGTACTGATGCATGAATCTTATGAAAGTACTCAGCGCATTAGATAGTCCAACAGGTATAACCATCCACTCATACAATCCATATTGTATCTTGAACACTGTCTTCCATTCATCTCATGGCCTGATCTCAATTTGATGATAACTGCTCTTGAGATCAATTTCTAAAAAGACTCTCGAACCAGCTAGCTAATCCAACATATAATCTAATTGGGAAATTGAAAATTTGTATTTCACAATGATCTTGTTGATAACTTAGTTGTCCACACACATATGCCATGAGTTGTCCTTCTTTAGAACAAGTAGGGCAGGAACAACACAAGGACTCATGTTCTCTTGAATGTATCCTCAGTCTAAGAGCTCCATCACCTATCATTGTAACTCTTTGGCCTCCTTCAGACTAAGATGATAAGCTGGCTAATTAGCTTGAATCAAACCTAGAATAAGATCAATTTGGTGTTAAATATCCCTCATAGGTGGTAGCTCTAGAGGAAGATCCTCTAGCATCAAATTCACTAACTCCCCAAGTAAGTGTTATACACCCACTAATAAATCTAATCCTAAATCTAAAATGTTTCTTGGGCGAGGTATTACAGCATAGATGACTTTCTCCTATACTACTACATCTAAAAATCTAGACATAGGAAAGAGAGTAGAATTAGAAGATATCGACGTTGCAGGGGGATCCTCTCATCAGGGTGCTAGTACAACCTTCTTCCCTCTAATATTAAAGGTATAAGTGTTTTTCTGTCTATCGTGGATAGCTATGTGATCATGTTGCCAATGTCGTCCCAACAATACATGGCAAGCATCCATTGACACAACATCACATCAAGCTTCATCATAATATCTATTGTCAATAGAGAAAGAAATGAGACATCTTTGATCTATTGTTATCTTGTTTCCTTATTTAGCCAGGATAACTTATATAACTTTGGATGATGATATGTTTTTATATATAATTTTTGCATAGCTTCCTGGGACACAGCATTTTCACAACAACCACTATCAATAATCTTCTTGCATACCTTATTCATAATGGTGCACGCCATGTGAAAGATGTTCGTCCTAAATCAATCATCTCTCACTTTATCCTTGGGAGTGAGGAGACTTTTACGAACAACTAGCATCTTGTGACCATCTCTATATAGTACCTCGTCATTGTCACTCTCATTGTAAATTGGGTCACTGACAGCTTCATCATCCTCCATGTCTTCTTCAAGCAACAATGTTTTGCCCTTCTAGCTAGCGAATATTTTGCTCTCGGTGGCGATGTGGTGATTTTTGCAAGCGCACAGTCATCGTTAGATAATAAAAATATCATCCTTTAAGATTGGTCAAGTAGCTATTATGTGGAACAACAAATTATCTAGATGTAATAAATAATAAATAATCAATATGAAAAGATAAAATAAAACAAGATAAAGAACTGATTGGAAGATAGGGTTGAGGATAATCTTATGGTTTTGGTTTCACTCCAGTACTATTGACATGGCACTTCTCTCTTATGACGATAAACTTTCCTTAAGGTTGTCTATCCTATGGTAACTGATATTTCCTTTTGAGAATACATCAGTGTATCTATCCAAATACGACCCTGACTTTCATGGTATCTGTACGAAGGAGACCTTAATAGCTTAAGGAACCTATCACGAGAACCCCGTAAATCTTTTTAGACTTATTATCCTTACTCACGAAATTGGTTCAAGATAGACCCTTTACACTTTGTGATAACCAATAGAATCCTTGAGAGGATTCAAACTACTTCCGTGATATTTGTACCAAAAAATCATTGATCGACCCCTATTTCTAGAGCACCCACAATCCTTTGATTTCAACCCTTACTCGTGAGCAATCCCTTAAGTTGAGCTTTATCATTCCAGAATTAAGGTTCTCCTTTTGGTTCATCCCCTAATCCCTAAGTTATGCGAACATGTGGCCAACATAAACGTAAATAAACATTAAGCACACTAAAACTGAACCGGGAATAAAATATCGGTAACAATTCATGACAAATAGAAAAATGGTCAATCCCTTGTCCTGCGATTACAAGATACTACTCCATAACGTGGGATTTATAGCCCAAAGAAATTATAAAAAATGATTGACAAACTATAAAAATGATAGAGAATAGAGAAAACTTAGTTTGTCGATGTCATAGATGGCTCCCACTCCTTGGATCAACTCCCTTAGAAGCTCCTCAATGCTTTCTAATCTTCAACCACATCCTCTCCATCCCCCCCCCCCCTCCTCCTTTTGGATGAGCCCTAGACATTCTTTTATAGCCTAACAACCCTCAAACTTAGAAATTTGGCATGGTGACAAGGCAATCCACAACTGTGGAAGCCACCACGGGCTGGTTTTGGATCATGCTAGAGTTCGACGACGTCTAGGCAGAGGACTCCATGGTCGTGGAGCTCTCCATGGGCTGCCTGTGGAGCATTCTGCCCTCTTATTTTGGCTTCGGACAACCTCTTTCTGAAGATAAGTCCCTATAAGCTTTTTCTCGTGCCTTAATCATGCGCTTTTTATCCCAAATTGTATACTCCTAAGAATATAAACATGCAATCATAGTTATCTGAACTAAAAAGATAAAATAAATGCAAATACTAATGCTTTAACCATGATATTGATGCAGATAGGGTAGCGGAGTGAGAGCATCCTTCCACACGTGACGACGTTAGAAAAGAGGTGGGCAGAGAGAATCAAAAGAGAAAGGGGAATTCGCAAACAAAAAAGGATCCACCTCTATGTTTAAACGAACAAAAAGAAACTTTATTAATCAAAAACCAATCTATCAATTACAAGAGCCTAAGCCATCTTTAAATAGGCTAAGAAAAGAGAAAGTTTGTAACAAACAAAAGAAATAATAAAAATTTCTTAAACTAAATGTAGGAACCTTGAGGATTGGCTAGAGGGGGGTGAATAGCCTCTTTCGATTTCTATTAGATATTAGTGGAAGCAAAAACAATAATGTAATTAAGAATGAAATCGAAAGACAACAAAAAAGCAATGCTAATAAAGATGTTTAATGTGGTTCGAAGATGACGCTCCTACTCCATGGCAATCCGTAAGGTGGATCAACCCTAGCAAGCCTTCACTAAAATCTCCTTTTGATGATCACACTAAGATGGAGAAGCCTTCTTACAATCAACTCTTCTTCTTATAAGATGATGAGAGTAAATTAGGGAAGAAGAGATTAAAAACACTAAAAAGCTTGGAGAAGGCTTAGTGAGCTTGAGAGCAAAGATTGGAATGAGAGCACTAGCCCTCTCAAGCTCCCCAAGGCCTCCTTTTATAGAGAAGAGGTTGATTTTTCCCGTTGAGCCTGTCAGCAGTCGACTGTTGTTGGAGCAGTGGGCACCTAAGTCAAACCTGAGTTTTGATTATAGCAAACAATACAAAGTTAAGCTCATATCGTTATCTCACGAGATGAATCGAGTATGAAGAAAAGTACTAAAGCTGGAGTTGAAGGCTGGTGACACCCGGAGGAAGCTGGGGTGGTCGGGCGACACTCGAGTGACTTCGGAGGGAGCCGAAGGAATCGAGTGGAAGGCCGAAAGCAAGAGCTACAAAGTAAGTATCGAGGTAAGCTCGTGTGTGTGAGCATAAGTGAAGTCGTATCCTCCTTACGGGGATGGTCTTAAGCGTAGATCCGACCAAAGACATCCCCATGGATGGTCTAGGTCGAGATCGGACAGTCGACGGCCGTCGAAATTATGTTTTTGTTAAGTTAACTTGTGATTTCAGTTAGCATCAGTCGACTGCCCACAAGAGCCACTCGACTACCTTAAATCAGTCGACTGCTGAGTGTTGCGACTCGACTGACGCTGTCATCAGTCGACTGATGATGGCCATCAGTCGATTGATAGTCAAGGATCAGCTTCGAGGAGTCAAACCTTATCACCTCATTCCAAGGAGCTTTGTGCCTAGTTTTGATTGGTTGAAGACCCATTCGATGAGGGGCTCAAAATCTATAAAAGGAGGGCTTCTCTAAGGGTTTTTTTTATCAATTCTCTAAGCCTCCAAGTGCTTCCGATACGCTATGACTCTCTGACATCTCTATGACGAAGCGATGCAGACACGACGACTAGAGCTCAATCCTCTTCATTTACGAGTCGTCGGTAAAAGTTTTGGTTAGTTTTAATCTGTACTTAAGTTTTTTTTATCGTGCTTTTATCGTAACGAGAAGATGGGGAGTGTCCCTCTATCTCGATCCTTTCATGTTTTTGTATTCGATTAACTCCTACCTTCAACGAGGAGGAGTTCGTTAGTGATTTGCCCTCCATGCATGGTCAAGAACCACTAGGGCCTTGGAGTAGTAGTCATAGGCTACGAACCAAGTAAAAAACCCTCGTGTCTTCTTTACTTTTACATTGTTTTATTCTTTCCATGGCATAACTCAAGTATCGAAAATGAACGAAAGTTTTTATCACTATTCACACCCCCTCTAGCGATCCGCTCGATCCAACAACTGCTGCATACCAGCAATCGACTGCTGCCACTGTTGGTCGAATCCAATGACTTCTGATGAAGCTTAATCACAATCATCACTGCCCAACAAAACTCTGACTAGTCGACTGCTCATACTAGCAGTCGACTGATCGAGTTAGCAGTCGATTGCTCCAAGCAATTAGTCGACTAAAAATATTTCTGTGCTCATGTCCACCAAAAGCAGTCGACTGCCCTTCATGGCAGTCGACTGATCAAGGAGGCAGTCAACTATTGGTGGCACATAGTCGTAGTCAAGCTCTAGTCGACTCCTTCTAGTCGACTGGGTCATAACCCCAGTCGACTGTTCAAGCCTTCTAGACCCTCGAGTGCTGAAAACTCGAGACCAGTCGACTGGTGCATAACCATAGTCGACTGGCATACTTCAAGTATGATCAAATCATACTTGAAACCAACACCCTAAACCTAGACTCAACCTTCTAGCTTCTCCATCAGCCTTGCGCCTCTAGAATCCCTCCGAGTCCATGACTCCTTCATCCTTGTGCTTGCCTTCAAAAGCTTCTCTTGGTTTCGTCATGTTTCGGCTTTCTCCTTTGCCAAAGTCCGCTTGGACTTTACACCACCAAGACTACATGCTTGAATTTATGCTGCCAAGACCTTGCCTTTGGACTTCCTTTGCCAAAGTCCGCTTGGACTTTACGCTGCTTTGGACTTACACTGCCAAGACCTTCCCTTGGACTTTTCTTGCCAACATCCACACTTGGACTTCTCTTTACCAAGTCTTCACACTTAGATTTTCCTATCACTTAACACATTCATGATTAGATCACAAATATTGCCTAACTATAAATGATTATCCAAACATCAAAATACATAAATGCTTGGGTTATTAAGATTTATGCAAGTTTAACCCTAAGTTAGATTCAAACTTAGTTTGGGTCCATAAAGTAGTTTCTTTTGAGGTAAATCCTAAGATGTGGTGAGTCACAAGAGATGTTCTTAAAGTAGCCACCTCTCTCGATAGAATTTTCTCAAAGATAATCATCTAAGAAACTTAGTACCAAGTCTTGGTCTAACTAGTTTAGAACGGTTAGTTCAACTCAATTAATTGCACCAGGTAGGGTCTTCTTTATTCAGGCTAGACATGCATTAAGTTGAGCTTCCCTAATTTAATATCAATTCATCCTACTCTGATAGCAATTGATAGGATCGAAATAGTGAAAAAAAGGGGTGAATATCATTATTACAAATTTAAGATGATAATAAATAATTAAAGTAACTTGAATAGAAAGAGTAAAGCAATAGCAGAATATTAAAATTAAACAGAGTTAAGCAACAAATAAATAAAGTAACATAGTAGAGTATGACATAGAATGTTTAACATGGTTTGACTTCCCTCCTGGGTTCCTATTCCATGGCGTATAATCCATCACGTAGATCAACCGAAATAAAGCCACTATACTTTCTCCTTTTCAAAAGATCTGGAGGTGAAAAAACCTCTTATAGAAGATATATAAAGTAAAGTCTCGTAAGAGTAAAATAACAAGGCAATTAAGTAAACCTAACTAGATGTTTGCCTTGAAAGGGAAGAAGAGCAGCTCTGAATGCTAGGAGCATTTTTTTTCCTTGCGGAGCATTTTCACTTGATTTGATTGCATAGTTGATAGCTTGATTATTAAATGATGTTGTAAGTCTCTCTATTTTATAGACTTGTTCCGATCTCACAAACACAATTGGAGAATCGCATAGCCCTCACCATAGTGCTAGCTACTATTTAAAGAAAGATTAAAAGACCTAGCTTTTGGTTGATGCAATCTTACATGATCTTATCAGATAAGATCATATTTATTGATTAATCTCCAAGTCATATCTAATATAACTTTTTCTTTCTTTTATTTTATAAAATGTGGGCATTATCCGTGGTCTTGTTTAAAAAACTCAAATGCATATTGGATTAATCCATTAATCCAATAAGTTCGAATCCAATAATCCAATAAGTTTAGGATCCGATTAGATTAAACAATTAACCTAATGAGTTTAGGATCCAATAAGATTAACTCATTAATCTTAACTTAGACCCAATGTGGGACTTCGATTGTGATCCCAACAATCTCCCACTCAAATGAAGGACCACCAAACTCCAAAATCGATGTGCTCTTTGTGTGTGACTAATGAGTGTGAATCACATGCATATTTTAGGGTTTATTTAGCATGTTTTTCTAGCATTTCATTCACATAGCATGCATAAAACATAGAATTTACTTTCATATTGCATTTTAAGTTTAGATGACTGTCGTTTCTATGTTTTTACTCTCAGGAGGGACAAAAGAAGGCATAATAGAGCCATGGAGGGAAGCTACGATAAAATGGGGAGCAAACTGAGCCATAACGTACATTTTTCGGAGCTCACATCAACCGACACACCCGTGCCAAACACCTTCAACACGCCCGATTTTGGGGTGTGCCAGGTTTTCAGAACACATGGCACGCCCAGGCCATGTCAAATGGCACGGTTGTGCCAAATTTCACCTTTTTGGTAACAGATCATGAATTCTTCTCCAAAAAAAGCTGTAAAAAGATCCCAGGACCAAGGAGAGAATTCTGGTTTATTCGAGAATCCCAAATCATTAGGGATCATCCAGATCCTTCTGGATCTCTCTGATCCTTGGGATTACTTGGAGGAGGATCGAGACTTAGGAGTCGAAGACAAGACGCGACGAGCATAGGACACCAAGTTAATTCTTTCTTTTCTATCACCTATGTTTTGTAACTCCTTTATGGAGTAGTCTTGTAACTTATGATTAGGGAGTAGCTCTTTGTCAGTTTGTCATGGATTGTACGATTCTTTTATTTATTTTATTGTGAATTTCTTGAATTGGTTTTATAGCGCATATGGTTAGTCTTGCGAGTTTGTTGATCGCCTATTTGCATGATTTAGGGTTTTATATCCCAGATTTGTATAACCAATCGTGAGAACCTATTGTAATTTAGGGCTTTAATTAACTGTAGTGATCTGCCTGGGTATATGACAGGTGTCCGCCGTTACAATAAGTTCATCGACCTATGAATGTTCTAAAAAACAATTAGATTCTCTCGAGGCTTTCATGATCTATCTCTAGGGTCTTCATTAACTGTAGTCATCTACTTGGGTATGTGACAGGTGTCCGCCGTTGCAACAAGTTTATCGACCTATGGATACTCCAAAAAGATATTTCATAACCTATCCTAGAATATAGGTATATCTCTAGGATCATTTGTTAACTATAGTGTTCTTCGTAGGTACGTGATAGGTGCCCGTCGTTGCAACAAGTTCATCGACCTACGAATAATCCAAAAGATATTTTATACATAGATAGGTTTCCTTCAAGAATACATTAACCAAGAGTTGCCAAGATATTCGACAATGTAGCGAAACCAAAGTCCTAAGAATTCCTCATAAACTAGTTCTCTAATCGTATCTCAAACCATCTATTTTATCTCTTTTACTATTTCTCAACTATTTAATCTTCTAGATAATCTTTCCTTGAAAAGTAACTAGTACTTGACAAAGTCTCTGTGGGATTGATATTTTATTACTTGACGACAATCGTGCGCTTGCAGAATCGACACATCAGTGACCCAATAGGTTCTCATAACATTAGAAGTGACTTTTAAATCTCATTTTAAAGGCACAAGCAATGAGTGACATCTAGCAATGCATCTTTTCTACCCAAGTGACAAGAACGTCGTGATTCGACCTAACCTGTTTGTGATTATTATATTGTATAACTTAGTCCCCTTATCCATGACGTCTAGATTGTTTTATGAGGCATAGAATGTATCATCCTCTCATCAATCTATGTGTTTCTTCATCTCTAAGTAGACTATCTTAACCAAATAAGCTCAATATCTCATATTGACTTATTTGAGCATGGTCATGCATTCTAGTAGTCTTACTTAATCAAGGGGCTCACAGACATCACTTTTGTTATATGGAAGGGAAAAATTCCATCAACATCACTCTGCAAAACTTATTGAATACCTCGTGAATGACTTTATAATCGACCTTGTTACAAGTGACGTTTGTCAATACTAAAGCACACAACTCCTTATGTAGGGAACTGTAGTGACTTCAGATCAAATGATTGTTTATACCAATAGTCACAATGAGAATGTTTATAACACTCATATAATAATCCATGAAACATTCTCATGGTGGGTCAATCCAGTAAATATTCTCTAATATATACCTATATGTTAACTTGATATCTTATATCCATGACTTGTAAGATTAAGTCATCAGTTAACCTACATGCTAGTCTCAATGCATTAATATTGCCCTTGTATATTAATACTTGACTAGGGATAATTAAGAGTAGTGTTTATATAGTTTCTCACAATTAATTCAAAATTGATATGTTATATTACTACTCTAGGATATTATTATATTTATTCAACTTTGCACATAAATAAAGCAAATATAATAAACACAAAATGTTGCCTTTTTATTAAAAATGATACAAAAGTCCCATATCAATCATCTCATAATTGGCTCTTTGAGAATCTTCCATTAGCACTAGAGTCAATTACTAAAGTATCTAATACCTAGTGACTTAGTGTGACCATCATGCTTCCTCTGTGCTAGAGCCTTAGTCAATGGGTCTGCAATATTATCATCTGTCAATACTCTACATATTTTCACATCTCTTTTATCAATAATCTCTCAAATGAGATGGAACCGTCGAAGTATGTGTTTAGTGTTAGTGCAATCAACCCGTGATATGGTTTTGATGTGTGTGGCAAAGGGTTTAAGTTAGGATGTTGTGATTTGATATGTGTGTTGGAGTCTTGCAGGACTTAGTAATTTGCATATGAAGCTTTGGCGGGTTCACCACTCAAAACCTCGTGCTTGAGTCGGAGAAGGAACATTGCAGAGTCGTGCGCTTGATGCTGCCGAGGGACTGCCGGACGAGATGACTTGAAGCGAAGCCAAGGAAGCAGACTTCGAAGGCAAGAGACCCGAAGGAGCATTACAGAGTTGTGCGCCTGATACTGCCGAGGGACGTGGCCACAAACGAAGAGAGCTTCGGTGAGGGACTTCGAGTGAGATGAGAGAATGAGTGAATTGTAAGTAGCTCATTAGGTGAACTTGGTCGAATGGCTGAGTGTCGGAGGCTCGACCGTAAGGGTTGAGGTTTACCCGACCGTCGGAAGCTCAAACAGATGTTAAGTTTGAGTTTCACACGGCACCAGTCGACTGCTCTATGTTGAATGGGGTTCGACTGGTGTTCGACTGATGGATTTAGGCCCAACAGTTGACCGCCATGGAATGACAATCGACTGCCAGAGGAAGTCGCGGGCACAGAATCTCCCGTAGTCGACTGACCAGTCGACTACGGAGGCAGCAGTCGACTGATGGTTACATCAGTCGACTGCCAAGGGATCCGTTGGACTACAATGGTCGGGATCCAATGTGTTCGGAGACCGTTGTACCAAAGGCAGCAGTCGACTGATAGTGGCCAACGGGGAGAAATCAGCCCTCTCTATAAAAAGAGAGGGTGTTGGGCTTTGGGAGGATAATACTTATGCTCTAACCTTCTCCCAAAGTGCCCTAAAGTTTTTCCATCCTCTTACTTAGTTTTATTTACATCATATTTGTAAGAGGAGTGAATTCTTGTAAAGAGGTTAGCTCCACCTAGCTTGGTGCAAAGGAGAGAATAGTGGAAGCTTGCGGAGTGATTCACCATGGACGAATCGGACCGTGGACTAGCGGCGCAGCCGTGAACCACGTTATATTTCGGTGTTAGCATTGTTTGGTATTCTTATTTATATTTTCTTGTCTTGTTTTGTTTCCGTTGCACTAATATTCTTTGTAGACGAGCAAATTCCATCATCGAATGAAAGAGGGCTATTCACCCCCCTCTAGCTGGCCAATACATCAATCCTACAAGTGGTATCAGAGCCGAGGAAAGCTTGTCGAGGACTAACTGCCACAACAAGCACATTCAAGAATGGTCGGCTCCAACATTCACCCACCGAAGTTTGAAGGAGAATTCTCTTGGTGGAAAAAGAGAATGGAGGTATTCTTCGAAACCGACTTCAAAATTTTATTAATTATGGAAAACGGTTTCGAGATACCTAGGAATGAAGAAGGGGAGCCATTGGAGAAATCAAGGTGGAATAAAAGACAGAGAGGAGTACTTGGCGAATTCAAAGGTCAAGCACCACCTCTACAATGTACTCCCCCAACAAGAAGTGAATATGATAGGGGAGTGTGCAAGTGCCAAGGAGATATGGGAGAAGCTAGTAGAGCTTCATGAAGGCACTTCGAAGGCCAAGCTTGCAAGAAGAGACCTCCTCCGCTCCCAATTAACAAATATCAAGCTTGAAAAGGGAGAAAAGGTAACCTCCTTACATTCTAGATTCAAAGAAATTTTAATTGGGCTAACGAGTGTAGGAGAAAGACTTTCGAACCGGGACATGCTCATGAAAGCAATTGATGCCTTTCCCCGGTCATCAAAATGGAGCTCAATGGCGGACTCCTTCTGCATGTCAAAGAACTTAGAAGTGAGCACCTTGGAGGAGTTCTTCTCAACTATGGAGCTCCACGAAACAAGGCTCGAAGGAATAGTAGAAGAGCCAAGATTTCAACCTTCAAGAGGAGTAGCCTTGATGGCTAACAAAGGGAAGAAGAAGATGGAGACCCCCTCCTCCTCCGATGAAGCATCCTCCTCCTCCTCCATGGATAGCACGGAAGAAGCATACATGGTAAGGAAGGTAAGGTGTGTTTTAAGAAATTTTAAATTTAATAAATCTAATGATAGGAGGAGAAGACCAAGAGGAAAGGTGATTTACTACAATTGCCAACAAGAGGGACATATAAGGGATAATTGTCCCCTATTGAACAAAAGCAAGGAGGAGAAGAGAAAGAAGGATGAAAAGTAGAAGAAGAAGGGGAACAAGAAGAAGGAAGAAGAGAAGAAGGCCAAAGAAAAAGGGAAGGCCAAGGCACTAAAAGCAAGGACATGGGATGACCCCTCTTCATCATCTTCATCATCATCGGAAGAGGAGAATTCTTTTGTCACCAACCTAGTTTTGATGGCCTTTGACGATCTAGACTCCTTCTCCACCGAAAATGAAGAATCAAGCACAAGTGAGGGGAGCTCTAGTGAAGGGGGAGCTTCTTCACCATCCTCATCTGAAGAAGAGGAAGACATGGAGATTCTGGTAACAAATCTCTCACCCTATAAAATAGTTTCCATGATTTCTAGTCTCACTAAGGACTTGTTTAGGGCTAAAAAGAAAAATAAGAGCATGCTAGATCAAATTAAGGATTTAGAAAATAAACTAGAAAAAGCATGCTTAAATATTAATGATGATATTTCTTCTAGCCTAAATGATGCATGATCACATGATTATATGCCTTTTAATGTTAGTGATGCATGTATGGATGAAAATAGGTTTTTAAGGGAAAAGGTAGATCATTTAACCAAGGGCCTAGAAAAATTCACAATAGGCTCCAACACCCTTAACATGATAATTGGGAGCCAAAGGGCAAGTTTCAATAAAAAAAAGGCCTAGGATATAAGGAAAATAGAAATGAAAAGGCCTATAAATGTTTAATTGCAAGGGGTCAAGATAAAAAGAAGACAATTGCTAGAAAATGGATCCCTAAGGAGTATTTAGTGAACCCCATAGGAAAGAACTTATTTTGGATTCCTAAATCCATCTTAAAGAGTTAGGAAAACCCTAGGATAGTCAACCATATGGAATTTATCTATATCATATTTTGGTTGACTTAGGATGGTGGGACAAATTTTTGAAATAGTGTTGGGTGATGATAATGCACCCCTTAGATAGTTTAAATCATGCTCAAGATTTGGTGTAATGTGATACTCATGACCTATACATTTCTAGCATAGTGTTGGGTGATGATAATGTGCCCATAAATAGATAATAATGCTTAAATCATGATAGTTAATGAAATTGCTATGTATGTTTGAAATCATGATTTATGATCTTGATATTTGACACATAGTCATGGGCATTAGGGTTCAAAGCATGCTCTAGGTGATATTTTACTTTTTATCATGATGTAATACCTAATGCATGATTATAAATTGATGAATACTTTTGTTTCATGATCATATTGTAAAATTAATTCATATATGTTTTTATGATCATGTGGGATGTTAGGATGATACTTAATCTTGTGTATAATTGCATGAAATTATAGGTTAAGCATATACAAATACCTTTAGGATACATCTCACACTCACCATAGGCTACCTTGATTGAAAACATAGCATGGGGAAAGTGTCAAAATAGCAATGATAGACTAATCATGGGGAAGACTTATGTTTAATTCATAGACATATTGCCCAAAGATCATGGTTGGATATTTCATATGTTTTCAAAATAATTTCTTACTTTAAAATCTGTGTGCACATGTTTTGAAATAATTCAAACCAAAACTAGGTGTTAAATGTGATACTAACTTGATCAAAAACCTAGTTGTTTTTAAAGCTTTTGGATTTTTGGAAAATCTTTGAAAATATAATGATTTTTCATGAAAAACTATTTTTCATTGATAAATATACTTACAAGAAATGTGTTCCCCAAATTTCACTATTTTTTGAATTTTTTGAAATTTATAGTGCATTTCTGAATTTTGTCCAGAAAATCAGAAAACATGATTTCCTACCGACGCCATACCATGAATGATCGATGTATCAGGTACTGTAGGTTTTTGAGTGATTTTGATTTTTGCTTCTCTCTAGACTTGATGTCATGCCATATAAACCCTATTTAATCTTTTTGATGGTGTCAAAGGGGGAGAAAGATATATGTTTAAGTAAAGGGGGAATGCATTTAGGGGGAGTTTCATGTATTAAGGAGGAGAGTTGCTAATCATATTATTTACATGCTTTCTTTCCTTAATATTTTTTATCAAATATTTACCTAACTTAAACGGATTGCCACACATTAAAAAGGGGGAGATTGTTAGTGCAATCAACCCGTGATATGGTTTTGATGTGTGTGGCAAAGGGTTTAAGTTAGGATGTTGTGATTTGATATGTGCGTTGGAGTCTTGCAGGACTTAGTAATTCGCACATGAAGCTTTGGCGGGTTCACCACTCACAACCTCGTGCTTGAGTCAGAGAAGGAGCATTGCAGAGTCGTACGTTTGATGCTGCTGAGGGACCATCGGACGAGATGACTTGAAGCGAAGCCAAGGAAGCAGACTTCGAAGGCAAGAGACGCGAAGGAGCATTGCAGAGTCGTGCGCCTGATGCTGCCGAGGGACGTGGCCACAAAGGAAGAGAGCTTCGGCGAGGGACTTTGAGTGAGATGAGAGAATGAGTGAATTATAAGTAGCTCATTAGGTGAACTTGGCCGAATGGTCGAGTGTCGGAGGCTCGACCGCAAGGGTTGAAGTTTACCCGACCGCCGGAAGCTCAAACAGATGTTAAGTTTGAGTTTCACACGACACTAGTCGACTGCTCTAAGTCGAATGGGGTTCGACTGGTGTTCGACTGATGGGTTTAGGCCGTGTCATTGCCTCATCAGAATAGTCATTGCCGGAAGAGGTTCGGGCACAAAACCTCCGTAGTAGTGACGATCTGACTACGGAGCGGCCGATCGGCCCGGTTATTATCGATTAGCGCCAAGAGATCCGTTGGACTACAACGGTCGGGATTCGACGTGTTCGGAGACCGTTGTAGCGGTGCTAGTGGACTGCCAAAGGCAGCAGTCGACTGATACCGGCCAACGGGAAGAAATCAACCCTCTCTATAAAAAGAGAGAGTGTTGGGCTTTGGGAGGCTAATGCTTATGCTCTAACCTTCTCCCAAAGCGCCCTAAAGTTTTTCCATCCTCTTACTTAGTTTTATTTACATCATATTTGTAAGAGGAGTGAATTCTTGTAAAGAGGTTACCTCCACCTAGCTTGTTGCAAAGGAGAGAATAATGGAAGCTTGCGGAGTGATTCACCGTGGACGAATCGGACTGTAGACTAGCGGCACAGCCGTGAACCACGTTATATTTCGGTGTTAGCATTGTATGGTATTCTTATTTATATTTGCTTGTCTTGTTTTGTTTCTGTTGCGCTAATATTCTTTGTAGATGAGCAAATTCCATCATCTAACGAAAGAGGGCTATTCACCCCCCTCTAGCCGGCCAATACATCGATCCTACATTTAGATCGCTGATGAGACCTAGGTTCCTTAGCATGTGCAATAGTCCCATTGTTATCACAATAGAGGTCTATTGGGTTAACTATGTTAGGAACCACACCAAGTTCTACAATGAACTTTTTGATCCAAAGAGCCTCTTTTGCCGCATTAGAAGTAGCAATATACTTAGCCTCTGTAGTAGAATCAGCAACTGTGTCTTGCTTTGAACTCTTCCAACTCACAACACCATCATTTAAGTAAAATACATACCCTAACTGCAATCTTGAATCATTCTTGTTAGTTTGGAAGCTTGTGTCACTCTAACCCTTGACAACGAGCTCCTCATCACCTTCATATATCAAGAAATAATCTGTAGTTCTTCTTAAGTACTTAAGAATATTCTTGACTATTGTTTAGTGACTTTCACTTGGATTTGACTGGTACCTTCTCATCATGCTTAATGCATACGAGACATCAGGATGAGTATATAACATGGCAAACATGATAGATCCAATAGTAGATGCATAAGGAATCTTATCCATGTGATCCCTCTACTCTTTAGTAGAAGGGCATTGAGCCTTGCAAAGACTCATTCCATGTGGCGTTGACAAGAACCCTCTCTTAGAATTCTGATGATAAAATAATTAAGCACTTTATCAATATATGTACTCTGACTCAGGCCAAGCAATCTCTTAGATCTATCTCTATATGTAGGATCGAGTTTAATGAGAGAGGGGGTGAATCTCGGTGTTTACAAAATTTTCTTAAACTAAAAAAACTTTTCTTTTGTCTTTTGAAATTAAGAGTAATGCAACGGAAATTAAATATAGACAATTGTTTTTACTTGGTTCACAACCTAAGCTGAGTTGCTACTCTAAGGCTCATAACCCACCTAGGGCTACTTCATCGGCCAATCACTAAAAGACTTCCGACTCGAGAACTCTCAAACTCGAAGGGTGCCCACTTTTACAAAGATGAGACTCTAGAAGTTAAGTACAATAAGTGAAATAAATACACAAAATTAAAATTTATATCGACAATGAAAATATAGAAATGAGTTTGGTTGTCGGTGTTGCGGAGACTTGATGTTGCTTTTATGGAGACGAATGAAAGCAATAGCACTTCGAGGTTGTAGGAAGTGTTGATTCAGAGTTGACCCTTCATTTCTTTTATAAGCCCTTTCCAGTCGACTAAAATACCGTCTTGTCGACTCTAAATCAGCTCGTCAATTTGGTATTATGAGCTTTCAAATCGACTGGACGTGTCCAGTTGACTCCAAGTTGTCTGGCTCCGATATGCTATTGTTTTAGTATCTTTCTACCCTAGTCGCCTGGACCTGGTCAAGTCGACTGGAAGACATGTCATCTCAGTCACAAGATCTCCAATCGATCGACAACTCAACATCCTAGTCATCTGGATCGACTGGGTCTTAGTTGCCTGAATACCTGCAATATAGAGTTAGCACAAAATAAAATATAATATCACTTGGTAGTGGTAATACTGCCCGATCTAGACTTCTGAGTCCAACACAAACCCTCTATTGGATCGATGCCTAGATTTTTCCCCACATGAGGACTCGGCCTTACCTCTTCACTCGAGGCTTACCTGTCGGTTATCCAACTGGACTTACCTTACTTGACATCCGATCTGACCAACCAGGGCTTCATACCAACTATCTATTCTCCCTGACCCCACTAGGCTTCCTACCGATTGTCCAATCTTCCTGACCCAGTCGGTCTTCTGCTAGATGTCCGATCCACTTGACCCATCTGGACTTCATGCCTAGTGTTCGGTCCTCCTGATCTGTCAAGACTCTTGCCTAGTATCCAGTCAACACAACCTACTAGGATTTGATGTAATTGAGAGATGTCCTAAGGCAATCGCCTTAGAAGTTATTAATAAAATTCACTATTTGAGTATACATTGGTTATGTGTTTGATTGGATCTTAAACTCATCTATTAAAGTCCACAATACAATACATAGCATGAAAGAAATTGTGAATGGATCACAATTAATGGGTATCTTATTATGTGTAATCATGTAAGTATTGAAACTATCCCTAGTCGATGAATTGTTGAGATTAGACATAGTCAATTCTGTGAGACTAGCACATATTATGCTCCTTGATTTATCCAAGCATTCGGTACTCACTTGATGGAAGCATAGGGATGCTGAGAGTGAACATGTGGATGCTAGTTATGGTAACTAGTTCATTGGAATGACCTGCTATGAGACTTCATATGGTTTTATATGTCATTAAAGATCTCATTGCAGCTCGAGTGAGAGATTCCTTAGACTTGAGGTATTCAAGTTATCTTGATCATTGCGACTTTTACTTTGACTTCTTCGCAGTCATCTCCATAGGAGGTGTAACTCCGAATTGATTGGGTATAAGTCAAAATGATCGAAGGTGTTTGAATAGCCCACAGAGAATTCACCACTCCTTATGTAAAGGAGATGTATACCCTAGGCCTCTTATCAGGATTGTTACTTAGAAGTCGCTAGCCAGAGCAAGCATGATAAGAAGATAGTCTTCTTGAGGACATGTAGGGTTCAAAAATGTTCTAGAGTTGATTTAGACTTTCCGATCAATTGGGGGTCATAATGTACTGCTAGGTTCCACTCATGATCTATTCATAATTAAGGGGTTAATTATGAATGACCAACATAGTCGGGAACTTATTGGGTTACATGCACTATGGGTGATCTCGAGATGTAAAAGAAGCCTGAGAATGAGATTCTCAATGAGAGAAGATGTATCTGGTTGGACCATGCCAAGAGGGTGTGAAACAGAAGCTATGAAATTTCCTATGACCTTGTCGGACTTAGCACGGTCATATCACACCTAAACGAAGTCAAATGGATTATACAGAGCCTCACACGGTCGTGCCTAATTAGGCATAGGTCGTACCTAGGTTTGGCCAAAAATGGCCAAAACTAGGGTTGTGCACAACATGACAAATGACCAGCCATGTGTCCTGGCACGACCGTGTCTTTTGGCATAGCTGGTCGTGTGTAAAACACATGGTTGTGTCGCGACTCCGTCGATTTTAGGATTTTTCTTATGGAAATTTCTTGGGTTGTTCTTACCTTAATTATAAGATAATTATGGAAATAAAGGTTCCATTTAAGCCTCCTTAGATGCCCTAATCAAGAGATCTATAAATATATCCTTTGATATTCTTTGGAGGCAACTCTTGATTTTCTTTCTTGGTAGTCGTCTTTTCTCTTTCCTTCTCTTGTCTTCACCGGTTGGCTAGAACCAATCGGAGACAAAGGCTTACTGCTCTAGGAGTTATCTCAGGTGATCCTGGTGTGGATACTGATAAAGAAAAGGGTCATTGGTCTTGCTCATGGTTTCGATAGATTCGATAAGAATCTCGAAGGTATAACTTCTCTCCTTTTGTGTTTGCATGAGATTATGTCAATACCAAGGATTCCTGGCCCCCAGAAGATGTCTAGGATGAAATAAAAATTATTTTATTTGCTTTATTCCATTGCACATGATCCCAAAATCTCTAACAAGTGGTATCAAAGTCACCTTGTTTGTTTGACATAGATTGCATGTTGTAGGAGAATATTTAAAGCATGTTTGATGTTTTAATATACATGTGTGATGTTTATTTATATGATAGAATAAATATGCTTGATTTTTCATATAGGATATGTTTGTAACCGAAAAGGAAATACCAAGGATGTGCCTAGAAACACTGAAGGTGTTGGCCGCATCATTAGAGCCTAAGCATAGACTAGCCATGTGTTGGGGAATAAGTTGTGCGGTTCACATATCTAATTCTTAAAATGGCATGTGCATCAATTGTTCAGCTCATGTTCACATCAAGAAATTTGTTTCCCAATGTGACCTTGTTTTTTCCACATTTAGGTTTATTTCCTATTATAGATGAGACTTAGAATAACCTAAAATCCCTCGTGCAAATATTAGGGCTAACACCTTCCATTAATATAGTTGAACCAAAGTTCTTTTTCATGTTTGGGTTGCTGGACTCTCTCTAAGTCTAGCATGACATTGAGCATGTTCAATTCATATGAGATGTGATATTAATTTTAGATGGTAAGAACTAGAGGTCAATTTCAAGTTTGGATTATTGGACTCTCTTCAAGCCTGGCTTGTAAATTGGATGTGTTCAAACCATTTAAATTCGATCTCAAAATTAATAGGTCAACCCTAACTGAAAACATTGATTTGTTGGACTCCCTCTAAGGTTAATGTGGACAGAGGTGCAATTAGGTGATATGTATTGGATGCATATATGTTAATGAATTAATAGCCTAATGTATATGTGAACATTTAATTAGTTGATAGCATAAAATGATAGTTATATATTTGATATATAATGGATACTGTTAATACCTAACATTATGTCTAAGAATGACTTGTTGGACTCTCTCCAAGGTTGTTCTTAGTCATAATGGATATCAACCCACTAAGAGATAATCTACCATCTCTCAAATTCAAAGTGAGGGCTCTTGGATTTGACAAAATAGTGTGAGTTTCTTGTTAATGTAAATTGTTTGCATTACTATAAATTCATCTCTCTTATACACTTTTTTGTATGTCTAGGTACTAATTAGAATAACATATCGACCTCCATTAACTTATGTTCTATTTTGGACAACAATAAATTAACTGGGCCAATCTTCTTGGACTGGCTTCGTAACCTGAGAATTGTTCTCAAGGCTGAAAAACTAGCTTATGTCTTTGAAGAGGTTCTTTCCCAACCTCCTACAGACAATGCATCTCATGACCAAAAGTTGGCTTACCAGAAACATATTGCTGACTCTGAGAAGGCGAGTTGCATTATACTAGCGTTGATATCTCCTGAGTTGCAAAAGCAACATGAGCATGGATTCTAATACAATTGTCTTCCATCTTCGTGAGTTGTTCGATGAGCAGGCGAGATCTGAAAGGTCCGAGGTCACCCAGCTCCTCTTTCACTCAAAGATGCAGGAGGGTTCATCTACAGTGCAGTATTCATTGAAGATGAATGGCTATATTGAGCGATTTGGATCATTAGGATTTTTCATTGACCATGAATTAAGTATTGACTTAATTCTTCATAGTCTGACTGGTAGCTATTCACAATTTGTGATTAACTATCAGATGAATAAGATTAAGTCCACTATTCCTGAGTTGATCAATATGCTCAAAACAGTGGAGCCATATGTTTCTAAATAACAGAAGGCGGTGATACTGGTTGACTCCTCAAAGAAAGGTTCTAAGAGGAAGTAAAAAACTGCAACCAAATGGAAGAAAAAGGCAAAGAAGAAATAATCAACTCCCAAGGGCACCTACCATCATTATGGAAAGGATGGGCATTGGAAGAGAAACTGCAAGCAGTATCTGGAGTCACTAAAGCAGAAAAAGGTATCTGATGTCCAATCTACTTCAGGTATATATGTTATTGAATGTCATACTGTTTCTTCTAACACTTGGGTTTGGATACTGAGTGTGGTTCACTGATGCACACAAATGCGACCTCAAATCTCGCGATGGAGACCGTCGAGGACTCGAAGCGCGTTCTCGCGCTCAACGCACGCAAGTGCACGGATGTCGTCAAGTAATAAAAAGATTATCGATCCCATAGGGACTGAGATTTGAGTACCGATTTGTTCAGTGGATGTTATTGTTCCGGACTAGACTCTAAAGGTTGCAATTAGGAAGGTTGTCGGTGATCCTAACTCTAAAACGGTGTCACACAGAGGAAAAGAAGGGTCGCTACAGGTCTTTAGATGGATTCTAGGATTTCGATTTCGTTTGTGTGTCGCGGAACACGTTTTTAATTGGGTTTTGCTTAGGTTTCTAGTTATGGTTTTGTGGAAATGACATCATACACTCCCCCGATGAGCCTTCGTGTCTATCGGAAGCTACCTCTGCTATACCAGGTCAACCCCTAGCTTTAGGACGGGATAGTCGGTATGAGGATGTCGAATTGATCCCTGCGATGAATCGAAAACAAGGCGTGTTTCCTACTCTATCGCATCCTTCTACCCACAATTACCGGCGATGAGGCCAACCCTTAGGTCCCTCTTTAATTCCTCTAAATCTTTGATACGAGGGTTGTCACCCCTCGTATCGACTAATCACAGTGACTAGAAAACCAAAATGATAACTATAGATCTAAACCAAAACACCAATTACAAATATAAATTCAAGAACGAAAAGATATTTGAATTAACATGTTCCAACTCAACACAAACTACTCCCTAATCCTAAAATCAGAGAGTCTACTCCATAGATACGAGAGAAGAAACACAAGGCATGATCATATCCGTATAAACAATAGAATTTATGCAAAGAATAGGATTTACAATGCAATGTAGGTCTTCTCCTCGGCATTGAAGTGCAGAATCTTGACCTCTGGTAGTGTTCTTCCTCCCCGTTGCGAGTTCCCAAAGCTTTTCAGGGCTTCGGAGTGTCGTCCGAACCGTCGTGCCTCCTCCTAGGGTTTGGGCGGAGCTTTCCTTATATAGACATCATGTCGGATCGCTGCAAAATTTGAAAAAAACCATAGTCGTGTCAATTTGCTGGACCACCACACGGTCGTGTGAAAACACATGGCCTAGTCGTGTGTCAGGCTGTGGCGGCCATTTTTGCCCTCCGAACACAGCCGTGTGTGGGCACACACCCTGGTCGTGTTCCCTTCTGCGTCCAACTGCCAAATGTCTTCTTTTGCTCCGAAATTGCACCGTTTTCCCTATAAAATGCTATCCTGCACACAAAAGTAAACAGAGTAGATCTCCGAACTAGAAAATAGGAAATGCATGCAACATAATGTAAAATATGTATGAAACGGACATAAAATGCTATGAGATGTGAGCGAAAACTACTCCTAAAATCCTATATGTTTTGCTCACATCAATTCTCCCAGACTTAAATCTTCGCTTGTCCTCAAGCAAACCTCAGTGCCATGAAATTTTAAAAGGTATTGTTCCATGCTTAGCATGTTAACTAGATTTATCAAGTGGTATTTGCAATCAAAGAAAAATAGATATGTTCTAAAAATTCACTAAGTTATCTCCTCATGCTCGTGCTAAGCGAATCTTCTTAGGGGATACTCGTTCCATGGTGAGTTAAGTTGTCATCCTATAGCTTTCCTAAGGTCTCCGGCTCTTAGGCACTTACCTACCCAAAGCGAGGGGCGTTCCCTAGATCTAGCACAAAGTCTCAAAGGCGTGCTCGGTATTGAGAGAAATTGATAGGTGTTTCCCCAGTAACCTAACTCAGTCTCAAAGGGGCACCTAACCATTTCCACCCACAACAACTATTTTTTATCCCTCATAATTTTTTTTTCTTTCTTTTCTTTTTCATTTCTTTTTCTCTCTCTCTTTTTTTTTCTTTTATTTTTCGGCTCATTGGGATTTTGATTTTTCCGAATGGGCTTACACAATCCGAGCATCTCTAGTAACTAAAATGCTAAACTTAGGGTCACCTGTGGATTCCAAAGTACTAGACTACTGAGATGAATCATAACTAGGTATGTACTAGACTCTCCCTTTCAGAAAGTTCGTCATATGTATGTGTAAAATAAAAGCTAACCAGTGTAAGTCTAGAATATTCATTCAAAGCTAATAAAATAAAGTACCACGAGATAAATGAAGTTACACTACTCATGGAAATAACTCATGAAGAAGACTTTTAAAAATACTACTGAGGCAGCTTATAGATAGCAAAAACTAAGTGATGAAAGAAACTAAACATCTAATGCATGAATAAATGAATGCTAACCAAAATGCAAACATTAGGAAAGAAACTACTGCTAGAAACAAAACAAAACTTGGGGTCCCCCCAGACTTAAGTGAAGCATACCTCTACTATGGTGGACGAGGTGGAAAGTCTGGTAGCCTCGACATCTCGGGGTCCTGGGAGAACCTTCTATTGAGCCACTGATGCCACATGTACATGTGGTCGATCTAAGAGTTGGTGGATGCAGCGGCTGCTCGGTGCTTCTCCTCCCTAGCCCATTGTGCCTACTGGGCTCGCATATGTTGTCACATCTCCTGGTGGTAGGCGGCCTCCGCCTAGCGACGGGTAGCCTCCTCCTGGAAGTAGATGCGTGCCTCGTCATAGAAATCCTCGGCGTGCTGGAAGTGCTCCCAGAAGCCCTGAAACTCCGCCTGTGTGTAGGCGCTCTGCTCCTCTCATCTCTTCCCCTGTGTCTGTTGCTCGGCATATATGTCATCGAGGTGCGATCGGAACTCCAAAAAATCATAGGCAGATGTACCTGCATCCTATTCAAAAGTAGAAAAAGGTGGTGGTGCAGGTGTAGGCTCATGTTGACATGGACTAGGTGGGTTCCTATGCATGTGTGGACTAGAGGGAGAGGGATGCAAAGGGGGAGAGATGGGCACTGAAGTGGATGGTCCCTCATATGGAGGGGACTCTACTATTAGGTCTAAGCGCTAGTTGACACGTGTGGTGATGGTGGTACGATCGGGGTCGGGGAGCCTAAGGGCCGTCAGGTTTTTCCTTACAAAGCATAAGGAGTGTCCCTCTCTTACAATCATCTTCATGGCCATATACACTCCCAGGTCGATCCTAGGGCTCCCCTCTATACAATCTAGCATGGTGTAGTCGTACCCCATCCGATAGCAAATATGGGTAAGTAGGCCTCCCACATTAATTTCTCCTCTCGCCGCTTTGCCCATCTTCACTAATTGTCTAATGAAATGGACCCCGACATCGATGCTACTCCTTTCTTGTAGCATGTCCTAGAGGAAAAGCAGCTCGCTAGCTCTCACTACACCGTCACTCTCCCCACGACCAAATATAGTACTTGCCATGATTCGGTGGAGGTATCGGAAAATGGGGTTTTGGAGGCGCGGTGCTTTAGCCCTAGAAGGGTCGTAAGCTTGCTCTCCTGTCAATTCGATCCAAAAAATCCGAGAGTTAAACCTAATAGGTGTTCTTCTCTCTC
Organism: Wurfbainia villosa; assembly: GCA_025175895.1. Lineage (NCBI taxonomy): Eukaryota > Viridiplantae > Streptophyta > Magnoliopsida > Zingiberales > Zingiberaceae > Wurfbainia > Wurfbainia villosa. Next base: position 12,231,421 of record CM046007.1, on the reverse strand, counting down.
CCCCACTCATCAAGCCAAAGCATGATTTTCATTGGTGATGTGTCCATTCATGCTCAATGTTAAATATCCTAAAGGTAATCCTACCCTCTTTGTTGGATCGAGAAGCGTCGCTAGAGGGGGGGGTGAATAGCGATCATAAATATTTTCGTTCGATTCGTTCGAGTAGACAATTAAACGAGTAAGCACAGCGGAAAATAAAAAGACACATTTATTTTACTTAGTTCACAACCCAGCGGTTGCTACTCCAAGGCCCTATCGGTCCTAGACCGCGTACGGAGGGCAAAACACTATAACGTCTCCTCCTCGTTGGAGGTAGGAGACAACGATCACCGAAATTACGAGGATGAGGCAACAAGCCTACCTCACCTCATTACGAATAAAAAACAAAGAATACAATATCAAAATATATTACTTGATTCTGCTGCCGACGAAGAAGATCGAAACTTGTCGTCGCGTCGGCGTTATGACGGTGTTGGAGCGTTGGCGTTGTAGGAGCACTTGATGAATAAACTTGATGTAATGTGGAGATGGAATCCTCCCCTCCTTTTATAGATTTTGGCCTCTGAATATGTCTCCTCTTTTTTTGGAACAGATCACGAAGTTGTATAATTTTTATCGCGAAGTGGCCGCGTCAAACCTTATCCGTTTTGACCTAGCGCAAAGGCTAATTCGTCGTCATCAGTCGACTGATGACTCTCATCAGTCGACTGCTTCATGTCCAGCAGTCAACTGCCAGCCTGGCCACTTCCCTGCAGTGAGAGGTTAGCTCGGAAAATGATAAATACAACGGTTTCTAACTGTCCGATCTCAACCTAGACCTTCCACAAGAAGTCTTAGTCAGATCACCGCCTACGGTCGTCCCCGTACAGAGGACACGACCTTACCATCTCTCACTCACATGAGCTTACCTCGATTTTTACTGTGTCGCTTTCGCTTCCAGCATTCCACTCGATTCCTTCGGCTCCCTCCGAAGTCACTCGAGTGTCGCCCGACCACCGCGGTTTCCTCCGAGTGTTGCTAGCCTTCAGCTCTAGCTTTAGTACTTTTCTGCACACTCGATTTAGCTCGTGAGATAACGATGTAAACTTAACTTTGTGTCTTTGCCATAATCAAAACACAGGTTCGATTATCTGGTGCCCCTGCACCAACACTCTTCGCTCTCTCTACCCATTAAAATTTCCACTTCAAAGGAACTCAAAAATTCTAAAACTATCCTAGGGTAGGTTGGATGTCTTATTCTCATTATCTCTTCCCATCCCATTTTTGTAAATAGGGCTTGAATGTCACCCGACAACCCTAAGGACTCTAGCAAATCTTCATCAAGATACCTAGTTGCAGTGAGTTTACGAGTAGAAAGCAGGTTATATCTATCCCTATGCTCATTGTTATGAAAAAGAAGGGTTGGTAAGGCGTTACCTTCCTCCGGAGCTTGAGGGGCATTGGTCCTCCTTGCTCGTCGCTCCGAAACACCGGATCGAGATACCACTTTCTTGGTCCTCCTCATCCTTGCTTCTTTTGGCTTCTTTGAAGGTTGGAAAAACTTCTAGGTGGTGGGGATGAAGGATTCACATGTCTAGGGCAAGAAAAATCGAAACACACGGCGCGTTTGAGGCAAAAAATGCACAGTGTGCCCTTTTTAACCTCGCACGATACGACCGTGTGAAAACACATGGCTAGGCCATGTATGCCTCGGGTTAGTCGGGCACGGCCGTGGGAAAACACACGGTCAGGCCGTGTGTCCCCTATTTCTCTTCTTTTGTGCACAACGATCCGAATTTTCTCACACGCTTCGCCGTGTAAGCTAAAAATTGATTTTATTTTTACATAGCAAGTTCTTTTTTGTCCTAATGTTAAACGAAATGGAAATCAAAGTTCAAATTAACCAAATGAATGCAATACAATCAAAAGAAAACCTAAAAACTAAACTTGGGTTGCCTCCCAATAAGCGCTTTGTTTAAGGTCGTTTAGCTCGACCACACTCCATTATCAACTTGGCTCTGGAGGTTCTGTGAACCTCCATTCATCCGTCTTGGTGTCTACATCCGGTGGGCTCAGCTTTATCCTGCTGAAAGTAAAGTAATCTAGGAAGGGAGCTTTATACTCTGATAGGCTGAAGAGGATGATCTCCCCATCTACCTCCAACGAGATCTGGTGTGCCTGTACATCTATGCACGCTCCCGCAGTTGCCAGAGAGGGTCTTCCCAAGATGATGGAATTCTAGGGATCGGGTCCTGTGTCTAGTATGATAAAATTTGTGGGTATCATGAAATTCTCAATCACCACAGGCACCTGTGTTAGCATGCCAATGGGCTTCTTGATCGTGTCATCCGCTATACAAATCCCTATGTCCGTTAGTTGTATATTACCCAGTCTCATCTCTAGGTAGAATGCATAGGGCATCACACTAACCGATGACCCCAAGTCATACAACGCTTTATCAAAGCTTTCTCCATAAATCGAGCAGGGGATAACAAATTCACCAGGGTTCTCAAGCTGGGGTGGAATCTTGTCCTCAGTTTCGACTTAGTCAGGTAGGGTGGAAATCATGGCTGCACACCCCTTGGAAAATCTATTTCTCTATGCTATTCTCTCACTGCCCACTCCTTCCTCCTTAGCTTGACTCGGCTCAGGTAATGATGGAGAGCTCTCCATAGGTTGTGACACGGTTTAGGCTATCTGGGCCACTTGTGTCTCCAACATCCTTGTGTGACTTGCAAGACCGTCAAAAGTGGCCTTCAAGTCTCTGAGTGTCTCCTCTGTTTTCTGATGTTGGCAATGGAATTTCTCATTGGCCTTTGTTTGGGTAGCAATGAAGTCTTCCATCATCAATTCTAATCTAGACTTCTGTTGTTGCTGCTGCCCATTGCCCTTCTGCTGCCCATACCCTCCTGATGATTGGAAGTTCCCCAAGTTATTCCGATAGGAAATATTCGGGTGGTTCCTCCATCCGAGATTGTAAGTACTGGAGTACAGGTTGTTGGGCTTTTGATTTAGGTCACCAACTACATCACAGTGCTCAATCTGCTCTTCTAAGATGCTCTGCCCTCCACAGTAGTCTTCCCGATACGCTGCTGCTCCTTCTCCAGAGTCAATGGCCACACATGCAGATGTAGGATTTAAAGAGTCAAACCGTCTACTAAGTACGTCCATCCTTGCTGCTAGGTGGTCCACAGAGTTGACAATGTATCGTCCTCTTGCAGGAGCTAGTTGACCACATTCGGAAGCCCATTGATGGTGGTTCTAGGCCACCTCTTCTATTAGCTCCTCTGCTTCCTCGATAGACTTGTTCATAAGTGCTCCTCCTGTAGCAGAATCAAGGGGCATCTTCGTGGCATGCATGATCCCATTGTAGAAGATATGGATCACCAGCCACCTTTCCAGTCCGTGGTGGGGGCATTGGTAGAGTAGCCCCTTGTAGCGATCCCAAGCTTCGAATAGGGACTCCCCTTCTTTTTGATGGAAGCTTGTAATTAGATGGCGCATGTGAGCAGTCTTGCTTGGTGGGAAATATTTGTTCAAAAACTACTACTCACATTGCTCCCATGTAGCAATACTTTCCGAAGGTAGGGAGTGAAGTCATGCCTTAGCCTTATCCTGCAATGAGAATGGGAATAGGCTCAGGCGGATCGCGTCCGCAGGGACTCCATTTATCTTCATCATTGAATAGATTTCCAAGAATGTCTCTAGGTGTCGGTTCGGGTCTTCAGTCGTAGCTCCCCCAAATTGACTCTGTTGAACCATATGTATCAGTGTTGGTTTCAGTTCAAAGTTGTTTGCCGAAATGGATGGTCCATCTATGCTCGGCCTAAATCCTCTAGCACTAGGAGCTGCGTAATCCCACAGAGGTTGGCTACCTATATTTACTTCGGATGTCACCTGGTGCTCCATCCTCTTCTATTCAGCTTTCCGACGGTGATAGGTTCATTCGATTTCTAAATCTATCAGAATCAGGCCTTTCGATCCTAAACGTCTAAGCATACGAAGAACCGAGCCACAAAATTAGGAGTATTTACCTAAGGTTTAGAAATAGGAAATAAACTAATCTAGCTAACTAATCAAAGAGCAAATAGGAAATAGAGATTCACTGCTAAAATAAATTAAAAACTAAACCTAGATATGGAAAATCTAAAAATTTAGATAAAATAAAATAAAAAAAATAAAAATAAAAATAAGCAAGTAAATAAGCCTAACCTAAGTCCAATCCAACTATCCACTTTCTTGATTCGAAATCGAATCAATCAATCCTCAGCAACGGCGCCAAAAACATGATGCACGCGAACGCGACCTCAAATCTCACGACGGAGACCGTCGAGGACTCGAAGCGCGCGCTCGCACTCAATGCTCGCAAGTGCACGGATGTCATCAAGTAATAAAAAGATTATCGATCCCACAGGGACTAAGATGTAGGGGATCGATTGGCCGGCTAGAGGGGGGTGAATAGCCCTCTTCCAATGGATGTTGGAATTCTCTCGTTCGTTTGCTCGTCTACACAATCGTTAGCGCAAGCGAAAGCATAAACAATAAACACAAAGCAATAAATGAAAATACAAACGCTAACAAAGAAAATGTAACGTGGTTCACGGCTACGCCGCTAATCCATGATCCCGATTTGTCCGAGGTGAATCACTCCTCCAAAGCCAATCACTATTGGTCTCTCCTTTGCACCAAGCTAGGTGGAGGTAACCTTTACAATCAAGATCACTCTTCTTACAAATAGAATGAAGTAAAAACAAGTAAGAAGAGTTTAGAGCTTGTGGGGCACTAGGAAGATCACTTAGAGCATAAGCATTAGCCTCTCAAAGGCTCACACCCTCTCTTTTTATAGAGAGGGCTGATTTCTTCCCGTTGGCCGCCACCAGTCGACTGCTGCCCTTGGCAATCGACTGCCGTCACTACAATGGCCTTCGAACACGTCGGATCCCGACCGTTGTAGTCCAACGGAACTCTTGGCAGTCGACTGATGGACCTCACCAGTCGACTACTGCCTCCGTAGTCGACTGCCCAGTCGGCTACGAGCGGTTCTGTGCCCCCGATATCCTCTGGCAGTCGACTGCCATTCCATGGCAGTCGACTGCTGAGCATAAACCCATCAGTCGGATACCGGTCGAACTTCATTCAACTTAGAGCAGTCGACTGCCATGACATGGCAGTCGACTGGTGTCGGGAAAACTCATCCGACACTTGGCCAAATGGCCAAGTTTCACCTAAGAGATACCCCTCCCCGGGTTACAATCGCTCACTCTCATCTCTCGGAGTCCCTCGCCTTCGAAGTTCTCTTCGTTTTTGGCCATGTCCCTCGGCAGCATCAGGCGCACGGCTCTGCAATTCTCCTTCACGTCTCTTGCCTCGAAGTCTACTTCCTCCGGCTTCACTCCAAGCTTCTCGTCCGGCGGTCCCTCGGATGCTCCAAGCGCACGGCTTCCGCAAAGCTATCCTTCACCGACTCAAGGCACGAGTCATGAGATGTGAAACTCGCCACGGCTCCATGTCCGAATTACTAAGTCCTGCACGACTTCAACGCACATATCAAATCAACATAACACACTAACTTAAACCCTTTGCCACACCATCAAAACCATATTACGGCAAGAGATTGCCCTAACAATCTCCCCCTTTTTGATGTGTGGAAATCCGTTTAAGTTAGGTAAAAACATTTGATATAAGTTTTAAAGGAAAGAAAGCATGTAAACATAAACATGATATAGCAACATGCAACTCCCCCTTAATTTCTCCCCCTATCATAATTAACTTAAACATAATTATTTCTCCCCTTTTGACACCATCAAAAATATTAATACTAAGTTATAAACTCATGGCATCAAGTATAAAGAGAAACATATATTAAAATCAGTCAAAACCTGATAAAATCCATCGATTATTGCTATCGATATGGCGATCGGGTATATAAAGGAATCAAATTTCGATTTTACGGATGAATTTCAGAAATGCATTATTAATTCCAGAAAATTCGAAAAATCATGAAATTTGGGGAACATATTTCTTTTAAGTATATCTATCAATGAAAAATAGTTTTTCAAGAAAAATCATTATATTTTCCGAGATTTGCCAAAATTCTAAAGGCTTTAAAAACTACTAGGTTTTTTTATCATAAGAGTATCCATTTTAACACCTAGTCTTGCATCCAATTGTTTCAAAACATGAATACATGTATTTTAAAGTAAGAAATTATTTTGAAAACATATGAAATATCCAACCATGATCTTTGGGCAATATGTCTATGAATTAAACATAAACCTTCCCCATGATTGGTCTATTATTGCTATTTTGATACTTTAAATGACCATCTAAATGCCATAGGCATTAGTGGACATTTGTATCATCCTAACATCTCACTCATGCTAAGTTTTCAATCAAGGTAGCCTATGGTGAGTGTGAGATGCATCCTAGGGGGTATTTGTGTATACTTAACCAATATATTCATGCAATTCTATCAAGGTTAAGTATCAACCTAATAATCCTCATGATCATAAAGACATATATGAATAAATTCTACATTATGATCATGAAACTCATGTATCCATCAAATAATAGTCATGCATTAGGTATTATAAGATGATAATAAGCAAAGTATCACCTAAAGCATGATTCAACCCTATTTCTCATGATTACGTGCCAAATATTAAAATCATAAATCATGATTGCAACCATACATAGGAATCACATTAATCATCATGATTTAAGCATTATTATCTATTTATGGGCACGTTATCATCACCCAACACTATTCTAAAAATGTTGTCCCGCCATCCTAAGTCAACCAAAATATGATATAGGTCAATTGCATATGGTTGACTACCCTAGAGTTATCCTAACCCTTAAGGATGGATTTTGGAACCCAAAATAAGTTCTTGCCTATTGGGTTCACTAGATACTCCTTGGGGATCCATTTCCTAGCTATTACTTTCTTCTTATCTTGTCCCCTAGCAATTAGGCATTTATAGGCCTTTTCAATTTTCTTTTCCTTGTAGCCTAGGCCCTTTTTGTTGAAGCTAGCTCTTTGGCTCCCTAAGATCATGTTCAATGTGTTGGAGCCAATTGTGAATTTTTCTAGGGTTTTTGTTAAATAATCTACCTTTTCCCTTAAGGCCCTATTTTCATTTATACATGCATCACTAACATCTAATGGCACATAAAGGTCATGTGAGCATGCATCATTTAAGCTAGAAGAAATATTATCATTTAAGCATGCATTTTCTAGCTTATTTTCTAATGCCTTAATTTGATTAAGCATGCTTTTATTTTTCTTTTTCATTCCAAATAAGTCCTTAGTTAAACTAGAAATTATGGAAACTATTTTCTTAGGAGAGGCTTTCGTTACCATAGTTTCCATGTCCTCTTCTTCTTCGGATGATGAGGATGTAGAAGCTCCCCCTTCATTTGAGCTCTCCCCACTTGAGCTTGATCCTTCATTTTCGGATGAAGAGCAATCCAAGTCATCAAAGGCCATCAAGGCCAAATTGGTGACAAATGCATTCTCCTCATCCGATGATGATGAGGAGGATGAGGATGGGTCATCCCAAGTCCTTGCCTTTAGAGCTTTGGTCTTCCCCTTTTCTTTTGTCTTCTTCTCCTCTTCCTTCTTTTTCTTGCTCCCCTTTTTCTTCTTCTTTTCTTCTTTCTTTTTCCTCTCTTCCTTGCTCTTGTTTAGGAGAGGACAATTGTCCCTTATGTGCCCCTCTCCTTGGCAATTGTAGCATATGACCTTCCCCCTTGGTCTCCTATTCCTATCATTTGATTTATGAAAATGAAAACCTTTTAAAGCACGTCTTACCCTCCTTACCATATAGGCTTCTTCGGTGCTATCCATGGAGGAGGAGGAAGACGCTTCGTCATCGGAGGAGGAGGAGATCTCTATCTTCTTCTTCCCCTTGTTCGCTATCAAAGCTACTCCTCTTGAGGGTTGAATTCTAGGCTCTTCTTGTATTCCTTCAAGCCTAGTTTCGTGGAGCTCCATTGTTGAGAAAAATTCCTCTAAGGTACTTACTTTCAAGTTCTTGGAGATGTAAAACGAATCCACCATGGAGCTCCATCTTGAGGACCGGGGAAAGGCATCTATGGCCTTCATTACCATATCCCGGTTGGAGAGCTTTTCTCCTACGCTTGTTAGCCCAATTAATATTTCTTTAAATCTAGAATGTAGGGAAGTTACCTTTTCTCCCTTTTCTAATTTGATGTTTGAGAGTTGGGAGCGGAGGAGGTCTCTCCTAGCTAGCTTGGCCTCGGATGTGCCTTCATGGAGTTCTACAAGCTTTTCCCACATCTCTTTGGCGCTAGCACATTCTCCGATCCGGTTGATCTCTTGTTGAGGGAGCACATTGAGAAGATGATGTTTTGCCTTTAAGTTTGCAAGGTGCTCCTCTCTTTGCTTCTTAGTCCAACGTGGTTTTTCAATTGGTTCACCCCTTTCATCCCTAGGCAACTCGAAACCATTTTCCATTATAAGCATAATATCAAAATCGGTCTCGAAGAATACCTCCATTCTCTTTTTCCACCAAGAGAATTCGCCGTCGAACTTCGGAGGATGGATGTTGGAGCCGGCCATTTCGAAAATTGCTTGTTGTGGCGGTTAGTCCTCGACAAGCTTTCCTTGGCTCTGATACCACTTGTAGGGGATCGATTGGCCGGCTAGAGGGGGGGTGAATAGCCCTCTTCCAATGGATGTTGGAATTCTCTCGTTCGTTTGCTCGTCTACATAATCGTTAGCGCAAGCGGAAGCATAAACAATAAACACAAAGCAATAAATGAAAATACAAACGCTAACAAAGAAAATGTAACGTGGTTCACGGCTACGCCGCTAATCCACGATCCCGATTCGTCCGAGGTGAATCACTACTCCAAAGCCAATCACTATTGGTCTCTCCTTTGCACCAAGCTAGGTGGAGGTAATTTTTACAATCAAGATCACTCTTCTTACAAATATAATGAAGTAAAAACAAGTAAGAAGAGTTTAGAGCTTGTGGGGCACTAGGAAGATCACTTAGAGCATAAGCATTAACCTCTCAAAGGCTCACACCCTCTCTTTTTATAGAGAGGGCTGATTTCTTCCCGTTGGCCGCCACCAGTCGACTGCTGCCCTTGGCAGTCGACTGTCGTCACTACAACGGCCTTCGAACACGTCGGATCCCGATCGTTGTAGTTCAACGGAACTCTTGGCAGTCGACTGATGGACCTCACCAGTCGACTGCTGCCTCCGTAGTCGACTGCCCAGTCGACTACGAGCGGTTCTGTGCCCGCGATATCCTCTGGCAGTCGACTGTCATTCCATGGCAGTTGACTACTGGGCATAAACCCATCAGTCGGATACCAGTCGAACTTCTTTCGACTCAGAGCAGTCGACTGCCATGACATGGCAGTCGACTGGTGTCGGGAAAACCCATCCGACACTTGGCCAAATGGCCAAGTTTCACCTAAGAGCTACCCCTCCCCGGGTTACAATCGCTCACTCTCATCTCTCGGAGTCCCTCACCTTCGAAGTTCTCTTCGTTCTCGGCCACGTCCCTCGACAGCATCAGGCGTACGGCTCTGCAATGCTCCTTCGCGTCTCTTGCCTCGAAGTCTACTTCCTCCGGCTTCACTCCAAGCTTCTCGTCCGACGGTCCCTCGAATGCTCCAAGCGCACAGCTTCCGCAAAGCTATCCTTCACCGACTCAAGGCACGAGTCATGAGATGTGAAACTCGTCACGGCTCCATGTGCGAATTACTAAGTCCTGCACGACTTCAACGCACATATCAAATCAACATAACACACTAACTTAAACCCTTTGCCACACCATCAAAACCATATTACGGCAAGAGATTGCCCTAACATAAGATTCGAGTACCGATTTGTTCAATGGATGTTATTGTTCGAGAATAGACTCTAAAGGTTGCAATTAGGAGGGTTGTCGGTGGTCCTAACTCTAATACGGTGTCACACGGAGGAAAAGAATGATCACTATGGGTCTTTAGATGGATTCTAGGATTTCGGTTTCGTTTGTGTGTCGCGGAACACATTTTCAATTGGGTTTTGCTTAGGTTTCTAGTTATGGTTTTGTGGAAAGGACATCATACACCCCCCATGAGCCTTCATGTCTATCGGAAGCTACCTCTGCCATACCAGGTCAACCTCTGGCTTTAGGACGGGATAGTCGGTACGAGGATGCCAAATTGATCCCTGCGACGAGTCGAAAATGAGGCTCATTTCCTACTCTATCGCATCCTTCTACCCATAATTATCAGTGATGAGGCCAACCCTTAGGTCCCTCTTTAATTCCCCTAAATCTTTGATGTGAGGGTTGTGACCCCTCGTATCGGCTAAGCACAATGACTAGAAAACCAAAATGATAACTATATATCTAAACCAAAACACCAATTGCGAATATAAATTCAAGAACGAAAAGATATTTGAATTAACATGTTCCAACTCAACACAAACTACTGCCTAATCCTAGAATCAGAGAGTCTACTCCATAGATACGAGAGAAGAAATACAAGGCATGATCATATCCATATAAACAATAGAATTTACGCAAATAATAGGATTTACAATGCAATGTAGGTCTTCTCCTTGGTGTTGAAGTGCAGAATCTTGACCTCCGGTGGCATTCTTCCTCCCCGTTGCGAGTTCCCAAAGCTTTTCAGAGCTTCGGAATGTCATCCCAGCTGTCGTGTCTCCTCCTAGGGTTTGAGCGGAGCTTTCATTATATAGACATCACACCAGATCGCTGCAAAATCTGAAAAAAATCCTAGTCACGTCAACTTGCTGGGCCGCCACACAGGTGTGTGAAAATACACGGCCTAGCCATGTGTCAGGTTGTGGCGTCCATTTTTGCCCTCCGAACACGGACGCATGTGGCTACATGCCCTGGCCGTGTTCCCTTCTGCGTCCAGCTGCCAAATGTCTTCTTTTGCTCTGAAATTGCACCGTTTTCCCTATAAAATACTATCCTGCAAACAAAAGTAAACAGAGCAGATCTCCGAACGAGAAAATAGGAAATGCATGCAACATAATATAAAATATGCATGAAACGAACATAAAATGCTATGAGATTTGGGCGAAAACTACTCCTAAAACCCTATATGTTTTGCTCACATCATTCACATATATGTAATGACATACAGGGGCTCAGGAACATAAGAAGACTAGTTAAGAGAGAAGCAGATCTAAGGGTTGGCAATGGAGCAAAAGGTGCTACTGTAGCTAAGGGAACTTATATGTTGCGAGTTCCTACGGGACTGGTTTTAGAGTAGGATGATTGTTTTTATATTTCTGTATTAATAAAGAATATTATTTCTATTGCATGTTTGAATAAGAAAGGTTTTCATTTGATGTTCAGTAATAATTATTGTTACATTACATTAAATGATGTTCTTTATGCTACAGGAATGTTAAATAATGGAATCTACACGTTAGATACATCAACGAGATATTCAATATCAAATCAAATAGTAAATGTGCTAAATTAGATAATCAGTTAACCTCGCAATTATGGCATTGTCGTCTTGGCCATATAAGCAAAGAACTCATGTCCAAACTATGTAAACTTGACATTTTGGAGTCTTATAAATCAGATTCATTAGACATATATGTTTCATACTTAAAAGGAAAGATGACTAAGTTACCTTTTAGGGGAAAAGGTAAACGGGCAATTGAGGTTTTGGGCCTTGTACATACTGATGTATGTGGACCAATGTCAACTCATGCCATAGGAGGTTATAGCTACTTTGTTACCTTTATCGATCATTATTCACGATATGGGTATTTTTATCTGTTAAAGTACAAATCTAAAGTCTTTGAACGGTTTAAAATTTTCAAAAATGAAGTAGAAAAACAACTTGGGAAAGGTATTAAAATACTTCGATCGGATCGAGGTGGTGAATACTTAAGCCAAGAGTTTCAAGATTATCTAAAGGACAATGACATCTTGTCCCAAAAGACTCCACTTTACACGCCACAACGTAATGGTGTGGCTGAAAGGTGAAATCGAACCTTGTTGGACATGGTTAGGAAAATGATGCAGCATGCAAGTCTTCCAAAAATCTTTTGGAGTTACGCATTCGAGACCATTGCTTACTTGTTAAATAGAGTTCTGACTAAGGTAGTCTCTACTACTCCATATGAGATGCGGAATAGTAGAAAACCTCATTTATCCTATTAGAAGATATCGAGTTGTCCTGCTTATGTTAAGAGGACAATATCAGACAAGCTAGAGGCTAAGTCTGATAAGTGTCTATTCTTTGATTACCCTAAGAAAACAAGGGGTTACCAATTCTATCATCCCTTAGAACAAAAGGTGTTTGTTTCAAGGCATGTTGTATTCCTAGAGAAGGAGTTTCTCTTACAGAACAGTGGGAGTGAGATTAAACTAAGTGTAGTTCAAGAGACTCCGATAAACATATAAGAGATGCCTAGTGAAGAACCACAGTTGATTACTCATTCGGATGAGATAACAACTGAACTTGATGATACACCACCTCCTCGTAGATCTAGTAAGACACGTAAGATTCCTGAGAGATATGGATTTCTCATAAGTGAATCTAATGACTGTTGGGGGATCCTTGGATGGCTAGAGGGGGTGAATAACCTCTTCTTGTTTCTACAATTTCGTTAGCGGAAGCAAAACAAATATGAAATGAAAACAAGAGACAAAATAACACAAGCGCTAACAAGATTGTTTAACGTGGTTTGGAGATTATGCTCCTACTCCACGGCGATTCGTAAGGTCGATCAATCCAAGCAAATCTTCCACTAAGAACCTTCTTTACAAAGTACTCCTCTTCTTACAAATGATAGAAATTAAGATTAGGGAAGAGGAGGTTAAAACACAATAGAAAGCTTAGGAAGACTTGGAGAGCTTGAGAGTATAGTTAGAAATGAGAGCACTAGTCCTCTCAAGCTCCCCAAGGCCTCTTTTTATAGAGAAGAGGTTGATTTTTCTGTTGGGGTTGAAGCAGTCGACTGATCGAGCCATCAGTCGACTACTGCTGTAGCTGACCTCATCCAACAGCTTCTGACAAAGCCTGAACTCGATTCGTCACTGCCCAATGGAACTCTGACCAGTCGACTGATCATACCATCAGTCAACTGATTGAGTCATCAATCGACTGCTCCGCGTAATCAATCGACTCAAAAACTTTTTGTGTCCGTGTCCACTTATAATGACCTAGAGTATAGCAGTCGATTGATAGTGGACTAGTCGACTGCCAAACCCAAGCTGATCATTGTTAGCCTGAACTCAGCATCTTGATTGACTAAGCGTCGATCAATTAGGACAAAGCACCAGTCGACTGATACACTTCAAGTATGATCAAATCATACTTGAAATCATCTCCCTAGATCTAGACTCAATCTTTTAGCTCTTTCTTTAGCCTTGCGCCTCCAGGATCCCTCCGAGTCCGCGACTCCTTCATCCTTGCGCTTGCTTCCAAGAGCTTCCCTCGGTTTTGTTATGTCTTGGGTTTCTCTTTTGCCAAAGTCCACTTGGACTTTATGCCACCAAAACTACATGCTTGGACTTACGCTTCCAAGACCTTGCCTTTGGACTTCCTTGCCAAGGTTCGCTTGGAATTTACGCCGCCAAGACTACATGCTTGGACTTATGCTGCCAAGACCTTCCCTTGGTCTTTCCTTGCCAAGATCATACTTGGACTTTCCTTTACCAAGTCTTCACACTTGGATTTTTCTGTCACTTAACACATTCACGGTTAAATCACAAATATTGTCTAACTATAAATGATTATCCAAACATCAAAATACATAAATGCTTGGGGCATTATTGCAGCAACAATATCCCTCTTTTTGATGTTTGGCAATCATTTAAGTTAGGTCTTGAAATATGTACATAACAAAACATCATATATCCAAATATGAATTCTAATAAAGTCCCCTTCTCCCCCTTTGACACACATCAAAAAAAGAAGGAGGCATAGAAACTAAGTTTATGAATGAAACAAATTGATTATGCCTTGAACTAAAGATATAAGATAGATATAGAGCTCCCTCTTAATTCAAGACATAGTTCATGATGTGTAATGATCATGTTGAGCAAAGCATGAAACAATAGATAATAAATATATCCTAACTTTGCACCAACAATAAGCATTATATAGATTTGGGGATGAAAAAGAATGCATAATAAAACTTCCCCTAAATCAATGCATCAATCAGTCCTACTCTCCCTTATTGATTGCCCTTATCATACCATAGGGTTAGGATACTTAACATTGGACTCAAAATAAGAGAACACAGTTGATTTTGTAGAAAATCAGTGTGACAGTCGACTGAATACTGAAGCAGTCGACTGACAACCCTGAAACGCCAATTTCAGATTTTCAACCTAACTTCAAAAATGTATTAATAATTCCAGAAGCATCGAAAAATCATGAAATTTTGTGGGCCCATTTCTAAAGTTATTCTCTATCAAGGAAAAATGATTTGAAAAATATATATTTTTGAGATTTCGAAATTGACAAACAAATTTAAAAGCTAGCAAAAGCTTTAAGGTTTTTCAAGACTTTGTGTCACTTTTGCTTACCAAGTGAAAACTGTTTTTCAAAATATGATAAACATAGTTTAAAATATATTTTTCTAACATTTTTAATCATGTTCTTAGAGCTATATGCACATCAATTGTACACAAGCCTTCCCAATGATTAGTCCAATGAAGGATCAATGTCTCTAGATGACACTTTGGTTCATAGTAATGCATCATAACAAGCATGATGAACCAAGTGCATCTTCCTACCATCTCACATGATGTCTAAGTGTCTCAATACAAAAATCATGGTTTCTTAGGTGTTTTTGTGAGATGTTTAGAGATATAGTGCTAGATTTTCTATAGGATCATGCAAATCTATCCTATTCTACAAAGCACATTCCAAGTTCTCTCCTAAGTGATGAAAAATCTGTTTCGGGGAGAGCCTTGGTGAAAATATCGGCAAGATTGGACTTAGATTCTATGTAGTTAAGTTCAATGTCCCCCTTTGTCACATGATCTCTAATGAAGTGATGCTTCACTTCAATGTACTTTGTCCTAGAGCGATGTACCGGATTTTTGGTCAAATTAATGGTACTCACATTGTCACAATAAACTTTAATGTTTGAGTAGTGTAGCTCATAGTCCTCTAGAGTATGTCTCATCCAAAGCAATTGAGCTACACAACCACTCATGGCTACATATTCAGCCTCAATGGTGGATAAGGAAACACAAGGTTGCTTCCTACTACTCTAACTAACTAGGGAGGAGCCAAAAAATTAGCATCCACTACTAGTACTCTTTCGATCCAATTTGCAACCCGCATAATCGGAATCGGTGTACTCTATCAATTCAAAATACCTAATCCTAGGGTACGAAAGTCCTACATTTAGTGTGCCTTTGACATATCTTAAAATTCTTTTAACGACCACTAAATGAGATTCTTTGGCACATAATTGGTATCTAACACACATACCTACCGCAAATAAAATATCGGGTCTACTAGCGGTTAGGTATAGAAGGCTAACAATTATGCTTCTATAAAGTTTTAAGTCAACTAATTTACCTTATTGATCATTGTCTATTTTTGTGTTGGTTGTCATAGGGGTGTTTACTACCTTAGCATTTTCCAAACCAAATTTCTTGATCATTTCTTTTGCATATTTGGTTTGGTATATGTAGATTCCCTCATTGGTTTGTTTAACTTGTAGACCTAAAAAGAAATTTAGTTCTCTAACTAGACTCATTTCAAACTCATTTTCCATATTTTTGATAAAGTCTTGAAGGAGTTCATCATTTGTTGATCCAAAAATGATGTCATCAACATACACTCGGGCCACAAAGATGTCCTTTGACTTTGACTTAATGAAAAAAGTTTGATCTACTTGGCCTCTTCTAAAGTCCTTAAAAATTAGGAAAGAAGTCTTTCATACCAAATCCAGGGAGCTTGTTTTAACCCATATAAAGCTTTTCTAATCCAGGAGGTTGTTCTACATACACTTCTTCCTTAATAAACCCATTTAGGAATGTCGATTTTACATCCATTTGATAAAGTTTAAATCCCATGTAAGAGGCATATCCTAATAGGATTCTAATTTATTCTAACCTAGCAACCAGGGCATAAGTTTCATCATAGTCAAGCCCCTCAACTTGATTGAAACCCCTTGCAACTAACCTAGCTTTGTTCCTAGTTATGTTTCCTTGATCATCTAGCTTATTTCTAAAGACCCATCTTGTGGTAACAATGGTGCTATCATTGGGTCTAGGGACTAGCTCCCATACTTGAATCCTCTCAAATTGAGTCAATTCTTCTTGCATTGCTAAGATCCAATCCGGATCAAGTAATGCATCATTGATTGATTTGGGCTCAAATTGTGAGATGAGAGTTATTTGACTAGTAGGAGTTCTATGAAAAGACCTAGTTCTAACAACTTGGGATAGCTCTCCTACAACTTGGTCTAGAGGATGATTTTGATGAATTCTTAATGTTCTAGGAGGTGTATCAAATTGATTTAGATCATAGTTATCCTCCTTCCTCCTCTCATCATCGGAATCTCCTCTTCCTCCCTCTTGATATAATCCTCCCCCTTGATCATTACCCCATAAGGTCGAGCTTTGAAGTTTTTGGGTAATATCTTTGTTTTTATCATTGATATCATTATCAATGGGGGATTTCCTAGGGTAAGTGTTAGAGGTATCATCAAATTGAACATTTGAGGATTCCTCAACCTTTTGGGTCCTCTTGTTGTAGACTCTATATCTTCTACTAGTGGATAAATATCCAACTAGGATTCCCTGATCCGCTTTGGACTCAAATTTTCCTAAATTATCTTTGGTGTTTAAGATGTAGACTTTGCATCTAAAGACTTTGAAATAATGAATTGTGTCATTCCATAATTCAAATGGTATTTTCCCTAACAACCTATGGACTAAGACTCTATTTTGGATATAGCAAGCGGTATTAACTGCTTCCGCCCACAAGTAGCTAGGTAGAGAATATGCATTAAGCATAGTTCTAGTCGCCTCTTGTAGAGTACGATTTCTCCTTTCCACCGTTCCATTTTGTTGGGGTGTTCTAGGACAAGAGAACTCATGCTTGTATCCTTGTTCTAAATAAAATTTTGAGAAATTAGAATTCTCAAATTCTCCACCATGATCACTACGGATCCGGTTGATTTTGAGATTTCTTTCATTCTCTACTCTTTTGCTAAAACCTATGATTATTCCTAGGGTATCATCCTTATGTTTCATAAAATAAACCCATGTATATCTAGAAAAATCATCAACTGTAACTAAACAATATTTACTACCATTCAAAGAAGGAATGTTATGACAATCAAATAAATCTAAATGTAAAAGCTCTAAAGGTAAAGAAGTACTAGTTAAAGTTTTATCCTTGTGTGATGACTTTGATTGTTTTCCTTCTTGGCATGCATCACACATCTTGTCTTTGATGTACTTCACCTTTGGCAATCCTTTGACTAGATCCAACTTGGCTATCTTGGCAATATTCTTCATGTTAATATGTCCAAGCCTTCTATGTCATAGCCAACTTTCTTCTTCTTTTGCCATAAGACACTTAGTGGAAATGTTAGAAGCATAGGATAAATCAACATAGTAAATATTGGATTTCCTATATCCTACTAACATGCAATCATTCAATTTTTTGTGTCTTATAAAGCATTTTGTAGAGTTGAATTCAACATAAAAATTGGCATCACATAATTGTCTAACACTAAGCAAGTTGAATTTCATATTTTTAACTAGAAAGACCTTATAAATAGCAAGTTTTGGGGATACCTCAATTGTATATTTACCTAGAATTTTGAGTTTACCACTATTCCCAAAAGACACGGTTCCCTTGCTAAGGTAATTGATTGTGGAAAATTTGCTCACATCTCTGATCATATGTCTTGAGCAACCGCTATCCGCAATCCACATACTTGGTCCTTCTACCTAAACAACATGAAAAACAAAAGCCTTAGGTACCCAAATTTTTGGACCGGTAGCATCAATCACAAATCTATTGGGAACCCATGCCTTTTTAACTTTGCTCCTAATTGTTGCTTTTCTACTAATTAAGGAGGTATAAGCTACTTCCTTCTCCTTAAGTCTATATCCTATCCTACCTTGTTATAAATAGTCCTTTGGTCCCTAGGTATCATATCAAGGTATTTAGATCCATTTGTGAATTTTTCTAAACATGCTCTTAATTCACATACTTCCTTTTTAAGTTCCTCATTTTCATCCTTAAATAAGCATACATCGTTACATGAAAGTTCTGCATTCTTAATTGCCTTAATTTCTACTTTCAAATACCTAATCCTAGATTTAGATTTATCTAAGGCATTTTTAAAATATGAAATGGTCTTATATAATAATTCTACCCTAGGAGAGTCTCTTACCTCATCGTCACTAGAGGATGATTCGTCGCCTCCTTCTTCTTCTTTTCCTTTTCCTTTTTTTTCTTTAGGTCCGGGCAATTCGACTTGATATGCCCTTTCTTATTACATCCATAACAAATGACGTTAGTTTTAGAAACCTAACTACTAGTAGATTTACCTTTTGAGGATTGAAACATCCTCCTCACATCCTTCTTGGTGAGCTTCCTTGATCTTCCACCAAATTTCTTCACATAGTGGGCCACCTCACTAGCGGACAATTCTTTACCGCTACTAGAAGATTCATCCTCCGATTCAGATGATGAAGAGACCTCCTTCTTTTCTTTCTTCTTCTTCTCCTTCTTACCTACAACAAGAGCTAAACCTTTCTCCTTCGATGAAGTGTTATCTTGTTCATGTAATTCAAACTCACAAAATAATTCATCTAACTTAACTAAAGAAAGGTCCCTAGAAACCTTATAAGCATCTACCATTGATGCCCATAGAGTTGTTCTAGGGAAAGCTTGAAGAACATACCTTACTAGGTCTTGATTTTCAACCTTCTCACCTATTACATGTAGTCCGTTGACCACCTCCTTGAATCGACCATGCATTTGGCTAACGGTCTCATTGGTCTTCATGCTAAAGCTTTGGAGTTGACCAATCAAAATGTTCCTCTTGGCTCTCCTTGTCTCCTTCGATCCTTCATTGAGTTCGATGAGCTTCTCCCAAATCTCTTTTGCGGAGTCGAAGGGGATGACCTTGCTCAATTGCTCCTTGGATAGACCATATTGGAGTGTGGTCGTTGCTTTAGCATTTGCTTGGGCCTTCTTCGCCATCTCCCTAGTCCAATCCTTTGATGGTATTGGCGCTCCAAATTCGTCGACCAACTTCTCGAACCCATCTACAATGATAAACTAATTATCAATATCATTCATAAGATAATATTCCATCCTACCTTTCCAATACGCGAAATCATTGTCGTCGAAGAAAGGAGGCCCCATCGTGCTATATCCCTCTTAAAACACCATTGCTTCAGTTGATGGTTAGATCCTCTGATGCGATCTGGGCTCTAATACCACTTGTTGGAGGATCCTTGGATGGCTAGAGGGGGGGGGGTGGTGAATAGCCTCTTCATGTTTCTACAATTTCGTTAGCAGAAGCAAAACAAATATAAAATGAAAACAAGAGACAAAATAACACAAGCACTAACAAGATTGTTTAACGTGGTTCGGAGATTATGCTCCTACTCCACAACGATCCGTAAGGTGGATCAATCCAAGCAAATCTTCCACTAAGAACCTTCTTTACAAAGCACTCCTCTTCTTACAAATGATAGAAATGAAGATTAGGGAAGAGGAGGTTAAAACACAATATAAAGATTAGGAAGATTTGGAGAGCTTGAGAGTATAGTTAGGAATGAGAGGACTAGCCCTCTCAAGCTCCCCAAGGCCTCTTTTTATAGAGAAGAGGCTAATTTTCCCGTTGAAGTTGAAGCAGTCAATTGATCGAGCCATCAGTCGACTGCTGCTATAGCTGACCTCATCCAACGGCTTCTGACGAAGCCTGATCTCGATTCGTCACTGCCTAATGGAACTTTGACTAGTCGACTGATCATACCATCAGTTGACTGATTGAGTCATCAATCGACTGCTCCGCATAATCAATCGACTCAAAACCTTTCTATGCCCGTGTCCACTTATAACAGTCGACTAATGGTGGTCCAGTCGACTGCCAAACCCTAGCAGTCGACTATTGGCCACAGAACTCATCTGTCTTCAGTTGACTGACTGATTAGTTGATTGGGACAAAGCACCAGTCGACTGATACACTTCAAGTATGATCAAATCATACTTGAAATCATCTCCCTAGACCTAGACTCAACTTTCTAGCTCTTGCTTTAGCCTTGCGCCTCTAGGATCCCTCTGAGTTCGCGACTCCTTCATCCTTGCGCTTGCTTCCAAGAGCTTCCCTCGATTTCGTCATGTCTCGAGTTTCTCTTTTGCCAAAGTTCATTTGGACTTTATACCGTCAAGACTACATGCTTGGACTTATGTTGCCAAGACCTTCCCTTGGTCTTTCCTTACCAAGATCATACTTGGACTTTCCTTTACCAAGTCTTCACACTTGGATTTTTCTGTCACTTAACACATTCACAGTTAGATCACAAATATTTCCTAACTATAAATGATTATCCAAATATCAAAATACATAAATGCTTGGGGCATTATTGTACCAACAATGACATGTTTCTCATACAGGATGAGGAACCCACAAGTTATGAAGAGGCACTGAATAGTTCAAACAGGGATAGGTGGCTAACAGCCATAAAATAGAAATGAATTCCATGTATCAAATTAAAGTTTGGAACTTGGTGGACCCACCCAAAGGCATAATGCCTATAGGGTGTAAGTGGATTTTCATGAAGAAAATTGACATGGATAGTAATATTATTACCTATAAAGCTAGATTAGTGCCAAAAGGCTATCGTCAAAGACATGGTGTTGACTATAACAAAATCTTTTCACCAATAGCTATGCTTAAATCCATTCGGATACTTCTGGCCATAGCGGCTCATTTTTATTATGAGATATGGCAGATAGATGTGAAAATAGCTTTCCTAAATGGATACCTATCTGAGGATGCATATATGATACAACCTGAGGGTTTTACATCCATTGACAAGAACAAAGTATGTAAGCTTTAACGATCCATTTATGGATTGAAGCAAGCATCCAAGAGTTGGAATATCCATTTTGATGAGGCAATCAAATAGTTTGATTTCTCACAAAATCCTGATGAGCCCTGTGTGTATAAGAAGGTTAGTGGGAGTGCGATCGTGTTTCTAGTATTGTATGTCGATGACATATTAATCATTGAAAATGATATTCCTGTTCTGTAAACAGTTAAGGTCTTGTTGTCCAAAATATTCTTCATGAAAGACATAGGAGAAGCAACCTATATTTTGGGGATTAAGATCTATAGAGATAGATCGAATCGATTGCTTGGTCTTTCACAGTCTACATACATAGACAAAGTGCTAAAATAGTTTAGCATGGAAGAATCCAAAAAAGGTTTCATTCCCTTAAGGCATGGTATTCACCTTTCGAAGTCTATGTGCCCACGCACTAAAGACGAGAGGATTCGCATAAGTCAGATCCCATATGTGTCAGCTATAGGATCGATCATGTATGTTATGTTATGTACAAGACCCAATGTATCGAACGCTTTGAGTGTTACTTGTAGATAGCAGTCGAATCCTGGTATGGACCATTGGGTGGCTGTCAAGATAATCCTTAAGTACTTGAGAAAGACTAAGGATTTGTTCTTGGTATATGGAGGAAGTGATATGGTAGTGAGCGGGTATATTGATGCCAGCTTGAAGACAGATAAGGATGATTCCAAATCTTAGTCTAGATACATATTCATCTTGAATGGAGGTGCAGTGTGTTGGAAAAGTTTCAAACAAGACACCGTTGTCGATTCTACTATAGAGGCAGAGTACATTGCAGCTTCTGAAGCAGCAAAGGAGGCGGTATGGATCAAGAAGTTCATTACTGAACTTGGAGTAGTTCCAAGCATTGTTGAAGTATTACTGGTTTACTGCGACAGTAATGGCGTCATTGCACATAAGAAGGAACCGCAGTCTCATCAGCGATCCAAACACATACTTCGCCATTACCATATGATTAGAGAGATCATAGGTAGAAGATGTTGGTGCAACAATGCCCCAAGCATTTATATATTTTGATGTTTGGATAATCATCTAAGTTAGGCAATATTTTGTGATCTAATTGTAAACATGTTTAAGTGACAGGAAAATTCAAGTATGAAGACTTGGTAAAAGATAAGTCCAAGTGTGATCTTGGCAAAGAGAAGTCAAGAAAAGGTCTTGGCAGCGTAAGTCCAAGCATGTAGTCTTGGCGGCGTAAAGTCCAAGCAGTCCTTGGAAAAGAAAGACCAAAGGAAAGTCTTGGTGGCATAAGTCCAAGCATGTAGTCTTGGCTGCGTAAAGTCCAAGCGTACTTTGGCAAAGAAGAAACCCAAAGCATGACGAAACCGAAGGAAGCTTTTGAAGGCAAGCGCATGGATGGAGTCGTGGACTCAGAGAAATCCTAGAGGCGCAAGGCTTATGGAGAAGCTAGAAGGTTAAGTCTAGGCTTAGGTTATGTTTTCAAGTATGAATTAGTCATACTTGGAGTGTGCCAGTCGACTGGAACATGGTGTCGATCGAACTGGCCCTTAAAATGCAGCATTGGAGGTTGGAAGGTCATTAGCGATCGGGAGTTATCGGTCAGGTGAGAGTCGACTTCGAACCACGCCGATAAGTGCGGATCATTGCCGCCATTATTAGCGATCACTACCACAAACGAGAATGGCCCATAGCCGCGGTCGGCTCTGGCGATCTCGATCGAGCGCCGCTTGTTGGCGATCGGTGATAGTCTTCCCGTTGGCGATGACGACGGCAAATCCCGTGAATCCGGCTGTTCAGAAGCCGTTAGAATCGGCGGCAGTCGACTGATGTAAGTCATCAGTCGACTGATAGACCTCCAACGGGAAAAAGAGGCTCTTTCCTATAAAAAGAGCCCAAGGGGAGCAAGAAGGGGAAAATGCATATATTCTGATCATTCTTCTAAGCTCCTACAAGTTTTCCAAGCTTTCTAAGTGTATTAATCTCCCTCCTCCTCTCAAATCTTCATTGTCATCTTTTGTAAGAAGAGGAGGTCTTTGTAAAGAGAAAGCTTCTTAGTGAAATTGCTTGGGTTGATCCACCTTAAGGATCGCCGTGGAGTAGGAGCGTTATCTCCGAACCACGTAAAGGCCTTGTTAGCATTGCTTTTTGTTTTTACATATATTATTATTTTTTTTCTTTCGCTAATTACTCTTGTAGAAACGAAAAGTGCTATTCACCCCCCCCTCTAGCTTCCAAACGATCACCAACAAGTGGTATCAGAGCCCGGATCGCATCGGAAGATCTAACCATCAACCGAAGCATGGCATTTCAAGAGGGATATAGCACGGCGAGGCCTCCGTTTTTCGATGGCAATGACTTCGGCTATTGGAAAGGTAGGATGGAATACTATCTCATGAATGACATAGAAAATTGGTTTAGTATTGTAGATGGATTCGAAAAGTTGGTCGACGAATTCGGAGCACCACTACCGACAAAAGATTGGACAAGAGAGATGGCCAAGAAAGCACAAGCAAATGCAAAAGCAACGACCACACTTCAATGTGGTCTATCCAAGGAGCAACTCTCTAAGGTCGGGCCATTCAACTC